>OY728122.1:1994015700-1995394450 GCA_963277665.1 Viscum album
CTTTTAATAGATATTGTTTCTAAAAAACACGCTATTTGTTTTGACAGTGGGAATTATTTATTAAATTAATTAATGAAACTTACATGTATTTAATTTTTTAAAATAGACATCATTTTTGAATTTGGAATATCAAATATAGCTTAGGGTGAATTTTTGGTAATTTTCTGAAAAACTTCAATTTTGGATGAATAGTGAAACCACTAAGTGGTACTTATGAAAACTGATTTTCCGTTTAAATGAAATTTTTCCACCTTTGTGTTTTGAATTTCAAAAATCTGACATACATTTTTGTCATTAAGAATAAAAATGTGGTTCAATGGGATTAAAATAATTTTTTGGTGAATAGTAACTTATTATGTTTTTAATCGCGATTAGAGGTAAATAGTGTAGTTTAGGTAAAAATAATATTTTAATAATATGAAATGACCTAGAAACATGTCCTACCCTCATTGGATGAGTCTTGGCCGACAAAGACAATTCATGTGTCAACTTGGGGACCCCATGGAGCCACATTGGTTGGAAAATGACATAAATACCTTTTTATTTAATGTTAAAATTAAAATGACACAAACATGAGTTGTTTTACTAAAACAATTTTTAAATGGGGTTATACTAGTCAGATTTTTGACTATAAATATTCATTAGAAATCTGAAAATATTTCCTAAATCATGATATTTGTTTTATAATTTTTATAAATTAAATAAATTAAATTATTTATGACATCATGATGATGCAGCGATTACCTCATTAATAAAGGATTTATATAAAATGAAAAGATAATGTAACATATATGACCTACACATGTCCAAAACCTATTTTATGTGTGTATTTAGAACCCTTATCACCTTGCCCTTGAATTATATCAATGTGGGACCTTTTTAATCCAAAACTCATTTTAAAATAAATTAACATTTCTTTACTTTCTAAGAGTGTCCCTCCTCTCCTCTTATAAAAGGCCCCCACCTCTACCTCCTTAACCACACGTCCAAAGCCTTTGTCTCAGCCAACCCCTTACCATTGTTTCTCTCCACATACCTCTATAACTTTTAGAAGCCTCACTTTAGTCAGAAGTCTTCCCAAGGAATCCTTTGAGCTCAAACCAAAGGGAGTTACCCGATTTTAAGGTAATGTCTTCACTTGAGTCCTTTTGTTTTATTTTGCTTCTCCACCCCCCTAAACTCTTTTTATTCCTTTAATTTGTAACAACACCAGTATCTTCAATATACAAGTATGTTTTTATGTTAATTATTCGAGCTACGCTTACACACACCTTCGTCTAATGGTTAAAGAACATATTGTTTCTGTGGATGGCGAATTACTGCCTCACGAAACGATGATTGTTCAATCTTCTCTTAACACCTTTCATGGTGGCCATTAAGATGTCACTATATTTATATATGATATATAATATGTTTATGTTTTCCTTAATCTTCTGTATTTTTCATTTATGGCATACCTTTATGGCTTCCATTATGGGTATACGTGATATCTTCATTTTAGGAAGTGCGGACTACCGCCCCCTCGAAGTGATTTGATTCGTTAATACCATATGTGGTATGTATAAAGGATATATTTATTGATATTATATATGATACCATACTAGAATTAAAATAATATTATGTATCATTATGTTTTAATTCCATTAAATATGAAATAGAAATGGAAGTAGCGTTCATGCGTACGTACAGCTTACCGTCTCCATGAACGGTGCATTTCATTTCTTAACTCTAAATGTTATGTAATATTATAAATGCATGAATATATACTAGATATATATGATATATATGAAATCTACATCCTGTATAAAATTCTGGATATAATGTATATTTTACAACATGAACTACTTGTAATTATAAAGAGTTTATTTTTGACTCAAGTACCAATGATCGTTAAAATGACCGTTATTAGCTTAAATAATAACACAGTGTTCATGACGTGTTAATAAGTGATATAAAAGGAATAATGAACTTTAAAAAGGTTATTAAGGAAGTAAAAATTAACTCAAGTTTATTTTTTAGGAGATTAAAGAACGATCGAGTCAAGGTGGACCCGAGGTAAGGGACCCTACCCCTCTCTTTGTTTTTAAGTACACTCTTTTATGTCATTCCTTTTAAGCTCATATTTCTTGTGATTGGGATGTTATTTTATATTACTACTACTGTAATTTTTATGTTCATATTATGAGAGACCCTATTCTCTCTCATCAATCCATTTTGGAAGTTTTGAGTGGCGCTGTTAGGTTGCCGAATTTTCGTAAGAGATCTAACCTCTCTGTTTCTTTTTAAGTACTCTCCTTTATGTCACTTCTTTTAAAATCCTATTTGTTATGTTGGGGGATGTTATTTTATATTAATATTTCTGTAAACTTTATGTTAATATGATGAGAGACCCTATTTGATCTCATCAATCCATTTTGGAAGTTTTAAGTGGCGTCGTTAGGCTGTCGAGTTTTCGTAAGGGATTTTTCATCTCACTTTTATTCCCGTGAGATTTATGCTACATTTTCCAGAATTTCCTTTGAGTGTTGATTGTACTGCCCATTATTTTACTCGTTGTGTAATATACTTTCATTTATGAGTATTTACAACAATGTTGTATTGTCCTTCTTTCACGGGGTGCATGTCTTGAAAGATACCCATGTCGGAAAGGGAACCTTTCACCCTCCTATTTTTAAAATACTTCTTTTGTTATGTCTTTTAATTCACATAATATTATGTTGGGATATGTTATTCTATATCCTTATTGATTTAAATTTTATTTCCATGTGATGAGATACCCTTTTTATCTCTCATCAACTCATTTTCTGAATTTTGTAGTGATGCTGTTCGGCTGTCAAATTTTTGCAAGGGAACTTCATAACCCAAATTTGATTCTTTGGGATAAACTTGTACTCCTTGAATATGTCGTTCTATGAATATGTGTGAATAAAATATGATTTTTTTACACTTAATATCCACTTATATTTCGTGTATTCATTTTTCACACATAATTATGTAATTGATTTATCCTTAATCCAAGGATACCGTCTTTGTATGGGACTTCGTCTCAATCTCCATTCATTGAGGCATATTTTCTTTTATACACAACTTTCTTTTATACGGTGTATAATCCCCTTTGACATTTACGTTTATTCAAAAGGAATATTTTTTTATACAAAGCGTTTACTAAATGACAAAAGGTAATGTTTTTGTCATACATATGCGGCAACAATGACTTCTCCACCGTCGTGACCATTATTTGAGTTTCGACTTCCTCTACAAGCCATACCATATTTTTAAAAGAAAAATAAATACCATGTTTTACATTTCATTTATTTTGGTATTGAAAATGGTTTTCATAGTGTTTTTATATCAATGTGTTGTATTGATATCTTGTGATTTAAAGGTGAAAATGTTATGTTTCCTTTATGCATGTTTTATGTGATACGATTATGTTATGGTTCTTGGGAATTGTTATGAAGACGGGTGGTTCCGTGATAAACTAAGGGCGGGTGAGCCCGATATAGCTCTCCAATGCATTGGGTAATGCGAAGGAGTGAAACGTTAAGGTTTCTCCGAAGAGATTTAGGGAATATACTGTGGTGGGTATTCCAAACGTAACCAAGAGGGTTACTCCCTACGTAAGAATGTTATGAATGCCTAAAGTTACCTTTTATGTCTTATGATTTCTATGATTTATTCACGATTTGATGAGGTATGTTAATGTGCCTTTGTTTTATGGGTAAAGTATGATTTCATTCTTATGTATATGTGAACTAATGTTTCTTTTCCATATTTTTTTAACCCTTACTGATCTTTTTATGCTCATCCCATGTTTTTGAAATGTTTTTCACAGGTCAAGGGAAAGTTACATGATGTGATGATAGTGTTAAGGATGTGTCAAGAAAGAATCCATGTTTTATTCTAAATATGTTTCTGTTGATGGGAAAAATGAATACTGTCTTTTATGTAACCACTTTGTTTAAATGTGGAATGTAATGCAAGTTTCATGATCTAATTCTCTAAAACTCTAAACCTGAAAAGATCCTCAATGTGTAGTCTTGTAATAACTCAAGATTAAGTAAGGTTTAAGGTTGGGGCCTTATAGTTGGTATCAAAGGTTGTTTTAGATAACTTTAGAGGTTTGGGTATTATCTAGGCATAAGTGACAATACTGTAATGGTTAGGATTTCAGAAAGAGTCCTAGTTTTAGATAAAGTGAATGAGTAAGTATATCTTAGTGTTTATCTTCCTCATTAGTACATGATAGTTTTGTAGATATACTCACATTGACCTTTTTGGTTTTAGTAAATGGCTGGATCTAGTAGGCACCAATGTAACTGTGGATGTGAAGGAAACTGTGACAGTTTTTTGAGCAAGCAACTGAATGATATGGGAGCTAAAATGAGAACTCTTGTGTTTATCCTCAACCAACTATCTGGAGTCGTGATTGACCACCTAAACCTTGGTGATTTCTCTAAGGCATCATATATGCGAGAAACAAATCCCTACGTAACTACATGTAACAATCATAAATGTAAGTGTGTTCAAAAACCTATGTGTCAAAGATGTGGAAAGAATAACCTAGGAAAATGTTTCAAAGGGACAGAAATATGCTATAGATGTGGAAATGAAGGTCATAAAGCAAGAACCTGCCATGGAAAAAGGAAGCATCCAGTTGACTCGAGGAAAGGTAAAGAAGTTCTTTCTGAGGGATCAATTGAATGTTTTAAATGTGGTTTGCATGGTCATTATACAAACACATGTCCTATAAAGATGTTTCGTGAATGGGATCACCAAGATCATACAAATATTCGTTTACCAATACCTAATGCCATTCTGATTGAGGATGATGAAACTGACAATGACCAATCAAAGGTATGGATTATTTCATAAATTTTGTTTTACTATTTTGGAATCTTAGGATATGATTCACGATTTTTTTTGTAGGAAAGAAGTATTTCAGAATAAGTTGGAAAGGAATGTTTAATGGATCATGAAGAATGTTGAATGAGTAAGAAGTCAACATATAAGGGCATTAAGAGTTATGGTAAAATTCATAAGAGTATTAAGTCTCTTTTGATGATGGGGTTACATTAGAAGACTTTTTATAGTATGTGTGACCCTGATGTTTATTATATGAAAATCTTATTCAAGGAATAGTTATCTGTTGTTTTTTGGACATAGTTATAAAGAACCATTTGGGTTTATATGATCCTTACTTTTGAGGTAATAATGGGTAACTATATGTTAGGATGGAAGTGAAAGGCATGAGATAAAATTGAGGTTAAATTATGTTATGATTATTTATGAAGATTTTATCTCGTTGTTGGGGAATGTTTTAAGAATTATATAGTTTTGGAAAAAGGACAACACGCAGACCGTGTGACAACCTGTCGCACAAGACAAAGTTGTGGGAATCAAAGTGCAACTGGTATTTATCGCCTACCACTGGACTACGTGAAGTCCCTAGTTAGTATGACTTATTATTTTTAGTTAGTTGACTTTATGAATTAAGAGTAAGTTGATTTTGGGTTATTTATGAAAATGATTAACCTATCATGGAGGATATGTGATTAGGTTAATTACTTTTCAATACGAGACTTTAGGAGCAACTGATGTTGTTTGGAGATAAATGTTACAATTTAACTTGGAGAACTATGTGACTAAATCCTTCAAATATTTGGGTATCAATCTTAGTTTGGTTTACATTGAAGAATTTTATGGACAAATTATTTATCGAATGGCCCTCGTTGAACTTTGGGTTTTGTTTGACAAATTTTGGAGATTAAGAATAGATTTTCTTTTTATAAAGGGTTATCCTTTTCTGGATTATCTGATCTTGTACTAACCTTTTTGGTTTTGGTTTTGGTTAGAGTCTAAAGACATGGGAAGTATATAGTTCTCTTTTGTGGATTAGGTGATTCTCTAGAAATTGATTATAGTACTCTTAATGCGAACAAGTCCTCCTAAATACTCGTCTTTTGGAGAAAATATGAGTTTGATTAAGGAATATAGTAAAAGTTGAAAGTCTACATGACAAGTAAGTATGTTTCATTATGATTTAGTTAAGCTCAAAAATAAATTCCTCAATGAAAAGTAACTAAAAACAAAAATGTTGTCTGTTAACTTTTCCTACTGGGGAATCGAATACCGTTTAACCCATCACAAGTTTGTGAATTTCTTATGGTTAACTTTCTCCTAGACATGTTTACTGTCACTCTCCATCAGAACATGACCATTTGTTTTTTCCTCCATGTCCGTATTTTCATACTTGGAATCCTATTATGGGTTAACTCGGGTGACCTTTGTACTTATCTTTCTTTATTTTAAAGTGATTGTTTTACTAACTCTTGTTCTGATGTGGGATTTTCAGTGAAGTTTCCAAGCCCAATTTTAAAATTGCGAGGATGCAATTCCCAAAAGGGGGGAAGGATGTAACACCCTAGGTAAATAAAGAGTATGAAATTTTCACATTTATCCATATTTTTGAATAAAATATTTATATAACTTTAAAGGGGACTCTATGCTCGATGTCGTACCCAACACGCAACAACGAGTTTCTTGAGAATCTTATGTTGCACTCTAATAATAAAATAATATTATTTTAAATGGTAGTTAACACCTAGATATTGTGATGGCGGGAATGAAAAGAACTAACTACAAAATGATTATATATGTTTGTCAAATATTTTTACTTTTTACAATAAATGTTAGAGGATTAAAAATTTGAATGAATCTAATTTTAAGTGTAAACATTCTAATATTATTTAAAAGGTCGATTAACCGCCTTTTGATGGCGAACCTCTTTTAAATCCACTTTTTACAATTTTATGTTTTATATTTGACAAAATAAAATTCTTCTTTAGAATCGGGACATCAAAATTTACTTTTTGTAAATTTTTGGTATTTTTCCGAGAAAGTTAAATTTTTAATGAATAGTGAAAATGTTGTATTTTAATTCAAAACCTCTTTTTAATCTAATTTATTTATATGATTAGATTATATTTTAAATTGTTTTAAAAGTGAAATTAGAATATATTTTTACCATTAAATCCAATGGTGGTCATTGGAATTAATTTAAATTTAAAATTGGAATTAAACTAGTGTCAATCTTTTAATAGATATTGTTTTTTAAAAACACGCTATTTGTATTGAAAGTGGGAATTAATTATTAAATTAATTAATGAAACTTATATGTTTTTAATTTTGTAAAATAGAAATCATTTTTGAATTCGTAATATCAAATATATCTTAGGGTAATTTTTTGGTAATTTTCTGAAAAACTTCAATTTTTATGAATAGTTAAACCACTAAGTGGTACTTATAAAAACTGATTTTCTGTTTAAATGAAATTTTTTCACCTTTGTGTTTTTAATTTCAAAAATCTGACATACATGGTTGTCATTAAGAATAAAAATGTGGTTCAATGGGATTAAAATAATTATTTGGTGAATAGTAACTTATTAAGTTTTTAATCGCGATTAGAGGTAATTAGTGTAGTTTATGGTAAAAATAATGTTTTAATAATATGAAATGACCTAGACACATGTCCTACCATCATTTTATGAGTCATGGAAGACCAATAAAATCCATGGGTCAACTTGGGGACCCCATGGAGCCACTTTGGTTGGAAAATGACATAAATACCTTTTTATTTAATGTTAAAATTAAAATGACACAAACATGTGTTGTTTTACTAAAACAATTTTTAAATGGGGTTATACAAGTCATAGTTTTGACTATAAATATTAATTATAAATATAAAAAGATTTCCTACATCATGATATTTTTTTTTATAATTTTTAGACATTAAATAAATTAAATTATTTATGACATCATGATGATGCAGCGATTACCTCATTAATAAAGGATTTAAATAAAATGAAATGATAATGTAACATATATGACCTAAACATGTACAAAACCCATTTTATGGGTGTATTTAGAACCCTTATCACCTTACCCTCGAATTATATCAATTTGGGACCTTTCGAATCCGAAAACCATTTTAAAATAATGTAACATTTCTTTACATTCCAAGAGTGCCCCTCCTCTCCTCTTATAAAAGGCCCCCACCTCTACCTCCTTACCCACACTTCCAAAGCCTTTGGATCGGCCAAACCCTACCCATTTTGTCTCTCCACATACCTCTCTAACTCTTAGAAGCCTCACTTTGGTCAGAAGTCTTCACAAGGAAGCCTTTGAGCTCAAACCAAAGGGAGTTACCTGATTTTAAGGTAATGTCTTCACTTGAGTCCTTTTGTTTTATTTTGCTTCTCCACCCCACTAAACTCTTTTTATTCCTTTATTTTGTAACAACACCAGTATCTTAAATATACTAGGATGTTGTTATGTTAAGGATTTGAGCTATGCTTACACACACCTTTGTCTAATGGTTAAAGAACATACTATTTCTGTGGATGGGGAATTACTGCCTCACGAAACGATGATTGTTCAATCTTCTCTTAAAACCTTTCATGGTGGCCATTAAGATGTCACTATATTTATATATGATTTATAATATGTTTATGTTTTTCTTTAATCTTCTGTATTTTTCATTTATGGCATACCTTTATGGCTTCCATTATGGGTATTCGCGATATCTTCATTTTAGGAAGTGCGGACTACCGCTCCCTCAAAGTGATTTGATTCGTTAATACCATATGTGGTATGTATAAAGGATATATTTAATTATATTATATATGATACCATACTGGAATTAAAATACTATTATGTATCATTATGTTTCAATTCCATTAAATATGAAATAGAAATGGAAGTAGCGTTCATGGGTACGTACGGCTTACCGTCTCCATGAACGGTGCATTTCATTTCTTAACTCTAAATGTTATGTAATATTATAAATGCATGAATATACTGGATATATATGATATATATGATATCTACATCATGAATACAATTCTGGATATAATTTATATTTTACCACATGAACTACTTGTAATTATAAAGAGTTTATTTTTGACTCAAGTACCAATGATCGTTAAAAAGACCGTTATTAGCTTAAATAATAACATAGTGTTCATGACATGGTAATAAGTTATATAAAAGGAATAATGAACATGAAAAAGGTTCTTAAGGAAGTAGAAATTAACACAAGTTTATTATTCAGGAGATTAAAGAACGATCGAGTCAAGTCGGACCCGAGGTAAGGGACCCTACCCCTCTCTTTCTTTTTAAGTACACTCTTTTATGTCATTCCTTTTAAGCTCATATTTCTTGTGATCGGGATGTTCTTTTATATTAATACTACTGTAATTTTTATGTTCATATGATGATAGACCCTATTCTCTCTCATCAATCCATTTTGGATGTTTTGAGTGGCATCGTTAGGCTGCCGAATTTTCGTAAGAGATATAACCTCTCTCTTTCTTTTTAAGTACTCTCCTTTATGTCACTTCTTTTAAGCTCCTCTTTTTTATGTTGGGGGATGTTATTTTATATTCCTCTTTCTGTAAACTTTATGTTAATATGATGAGAGAACCTATTTGATCTCATCAATCCATTTTGGAAGTTTTAAGTGGCGCTGTTAGGCTGCCGAGTTTTCGTAAGGGATTTTTCATCTCACTTTTATTCCCGTGAGATTTATTCTACATTTGCCACAATTTCCTTTGAGTGGTGTATGTACTGCCCATTATTTTACTCATTGTGTAATATACATTCATTTATGATTTTTTACATCAATGTTGTATTGTCCTTCTTTCAGGGGTGCATGTCTTAAAAGATACCCATGTCGGTAAGGGAACCTTTCACCCTCCTCTTTTTAAAATACTTCTTTTGTTATGTCTTTTAATTCACATACAATTATGTTGGGATATTTTCTTCTATATCCTTATTGATTTAAATTTTATGTCCATGTGATGAGATACCCTTTTTATCTCTCATCAACTCATTTTCTGAATTTTGTAGTGACGCCGTTAGGCTATCAAATTTTTGCAAGGGAACTTCTTAACCCAAATTTGATTCTTTGGGATAAACTTGTACTCCTTGAATATGTCGTTCTATGAATATGTGTAAATAACCTATGATTGTTTTTCACTTAATATTCACTTATATTTTGTGTATTCATTTGTCACACATAATTATGTAATTGATTTATCCTTAATCCAAGGATATCGTCTTTGTATGGGAATTCGTCTCAATCTCCATTTATTGAGGAATATTTTGTTTTATACACAACTTTCTTTTTTTACGGTGTATAATCCCCTTTGACTTTTACATGTATTCAAAAGGAATATTTTTTATATGAAGCATTTACTAAACGAAAAAAGGGAATGTTTTTGTCATACGTATGCGGCGACAACGACTTCTCCACCGCTGTGACCATTATTTGAGTTTCGTCTTCCTCTACAAGCCATACCTTCTTTTTAAAAGAAAAATAAATACCATGTTTTACATTTCATTTATTTTGGTATTGAAAATGTTTTTCATAATGTTTTTATATCAATGTGTTGTATTGATATCTTGTGATTGAAAGGTGGAAATGTTATGTTTCCTTTATGCATGTTTTATGTGATACGATTATGTTATGGTTCTTGGGAATTGTTATGAAGACGGGTTCTTCCATGATAAACTAAGGGAGGGTGAGCCCGATATAGCTCTCCAATGCATTGGGTAATGCGAAGGAGTGAACCGTTAAGGTTTCTCCGAAGAGATTTAGGGAATATACTGTGGTGGGTATTCCAAACGTAACCAAGAGGGTTACTCGCTATGTAAGAATGTTATGAATGCCTCAAGTTACCTTTTATGTCTTATGATTTCTATGATTTATTCATGATTTGATGAGGTATGTTAAAGTGCCTTTGTTTTATGGGTAAAGTATGGTTTCATTCTTATGTATATATGAACTCATGTTTCTTTTCCATATTTTTTTAACCCTTACTGAGATTTTTATGCTCATCCCAAGTTTTTGAAATGTTTTTCACAGGTCAAGGGAAAGGTACATGATGTGATGATAGTGTCAAGGATGTGTCAAGAAAGAATCCATGTTTTATTCTAAATATGTTTCCGTTGATGGGAAAAATGAATATTGTCTTTTATGTAACCACTTTGTTTAAATGTGGAATGTAATGCAAGATTCATGATCTAATTCTCTAAAACTCTAAACCTGAAAAGATCCTCAATGTGTAATCTTGTAATAACTCAAGATTAAGTAAGGTTTAAGGTTGGGGCCTTATATGCGCGGCCCGCTTGAGTATCCCACTCACCATGAAGGAAATAAGTTCTCCCAATGTGAGATGTGAATGTTACCAGACAACGGAAACAGTTGATATTAGCTAGAAATAACACTAACCAATCCAACCCAAAGATTAGGTCAAATCCTGAGATATCTAGGACAAACAGATACCAAATAAAACAATACCCACCAACCTCCAGATCACAACTCTTATAATCCCATATGTCCTTAACTCACACCCCTAGCGGATTATCAAGGGATATTACCCCCACATGAAATCTCTATGGATAATCCCTACACAAATACAAACTAGGAAGAAATAAAGGAATGTGTAGCTACTATATCGAATAATGTACTAGAAAAAATGGAAGATATATGAATCATACCTCAAATAGTAGACGATCCAGCCACACTCCCCCCTAGGTGTAATCTGAACTGCATGGAGATGACTTGCCTCTTTACCCTGGGCTCCAGCCTGAGTACCATATAATGTAATTCTCTATTAGTAAGGGAGATCTCGCCCCGGAGTTCCACGTCTACCACCCCTACCAGTACGAATTATGGAGCTCCAAAAGCCTGCCTGATATGGGGTTACCGACACCCTTCCTACACTCAGAATCTGCATATGACCACCATCATTCACAGTCTCTTGCGGTTTCTTGCAGAATCTTGGAATGTGACCTAGCCTTCCACATGCTCATCACTTAACTGTTGGGTGGGGAAAATGGTCACGCTAGGGCCCCAGCCTTCCACACTGAAAATAAAAAACCTGGTCACCACCCTAAGAAGTTGACCCCCTCTTCAAACTACTTTGTACTCTTCCACCCTACTGAAAGGTTCCAATGTGGTGCTTCCTACTATCAGATGTTGCACCACTTTATCACCCAGCAAGAACTGCAAGTTCACTAACTAAAGCTCATTTGAGATTCCCTTATGAGATAATGGCATGATCCACCACTTTAACAAATCTTTTCAGATGTAATATATTCACCTGAGCTCTGATCTCGTGTCCCAGCCCATATTGGAAGTGCTTCGCTTCAACTGCCTCATCTCCCATCAACGTGGGAATGAAGTGTATCAAATTGGTGAAATGGATAGTATATTCCATCACCAACATTGTTCCTTGATTCATCCCCATTAAAGTTGTATCCTTCTCCTACTATAAGGTTTCTGAATAGGAGTGATCAAGAAAAATCTCCTGAATTTCCTTCCACACAATCCCCTCACCCTGTTCTGTCTGAACCATATTGTCCAACCAACGTTTTTCTTTCCCCCTCATCATATATTCCGCTTACATGATTCTCTTATCAAGAAGAGTCTATATATGGTCCACAATAGTTTGGATAGACTCTATCTAGAACTCTGCTGCTTCTAGCATACCCTCGTTGGTAAAGGTTTGAGGGTGCTGTAGTAGAAACTCCCTTGTCAACTCAAGCATGCTCGGTGCAACCCACCCTGGGTCGTTTCCATAATCTTCATAAAATGAACATGGTTCTCCTACATCTTCTCTTCTCTATCTCCTTGAATATCTACATTACATTTCTCTACTAATGAAGGAGCGTTCTCAGAAATGTCCTTCTGTCACCCAATCGGTGTGCGTCTTCTAGGTGGGATTTAACTATAATTCCAAACATGAACTTTAAAATGCAACCACAATGCTTTTATGAGAAGGAATAGATATAGACAGGATCTTCACTTGTAATAACCAAAACCGTTTACATAAACTACCCAAAAGAGCCTACTCGCAACCAGGTCACAACCCTCAGACATCTTTTCAATTCTATAGACAACACGATGTCTAATTATCATGGTTACAAGCCTTATCTTTTACTCTGATTCAACAAATTTTCATATTCCAATTTACCCTCACAACAATTTATTCAACATTTATTTCTTTATAAAAAACCAATTTCTAATTACTACTTGATATTTTCAATTTCTCTTTTTACTCATTCATTCCATCTTCTAAGCATAATTTTTTACTATTAAGGGAATATATACTTCCTAACCTTTACATCCCGCACACCCAACCTGTGTGTGTGCCTATCATGATGCATGTCACATTCCTACATAGGTTCCTAGAATGATGAATGAATACACAACCTCATACCATTCCAGTCACAATAGAAATATCATGAAACCATAAAATAATAAAACAAGTGCATCACCCAATGGTGAAATTTCATCAAATTTAACACACACAACAAGAACAGAAAATCCCATCCCAGGGTGACTCGGGTTTTCCCCCGTACATGTTTTAGCTATTACCAATCATGTGCTCATTAACAAGGTCCAAAACATTAGTAATCTCCGATATACCATCCTCAAATATAATAAAAGAGAAAAGAACTCCTCTAATACCACTTTTTAGCGAACCTGACTCGGGAGCCACTAAATAGGTCCTCCGAGCCGGGTACATACATGACCTCAAGCGTGCCTCCCCATATGCTAGAGGTTTTCGACTAGCATTTAGGGTCTAACAGGTCATATAGGGAGAATAAACCCTCAATACATGAGTAAACCACAATAGATAATAATTGAAATAGAAGAACATAAGGGAACAATCCATAACTTGAATAAATAACCAAATCCCAAAACTGGGTACAATCATAAACAACAATAAATATGTCATGCCATGAACGAATGTCATGTGAACTAACTCAAAAGAAAGAAAATAGTGGAATCCCTAAAATGATCTAAACTACTTGTCTGGAAGCTCACCAAAACATGTCCCATGTCCAAATCATCTACCAAGTATAGGTCCCTTTCCCTTTTCCTGACCTAAAACAATGAAATATACTCAAGTACACAACAGTGGCCCGAGCAGGGTGTGAGCAATACTCAGTAGGCCACCACCATTGGTGTCTAAGAAATGTCCAGCAAGGTAGATTGTTCATGCAAATGATAAATAATGAAAAGTAATGATTAATAGTTCAAAGGCCATATTTACTTAGGGTCCATTATGTTAAACAAAAAAAATCCCCAAGATCATTTCCATGAAATTTCATTTATCATTTCACCCATTATCAAGTGTTCATTGGATTAGGCAAGAATTACATTCTCAATATGTGGGAATTTAAACATGTTCTATCACACTAGGAAACATATCACAACAATTACCAATTTCCTCACCATGAATCCTCAGTTCTGGTGGAATGAAACTGTTAGGGGAACAGATCTTCATCCCCTTTAATAACCCATGCATTTAGGGGAGGAGATGTATACATGGTCCAAAAAATCCCATTGTTGTAGAACCTCAATTCAATACGCCACTCTACCAAGCCATGTGTACATGCTTATTTATCATTCACCAAGAATCACCATATCTCATCAAAAATCAATCATCATAACAACATCAATAAATGGGAAATTAATATTTTCCTCAATACATTAACACATTCATTTATCATATTACTTAACCCATTTTCCCCATTCTAATTTTCAATTCCAACCTCACTATGCATATTCAAGTGTAAGGTGAATCCCAAGTAATTACCCATTTATCCGTTTAACACTTATTGAAACCAACCGACAAACTCATAGGTAATTACCCAACCTAATGGTTTTACAAATAACAAATTTCACACCATTTATGAATTTTTAACATTTCATCATGGTCTCTATATTCCCGTACAACAACCTTACACTTACATAGCTAAATCTAGGTCCGGGGAAATATCGGCACACCCCACGAGAAGAACCAACTTGGTCAAGTCATCCTCCTTTCATCCCATTGGGATCAATAGGGGTTAAATTATCCATTTATACAACAATACATCACATTATGCCAAAGCCACCAATAACTCATCAAAAGAGGTCAACAATAACAACCCAACATGTACTAATATAGACAAAACCAAAGGGATATAAGTAATAGACCACCTACCTTAAGTCCATTGGCAAACACAATGTCAACCAATGACATATATACCGAACCGATTAAACACCGCTATGAAACCCCAAAATAGATCTCACCTAAAAAGATAGGTTTGATAGAATTAGATAGAGATCACCCAAAATACAAGACCTAAACCGGAAAAGAGAGGATGAAGATATTAGACTCATGTAGGTCATTGATTTGCATCCAACGACACTACAAATGGACAATAATAGAATATTTTTGATTCTTGGGAGTACTTTGTACTTTTTCTTCTCTCCTAGTGTAGAAAGGAGGGAGAGTGAGGAAAGTCTTGTGTGGGATATAAAATCCTCAAGGGCCAATTTTTTAAAATAAAAAAAATGGTCACATGGTTTACCCGCACGCTTTCCAAAACCTTGCGAAAACTGTGCAGATGCTTATATCCAAAAGAGCCCCCCTCGCCTAGCATTCCCACACTGTTTTCTAAACCGTGTGCGATCCGTGCAGATGCTTCTATCCGAAAATCTTATTCCTTCACATTTTACCTGGGCTACCTGTACAGTTCGCACTAACCATGCGTAAACCATGTGACTATCCCATTAACTCATTTCCCCCTTTTTCATGTCCCAAAACCCAAAACAACCCCAATCCTCCTCAAGGAAATTATATAGAACTTAATTAACACAAATAAACGTCCTAAACTGAAACGTATGTTAATTATAACTTATTGAGAAATATGAGTTTTTACATATTTTCTGCTTCATGTACTTATATCATGGCGCTCAAAATGTTTATGTATTTAATGTTTTTATCTCATCATTTACCAATCAAAAACAAGTTCATACAATATGGTTATACACTCCCCGTTTAAGACTCCTTCATCATCCATTAAATGTAATGACATATGTTTGTCTCCTTCAATAAAAACTATTTTCTACAGG
Organism: Viscum album; assembly: GCA_963277665.1. NCBI lineage: Eukaryota > Viridiplantae > Streptophyta > Magnoliopsida > Santalales > Viscaceae > Viscum > Viscum album. The sequence goes on from OY728122.1 coordinate 1,994,031,677, forward strand.
TTTCTACACATAAAAAACCAAAAATCAATATAATATTGAACATCATAAGGTATATGTATAATTAGAATCTATAAATAGTGGTAGCATAAAGATTAATTATATTAAAATGTATATAAATATATATGTATGAAAAAATAAGAAAAAGTGCAGTCGAGGTACCAAAATAAGTTTTTTATGCTAGGATACTAACAAAATATCTTTTTATGATTAAAATAATATTTTTTTAAAAATAATATATTTTTCCTATATTTTTTTATTACAACTAATTTTAAAAGAATACATAATATAAAAAATATTTATTCCCAATAAATATATGGTTTTCATAATATTTTTTGATTTTATTTAAATGTAAAATTTGTAAATTTTAGGTTGTATATTTGATAAAATTGACATCATCCATGGATTTATCATGATAGTATTGGTGAATTTATAATATTTTTAATTTCATATAAAATTATTTATTTTTAGGTGAATATTTGAAAATACCATTTTTGAAAATAAAAAAAAATTTATAACCGAAAAATTAATAACCCATGACATGAAAAATATATTCTTATTATTTAACTTTATATATTTTGAAATATCATGTATTAATTGCAAACCAATATTTTAATTTCATGAACATAATCAATATTTTCTTAATAATTTTCCTTAATATAATATACATTATTATTTTAAAATTATATTTTATAAATTGAATCGATTGAAAATTATTTTACAATTATAATTTGTGGATCTGAATTATATATCAATGGAAAATTTAGTATTTGTAATGATGATAATTTTAACTTAGGTAAAAAATTGTTACCATGAAAAAAAGTTATTTATAAATTAATAAAACTACTTAAAATGTGATTTATTTTTCCATTTGAATTACTCATTTTTCATTAAATCTATATTTTATTTTTAATCATACATTAAATATTATGAACATTATTTTAATGGGTAATCAATGTTAAATAAGACCAATAATACTTTATCATTAAAATATTTGTTTTTATAAAAACAATTTTTAAACTCATTATAAGTATTAATTTAAAATAAAATTTAATACAATTTAATAATGGACTTTGAATAAATGTTGGAAAAAAATGTATTCATAAAATAAATTTTTTAATATAATTTCACTTATATTTTTCTTAATAATATAATTGACAAGATTAGTATTCATATAAGAGTAATAATTGTATAAATGACTAATATAGTGTTGATCTATTTTTAAAATATTAACATGGCCTTTTGAAATTATAAAAACATTAATGTGTTTGAAAATATTTACATGGATGTGTTTACAACCATCCCTCAATGAAATATCCTAAATTTCATGGATCCCATTCTTACCCCTTATTTAAAATTCTTCTCCATTGAAAAGTCCATCATCCAAAATTATGACAGAGCGATCATTTCAACTATTCCAATCATCATCTCCAATTTCAATATTTCATTGAACTAATAAAAAAATAAAATAATCTTTAATTATTTTATATTCTATAGTACACCTAGTTATAAAAAATTCATAACACACTATAATCAGGGTTTTATATCAAGGAGAAGGTCCATGTCTCGTACTAGGAATCACATATTTCATAACATTTCATCCAAGTTATTTTCTTTTATAAAAACTCCATAAACATATTTTAATAAAAAAATAAACAAAGTTATTATGTTTAGTTTTTAAAATATGTAAACAAATTTTATTTATTCTCATCCATCTACTATGATAATGAATAATTTTTGTTACTTTGTGCGTGAATATTACCAACTCCACGTAGAGAAATTTATGGTTTTTCATCACTACTACCCATAGATGGTCATAATGATATAATTATGAATAAATAAGATTTATATAATTAATTTATTATTCTTAATTGATAAATTAATATCATTATTCACCCCTGTCATTAGTTGATTATAAAAATTGATATCTATGTGTTGTATAGAAAATAGCCTCGAAGAAAAATTAATTTTCCTTTTTCATAATTGTTTTCATTCATTATAAAGGTATAATAAAACTTCATTCACAAATTGTAAATTATATAAATAATATCAATTTTATTATATTATAATATTTCATTTAAATATAAATCTATCCATAACAATACTCACCAATTATATAATTATAAATAATGGTTTTTTGGGTTTTGTAAATGATAAATCAATGTGGACATATTTAGAAAGAAAACATCATTTCCATTTTGAAAACTTTCTGAAATTATTTGATGTCGTTTTCATCATCTTAGATATTGATAATTATATTGAGGAAAATAAATATAAAATGAATGAATAATTATAAGTAATAAATTATATTTTAATTATATAAAATTCAATGATGAACTTTTGTGGAAGAAAGAATAAGGACAAAAATCCTATAAAACTACTACAAATAGTCAAAACCATATATATCGAATGTGGGAAAATAGAAAAAAACTAACTAATTTACATGTAGATAATTATTGTAAATTGAAATCATAATATTATTAGGTATTAATATTGTTATGAAATTTTTTATTATGATATTTATACTTTTAATATATGGATCATAGTGTGCATCTGACTATAGAGGGAAATGAGGAATGTTTTTCTTAGACACAAATTCAAATCCCTTGAAAGATGGTTATGTTATACTCCACCTATCATTATAGATGGAGTAAATAATAATCTATTTTCATTTAGATAATTATTTAATTATATTTGGTGATAAAAATTTTATAGTCCATGTTCATTGAATCATGGGGTTTTGATTCAAAATATAAATAGGATGTAAGGTTTTTCATCCTCCAAATAAATGATTAATTGGGTCATATATTTTTGTACATGAATATACTTCGACATTATTCTTTAATCCTAAATTTTACCCATTTTATTTGTTATTAACTATTTTTATATATAAAAATTACTTCTTATTATAAATATATAATTTTTAGTTAACATGACTTCAATAATAAAAGTGTATTAATGGTATAAATAATTATCATTCTACTTATGAATCTTTTGTTATATGTCAAATAATTTTCCTCATTCCAATATTATTCACTAATTTGAGAAAGATAATATGGTTTATATTTTTTTTAATCTAATAATTATACTCATACCTTTTCAATTGTAATTTATAACATATTTTTTATGATGTGGGATCTTATATATATAAATATTAAAGAAAAATAGTTTACATTTCCATCAAATTTAAATGTATTATCTTCCAGTAAATTGTATTCCATATCCACTATATATATTAAAATTTATATGATCTGGAATATTTAAAATCTTTATTTCAAATTTAAAGTTTTCCCATCTCAAAAATCTATTCAAATAATATTTTAACTTCATATTTTATAACAAATATTTCAATGATTTTTGAAAAAATTTGGGTTTTCACTTAAATTTTTCTTCCAATGTTCATCTATAATGATGTAATATTTTGATCATCATTTATATTGTATTAATTTAAGATTATTTTATATAATAATATTTTTTATGATATTATAATTTTATGTTTTGTGGTATTTTTTAATGTTTATGAAACCCATTAATTTTTCCTTGGGTGCCTTATATTTTATTTATGATTGAAATTTTGAGGCCAGATATGTATAAAATAGAATATATGGTGAAATTTAATTCACCTCAATGAATTATATTCTGTTTATTTCTTACGATATAATTAGACATGTACATAATGAGTTTTTTCTCACATGGGTGGTTTAAACCTCATGTGTTTTAAGAAAGAAAAAATATATTCAGTAGCATACATGATACACTACATCGAGTTTAAAAAACCACTATAAATTATTCATTAAATTTTACCATAAAAACCTACATATTGTAATGGATAGAATGAATAGTATCAAAAAAATTATAAAAACATGGTTTACAAAAGTTCAAATAAATATTCATTAGATATAGAAAAAAAACTAGATTAATATAAAGGATGTATTTTTAAGAAAAAAATATAAAATGAGAATAATTCTATTAATAAAATCATATCACTCTTTATTTATTTTTATTTAATGAAAAATATATATTATAAATAAGCAATATAATATTTTAAATTAATCTTATATGTTTTCTAGATATGATATAGGAAGAAATTCATTTTTTGGGATAAAAGAAGTATTTCTCTAAAGACGTATTTTTACCACCTTTTGATGGATAATTAATTTTAAATTTAGTATTTAACACCTTTATTTGTTCTATATAAAATTAAAATCTTTATATTTATAATTGGGACATCAAAATTTCATTTTTATGAATTTTTCATATTTTTCTGATAACAATCATGTTCTGATGATTAATTAATATATGGTAAATTTTAATCGAAAAAATCTTCCTCCATCAAGATAATTTATATGTCACATAACATTAATTAATATGTTTAATGATTAAATTGAATAAAAATTTCACATTTAATCCAATTTTGGTCATTTGATAAATTTCAAATTGATGTTGGACATTAACACATGTCAGTCTTTTTGTAGTTTTTTACATCGTAAAAACAGACTTTCTGGATTTGAAAAAATGAAGTAATTTTAAATTAATTACATTAATTTATGTGTTTTTTATTTAAAAAAAATGTATTAAATTTTTAGAATAATAACGTAAAAATTATGTAAAAAGGAAAATTTTATTTTTAGATATTTGGAATTGTAATGTTGGTAATTATTATTATTTAGAATTTTTAAATGGTAGATAAGATAATTAAGGGTAAAAAATATTATTATGACAATATTAAACCACTAGAAAATGTTTCCTAATTATGTTAGATGAGTTATGTCTGACCATGAGAATCCTTAGGCAAAATATAGGAATTTAGGAAAAAGATGGGTTTGAAAATGACATTTTTGTATAATTAATTTATTGTAAAGATAAAAATAACATAAACATGTTTATTTAAATAAAACAATTCGTATATGGGGTTATTAAGTGATATCTTCAATGATAAATAGTTATTATAATGATAAAAAAATTCTCACATCATTATATATTATTTATAATATGTAGACATTAAATTAATAAATTTAATTTAGACATAATGATGATGGAGTGATTGCATTATTAATAAAGGATTCAAATAAAGGACTTTATAATTATTAAAATAAATTTCATTTTATTGTTTTTATTCCATCCAAGAATTTTATGGAATATATTGACATAATATCATTTATCAAATTCCTTTGGTTCTAAGGAATCATGTTTTTATGACTTTAACAAAAATAAATTACTAAATTGCGTCAAAATAGAAATAAGAGTGTTTTTAAAATAAATACTATTTTATGAAATTATATAATAGTCCTAAGAGTATAATATTATGAAAAATAACTTTTATAATGATCCAGATGCAATTAATGATCCACTTATGGATTACATGGAATTTTATTGTAACTATTGTAACTATATATTATGAAAATACAGGAATACATGGTATGAGTTAATGTTTTTAACTAAGTATTAATGCTAAAAGATAAGGTCAATTTTGAGTCCTCACCTTATCCAAAACATATTGGCTGAAAGTATTAAGACCCATTAGCATATTATCTTCTAAATATTTCAACTTTTAACTATTATAATTCCAACATAATTTTATTATAAAATAATATTTCATGACATTCCTAAAGTTCCACTACACTCTATTTTCAAAGGACACCACATCTACCCACTTACTCACACCTCTCAAGCCCCTTTTATAGTCCAAAATGTGCCCAAATAACCTCCAAAAATCCATACCATACACCTAGTAGCCTTATGTTGGGAAAAACGAAATTCAAGAGAGCCTTTTGGTTCAAATCAAATGAAGTTACCAAATTTAGAGTTAACATCTACTCTCATGTTGCTTTCCTTTATTTTCCTTCTCTAGTACCTATGGTCTTCTTATTATATGATTTCATAAAAACACTAGTATCATCAATATAGTAGTATTTTGTTATTGTAATAATTCCAACTACACTTACACACACCTCCATCTAATGGATACGAAAATACAATTTCTGTGTATAGATAACTACAACCTCATGAAACGATGACTGTTTATTTTATTCCTACCACCTCTCATAGTGGACATTATTTTGGAACTATTTATATATATTATATTTGATATATTTATATTGTCTCTATTATTATATATTTTTTTTGTTATGTCAATAAGGTTTCATTATGAATTTAATATTCCTCCATGTTTTGAAAATCAAAAACACTTTATCTTAAGGAAAACTGTTTTTACCTCAGGATTATTATCATAAGGAAATTTTCAAATCAATATTAAAATTTTTATATGTATCATTGTTTTATTTTTCATTTCATAGTCTCTCTAAATATAAATCATTTTATTTTTATGTATAAAAATCAAGATCACATCTAATATCTCGGAATCCTATAAATCCTTGGACATATAGTATTCTGTCTTCAGATTCTGAATTCTCTGAAATTATGATTTTGATTTCTGTGAAATTTTGTCTCCGAATTCTATGAAATTCAGATTCTAAATTCTCTGAAATTCTGACTCCAAATTCTCTGAAATTCAGATTCAGAATTCTCTGAAATTAATATTTTGAATTCTCTGATATTCAAACTCTTAATTCTCTAAAATTTAGATGTTGAATTCTTAAAAATTGAGACATTGAATTTTCTAAAATTCAGACTCTGAATTCTATGAAATTCAGACTCCAAATTCCTCAAAATTCAGACTCTGAATTCCTCATAATTAAAACTACGAATTCCCCTGAATTCATATTTACAATTCATTGGAATTCAGACTCCGAGATCTACAGAATTCCAATTCCAAATTTATGGGAAAACAGAATATGAGTATCCATGTCTTATAGACTACAAATGTATATAATGTTAGATTTAGAATTCTATCTCTTCCTTATACTCGAAAAAATATATTTGGTTATGTAAAATTATTTACCTTACAATTATTGAAAAATTATTTCATACAAACTATTTCTTAAAAATTGTTGGTTGAGTGAAACGTGTACAGGTCCCTCTGAGATTCAAGTATAAATATGATCATTGGAGGTGGGAAATGATCATTGGAGTAGTTCCTATAAATATTATCTCATTTGAAAGAGCTCATAAATATTTATCACTCTAGAGATTTCATGATGTGAATTGATATCTAGAGAGAGAGTCTCTCATGGTTTGTGTGTTCTAAACATCATTTCCTGCTTGAATCGTGAGACTCCCATTGTTGCTGAGTACAATCAAGGGTTTCGAGGGATAAGAAGACAGAGGTGCTGACTACCTTAAGATCGAGACATTGTGGGGATAATAAGATAGATTCTGATCATTCTATCGAAGGCTTACCCTGGTATGGGAATGACATACTTTTGTGAATTTATTAATCTAGGGACCATTATCCAAGGTTGATGGATACCCTACTCTTTGGGTTAAATTATTTAATTCTTGTTACTTTTTCTGTTTCATGATTATTTCTACTGTATAATAAAAAATTAATAAATTATAACATTATTGTAAATTATTATTATTTTATGTACATTGAAATTACAGATTCAATACACTTTAAGGTAGATGCATTATTAAGTAAAATTTTCTTATGTTTAATTTCCAGAACCATCATTCCAGAAACTAGTAAGTTTTGTAATAGAACTAAAAGAGGTCTTATGATATTATCTTGTTTAACATAATTAAAAATAGTTTTCATAAAGGTTAAAAAATAAATTTTTTAAACATACAATTCACCCCCATCTCTTGTAATTGAGCATCTACATTCATATTTCGATCTTACAATTGGTATCATTGAAGGTCTATGAAATACATATATTTAAAAATATTTTTTCTTGCTCATGTTTTCCTTATACTAAATTTTCTTGCTTAACTATTCTTTCTTATGTTTTTTTTGATGTTTTTGTTCTTTTTTACAAACTTTTGATATTAACAATGTTTTGTGGAATGATATTTTTTTATAGACTGGAAAGAATGAATGTCGGTTCGATTGATAATATAATTCCTACTAGACCATGTATTATTTATGGTATTGATTATGATAATTGGAGAGATAGTTTGAATACTTTTGTTATTAATACTAGACTAGACAACTTTTTCATGCTTACTGGATATTAAAAATTTCCTTACAAGGAAGTTAAAACCTTCCCAAATCAAGAAAAAGAAGAATATAAACTAAAATACAAGGTACAAAATACTCTATTTTATTCCATGACCAGGAATATATATAGTATATTTTCATCATGGGAAGTATAAAATTATATCTAGAAGAAAAATGATGTTAAACCTTTTGGTACATTCAAATATATAAAAACAAGAAGAGCTTTTTTGAGAGATGAATAACATGGATTATTATTTCCATTTTGATCACCAGTATGCAATGTTTAGCAAAGGCTTATTACTATCTTCAACATCTTATAATCTATGGGATAGAAAGGTATCCATGATGATGCTTTTGTAGATAAGTTTATTTATATTATATCTAATGAGTGGGAATCTAAGAGAACAATTGTTGATTAGAATAGGAAAGTATCAAAAATCACTCTTGATGTGCTTTTTGGAACTCTTCTACCACATGATACAAGAATAAAAAGATATATGGATATGAATAAGAAGGATAATGGAAAAGTAAGTGTATCTTTTACTAATACTAAATCCTAGACTCTTGAAATAGTTACAAGATCCAAGTATATGAGAGTCACTGTTTTTTATGAATTTTGTGAAAGTGAAAATTTTGAAAATGAGCTAGAAAATATTTCTTGAAGGATAGACCATATATTTTTAAATAATTTCTTTTAGTATAGATATAATAATAAATAAATAATAAACTAGAAAATCTCGGATGTCACTTGATAAAAATGAAAAAGAGCAAGGCATATAAGGGCATATTTTCCAATGCATAAATGAAAATATAGGAAGGAAATATCATTTTGAGACAAACAGAACGAAGTATTACAAGACCATTTCTAAAAATGTTTGGAAGGATAATGATACATGTAATTTTAGTGGTGGTGACTCTACAGTTTAAATTTCATTGTATTAATCGTTTGGTTATAAGAATCATGGTCTACTAGCAAAACTACCCATCGAAAATCATTGCTTAATGTCTAAGGTACACTCTTGAATCTATCACCAATGTATCTTTGAATGAAAACTATAATGATGATAAATATAATGAATAAATAGATGATGATTCCTCCTTATCAGATGATAACATATTATATTCTTTTGAAGAAGTTTATTTGTTTTTTAAGCTTCTTGAGAATGAATATTCTAAACTCAAGAAAGTGCTAGATAAAGAAAATTCTAGATTATCTATTTTAACCAAATAAGTATCATATCAATCTAATGACATTGATAAAATTATTTTTTATTTTTAAATATTTCTAAAAATCATAAGGAAATAAATTCTGAGAATGATAATAATTCTAAAGAACTTGAAAATGTAATTTCTCAGAAAAAAATTTTAGAGTATAACTCTAGTGCTAAAAATAATGTTTTCAGGATAAAAACAAGGTTATAAAACTAAATTCAGAAATATTTACCCTAATGAAACACACGTCAATCATTAAATATGGTGAGGAAAATTTTGACAAGATGTATTCCCAAATTCATCCTTTAAGAAATAGTTATATATTTGGTTATATTTATTCTAAACCAATTTTTAGTAAAAACTATATTGTTCCTCATTGTCCTCCATTTTCACTAAATGTATTTTTGGAGGACATTGGGAAAAATTGTTATTTAAATAAAACTCAGTCATTTGGATTCCATAATTATTATTTTTCTAGGAAAATGTGAATTCCTAAAATTTTACTTTCTTAAATTTCTGGATCCACGAAAATTTGTATTTTGAAAGTATAACTCATTTATTGTAAGAAAAATAATGAATGTACCACCAATAATACATGTTACATGGATAGTGTATTTTTCTGACATATGATGTGTAACAGAAACGTCTTTGAAAATATTATCACGACTAAAGGAGGAAGAGTATCTTTCAGAGATAATGCTCAGAGTGAAATTGTTGGTATATGTAAAACTTTTCTTCTTGGAAAACCATTAATTTCAAATGTTTTATTTTTTAAGGTTTATAAGCACAACCATGTCAGCATAAGTAAATTATTTGATGAAGGTTATATTGCAAATTTTTAGAATGATAAGTTCTTAGTACACAATTCCAAGGAAGAGTTCATTCTTTCAGTCCATAGGCAAAGAATGTTGACACACTAAAAATAATAGACCATTGGAACCAAGATCTACTTTTCATTAGTGCAATGGATGATCAATATTGGTTATGGAATAGAAGGTTAGGACACTGTGACCTTATAGAACCTATGAAAACTATCAAATAAAATAATTTTTAAGGATATACTAGAGATTATATTTTATTCTTCAAAAGTTTTTGATCCTTGTCAATATAGAAAGAAACATAAATCTTGTTTTAAATATATCTGTGAAGTCTCAACTTCTGGTGCATTACAGTTAGTGAATATGGATCTTTTTGGTCTAATATAAATTGTATTTATTAGATGAAAATATTATGTGTACATATTTACTGATTATTACACTAGATATTAGTGGATATATTTTCTATCAAAAATGTATGATGCATTTTCTTATTTGAAAATTTTGAGAGCCCATGTCAAAAATGAGAAAAAACATCCATTTATAAATATTCGTAGTGCCTATGGAGGAGAATTTCAAAATTCTTATATTGATACTTTTTGTAGTAGAAAAGGCATTACTCATTACTTCTCAGCTCCAATACCTTCTCAATAGAACCGTGTTGTTGAATGAAGAAATCTAATTCTTCAAGAGATAACTAGAACCATGTTGAGTGAATATTCAATAGCTAAAAATTTTTGGGATGAATCTTAAACTACTAATTTCTATACTAAAAATTATATTTTGATTAGACCTTTTCCTCACAAAACCCCTTAAAAATTATGGAATGGTAGAATACCCAGACTTTCATACATCAATGTATTTGGTTGCAAAGTATTCATTCTGAATACTATAGAAAATTTACATAAATTGACACCCAAATATGATGAAGTAATTTTTCTATTCTACTCCACATTATCGTAGGCTTATAGTGTTTTTAATAAAAATACATGTACTATTGGAGAAACAGAACATGCTAAATTTGTTGAAATGCATCCTTCTGCTTTTGAAAAACACCATCCTACATCTTTAGATGAGTTTTCAATAACATTTTTAAACCCTTGATAGAAGATCCCACTAATAAGTAAAATGTTCAAGAATATATATCTAAAGAATTTACCACAGAAGATATCTTACCCTATTTGGTTGAATAGGTTTTTCAAAAACCCAAATTAGTAGTTTCTTAAGAATCATCTTAGTTATAGTATCATTGGTGAGGTCAATAAACATGTAAGGACTAGAGGTTCCTTAAGAAAAGAAGTAGAATTTCTAGCATTCCTCTCCTAATTAGAACCTGAAATTACGGATGGAGCTTTAGACGATGAGGATTGGATTAAATCCATGCAAGACAAGCTAAATAAATTCCCAAGGAACAATGTCTGGACCATAATTGAAAGACCTAAGGTATGTTCTATTATTAGAGTAAAATGGGACTTCAAAAATAAGTGTGATGAAAATTGAATAATTGTATGAAATAAAGCTAGACTAATTTCTAAAGGCTATAATCAATAAGAAGTAATATACAGTGAATAAAACTATTATCCAGTAACTAGACAATAATATATTCATATTTTACATTCCATTGAACTATTCATTGATTTTAAACTTTTTCAAAGGAATATAAAATGTGTTTTCCTTAACGTATAAGTTCAAGAGGATGTTTTTGTTGAAAACCATCCCGTTTTTGAAGACACAAAACATCCTAAACATGTTTTTAAACATACTAAATCATTATAAATAAATAATCAATCCCCTATAGCATGGTATTATAGACGTACATGATTTTTGTTATAAAATAATTAGGTTTAAGGAGATGCGGATCCATCACTTTTTATAATAATGTTAATAAAAATATTCTAATTGTTCAAATTTATGTTGATAACATTATATATGGTTCAACTCTGCAATATTTACCTGATTCATTTAAGAATATAATGACATCTGAGTTTAAAATGAGTATGATGGGTGAGTAAAAAAAATTTCTAGGATTTCTAATTTCTAAAAAACAAAAATGAATTTTTATATATCAACATAATTATATTAACAATATTATTAAAAATTATGGATTTATGAAAAAAAAAGTATAAGTACACCAATCAGTACCTCAACTTCTCTTGATCTTGATGAATTTGGAAGACTAGTAGATCTAACATTATTAAGAGGTATGATACGAAAATTACAATACATCAAATCTAGTCATCTACACATAATGATTTCAGTATAGTTATGTGAAATATATCAATCCAATCCTATGAAATCTCATTTAAAAGAAGAAAAATGAATTATTCGTTATTTAAAAAGAACCATGGAATTAAGACTCTTTTATACTTCTGGAATTGATATTATTTTAAAAAGTTTTTTGGATGCTGACTTCAGTGGTTGTAGAATGGATAGGAAAAGTACATCCAGAACATGTCATTTATTAGTAGATTCATTAGTTTCTTGGTCATGCAAAATGAATCCCTCTATAGCACTTTCTACTATTGAAGCTGAATATGTATTAGCTGGAAGTTTTTGTGCTCTTGTGTGGAGGATGAAACACACACTCATGGACTATGGTATGAGTTTTACAAAAATATAGATATTGTGTGATAATATTAGTACCATTTCCCTAACAAAAAACACTTCAATTCACTATAATGCAAAACACATAAATATTTGGCAATACTTTCTTTGGGATCACACACTGAAAGGAGATATCATTCTTCAGTTTATTAGAATGCAAGATCACCATGCATATATTTTTACAAAATCTTTACCTACTGATAGATTTTAATACATTAAACAAATTTTAGGAATGATAAACATAATATAATCTTCCATATTAATTTGTTTTTGAAACCTTTCATTTTACATTAAAAAACTTCTTATTCATAGGGGGAGTACATTTTCTTGGTAATCAATTTTTTTCCGTAATAAAATGTTTTCGTATAAATAAATATGGAATATAAAATTTTTTGTATTCAAAACTAGGGAATAAAAACTTCTCCTTTAATAATCTGGAAATCAAAAAAAAATTCCATTCCTCAAAAAAAAATTCTGGAATATAAAATTTCTCATGAAGAATATTTTTCATTACTGCCAATTTTCCTATCAATTCGGAAGGTATGTTTCCTTAAAAACTTTTTCGTAATCAACATTTTACTTGTTGGTATTTTCATTCTATTTTGTGTAAATTTTTTATATTCACTTTCCTTCAATCCGAATTTTTAACCATAAAAATCACAAAAATTCGGATCCTTTCAAAATCTTTCTTCGGCTTTCATGTCAACCGTCAGATCTTTTCAAGCCTATTTTAACTATAGGATCAGTTAGAGAATATGATCCTTCACCTAAATGCATATATAATGTCCCTCATAGTGGAACTCCAACATCGGTTTTCAATCTCTTTTGTGATGTATATATGCCTCTTTTGTTAATCATTGTTCCAGATTTTCTTGTTTTCTCAAATCCAAATGTATTTGGATGAATCTTCGCAGAAGAAAATGTCATAACATAGGGAAATTTATGGATGGAAGTTCTACAGAGAGAGGTGAGTACATATGACAGTTTTTTCTAAGTATGATTCTATTATTATAAATAATATCATGTTGAATGGATGGGAGATCTTGTGTGTATCCAAACCAAAGGCACAATATACGGTGTATCTATATTTTTTGGTATAATTTTATTAGGCAGTATGTATTTTCGTTCTATATGAGAAATAAATGTTTTCTATGAAGTATTTTTGGAAAACATAATAACTTTCCTTTATCTTGTCTACAACATTATTGGAATTCCGTAAGAGGGTGAAGTTGAATTCTATACCCACAAGCTACCAGATATATCATGATGTTTTGATAAGGAGAAGGCTATAAAGTTACATGGTTTATCATAAGTAAAGACACAGAAGATCAAAAATATCTCTTTGAACCTTAAAATCCTAGAATTATGGGTTCAAGGATTTCACATTCTGTGAAAAAGTGATAATGATTCCTTGAAGAATAGTGAAATCTACATTCTGGATTTTCTGGTGATTCTTAGAAACATTAATCTTATGAAGTATTCCATGCATAAAATTATGAATATCAAGAATAAGACTCTAAAATCACATATCATTATGTATCCAGTTATTATTTCCAATATAATTATCCTTTTATTGATTCATTCAAAATCTCATGCAGTTCTATGATATGAAATTTCAAGGATATGTTGTTGAGTGATGATACACACAAATGGATAATGGTTGGTTCAAAAAACTGGAGAGTTTTATGAATTATCTGAAAGTGAAATCCAAGCCTTATCCATGAATTAGGAAGTGGATGATACATCCAAAAAGGGTTAGAGGATGAGAATTCATAATGAACCAGATGATTAAGAGAGAACTCCTTCAGTTTAGGAAACCCAATCAGCACCTAAAAAATATAATAAGAAAAAGACTTATCTAGATAATGTTGTTGCTATGTAGAGAGAATATAAAAACAAAAAGACGTAAGGAGAACCAAGAACTGGCTTGGACCCTACTGAGGGAAAATAATTGAAACTTAAGAATATTGTGGAGTATGAAAAAAAAGAGATGAAGAAAAATAAGTTATCTCAGGCTGAAATAATTCAATCCCTTCTCAATGATACTGAGAATGATTCTGATCAGATTCAGGTACCAAAGAAATTTCTCAAAGAACCAGAACCAGTAAGGACTCCAGGAGAGAATATGTTCATTCTAGAACCTGATAAAGTGGAATAGATTATGCAGGAAGGAGAAGTTGAAGGAGAAGAAGATGAAGGAAGTGATGACATTGATGATATGATAAAAAATGTTGAATAATATCATGACACCAAGTGTCCATGTGAGAAACTATCGATTTGGACTTCCAAGACCGAATACTATAAAATTTCTACCCTAGGAAGAGAAAAAGAGGGTCAAGAAGAGGTAAACAAACTTTTAGAAGAAGAGACCACCCATCATGATTTTGTTCTACTAGAGGATCTAGTGTCAGATTCTGAAAAAGAAAAAATTTGAGGAAAATGACATATTTAAAATATCAGATAGTGAAAATGAATAACAAAAGGATACTGAGAACATTACAATAAATAATAAAGGAAAAAATGTTCCAGCTGATACCCTTCAGAAGGTCGTGGAGGCTATGAAAGATATTGGTGGATCTGTTAAAAGAACAGATGTTTATATAGAGAGAGAATTCTCACAAATAAGAGAATCTAATTCAGAATCATCCCCCATGGGTCATGATTTTTTAGTTCAATTCCTAAAAAAATTGGTTGATACAATTCCCATATTCCATAGTATTGACTCGAGATTTCAGATGCTTCACCATTCATTTAAACAGAAATCCGATTATGTTTCCATGCTTACGGACAAATTCTCCAGGCATGAGGTCGATTTCAAATCCTTCTAAATTTTGTATGATGGTCATAAGAGGTCATGAAAGGAAATGACTAAATGATCCAAGAATACAATTGAAGATCTATGAATATTTAATGAATTTAAAGATAATTTGAAGGATTCCTTTGATACTGAATATATTTAGATCAAATACTATACTACATGTTTTGATGAGAAGCTTAGTCATGAACAAACATCTCAGAAGCAGGAAGACAAGGATCTGAATGGGAAGCATAATTTAGTTTCATTGAATCTAAACAGGGAAATAAATCATAGAATCAAGTTTTCAGAAAAGTATATTATGCAAGAAAAGATTTTGAAGACCTCGTAAGAAAGTCATAAGGCTTTGAAAGAAATAATTAATGCTATGGAGAAGAAAAAAGGAGACCAGGATCAACTGCTCAAAAATTTTAATAAGGATCATAAGGAGATGAAAAAGATGAAGACTATTTTCAAGAAGCATATGTTTAAGAAATAAGAAGGATTATTTTATCCTTACCTCAGATTTGTTGTTATATTGTATTCCTTGTATGAATTTTTCCAATCATAGTGAAAATTTTGGTTGTTCTTCATGTGTTTAGTTCTATAGTAATAATATTTTAGGTGCCATATTTTTTTCCAATATATCTATTCCTTTTTGATAATCACAAAAATGGAGAAAGAAATGTTAAAAAAGAATACTAAGTAAAGAAGAGAATACCCAAATTAAATGGGAGTCTATATAATAGAGTGATTTATCAAAGAATATTTCCTTATGCAAGAAAAAACAAAATCTATTTAAGGAAATCCTAAATATGATCCTTAGGGATTTCAAAACCAAAGGGGGGAGTTAGTAATATTCACCATGATCAATATTTAATTGGATATAAGGTTTTATTTTATGTTCATAAAGAAAAATTCAATGGCCTTATATTCTTTTTTGTAAGGATTTCTGTTCTTTCTAAAAAGGGGATATTGTTGACTTAATAAGGTTTCATTATGAAATTTCCATTCCTCTATTTTTTGAAAATCACAAAAACTTTATCTTAAGACAAATTTTTTATCCCTAAGGATTATTTTCATAAGTAAAATTTTCATTCCCTAAGTATATATTTATTATTATCGTTGTTTTCTTTATTCATTTAATAATCTCTCTAAATCTAACTCGTTTTATCCCTATGTCTATAAATCGGTTTCACATCTAAAATCATAGAATCCAAAAATCTTTGGATATAGAGTATTCTATGAATTTTAGACTTTTAATTCTCTGAAATTCAGACCACAAATCTATGAAATTTAGACTCTATATTCTCCAAAATGCCATCTCTGAATTGTATAAGGTTCAGAATCCGAGTTCTTTGAAATTAGGATTCCATCATCTGTGAAGTTCAGACTCTGAATTCTCTGAAATTCAGATTCTGTATTCTCTGATATTCAGATTCTGAATTCTCTGAAATTCAAAATCTAAATTCTCTAAAAATAAGACTTTGATCTCCTCATAATTCAGACGCATAATTCCTCATAATTCTAATACCCAATTCATTTTATTTCAGACTTCGACATCTGTAGAATTCCAGTTCTGAATTCGTTGGTAAACATAATCCGAATATCCATGTCTTATAAACTCCAAATGTTTACTTGGTTAGATTAAGAATTCTATTTTTACCTTAGTCTATGAAAAATAGATTTGGTTAAGTAACATCATTTTCCAACACTTATTATGAAACAATATTGTAAAATCTGTAACTTACTAACCGTTGGTTGAGTGACACATGTACAGTTCCCTCCGAGATTAAAGCATAAGTATTATCGTTGGATGAGGGAGTTAACCATTGGATATGTTACTATAAATAGTTTCCCAGTTGAATGAGATCCAAACCATTAATCAATATATAGATTTCATGATGTGATGTGATATCTTGAGAGAGATACTCTCATGCTTTGTGTGTTCTGAACATATTTTTTAGCTTGTTTCGTGAGACTCTGATAGTTGTTGAGTAAAATCAAGGGTTTATGGGGATATAAAGATAGATGTGTTGACTACCATAAAGATTGAGGCATTGTTAGTATAACATGACATATTCAGATATTATTATTGAGGGCGTACCCTAATATGTGTATGACATACTTTCATGAATTTAAAAAACAAGGGGCTACTATCCAAGGTTGTTGGATACCCTACTCATTGAGTTAAATAATTTCATACTTGTTACTTGTTTTGTTTCAAGTTTATTTCCACTATATTATGAAAAAGTAAGAATTTATAACCTTATTATACTTTTTTATTCTTTTAAGTACTATGATATTATAGATTAAGTAAACTTTAATGTAGAATATTTATTAAGGAAACTTTTCTTATGTTTCATTTCCGGAACCATATTTTGAGAACCTATTATGTTTTTCATAGAACTAAAATAGGACTTCTGAATTTATCATGTTTAACATTTTCAAAAATAGTTTTCCTTAAGGTTAAAAAAATATTTTTAAACATACAATTCCTCCCCCACCTTATGTAATTGACCATATACATTCATATTTCGATTCAACAATTGATATCAGAGTAGGTCTCTGATATAATTATATTCACATATATGTTTTCTTGCTCAAGTTTTCCTTGTACTTAATTTTCTTGCATAACTTTTCTTGCTTATTTTTTATTGGTATTTTTATCTTTTTTTACAAACATTAAATAGCAACAATGTTATGTGGAAAGATATTTTATTATATAATAAAATTAATTAATATAGATTCGATTGATAATCTAAATCCTACATTACCACCTATTTTTTATAGAAATTATTATGAGTATTTGAGAGTTTGTATGAAGTCTTTATTTTAATATTGGATTGGAGAACTTTGTCATGCTTAGTGGAGATTTCAAAATTATTGACAATGAAGTCAAAACATTCACCAATCTTGAAAAATCAGAATATTAACTAAACTATGAGGTGAAAAATACTCTCTTGTGTTCCATGACTAGGAATATATATAGTCTGATTTTTCATGTGATGTAGAAAATTGTATCTGGAAGAAACATGCAGTCAAACATTTTGGTACATCCAAAGATATAAAAACTAGAATATCTATACATAGAGATAAATATCATGGATTATATTTCCTTATGGATAACCTGTATGAATGTTTCAAAAAAGGTTCATAACTATCACCAACTGCATACAATCTATGGAAGAGAAAGGTTATGATTATGATTCACTTTTTGAAAAGATTATTGATAGTATGCCTAATGAGGGGGAATCTAAGAGAACAACTATTTATGAGAATAAGAATGTATCTCAAATCAATCATGATGAGCATTTAAGAACTCTTCTTAAACATGATACAATAATGAAAAGATATATAGATATAAATAAGAAGAAGAATGGAAATGGATGTGTAGCCTTCAATACAACTAAATCGAGGACTCCTGAAAGGGTTACAATATCCAAGTATATGAAAGTCAATGTTTTTTTTAATCTAGTGAAAGTGAATATTCTGAAAATGAACCAGCTAATCATTCTTGGAGGATGAACAATATATTTTCAAAGAAAGTCATTCAATATATATATAATAAGAACAAAAGAATAAAAAATAAAGACTCTGAATTCACTTGTTCTGAATGTAATATAGCAGGGCATATAAGGCGAGGTTTCCCAATGCTTAAATGAAAAGAAAATAATGAACAATTATTCTGAGAGAAATAAAAATATGTATTACAAGAAAAAATCTAAAAATGTTTTGAAGGATAAAGATACATGATATGAAAATGGTGGTGACTCAACAGATGAATCATCATAGTATGAATCTTATTGTCAGCAGAATGACGGTCTACTATCCAAACTACCCATTGAAAATTATTGTCTAATAGCCAAGGTACACTATGTTGAATCTATCAAATATGTATCCTGGAATGAAAACTATAATAATGATAAATATTAGGAATCATCAGATGAATATATCTCTTCATCAAAAGATAATACATTACCATTTTATAAAGAAGTTTCTTAGTTTTCTAAACTTCCTGAGAATGAAAATTCTAAACTCAAGAAAAATCTAGATATGGTAAATTATAGATTCTCTATTTTAACCAATGAAGTATCAGATCATTATAATGATCATGATAAGAAAATTTTTTATTTAGAAAATATTTCTAAAAATTTTATTAATGTTATTACTGAGATATATAATATTTCTATGGATCTTGAAAATGTAATTTGTAAGAAAAATATTTTAGAGTGTAACTGCACTGGTAAAAATAATTTTTTTTTGGATAAAAACGTGGTTATAAAACTAAATTCAGTATTATTTCCCCAATGGAAATGTTTGTCAAACATTATATATGGTGAGGAATATTTTAACAATATGTATTCCCAAATTTTTTCCTTAAGAAATAGTTCTGGATTTGGTTATACTCATTCTGTACCAGGTTTTAGTAAAAACTATTTTCCACCAATTTTCTCTATTTTCACTAAATGTTAGTTTAGTGGAAATTGGGTGATAAATATTACTTTAAATAAAAAATGGTATTTTGATTTTCATAAAGATTATTTTTCTATGAAATTTTGGATTTATAAAATTTAAATTTCTGAAATTTATGGATCCAAGAAATTTTTAGTCCCAAAGTCTAACTCTTTAATTTTAAGGAAAAAACGAAAGCACCAATAACAATACATTGTACATAGATAGTGAATGTTTTTGGCATATGATTGGTAAAAAAAAATTTGTAGAAAATTATATCATGATTAAAAGTGGAAAATCAACATTCGAATATAATGTCCAGTGAGAAATTGTTTGTATATGTGAAATTGATCTTCTGGGAAAAACATTAATTTCAAATGTTTTAATTTTTAATTGTATTAAGAATGCCCTCATTAGAAAAATTTATTTATTTAATGAAGGTTTCCTTTCGAATTTTAGGAATGATAAGTGTTTTGTACACAATTCCAAGGAAGAGTTCATTCTTTCTTCCCGTAGGCTTTATAATGTATACACAATAAACATAGTAGACCTTAAGAACCAAGAACTACCTTCCATTAGTGAAATGGAAGAACAATATTTTTTATGGAATAGGAGTTTAGGACACTATAATATTATGAACCTCTAAAAAATCCCAATGATAATACATTAAAAGGATCTACTAGATCTTAGATTTGATTCTTCCAATGTTTTTTATCCTTCTTAATATGTAAAGAAACATAAATAATTTTATAAATCAATATGTGATTTCTCAACATTGGATGCATTATAGTTAGTGTATATGGATCATTTTGGACCAACAGAAATTAGAATTATTAGAGGAAAATGTTCTGTATTTGTCTTCATTGATGATTACACTAGATTTATGTGGGTCTATTTTCTAACAAAAAATTCCAAATATTTTTTTTTGAAATTTTTTAGAGCCCTAGTTAAAAATGAGAAAAATAATCCATTTATTAATATTCATACTGATCATTGTAAGAAAATCTCAAAATTCATATTTTGAAACATTTTGTAGAAGAAAATCCATTATTCATAACTTCTCAGCTCCAAGAACTCCTCAATAAAATGTTGTTGTTGATAGAAGAAATTGAATTCATCAAGATATTACTAGAACCATTTTGTTTGAATATTCAATATCTAAACACTTTTGGGATGAAGCATTAAGTACTAATTTCTATAGTATAAATCAAGTTTTGATTAGAACTTTTCTTAACAGAACCCCTTGGGAATTATGGAATGGTAGAACACCAAGACATTCATACATCAAGGTATTTGGTTGCAATGTATTCATTTTGAATACTATATATAATTTAAAGAAATTCACACCCAAATCAGATGAGGTAATTTTCCTAAGCTACTCCACAAAATGTTAGGCTTATAATGTTTTTAATAAAAATAATTGAACTATTGAAGAAACAATACTTGTTAAATTTGTAGAAACTAATCATTTTGTTTTTAAAAAACCCCAACCTACATCTTCAGAAGTGTTTTCAAAAAATATATTTCAACCCTTTATAGAAGATCCTTCTAATAAAGAAAATGTTCAAAAAAATATTTTTGATGCATTTACCCCAGAATATTTCCTACCATATATGGATGAATAGGTTTTAAAAAACCCAAATTAGTTGTTTCTTAAAAATCATCCCAGTGATAGTATCATTATTGATGTAAATCAACCTGTAAGTACAAGAATATCCTTAATAAAAGAAGTAGAACATATAACATTCCTTTCTAAATTAGAACAAAAAATCACTAATGAATCTTTAGGTGACGATGATTGGATAAAATCCATACAAGATAAGATAAATTAATTCCAACGGAACAAAGTCTGGACCTTGGTTGAATGACCTACAGTATGTTCAATTATTGGAGTAATATGGGTCTTCAGAAATAAGTTTGATGAAAATTGAATAAATATATGAAATAAAGCTAGACTAGTTTCAAAATTCTATAATCAACAAGAATAAATAGACTATGAATAAATATATGATTCAGTATCTAGACATAAATATATTCATATTTTACATTACTTTGAAATGTTCTATAACAATAATATTTTTCAAATGGATATAAAATTTCCTTCCATAATGTATATGTTCAAGTGGATGTTTTGGTCGAACAACAACCTGGTATTATAGAAACAAAACATCCTAAACATGTTTTCAAACATACCAAATCATTAAATTGAAATAAACAATCTACTAGAGCCGAGTATGATAGACATAGATGATTTTTGTTATAAAATAATTATGTTAAGGGAACTGTTGTTCCGACAAAATTATAAATTAAGATAATAAAAATGTTTTTATTATTCAAATTTATGTTAATGACTCTATATTTGGTTCAGCAGAGCAATATTTACCTGATTTATTTGCAAATCTAATGAAATTTGTGTTTAAAATGAGTATAATGGGTGAGTTAACATTTTTCCTAGGTCTTCAAATTTCTAAAAAACAAAAAGGATTTTTTATATCAAAACATATGTATATTAAGGATGTTATCAAAATGTATTGATATGAAAGAATAAATATTGTAATTACTCCCATCGTACATCAAATTCTATTGATCTTGATGAAGCTGGAAAACCAGTTGATCAAACATCATATAGAGGTCTGATGTGATGTTCAATATACATGACCACTAGTCGTCCCAAATTAATGATTTTAGTATTCTAATTTACAAGATATTAATCCAATCCCAAGGAATCTCATTTAAAATCAATGAAAATAATTATTCTCTATTTAAAGGGAACCATGGAATTAAGACTCAATTATAATTCTAGAAATGATTTTGTTTTAAAAATTCTTTCAGACTTTGTCATTGGTCAGTGTAGAATGGATAGGAAAAGTAAATCTATAAATTTTCATTTGATAACAAATTTTGTGATTATTTTTCATGAAAAAAGAAACCTTTAGTAGCACTTTCTATTGTAAAAGCTGAATATGTAGTTGCTAGAAGTTGTTGTGCTCAACTGTTGTTGGTGCAACACAAACTCACGGACTATGGTAAGAGATTTACCAAAACTCAGATATTGTGTGATAATACTAGTTCCATTTCCCTAACCAAAAACCCATCAATTCACTCTAATGAAAAACAACTAGATATTTGGCATCACTCTTTTTGGGATCACACCCTAAAAAGAGATATCATTCTTCTGTTTATCAGAACGCATTATCAACTTGCAGATATTTTTAAAAAATCATCACATACTGATATATTTTAATATATTAAAGAAAATTAAGGAATGATAACCATATGGTAATCTTATATATTAAAATTTATTTTAAACGTATCTCCATACATTAAGAATCTTCTTTTCATTGGGGGAGTACATTTTCTTGGTAATCATTTTTTTTCGTAATCATAACTTTCATAATCAAATTTTTGGTAATCAAATTTTTACCGTAATGAAATTATTTCATAATAAAAATTACGGAATCTAAAAAAAATTATACAACAATCGGGAATCCAAATTTTTCATTTCAAAACATTGAAATCAAAATTTTTGTTCCATTCCCCATGAAAATTTTGCAGATCATAAAATTTCTCTTGAAGAATATTTTTCTTTACATACATTTTTCCTAGAAATCTGGAAGTTATGTTTCCATAAATAATGTTTTGTAATAAAAATTTTACTTTTTGGTATTTTCAATCTATTTTATGAAAAATTATTATATTCACTTTCCTTAAATTTGAAATTTTTAACTAAAAAACCTCAAAAGATTTGATCCAACCAAAATCCTTCTTCGACATTAATCACCACCGTCGGATCATATCAAGATTGTTACAACTGTCGGATCAATCATAGAAAATGAAGTGTTGCCTAAAAGCATATATAATTCCCCCTAATAGTAGTCCCACATCGGATTTCAATCTATTATGTGTTGAAACTATGCCACTTTAATTTAGCTTTGTTACGAATTTTCTTATTTTCTCAAATCCGAATGACTTTGGAAGCATCTCTGCAGAAGAAAATGTCATAAGATAATGAAATTTTTGAATTAAAGATATACAGAGAGAGGTTAGTACATCTGATGTTTTTTGTTATGTATGATTCTATTATTTGAAAAATATCAAGTTGAATGGATGGGAGAGTTTGTGTGTATCCAAAAAAAAGGCATCGGATACGGTGTATCCAGAGTTATTGGTTGATTTTTATGAGACAATATGTTTTTTCATTTAAGATAGGAAAGGCATGTTTTTTCATTCAAGATTGGAATGAAATGTTTTCTTTTAAGTGTTATGGGATAACTTATTCCCTTTCTTTTAGTTTGGCTACAACATTACAGGAATATCGTATGATGGGGAAGTTGAATTATGCACCCACAAGCTTCTGGATATATCTAAATGTTTTGATAAGGAGATGTCCATTGAGTGACATGGTTTATCAGATGTAAAGACATAGAAGATCACCAATCTTTTTACTAACATTAGGATCTTATAATTATGGGTTCAATGATTTCACATTTCATGAAAAGGTGATATAGATACCTTTTATAAGAGTGATATCTACATTCTTGATTTTTTGGGGAGTCTCAGAAAGATTAATCTGGTGAAGAATTCCTTGTATACAATTATGAATATCAAGAATGGGACTCTAAAAACTCATATTATTGTTTATCCAGTTATTATTTATGGGATCATTGTCCATTTTATATATTTGTTCAAAATCTCAAGCAGTTTCATGCCAAGAAATTTCATAGTTTTGCTGCTATGTAATTATACGCTCATATGGATGAAAGTGGGTTTTAAAAACAAGTCTATAGAGATTTATGACTAATCTGAAAGTGAAATCCAAGCCTTATCCAAGATGGCGAGAGTGGATGAGATATCCAATAAGGGTCATAGGATGAGAAATCAGATAGAACCGAAAGCCAAGGAGAAAACTCCTGCAATTCAGGTAACACAATCAGCACCTCTAAAATATAAGAAGGAAAGGACCTATGTGGATGAAGTTGTTCCTATATGGAGGGAAGACAAAAAGATCAAGAAGAAAAAAGAACCTAGATTTGTCTTGGACCCAACAAAGGAAAAATCATTGATGCCTAAGGCTATTGAGGAGTGTAAAAATCAAGAAAAGGAGAAGAATAAAAAGAAGATGTATGAGGTTGAAATAATTCAATCTCTTCTAAAAGATACTAAGAAATCTTCTGAGCAAATTTAGGTACCAAAAACATTTCTCAAAGAACCAGTTCATATAGAGACTCTAAGAGAGAATATTATCATTTTGGAACCTGATGGAGTTGAATTGATTCTGCAGGAAGTTGATGTAGAATGAGAAGAAGAGGATGTATGTGATGACATTGATGAGATGATAAGACAAATTGAAGAATATATTGAGAATGAGAGTCCTTCTTAGAAACTATCGATCCTTAATTCCAAGGACGAATCCTGTAAAATTTCTTCCCTAGGAAAAGAAGAATAGGGAAAGGAAGAAATAAACAAACCATCAGAAGAAGAGACCAACAGTCATGATTTTGTTTTACCAGAGGATATGGTGGTAGATTTTAAAAAAGAAAATTTGGGGAAGATATGATAGTTCAACCAACAGATATTGAACATGAATTACAAAAGGCTACAGAGATCATTCCAAGAACTAATTACCGAAAAAATGAGTTAGATGATAAACCTAAGAAGGTCATGGTTGCTTAGAAAGATGTTGGGGGAACTTAAAAATGATAGGCTATTGATATAATGAGAGAATCCTCACTAATAAGGGAATCTGATTCAGAATCTTCCTTAATGGGTCATGATTTTGTAGTTCAATCCCAAAAAAAAATTTGATTCAATTCCCCTATTTCCATGTATTGACTCGAGATTTCATATGCTTCACCATTCGTTTAATTAGAAATCAGATTATATTTCCATGATTATGGAAAAATTCACCAGGCATGAGGTCAATTTTAAATTCTTCGAAATTGGGTATGATAATCAAAGGAGGTAGTGCAAGGAAATGACTAAATTTTTCAATAAGTCAATTGAATGTCAGAGAATATTTTATGACTTTCAAGATAATGTGAATGATACTTTTGTTACTAAATACATTAATATAAAACACCGTATGACATGTCTTAATAAGAAACTCAATCTTGAACAAACAACTCATAAGTAGGAAGACACGAATCTAAATGGGAAACATAATTCATTTTCATTGAATTTGAAAACTAAAAGATATCACAGAATCAAGTTCAACGAATAGTTCAGTATGCATGAAGATATTTTGAAGACCTAGGATGAATTTCATAAGTCTCAGGAAGAAATGATTAACACTTTGGAGAAGGAAAAAGGTCATCAACTACTCCAACATTTTTAAGAGGATCGTAAGTAGCATAAAAAGTTGAATTCCATTGTCAAGAAGCATATGCTGATGAATGAAGAAGCATGATTTTTTCCTTAACTCAGATCATTTTTGGTATTATATTCCTTGTAGATGTTTTTCTAATCATAATGAAAATTTTGGTTTTTCTTCATGTGTTTAGTTCAATAGTATTAATATTTCACGCACCAATTTTTTTTCCATTCTGTCTATTCCATTTTGATGATCACAATGGGGAGAAATAAATGATAAAAAAGAATTCTAAGTAAAGAAGAGAATTCCCTAAGTAAAGGGGAGTCTATCTAATTTGAAGATTTATAATTGATGATTTCCTTATGTGAGGAAAAGAAAAATACCTTTGTGAAAGTTAATAACACAATCCTTAATGATTTCAAAACCTATGGGGGAGTTAGGCTTATTCACCATGATCAATAAGTAATGGGAGATAATATTTTATTTTTTTCATAAAGAGAACTGTAAAGGCCATATACTATTTTTTGTAATGATGTTTTTGCTTTCCAAAAGGGGGATATATTAAGTTAATATGTTTTCCTTGTGATTTTTGTCATGACCCGTCCCCCAGGGCCCGTATCGTGACTACCCCAAGCCCGCCTTCCATAGGCTAGGGGCTGGAGACTAGCACCAAAGGTGTAAATCACTAAACTGAGAAGGAATTTCCTTTATAACTGTAAAAAACACATCAGAGTACATAACTGGAAGAAAAACACTTAGTAAACCTGTATACAAAAGAAGTTCTGGAATGTAAAAGGGGTCGGAATTACAAGACCAACAGGAAAGTGCAAGTACAACTGAAATCAAGTAAAACTGAATAAAATTAAGTAGCTATTAGGGAATCCTCTGGGGCTCCTAACTGAAGGGTATGTACAGATGGCCTCCTCAGCACTCCCATACGTCTGTCTCCTCCATGTATAGTCACACTGAGTTTTCCACCTCCAGGTACCGTCAAGTCTTGCTACTCTCTGCCTCAGTTAGCATTGTCCATCGTCTGCATCCAACACAACTAGGTGTGGGCATAGCCCGTGCAGGGGTGAGTATAACGATACACACTAGGGACCCCGAGACCCTCAAGGCCTCACAAAATCCAACAAGGATAAACCAAAAAGTATGAAATCAATGGATAACTATTACATAGGTATATTCCCACACATATACCTATGTTTTCATGTAACCCATCTCAATCATGAGGAAAAACACAAAAGTCATTGACTTAGCTCAAACCATGATTTTTATTATCAAAACCATGGCCGATGGCGTACTCTTCCTCTATCGAGTATAGTGGGTCTGCCGCCTCAAATAGAGGAACTTCCCACTAACCATGGACTTCTAAGGTACTCCTCCTGTCGAATATTGTGGGTCTGTTGTGCTCACAGAGAGGCTCTCCACACCACGGGTCTACCGCGCTCACACAGAGGCACTTCCCCTCTTATCCTACAAAGGTACTCCTCCTATCGAGTATCGTGGGTCTACTGCGCTCACACAAAGGCCCTCCCCATCGTGGGTATGTTGCGCTCACACAGAGGCCCTCCCCATTGGGATAGTCGAGTCACTCTGAGTAGAATCGGTCAAGAAGTCGTCAAGTCTCAGCCAGCTACTGGGTCTTCGTACTCTGTCCGCTTTCCTCTAGAAGGATCCTCTCCACGATCTACTGGATGATACTCCAACTATCACAAAGTGCCACGGGGAAGTATCTCAAAGGTCTGCCACATCATAGGGGTATCAAATCAATAGACAACGTGTCGATCAGATGCTCGGTCAGTTAGTTATTATCCATTTTGTCCTGGGGGCCCGGTTGGATTCGTGTACGATCCAACCTGACCGTATCTCAACTATACCAATAACTCCAGTGGGGTATTCTCAAAGGGGCGGCTTCGCTCAAAGAATTCAAGCGTCGTTGATGGTTCATCAAACGAATGTTTGGTGCCAATGATATGGACCAAGAAGGTAATGGTTCAGTAATGGGAATGGGCCCGGTCCGATCTGGACGGACCGACTCGGTCCGACCTAGTCTGGGCCGACCCGCTGGGTCTCGCCTAGCCTGATAGGTGGGTCATCACATTAAGTTTGGCTCGGTTCATTGGGCTCGACCCAATGGACTGCGTGGACAGTTCGTCCCAGGTTTCATCACGTAGGCGGCTCGCCCTAGAGGCCGAGGGTCGGTTCGGCCAGCCCCGCGAGGGGCGCGGCTCAGGCGACTCGGCCCGGGAGGTCGGGCCGGTTGGGAGACCATCGGGCAGGCCACGCGGAGCCTGGGCAAGCTACGGGTGTGCTGGGGAGGGCGTGGTAGGGGCCAAGTAGGCCGCGGCGGTGCCAGCAGGGCACCGGGCAGGTCGTGGGGGCGCCGGGATAGCCGGGAGGGCACCGGGCAGGCTGCGATGTGGTGGGTCAGGCACCTTCAAGGGCGCCGGGAGGCCGCGGGCAGGTGGGTCGCGTGCCGGGCAGGTCTCCGGGTGGCCGCGGGGCGGTGGTCTGGGCACCGCCCGGGCCGGCGGTGTTCGACCGGAAGCATCGGTGGGCCACAGAGCGGGGGGGCGCGATTTGCTGAGGCTGTGGGTAGCACCGACTTCGACGTTGTTGCCTTCATCGTCGTCTCCTTATCACTATGTAGAGGTTCTTCAAAAACAAGATCAGCAGAGGGGTCAGGTGATATTGGTTTGGCCCGCACCCTCCACCTTTAGGTTTGTAACAATCATCTCATCAAGAATTAAGAAGATGATTTTCAATTGTTATTTTCAATCTCCACAACGTTTCCATTCCAACCGTAGGTGAGAAAAAGAAAAAAGATATTACTCGAAGTAAACCCCTTACCTCTTGTTTGTTGTTTGTTAGCGAAGTTGCGGATGGAAGAAGATGAAGACTATCATTCATCGCATCAACCGCACGTCCCCAATTCTCAGTAGTGTTGGTTCGTTGATGACACTACGGAGGGTAGGTTTTGAGGAAGGAAGTCGAAGAAGAAATCATCGACGGAAATCATCGCGTTCTTCGTGGGATGAACGGTTCTGCGTTGGGATCTGTTCTCCCTTCTCCCAAATTCCATCAAATGAGAGTTCCAACCCAACTAATAATAATATATTGTGTATTATTTTAATGTTGGAAGGTAATTCAAAAAGGAGAATTAAATTACGTAGTCTCCCCTTAATTAAACCACATGTGTTGGAATAATTAATAAAAATGGGATGGTTGCACCAATTAATTGTAGATGAGGTCAAGTGACTCCTCCCTCATTAATGAGGGGAGTTGGGAGATTTTCCACACTCCAATTAATTGGGGGGTTTTAGTCTTATTTGGTCCCTACATCGTAACCTCTCATGAGAGGTTAAATTCGGGTGGGCCCCACCACCATAACCTCTCATCGGAGGTTAAGATGTTGCGGACCCACCTCCAACTCCCAAGTGGAGGTTTTAACCAACAATCACACACATGGAATCTTAAAATAAAAAAAAGTGGTGTACACATTATTTTATTATTTTTTATAAAAAATCCAAAAACAAAATTTTATTCTCGATCATCTACCGTCGAGGTGAAAGTCTTATTAAGCGAAT
Organism: Viscum album; assembly: GCA_963277665.1. Taxonomy (NCBI): domain Eukaryota; kingdom Viridiplantae; phylum Streptophyta; class Magnoliopsida; order Santalales; family Viscaceae; genus Viscum; species Viscum album. The sequence continues at coordinate 1,994,061,513 of OY728122.1, forward strand.
ACTGGTGCGGAGAGTTCAATAGTGCCCTCAAATTTGAATTATGAGAACCAGTAAAAATTCTATGATATTCCACTCATGCGTTTACTGAATGCACTCGAACAAAACATCAGAAATTCATTTCGGGCACACTGGGCCTTAGAATTAAGCACCGTAAATATTCGTGGAATCGTAAAAAACCCATGTATTTAAGGAACAAAATTTCCATGGAATTTCCGGGTCTTTAAATTCTCCCCACCTCAGGGATTTATGTCCTCATAAGCTACAACTCAGACAATGGGAACAATTGAGGGTACAGAGCACGTATCTGAGCCTCCTGCTCCCATGTGCTCTCCGGGAAGTTCTCGTGCTGCCAGCGTACGTGCTCCAGAGGTATCGACCATCCACATAAAACCCACTCCTATTGATCTTCCATCACCACTGGAACCCACGTAAAAGATTCCCCATTGTCAACATCTTTCTCTCCATGGTCGATGATGTGGGAAGGGTCATCCAGTTATCCCCTCGGCTGAGATATGTGGAAGACGTCGTGCACCCGGTGCAATTGAGGTGGAAGAGCTAAGCAGTAATCCACCTCAGCAACACTTTTGAGGACCTAGAAAGGTCCATTGAATCTCGGAGATAACTTTCCACCTCGGCCAAATCTCTGTAGACCTCTTTGATGTGAGACCCATAGAAAAACGTGGTTTCCATCCTCGAACTCCAGAGGTCTCTGTCTTTACATGATGACAAGTGAGGAATCGAGAGACAAACTCTGATATCACCTTCTTCATACCTGGACACCATTACTACCTTCTGAGGTCCCGATACATTTTCTCCTCACCTGGATGTACCGCTAGAGGGGATGTGTGTAACTACCTCAAAATATCCTCCTGAAGTGCCACTGGAACCAAGGTATGTCCTTTGAAGAGGATGACGTGCTCCCCACCTTCAGAAAATCAATCAGGTGCCTTCCCTATAGATATCTGAGCACGTTGTGTCTCGCAGTCAGTGTCCCTATGTTGTGCCTCCATGACTCGCTAAAGAAGTGGGGGAGTGACCTTAAGAGACTAAAGGAATACTGATCCATCTCTATCCACAAAGGATACCTGTAAAGCAGCCATCTGCTCTGTCGCCTCTCCTAGTAGTTTTATACCATTCCTCCTGCTGAGTGCATCTGCAACAATGTTCCCCTTCCCAAAAGTAAATACAATCTCAATTTCATAGTCCTGGAGGAACTCGAGCCAACTTCGTTATATCAGGTTTAGGTCTTTCTGAGAAAAGATATACATGAGACTCTTTTGATCAGAGTACACAGTAAAACGGTTTCCAATCAGATAGTGCCACCACATCCTCAAGGCAAAGACCACTGCTTCTAACTCTAGGTTATGGGTAGTGTAGTTATGCTCCTGTTTTCTCAGCTACCGAGAACCATATGTGATCATTGCTCACTCCTGCATCAGGACACAACCATGTTCGGTCCCTGATGTGTCTTAGTAGACTACGTAAACTACGCCTTCCTATGGAAGCGTAAATATGGGGGCACTAGTCAGCCTCTGCCTTAGCTCCAGAAAGCTCAGCTGGCATCTCTCCAACCACATGAAGGGTTTCCCCTTCTTATTCAGTGTTGATAGTGGTGCTACAACTCTGGAGAAGTCTGGAACGAACCTCCGGTAGTATCCAGCCAAACCCAGGAAACTCTATACCTCTGTCACATTCCTGGGTGGCTCCCAAGAAATTACCGCCTCGATCTTCACTGGATCCACTGCAACTCCAGACTCCGAGTTGACTTGTCCCAATAAGTGAACCTCTCAAATCTAAAACTGGAACTTTGAGATCATACCATAAAGATGGTTCTCTTAGAGTGTGTACAGTACTACCTAAAAATGTAGGCATGCTCCTCCTCAGTAGTCGAGTAGATCAGAATGTCGTCGATGAAGACTACGATAAAGCGATCGAGGTATGGCTAGATGATACTGTTCATGAGTACCATGAACACTGCTGGAGCGTTGGTTACTCTAAGAGGAATAACCATGAACTCGTTGTGGCAGTAACGATACCGAAAGGACGTCTTCTTCACATACTCATCTCGAACTCTGAGTTAGTGATAGCCTGATCTGAGGTCTATCATTGAGAACCATCGTGATCCCTTCAGCTGATCAAAGTGGACGTCAATCCTCAAGAGTGGGTACTTGTTCTTCATGGTCACCTGTTTCAGGAGATGGTAGTTGACATAATGCCTCAAGCTCTTGTCTGCCTTCTTGGTGAACAGAATCGATGCTGCCAAGGGAGAAACACTGGGTTGGATGAATCCCCTCCACTGCAAGTCCTCTAGCTATACCCGTAGCTCACAAAGCTCAGCAGGAGGCATCGGATATGATGGAGTAGATATCGGTTCCGTATCGGGGTTCATGTAAATGTATAAGTCCACCACTATGTGAGGAGGTAGTCCTGGAACATCATCATGGAAAACATCCATGTACTGGTCCACCACTATAGGATAAGTCGGATTCTCCACATCAACTACTCTGAGGGTAACAGAATCCCACTGGTGAGTGGTCGGCTACACCCTCCTCCATGTAAGTATGTCTTGTGGTGAAATGGTTCCCTTCTCGCCGTTGAAGGTACACCTGGTCCCATCCATGCAGACACACTGCACTTTTCTCCTAATACAATCAATCTAATCATGGACTGTAGATAACAAGTCCATACCCAAGATGACGTCGTAAGGCCTCGACGCCACTACTAGAAGATCCCAACCGAACCTCTTGCCTCCTAGAGTAAGCTCTCACTTCTAGAACCAGTGTGTAATCATCAAATCATCTCCCGTAGGAGTCTCTAGCCGTAAAGATCAAGCCAACGGCTCTGTCGGAATCTCTGAGCTCCAAATGAGGGAAGTGTCAATGAAAGAGTGAATGGAACATGTGTCTATAAGAACTATTTCTAAGGTGTAGTAGACAAAGATTGTACCTCAAATCATATCTAGAGCACTATGATCATAGGCCTCAGATTCCTTAAGATGAGCTCTCCCCTATCCACCCGCTCCCTGTGGTCGGGGTGGGCCTCCTATTTGTGGTGGTGGTAACACCTCGTAACGTCGTCCACCATCGGCTGCACATCCATCTCTTCTGGCACATCCGCCTCCTCCCGGTAGAGCTCCTCGTTGGAACCTCTACATTTTCATGGGAGGTACCTCAACTCTCTAGTGATCATCTAAATGGCAGGTCAAATAGTCACGAGCCATGTGACACAGCCCGCCGCATGAGTAACACAGCCTGCTACTGGCATGTGTGTCTCTGCTCTGTGTGCCCCACACAACCAATCTTGAGTCATAAGGTAGACCACCTATAGGTCTATTCATCTTGTACCTTGGCAAAATCTGTCTACTGCCAGCTACAGAAGACTCTGCTACGTGTTGGCTAGTAGTGGGTCTTACTTCTAGTGACTTCTAAGCAAGGAAAATCTCCACTAGGAAGGATCTCTCTAAAACCCCCTCCTGCGTCGGGATGCTGAGGGAGATCATCGATGCACTGAGCTCTCGCCTGAGCCCCGGCTCGAAGGTCCGGGCCTTGAAGAACGGGTCCCACACCATATATGTGTAATAGTGCGAGAGGTCGGTGAACCTCACTGAGTACTACGACACCATCATGCTACCCTACTATAGATGTAGTAGCACCTATATTTTCACTGCACGGAGAGTGGCTGGGACAAACTCTGCACAAAATAGGATCTCGATGTCTTCCCAGAGTAGTGTTTTCTCGTCATGCATCTGGAGCATTATTCTGAACCATCTTCCAGCTACTTCCTGAAGGAGACTCACGGCAAGGATCACCATGAAGTATGCTGGTGTCCCTACTAGCTTGAAGACTCTCACAACAGCCTCCAGTCAATCATCAGCCGCCTGTGAGTCTGTCTCACCCATGAACCTAGGTGGCCTTTGGCACTGGAAATTGTGCAATGCGCTCAAGCGGTGTGCATCGTCTGCTACTGGGGCAGGTGCCATCGGTGGCCCAAATGGATGTAGTACTGCTAGTGCCTCTGTTGGTAAAGGGCCCTGCACCATGGCCTCGTCGCTCAGTGGGCTGTCAGTATGTATGACTCTAGGGGCTCTAAGTGGTCATCCATGGGGAGGAATAGTTAAAGAAATAGATGTTACATGGTCAAAAGATTATACTTGGTGAGATGACCTTGTTAAGGTGACTTATAGAAAAATTTTGGAAACACGCAGACAATCAGTGTTTTCATGCACTAAGTCAGAAATCTGAAGTCAGGTTCCTGTTGTATGGATACATCAGCTGCCCACACCAACACCAGAATCCCTGAACTGAAAACCACAATTAGTACCCTTAACACTATTACATCTTAGAAAATAAATATTAGAGTTCTAAGTTATGTGGTAGAACTGAATCCTGTGATACCAATTTGTCACGACCCATCCCACAGGGCCCGTATCGTGACTACCCCATCCCTGCCTTCCATAGTCCAGGAGCTGGCGACTAGCACCAAAGGAATAAATCCCTAAAATGGAAATTCATTGACTTTATAAATGGAAACAAACACATCAGAGTACACATCTGGAAGCAAAACACTAAGTAAAACTGTATACAAAATAATTTCTGGAAAGTAAAAGGGGTCAAAAATACAAGCCCAATAGGAAAGTACAAGTACAACTGAAGAAAAGTAAGCAGCTACTAGGCCATCCTCTAGGGTTCCTACTTGAAGGGTAGGTATAGATGGCCTCCTCAGCACTCTCGTCCGTCCATCTCCTCCATGTACCGTCACACTCAGTGGTCCACCTCCAGGTACCGTTAAGTCATGCTACTCTCTGCCTCTGTCAACGTTTTCAGTTGTCTGCAACCAACAAAATGAGGTGTGGGCATAGCCCGTGCAGGGGTGAGTATAACAATACATAGTAGGGACCCCAAGAACCTCAAGGTATCAAAAAATCCAACAAGGATAAACCACAAAGTATGAAATCAACGGATAACCATTACAAAGGTATCTTCCATTACATATACCTAAGTTATCTAGTAACCCATCTCAATCATGAGGGAAAACACAAATGGCATTGACTCACCTCAAACCAGGATTTTTATTATCAAAACCATGACTTGTGGCATACTCCTCCTCTATCAAGTACATTGGGCATGTCGTGTCACACATATGCGCTTCCCACTAACCTTGGACTACTGAGGTACTCCTCCTGTCGAGTATTGTGGGTCTGCTGCGCTCACACAGAGGCGCTCCCCACCACGGGTCTGTCACGCTCACACAGAGGCATGCCCCCTCATACCCTAAATTGGTACTCTCCCTGTCAAGTACCATGGGTCTACTGTGCTCACACAATGGTGCTACACACCATGGGTCTCCTGTTCTCACATAGAGTTGCTCACCACTGGGCTAGTCGAGTCACTCCGAGTCAAATCAGTCAAGCAGTTGTCAGGTCTCAGTGAGCTACTGGGTCTCCGTACACTGGCCACTCACCTATAGAAGTATCCAATCCATGAGCTACTGGACGATACTCCAAATGTCACAAATTACCATGGGGAAGTATCTCAAAGATTCTCCACGTCTTATGGGTCTCAACGCAATAGATGCCCTATCGATCAGACGCTCGGTCTGTTAGTTATTATCCTTTTTGTCCCTGGGCCCGGTTGGATTCGTGTATGATCCAACCTGACCATATCTCAACTATAGCCCGCACTCCATTGGGGTATTCTCAAAGGGACGGCTTCACTCCAAGTATACCGGTGCTGTTGATGGTTCGTCAAACAGACGTCTGGTGCCAAAGATATGGTCCAAGAAGGTAATGGTTCTGTAATGGGCCTGGGCCCAGTCTGACCTGGTCGGACTAACTTAGCCCAACCTCGTCTGGGCAGACCCACTGGGTCTGGCCCAGCCCGTTGGGTGGGTCAGCCCGTTATGTTCGGCCCGGTCTACTAGGCCTGGCCCAGCAGACTGTGAGGGCGGTTCTGCCCGAGTGTTGCCACATAGGCGGCTCGGCCCGGAGGCCGGGGGACGGTTCGGCTAGCACCGTGAGGGGCGCGGCTCGGTCGAATCAGCCCAGGAGGATGGACCGATCGAGAGACCAGTGGGCTGGTCGTGCGGAGCGCGGGAAAGCAGCGGGTGCGCCGGGTAGGGCGCGGTAGGGACCGTGTAGGCCGTGGGGGCACCAGGGGGCAGGCAGGCTGCGGCTGGGGGCGGGCAGGCCGCAGGGGCACCGGTAGGGCGCCGAGCCGACAGCACGGGCGCCCGTCAGGGTGCGTCAGGGGTCGAACAGGCCGCGGGGAGGCAGGTCGAGCACCAGGAAGGGCACCACGAGGCCACGGGCAGGCAGGCCGCTCTCCGGGTAGGGCACCAGGTGGCTGCGGGTCAGCGGGACGGGCATCACCCAGGCTGGCTGGGATCGACCGGAATCATTAGTGCGCCGCGCAGGGGGGGGGGGGGGATTTGCAGAGGTCGCAGAGGTCGTGGGTATCGCGGCCTTCGTTGTGGCCACCTTTTTCGTCGTCGCCTCATCGCCATGCCGAGGTTCATAAAAAACAAGATCGGCGGAGGGGTCGGGCCACGTTGGTTTGGCCCGCACCGTCCGTGTTTAGGTTGGTAACAATCTGCACATCAATAATTAAGAATATGATTTCCAATTGTTATTTTCAATCTCTACAATGTTTCCATTCCATCCGAACTTGAGAAAAAGAAAAAGGATATTACTAAAAGCAAACCCCCTACCACTAGTTCATCGTTCGTTAGCGGAGCCGTGGAAGGAAGATGATGAAGACCATCGTTCATCGCGTCCGCCACACATCCCCAATTTCGATCTGCGTGTATTGTTGATGACGCTGCAGAGGGTAGGTTTCTAGGAATGTAGTCGAAGAAGAAATTGTCATCGGCGTTCTTCACGTTCTTCGTTGGAATAATGGTTCTTTGTTGGGAGCTATTCTCCCTTCTCCCAAATTCCACCAAATGAGAATGTCAACCCAACTAATAATAATAGATTGTCTATTATTTTAATGTTGGAACATAATTCAAAAAGGTGAATTAAATTATGTAGGCTCCCCTTAATTAAACCATGGGTGTTGGCATAATTAATTAAAAGGGGAATGTGGCACCAATTAATGGTAGAGGAGGTCATGGGACTCCCCCCTCATTAATGAGTGGAGTTGAGAGATTTTCCACCCTCCCATTAATTGGGGGCTTTTAGTCTCATGTGGTCCCCACATTGTAACCTCTTGCAGAAGGTTAAATTCGGGTGGGCCCCACCACTATAACCTCTAATGGGAGGTTAGGGTTTGGCAGTCCCACCTCCATCTACCAAGTTGAGGTTTTAACCAATAATCACACACATGGTAGCTTAAAATAAAATAAAGTGTTGTACACTTTATTTTATTATTTTTATAAAAATGGAAAAAAAACTATCTTTTATTCTCAACCATCTGTCATCAAGGTGAAAGTCTTATTAAGTGAATACTGGTGCAGCGAGTTCAACGGTGCCCTCAGATTTTAATTCCGAGCATCGGTTAAAAAAGTTATGAAATCATGCTCGTACGTTTACTGAATTTACTTAAACAAAACATTAGAAATTGATTCCAGATAGACCGGGCCTCGGAATCAAGTGTCGTAAATTTTCGGGGTCGCGTAAAAATCCCTTGTATTTAAGAAAAAAAATTCCATAGAATTTCCAGGTCTTTACAATTTTTCAATTCCACTATGTTTTTAAAATCACAAACACTTTATTTTACATCAAATAGTTTTTACCTAAGGATTATTTTCAGAAGGGAAATTTCCACTCTCTAAGTATATTTTTCATCCTTATCTTTGTTTTCTTCATTCATTTCATAATCACTCTAAATCTAAATCATTTTATTCCTAAGTCTAAAAATCATGCTCACATTTTAAATCTTTGAATCCTCTAAATCCATGGATAGTGTATTCTGTATTTAGACTCCAAATTCTCTGAAATTCCGATTCCAAATTAACAGAAATTTATATTCTAAATTCTCTGAAATCAAGATTTTGAATTCTCGAAAATTCAGACTTTGTATTATCTAAAATTTAGAATCGGAATTCTATGAAATTGAGACTCTGAATTCCTTGAAAATCAAATACCATATTCTCTAAAATTAAGACACTGAATTATCTAAAATTCATATTTCGAATTCTTTGTAATTCAGATTCAGAATTCAATGAAATTATGAATCTGAATTCTCTAAAATTCGGACTCTGAAATCTCTGAAATTTAGACTCTGAATTATCTCAATTATAGACTCTGAATTCGTGGAAATTCTGACTCTAAATTCCTTAGAATTCAGACTCTGAATTCCATAGATTTTGGATTCCAAATTCATTGGAATTCAGACATTGAAATCTATAGAATTCAGGATCCGATTTATTTGTAAAATAGACTATGAATATCCATGACTTATAGTGTAATGGCCGAGTCCCTCATGGTACACCCCTTTTCCAAATTCCAGAACCTAAGGGTGGAATCTTAGTGGTAGTATGTCATTTCGGTGTGCGACAGATCAGTGTGTCACCGATCGGGGAGATCGATCAGTGTGTCACTGATTGCTGTGACCGATCGGTGTTTTACCGATCAGTGCAACCGATTGGTGCGAAATGATCGGTGCCAGACATCCTTTTTGAGTTTTTCTTCACAATTTTTCCGATAACGCTACTTTTAAACATTTTTAACCTTTTTAAAATGGTTCAAGGTTGCTTATCACCCCATAATCAATGCTTAAATTCCTACGAGTGGGGAGACCCTCAATGGACCCAGGTGTGTATCCGTGTAATGTTCCCCTCTGTTTATATAAAATACTTTAAAGTAACAGATGTTACCACCTTTTCCCGATGAGAGTTATTAAATAACAATTAATTCCATCTTTTATAACCACCCAACCACATGGTGAAACCACAATCCGCCTTTAAAACCGCTTAAGATCATGATATCCAATAATGTAACGACCTGAAATTTTGAATAAATCTTGTTTCCTAATTTTGGGTGTTATTTTATTTTTGATACTCAACAAAACTGTTTCATTTGATAACATGAGTATAATTAAAATGAGATCGTTGGGTTTTTACTATTATATGACCATTGGTCAATATGACCACTGGAAACTAAACGTTTTGATTATTGTCTCTAAATACAAGTAATCTTGGTTAATTAATATAGAAAGAAGATTTGATGGCCTCACCCAGTAGTCTTGGACCGATCAAAGCCCATCTAACAGAACTTGGGAAGGAGGTAGCACCACTGGGATTTTCTCTGGACCAAACCCAAGACGAACTTCATTGTGTGAATCAAGAACATAATCCCCTTTGCGAGAAGTTCAAACTGATAGAAATTACTACTCATGTGATGTTGGCTGAGCCTCCCTCAGATTCTCTCACCTTAGCACACCTTACACTTAGGTTATATGCTGGTGTGATAAGGGGCTATGTAAGGAGACTGTAACTGCCTTGTGTAACCCTTTATTTTAAATAAAAAATTTGATTTCTTCTTATGATGAAGTTTATGAATTTTCAAATGTCCGGATAAATATAGTATGCAAATTTTTGATGAATTTTAGAGAAAGGATATTTTAAAAATGTTTATGTAAACCTTAAATAAATTAAAATGTGTAATGATTTTCAAAAAATGGTCTTATACAATTATGTTCAGTATGAAATTTAGAGTCTAATAAGATCAACTTAATTTTCGATGAATAGTAAATTATGAATAGTGATTTTATGATTAGGATTAGTAATGTGTCCAAATGGATTAGTAATCTCACTTAAAGAAAGTATTAATATATTCTAGGAACCTTGATTAAGTAATGTGATTCAATAAAATGGTTAAATAACGGTTTAATAAATTATTATTCAAGTATTAGTTTTTTCGGGTGAATAGTGTTTTTTAATTAAAAATATTTAAAAAATTATTTTTATAAAATGGAGTTCATTTTTGAAATCAGAGCATTGATATTTGGTTAATGTGAAATTTTGGGATTTTTCTGAGAAAGTTGAATTTTCAGTGAATAGTAAAAATATAGTTTTAGGGTTTCGGTATGTTTAATGACATCATAACTATGTCATGATGATTCAAGGAGATATTTTAAGAGTTTTCCAACCAAGGGTGATGAATTATTGTATTGGGGGCCCCATGTGGCCAAATTCCCTGGGAAAGACCATGGGAGAGCTCATGGTTTTGAGAAAACCACTTGTGAGGTGTCCCTTGGCCATTAATGCCTTGTCCCCTCACTTTCCCTATAAATACCAAACAATCCTCTCATCCATTCGACTCCCCACTCTCCCCCAACAAAGTTCTTGTCTCATTACCTCCAAATGAGTCCTCCCATGGTTCCCCCAGGCCCTCAAGGTCCCAACCATTGAGTTTTAAGAGTTACGTTCTAAAAGTAAGGGATCCAAACTCTCTCTTTCTTTTCAAATACTCCATTTTAAGTCATTTATTTTATGATCCATGTTATTATGTTGGAGGATGTTCTTTTATATTCATTATACTGTCCTTTTTATGTTAATATGATGAGAGGCCCCCTCTTACTTTCATCATTTCATTTTATAAAAGTTTAAGTGGTGTCGTTAGGCTGCCGAAATTTTTGTAACGGATTCTTTCACCCTTCTCATTTTCAAGTTCTATTTTCTTGTCAAGTATTTCAGGTTAATTTTTATCATGTTGGGGTATTATATATATATATATATCTATCATACTGATATTTTATGATCATATGATTAGAGACCCCATTTTATCTCTTCAATTCAGTATTTTGAAGTTTTAAGTGGCGCCGTTAGGCTGCCGAATTTTTAAGTTGTTCTTTCACCCTTCTCTTTTTGAAGTTCTACTTTCTTGTAAAGTCTTTCAAGTAACTTTTTATTATGTTTGGTTATGATATATATATCTATCATACTGAACTCTTATGTTCATATGAAGAGAGACCCTATTTTATCTCTTCAATTCAGTGTTTTGAAGTTTTAAGTGGCGCCGTTAGGCCGCCGAATTTTTAAGTGATTCGTTCACCTTTCTCATTTTGAAAAGTTATAATTTCATGTAAAGTCTTTCAAGTTTCTTTTTTTTATGATGGGGTATGATATATATATCTATCATACTGATCTTTTATGTTCATATTATTAGATACCCTATTTGATCTCGTCAATTTATTTTTTTTAAGTTTAAGTGACGTCGTTAGGCTACCGAATTTTCATAAGAGAAATCTTATTTTTTCTTCCTTTCATGTTATTCATTTCATATGGTGAATCTTTAAAAATTCATTAACATGTTCATATATCCTTCATATTCTGTCCCTCTAATGTTTTATGGATCATTTTTGAGTGGGTGACCCGTGTCCCCTATCTTTTCAATGTTCTCTAAAACCCCGAAACATAGCTGTTTTGCTGCAGAATTTTCATCTCAAAATGCCTCTCTCTTTTCTCAAAATTATATTATGTTATAAAGTGAATACTAAAATATCTTATTTATATAGGTTTATTCACATATATATCAAAATGTTCTATTTTAAATTCTGTGATTTACATACATGAGACCCGCTCCCCCCTTCCGTGGGTTTTAAAGTGACGTAAAGATCATGTCTTAAAAGCAGTTTTTAAAACGTTATGATTATGAAATGAAACCAATTTATTTTATGCTATATGGGTTATTTATGAAATTTTTTATGATGATATATGTGACTCACATGATAATAAAGGCAAATTTAACGGTGCACCCTGATAGCGCTCCATTTCATTGGGTAATGATGTAACCACTAGATATTACAATTTCCACGATATCTTGGTGAATAACCTTGGTAATTTTCAAATGACACCTTGGGGATGGACCATGGTGATATGTTCATGATTGTCTATGTTAAATTATTTAGCCACATCTTAAAGTTATGAAAAATTTTATTTTTATTATGATATGCCTCATGATTTCTTTCTCATGCATTAGAGTTCTTTTCATGACCTTATTGAAGTATCGCAAGTTCACATGTAAAATATTTCTCTTGTTTCCCTTACTGGGACTTCTGCTCACCCTTTCTTTTGATTTATGTCCCCAGGTTATGAGATGCAGTAATGAACCTAGTATGAACATGAGGAGAAGCCTTTCAAGTGTTTAAGAAGAATGTTTTATGTTTTCATGTTTTAAGTTCCTGGTTTCCAAGACACTAAACCTTAAAGATCCTTGGTTTTGTAAAATGTAATGAAAGTTTATGTGATAAAAAGGCGGGATTCTATAGTTGGTATCAAAGGATGGTTTAGTTATTTGTAGAAATTAGGATATGAAAACTTTAGGAAGAAGCCTATAGAAAAATTTATATATAGGGAATCTTCCTGGTATTTTGGTGAGTATTGAGTAATGGGTTGCCAAAAAAATACATCCCTGTCTGGATACGAGAAGGTAGAGGTGGCTCTGGCACAGATGTACATAGGGGTAAAACATGAAAACACCGCATTGAGCTAGACTCAAATGAGAACTGGTACAAAACAACGGGCCTTGCTTCACTCTTGGTTATGACACTCCCGGGGGATATGCTTTGGTAAATTCCTAAGCTTACTATGAACCGTTGTTAAAGGAAAAAAGATAAATTAAAATAAAGATTCACATAAGAATATATGATAATGGATAACCTAGATGGGAACCTAGGGGATCAAAAGTTAGGTTATACTTTTCTTCTACAAGTTATCCTTATATGCTTTAAGTTCCTTTTCATGATTATTGGCTAAGTATTTAAGCCCCTAATTATACATTCTCTTCATAGTTAATGGTGGGAAATGGAAGAACATGTCCCAACAACCAATGTGATAGGAAATGCGATGATTTTCATATTAATATGACAGATATGATTAGGGTATTAAAAGATGATTATTATTTTGGAAGACGTTCACTATTTTGGGGACCCTATATGATCAAGGTAAATATATTACTATGGTATTTTCATTGAGGAGTAAGGATGACTTATATTTTGAAGAATAGATGAATTTAAGGTGGACTTATAGTAATTTAGGTTACTTATGGGAATGATTAACCTATCTTGGGTAAAATATGTTTAGGTTAGATACTTTTGTTATAAGATGTTAGGAGTGGTTGATGTTTTTTGGAGATGAACATTGAAGTTTATTTTGGAAGACTATGTTATCAAGTCCTTCTTGTATTTGGGTTTTAATATTAGTTTGGTTTATTTTGAGGAATTTTAAGGACAGTTATTTATGGAATGGTCTATGATGAACATTGGGTAGTAACATGGAACTTTGAAGATTTAAAATTAGTTTCCATTCCTATGGGATTCTTTCTTTTTGAATAGTTGTTTTACCTTAACCTTTCTGTTTTTGGGATAATGTTTAAAGATAAAAAAGAAATAGATAGTTAATCTTTTGTGGATTATGTGATTCTCTAGAAGATGATTCTTGTGATTTTGATGAGACCAAGTGTTTTTGAATTCTCATCATTTGGATAAAAGATTAGTTTTGGTAGAGACCTATTAAAGGATAAAACTCTACTTGAAGGTAGGTATATTTTCTTATGTTTTTGTTCTATGTAGTAAATGAATTCCACAAAATTATGAAAAGGAACGTAAAACAAAAATTTTGTTGGTTTACGTTTCCTACTAGGTAATCAAAGACTGTTTACACACATCATAAGTTTGGTATTTTCTTATGGTTAACTTTCTCCTAATCATGTTTTCTATCACTCTCCCCCAGAACTTGAACCTTTGTTTTTTCTTCCATATCCATGTTTTCCTCCATGTAATCCTAGTATGGGTTAACTCGGTTGACATTTGTACTTCCCTTTCTTTCTTTTAAAGTAATAGTTTTTCTGACTCCTTTTCCGATGTGGGACTTTCAATGAAATTTCAAAACCCAATTTTAAAAAATTGCGAGGACGCAATTTTTTAAGGGGGGAAGATTTTAACGAACCGAAATTTTGAATAAATATTGTTTCCTAATTTTGTGTGTTATTTTATTTTTGATACTCAAAAAAACTGTTTCATTTGATAACATGATTATAATTAAAATGAGACCATTGGGTTTTGACTGTTATATGACCATCGGTCAATATGACCACTGGAAACTAAACGTTTTGATTATTTTCTCTAAATACAAGTAATCTTGGTTAATTAATATATAAAGAAGATTTGATGGCCTCACCCAGTAGTCTTGGACCGATTGAAGCCCATATAACAGAACTTGGTAAGGAGGTAGCACCACTTGTCTTTGCTCTGGACCAAACCCAAGCCGAACTTCATCGTGTGAAGCTAGAATGGAATCACATTTGCAAGAAGTTCAAACTGATAGAAATTACTACTCGTGCAATGTTGGCTGAGCCTTTCTCGGATTCTCTCACCTTAGCACACCTTACACTTAGGTCCTATGTTGGTGTGATAAGGGGCTATGTAAGGAGACCATAACTTCCTTGTGTAACCCTTTATTTTAAATAAAAATTTTGATTTCTTCTTATGATGAAGTTTATGAATTTTCAAATGTTCGGATAAATATAGTATGCATATTTTTGATGAATTTTAGAGAAAGGATATTTTAAAAATGATTATGTAAACCTTAAATTAATGAAAATGTTAAATGATTTTCAAAAAATGGTCTTTTACAATTATGTTCATTACGAAATTTAGAGTCTAATAAGATCAACATAATTTTTGATGAATAGTAAATTATGAATAGTGATTTTATGATTAGGAATAGTAATGTGTCCAAATGGATTAGTAATCTCACTTAAATAAAGTATTAATATAATCTAGGAACCTTGATTAAGTAATGTGATTAAATAAAATGGTTAAATAATGGTTTCATAAATTATTATTCAAGTATTAGTTTTTTCAGGTGAAGAGTGTTTTTTAATTAAAAATTAAATTATAAATATTTAGAAAATTATTTTTATAAAATGGAGTTCAATTTTGAAATCATAGCATTGATATTTGGTTAATGTGAAATTTTGGGATTTTTCTGAGCAATTTGAATTTTCAGTGAATACTAAAAATACAGTTTTAGGGTTTTAGTATGTTTAATGACATCATAACTGTGTCATGATGATGCCATGAGATATTTTAAGGGTTGTAAGACCAAGGGTGATGAAATATTGTATTGGGGGCCCCATGGGGACTAACTCCATGGGAAATACCATGGGAGAGCTCATGGTTTTGAGAAAACCACTTGTGAGGTGTCCCTTGGCCATTAATGCCTTGTCCCCTCACTTTCCCTATAAATACCAAGAAATTCTCTCATCAATTCGACTCCCCACTCTCCCCCAATGACGTTATGGTCTCATTACCTCCCAAGGAGTCTTCCTAAGGTGCCCCCAAGACATCAAGGTCCCAACCTTTGAGTTTTAAGAGTTACATTTTAAAGGTAAGGGATCCAAACTCTCTCTTTCTTTTCAAATGCTCCATTTTAAGTCATTTATTTTATGCTCCATGTTATTATGTTGGAGGATGTTCTTTTATATTCATTATACTATACTTTTAATGTTCATATGATGAGAGACCCCCTCTTACTCTCATCATTTCATTTTATGAAAGTTTAAGTGGCGCCCTTAGGCTGCCGAAATTTTTGTAACGGATTCTTTCACCCTTCTCATTTTCAAGTTCTATTTTCTTGTAAAGTCTTTCAAGTTCCTTGTTATTATGTTGGGGTATGATCTATATATCTATAATACTGATATTTTATGATCATATGATGATAGACCCCATTTTATCTCTTCAATTCATTATTTTTATGTTTTAAGTGGCGTCATTAGGCTGCCGAATTTTTAAGTTGTTCTTTCACCCTTCTCGTTTTGAAGTTCTACTTTCATGTCAAGTCATTCAAGTTACTTTTTATTATGTTTTGTTATGATATCTATATCTATCATACTTAACTCTTATGTTAAAATGATGAGATACCCTATTTGATCTCTTCAATTCAGTATTTTTAAGTTTTAAGTGGCGCCGTTAGGCTACCGAATTTTTAAGGGATTCGTTCACCTTTCTCATTTTGCAAAGTTCTACTTTCATGTATAGTCTTTAAAGTTACTTTTTATTATGTTGGGGTATGATATCAATATCTATCATACTTATCTTTTATTTTCATGTGATAATAGACCCTATTTGATCTTGTCAATCCATTTTTTTTGAAGTTTAAGTGACGTCGTTAGGCTGCCGAATTTTCATAAGAGAAATATTATTTTTGTCTTCCTTTCATGTTCTTCATTTCATATGGTACGTCTTTAAAATTTCATTACCATGTTCATATATCCTTTATATTCTGTCCCTATACTGTTTTATGGATCATTTATGAGTGGGTTACCCATGTCCCCTCTCTTTTCAATGTTCTCTAAAACCTCGAAACATAGTTGTTATGCTACAAAATTTTCGTCTCAAAATGCCTCTCTCTTTTCTCAAAATTATTTTTTGTTATAAATTGAATACTCAAAGCTCTTATTTCTACGGGGGTATTCACATATATATCAAAATTTTCTATTTTAAATTCTGGGATTTACATACATGAGACCCACTCTCCCCTTCTGTGGGTTTTAAAGTGACGTAAATATCATGTCTTTAAAGCAGTTTTTAAAACGTTATGATTATGAAATGAAACCCATTTATTTTAGGCTATATGGGTTATTTATGAAATGTTTGATGATGATATATGTTGCTCGCATGATAATAAAGGCAAATTTAATGGTGCGCCCTAATGGCGCTCCAATGCATTGGGTAATGATGTAACCACTAGAGATTACAATTTTCACGATATCTTGGTGAATAACCTTGGTAATTTTCAAATGACACCTTGGGGATGGACCTCGGTGATATGTTCATGATTTTCTATGTTAAATGATGTAGCCACATCTTAAAGTTATGAAAAATTTTATTTTTATTATGATATGCCTCATGATTTATTTCTCATGCCTTAAAGTTCTTTTCATGACCTTATTGAAGTATCTCAGGTTCACATGTAAAATGTTTCTCTTGTTTCCCTTACTGGGCCTTCTGCTCACCCTTTCTTTTGATGTATGTCCCCTTGTTTTGAGATACAGTAATGAACCTAGGATGAAAATGAGGATAATCCTTTCAAGTGTTTAAGAAGAATGTTTTATGTTTTCATGTTTTAAGTTCCTGGTTTCCAAGACACTAAACCTTAAAGATCCTCAGTTTTGTAAAATGTAATGAATGTTTATGTGATAAAAAGGCGGGATTCTATAAATAACATCCAGGATTATCTTTTTATCACACTAGCTTTCCTCATTTTGTTCTTCTTGACCGGTTCGGCTCTTCCAATGGGGCGTTTTGAGTTCCCTTCTTGAGGCTTGTAGTGTGCCTATAATGGAGTTTTTCTGCTCATCCTTGGAGTCCTCGGAGTTCCTGCCCTACAAGGTGTGCATCCTCAATTTTTGGCGCGTGGAGAAAGACATCATCGTTGATCATCCTAGTTGGGTTTTCCTTCATCTCTATTTACTATGTATCATGCGGGGAGGTATGCTTTTTGTTTCTGCGGGATGGATGAAACCAAACATTAATGAAGATAACAAACGGACTATTAAAGATTGAAGGGGGGTGTGATCGATGTTTTTGCTATTTTTTTCCTTACCCTTGATTATTTATGTTGAGAATTGTGTGGGCCTATGCCCATTGAAAATCATGGTCTTTAGTGGTCTTTCTTTGTTCATTAATGAACCTCTGTCCTCTTTGATGATTTAATGGAACAAACATGGGAATTTGGATAGTCACGTAAAATCTGCCGATTAAATGAATGTCTAGTGGACAATAATCCTTTTGTTATCACCCCTGTTAACCAACAAAAAGAAGAACCTAATGAATAACATGCTTGAATCTGGAAGTTTCCCTACTCTGTTTGGTAGTAGGTGTGTTTTCCAACTAGATGCTTATGAGGTGATGTGGATGAGGATGGGATCCTCTATTGTGGTACGATTGCTGGTTGTGAATCTGAAGCCATGTGGGACTGTATCTCGACGCTTTTTTTGGTTCCTGTACATTGAGGAATCTCATTGATCCCTTTGTTGTTAGGACTTCACAAGAGAACTGGGTGTGAATGCTTAAATTGATGTTTGGTTGTTTCTCTTTCTAGGGCTTGTGGTTATGCTGGTTAGTTGCCCAGTAGTGAAAAATTCTCCTAAATGGGATCACTTTAACATGAAATAATGAATTGGTTAAATGGAGAATTGATTTTGGGAATGAGTTGTGACTTGGATGTGAGTGTTGTGCCTTTCTTTCTTGAATGAATAGTAACGAGGGTGTTTGTTCTTAGGTTGGTTGGGAACCCCTATGTTGGGGTGAGTGCTTGCTACCTATACATATATTTGTAGTTTTTATGTTTCTTATTTGTGCCCCACCCTTGTTAATCTCTTCGTGCCGAACACCCCCATTTCTTGGGTGGGGTGTTTTTTTCCAACACTCCTATGAGTGGCTAGTTATTAGATACTTTTCTACTCCTTTTCCCGAATAGCCCAAGATTCATCAGGCTAGCTTTGATGGCTTGAGGTCCATTATAGCCCAATGTTCTTTGAGCAGGGTAGTTGTGGTGGTGGGCCCAGGTGTGTGCGGGATGTTGTTTCCCAAGTGTCTTCGGGATGAGGCCCAGGTGTCTTTGGGTGAGACAGTTATTTTTGTGGCCCAGGTTTTTGTGGGCGGGATGTGCAGATGTGGCCCATGTCTGTACGGGCGGGGTGTGGCAGTGGGACTACAGAGAGAATGGCGGGAGAAGTTCAATGCGTAGGATTTTTCAAATAACCGGTGTGAAAGTGGTGTAGGGTACCCAAATATCGATGTTCTATTACTATACATTACTTGACTTGCGTTATTTGGGGAGTGTGCCATGGTGAGGCTTGGGTGGCTAGTTTACAATATTAGGTGCTTGGGTTATCTCCTTTCTCATGTGGCATTATAATGTCTACCCACTTGTGCACGAAAGTCATTGTTTATCCCTACTGAGTATACATGTATGCTCACCCTACATGTATAAAACTGTTTTCAGGTTTTCAGGAGGACTTTAGGGATCGTGCAGGATCCTGCTAGTCCGGAGGTTTGGATAATTCTTGTTGCTATTTTTTTCCCTCTTTGGTATCTTTTCATTTTGGGGTTTTTGTACCTTGTATCATTTACTTTTGGAACATGCATGTGGGAATGGTAATTTTGGCTTTACCTGTATTTCATCTTTTGGTGTTGTAGGGATTTAATATCTTTTCTCTCAATCATATTAAATTAAAAGGGCAATTCCATCCATCTTGTGTGTGATTCTATACCCTTGGTTCTAGTCTCCACTCTCGGACCTATTGAAGTCGGGTCTCGGGGGTCATTATCTCTCCTTCAACTTGAAGAATGAAGGGTCTGGAAACCTTTTGTCCCTTCCCTCATCATGGTGTATGCGAGTCATGACCGAATGGTATCAAAGGAAGGGGTTTGGGGGATTGAGGGATAGGATGGAGTATGGGGTTAGGCATAGTGAGGGTTTCATGGGATGGTAGGGAAACAGTTTTGGGTGATCTTGGTGCGTGAAATAGGCCAGGGAAGACTGTCTAGGACATGGGAGTTTAGGGCCCCTGTGATCCGACACAAGGACTCTGGGCCTACCGAACGACCAAGTGAGGCTACACTAATTGTAGTGTAGAGACCCTAGGAAAAGTTCATGCATCATAATAACTTGTGTTCTTGTGTTTCTTGGGTATTTTGGGGATTTAAAATGAATAAGAAGTCAAAAAAATTAAAAGAAATCTTCTGCACTACTCGGGTTTAGGCATTCCTTTGTTTTCCTTGCAGCTATGGCACCCGGATGACGACCAAAGGTAGTACCGGTGATTGAGGCCTCAGAGGTTGATTTGTATAATCGACAGAGGGCTGACCGATAGGACAAGGACTAATAGTTGCAAAGGACACATGGTTCCTTTTAGTGGCAGACCCTCGGGAAGTACGAGGGTAGCATCTTAGACATGGAGACCGAGAGCTGGCTAGGGGATCTGGTGATAGCTTTCAGCTTGATCCGAGCTCTGATGGAATACTTTGTTTTTCTAGCTTTAAGGAAAATGCGGGGAGCAGCGCGTCAGTGGTGGACGATTTATCTTGGGGAGAAGAGGGAGGCTGAGGTTATGTGGGCTGACTTCGAGAAGGAGTTCCGGGCAGAATTTCTCTCTTCCACGATGAAGGCTGAGAAGAGGCAGGAGCTACTCTCCCTCCAGCAGGTGAGGATGTTAGTGAGAGAGCTTGGGATCAAGTTCAAGGATCTCCTCCACTTTTCTCCATACCTCTTTCCAGATGAGGAGTCCCAGACAAGATGTTTGGAAGAGGCACTTAGACCTTATCTTCAGTATGTTGTTACTCCCTTCACCTTACCAACATACTTGGAGGTCCAGAAGAAGTCTGAAGTGGTGGAGAGGATGCACATTATTGGAGGTGTATCATGAGAGGGAATCCAATTTGGATCGTCAAAAGGGAGTGTCGTCTACAGTAGGCCTCCAGCATCAAGGCCCTCTAGGTTCCGACCAGTAGGGAGAAGGCCTCAGTAGTTCCAGTACTGATCTTCGAGTCCTAACCCTTTTCATTCGAGCCTAGGACTAAGATGCTTCATCTTTGGAATTCATGGTCACCTTCGGAATCAGTGCCAGGACAGAGTGCAGTACAGTGGGGGTGGGAAGGTTCAATGCCCACCTCAGTAGTAGCCATTTCCAGCTAGGCCCATTTAGCAGCAGCAACAGCAGCAGAAAGCTCCCGCCCCTCCGATACCAGACATGATGGGAGGAGGCCAACCCCAGGATTCCCCTCAAGGACCTCGACCAGGGTGTGGTCGAGGAGGTGGTCGATAGCTGAGAGGCAGTGGAGCTGGCCGTGGTCAGTTTCACACCGCAGAGGCAGCAGTTCCAGTAAGGACAGAAGTCATTCGAGGTACGATCATATTGTTTAGTAATCTTTCCTATGCCTTGTTCGATATAGGAGCTTTACACTCCTTTGTTGCACCCAGTCTGTTCCGTGCTCTAGGTTTAGAAGATATGAGACTTCCAGTGCCCCTGGTACTAAGCATGCCAGTTGGAGGTCAGTCCGACTTTCTTTATGTTTGATGAGGGTGTATACTGATGATAGGGCCACATCTGTCTATCAAGGATCTTATACTATTGCAGATACAACCATATGATGTCATCCTAGGCATTGACTAACTATTCTCTATATGTTCCTTCATTGACTGCTTCTGAGGAAGGATCGTGTTTTCGGGTTTGGGTGGCCGACGTGTAACTTTCATCGGTGAGCGGGGTTTCCAGAAAAGCAGCAGGAAAGAGGAGACCCTCCTTTCCTTGTTAACTGAAATATCTGTGGAGTCAGTTGATAAAGAAATGGTAGAAGTCCCAGGGATCGTCAGTGTGTTCATCGACGTATTCCCTGAAGAAGTTGCGACTCTACCCCCTCAACGTGATGTCGAGTCCGAGATAGACTTTCAACCTGGTTCCTATCCGATTTCAATGGCTCCCTACCAGATGGCACATTCTGAGTTACAAAAGTTGCGGATTCAGATTGACGATCTGATGAAGAAGGGTTTTGTTCGAGCAAGTGCATCACCTTGGGGAGCTCCTGTCTTGTTCACAAATAAGGTATATGGTGGTCTCAGGCTGCGCAAAGACTACCGGAGACTGAATCAGGTAACAGTCAAGAACTATTACCCTCTCTCAAGGATAGACAATCTCTTTAACTATAAGAGTGGAGTAGGTTGGTTCTCTAAGATCGATCTACAGTCTGGATGTCACCATTTGAGTGTGAAGGAGGGTGACTTCTTAAAGACTGCCTTCAGGTGTAGGTATGGACACTTTGAGTTTGTATTCATGCCATTTGGTGTTATGAATGCACCAGCTATGTTCATGGGACTCATGAACTCCATCTTCTGGGAATACCTAGATCGGTTCATAGTCGTGTTTATTCATGACATCCTGATCTACTGAAAGTCAGAGGAGGATCACGCATAACACCTGAGAACAGTTCTAGAGGTCCTCCGACAGCACCATCTCTATGGGAAATTATCCAAGTGCAAGTTCTAGATGGGAGTAGTGCCCTTCCTTGGGCACGTAGTGTCTGAGAAAGTAATAGTGGTGGACCCATCGAAGGTCTAGGTGGTCGTTTCTTGGGCAGCACCAAAGAGAGTGATAGAAATTTGTAGTTTCCTAGGTCTGGCAGGTTACTACCATAGGATCATGCACAACTTCTCTCGAGTGGCAGCACCTTTGACAGCCTTGACCAAGAAGTGACAGGCTTTCATGTAGAGTGGGTAGTGCGAGGCAGCCTTCATCTTTCTGAAGGGGAAGTTGGTTAGTGCCCCGGTGCTGAGGTTTCCAGAAGAAGGGGTAGCGTTTGAGGTATACTGTGATGCTTCAGGATAAGGCCTCAGGTGTGTGTTGATGCAACGAAAAGGGGTAATCTCTTATGGGTCTAGACAGTTACTTCCCCATCAGCGTAACTATGCCACCCATGATCTAGAGCTGGCGGCAGTTGTGTTGACACTAAATTTGTGGCGGCATTACCTCATTGTGAAGCACTTCGTAGTCTTCACAGATCACAAAAGCTTGAATTATATCTTCTCCCAACGGGACCAAAACTTACTGCAGCAAAGTAAGATAGAGTTCCTTCAAGACTATGACTTCAATATTTCCTACCCCTCAAGAAAAGTGAATGTGGTGGTTGATTTCATGAGAAAGAAGTCGCAGAGAATTGCGGTTTGAGAGTCGATAAATGTTTGGAAGGGGGTAGAGGATTTGGCTGCCCTACACCTGGATGTATGGGAAGATGGTGGTAGAGGTTTTCCATTTCATATGATAGTGCAATACTCTCTCCTACGGTAGGTGGAGGAGTCTCAGTGGGGAGACAGTGATTGTGAGGTAATGTCTGACCAGGTCAACCATGGCGATGCTCCGGAAGGGTGGAAGGAGGATGGTTAGAATCAGATTCTTTTCAGAGGGAAGTTGTTTGTTTCGAAGAAGATGTGTGAGAGAGTTCTTGGTGATTTCCACTACTCACCCATAGCGGTGCATCTAGGAGTTTCCAAGATGTACCAGGGTCTGAGGAGTCAGTTTTGGTGGCCTAGGATAATGTGGGAAGTGGCAGATTTTGTGGCCAGGTGCCTAGTGTGTCAGTAGGTGAAGACTGAACACCGTGTTCCAGGCGGTCTATTACAACCTTTAGATATCTATGAGTGGAAGTGGGATGACATCTCTATGGATTTCATCACAGGACTACCCAAGGTTCAAGGAGGTTGTGATGATATCTAGGTAGTGGTGGACCGGTTGACGAAGTCGGCTCACTTTCTAGTGATCAAGGAGTCGAGTGTAGTGGATGTATGAGCCCGGGGGTACGTGGATAAGGTGGTACGGTTGCATGGAGTTCCGAGGTCCATAGTCTCAGATAGGGATGCACAATTTACCTCACGAGTCTGGAGAGGATTTCATCATTCCTTTGGAACCCAGCTACGTCTTAGCACTACTTTCCACCCCAAGATAGTTGGATAGACAGAGCGCACCATCCAGACAATGGAGGATATGCTACGACATGTATTCTTGACTTTGGGGGATCATGGGTGTGACAATTGCCTTTGGTAGAGTTTTCCAACAATAATAGCTATCACTCTACCATTGGCATGGCTCTATTCGAAGAATTGTACAGAAGGCCATGTTGCTCACCCGAATGTTGGACCGAGGTTGGGGAAGCGGGTGTTCTTGGCCCGGAGGTGGTGCAGAGCACGCCAGAGAAGGTTAATCTTATACGGTAGAAGATGAAGGCGTCCTGGGACTGACAGAAGTCATACACAGATAATAGGAGTAGACCCTTATAGTTCGATGTCGAGGACCACGTATTCCAAAAGGTCACCCCTCACCGTGGACAATGGAGGTTCGATAAAAGAGGTGTGATTTATCCTAGGTTCATCGGACCGTTCGAAATACTGTAGCAGGTCAATGAAGTGGCTTATCATCTACTGCCACCAACGCCGCTACTTAGAATACATGACATCTTCCATGTGTCACAAATCTGACGGTATCTACAAGACTATTCACACATCCTCAATTGGGGAAAGCTGGACATTGAGGTCGACGTGACGTTTGTGGAAATACCTATGAGAATCGAGGATCATGAGGAGTGGGTGCTCCGTGGATGGACCATTCCCATGTTTCGTGTGTCATGGATGCATGGTGGCTCGAAGAGAGTACCTAGGAATGGAAGGTACATATGTGCGCCCAATACCTAGAGCTATTTTGAGTTTTGTTCTATTTCTTTTTGTACTCGTTTGTGATGTAATGTTGTCCTTGTTGGTTTATGAGGTGTTTTGTTTCCCTAACTTGCAAATGTTATGAAATGTCCTGATATGTGGGGAAGGGAGGACTTGATCCCAAATCAAGACGCATTAAGGTGGATTCGATTAAACCCATTTTGGTGAATCAATTCCACCCAAAGCGGATAGTATCTTTAAATAGAGGAAGGAACTCCCAGAACCATGTGGGGTGGTTTTTCCCCGAGGGGTATCTATTGAGTAGGGGTTTCCGGACCCCTCTCTCATCTTTAGGCCTAGCATTGATTCTCAAGGATGAGAATAGTTCGAGAGGTATCTAATGTAATGGCCGAGACCCTCATGGTCCATCCCTTTTCCAAATTCCAGATCCTAAGGGTGGTGTCTCGGTGGTAGGACTCCATTTCGGTGTGCGACCGATCGGCATGACACGATAGGTGTGTCACCGATCTGTGTGACCGATCAAAGTGTCACTGATCAGTGCGACCGATCGGCGTGACACGATCGGTGTGTCACCGATCGGTGCGACCGATCGGCGCAACACAAACGGTGTGTCACCGATCGGTGCGACTGGTCTGCGTGACACAAATGGTTTGTCACCGATCGGTGTGACTGATCGGCCTGAAACGATTGGTGTCACACAGCCTTGTCGCGTTTTTATTCACAGTTTCATAACGCAACTTTTAAATATTTTTAACCTTTTTGAAATGGTTCAAGACCATTTTTAGCCCCATAATCAATGTTTAAATTCCTAAGAGTGGGGTGACGCTCAACGGAACCAGCTGTGTAACTGTGTAACGTTCCCCTCTATTTATATAAAATCCATTAAAGTAATATCTATTACCACCTTTTCATGATGAGATTTATTAAATAAAATTTAATTTTGTTGTTTGTAACCACCCATCTGCGTGGTGAAACCATGATCCGCCTTTAAAACCGCTGAAGATCATGATATCCAGTAACTACTGGGTCATCTTTTATCGCACTAGATTTCCTCATTTTCATCTTCTTGACCTGGTTTACTCTTCCCTTGGGGTGTTTGGAGTTCCCTTCCTGATTCTTGTGGCGTGCCTGTGCCGGAGCTTTTCTCCTCATCCTTGGAGTCCCTAGAGTTCCTCCCCTGCAAGCAGTGCATCCTCAGATTTTGGCTCTTGGAGAAAGAATTCATCGTTGATCATACAAGTATGGTATTTCTTCATCTCTCTTTATTGTGTATCAGGTGGGGAGGTATGATATTTGTTTATGCAGGATAGATGAAAGAAAACAATAATGAAGATAAGAAATGGACTTTTAAAGAATGAAGGGAGGGGGTGTGATTGATGGTTTTCTGTTTTTTTCCTTACCCTTGATTATTTTTGTTGTAAATTGTGCGGGCCTATGACCCCTGCAAATCCTGGCCATTGGTGGTATTTCGTTGTTCATTAATAAACCACCATCCCTTATGATGATTGAATGGTACCAACATGTGAATTTGGTTAATCATGTAAACTCGTCCAATTAAATGAATGTCCAGTGAACAACAATACTTTTTTGATCACCCTGGTTAACCAACAGAAAGAAGAACCAAATGAATAATATGCTTGAATCTGGACATTTCCCTACTCTGTTTGGTAGTAGGTGTGTTTTCCATCTTGATTATTATGAGGCGATGTGGATGAGGATGGGATCCTCTTTTGTGGTACGATTGTTGGTTGTGAATCTGATGCTGTGTGGGGTTGTATCTCGAGACTTGGTTTGGTTCCATAATTTTGAGGGATCTCACTGATCCCTTTATTGTTGTGACTTTATAAGAGAACCTGGTGTGAATGCTTAACTTGATGTTTTTTTGTTTCTCTTTCTCTGGCTTCTGGTTATTCTGGTTAGTTTCCTTGTAGTGCAGAATTCATCAAAATGTTATCACATGAACATGAAAGCAAGAATGGGTTAAATGGGGAATTGATTTTGGGAATGAGTTGTGACTTGGTTGTGAGTGTTGTGCCCTTCTTTTTTGAATGAATAGTAATGAGGGTGTTTGTGCTTAGGTTGGTTTTGGATCCCCTATGTTTGGGTGAGTTCTTTTTACATATATATATATTTTTAGTTTTTATGTTTCTTATTCTCACCCCACCGTTGTTGAGAACTTCATGTCGAACACCCCCATTTCATGGAGGAGGGTGTTTTTCCCAACACTCATATGAGTGGCTGGTTATTAGCTCCTTTTCTGCTACATTTCACGAATATCCCAAGATTCATCGAGCAGGATGTGATGGCCTGAGGTCCATTATATCCCAAGGTTCTTCGGGTAGGGTAGTTGTGGTGGTTGGCCAAGGTGTGTGTGGGTAGGTTGATTCCCAAGTGTCTTCGGGATGAGGCCCAGGTGTCTTCGGGTGTGGAAGTAGTTGTTTTGGCATAGGTGTTTGCTGGAGAGATGTGCAGATGTGGCTCAGGTGTGTGTGGGTGGGATGTGGTAGTTGGAATGCAGAGAGAGTGGTGGGAGAGGTTCGATGCGTAGGATGTTTCCAATAACCAGTGGGAAAGTGGCATGAGGTACACAAATAATGATGTTCTATTACTATACATTACATGACTTGTGTTATTTGGAGAGTGTTCCATGGTGAGATTTGGGTGGATAGTTTACCTTGTTAGGTTATTGGTTTATCTCCTTTCTCACGGGGCATTAGAAATCCTCCCCACTTGTGCACGAGAGTCTTTGGTTTTCCCTACTGGGTATACTTGTATACTCACCCTTCGTGTATAAAACAGTTTTCAGGATTCTAGGAGGACTTCAGGGATCATGTAGGATCGTGCTAGTCCAGAGGTTGGGACAGTTTTAGTTGTTTTTTTTCATCTCTTTGGTATCTTTTCTTTTTGGGGGTTTTCTACCTTATAGCATTTACTTTTGGAACATGCATGTGGGAATGGTTTTTTTTGCATCACTTGTATTTCCACTTTTGGTGTTGTTGGGATTTACTATCTTATCTCCCAATCCTATTAACTAAAAGGGTAATTACTTCCATCTTGTGTGTGATTCTATAACCTTGGTTCTAGTCACCACCCTGGGAAATATTGAAGGCAGGTCTCGGGGGTCATTATCTCCCCTTAAACTTGAAAATGGAAGGGTCTAGAAACCTTTTGTCCCCTCCCTCATCTTTGTGAAGGCGGGTCATGACACATAGACTCTGAATATTTATTTGATTACATTATGAATTTTATTTTATCCATAGACTCTGGAAAATATATTTGGATAAGTAACATCATTTTCCTAACACTTATTGTGAAACGATGTCTTAAAATCTGTTTCATACTAACCATTTGTTGAGTGACCCATGTATAGGTCCCTATGAGATTCATGGAAAAATAAGATCATTGGATGATGTAGATGAACATTGGATAAGATCCTACATATTTGAGCTCATTTCAGTGAGCTCATAACTATTGATCACTCTAGAGATTTCATGCTCTAAAGTAATTTTTAGAGAGTGAGACTCTCATTTTTTGCGTGTACTGAACATCTTGTTCAGCATTCTTGGTGTGACTCTAATTGTTTCTAAATAAAATGATTTTATTCTAGGGATAGGATGATAGAGGTTTCAACTAACTTAATGTTCGAGGACTTCTGGGGATAGGAAGGTAGAGGGGCCTACTACATTAAATATCAAGGGCTAGTGGGGATAGTAAGACAAATTCAGATATTCCTATCGAGGGATTACCCATATGTTTGAATGATATACATTCTTGAATATAATAATCAAGGGTCCTTTATCGAAGTCTGTTGGATACCTTACTCTTTGTGTTAATAGATTTTTATACCTGCTACTGGTTTTGATTCAAGATTATATCTACTGTATTTTGATAAAGGATGAATATATAACCAACTTGAAATTTCTTATTATTTTATTTACATAGATATTACTGAATATATATGCATTAAGGATGAATCTTTATTATGTAAACGTTTCATAAGATTCATTTCCAGATCCATATTTCTAGAACCTAGCATGTTTTCTATATAACTAAAATAGGACCTATGAATTAATCTTGTTTAACATTGTTAAACGTAGTTTTCCTTAATGTTAAAAATGAATGTTTTTAAACACACAATTAAAAACCGTCTTGAATTGAGCATCTAAATTCTTATTTCGATCCTAAATTTTATGTTTAAAACATACCTTTTTTCTTTCCATAATATTTAATTACGATAATGTCATTTGAGGAAGTGCAAACTACTACCACTTCAAAGTGACATGACTCATTCATTCTATAAATGAAACTTATAAAGGATGATGTTAATGAACCTATGTATCATATATAATGTAAATAATATACCTTAATTATAAAATACCTATGTATCATTAATTTTTCTTTCCTTTAAATGAAAATGAAATGAAAGTAGCTTTAATGCGTACGTACGGCCTATCGTCTCCATGAACGATGCATTCTGTTTCTTATCTCAAAATAT
Organism: Viscum album; assembly: GCA_963277665.1. NCBI lineage: Eukaryota > Viridiplantae > Streptophyta > Magnoliopsida > Santalales > Viscaceae > Viscum > Viscum album. The sequence goes on from OY728122.1 coordinate 1,994,090,176, forward strand.
AATGGACTATTATAAATACATATATATGGGATATATATTATATTTTAATTTTTAATATTATGTTGGATATTATGTTCTTTTGACCACATGGGAAATTTACATCAAAATAAGTTCATTTTCGACTCATATACCGAATATCGACAAAAATACATATATAATCTTAAATAATTATTAAATTTTTATAACATAAATACAAGTAATAAACTATGAATAATAAACATTAATGATGGTTTTGATAAAGTATAAATTAAACTATGTTTATTATTTAAGAAGATAAATAACAAAAGCCACAATTCAAACAAATGGTAATGGACATCGTCTCAATATGTTTTCATTAATACATTTCATGATGATATACACCATTATTTCTTAATAATTTTTATTTATATCCCATTTTAAATTAATTATCCATGGTATATTATTACCCATTATTTTTAATGTCTTGTACCATTTTCCACATTCATTTGGCATACAATTTGAAAAGTTCAAAATTGTAAATAACTCTTTATCAAAAACATCATTTTAAATTTTTTTCATGATTTAATATTCTAAATACTTCTATTTCATTTCCATGTTTTCAAAATTATTTGAAGGAAATATTTATATGGACATGAATATTTTTAAATATAAATTATTTTCAAAAGTATCAAATTTTTATGGTACACATTGATTAAAAAATATTCTTCTAAAATGTTTTAGTTATCTTTGAAAAAGGTATTGATTATTACAATATAATTGAATGATTATTTATATAATTAATGAATGGAATTTATCAATTTAATGCCTCTATTGTTTTTTTATATTTACTTCACATTTTTACAATTTTATTAAATAAGGTGTTTTCATTTATTGGTGCACGAATTGTAAATATGAAATGTTTTTTCAAAGTGGAAATGTTATTTTTTTCATTTATGCTAGGTTTATGTGTTATTATTATGTTATGGTTCATGGTAATTGATTATGTATATAGGTGGTTCTATTATTATTTTAGGCCAGTTGAGTCTAATATGTCTCTCTAATGTATTGGGTAATGTGATGGAGATAAATAATAATGTTTCTCATGATAAATTAGGTAATATATTTTGATGTGTATTCCAGACATAACCAAGAGGGTTACTACCTATGTTGCTATGAAAGCTACCATGTAATAATGTTATGGATGCTACAAGTTACCTTTTTGTTTTATTATTTCTTTGATTTTTTCTAGGAATCATTTTATTACATGGTGTATGTTATTTTTTTATATTTCCTGGAAGAAAAGTGTGATTTTTTGGAAATGATTACATGAATTTTAAATATTCATGGACAACTAGTTTTATTAATTATTTTATATTCATTACCGAGATTTTTTATTCTCATCTGATGTTATAAAGTGTTTTTAAAATTACATAAAGAATAATAGATTTATGGATGGGATTAAGGGACTGATACTCTTTTTAAACATGAAATAATACCATGTTTCTTTTTAATGAGTTTTGGTTTTATGAAAAAATGGATAGTGAGTAGATGTTTCAAATTTTAATATTTAAGTTGTTATGTATTGGTTATGAATTAATCCTATAAAAATATAATCCTATAAATATCCTCAATTTCAACTATTTAGTTATATCATGATAATGAAATGATTAAGGATAGGTCCTTAGAGTTTGTATCAGATAATAGATTAGATAAATTTAGAGGATATGGTGTAATTTAAGCATAAGTTACATGTTTTATATAACCACCATAGTTAGTATATTATAAAGAGAAATATATAATTTAGATAAATTGAATGAGTTTGGGATAACATGAATATGCATATCTTATTATTTACCCTCCTCATAAGATTTTATTATATGATTTTACTGATATTCTCACACTGAGATTTTTTTCTTTTAGTAAATGGATGGATCAATTTGGAACCAAAGTAACAATAGATGTGAAGGAAATAGTGGTGTTTTTCTGAATAAGAAACTGAATGGAATGGGATCTACAATGTGAAGTCTTATGGTTATTCTTAACCATCTATCAAGAGTCGTTATTGATCACTTGAACCTTGGTGATTTTTATAAGTTATCATATATACAAGAAAAAACATCCCTATATGTGTTCCAGTAATAATCATAAATGTGTATATATTCCAAAACATACATTTCATAGATGTAGAAATAATGTATTAGGAAAATATTTCAATGGGATGAAATGATGATATTGATGTGCTAATAAAGGTCATAAAATAGTATCCTACTGGGGAAAATGAAATCATTCAGTTTACTCTATGAAAGGGCATGATGTTCTTTCTAAGGGATCGATTGAATTCATTAATTGTTGTGTGCATGGTCATTGTGCAAATAAATGTCCTATGAATAAGGTTTGGTAGTGGTATTAGTGGTACCATACAAATATATTTTTACCATTACATAAATACATTCCAATGGAAGATCAAGAAACTAAAAATGACCTTTGAAAGATATGGAATTTTTACTTAACACGTTTTCTGACATTATTGAATCTTAGGAAATTATGACTGATTTCGTTTCTAGGAAATATGTATAAAAGAATATGACAGGAAAACATGGGTAAATTATCAAGATGAATTTTATATTTTTAATATTTATAAATTTTACGAATTTAAATTATATGTTGGATCCATGGATGGTGATATGATTAAATGTATTAATGTTGGGATTACATTGGAAAATTTCTAGAATTTAGAATGAATATGTTTGTTTTATATAAATTTTAATTGAAGAGTAATTATATTGTCCCCTATGGATATAGTAATAAAGAACCATTAAGGGTTTTATAATCCTTGAATTTGAGTAAGTTATGGGTTACTAATTTTTGGGATGCAAAATGTGTGGTTTAAGATAACCGTTGAGATTAAAATTTGTTGTTATTATTTGTTAGGAATTTTTTTCCTTTTTTGAATGTTTTAAATTTATATAGATTTATAAAAAGGACAACTTGAAGTAATGGTGACTACTCATTGCATAGGAAAAGGTTGTGGGAATCAATCCCACAACCGAAGTGCACCATGACTTTATCTCCTCCCAATTTCCTATGTGATATCCCTGGTTAGGGTGACTTATTCTCATTAATTAAATGATTTTATTGATCAATAATAATTTTATTTTTTTAACTTATATTTTTTCATATAGATATCCTTAGTATAAGAAAATTATTTAGGGAATATGTGATAAATGTTATTTTGTAAGACAATATCTCTTTTGGAAGCCCTATATTCCTAAGGAAAATATAATAAAGTGGTATTTTATTTCAGAAGCAATGGTTGAATTTCATTTTGGAATAACATATGTTTGTATTTTTGAAAAATATAGATTTGTGTTATTTTTGGAAATGATAAACCTACCATGGTGAACATGTGATTAGGTTAAATACATTTAATAAGGTTACATTAAGAGTAGTCTATGTAATTTGGAGATAAATGTTTATATTTATCATTGAAGACTATTTGATCAAATCCATCTGCATTTTACGATTCAATATTGGATGAATTATTTTGAGGAAATTTATGGTCTTTTCATTGTTTAATAGTCTATGTATAACTTGAGTATTACTAATGAATTTTGGAGATTAAAATTAGTTATTCTCTTTATAAAGGATTGTTATTTTTGGAGGATTTTCTAAACATTTACTAAGTGTTTTGGTTTTGGTAAATGAATAAAGATAGGGGAAATATATAGTTCATCTTTTTTGGATAATGTGATTCTCATGAATTGGATTATAGTTCATCAGATGTGACCAAGTAATATTAAATAATCATTTTTTTGGAGAAAATATATGATTTGGTATATATTCATTAAAGGATAAATCTCTACATGAAATTTAAGTTTTTTTCTTTATGTTTTTATTCTATTTAGTAAAAAATTATCATGTTTATGAAATGAACTTTAAAACAAAAACAATTTTTTTTACTTTTATTACTGGGAAATCAAAGTCCATAAAACCCATCATATGTTTTTAGTTTTCTGGTTTTCAAAATTCTCATGATTTTGTTTTCTATCTCTAACTATCATATCTTGACACTTATTTTTTTCTTCCATATGCATTTCTTCATAATTTTAATCCTTGTTTTTGTTAAATCATTTGACCTTTATACTTCACATTCTTTCTTATAATGTGGTAGTATTATTAATATGTTTTCTGATGTGGTATTTTTAATGATGTTACAGAGAAATATATTAAAATTTCAAGGACACAATTTCCAAAGGGGGAGAATGGTGTAAAATCCTGAGTTTTAAAAAAGAAAAACTATGTTTAATAACATACATGATACGCTACATCGAGCATAAATGAACAAATAAATATTATTATTTAAATGTTACTTTTATATCCTAGTTATGGGAATGGTAGTAATGAATAGTATAATCTAAATTAAGAAAATATAGTTTACACATTTTAATATAATGATTTATTAAAAATGAAAAATAAACATTAGATTATTAACGATGTGTTTTCATGAAAACCTATATAAAAAGAGAGTAATTGTGTGTGTAATATAATAGCACTCATTAAGTATTTTTATTTAATGAAAAATATCTATTTTTTATATTCAATGTAATGCTTAAAATTCAAATTATATATTTTTTAGATATGATATATGAAAAATTCAATTATTCATATGAAAGAAGTATTTTTCTAAAAATGTTGTTTCAACGCCATTTGAATGAGAATGCTTTTTAAATTTTGTTTATGACATGTTTTTTTCTATTTGACCAACTAATCTTCTTATTTAGTAGAGGGGAATCAAAATTTACTTTTAATTATTTTTTGATATTTTTCTGATAACAATCATGTTTGGATAAATTTTAAAATTTGTTAAATTTTAATTGAAAACTACGTTTTCCATATACATAATATATATAGTTAATTCACATTAATTAATGGATTAAAAGTATATTTGTAATATATTTTTATAATTGAATCCAAATTTGGTCATTTTAAGTAATTTTTCCTTAAAATTGGAAATAAACATATGTCAATATTTTGGTAGTTTTTTACATCTAAAAAACATGCTTTCTAGTTTAGATAGCATCAAATAATTTGAAATTAATTTTTACAATTTTTGTGTTTGGAATTATTAATAATGGATTCAATAATTTCAAAAATAAGGTTCAAATTGTGTAAACAGGTTCTTTATATTTTTTGGACATTATGAATAGTAACTTCGGTAATTATTTTTATCAAAGATGGTTGAATGGTAAATCAAATAAATAAGGGTAAAAAATAAAATTATAATAATATAAAACTACACTAAATTGAATCTTAATCCTATTGGATGAGTAATTTCTGACAATGCTCATTATTAGGCTGAACATTTGGAATTTGGGATTCACGTGGGTGAAAAAATGACATTTTATAATAATGAATTTAATGTAATGAGAAAGTTAACACAAACATGAATCTAATTCTAAAACAATTTTTATAGGGGATAATATAAGTGATAACTTAGACTATAAATAGTAATTATAAATATAAAAAAATTTCCTTCAACGTTTTATTTTATTTATAAATTTTTGACATTATATAAATAAATTTAATTATGACACAATGATGATGCATTTATTTCATCATTAATAAAGGATTCAAATAAATGGTATTATTAATATTAAAATAACTATAATATGATTATTTTGATTCCATCCAAGAATTTTATATATTATGTAAAAATATTATCTATCAGTTAATTTTTTTGGTTTAAATGAATCATGTTGTTAGGACTTGATTAAAAATCAATTAATAAACACTTACAAAATGCACATAAATGAGTTTACAAAAAAATTATATTTTGTGAAATGATATATTTGTCCAAAATAACTATTATTAGACCCAGTGAATTATATAATGTTATAAATTTTAATAATGATCCACTTATGGCTCGCTGGACATTTTATAGTAACTATAATAACCAAATAAAATGAAAATACAAGACAACGTGGTAAGAGTTAATGTTTTAAACTAATGGTTAGAGGTAAAATATATGGATAGTTTTGAGACCTGAACAGGTCTAAACCCTATTTTTTTAGAGTATTTAGGCCCATTAGAATATTATTCTAGAAATATATCTCTTTGGAACTACTATAATTCTAAAATCATTTTATTATAAAATAATATTTCAAGACATTCTTAAAGATCCCCTCATCCCTCATATAAATGGCCACCACATCTACACACAACTCAAAACTCTTAAGTACCATGGATCTTCCAAATATTAATAAAATAATCTCCCAACATCTCTACCTTCATCCTAGAATCATTACCTTTGGTAGAAGATAATTCAAGAAATCCTCTTGGATCAAATCAAACCATGTTAATTTATTTAGAGGTAATATATTCTCTCATGTTCCTTTCCATTATTTCCATCCCGACTCCCTATGCTATTATTATTATTTTATTTGATAAAAAAATATTGTATCAAAATTATAGTCTTGGTTTTTTATGATATGGATTTGAACTACACTTACACACACCCCCATATAATGTATACAAACATGTTGTTTCTTTGTATGGCGAACTACTATCTCACAAAATGATGATTGTTCAATTTTATCATACCTCCTATCATGGTGGCCATTATTATCACACTATAATTATATATGATTTATATTATGTTTATATTGTTCCTATTATTCTTTATTTTTTATTTACAGCATAAAATTATAATTTCCATAATGTGGAAATACTATAATTTCATTTGAGGAAGTGCGGACTATCGTCCCCCCAATGTGACATAACATGTCCATTCCATAAATGGAATGTATAAAATATGGAGTTAGTGAAACGATTTAACATTTATAAAAAAAATACTATACTGTATTTATAAAATACCTAGGTATCTTTACGTATTAATTCCTTTAATATGACAGAGAAATGAATGTAGCATTCTTGAGTTTGTACTACCTAACATCTTCATAAACGGTGCATTTCATTTCAAATCAACAAATGTTATAGAAAATTATAACTACATATATATTATATATATTATATTTGAATAACTAATTAAATAATTGAGATTATGGAATTTTGACCACAAGGAAAATTTCCATCAAAACCAATTCATTTTCGACTCCAGTACCGAATATTGGCCAGTTGACTGATATGAACTTAAATAATAATGTAACTTTTATGACATGAATATAGGTTATATAAAATGAATAATAAACATTAAAAATGTTCCAAAGTATGTATTAATTTTCCTATTTTTATTATTCAGGAATATAAATAACGAAGGAGACATGTCAGACTCAAGGTATGCGACCTCGTCCCAATCTCCTTTCATTGATAACATTCTTAATGATATACACCATTATTTAATTATATGGTTTATATACAGACTATTTTATGTTACTTATCCATTTTATCTCTATAATCATGATATTTAATTTATTTTAAGATTTTCTACATTCTTTTGGAATATAATTTAAATGTTCATAATTGTAATGTACTCTTTATCTAAAACATCATTTTAAATTTTTTAATGATTTAATATTAGAAATCCTTATACTTCATGTCCATTTCATCAAAAATGATTCTATGTACTTATTTATATGGAAATTAAGTTTTTTAAAAGTAAATTACATTCAAAATATTCATATTGGTATAGGACACATTAATTCAAATATCATCATTTAAAATGATTAATTGACTTTTAAAAGGGGGTTGATTATTTAAATAAAATTGAATTTATTTTCTATATACATCATGAATGGAATTTATGAATTTTATGACACAATTATGTATTAATTTTTACTATTAAATTTTACAAATTTATTATAAAATTAGTTGCTTTAATTTTTGAGTGCACAGATTGTAAAGAAGAAATGTGATTTCAAAGTGGAAATGTTATTTTTTTTATTCGTGGTTTATGTGGTATGATTATGTTATGGTTTTTTAGAATTGACTATGTATATAGGTGGTTCCATGATAAAACATGGACAGATGATCCCAATATATCTCATTAATTCATTGGGTAATGTGATAGAGGTAAATGATAAATTTTCTCCTATGTGATTTAGGGAATATATTGTGATGGGAATTTCAAATGTAACCATAAAGGTTACACAATATGTAACTATTAAATATATAATGTAAGTATATTATTCATCCCACAATTTAACTTTATGTTTTATTTTTCATTTGTTTTGTTTTAATATTATGATTACATGGTGTAAGATAAGTTGTTTTTGTTTTATCAGTGAATGATATGATTTTGTGAAAATGTTTTCACGAGTTTTAAATATTCTTAGACTAAAGGTTTTATTCCTTATTTTATATTCCATTATGAGATTTTTTATGCTCATCCAAAGTTATGAATTTTTTTTCACAGGACATAGGTAATAATAGAGTCAGGGTTTGGATCAAATGAATTATGCTGTTAAAAAATGAAATGATACCATATTTCTTTTTTAATGTGATTTTGTTTTATGAAAAAATGGATACTGAGTAGAAGTGTCAACATGAAATACATAAGTTATTATGTCTTGATTAATACCTAAATATCTAAAAACCTAAACATTTAAAGATATTCAGTATTAATTGTTGACTTATCTCAAGATTAAGTAATGATTATGGTTTTTGCCTTATAGTGGGCATTACGCGTATTCTCACATTTTACGGTGTTAAGTTAATTAGTTTGTTCACATATGAGTGGGTATAATGTGTTATATCACTCCTATTTTCCTATTATTATAGTTATTAAAATGTGACAATTTTTGCAATTTTATACTACATTTTCACAATGTGTTTCATTTCCTTAAAATTCCATGTTTTAATGATTTTTCATTGTTTTTTAAGTATTCTTCATTTTTTTATTTTTTTATTATTTATATTTTATCTCATCAATTTTATATCTATTGTTATTACCTGATGATATTTCTAAGATATAATTATTTTTACATGGTCCTATGATAATTTATTAAGATATATTTACCTTTCTAATTTTGTTTTTCATGATAAGTATCTAATACTTTATTATATGCCATTTCCCCTTCAACGTTTTTGTGCTCACACCATTCTTATTTTTCCTATTCCTAGGGTTTGAAGATAAAAATATAATGTGATATTTATCTAAATTAGTATAATGTAGTAATTATATGGACCTAGTTTTTCATGTTTTATAAAATAAGAAGCCTATGTAGTTATACTACAAGACAATAAACTGTTCAGTAAATGGGCTATGTTACTGTTTTTTATTTATTTATTGAAATCCTGATATTAATGTTTTATTCTTATGATATTTATATTATGTCAAATAATTTGGTATAATTTGAGGTTTTTGTTTTTTTTAGTTTATAGAAGTTATGTTATGTATTAATTTAATGAACCTTAGTGAAAACAGTAGTGTTTAGTCAATGTATATAATGATATATAGAAATATTATAAATGGAATATGTATATTCTATTCCCTTGTAATACATCCCAATTTTGATGATATGTGGTGGATGTTACTGTGTCATAGAGGCTCCTGAATATAAACATCCATTAAATTTTTTAGTAGAGAATTATCTCAATCATCACCCCGACACAAGACTACTAGACATAAGACTACACACCGTGTTTGAAACTCTTGTGGGATATACATTATTTGATAAAATTCACATTAAAACCCACTATGAAGGATTTATTTCATAGTTAGTTTGAGGGAAATTGATGAAAACTATATGAAAATGAACAAAAATAAACCTTGGTAAAAATAGGATGGATATTGTTAAAACAAACGGAAATGTAGTATAATGTGATGATGTAATAGAAAAATACCATTATGAATAAATTCCTTTTATGATTATGATATATCCCCCACAATATTAATGTTTTGTCAAAAATTTGAACCTTTTTGACTTTAGTGATAGTGGGATCCATATAGATATGAGTTAAACATATGATTGAACGACAAGGCAATGATAACCACAAAAAATAAACCATTTGGAATGAGATATAGAATGAAAAATTGTGTGATTATTCAAATCCAGTCATCATGAAATACGGTATCAATGTAATCGTAGTTGAAATCTTGAGTACACCATTTAATAAAATTTTGTATTCCCATAAAAATTTAGGTAATGAAGATGATTAATGAAAGGATATTCAATAACCTATTTGAATAAAATGTGGCAAGAATAATAATGGGAATTTCCTCAAATAGACTAGATGATACATTACATTTGGTAAAGGAGGCATTAAATATAAAAAACCTAAGATAAAATGATGAAATAATAAATAAAATTAAATAATATATATTTCATCCAAGGGAGCTGATAACCAATCAATGTCTTATGTAAAAATTAATTAGTCGTTATCAAATCCAATACATTAATAAAAATATTTTTTAGGATTATTGGAATCCACAAAATAATTGTCATTGAGATTTAGGGGGAACCATTGTAATGACTATTAATGAAGAGGATTGTGTTTATTGGATATTCACATACCATCGACACATAAAAATATTAAATGTATACAAGTTCTATTAACCATATTAGGTCATATGTGTTTTATAAGAACATCAATGAACCACTCCTAATGATTTTTATATAAAGGAAGACATTTATAGGCTTGATTACAATCATTTTGGAAATAAAAATTGTGAAAATCATAATATGTTCATATGAAATCTTGAATTTTTCAATATATAAGTCTATATTCACTTCTAATAAACAATAATTTAAAAACATGAAAAAAAATATAAAAAAATTCTTCTCTTTATAATTTATAGGCCAATTATCAATTATCATTGATGAAAACCGACTACATCCTGTAGGCCGTAATTTCAAGTTATGAGTCTCATTTCATTGGAATATATATGGTAAATAGGTGTTTTATAGTCTTCTCAATGATATTGACTCTCATATATTAAGGCATGTTAATATTTTCAATACCTTTACTACTCCATTAAGTAAATGATATTTAAATTGTACCAGAACAATTTTTTAATGGGATAAATGTAATTCTCGTGTTTTCCCCCAAAAAAATATTGTGTTTTATTATGTTTTCCAAATGCTACAAAGAAAACCAATCCATTTTACACCATTATAACATATCCCTAAAATTAGCATCTGTAAATACTAATAACCAAATTATGAAATATATCTAAATGAATATATATATATATATATATGAGAAAAACAAATTGAAATTATATTCAAACACGAAGAATAATTTTAAAAGCTAAAAAATAATACAATATCTTTTTATGCATAAATTTATTTTATAATCATGTTTTTTTCAATTTTCACATATATATATATATAATCTATATTGACATAAGAATAATATAATATTTAAAAAATGGATGATTCTTTATAAAACAGGATTTTTCATGATATTAAATGATTCTTTATGAATGTAAATTTTCTAAATTTTATGATGTTAATTTAAAAACATATACTCAATTTATGATTTATCATATTCATATTATCTAATGGTGATTATTTATGGTTTCCCATAAAACAATTGGGTTTAATACGAATAATAAAAAATTAACATTTATATAAAATATTATGAATTCTATATCTCAAATATACGAATGATTTCCTTCAAAAAATATATTTATTTTATGTATTATTATATATTTTAAAATATAATGTTTTAATTACATATGTATATTTTATATTTTAAAATATAAGAAATGTTTTATCAAAATATGTTATTAAAAAATTATACATTAGTATTTGAAAATTTATTTTTATCTATTGAATAAAAAGTAATCAATATTAATTAATAATAAATAGTACAAAATTATAAAATATGTGTCACATTTATTTTATTGGAATTTGGATTATGTTATTATGGATCAATATTAGTTAACCAGGATAAATAAATAATTATCAATGAATAATTATTTATAAAATATTCTATATTTTTTCAATTAAATTAATAAGTATTAAATTAAATCTATAATAAGAAGTTTAATCATATATTCAAGGTAATTAACATTAATATTATGGGTTGTAAATTTTAAATAATACTACAAACACTAGAGGATTAAAATAAATTTTTTTAGTAAATAATATTTTTAAAAATAAATATGTTTTTATTAAAAGGGAAGTTATATCATATTTATATTATAATTTTGATAAATGGAACCAAATTTCAGATTTATAATTTTATATTATTGTCATAAAATTTTACATTTATTTTTAGATATAATATTATTAACATGATTATGGTTTAATTAAGAGTAATCGGTGATTAAATTAATAAAATATGATGGCGTGATTTTCCAAATATTAAAAATAATTTTAAAAAATATTGAAATAATTTTTCAGTCCAAAGGTTTTACATAGTTTTATTTGGTATATTTCATAACCCATTTCCCCAATATTCAGGAATTTTCATTCATAGCCCTTATCATTCATTTATATGGAAAGGTCCATCATCTTCACATATGAAAGGTGGTTCACTTACACATTTTCAATAATCCACATTTATTTTGGAAATTTCCATTAAAAAAATCAACTCTTTATATCCTTTATATTCCCTAGTGACCAATGTCACAAAATATTAACATATTTCCATAAAATCTATAGCCTTCTTCAATTGGATGTTTATGTTTTGAATGTTGTTGTCATGTCATTTTTAACATTTCAATCTTTACCATTAATTAATAAAGAAACCAAAAATATATTATATTAATCCCATAATAATTTTTAGTTTTTTGATATTTTATAATAATATGGACATAACCGTTATTTATTCTCTTATATATGTTATGAAAAATAACAATCATCATCTGTGTGTGTGTGTGTGGATTAGAGCCTCCACCAGGTGATGTATTCTGTTTCTCATCACCACCTATCATGAATGTTATTAATGATTACATTGATCAATAAATATTCTATATATAATTTATTTTTGATTATGAAATTTCTACTTACAACCCACCATCACCCCTCTCATTATTTGAATAAAATAAACAATAGTTAATATATTTTGCGGACTACCTTCCCCATAAAGAATCATTTTTTTCTTATTGTTTTTTATTGATTACTCCAAAATATTCAAATAGTAACACGAATGATAAAAATGTAAAAATATTATCAATAATATTATATTATTATGACATTACATCAAAATAAAAACATGCATAGCCTTACTCACTAATCGAGTAAAATTATATTCTTGTTTGGTTTTATGTGACCACCTAAATGAATAATTATATGCAATTATATAATTTTTTATTATGAAAAAAAAAATTTAATATGTCATAAATATGTAATAAAGTATTATTTTTTTGTTCTCTAAAAACACATAAGTATTTAATTCATTTATTAAGAGAACACCGTTCATATGTTGAAAATCACTAAAAAACGTTATTTATAAATTTCAACATTTTTAAAAAATATTAAAGTACTTCTGAATTGAATATTAATCTCCATAAATAATATAAATCATATATTATAATAATATTAACGAACTTTGGAAAATAAACTTGGGATGAATAATGAATATTAGCACCACTCCTATAAAATTACTACAGAAAACTGAAAGAGTATTCACCAAATGATGGAATGTATGTAAAAAATAAATACAATAAATGAAGATAATAATTATATTTGTAAAAAAATTATATTTACATAATAATATGGATCTAAATTTATTCATTATTTCATTATTTTAAATAAGATCAAAGAGTACATCCTACTGTGCTGGGAAAAATGTTAAGGGCTTCATTGTCTCAAATTTAAATCCCTATATACATGTTTATGCTCTATTACATGTTCCATTTTCAATGAATCAAATACTACCCTAATTTAATTCTGAATAATGGTTTAAATATAATGATGTTTCCATTTCAATTTTCTATTATAGTTTAAATGAAAAATATTCCAAAAATGCTAGAGTTTGAATCCACTCAATTTCTGATTAATTGTTTTATAGATTTTCAAATATTTTAATTATTTTAAATTTTTATATGATCCTAAACTTATAACATTTTTATATCTATTTATTATTATTATCATTGTAAATTATTTCTTCTTATCAAAATTTATTATTTGTTAACATTTATTCCAAAATAAAAGTATATCTTTGGATAGAATCACCCATATTCTTACTAATGAATATTTTCATCCATGTCAATATGTTCATTCATTCTAATGTTATCATCCCATTTTTGAAAGATAATATGGATTATTAATCTTTGATATATATAATTATATTTAATCATTTTCAGAAGTAATGCGGAATAATATTTTTATGAACTGGGTAATGGTATTTTATAATATTAATGAAAAAGAATTTTCATCCTTTCCAAATCAAATGTTTTATTTTTACCTCCAAATTTCATTATAAAAACTATTTATTTTCAATAATATTTAACATGGAATTTTATAACCTTGTTTTTATAGGTGTTATCATTCCCTGATCAAAAAATATTTTTAATGTCATTTCTATATCATATATTATAATAATGTTTTAATTGTTTTGGGAAAACATTTATATTTGAACATCTGTTTCAATTCCAATGATTATCACTCTTCTTGTGTTGTTACAATAATAATATATATTTTGTTATGATATTATTGATTAAGAAAATATTTTTTTTTATTATATTGCATTATTATTTTAGGTGATGTCTATAAAAATTTAATAAAACTCAATATTTTTACATGGGTTCATTAATATATTATCACGATAAATTTAAAGTGGCACACATATGTATAGATGATGACTGGTGGAGTCTATTATATCACTAAAATTAATTATTTTATGTTTATATCTCATTAAATAGTTATTAGTATATATATTGAGTGTGTTCCCATAGTTATTGGAAAGATAGGTATTCTCACATTTTCAATCATGGATTTAATGATTTTGTTCACATTACCTGAATAATAATTGAGTTTTCACGAAATTATTTTTATTTTCATATGGTTTTTTCATAATTCCAAGATGTTCAACAAGTTATGAAAAATTACCATGGTCCATTTCATTTGAATGGAATTCATTATTTTTAAGATTATTCCTAATTATTATGTTATTCATAATTTTTTCATTTAATTATTATTGATATTTTTTGACATTTAATATACTTCATTCATATATAATGATATTTTTTTATCATATGGTTCTCATTACCATCATTTTTCTGCATTACTAAGATATTTATATATTCATAATAATCTCCTTTGTGTTTATGATTTGATAGATTCAAAAACCTTTTTCCCTTATTGATCATTTAAGATCACCCCATTATTTTATTTCCATTCTCTATGATATTAAGATGATTATATCATTTGATATGTCTTGTTAAGACTCTATATGAAAGAAAAAATAAAGAATTTTTTGATTTAATATAAATAAGATATTTTTATATTTAATATCCAAGTTAATAAACCAGTTGTTCCTTTAGTGTTGTTATTAGTGGGGATATTCATTATTTATGTAGTGAGATAAATGTATAATTTATAACATATTTATTATGTGTCTATTTAGACGAGGCATGACCATTCATTATCCCACTATATCAAGTTTCAATAAAAAAAATTGTTTCGTTCTAGTTAGGCTTGACAACAAAACTGTAATAGTTTTATTCTGTCATTTCATATTTGTTGAGTTTTTGTTGGCCATGGTATGAGACCATGGCCAATGTGGATGGAGTTTTGTATTATTTCCAGTATGGCCACAAATAAAACAAATATTATGAATCAATTAGGTTGAATATTTTCCATATACAATAAGATTACTATGACATCGTATACGTATTTATCATTATTGTTGTTTCAATTTCTCCCTCTACAGAATATAAAATATCAATTTTAATCATTGTACGTTATGGTATTCATCATTATTTATAGTCCAAACATTTCCATTAAAATGGTTAATTGTGGTTTTCTAATGATTTTTCTGGTCTTCTATAGATATTCTCAGCCTCTACAGTGACTAAATGTATTGTTCCTGAGAATGTAGTTTATATAATGGAGTTTTCCACAACTATTTTTATAGATCTAGTGTGTTTGAGTGAAAATCTTGTTTTAGTGGTGGTGGTTAGGTTTAATGTGATGTGGCGACATAGTTGTTCCATAATACACTGTTGTTTTTTGTATGTTGGTAATAGTACTAGCATAATGCACAACCCATATCGATGTTGTATTCATTCAAGAAATTTAAAATAAATTATTTTCACATCTCTTTCTGTGAAATGTTAGTGGATTGTTAGGGGACTCCTGACACCTTTTTGGGATTTCAACACATAGTGAAACTTCCCTCCACATGATGCACATTCCTACCTCCAATGTCTAGTGTGGGTTCCAAACATGGTATATTTTATGGTTGGTACTATGAAAGCTACTTCATGCATATTCGAACATGAACCCACATATTGGGGTTATTGGATGACATGGTTGATGATTTCTTGAGATTTTTCCACTATTTTTATAAACTATTCATAATTATTTTGATAAAATTATTAAAATATATCACTGATTATTTTGGAAAAATAAAATATCCAAAATTCAAATATTTATTTTATATTTTCCAAAACCGATTTAAATTAATTATTCTCTTGAAAATTAAGATTCAATAAATAATGTAGGCTAATTACATTAAAAATTAATAGATTAATAAACATAAAATCAATAATATTTCATGTATAAAATGAATACATCAAATTCCCCCACATTTAAACCAATTAAGTTCCTTATACATAAAATTGAAACATTGAAACACAATGAAACTCTATAGTATAATTATTTTAGATTTAATGATCCAAAAAATAAAGAATTATCAAAATGAAATCAAAATTTTCAATAATCACATAATATTTATCAGTCTAATCCATCGCTAAAAAATTAAATAAATCATCAAATGTAATTTATTTTATCTAATTAAAATCTGGTGGATGTTTCTTTAGAATACATTCATTCATCATAACACAATATTACCGAACCTGACATATATTATTCTATATCACTTTTTTTAATGACCCTGAACCATGGGTCCCATAGCTGCTTCCTTACATTATTAATGTGGAATAATATACTGGGAATCAAATCTGAAATGACCAAATAGTTCATTAAACTTGGTAAACATGATTAACATTTGTAATAAACATTAAATACTAAAAAAATAGAGAATGGTTTTTTTGAAAATTGAATTTTTCTACATAGTATATCCATTCATATAAATCCCAAAACCCTTTTTCGAATCTTGTGGAATATAAAACATAACAAATGGGTGATCTCAAATGACTAATAAGGGCTAATTATAATTGAATCTATCAATAATAAAAATTATTAATTAACAAGGAGTGGTAAATAACAATAAAAATATTCCATTTAGATAACATGAATATTTTGATAAGATAAATCGTAATCGATATTGAATGGGATATAACTAAATACATTAAATTATGATAATAACTGATAATTAAATGAATATATATAAAATATCATCGTGAAAATATCCTTGTTAATAATAATAACTAAAATAAAATAATGTCAAAGTTATTTGATGTAATGTTTCCTAAGATATTTAGGATATATCATAATATAAATGATAAAAAAATTATTTACTATAAATAATTCATAAATCGTTAACAATGGTTTTTTATTAGATCCATATATAAATCAATGATATGAAATATATCATTATTATTCATCCATATTCATGAAAAAATAATCATACTTGTATAATAATAAAAAAATTCATACCCTAAATCCATACATATGTCACTTCCTCTATGTTATTTATTACTTTTGTGTATTGTATCTCGAATTCCATATATCTATAAATGAAATAGAGAATTTCATGGTGGTATTTACCTTGACTAATTTGAATAATGAACATATATTTTAATAAAAAAATATAAAGACTCCATGATTCAGGGAAAATTTGTATAAATGAAACTGTATTAGATAGATCAAATAGATTACTAATAGTGATTTGGATGTTCAAAATGTATTCAAACTTTTTTGAACATTTCATGGATATGATTGGGATGATTGAATAATCTTTTAAAGATAACTGGGTTGTGTGATATTCTTTCCCTTCTATCTTGATGAATGAAATTAAAACTAGAAAGATTTAACATATGAAATGAATTTTTATATGTTATCAGGGAAATTGTAAATTTAAATATTATTCACATAAACATATATAATACATTAACATTCAGAAAAAAATCATAATTATATTACCTAAATAAATCCAATATCAAAAGATTCATTAATCTACAAAAAATAAATCACATAACACACAAAAGTAGTGCCCGATATTTAAATAATATAATTAACATTTTACTTATTAACCTAATATATTAACCAATAATCATAATAATCATTATCTAAATCAAAAATATATTATCATAAGGAATATTCTCAATCACATGCATTGGGTTATATTTTTTAATATAGGTTTTTCTAAATCTACTTCTCAATGATTGCGCTATACTTCCAATGATACTAAATGCAATGACCCCAACCCCAATAAACCATAGGTAGTGTGTTAACTGAAATTTTCATTAGTTTTTTAAAACATAAAATACATAGTGAATGTTATTTTATAATTCCATTATTCAACATAGTATATCACTACATATCAATCTCAAAACACTTCCTCATATCCTGGTGGAAATGGGAAATAATAATGTAATGAGCCCAAATTCCCATAAAGGGATATGTATATTGCAATCTATATAGAATTGATATGATTAATCAACATGTAATGATATTCTACCAAACACAAATTCCATTTAAATAACATGACTATTTTACAGGAAAAATAATAATCTATAATGAATTTAAAATAATGAGACATATACAATGAAAATAATAAATTATAATGGAATGAGTCCATTCATAATATCATTGTGAAAATATAGTAGATAATAATAATAACAAATGTGATGTAATTAATTAATTACAAGAATTCATGTTTCTCAAGAACATGAAACCATTACTGTCAATACATTTCAAACTACAATTTAAATTACTTGTATAAACTCTATTAAGGAAATCATAATATAATTTCCCTCATGAGACTAATAATGCATCGACATGATATGAATAACTGATCCCCACACATCACATTCAGGTCTAAAAAATTCCTTATATATTAAATTATATATTTAATTCATGAATCAACATTTGTAATAATGAAATATCAATATTGAATAAAAGATATAGATATATCAATAGCTCCCCAATTAATCAAATACTTTCAAAATAGAAAATTGTATATTGAAATTTCATATGGATTGTAATATTATCATATAGCTCATAAAAGTATATAGATATTTAAAAAAAAAATTAATTTTCATAGGATGATTTTCATAAATAAATAAATGGGAAAATATATAAATATTAGAAATTAAATTAATTATGTAATATTAAATTATTCATCAATTAAGTGGATTGAGATAAATTCTATTGCCATTGTTAATAAGTTTAATTACATTATCCATTAATGAATAGTATATAAAAAATGATAAATATATTGAAAATAATAAAATTCATCAAAAAATATGTCAAAGGGGTATCATATATTCCTTATAATAGATTATAGATGAATGACATCAAAATGTTCCATAAATATAATATCATTGATGTGATAGTTAATCAAATGAATTAATTATATGTATAAAAAATAAATCCATATTTAATATTTTTAAATGAAATAGAAAATAATAATAATAATTTCTCATAGAATCATAGAATTATAAAATCACGGATGCATAATATTATCCTAGTGAATGGAAATTAATTTAAGAAATCTCTTACCTAATGAACCCCATTATTTGTTAGTACAACTAAATCTGGTATAATTTTTTACTGAATTTAACTACTTTATAATAGAATCATATTCATATTTATTATAATTTATATGATTTTTTTTATAACATATTAATACATATTAATTAATTATATTAAATTATTTCCATTGTTTTGTGTGATAGTTGCCTTATTTTCTCATGTATTTCCTATCCTGAATGTCCTAGATATTTTAAATATGATTGTGATACATCATCTAAATAATTATATTACTATCATAAATATCATATTTTATAATTAAATATTTTATTTAATGTTATATAATATTAAATAAGGGGAAAAAATTCATCACGTCATAGAGGTTGTAGGTTGTACGTATGGACGAGATATGGAATCACATGCTTAATAGTGAATTCATATTAATATGAATGAGATATTAAGTTACAAATAAATGTTATTTATTAAGTATCACATATAATTTATATTCTATTTTCATCATTGTACCATTCAATGTAAATTTTTGATGAAAACCAAATTACAACGCAATGTGGACACATTATGTCCTATATACGTACATGCAGTGTTTTAATTTTACATTTGTTGGATAAAAGGTAGAATATGGGTTTTTCATATCATAAATGTTTTCTAGGTACATATATTCTATTATTTTATTTTATTACGATAGAAACAACATATTAAGTGAAACTATAAGAACACCTATACTTGAAATAGTCGGTAAAGATGATTAACACCTCTTTTGTGGAATTCTATTAGTTCTCATCTTAATTGAAGTGCGGTTTTTATTCTTAGGAGTCTATAAGACCCATAAATTTTATAATCACGTTTTTAAGGGAAAATGCATGATTTTGTTTGAGATATATGGCTCAATGAGGTGTATAGATGTAATGCGAGTGGTGCCATTTTATAATTGAAGTTAGGGCCACATTATGATATTACTTTAATATTAAATGAATGTAAATTAATTTAAATTCTAAATGGATCAAAACATATTTATTTATAAATTAATATTATTATGGGTCCAATCCCTCTCATACAATAAAATCTTGTTATTTTGGCTATATTTATAGCCTTTTAATTTGGTTTTAACCACTATTTAACCTTTCTCAGACTTACAATGAAAGAATGGATTTTTACTCTATGATGGTGAAAATAGTTATTATAAAATGGAAAAAGGCGAATAAATGGACTATAGATGATATTTTCTTGCTTATCCCAATAATTTGGAAGAATTTAATTTTTTTATTAATTTTATATTACTCAAAAAAATAATATTTTCTATAAAATATTCATAATGTCAATTTTATGAAGCATTCATTATTTTGTCTTTAATAAAATAAACATAATCATATTACATCAAAAAAAGTGAACTCATCCCTAATCTATTATTGAACCATGGTAGTTCTATGCATGAATAAGAGTACTATTTGTGTTTGTTTTCAATCATCAGTGGATATTCAGAATGTGTGCCAGTAAAGTGATCATACAGTTCAAGCATACAGCAGTATTGAAGGTGGATCCATTTCCCATAGTTTGCCAAATTTTTGTGCCTCAAAATCATAAAATGAAGACATGGATTGTTGGTAAAAGGAGGTGCGCACAAAGAGGATGTGGTGTGTGAAAAAGGAGGGATGTGAGCGAAATATTTGAGTTGGGCACGAAAAATAGCATTGTGCGCGAAATAGAGGATCAAGGTTTTTTGTGCAAATAGTGTTTCAGAATCAGAACGTTACAAAATGGAAAAGGCATGGGCTGCACGAAAAATCTGGAGATGAGGGCGAAAAACAGTACCTGTGTGAAATATTACGTGAAAAATGAGAGGTTTTTTCACGCCACATGGGGTTTTGCGCACAGGGGTCCGAGATGCCTATAAATAATAGGCGACCCCCTCATTTCGTACGGTTGAAGACTTAGAGAAGATCTAAGGTCTGATGTGCGTAAAAGGTTCGTTCAAAGGGAGCTGCACAAAAAATTATAAGCTGCGCGAAAAATTCTGAACTGCACGAAAAAGTCTGAGCAGTGCGAAAAAGTCCGAGCTGCATGAAAAATTCATTATTGCGCATAAAATTCGGAGCTGTGAGAAAAAGGAGAGGTTGCGCGTAAAAATTATGAAATTGTGCGAAATATTTTTCCGCCCAAAAATCAGGTATTTCTTGCAAAAGTGAGAACTTGCGCGCAAAGGGTGGGTGCTACGCGAAATCATCTGTGTATCCTTTTTTCACTTTTGGTTTATCCGATTCAGTGGTTCAGTGCGTACAGGTGAATCGTTTCCAGACATAGATGCAAGAAGACTCTAGTTTTAAGTAGAGGCAAACACTTCTATGAAAATCTATTGAAGAGACCCTCACGTCTATAAACTAAATGGGACTTCACTAAAGCCAGTGAGCCAGGGGGAGTCAACGGGAGTGACCCAGGAGACGCAGTGGGCTATCTTTGAACATTTGTAAAGGTAGTGAGCCTGGGATAGAGTGACTACTTCCGAACCATTGTAATCCAAAACTCGTGAAAAACAGTGGAATTAGGTATGACCGACAACCTCTCAGCATTTGGTCCTTGGATGTAGACCTTAGTGTTGAACCAAGTAAAAATTGTTGTGTCATCTCTTTGCATGTGAATGTTTGATTTATGATCATATCTATCATACAGGTTTGACTAGTACCCACCAATGTAGGAATAAGATCCATCAAATTTGAATGAAAAGTTGACACCCTGATTCACCCCTCGCCTCTCAGGGTGTCCAGGGGTCCTACATCTTTCACGTTCATCTTCAAAATTCATGGGTGAAATTATTTTTCTCAAAAAATATTTATTCATATACTGTAAATATCATTTATTGGATTTATTCATTAATTGAATAATTATTTCATCATTATCGTGTAATTATTTACGGTAATTATTTCTTCAAAAAAATTAGAATTAATTAACATTTTCAATATAATTAATTTTTATTTCAAAATAATATTTAATATAAAACGTATCTTGTGAATTAATACATATTAATAATTTTATTGTTATTATAAATATGATTGTGACATCCTTGATTTTTTATTAAATAAAATATTAATTACATCATAATGTCATTTAAATGGTAATAAATGGTAGTGTAACTTGAAATTAATATATTATCGATGAAAAATAATCATAATATAAAATTTTTTCAAGTTTTAGACTCATTTTCTTATCCATAACATTTTATTTTGAACCAAAATCAACCCATTTACCCATTAACGTTTTAACATAAATTTACCCAATTACTAATTCTTTGGTAAAAAATAAAAGGGACCTAAATAATAAATAAGAAAATTATTAATATAAATATGGAATCCATGTTTCAAAATTAAAATAGTAAATGATTCGTAATTTTTTAATAAAATAATCCCGCAAAAACTAACGAAAAACAGTGTTAATGAAAAAAAGACTTTTCTGCCCAAAAAATGTATATATACTAAAATATGGTATAAGGTAATTAAAATTATCTTTATTATATTAAATATATATATAATATTAACTATAATTATTAAATATAAAATTAAAACCATAATGAAAAATTTTAATATAAATAAAATAATATTTTTATAAAATTATTTATTATTAAAATTCACTAGAATATCAATTATTTAAAAAAAATACAAATAATTCACCTTAAGCTGATATTAATATAAATATTACAAAATATAATTTAATTTTATCAAATAATATTTCTAAAATATTTTATAAATTAATTACATTTATTTAATCATGGAAAGTAAAAAAATCTATTTACGTTGAAAACATATATTAGAAGAATAATATAACATTAAAAAAATTATGAGTTTATATCCTAAAAATAAATATATATAAACTTCATATGTATATTAGAATATTTTCAATCCTATTCACATATTCCAATTTAACTACTAGTTTATAATAGTGATGTTAAAATAAAAATATTTTGGGTTTTGTTTAAACTCGGTCTTCAGTGTAATGTAAGTTATCAAAGAGACTAAACTTCATTATATAAATGATAAGACATAAAATATTTGTTTTTGACATTCTCTCAACCATTAGTAAATTGGGTAATCATAATTTGAAATTTAACGTTAAAGAAAATTTTGATATTTAAAAATTTAATTTAGGGAAATAGACATTATAAAATCAGTAAATAAAAATTCCTCTTATAAATAGGGAACGTAAAATATGAATATAAACACAAAACTAGGATATAGAATCATAGAATATTAGTGTAAATTGAAAATATGAATCTAGAATACAAATATAACTATCAATATCTAATATAGTGTGATAGAGAACATTTTTATTAAATAATTTACTTTAAGAATATAGTAAATTTGTGATGGGTAAAATTTTAATTGATTTCATGGAATGAAAATTGAAAAAATAAATTTTTTCACCCTAAATCCTTCAATAAGCGTTGAGGAATTTTATTACCACCTATAGAAATTTTTTTGGCAATAGTCATACTTGATATGTAGTGTTTCATCCTATAATCAATTTGAAACAAAAACTATTCGTTTACTCTTAATGTAGAGTGCAATTATTTTTTTCCAAATTCTTTAGAATAAACTTCTACAACTCAAAAACTCCACAATATAATGACAGTATCTTCCATATCCCAATATTAACTAACCCATGCCAGTATTGTCACTGCAAGATTTGATAATATATAAAACAAATAAACCTTCACAATTGTAATACTAGATTAATATCTAAAAATAAAATAATAATGACCTAAATTCAACTTAGATAGTTTCATAATTACTCATTAAAGATCACAAGAATAATCCATCCTAATATTAAAACATAATAATAAATATAAATTTATAAAATAGATTTCCCACACAATATTAATATTTATCTCAAAAAATTTGCTTTAGTTAAGCTTATAATCAACATGATACACTATCTATTTCAATAAATAACTTCGACCAACATAAATAGACAATGATATCATATGTTCCTCTAAATGATAATTCTTCCAATATTACTCAAATAAATTCAATAATATTTTGTTTAGAAAAATCATATAGGGTTCCCAAAAAAGTGAGCATATTCATAAATCAAATATCACCAAATTAATTTCCAATCTCTTGGTTATCTATATGATATCATTTAAATAATTAATACTCTATCAAACTAACAAGGAAATAACATAGGCTTCTTGAAGTTGATTCACCCATAACGCCCTTTAGTTGTGGGTTCATGTCTAGGAGCCCTACCAAATGTGATCTTTTGTCCCATGGCCAACGAGCATCCATATTTATAAAACAATATAATCCTTCTAACAATACAAAAAATAACCATAATATATTCATATTTAATGAAATATTTTAACCTAAAAGGTGATCTTATACATCTCAATTTTCATTCAAAAAATATAATATCATAGTATTAACATAAATTAAAATATTATATAAACCAAATTGGATATCCATATATTTAAACATATTTCATAAAAAATATAGCGACTCTTCCTCAAAACCCCTTTTTCACCTGTTAAAAATAATAGATATGTGTACCTAAAAAATTTATAAAAAATAAAAACATGTCTCCCAAAAATTGTCACATTTTAAATACACTAGTTTTAAAAGGTATTAATTATATCTAACATATGTTTTCCAATTTTAAAAACAATTCTTAAAATATAATATAGTTTAAGAGTTTCATAATTCACATGATATTTATGATATATCATTGTATCATTGATTGAAACATTCTACACTCAATATACCCCTTAATCAATTAACTATGTTTTATTATTTTATCCCCTATTATATAATTATATGATATATTTCATTATGATTAATTTATATCTAAAAAATATATTCATATTTATATCATATGAATAAAATTCATTCCATAAATCCAATCATTAGTTCCATCATTTTTTGATTGATATCTTCATTATCTTTGAGTAAAATTACCATATCTCCAAAAAATAAATATGTTAGACATTTGATGTATTTTACATTTCAAAAAATTTAATCCTATTTATATTTTAAAATACAAAGAAATAGGCTACATGTAACACCCCAATATTTCCTAGTACATTATCTCTTCAATGTAATTCAATAACTGGCGCTACATGCAACACAGAGTTCGAGCGGACCATGACATACCAAACTAGCCGTTCAAAAAGAGGTTATTTATCGTATTAACTGAATGTAAATTTTATATACCGAGTATAATATTAGAATCCATATTACGTGTCTCTTATTAAAAATATAAGAACAAATTCATTTTTTTCACATAAAAGAAGTATTTAAAAAAATACAATTCTACCAATTTTTAATAGAGAAACCTTATTACAAACAATATTTGACACTTTTATATATTCAATTTATTGAAATTAAATTATATTTTATTATCTAGACATAAAAAATTATCCTGGATAAATTTTGGGTACTTTTTTGATATCTTTAATAGTTTGATGAATATTAAAAATACTATATTTTATTTGAAAACAACCTTTTTAATTGAAATAATTTATATTTTTAAATTATTAATTTTAATGTTTAATAAGTATAATAAGAATATATTTTTATCTTATAATAAAATTTAAATCATTATATGTAATTTCACATTTAAATTTTTCATAACCACGTGGAAATAGTTTGATAGTTTTTACTTTTTAAAAACCACGCTATTTGGTTATGACAATGGGAATTAATTTTAAATTAATTAATTCAACTTATATTTTTTTACATGGTAAAATAGAATTCATTTTTGAATTAAAAATTTCAATATTATCTTAGGTTTACGTTTTGGTATTTTTCTGAAAACATTCTATATTGTAATAAATAGTGATAAACACTACGTTATTATTTAAAACTGAATTTTTATTTAATTAATTATTTTTTATATTAATTTATTTGAAGTAAAAATATGTAAATGATACTAATACAGGTTCAAATTAATACATTGGATTCGTTTTATACTATGTTTTAATATATAAAATTTTATTGAACTTTTTACCGTCTTTTACCCACCTTCTAGGCACATTGGAAACTTTTTCATAAAACATAACATTACCACCTCTATGAAATGAATTTCAGAAAATTTGACCAACACAGTTGAAATCAGTAAGTAACATGTGATTCAATAAGTTGAAAATAATTTTCAGATAATTATATCTTTAGAATTTTATTTACCATGGTAAAACATAAATAGGGAAATTAATGGTAAAAATGATTTTATAATTACCATAACACATGACCTAATTCTATTGGATAAGTGTTTTTTACCAAAATAAACATTATAAATAAGATATGAACAACTTTGATCCACTTTTATTAGATTAGGTATTTATTATTATTGTATTTAAAGAAGAGTTAAAATTGTAAAATTCAATGTTTTATAACAAAACCATTTTTAATATAGGTTTATACATAATATAAATTTGACTATAAATATTAGTTATAAATATAAAATTATTTCCTACATCATGGTATTTTATTTATAATTTTAAACATTAAATAAACAAATTTATTTATGATAAAATGGTAATGCAGTAATTAACTTATTAATGAATGATTAAAATAATTGATGTTATAAATATCAAAATAAATGTAAATTGAGACTTTTTATGCATTACACAAATTTTCTCGGATAATATGACATGTTAGGGTTGATTAAATTAATTATTTTCTAAGCAAAAATTTTGTTACAACTTTCAAAAAAACCAAATACAAATGAGTGTCAAAATTGACATAAACGAGTTTTTAAAACAAATACTATTTTATTAAATTTTAAAATACTCGTAAAAAAGGATCAGCCAAGGATTTATTTAAGATTATATATTTTTATAATTAAACACATGGGATTTTATTGGTGTTTTATATCACGTTTATTAACTATATATTATAATTATACAAGAGGGCATGGTAAAAGTTAAACTATTTAACTAAGAGTTAAATCTAAAAGATAGGGTTAATATGGTGACCTAAAATTGTCTAAAACCTATTGTATTAGATTATTTAGACCCATACCCACCATAGTTTAGAAATAAATCAATATGGAGATATTAAAAACCGAAAATTATTTTATAATAAAATAATATTTCAAACTTTTTCCAAAAATGACCCTCACCTCTCTTATAAAAGGGTACTTTACCTTCTCTAAACCTCACACCTCTAAATCCATTTGTCTTGGTCAAAACCTGCACAAATATCCTCCTAACATCCCTCACATAATCTTAGAGGCATTACCCTATGCATAAATACAAACTAAATATCCCTTTTATACAAATCAAAAGGAAACACCCAAAGAAAAGGTAATTATTTTATCACCACTTTCAAAGTTATTTTCTTCTTCCATTTCTCTTTATTGGTTATTGAAATACCAAAATTATAACTCAAGTACCATGTAAAAAATTTTATGTTATTATAAATATGGTAAAGCCATACTCATTATTCAATCCATCCTATAAATGATAATGTCAATATGCGTGTGTACGTACGGTTTACTGTCTCTACGTCGGGGTGTAATTTGTTATTCAACACTATGTAATTTGGATGGATATAATGAAGAGTAGTATGTTTATAAATAATGAAAATAACATTATAATTTCTATGTATATTAAATATACCATTCAATTCCACACCATATAATTATTAAGGAAATGATATCACCACTCGTGTGTACGTACGACTTACCGTCTCCACGAGGTGATGAGATTCTTTTCCAGGTTCACCTTTCAACGATGATTATAAAAATATATATTATTAATAAGTATTAAATATATGACATAATAATGATACAGGATATATATGTGTGTGTTTGTGTGTGTGTACTTACATATATCTTATTCACCTACATCCATTCAATAAGATTTGAAAACAGAAACAATGTTTATGTGTACGTACGACCTACCCTCTACATAAAGGGTGTTTTTCATTTCATATATTTATCAATTAGACATAATTATATTTTTTATATATATTATATATAAATCATGGATTATATTCTGGAAGTATTTAAATCATGATCTTAAATGATACGATCTTGAATAACAAGTTTAAACACGTACAATAAAGAAAGGGATTATTACCAAAAATGTTAATTCAACATGGAAATAATTATTAAATGGTTAGTATAAAGTCATAAATGAATAATAAATGATATATTAAACATGAATATGGTTATGGGATAATTTTATAATATACTATGGTCATTATACAGGAGGTTTAACGTAACCTTGAGCAAAGGAAAGTGAAATGTAAGGGTTAATTGCTCAATCTCATTATTATCTGAGATTGTTTATGTGTAAGTATTTTCTAGAAAATATTTATGATCCATGTCCATGATTCATAAAATACATCTCAAAATTATTTTTTAAGGTAATCTTTAACTAAAACATCATTTTAAATGTTTTATATATTTATTCTTCTAAATATTTCTCATTAATGTCTATGTTTTCAAAATGGTTTTAAGGATTTATTTATATGGACCTGAATGTTTTAAAAGGATAATTCCATTAATGTGTTTCAATGTGGTATGGGAAACATGGATTAAAAAATATATTTTAAATGTATTCATTTATATATTGTGAGACTTTTAAATGATTTCATGAAAAAAATTGATATTTCTCTCAAAGGGTTTTAGTGGTTATTTTAAACTATGTCAACATACTTTTTGGATATTATTCATGATTGAGGTTTATTTATATGATACAATCATCCATATTTTATTGAATTATTTTTGATTTATTTTACTGTGGATGTAATATTTTTATACTATACATGGATTATGGCTAATTTATTGACATTTCATATGCTAGTTTTGATATGAATGTTTATGTTATGTTTTGAAATTTTCATATGAAGAATTCAATGTACATAGTAAGTGAAATATGGGTCCCGCTATAGCCACTCAATGCATTGGTAGGTCTCATGGTAAAAACTAATGTCTTGGCACAAGTCCTTGACAAAAAATTTATTTGTAATCTTGGTGCAAGTCCTTGACTATTTGGTAATGATTTCTGACGTTAGGCATTCCCTCATAATAAAATTAATTATTACATGTGATTATTCAACAAGTATAATATCCATGTGCATGTTTATATGGTAATGTTTGATTTATTTTCTCTATATTATGATCAAGTTAATTTTTAAAAGGATAATTTTTTAATTACAAATATTTCCATAATTGTTTATATCTTTCACTAAATTATTTACCCTTACTGAGCATCTGAGCACACCCCTTTCTTATGTTTTGTTTTACCTAAGATTCCAGGAAGTGTATTATGTTTGATTTGCAGGGATATGATAGGGGAATAATGGTGTTTTCAAAATATTATTTATGTTTTGTTTTATTTTTTAATGTCTAATGTAATGTTTATGTATGTAATATATTTTCCAACACTACTAATCTAGTTAGTCCTTTGGGACATGATTCATTGTAATCATCCCAATGTATTAAAATAATGCACCATCTCTAGGCATCAAGGGTCGGGGCATTATAGTTGGTATCAAAGAATTATTAGTACAAAACATAGAAACTAGATTTATAAAATCTCTTATTAGAGAACATTACCCTAAGATGGAATTTGAAGATTAGTATATAAGAACTTCATTGAAATTAGAAAATGTAGAGATATTGTGTATTTTTCAAGAAATACATCTCTATCTGGATATGAGCAGGTATATGTTGCTCTGGATCATATGTTTCTAGGAGTGAAAATGTCGACAATGTGTTTTGGGCATTACCAGGGGTGTCCTAGTACATGAAAACGGGACTTAGAGCACTATTGCTTATGATACTCCTGAGGGATATGCTTAGGATAATTCACATTTTCTTTAATATCCATTATGAAGAATTTAGTAGTAATATTTTCTCAAAGAAATCATTTTTTAATGATTATAGATTATATACATAATCATTTAAATTTGAGTTAGTTATTTTACATGTTTTGAATTATGCACTATGATTTGTAAAGTAACCTAGTTTTTGCCATAGTTTAGAACTGGCGCCCAGTATAAGGAATGAGAACTCCAACAATATGCATGATCCAAATAGTTATAAGGATCATATCATTCTGGGTATTAAGCCAACATTTAGAGGGGAAATAGTCTCCAATGTATTTTCAATATATGAGGAAGTAAAATCACGTGTTAATAAGATAAGTAATGAATTATTTGAGTCCTATGGATTTTAAGGGATGTAAGAGAAGAAAATGATTGTAGAAAGAAAGATAGATAAAGGGAATAGGGGAAAGAAGGATTTTCACATATGTGATAAATGTGGAAAGAATCACTTAGGTAAATGGTTGAAGATATTGATAGTTTGTTATTGGTGTGGAGAAAAAGGACATTATGTATGTGATTGTAATGGTAATAAAAAGGTTTCAAATATACAATGCTTCATCTACTTAGAGTTTGGACACTACGCGAATCTATATCCAAATCATCAGAGTTTCCCCAAATGATGCTATTGGATAATAATAATAATGTTATTATACTACCACATATGAAGATGAATGACTAGTTTTCTTATGTTGTTATTAAAGAATTATTTCATTTGAGTGTGGTTCCAAAGATATAGTGGTTATATAAATTTTGGAAACCAATAAGGATTGTACTATAGTACTATTTCAATGAGGATTTTAGATTATATTATTATTGGAAAAGTTACTTAATAGAATGTTAAAAATTTTGGAAAATACAAGGTTGAAGGAAAGATAACCCTTATTATTGTTCTGATACAGACGTAGAGATTTTGGAATAATATTTGATTGATTTGGATAAATTATATTCAATATTCTTGACTACTTTGAAATAATTAATTGTTTTTTTATTCTATTAATGTTGGAGATTTAAATATTTTTGGATATAAGGATTATATCTAGTATTCTATAAGTAATACGGGATCATGAATGTAATGAATAAGTTTTTATGGAAATTAAAGGTGTTACCGTGTTTTAAAAGAATACATGATGATGTTATTCACATGTTATTACATGTCAAAAAAAGATCTTCATTTTGTTTAAATTCCTTATAAATTTTGGACTATGAGTTTGGACCGAAGTATTTTAGATTAGTCTGATGTTTGTAATGAATTAAGTTGGACATTGGATTCTATTTTTTAATGATAAATCATTTCTTAATATTTTTTTTGGATTTTTATAAAAATAACATCATGTTGGTCAGGCGACATCCCATCGCGTTCGGTAAGGCAATGAGACATGATCCCGCAACCGAAGGGCGACAACTATGCATCACCTACCACAGGCCTATGTGATGTTATGGTTTGTATAATGTAGCTTTATTGACATTTTCCAAAAAAGGAATTATAAATAAATTATTTTTGGAACCCTAAACTATTAGAATAAATAGAATATTTTTGAATTCTATTATATTTTGGAGTGAATTATGAGTTCATTGTAGGAATTATATGTAAGATGAAACTCTACATGTCATTTATATTTTTACTCTTGTTCTATGAATAAAATAATTATTATACTTTATGAAAGGGATATTAAAACCAAAATTTTGTTATCCTAATACCTAATTTTTTTGTTTAACCAATGCTATTATAAATTATCAGAGATTGATGTCTTTGATTCCCTCAATTTTACACTTGTTTCTGATTGATGACCTTTATCACTACCTATAAATATTTACATTTTTCCTCCAATTATGTGTCTCTAATTTCCACCAATGTTCTCCTAATCGTGATCATAATTGGGTGGCGACTTTTTCATTACCCTTTCCCTCTTATTGTGACTAAATTTAATTATCCCAATTACCGATGTGGGTTTTCCACAAAGGTATTTTTCTATTTTTATCCTTTTATTTTTGAATAAAAATTTTAAATTTATAGGATGTAGTTTAATGAAAGAGGGGATAATTTAACCCCTCAATATTTCATTGTATGTTATCTCTTTAATGTATTTCAATAACTTGCACTACACGCCACTCCGAGTTTGAGACCCCAACAACTTACCAAACGTGCCATTAAAAAATATGTTAGGAATAGTATTAACTAAATTTTAAATTTTAAATACTCTATATAATTTTAGAATCCATATTATGTGTTTCTTAGACATAATATAAGAACTAATACATTTTTTTAGATAAAAGAGGTGTTTTTCAGATAAAGCAATTTTATAACCTTTTAATGGGGAACCCTTTTTTAAACCAATATTTGATAATTTTATATTATCAATTTAATGAAATAAAAATATTTTTTGAAGCGGTACATAAAAAATTTGGTTTGGATAAAATTTTGTTACTTTTCCGATAACTTTAATATTTTGATTAATAGTGAAAATAGTAACTTTTAATTGAAATCATCATTTTTAATCGAAAAAATTTATAGTGTTAAATTATGAATTTTAATGGTTTGGAAATATAATTAGATTATAATTTTATCATTTAATACAATTTAGGTCGTTTTAATCAAATTCAAATTTAAATTTGACGTAAACATATGTCAATCTTTGGATAATTTTTACTTTATTAAAACCCTATTTTTGGTATTGACATCGTGAATTAATTTTAAAATAATTTATT
The DNA here is from genome assembly GCA_963277665.1 of Viscum album. Taxonomy (NCBI): domain Eukaryota; kingdom Viridiplantae; phylum Streptophyta; class Magnoliopsida; order Santalales; family Viscaceae; genus Viscum; species Viscum album. Next base: position 1,994,123,411 of record OY728122.1, read on the forward strand.
TATCTTCTATATTTTGAATTTGTTAAAATAGAATACATTTTTTAATTCAGAATATCTTTGTTAGCTTAGAGTGACTTTTTGGTATTTTCCTGAAAACATTCAATTTTTGATGAATAGTGAAAAACACGGTGTTATTGTTTAATACCTACATTTTACAAAAATAATTATTTGTTTTATATCATTTTAGTTTAAGTAAAAATTGATAAATGATTCATATATAAGTTTAATGTAATTCAATGGAGTCATTTTATTATATTTTTAGATATATAAAATTTTATTCAGCTTTTTACCATCTTTTACCGACCATCAAGGCATATTTGCAAATTAGCATAAAACATAATTTTAACTCTTATATGAATTGTAAGTAAAAAAATCCAATAGAAATGGTTGAAATCAGTATGTAAAATGTGGATCAATAAGATGAAAAAAACTTGGTGAATAGAAACATTTGAGTTTAATTTAACACGGTTAAAAGTAAATAGAGTAATTAATGTACAAATGATGTTATAATTACCATAACACATGTCCTAATTCTATTAGATAATAGTTTTTTAATCAAAATAATCCTTAAGAGTAAAATATGAACCTCTTTGATCCATGTGGATTATACTAGAATATTTATTATTATTTTATTTAAAGAAGAGTGAAAAGTTTAAAAATCAAGGATTAATTGTTAACCCATTTTTAATAAAGAGTTATACACAATATAAATTGGGTTATAAATATTCATTATAAATATGAAACGATTTCCTACATCATGGTATTTTATTTATAATTTTTAGACATTAAATAATTAAATTTATTTATTACAGACTGATGATTCAATAATTACTTTATTAATGAATGATTAAAATAATTATTGTTATAAATGTCACAATAAATCTAAATTTATACATTTTGTGCATTACATGATTTTTATTGGTTAATATGACATGTTAGGGTTTATTCAATGAATTTTTTTCTTAGTAATAATGTTGTAATGACTTTAAAAAACCTTAATAGCATATTGTGTCAAAATTGACCAAAATGAGTTTTAAAAAAAATACTATTTTATTAAATGAGAAAATACTCCTGAAAATAAATGGTTTAGAAAAAGAACCTAGATATTATTATATATGTCAATAATGAACCACATGGTGGTCTATTGGTTTTTTATAGTATTTTTCTTAACCATTTATTATAATAATACAAGAGGACATGGTAAAAGTTAAACATTATAACTAAGAGTTAAATATAAAAGATTCGCTTAACATGGTGACATAAACTAGTCTAAAACCAATTGATTGAGATGATTATGACCCATCTAAACCTTATAATCGAAATAAATCTATTTTTTCACATTAGAAATCGAAAATTATTTAATAATAAAATAATGTTTCCAACATTTCCTAAAAGGACACTCACCTCTCTTATAAATGGGTACTTCCCTTTCTCTCAATATCACATCTACAAAGCCATTTGGATCAGCCAACACCTACCCAAATATCCTCCCAACTTCAATCGCATAATCCTAGAGGTATTCCCTTGTATTTAAATACATCATATGAATCAGTTTTGTTCAAATCAAAATGAAACACCCAAAGAAGAAGTAATTATTTTATCACCTATTTCAAAGTTATTTTATTCTTCCACTTTCTCTTTCGTGGTTATTTCTATACCAAATTAATGAATCAAATACATTATACATACTATAATGTTATTATAAATATTTTACAACCATACTCATTATTCAATCCATCATATGAATGATAATGTCACCATGTGTGTGTGTGTACGGCTTACTGTCTCCACGCCGTGATGAAATTTGTTATCCAACACTATGTTATTTTGATGGATTTAAAGATGAGTAATATGTATGTATATATATATTGAAAATAACATGATAATTTCTTTGTACAGTTAATATACCATCCACTTCCACATCGTTTAATCATTAAAGAAATGATATCATCACTCATGTGTACGTACGACTTACCGTCTCCACGACGTGATTTGATTCATTTCCAGGTTCACCATTCAAAAATTATTATGAAAATATATATTATTAATAAATATGTAATATATGACAACAAAATCTACTTGATATATATATGTAGTTAAATATATCTTATTGTCTTACTTCCATTCAATAGGATAGAAAAATGGAAACAAAGTATATGTGTGCGTACCACCTACTATCTCCATAAATGGTGTTTTCCATTTCATATAAATTTATCAATTATACAAATTTATATTCTAAATATATATTATATATAAGTCATTTTTTATGTTCTGTATGTATTTAAATCATTATCTAAATGATACGATCAAGAATAATAAGTATAAAAACATACGATAAAGAAAGTGATTATTACCCAAAATGATAATTTAACAAGTAAATAAATATTAAATAGGTAGTATAAAATAATAAATCAATCATGTATGATATAATAAATATGAAAATGGTTATTTTATAATTTAATAATATACTATTTTCATTATATAGGAGGTTAAATATACCCTCGACCAAAGGAAAGTGCACGGTATGGTTCAATTCCTCAATCTCATTATTATCTGCGATTGTTTATCTGTGACTATTTTCTGGGAAATATTTAATATCCATGTCCTTATTTAATAAAATTCATTTCAAAATGATTCTTTCAAGGTACTATTTAACTAAAAAACAATTTTAAATGTTTTAAATATATATTCTTCTAAACCATTGTCATTAATGTCCATGTTTTCAAAATGGTTTTATGAATTTATTTATATGGACATGAATTCTTTAAAATGTTAATTCATGATTCAAATTGGTAAGGGACGCTTTGATTTAAAAATATCTTTAAAACTAATTTCTTTATAAATTATGAGTCTTTAAAATGATTTCATGAAAAAAAGTTATTTCTCTCTAAGTGTTTACTGATTATTTTCAACAATTTCAAACTCCTTTTTGTATATTATTCTTATTTGAGGTTGATTTATTATAATACAATATTCCATATTTGTTTAAAGAGATATGATATGTTTTATTGTAGATGTGATATTTTTATACCATTCATGGTTTATGGCTAACGTATTGAAATTTCATATTCTAGTTTAGATACTAATGATTATGTTATGTTTAAAAAATTTAATTTGAGAAATGAAATGGACTTAGTAAGGGAAATGTGAGGCCCTCTATAGCCCCATGATGCATTTGTAGGCCTCATGAGACAAAATAGTGTCTTGGTACAAGGCCTTGACAAAACATTTATTTGTAGTCTTAGCACGAGGCCTTGACTATTTAGTAATGTTGTCAAGCGTTAGACATTTCGTCATTATGAAATTAAAATTACATGTGATTATTTGACTAGTAGAAAATCCATGTTCATGTTTATATATATAAATATTGATTGATTTTCTCCCTATAATGTTCCAGTTTATTTTTAAATGGTTTTTGTTTTTATTACACATCTTGCATTAAAAGTTTAAAGCTTCCACTAATTTATTTACCCTTACTGAGCATCTGAGCTCACCCCTTTCTTATGTTTTGTATTTACAAGGATTCCAATAAGTGTATTATGTTTGATATGAAGGATTAAGATAGGGGAATAATGGAGTTCTCAATGGATTAATTATTTTTTATTTTATGTTTGAATGTGTAATGTTACGTTCATGTAAGTAATTTATTTTCAGATACTACAAAATAGATCGGTTTCTGGAGTCTTGATTCCTTGTAATCATTCCAATGTATTAAAATAATACACCCGCTCTAGGATTCTGGGGGTTGGGGAGTTACATTACATAAATCGTTGAAATTTTTTATAAAAAAATATTATGGTTTATATAAAATACTTCCAAGCATTTTATTTTCATGTCCTAAGAACATTAAAAATCTATTAAACAAAATTAGCTAACGATAGTGAAAACTAAATCCCATGGTAAAGATAAGGAGGTTGTGTAATATGTTTTCCTTATCATCTTGATGAATGATATTTAATTAAAACATCATTTAGAAATGAAATAAATTACTATATGTTATAATATTAATGCACCATTTAAGGATAATTCCCTTTGAAACTTTATAATTCTAATACCTTCAAATCCTCCATTCTTAAGTCTATTACCCTTCAAAATACAATCTTCAAGAGATCATTAATCTCCTCTAAATCAATCATTTAAACGACCAATTTTTTATCTAAAATGTCCAAAATATAATAAAAATTATACATGTAAACCCATGATAGTAAAAAACAATCATCAATTGTCATCATCAATATAAAAAACTTATTATCATTGGGAACATTTTCATTGTCTATCATAGGGTTATATTCCATAATCTTTTTATTCCTAAATCTAAATCACAAATATTATTCTAAAATTCCACTCATACCAACTATAACAAACATGACCCTAGTAGTTTGGAATATCTAGCATAATTTAATAAATTTAAAGTAGATATAAGGAATCAAATCCAAAAGGACTAAATATTTTAGCAGTCTGGGCAAACAAGATGGATAATTGAAATTCAAATTATATTTTATAAAATAACGTAAAAAATAATTTTCTTTGATAATTCCATTTTTTGCCTAGTTATATCCTCACATATCACTCAAATTGAACTTCCTTTTATCATCAATAAAATTAAACATAATGAAGTGATGAGTTTAAATACTGAGCAATGGTTGATTACTATATAATTTATCAATATTAAATATGATTATTAAAAATATAATGTAAAATAATGGAGCACACGATAAATTTATATAATATTACAGTCATTATAGGATATGTTGTAATCAATATGAAAAGTTAAATAACTAAAAACATTCCATTTAAATAATAAATAATAATAAAATTCATCCATGCATATTATAATTATGAAAATATCATGTATAGTAAAAATAGTAACGGAAATTAAGGTAATGATTAATTATCATATGTCATCTTACATAATAACATGATTCCTTTTCCATTATGACCTTTCACAAAATATTTTAAGCTATAGGTAAAAACTTGGGGATGTCATTAATGGGTCTCACCCATAACATTCTAGGCCATATTATACATCATATATCAAATAATCTATATAATTCAATAATCAATATGCATTAAAAACAAATATCTTCTTCGAATATGTAATGTCCCAGAATTTGAGTATAATTTTTTTAAAATATATGGAATTATTTCAAAACCATTGTACCTGATGATACGTTATTCCATTTCCCGGTGTGCAGATAATTGAATTTTGAAATTTTTATGTTCACATAAGTAAATGTTCGAGTAGTTTTTTCTATCTTTTATACCAATGCTCATATCATAATCTGAGGGAACCGTTGAAATAAGACTCTTGAGATTATTCTAGAAAGGAACTAACATTGGCCGACAACTATCGACCAGATAGTTAGTTTTGGGAATTTTAGGAAAATGATAAAATAACATTTTATTGTATTTAATTATTTTCCAAATAGTCAGAAAACTAAATTTTCTGTTCGACCTTTGTTAGTCAATGTTATGTCATTTCTAGTCGAAGCTTCGCATTTAGATATCAACGGTGCCATCCGATTTTTGATTCGTTCACCGGTCTAAAATATATAAAAACCCTGCTCGCACTTTCACATAAGTGAACAAAAAATTTCAAAATTCCAATCTCGGCTCACCGGGCCTCGGAATCACATGCAGTTAGAGCTCGTGGTCTTGAAATAATTCCATATAACATAAATAAAATTATTCTGAAATCCCCAGAAATTAAATTCTCCCCACCTTAGGTATTATATCCCCAAAATCCAAAACCTGGACTAACCAAAAAATGAGGGTTAATATCATGAATCTGATCTTTTCGCTTCCATGTATGCTTCTAGAGGATTCCATGAAACAACTGAATTCACACAAGAGGAATTGATCGTCCATGAAATAACTATTTTTTTCAATCCTCCATCTCCCCTAGTATGTCCACAAACACTGCCCCAACATTAATGTCCATCTTGGCGTAGTCGATGTTGTGCGATGGATCATGTACGTAGCTCCTCTTCTGCGATATGTGAAAAACATCATGTACCTAGTGAATCTGTGGGGGAATAGATAGGTAGTACACCACCTCACCAACTCCTTTCAGAATCTAAAAAGGTCTAATGAGCCTTAGATATTACTTTCATCCCCATAAAAATCTCCTCAAACCCCTCCGACCTTAGAAATGGAGGAAAACATGGTCTCCCTCCTCGAACTCCAAGGGCCTCCATCTCCTATCATCATTAGATTTTTTTCCAACACTGCGCAGTCCTCATATTCTCATGGATGACCTACACTTTCTCAGTATTAGCATGTAAAAACTCTTGACCCATGAGTGTTGACTCCCCTTGGTCTGTCCTATATAGTAGTGATATGCATGTCCACCTATATACAGCCTCAAACGGTGTCATGAAAATCGAAGAGTGGTAGATTTTGTTTTATTAAAACCCCAATAGAAGTATGTGGCCCTCCCAACTGGGACAAAAATCAATGATGCAAGAATGAAGCATGTCATATAAGGGTTGTATGGTTTTCTCCATCTCACCATCTTTCTGGGGGTAAAAAGTAGTGCTTAAGGGCAGCTGAGTCTCAAATGACTCCTGGAATTCCTTCCCAAATGGGGATATAAATTATGAATCATGGTCTGTGACTATAATTTAAGGCAACAAGTGTAGTGGCACCATCTCTTGGATGTAGAGTCATCTTAGGCCCTCTACAGATCCCTTCTCCCATATGGGTAGGGAGTGAGGCTAATTGGTGAGTCGATCTATGATTGCCTAGATATAATTGTGGCCCCATGACTTGTGTGGTGACCCCATCTCGAATTTGATGGAGATACCATCCCATATCCATTCTGGTACCTTAAGTTGTTGTTCCATGATTGATAGGACCTAATTCTTAGCCTTCACATGCTGACATGTGAGGAATCATGAAACCAATTATAACACCAGTTTCTTCATCCATGGACACCAGTACAGATGTCGGATGTCCTCATACATCTTCGCCACACCAGGATGCACCACCAAAGGGGATGTATGGAACACTCTCAACACCCCATCCCATAAAATCACTATTAATATGGTGCATCCTATGAAAAAGATTATGTGCTGCCCAACTCTCAATAATCCATCAGGAGCTTATCCTGAGGATAACTGTGCACGTCAGGCCTCAAAGTGAACATCCACAAGTTGTGCCTCCCAAACTCATTGTATGGGTAGGGGAATATCAGTCATTTAATGGGGGTAGTCTTCTCAATCATTTTCCATACCATCATATCATATTTTTTCTACAGAGCTTCATTAGTGGACGGTACAACAGTAGGACTTATAGGAGTTTCATGTTGTGAGGTAGAGAGTTTCACCATGGGAAGCCCTAGTGTTGTTTCCCAAGATGGAAGATGGGAGTTTGAGTCTATGTGTGGACTTCCAGAATCTGAACAATGTGACCATAATGAATAAGTATCAACTTCTGATGATTGATGTCCTCTTTGATAGGCTGAAGGGAGAAAGGTGGTTCTCAAAACTGTTGGGTGAGAAGACAGTGGCCCTGCGGTGTGACAATGCATAAATTGATGTGTAACATATACAATATTTCATAAATGATACATTGTAATGACACGATGCCATTAAATAACATTAACATTGTGAAATGTATTCTTTTCATGGGTAAATGCATTGGAGAGTTAAGAATCAAAGGGTGGAATTTCCACTGATGAACTAATGGAGAGAACTCTATCAACAGATGAACTATGAACTCTACAGGATAGTTAATTAATCAGACACATCTCTAAGAATGGGACGGGTGAGTGAATAATTCCATAGACCTCTTAACCATGTGAATAGAACACTCCAGCGACAAATTTCAAACGAGGTTGAGGTTAGTTTTGTTTTATGTTATCCCTGTCCTTATTCTAAAACAACAAACCTGGATCAACCCATGAATAGGTTGATCCATGTATTGGTCATTCATGAAGGATGGTTGTCATATTGGGTTTTCAAAAGAGGTATCAGATTATTCTTAGTAGAAATGTTATCCCAAGCCTCCCCTATTTTTAAAACTCTATCTTATAGGGAATGGCCAAACACGAACCAGGCCTAAGCCCCACCACTTCTACATTCCTCGTGGCCCGACATTTGAAATGGTGGCTGGGAAAATTTGAGGCCTTCACTGGGAAGGAGACATCCAACAATGCCCGAAGGCACGATCAGTGTGGGGAAAGGACCACATGTGTAGATCTTGTGGCCCACAGTGTCAGGTATCAGCGTGCTGGAGGTATTTTCTGCGGTTAGCTTGGCCTGTAGCGAATTCGTAGGAGCCGTCGGCTGGGCCAGTAGCTAGCGGTAGGGACATAGCCCCTTGGCTGTATCGGTGGAGTGGTCCAAAACCACATGACATTCTTATTATGAGAACACATTCCCTTGAATGCATGTGGGAGATATGGCTGGACAGATGGGCCTGCTGCACTATGGTGTTCCCCAAATGCGTCGTGCATCCCGGTTGGAGGATGTGACCCAGTGGAGACTCTTGGACCGAGGGGGCTGGTCAAGGCTTCCAACCACATCCTGACCAGGTGGAACCGGTGTGCCTATGGTGGACCGGGTATGGCATACGCTGACCTAGCTGGCCGGTCCCAAGCTGGAATAGGTCCAGGTTGGGTCGGGTCAGGTATGTCTGACCTAGTAAGACTGTTCCATGACAGAGAACCAAGTGCAATTGTCACAACTGGTCCCTCGAGGCCTATGTCGTGACTATCCCAAGCCCTCTTTCCATAGGCTAGGGCTGATGACTAGCACCGAAAAGGTGTATCCCTTAAATGGGAAGGCATTAACATTTTATCCTCTACAAACACACTGTCCAAGAACACAACCAGAAGCAACCACATAGACTAGAACATAATAAGATCAACCACAATGTAAAATGTTGTAGTAAAAGACTGTTGAAAGTAAAATGGGGTAGGAATACCGAACTATCTCTAAAAGTAAAAGTATGACTGAATGTATAATACAACTGAATGAAAATGGAAAACAGCTACTAGGTTGTCCTCCATGGTTCATACCTATATGGTAGGTAAATATCGCCTCCTTATCACTCCACGTCAGTCAATCTCTTCTGTATCACATCACGCCGAATGGTACACCTCCAAGAACCGTCCAATATTAGCTCCATCAGCCACGATCAATATTGTACGTTGACTGCATGAGACATAATGAGGGGCGGGCAAAGCTTGGGTAGGTGTGAGTATAACAATATTCAGTAGGAACCCCAATACCCCCGTAGGTCTCCTTGAGTTCCACAAAGGAAAAAAACACAAATAAAGACATCGAATCTACAGAGGTATATTCCCATAAATATAAATAAGTTATCAAGATATACTCATCATATACATGTGGGAAGGAAACAACCGAGTTATCACCATGAATGTAGAAGTACCACAATGGTAACATCACAAAGATAACACCACGAAGGTAACTCCACGATGGTAGAAGTTCCAGAAGGGTAAAACCACAATGATAGAAGTACCACATAGGTAACACCCTGAAGATAATACCACAAAGGCAGAAGTACCACACAGATAACACCACAAAGATAAAAGTACCACACATGTAACACCAAGAATATAGAAGTACCACACAGGTAACACCATGAAGATGATACCACAATGATTGAAGTACCACACCTGTAAAAGAATTATCTCACAATTAGGTATAAATTAAGTAAAAAATTATATATGTTTAGTTGTATCTAGATGATATTATTCTATTAAGAAGCACTACTGCTGACCCACATAAGATCGATAGGTAACTAACCACCCAACGACTCACACATGATCAATAGATAACTAACCCCCACTGACCTACACATGATCGATAGGTAACTGACCACGGCTGACCCCCACAGGATCAGACCCACACACGATCGGTATGTGCTTACCCACCCAGGATCGTTGAGAGCCGACCCACACAGGATCGTTATGCACTGACCCACATAAGATCGATGATCACTGACCTGCACAGGATCTAACCGACACAGGATCTGTATGCGTTGACCCACATAGGATCACTGGATGCTAAAACACGTAGTATCTGACCCACATAGTATATATAGACTCCAACCCACATAGGATCAATCTTATTTCTTCACATTGTAACCTACCACAGGTTTCCTCACACCTGGTGTGCTCAAGTTCTATAGAATTTGGCCCTTGAGATATTGGTCGTACCTAGACCACCAATATGCTCCACAAAGGAGTAACTCGATGGACTGCCATGTCGTAAGTGTTCTAACATGATAGACGACACGTAAATCGGAAGCTCGGTATGTGTGTTATAAGTGATTTAGCTCCGATGGCCCAGTTGGATTCAGGTTCGATCCAACCTAGTTGTACACCAACATAATCCAAAATAGAAGTGGAGTATACCAAAAAGGACAGTCTCGAACTAAGAAATATTAAGCCATAGACGGTTTGTCTAATAGACGCCCAGTTCTCACAATATGGACAATAAGGTTAAACTGTGTCTGGATGGGCCCGACTCCGGTCTGACCCGATCTGGCTGACCCGACCCAACCCGACTGAACCTAGTTTCAGGTCGAACTGGCCTTACTCGGGTGCGTCCTGGTTAGGTTGGGCCATGGTGGGCATGGCCCACTAGTCCATAGACTTGCCCACTGGGAGATGTTGCTATGGTGTTTCCCACTAGGTGCAACCTACGACGGTGCATCCCGCTACGACGTGGCCCGCTTAGCGCGACCTATTGCGGTGAGGCCCGTTGGGCTGGGTGTGGTCCACCCTAGCTTCCACCTGGGGGAAGCCCCCCCCCCACAGATTCTCGCCAGGTTCTCCTTCTAGTGGTACGACAACGTCGCTGTCCTCCCACAGTCGGTTGGGTGTCGGTCGCTCTCTAGGTGTTTCATCTGCTCATGTCGTGGCTGCTAGGGTGCTGCCCACCCTCCAATGCGCTGCCTGCTCAAACCACGGTCGGCAAGGAGCCAGCTGCTCTCTGGTGCGCCGTCACGGCTAGACAGCCCTGACATCCTCCTCTACTAGTGTCGCGGACGCACACCGGCCGTCTTCCATGCGTCAATGCATCTCTATTCCAATCCTGAAAAATCTGCTATCCGCATATTGGCGATCATCAGGTCGAGATCCCCACATCCATATTTTTCACTCAATGTGACATTGTGTTTTCAGCGTGATTAATTATTGTGGGTTGAAGAACGCACAAAGAATGAAAGAAAAGGGTTAAGGTATAAGTGTATAAGGATGGCCATGTTTGTTTGGTCATCGTCATTGGGAATCAAGAAAATGAAGAATCAAAAAATATATTTATTCATACTTCAAATTAAAACACCTACATTGATCTTCTGTTGGTGGTGTCTTGAGAAGGAATATGATGATGGCGACGTCGGCGCTGGTTGATCCCGCAAGACTCTTCCAATTTGGGCTCGAGTGTCATCCATGTCTGAGGTTTGTTCTTTATTGGATGATGTCTTTCTGAGTTCTCCAATGATCTTCCCATTCCCAATGATCCAAAAAAAAGTGTGTGGAGCCAACTTTAATTGAGTTAAGATTATGAATTCAATTAAAGTTGGAACATTAATTAAATTAATGTTGGCACATTAATTGGGGGAATTATATGGGTTAACTTCCATTAAAGGGGAGTTAGGGTGGTCCCCTCAACCAAGTATTCAAACTGTAGTTTTCAAGAAATTAAAATAAAAGTTGTGGTTTTATTTTATTTTTATTCTTTTAACTCTCCCACAAAAATATGAAAAACTAACATCCATCCTTGACCTACTATGGTCATGGTGAAGGACTCCTTATGGTAATATCAGCACTATGAGTTCAACGGTGCCCTCAGATTTTAATTTTGAGCACTGGTTCAAAAGTTACAAAACGCCGCTCGCGCATTTACTGAATTACCTGAAAAAATGTTCGGAAAAAAACAACAATCACCCTCAACCCGTTCCGATCGAGGGTAGGCTCTTCCTTTGTGAAACATTCCCCAAAGAACCCAACAATAGTCTTGGATTACCAATCTACGTTAACGTTTATATGTTATGGATTTTATAATAAAATAATTGTCACTTAATTGTTTTATTTAGGGAAAAAAACAAACATTCACTGGGGGCCCATGCCGGCTAATGTTAGTATCTTCCTAAAAAGAGAATACCCTCACAAGTTCAGCAGTGGTCTCAGATTTTTAATCTGAGCTACCATTCAGGAGTTATAAGAATTTGAAAATTAAGATAATTTTATTTATTTATATTATTTACGGATATTCCATTTTAGGGTTTTCTCGCAGGATGCTCGTGTCAACTAAACTTAAGTCGTGCCTAGGGTAAAATCGCCAGGTTAAGCACAACAGTGCCCTTAGATTTTTGATCTGAGTAACATTTTAAGAGGAATTCCACTTTTTCAAGAAAACTGCTTAAGCGCACTAATTAATGTTTAATAAAACTTTGATGGAACATTATGGGAACTCTGGGCATCAGAAGCACAGGCCGTCCGATTTCGAGGTCTCAAAATAATTCAATACTATTAATAAAATTTTATTGGATTTTTGGGACAATACATTCTCTCCACCACAGGGCTTTATGCCCCCGAAATCCACAACATAGTCTAAGGAAACAAATGGTGGTACTGAGAACAGATCTAAGCCTCCCACTCCCTTGGGCTCTCCAAGAGGTTCCCATGATACTAGTGATTGTGCTGCAGTGGTATCGATTGCCCATGAAGGACCCGCTCCTATTGATCCTCAATCTCTACTGGAACATCCATAAATGTCTTCCCATCGTCTATGTCCAACATTCCATGGATGATGACTTGAGTAGGGTCATTCATGTATGTCCTCAGCTGGGATACATGGAAGACATCGTTCCCCCACTCCCACTTTGGTGGTATAGCCAAGAGGTATTCCACCACTCCAATCCTGTGATGTATCTAAAATGGTACTATAAAACACGGTGATAACATGACCCCTCATCCAAATCTCTGTATTCCCCATCAAGGGGAGCCTCACAAGAAAAAATGGTCCCCCTCCAGTAACTCTAATGGTCTTCATCTCCTGTTGGCATAAGACTTATGTTGGGAACTGAAAAAGAAAAACTCCCGCTCCCACTATGGTTGGGATGGCTGACTCAAGCATGATCAGTTACACCCTCCATTGCATGAGTTTGTCTTGTGCTGCCAAGGTTTCCTTTTTCACTAACCCAGGAATAACCCATTCCAACATTGTAGGTAATGAAGATCCTTTTTTCCTAACACATTCAATCTGAGTATGAACTTTGGATGTACAATCCATTCCCATTCTAATGTCGTAAGGCCTCGACGCTGACACTAAGAGGTTCCAACCGAAACTCTATCTTTAATGGTCAGATCACTCCATTAGTGTAAGTTTGTTTATTATGTCTCCTCTGAGAGGTATCTCCAGACGTTATGGTCATGTCAACAGCTTATGTGGAAACTCTAGGTCTTGGACAAGATTCGTGGAAGGAAAGAATGATTAGTACCTTTGTTTATTAATACGGAAGCTAGTAGTAGACATAGACCATTCGTCGAATCATTCCTATATCCCTTGTTTCACACACCTTGACCATAAGAAGATACTCACATCCCTTGTCCCTAACACTTCTTATTCTCGAAACAGTTTTTTCATGCCCATGTATCTGGGACTAGCGCCAATTTCTTGAATTCCCTCTACTAACATTCACTAGCTATATCCGCTCAGCCAAAGAACATTTAACTACAAAGGTTCTCTCTAGCACCCAAAAATAGGTAAGAATGCATAGAGTAATAGTTCTGGCTTGGATGTCCTTAAACACACCATGGTCGGAATTCTGATCCCCAGAGCACTGATCGTATCATATTCATTGAGTACCAGGAATGATAGGTACACCTCGATGAATACTCAGCTACCGTCATGTTGTCCTGTATAAGATGTAGAAGCTCTATAAAATGCTCATCCACCTCCTCAAGTCATTCCACAGCTTCTAGTGAGTTAGGATCCCCCCAGAACCTATGGTGTATCAGATTCTGGAACTCTTGTAAGGCACAAAGCCTAAATGTGTCCTCTATCAGTACCATTGGTTGTAACTGCAGCCCTACATGTAGTGATATAGCTGACACACTACCCGGAGGTACTATCATGGGCAACGGTCCACATACCAATGCCTCCTCACTATGTGGACCATCCTCATGGTCACTCATTGGAGATGGCTAGAAGCTAAGATCAACATCTTCTCTACCATTGTCTCAACTTGGCAGAAATCTCTAGTGAAAGCCTCCATCTAGTCCTTAGTTGTTTGGGAATCTATCTCACCTCAAAACATCGGAGGCCTCTGCCACTTGAACTTGTGCAACGCGCTCTATCGGCATGCATCCCCTACTATTGGTGCTGGTGGAAACAGTTGTCCAACGGTTAGTGGTGTTGTTGGTACACCACCCGAAGGTTCTAACACTGTATATGGTCCCTACACAGAGGCCTCGTCATTCTGTGGGCCGTTATAGCATACTCTCCCAAGAGACCTGGGTGGTTGTTTAAGAGGTGGAATCCTGATAAGGAATAGGTGTTCCAAGATCTTTAAGTTACACCTGGTGATCAAACTCCAAAGAACCCAAGGAAAAGCATTTCCAAAACACACACAATTAGTGTTTTCATGCACTAAGTCAGAAATTAGAATTCAGGGTTGTTGTATGGATATGTCGGTCGTCGGACCAACAATGGACTCCCCGAACTGAAAACCACACTGAAAAAAACTTATCAATATTCCTCCACAATGAAAAGATCAACATCCTAGTTCATTGGTAGAACTGAAATCCTCTGATACCACGGTTTCCAACGCTTATGCTGAGGCACGCGGATCCTTATGTGGAGGACGTGAAGCTATTTTCTTCCCCTCATTCCCTCTTTCCAAAGGTGGGTGGCATCTATCACTTTTTCAGAGACATTTTCTCCTTGACCGAAACGGGATGATGGGATGTCGGTTCTTCCTTTGGTGGATTCCTCCTTGGAACTCATCACCTTCTCTGGTTCTCCCTTATAGATTTAAGATTTTGTTCGGGAAACTCTTCCTAGCACAATATCTTCATCGACACTATATAATTACACTTCTTCTGTTGGGACATTCCTAGGGGTCCGGTTAGGGTAGCAACCTCTAGTCAGGGGATTCGTCATGTTGGGCTTCACTGGCGTGTCTGGGTGCTGGGACACTGGTGAGTATATCTTCAATTCCTTATTATAGGGCTTCTCGAGGGCGCGAAAGCTTGAGGCATCCCACATCGAACACAAAGAATCATATGCCATGGGCTTTTATCTGAGGTTTTCCTTAGCTTCTCATGTTTAACATAGGGTATTTCGCAAGTTTAATGTCTAGTGGAGATGGATCGGAATGATCAGAACACTGACTAGAGTAGATCTGATGGGTGCAATCCCTGGAGGGAACACTGTGGTTGTGGCCAACGTAAGGTTGACTTCCCGGTCACTATTGTGGGGAATGAGGAATGAGATGGCATTATTTCACCGAGATGTGGCAGCTTGGTTATGAATCAAGATGGATGATGGGTGGATGAATAAAGTGGAAAGGGAATGAAATAGGACCATCGCAAGGGTGATGGTGAAGTTGGGATTGAGCCTTGAAGAGACTTCCTACGTATCCCCGTGGTAGGGAATCAAAGTCTACATAGTATAGTCAATATAGTTCATCTTGACAATGGCATACCTCTAAGTGAATATCCAACAGCTTATCGCTAAAAGGGGCCACAACGGCTTACCGCTGAATGAGGATGACACTGGGTCACCGCAGAATGGAGTGACAACGGCTTACCGCTGAAAGAGGCTGACAACGGCTTACCGCTGAATGGAGAGACAACGGCTTGCCACTGAAAGAGGCTGACAATGGCTTACAGCTGAATGGAGTGACAACGGCTTTCCACTGAATGGGGCTAACAACATCTTACCGCTGAAGGGAGTGACAATGGATTGCCTTTGAAAGAGGCTTACGATGACTTACCACTGAATTGAGTTACAACGCCATGCCATTGAAAGTGGATGATAATGGATTACCACTGAATGGAGTGACAATGGATTGCTGCTGAATTGGGAACAATAAGTGGAATACAGTTTAACGTCATGCAGGATGGGGTTGGTCTGATGTGAAGTGGCTGGGACCATTGGTGGTTGGGCTTGATCCTCAGGGAGGCTTCCTACGTACCCTACCTTGGAAAGTTTCAAAGTCCACGTAGTTCAGGTATGGGGCAGGAGTCGGTGAACCAATGTGAATAAGGACCTGGGGTCCAGGTGAATGGTGGACTTGAACCTCATGGAGGCTTCCTATATACGTTTCCATGGCAATGTTAAAAGATCGTGTAGTTCATGGTAAAAGTTTTGTGCAATGGCTTACTGCTGACTGGGGAACCAACGAATTACCATTGATTGCGGTCTACAGTTTAACATTATATAGCACCAGGGAGAACCGACTTAAAGGTTGTCAGAGAGACTCGGTGTTGGGCTTCAACCTCGTGGAGTCTTCCTCTGTACCCTTCCTTGGAAAAGACCAAAGTCCATGTAGTTCTGAAGGGGGTATTTGGGGCTTACGCTCTGAGGTAGACCAAAGTGTAGGTGAACCGATGTGAAGAATGGATGGGACCAATGGCTATTGGGATTGAACGTCAGGTATGCTTCCTACGTACCTTTCCTTGGTAAGGATCAAAGACCTCTTAGTTCTTGTGGTGTTTGGGGCTTACACTGTAGGATGCCCATAAAAGATTTCATGGTTGATGCTTACTCTAAGACCACGTGAGTCATGCTCGGTGTGAGAAACAAGAAGAAACAAAGGCCCAATGATCACATCGCTAAAGGTGCATCCATGGGAAGTGGAGTGGGGATCACCCACAGTTAGCGGCCCAAAGATTAAACAGGGGCTTATGAGTGGTTAGCGATAGGAGGAGATGTAGATTGGGACTTACTTCAGGGAGGAGGCCCGGTGGCATCAAATCCCACCAAGAGAGGGATTTTCTACCAAATAAAGGAGGGTTTCGGTGTCTATCCCCCCCCCTGTGGTCCTAGGGACCGAAGAAGAATGAAGGATCGTGGATGATACCTCCTACAAGAATATCAATGGGCGTACACTGAGATGGTTTCCCTTTCCCCTGGATAGATTCCACTCCGATAAAGAGTATCTCATTCCATGTGAAGAATGATCTCACTCTTATGGAGACCATTGGGTGTGTAGAATGTCCAAGGTGGGGGCACCCCATGTCCGAGGCATGGGGCGTGGTCACAGTTTTACATCTTGTGCTAAGGATGATGGTGCTTGGTAGTTTAACATCTTGTAGCTCAGATGAGGTGGGTTCAATCTGCACCCCTAGTACTTACATAACCGCTACCCTCTACACCTTGGTGAAGATAAGGGATAGGCAATGCCGTGGATAGGGGGTGTCATAGAGAGAACCATTGGAGGGTCCACGTTAGTGTGGCTATGCGAATAAGCAATAACCGTTAGTGTGCCTAGGTTCCAATAAGGAGTGGGAATGGTGGATGGGGCTTATGCATGGAAGTTGTGTGGGTGCCACTAAGGATTGTCAAAGATGTATGGGGCTTACGCATGGAAGTATCATGTAATGTCTTCCTCATGTCTAGCCATGAGGGCTTCCCAACTCATATGTGGGTTGGGGAATATAATTGTGGCCAACAACTATGCTCTAGTGAACAAGTGGATTAACACCAAGGGCGTTGGAATTAGTTTGAACAAAGGGATATGAGAAGTGTGAATTACATGCCCGACATTCGGAACGCAATGAGGGTGGCATGGAGATGGTGGATAACTGGTGACCATGTTCGAAACAGAGCATCCATGTCGTGTTAGCCTGAAATGGGGACAATCAAATGAGGGTCGACTAATGACCGTGTTCGAAACACATGACCTGACTTGAAGTGGTGTCCAATGTCTTACGGGGTGTTAGCCCAGGACGGTAGGTGAGATGATGAGGCATGGGACCAGACCGTTAGGGGGTCCCTTCAGACTAGAATGATGATGAAGATCCAAATTAAGGACATGCAAATCATGAGGTGGAGTGATTGAATGTTTGAAAAGATTCAAATGCTCTTGAAATTATGCCACTGTAAACCGGAGATGAGTAATCTTTTGCTTGGAGCATAAGGTATCTCTTTTTTAGAACAAGAGGCATTCTATATTGAATGATAGGGCATACTTCAGTTTATAGTCATGTAGAGAGGACTGTTGGCATCTTATGATTGTAACATAAGGAATATCTTATTTGGATCAAGAGGCATCCTATATTTGGAACATAAGGATTACTACAGTTTGAAGTCATGTAGATTGGACTATTAGGAATAATGTTCCTAACAATGGATGGTTTTGGGACTTACGCAAGGGTGGCCCTTTCTGGTTCAACCAAGCATTGGAGGCAGGTGAGGGGGTTTTGGATGAATTACTTGAGGAATGGTTCGACTCAAGGTAATCGGGGAATTGATGATGAGAATCTATACTCATGACAGAGGAAAAAAAAGAAGAGAAATACATCAACTCAGGGTGTTTCATTTTATGAGGAGAAGTATCACAAATCATGGTAATCCATAGGTGGAAGGTGGGTGCCCAGAAGGGTGCAACAGAAAATCCCGACATCTTGGAGAGAAATGTTCACTATGGGACTCTCCATTTTTCCTGGGGGTCAGTGATGGTGGCGAAGGGACTGGCCCGTATAGACCAGCGGGCACAGGCCTGTATAATGTTGCACGTAATAGGAGTCACACGCAGGATGGGTTGCGTGCAAGAAGGAGGGGTTGCACACAATATGGGAGGCTTGCGTGCAATAGGGTAGGCGTGTGCGCAATTTAGGCAGTTGCACAGAAAACACCAGGTCAGCATGAAATCAGAGAGATTTTATGCGGAAATGGGTACATGCGAGCAATAGAGAAGGTGTGCGTGCAATATGGGAGTTGTGCGTGCAATAGGAAGTTGTGCGTGCAATAGGAAAGGATTTGTGAGCAATAGGGAAGGAATTGTGTACAATAGGGTTGTTTTGCATGCAAAAGGGAAGTGTTGCATGCAATAGGGATTTTTAGGGTGACAAAGGAAAGTGTTTCCTACAACAGGGAACGCTTCCACGCAATAGCACCAGTGCAACACTAGTGTACAAAAAATTGGGCACGGTGCCACTGTTGCGCACAAAAAAAAATTTTGGCGCGAAAAACTGGGTAGGTTGTCCCATTTACACGCAAAAGTGAGGTTTTTCATGTGAGATATGGGGTTTTACTCGTGAGCATGGTAAATTCTGACTCACGCACAATAGAGCAACGGCTGACCTCCAGGGTCCTCTTTGGAAGAATGGGGTGCACTTGCATTTATAGGTGGAAACAAGGGAGGAGGAATGTGTAAAATTGTGTGCGCACAAATGGCTTTCTTTGTGGAACGGTGCATGTAAAATTCGGCGCGGTAAAGGCAGTGCGGGTAAAATTCCGCATGCACGAGCAATTTTCTGCACAAGGCGGTGAACATAATATTCCTCACTCGCGAGTGGTTTTACGTGCGAGATTCTCTTTATAAGGTGCAAATCCATACTTTTCACCAAAACTGTTTTGGATGGCCATTTCCAGTAACCCGACATCGAATAGCCATAACATCTGATCCATAACTCTATTTGGGCCCCATGACCAGTCAAATCGGAGCATGCGGAATGATATACACTTTGGTATCATATATGGAAGCATTTGGTGAATTAAGTGAACGCATTTTCTGGTGCCAACAACCACTTTTTCATAACCCGTCCCTCGGGGCCCGTGTTGTGACTACCCCCAGCCCGCCTTCCTTAGGCTAGGGGATGGAGACTAGCACTGGAATGGTATATCCCTTAAATGGGATGGCATTGACTTTTTAACCTGTACAAACACATAGTCCAAGAACACAACAAGAAGCTTCCTCACAGACTAGAACACAATAAGATGCAACCACAAAGTAAACTGCTATAGTAAAAGAGTGTTGAAAGTAAAAAGGGACCGAAATACAATCCCAACTATAAAATTACAAGTACAACAAGAAGTAAAATACAACTAAAAGAAAAAGTAAAACAACAATTGGGTCATCCTCTGAGGATCCTACCTATAGGGTAGGTACAGATCGCCTCCTCAGCACTCCACGTCTGTCAGTCTCCTTCGCGTCACATCACACCGAATGGTCCACCGCTGAGCACCGTCCAGTTCTAGCTCCATCATCCTCAATCAATGTTATATGTCCACTACAGCCAATACAATGTGGTGTGGGTGAAACCCATGCAGGGGTGAGTATAAAAATACTCCGTAGGGTCCCCAAGACCCCTATAGGTCTCCTAGTGTTCCACAAAAGAAAAACCACAAAAAACACATCAAATCTACTTAAGTATATGCACATATATATACCTAAATTATCAAGATATACTCATCTCATACATGCTAGAAGGACACCAGATAGCTAACACCATGAAGGTAGAAGTACCACACAGGTAACACTACTAAGATAACACCACGAAAGTAACTCCAAGTAGGTAGATGTACCACACGGGTAACAACACATAGTTAGAAGTACCACACAGGTAACACCACAAAGAAAATACCACTAAGGCAGAAGTACCACACATGTAACACCAAAAATATAGAAGCACCACACAGGTAACACCATAAAGATAGAAGTACGACACAGGTAACACCACGAAGATGATACCATAATGATTGAAGTACCACACAGGTAAAAGACTCAACTCACTATTAGGTATAAATTAAGTACAAAAGTACAGACATTTAGTCGTAACTAGATCATCTTATTTTGTTATGAAGCATTGTAGCTGACCCACATTGGATCCATAGGTAACTAAACCCCACCTACCTACATAGGACTGATTGGTAACTAAACCCCGCTAACCCACAAAGGATCGATAGGTAACTACCCCCTATTGAACCACACTGGATCGATAGTAAACTAACCCCCATTGAACCACATAGGTTCAATAAGTAACTAACCCCAACTGAACCACATAGGATCTAAACCACAGCTGATCAGTATGCGCTGACCCACATAGGATCTGACCCACACCTGATTGGTATGCGCTGACCCACATAGGACTGCTGAGTGCTATCCCACACATGTTCTGACCCACAAAGGATTGGTATGCGCTAAGCTACACAAGATCTCTGAACGATAACAATCACAGGATCAGACCCACATAGGATCTATAGATACTGACCCACATAGGATCAATGTTCCTTCTTCACGTTACAGTGTGCCACAGGTTTCCTCGCACCGGGTGTGCTCGAGTTCTGTAGAATCTTACCCTCGAGATATTAGTCATACATCGACCACCACTTAAGATCCACAATTTATTAACCCAAAGGACCAACATGTATTAAGGGTTCCAATGCGACAGACGACTTGCCCATCGGATTCTTGTTTTGTCAGTTATAAGCATTTTAGCTCCAAGGGCTCGATAGGATTTAGTTTTGATCCAACCCATAAAAAATGCCAAATTTATCCAAAAACTCAAGTGTAGTATACTAAAAAGGGACCGTCTTGATCCAAGGAATTGATCTCTACCGACGGTTCATCAAACGGACCCACGGTTCTCAAGATATGGTCAAAAAACTGAAACTGGGTCCGGATGGGCCTGGGGTCCCGTCTTATCCGGGTCGGACCGACCCGACCTGACTCGAACCGGTATGGGTCGACCCGGCCCGACTTGGGTCCAGCCCAGGTGGTCCGGGATGTGGTGTGGACCACTAGGGTGCGACTCGATGGGCACAACCTGCTGCGGTGTGGCCTGCTGGGCTGGGTGTTGTCTACCCTCGCCCCACCAAGGGGGAGCCCCCCCCCCCCCCCCCCCCCCCCCCCCCCACGCGATTCCCAAATAGTCCAATGGAAAATCCGGTCTGTTGGAATATAGGACCCACCCGAGCGGGTCTGGATCTTTGTATTACAGATGGATAGATTCTTGTCTGGTTCTCCTCCCCATGGCGTGATGATGCCGCTGTCCTCCCGCAGCTGGCCCCGGTGTTGGCCGCTCTCCGGGTGCGCTGTCTTCTCTTGCCGTGGCTAGCCAGGTGCCGACCACACTCTGGTGCTGTGATTTCTTGAACTGCGGGCGACCAAGTGTTGACCTCCCTTTGGTGCATCACTATGTAACAACAACAAATTCCACTTCCTATACCAGTGACACGAACGCACGCCACCCTTCTTCCATGCGTCATTGCAGATTCGTTCCAAGCCTTAAAATTTTGATGTCTGCATATTCACAATCCTTGGGTCGATATCTCCACGTCCATATGTTGTGCTCAACAAGAAATTGTTTTTTATTCATTGTTAAATATTTGGCATCGAAGAACTCATGAATAACGTGTGAAGAACGAAAGAAAAGGGTCATGGTATAATACAGAACGATGGCCATGTTTTATTGGACGTCACCGTTGTGAATCAAGAATAAGAAGAATCAACAAATAGATGTTATCATACATAAAATTAAAACTTATACCTCGATCATCTGTTTGAGGTGTCATGAGAAGGAAGATAATGATGGTGACATCAGCGTTCATTGCTCCATTACGATGCTTCCGATCCGGGCTCGAGCGTCGTCCATGTCGGAGGTTCATTCTTCGTTGGAGGATTTCATTCTGAGTTCTCCCAAGATCTTCCATTTTCCAACGATCCTAACCAAAAGGGTGAGGATCCAACTTTAATTGAGTTATTATTATTAATTCCATTAATGTTTGCACTATAATTAAATTAAAGTTGAACATTAATTGGGGAAATTCCAATGGTTAACTCACATTGAAGGGGTGTTCAGGTGGTCCCCTCCTCCAAGTATTCAAAATAGAGTTTTCATAAATATAAAATAAAAGTTTTGTTCATTTTATTTTTATTATTTTAACTCCCCAAAATTAATCAAGAAAAATATCATTTACCCTAGACATATTGTGGTCTAGATGAAGGTCTTCTTAAGAAAATATTAGTGTTGTGAGTACAACAGTGTCCTCATATTTCAATTCTGAGCACTAGTTCAAAGGCTAAAAAACACTGCTCATGTGTTTACTGATCATACCAGAAAATAAGTTCATAAAAATATTAACAGTCACCCTCGACCCATGCCGGTCGAGGTTAGTCTGTGCCTATGTGAAACACGCCCCAACATACCCAACAGTACCCTCATATTTCTAGTCTGAGTTACTATTTGAACGTTATGGATTTTCCAATAAAATAATTGTCACTTAATTATTTTATTTATGGCCAAAAACTAACATTCACTGGTGGCTCGTGCTGGACAATGTTAGTATCTTCCTAAAGAGATAATACCAAAATGAGTTCATTGATGGTCTCTTATTTTTAATCCGAGTTACCATTCATGAGTTATAAGAATTTGAATAATGAGATAATTTTATTTAGTTATTTTATTTATGGTTATGCCATTTTAGGTTTTTTCATAGGAGGCCTACGCCAACTAAACATAATCCACGCCTATGGTAAACCCACCATCATGAGCGCAAAGGTGCCCTCACATTTCTAATTTGAGTAACCTTTTAAGATTTATTCCACTTTTTCTGGAAAACTGCATACCTACGCTAATTAATGCTTAACAAAACATCGACGGATCATTCCCAAAACTGTAGGCCTCGGAATCGCACACTAATAGATTTTGTGGTCTCAAAATAATTCCATATAATTAAAAAATATATATATAATTTCCAGGACATTACATAAATACGTACGGAAAGACTATGATTAGTTGGGACCTAAAGACTGGAGACAACCAACCCTATGTGAATCAGATACTATGAACTAGTGGGAGGTTTATTTTGTGTGATCACGCATTCCCATGGTGGGGAGCATCTTCTGGGTGACATAGAATACCCAAGG
This sequence comes from Viscum album, assembly GCA_963277665.1. Classification (NCBI taxonomy): domain Eukaryota; kingdom Viridiplantae; phylum Streptophyta; class Magnoliopsida; order Santalales; family Viscaceae; genus Viscum; species Viscum album. The sequence goes on from OY728122.1 coordinate 1,994,147,267, forward strand.
TACTAAAAAGGAGGGGTACCTTAGTATGGACAAAGTGGGACGTAGCATCCGTGTGAACTGACATGCCCACTGTGGGAAGAGGCTTCTATGTGACCCATTATACCCATGGTACTCATATGGGATGAGTACCACAATAGTCCTATATTAATTGGATGTGGCTTCTGTGTGACCGATATGCATAGTCTACTCATTGATAAGGAGTTCCCCAGTATCCAAATGTGTTCAATGATGTGACAAATGTCCTACATTCATACTCTTAATTATAATTGGTGTGAGATATCTTTTGTCATGATCCCACGTTGTGATCATTGTTTGTGGTTAATTTGTTGATTGATTTTATGTACATCTTCTTATTTTTAGGTTTCTAATTGAAATTTTTGTTACAAACCCCTAAACAGGCTTCGTCTTCACATGTTGTGTTTGGTGTAGACAAATGACACCTTGATATAGGACGTCTGTGGCCCAGGACCCGATGGTGCACAGTGAAACCAATCAGGTGGGGCATACTTCTAAGACTTCTTGTATCTACTCTACACTTACCAATTAGGATGGGTTTCTGGTGGACGATATTCAATGTTTTCCTTGTAAATTCATGTTTTCTATTTATTTTTTGTTGTATTTTCATTCTGTCTTATTTGACATAAAGATTTTAATTGTACTCAGTGGTTTTTTAGTGGCATTCATGTTTACTCATCTAGGTTTGCGACATGGTGGTTTGTGTGTTCCTATAGGTACTCAAGAAAATGCCTCCCATTTGTAGGTATATTCCTTCAGTGCTAGTTTCCAACCCTAGTCCTTTTGGAGGGAGGCAAGGCGTATGTCATGACATGGGCCTCGGGGGACGGGTCATGAAGAAATAAAAAATAATGTTTTATAGATAGTTCCCCAATCAATAAAATACATTGATAATGTAATAAATTAATTATAAATGGACTAAAATTTATAAAATATTCATCCATGATTCTGAAATATGGATATTTTATATAAATTTAATTTTCAGTGAATGATGATCATAAATAAATGATAGAGGAAATTTATACACCATAGATATGAAATTAGGACCATAATATTAAGATACCTCTCTATGAAGTGAAGTGAGAGAAATTTCCTTACCAATTTTAATCATTTATATCATATTCCTTAGAAACTAATAAAATATGAAAAAAACATTAAATTTAATGATAAAAACGAAATTCATAATAAAAAATTTCAAATAGGGGTCATATACACATCATAAGATAATATATGTTCATAACATCAAAATATGCCTCAATGATAATATCATTGATGTGAGAGATAACCAAATGAATATTTTTTTTATATCATCTATAAATTCACATATAACTATTTAATTAAAATAAAAGTTAAAAAATTAATTTTAAAAAATTTTCATATCATTATATAATCAATGAATTATATGTTTAACCAAATGAATTAAAATTGAGTTATGAAATCCCTTACCTAATGTTTCCCTTTAGATGTGTGTTCAATAAAATAATATATAATGGTTTCAATAATTTTATTAATTATTATAGATACATTTTCATCATTATAAAACCTTATATTATCCTATTATATCATTTTTTCAGTCATTCATTAATAATATTTCACTATTTTCATTATTTTGGGTGTTAATCGCATTGTTTTCTGGAGTACTTTTTTCGGAATATCCTAGTTCTTTTTCATATGATAGTGATCCATCATATCTGGAAATATATTATTGTTATAAATATCATGTTTTATAATCATATAAATTTTTAATAATTTAGGAATGTTGAACAAGGAATATAAATCACATCACATTGGTAGAGTTTGAGCAAGATATATCAATCAATGTGGTCGAAAGATATTCATAAAGGGGTGTCCTTTTATAATTTATGTGAGTGGAACAATAAGAATTTAAAAAAATATAAAGTTAATATATATTAATTTTCAACCAAAAATGGATCAAAAAATATTAATTTAAAATATTGGATTATTTTGGGTAGAAATACTCTAAAATGATAATTTTTTTAGAATTTTCTACAAAATTTATACCTTTATATTTTGGTTTTAAACATTATTCAACCTCTTCGACTCTAACCACTATATCATTGATTTTTACTCATTGAGGGTTAATATATTTATTATAAAATGAGAAACTAAAAATTAATGGATCAGAGGTTAAATTTAAAATTTTATACTAATATTTCATTTGAATTAATGATTTATAATAATTTCATATCCTTTAATAATATATTATTTCATATAAAATATTCATAACGTTGATTTTAAGAACTATAAATTGCTATGAATTTACATTAAACAATACAATAAGATAAATTATAAAAATTTCGTTTAATACATCCCTATAATGTCATAGTAATATATAAATTTCATGTATGAAATTTATTATATCAAAATATATTTAATTTCATTTTTTATTATCATTTACATCAATTTTACATTAATATAATAATTAATTTATCATCATTGTGTAATTATTTATTCAATAAAATTTAAAGAAATTCTTTTATGTATATAAATAATTTATATTCCAAAAGAATATTTATATTTGAAGGTATGTTATTGATAAAAACTTATTAAAATAGTTATTATTATTATAAACATTAATGAGTCATCTTTGACTTTTCATTAACTAAACTATTATGAACCTAAAAATAAAAATAAAATAGACATAAGCGGTAATATAAGAGAAACTTAAATTATTAACTATTAACATTAATCATCCAATAAAAAAAGGAAAAGTGTTGGGGTCATTTTATATTCCCTGTAATTTTATTTTTCAAATAAATTATCCAGTTTACCATTTATTGTGGTAACAAATCATTCTATAGTTAATATTCATAATGGAAATTCAAAATATAAACATATTTTGTAATATTGATCCTTATAAATCCAAATATAGAATATATTTTTCTGAATTTCATAACATACATGTTTAAAATAAAATTTCAAAACTATCCCAAAAAATTAAGGAAAATAAATTTTCCTAGAAAATGAAATTTTAAGCCCCAAAAAGTAATTATAAAAAAATAAGGTATAAGGATTAATAAAATGAAATAATTATATTTTCTATATTAATATATTATTTATTATAATTTTAAAAAAATAGAACCATATAATGGAATTTTTATATTAGTAAAATAACCATATTAAAATATTTATTATTTTTCATTATTCACTGGAAAATCAGTCATTTCAAAAAATTCACTAAATTACATTACAGATAATTTAAATATGATAATTTAATGAAAATAATTTAAATTTATAAAATAAATTTTATAATAGAAAAATTTATATTTATTTAATTTCTCCATGAAAGCAATAAATATCACTTTTTGAAAAATACATATATTTAAAGAAAAAATAACATAAGTATGATTTATTTATTTATTTCATAAGAATAAATTAATCTGAACATCATAAATTTTTTATAATATAGATAAACATATTCATGCCATCCAAATTATGGGTTATTCTATAACGTTCATGTTAAATGTTAAAAAACTGGTTTATTTACGCTCAGTGTTATATGAAACATAAGATACCGATGAGATTAAATTTATTTACAAAGAGAAGTAACATTAAATCATGCGATGTGAAAATTTTGATACTTCTATATCATTCATCATGGAAACAACTAAAATATAATTATTCTGAGTCCTTGACTATATCACCCACACATAATCTTATAAAGGATCTACATTCTCCTATTTATAAAGTAAAGGTAACATATAATCTTTAGGTGTATCATTATGGTTAAAATTAATTTTAAGATTAATGCATTTAAATATTGATTTAAAATTAATTTAATCTAAAAAAAGATTAATTAGTTAATAATAATGATTGATATTCAAAATTCAGGTGTTATGAAAATAATCCCTTTATAGTAAAAAAAATAATTCCCAAGCCTAAATTGAAGGCTATAAAAAATAAATTCTCAACTAAAGATGTACAACATATATATTTTTAATTTTATTTGAAAATATTTCTAAGGATAATCCTCACATCCTCTAAAAAACCCAAAATCATCAGGATCATTAACCATGTCATTGTAATTTTTAACGCTATGAAGACACAACCCATTTTTCTTCTTATTTATGTATTTTTTATCAGTGGTAAAAATTAAAATATAGTTGTTGAATACCAAGAAACATTAAAAAATAACATAACACACTTAAAAATAATCTTTTAATCTGTTTAATCCCATTTCCACTATAAAAATCATCTCCCCCAAATATTAACAAGAATATCATTCAAAATAGTTTGAGCATGTGTAGAAGGAAATAAAATTAGTCCTAAATATTTATTTTTTTTACAATGATATTTATGTTCCCTATATGTGGAATTATGATCAATGTAAAAAATTGGAACTCATGTATAATGGATCAATTCAATAATTGCTCAATCATTTTAAATTTGACATTGTATATTAATATATTTGATTAGATATAAAATTATATATTAGAAAACATGTCTCATCTTTCCCTAAGGACAAATAATTATGAGTGATTAAATTGTTTAAAAATGATATCATTAATGGAAAATATATATATTTACACATTCACTCATGGAAATAAATATAATAACACATTATACATTAGGTATTTAGAAATTTATTTCCTAAAAATGGTTTGGAAATTTTTGCTACCAGACTAAACAAACAACCCCAAATCATGATTTAAAAAATGAAAAATCTTATTCTTATCTACACCAATTAAATACCCCAACATTATAATTAAATATAAATTATATTGAAATCTAAAACATGTAATCATGGGAATAAACGCGATATTTTATTTCCATGATATTTTTTTTAAAATACATAAAATGAGTGGAATGAAATTTCCTAGAATCTCAAAAAAGAATATAAAATGAAAATTTGGGTGTTTGGAAAAAAACATTGATGAATTTAAGTGTTAATTACTCTTCTAATTATATTTCTCTTTAATCCCATATTATCCTTCACCCTTTTTGGAATCATTATTATAGACCTACAAATAGTAATCAATAAAATTGGTTAGAGGGACCAAATAATTTTAAGCTCAAAAAGATAAATGGTGATGTTATTCTCAACCCAAAATTCCCTAATAAATAGAATAAAAATAGTATAATAAATTAAAAAATTGTTTTCTCTAATAATCACTATTGTTTAGTGTTTTTCTCTTGACCATGCTTTATTTCATCTCAAGTGGTTAAATATTTGAAATAATTTACCTAGTCTTGATTATAAAATGGTTGAAGCTGGATCCTCCCATCAAAGGTTAGACCATTACCATTTTCAAAAAAACAAATTTATTCACATAGTACCTATCAAATATTCCACATACTATAAGAAAATACCCCAATTTGTGTTTATAAAAAAATTAAATGTTATATCATTAACTAACTATAATTTTTTTCCTCTTAAATGTTATTTTCTAAAATAAATTACAATAACTAGTGATTTTTATATCATATTTTTATATTAATCACAATGTTATATCAATTTTGTTTCTCATGGATAATGAATAGTTATTTCTATTTTCATTTATACTGAAATCTTCCAACTTCATCATTCAATCATTATGTGGATCCTCTGATTATACATCCTTGTTATTCAATGATCAATTAATATTGATTATTTCCTATTGAATTCTATCATCATTAATTTATAACAATGTTTTACAAAAATTTATGATCTTATGATCCAAACAATGTTTTTCTAATGATTAGGTGTGTCCTCTTTTCGTCCATGTCACGTAGCAAGAAATCCATTAGAATATAAAAAATTTCCAATTTTACTATCATATCCTTAAACAAACCTCATAGGAATCACATTCCTATATCCCCCATTAGAAGTGGAACTCTTGTAGTTCTAAACTTATTTTTCAAAGAATCCATGCTATTGAATATTGAAAATGAAATAATTTTTATACATTCACATAGTTTATTATGATCTTCTTCAAACCTGTAATCCATAATATTAATAGCAATTGAAAATCTACCCTGGTTGTTTAGATTTATTCAAAGTCTAATTGAAACCACACTCAAACATTCCAATGATAGTGTAGTTGTTCCCCACTCTTTACAAATACTCATTTTATGACACCGATTATTTACTAAACCAATAATAAGAGGGAATTTTCTACAAATTTTGTGAAATTTTAATGTAAATATGGAATTTTATAAATTATTGTAGAAATATTATTAAAATTTTTTAAAATATACTTCACGTCAATATTTCTAGAAGAGGTAGTGTGATTTTATGGTCCCAATGTGAAGATAAAAGGTAACCATGCTAGGGGAATAGTAATTTTTTAATTTTAATATATAATTAATGTTAAAATATTATATTTATTAAATAAAAGAATCAGAAGAATAAAATGGGATAGACAATATGATTTTTTATTGGTCTGTATATAAATATTTGTAGTCCACACTTTATCCACATCATGTAATAAGGGATATTAAACCGATTATAACCACTTTAATGGAATCTTATAATGATATCTTAACACCTAGATTAATAAAAAAATTAAAAATCCATCTCCCCCCAATTTTTCAAACCCAAAATGATCTACCTTTTTCCCACATATAGGTATATCCATGACAACTTTCCTTTTTACACCTGGTGGCACAACCTAAGGTTTGACTTTTGTTATTTTGTCACAACAGGCAATCCAACATTTTAAAGGGTATTATGTCCTTTTTCAATTAATCAAAATGAAAAACATTTATGAATATGATATAACATATAAATAGATGAATGCGTCAAACTTTGAGATTCATGGAAACAATTTTATCTATGATAAGAAGTGATCAGACAATTTATGTTTAGTTGAGTGGAGCTTTTCATATCCAAAACATGTATCAAATTATCACTTCAAGAATATCCTTAACCACCCCATTTTTTCTATAATTATAAACTCTATATATAGAGTTTCTTTAATCCCAACATCTTCAAAATTTTATGTCTACTATATTTTTCTTTTTCTTAAATCAATAGTAGTGTATGTAAGAACATTTAATAAATTCTGAGTTTTCCATGATTATTTCCTAGATAATGTTTCATATGGAATAATATTTATGTTAATCATTCTTTATATTATTCATAAATAGAATAATGTAAAATGGATGAACACTGAACATTTAATATAATTGAATATAATAATAACTAATATCTTATGAAATATCTATGATAATAATTGAGATAGAGTCATCATATTTCATTTGGGTTGTATTTAAAGATCTCATGTTCCAAAAATTTAATATGATTATCAATATATGATCAATCATACCAGGATTTCATTTAATTCATCATAAAACATTTTGAAAATGTTTTCATGGATAATAAATAATTTGTAAGTAATTTTAGGAAAAATAAAACACCAATTATATTCATAATAAACATTTATAAAATGTAAATATGAATTATTATAAAAAAATTAATATTTCATATTCATATAAAAACATGTATAAACATACATTAGAAATTAAGAAAACCCACGTATGTGATTTTCACATACATTATATCTCCATGAATGAAAATTGATATTTACATATTCACGTACCTGCTTCACAAAAGATAAATCATGTAAAAAACCCGTGTATTCTAATTAATATCTCATAATTTATATATTTGAATTTATATATGATTGTATCAAAATTTAATTCTTGTAAAATAATAAATAAAATCATATACATCATGAATTGTAAAAATTAAGAAATAAATTAGAACATAACAACAATATAGAAATCTTTGGGTCTAAAAGAATTATTTTTATAAATATTCATTTTATTTACAAATAATATTGATTCAACTTAATAATTGATAAATAACTCTATTTTCAATCAATATACTATAGAAAATGTTTTTAAAATCTAAAAAATTATGATTGAAAATATATAGTGAAATCTAACCTAATTTAGGACATAATTGAGGAATATTTTGAATTTTAAATCTTCAAATTAAATGATAAATAATTTCATATTTTTCTACAAAATTATGAGTCAATAAAATTGTATTTTTATATCCCATATTATAAAAAAATTAAAGGTAACCAAATATTGATAAGAAACTTTATGGTTTGGTTATGTGGGAGATTTCTCTATATAATTGGCTATGAGGGATAATTGGATTTATGAAATAGATTTGTGGGAATAGTAAAAATATATTAAAATTATATTTTCATGCCCCAACTGATGTATTATTATATGAAACTCATTAACAATATATATATTTTTAGGACCAATCAAAACATTAAATCAAAATAAATTACAATCAAATAATTTTTATTATATGATCTTGATTATGAATAAATTAATCAATACATAATTAATTGTAGTGATATATTTATTGATATAAAAAAATTTAATCAATTAAATTATCAAAAAATAAATTGGTTCAAGGATACACTCTACTTTATCCCCATTTTTGATAATTTAGTAACCAACTAAAATTTCAAAATGTCTCCACATTTTGAAATTATAAAAATGATATTATTTAAATAGAAAAACTCTCACTTTGAAATGTTTTTACATAGTGATTAAAATGCTATCAAACATTAATATTTCAAAACATATTTTAATGTGAACTATAAATCGTTACATTTTTCAATATATCTATTAAGGAACCACTATTCATTGAGTAAAATTTTAAAAGATTGTGAAAATAAAGGGAAACCCCTCATAAAATAATATATATTAAGCATTAAAATTTTATACATTATGTAAAATTAATCTACTATATATGTAAAGTCATGAAATATTAATATAATAAATAAATATTTATAGATATTAAGAAATATTAATTTATAAAATATATTCTAGATTTTTGAGAATTCATGTAAATCTGAAAATTTCTTCATATAAAAACACACAAACTCCCATTAATTTCAATTTCATATTAAGGTGAATTTAACTAATCGTCATAAAAAGATCAAAAATGATTTCATTACATTTTTTAATGTCTACACCCTTTGTAATTTTATCAGAATGTTAATTTTTTATAGAAATAAATTATATATTTATTTTTATTTTAGGAACTTAATATTTAAGAAAATAAAATTTAATATTTATGTGGTTACTCATTTAGATTTATAATTTACATTTTTAAATAACAATGTTGAATTAGTTCCCCTCAATATAAAAACATTATCAAAATAAAAAAAAATAAGAATTTTTTTTATAATCCATTATAATTGAGAACAAAAGGAAGAAATAAAAATATATTTAGATTCATTATCTAAAATAGAAATATAATATTTTTATCATTAAATACTAAGAATCAAAATAATTATCATGTATATGGAACATACCTAATGATCATTTAGTCTATATTTCATCAACAATAAATTAAATCAAAATAGTATGTTAAATCAAAATTACTTTCCATAGTGTAAAATAAACTATGATTCAAATAAAATTATACGTGTCTAATAATCAGGTTAAAATATTTAATTTTACATAACATAGGTTCATATTGAAATCTGGAAGATGAACAATTTAAAAATACAATATCAACCATTGTTTAAGTTAATCATAAAAAACATCTGATTATTACTCCAATAATATAAATATTAATAGATTTTATATATTTATTTAAATTGAAACTGAAAGTAGTACACATTGAAAATTTTTAATTATTGGAAGAGTGTAATTTTTTATCTAACTATTTATCATAAATATATTGATTTAGAACAATACCATCATTTCATTGAAATATTTGAATAACAAGGATGAATTAAAATTCTAAAATAAAACTCATATATAAGGTTGAATTCATAAATTCTAAAAATTCATTATAAATTGTTACTTATATATATAAAAAATAACTTTCGTATAAATTATCAAAATCAAATTATCATTAAATATTTTCACAAAAAATAATGTTGGATAGAAAATTGTATTCTTAAAATTTATTTTCTAAAAGAAAACCTGTTAATCCATTATACAAAACTTAGGGAACATATTTCATATCAAAAGGGTTCTTAAAATGAATAAAAACATTAATTTTATTTACTTAATTTCCAAATACATTTGGGATTCTGAACATATATTTATTTAGAAATATTATTATTCATTAAACCATTATTTACATCCAATTAGAATAATTTAAAACTAGGAAAAGTAACATAAACTAATTATATAATAATTTCTTTTAACCAAGTCATAGTTGTAAATTATTCTTTTAAATATAAAATTTCTTTTTAAAAATATCTTCAAAGAACTAATATTTCATAATTTTTATCAATATTTACATATTCATTAAATTTTTTCAAAAGATTCATTTAATTTTTAAAAAATGAGAATAAATGGGTGGAAAAACCAAGGATCAAACATTATTCAAGGTTAATTTATTTAATTTATCTTTAATTCTAATTATCATAATATATTTATATAATTTATCACCAATAATATTAACAATAATGTTATAAATTAATTTTTTTACATGAATATATATTCCTTACAGATTATCCTGTAAGAAATATTGACAGTATATTTCAAATAAAAAATATATAAAATGTTCTATATGAGTAGTCGAATATTTTTAATGAAACGTTTTGGATAGAGAATAATTTTTCTCCCCCTCAATGTGTTCATATCACTCTTGCTGTTCATTGTCATAAAAAATGACAATTTCTACATTCATCTTAATGTTTATGAATATAACCATCCTTTTTATTAGAGGATTTTTAATCAAAAATTTTATTAATTTACTGCCAAAAACCATGATTATTTTATTGTATACTCAATATTCTATACAATTATATGAATATCTTCTAAATATACCATTAGTATATTTTTATGAAATTTATCTATTTCATTCTTAGTGTTGATAATGAAAACTCCCTATCAAAATTCGCTAAAATAGAAAATTTTGGCCTTCTCCCTTCAAAAATTCATAATGTGTGTTTTTCTTAAATCAATTTATATAATTATTCAGAAAATAACTAATTATGTATTCAAAATTTCATCCTAAAAATAAATAAGTAGATTAATATCATTTAACAATATCCTATCCATAACTAGAATTGTTCATTTTTTTCCTCTATACTACACAATTTTGTGGTGGTATTCAATTGGTTGAAAATTGGTGAAAATACACATTTTAATTAATAAATGGATAGAATACATATTTTATAATTTATCACCATGATTAATTCTTATTTAATTATTTATGTTTCCATGCTAATTTTGAACTAATTTACATAATATAGAAAACATATTTAAGGTTTTAGTCTGATGTTTATAAAAATAATACCTTCTGTATCTTATAAGACCAAAAATTATAAATAAATATCATACCTACCAAACAAGAATATTCTATTAGAAGAAATAATAAAATTAATAAGACCATGTGGCCATATAATTTGTACATCCTTAATTGACATGAAACTAAATTAGTTTTTTTTACATTTTAAGCATGAATCACGTAAAAATTTATTATCCACTTTACGTATAGTTCATATAAGGACTATTTGGTTCTCAAAAAAAATATTATTCAATATGAAATTATTGAATCCCATCCTATTATGAAAATTTTGTTTCATTTTATATATAAAATAATCATTTGACCTTTTTATCATTAAATTCAGAAAAATTAATGGAATTTTTTTTTGGTTATCAATTTTCCAACACTAAATACTTTTATCTTTAAATAAAATATATTAATAATTAAAAAATAAATAAAAATTTCCACCATCACATAGTTATGAAATCATTTTGAAAATTTTTTTTAAAACCACCAACAAATAATATTTTAGATATAATAACATAGTTTTTAATTCCATCTAGAGTAAAATATTTTCCCATCAATTTAGAATTGTCACAAAACAACTTATTATATCCATCAAATTTATTAAATTATATATATTTTTCTATATCACCAGTAAAATTCCATGAGAATCCAATGACTATATACCAAACATCATTTGTGATACTTTTATGACATACTTCCTATAATAATCAATTAATTTCATTTTTGTAACAAGGGAAATTTGGGTAACATGGGATTAGAAAGTGCATTATTAGAAACTAAAACTGATTTCAAACATTTGATTATAAAAAATATAGTAGATATATATTTATAAATTAAATCCATTATTTGGCCATGTTATTATGGTAATATTAAAGTATTCTGATTCAGATAATGACTATCCATTTTACATGTAAAACATTATGCAATATATCTACTTACATTAGAAATTTTTGAAAATAAAAAATTATAAATTTTATGTAATTTGTTATGAAAACCATGATGGGATATAATATATTCATATTATTGAACCTCATAATTTTATAATTTATTTCATTACCCTATTCAAAATACTATAGATTTTACTTTTATCATTTAACTTAATTTTTAACCAGTCAATTGTCACTAAGAACATTATCAAAATTACATATTTTGGATACATGTAATGTTGAAATAAAATTAATTTAAAATTCTAATTATTCGATATTATCAAGTACATAATTATATTATATTATATAATTTACTTTTCATAATTTGTATAATTAATTTAAATCTACAAATATTTATTCACATATAAATCTACCATGTGAAGGACCATATGCTAGCTCTTATAATTTGTGTACAGACTAAATAAGTTTCCAACATTAGGATAATTTATTTCAACAACCATATGTAATACCACATAAATGATTTTTTTTAAAAATAATATTCAAAGGATGAATAATTTTTATTTTCTGTTACTTTATTAGATGAAGCTGTTAATAAGAAATTGAAAACCACTTTGTAGAACTATATTCTTTAAAATTACTTGAATCTTATATGAAACTCTATTGAGATGAAAATGATTTATTTTCTTTATTTTGTTTATTATGTTTTTTGTCTACTATAGTCTTCTAAAAAAGTGCATGTTGGGACCTCATTACCTATATTCATAAAAAAATTACACCTGGAACATCATTGTAAATTAAATCACTTTTCTTATCCTCCAAAATATTATCCCACGGATAGTTATTTTGATATCTCCTTCAGTATTCATACATTCATGGATATAAACAATGTGAAACATATGTACAATCATTCCTATAAAAAATATATATCATTGAATTAAAAGAGAAAATAGATACATTTGATATGAAATAAAACCCCATTTTCATTGAATTACCATATTCAATAATATATTTATCCTAAAACTCTTATATTAATAATGATATAATATTCTCATCAGTAATATGTTCTTTTGATGATTTTACTTACTTATATAGTAACCATTTTAGTATTCCACTTTTAAGGAAGTTCCCCCAATTATTATTTTAAAAATAAAAATATTATCTATAGATTATCCTAATGAACTCATACAATTTACTATGATAATGATTCTATGTAATAATTGATAAATGTTTCTTCATCACCAATTTTAAATTCCTATTATTCATCTATAAATATTCACAACATTGTTTTAATATTCATTTTTGACATATGATATGCATCATAAAAAATTTACTAGATGTTATGAGCTATATAACATGCAGATACGTGACTACCCATTTTAATTTTTTCACAATCTAAATTTTTATAATGTTTTAATTTAGAAAATAAATTACTATAACATTTACAACAAATGATCTATGATCACCATTCAATTACATGTTTGGATTTTCATTGGATGTCATGTGGTCAATGCTACATTGGTTTATAAATGATTTCATCTGAGATTTCTAACACCCATAATTGTTACCATCAAAATGATGTGTTTATTGAGTAATCTATAAGTAATTTATTCTATTTTCATTCATCATAAGTATATCTTATCACCTTAAATGTAATTTTGGGAAATAGTTTTATGGAATATAAAAATATATCAAGATAGGTTCCTTGGTTTTCTCCCAATTGTTCATTTGGATTAGATGATGGAATATAACCAAGGTTGGGGTGAATTAGTGTTATTAAATTAATTTTAACATTAATGTTATTATTTTATACTAGTTATATCACCGCATCCCTAGTTACCCAGAGTTGTTGCATTATTACATAACATTGTCCTAATCAAAAAACATCATGTCTTGAAAGATTTAATTGTTTATTTTCCTTGGAAATACTAGATAAAATTTTAAGATATACATTACATTATAAAATGAAAAAATACAATAATATAGTCTCCAAAGGCCACACTCATGTCGCTTATACTATCCCTACAGGTCAGTCATAATATACCTCTTCACATCCTAGGAAAAATAAAACAGAGAATGGGGTGAGCTCAGATTCTCAGTAAGGATAACAATATAGTGGAAACTCTCATAAATAAGAATAAACATTTAAGGAAATGTAAGACTAGATCAAAATCCTTTTAAACATGAAATTCAGAAAAAAAATAGAAAATGTAAAATCAAATAATTCAATTTACATATTCCCATGGAAATTATACTAGTCGAATAATCAAATGAAATATCAATAACAACATTCATAATGATGGATTGCATAATTCTAGACTTCATAACCACATAGTCATGGTGTTATGCCAAGACTAAAAATAAGATTTTGTCAACGCCTTGTGCCAAAACCCCAGATTGTCTCATGAGACCTACCGATGCATCGAGGAGCTATAGCGGGATCCAATCGTCACTTATTAAGTCCAATGCATTCTTCATAGGTAAAGGTGTAAACATAACATAAACATTCGTATAAAAAAAAGCATATGAAATGTCAATACTTTATCCATAAATCATGAATGGTGTAAAAATAAAACATTTATAGTCAATCATTTCACAAAATCTTCAACACAATATGGAAGTTTTGTATCTTAATAAATCTTTATCAGACAAGATTAAAATACATCAAAGGATGTTGACATAGATGAAATCAGTACATTTTTAGAGAAATATCTCTTTCTATTATGAAATCATATAAAAGTAATATAATTATTAAAGAAATGTTTATTTTGAAAATATCCGTATAAGATTGTATGGGAAACATTTATGATGATATAACGGCAGAAAATAGCCACACCCACCATATAAGTTAAGAAAATACATTGTTAACCTAATTTTGTCGAAAAGGTCATAAAGTACATTATTTAGAAAATGATCAAAAGATTTATTTCGAAACATATATGTTCAAATAAAGGTATAAATTACATTAACCCATAGTATATTATATAGTAATTTTTTTGAATTACAATTTTAATAAAACATGGATATGGATGATAAACTGGTCCCAGAAGATACTAACATAAAAACAACGTCTGATAATAATGAGATTGTGAAATTAAACCTTAACATGAACATTTTTGTGGTCAAGGGTAGGTTAAACTCCTATATAATAGTGAAATAATTTTTATAAATTTATACAAGAACCACATACATTAATATGATATCATATATGATCTTCTAATATTTCTTTGTTAATGATTTTTTAGTAGTATCATCGTTTCAGGTGTTAACTGATACGTTTTCTTTTATATTCTTGGTTACATAAGCCATGTTTATTATGGATAATATTTATATGATTCATATATAGAATGATATTTTGTTCATAAACATTATTTTTAATCATAAGATTAAAATTATTCTTGAATGATTACGATGGGGAATGAATCTCATCGCGTTCGTGAAGATGGAATTCAGTACGTATGCATGATCGACAATATCATTATTTTGATATAAATATTGTATATAATTGGATGGTATATCATATATAAATAATCATTATCATGTTATATTTATTATTTACATCATTTATATTCATTATTATACCCATCTAAATGATGAATTATTTGAATAACAAACTACACCACGACGTGGAGATGGTAATCCATATGTACACATATATGATGACTTTGTCATTTATAGAATGGATATAAAAATGAATATAGTTTTATCCTTTTTATAATAACATCACATTATATATAGGATACTGTAGTTATTATTTTAGAATAGAAACAAAAAAGAAAGAGGAAGTGGAAGAAGAATTGAACTTGAAAGGGGTTATGAAATATTTACCACTTCTTCGGGTTCTTTCTTTTGATTTGAACAAAAGGGCTCTGTATGTTGGATTTATAACTAATGGAAGGACTCTAGGATTTTGGTAGGATAGGTGAGAGGATATTAGGTCTGGGGTTGTCTATGAAAAATGGCTTTGATCATGTGAATTTGAGAGAAGGGGAAGTTCTCTTTTATAAGAGAGGTGATGTTCACTTGAGGAAGAGCTTGAAATATTATTTTATAATAAAATCATTTTCAGTTTATAATGGATCCAAAATTAATTATTTAATGTATAAGGAAGGTATGGGTAGAAAATATCTTATAAAATAGGTTTTAGACATGATTAGGTCATCATATTAATCTAATCTTTTAGATTTAACTCTTAGATAAATAATTTGACATTTACCATGTATCTGGGTGTTTTTATATTATATGGTTAATAAAATTACAATAAACACCCAAGAGAACCTAATGTGGTTCATTAAAGATATATATAATATTATTTAATCCCTTTGGCCAAACCATCGATTTTTAGGAATATAATATCAATTAATAATATGATATTTGTTTTAAAAACTCTTTTATGTAAATTTTGACACTATTTAGTATTTTGTTTTTGTTAAATTCATAACAGAATTATTACATTGAATAAAATTAATTTAATCAACCCTAACATGTAATATTAACGTATAAAATTAGTGTAATTCATTAAAAGTCTCAAATTAGATTTATTTGGATATTTATAATATCAATTATTGTAATCATTCATTAATAAAGTAATTATTGCATCATCATTGTGTCATAAATAAATTTGATTAATTAATATATAAAAATTATAAATAAAATACCATTATTTATGAATTTTTTTAGATTTATAATGAATATTTATAGTCTAATTTATCTTTTTTTAACCATATTTTAAAAATTGTCTAGTTATTTAACTTTGAGTTTATCTCTTTTAACTCTTCTTTAAAAATAATAATAATTGTTCTAATCTAATCCAAGTGGACCAAAGAGGATCATTTTTTATTCCAAAGGTTGTTTTTGGTCTAACTATAATTATCCAATAAAATGAAGACATGTTTTACGGTAATTATGATATAAATTTTACCCTTAATTACCCTATTTACATTTAACTGTGGTAAATAAAAGTCAAAAGTTACTATTCACCAAAAAAATATTTTCATATTATTGAACGACATTATTCTTACTGATATCAACCATGTCTCTTGTATTTTAAAAATTCCACTCACAGAATAGGTAAAATTATATTTTATGCGAATTTTCAAATGCTCCTATGAGGAGGGTAAAAGACAGTAAAAATTTAAATAAATTTTTATAAATCTAATATTATTAGAAAATTACTTCATTTCATTACACTGTACATTAATAAGTATTATGTATCTATTTTGACCTAAAATAAATTTAAATAAAATAATTTATTATTTAGTTAAAAAGTTGGTTTTGAACCATAACGGAGTGGTTTTCACTATTCATCAACAATTGAATGTTTTCAAAAAAATACCAAAAATTCACCCAATGATAATTTTGATATTATGAATCCAAAAATGAATTCCATTCTGAATGATAAAATTTATAAAATTTAAAAAAGTGGGTATTACTATTCATAACAGCTAGTTTGATTGGTTGTGGTGTGTTTGAACTCGAAGTTGCGTACAACACAAGCTATTATATTATTCAAATGTAAACGTATCATGGAATCATGGGTTGTTACATTCTCTCATTCTCAAAATAATTTCTTCCTTGAAATTTCTATAATATTACTGCATAAAAAGATTCGGGTGGTCCTTCGTCATAAGTTCCTCAGGTTCCAGCATTACCTCTATCATCTTATGGTTTCTCCATAGAAATTTTACCATAAGAGTCATCTTGTTTCTTAGCACTTGTTCTCTTGTATCAAGAATGTTGATAAGATCTTCAAAATTAGACAGATCATGTTCCAGTTCTAATTCTTCATAGGTGAGTACATGCGTTGGGTTAGGCATGTATTTTTTCAACAGCGATACATGGAACACATCATGAACTTTGGAGAGACTTGGAGGCATTGCCAAACAATAAGATACAACTCCAATTTGTTCTAGAATTTTGAAATATCTGATGTACCTGGGACTCAATTATGACTTCTTATCGAAATGTATAACTCCATTCCATGTAGATACCTTCAAGAAAAAATGATCTCCTACTTGGAATACTAAATCCTTCCTTCAGTTTTAAGCATAGCTCTTTTTCCTACATAGGGCTCCTTTGATGTGGGTTTGTATAACCTTAATATTTTCCATTTATTCCTCCACAAGTTATGGTAAAATGAGTTTTCCTTCACCAACACCATCCGAACATCTTGTTGTGTGAGATTTCGTTCCATATAATGCTTCATATGGTTCCATATGAATACGTTAATGAAAGCTATTATTATAGGAAAATTATACCATAGTTAAATATTGATCTCACATACCTCAAAATTAATGTGATCAAGATCTCTACATGTCATATAATATTGGAATAGTCCATTCTGATTGTCCATCAGTTTGAGGGTGGTAGGTAGTGCTCAAATGAAGTTCAGTATCCAGGGCTCTTTGAAGACATTTCCAGAATCATAATGTAAAACAGGTATCATGATCTGAAACAATTGATAATGGTATTCCATGAAGTCTTACAACTTCATTAATATATAATCTTTCTAGACGTTCAAGTGGTAAATCTTCTCTTATAGCATGAAAATGTGCATACTTGGTAAGACTATCAATAAGGACCCATATTGCATCATTCCTTCTTGGAGTCTTTGGTAGCCCCATGAAAAAGTCAATCGTAATATTATCCCATTTCCATATAGGTATGGGAAGAGGTTTCATGAATCCTCTAGGCTATTGCCTTCCAGCTTTCACTTGTTGACAAACCCTACTTCTTAACACCAAATCTAAAATTTCCCTCTTCATGTTGTCCCACCAAAAATGATTCTTCAAATCTTTTCACATCTTGGTGGAACCAGGGTGTATAGAGAAATTAGAGTTATGAGCTTCATCTATCAATTCTCCTTTTAGATCCGGTATATCAGGAACATAATGTCTCTTACCAAATTTCAAAATACCAACTTCATAAATGATGTCACTCAATATCCCATCATTCACAGCTTTAATCTTCTTTTGAAACTCATCATCGTCAGCATTAGAACTTTTTATCCTTTTTAGTAAAGATGGTTTGACAACCATTTGAAAAAGTATTTATGTTTCACCTTCCATGATTATTCCCATATACATTTTCACTAGATCCATGAAAATAGGATCCCTTTCAACTCCCATATTGTTCAAAACTCCATGATCCATTCTACTCAAAGAATCTTCCACATTATTTTCCTTCCCTGGGTGGTAGTGTATTGTGAAATCATAATAATTGAGTAGTTCAAGCCATCTCCTTTGCCTCATGTTGAGTTCTTTCTGTGATAAAATATATTTCAAACTCTTTTGATCAGTATATATCTCACATTTTAACCATATAGATAATGTATCCATGTCTTCAAATCAAAGATTAGATCTACTAACTCAAGATCATGATTATGATATTTTTACTCATGAATATTTAGCTGTCGTGTTTCATAGGCAATAACCATGTCATTCTGCATAAGTTCTTAACCAAGTCCTTTATTTGAAGCATCATTATAAATAACAAACCCATCATTCCTTGATGCTAGAGTCAAGATAGGAGCATTGAATAATGTTCTCTTAAGATCTTAAAAATATTCTTCACACTACTTTGTCCAAAAAAATTATCTCCTTTATGTGTGAGCTTGGATAATGGGTTAGCTAGCTGGGAAAACTTCTAGGTGAAACATCGATAATAACCTGCTAAACCAATAAAACTGCATACCACAGTTATACTCATTGTTGAAGGCCATTATTGGATTTCTCTCCTCTTAGAATAACCCACAGAGATTCTATCATTAGAGACAATTTGGCTAGGAAAAGAAATATCCTGAAGCCTGAATTAAAACATGCTAAACTTCCTGTATAATTCATTTATTCTGAGGGTTTTCAGAATGGTTCACATGTGATTTTCATGATCGTAATATCATTTGGAGTATAATAGGATATCATCAACAAATACCACTTCAAATACATGAAGATATTGCTTGAAAACACTGTTCATTAGATCCATGAAGACTGAGGGTGTATTAGTCAATCCAAAATACATTACTGTAAACGCGTAATGCCTGTAACTGGATCAAAAAAAATTTGGAATGTCTTCATTCTTCATACACAATAGATGATATCCATATCGAAGGTCAATCATTGAAAAATATTGAGCTCCATGAAATTGGTTGAATAAATCATCAATGAGAGGTAGGGGATAGTTGTTCTTTATTTTTATAGCATTGACCTCCCTGTAGTTAATGAAAAACCTCATAGATTCATCTTTCATCTTAACAAAAAGGATAGGGGCTACACCTGGAGAAACACTAGGGTTAATAGATCCTTTATTGCTCAATTCCTCTAGTTGTTTCTTTAGTTCCACTAATTCCACAGTTTCCAATCTGTATCGGGTCTTCAATATGGGCCTTGAACTAGGAATTAAATCAATGGAAAACTCAATTTATCATTCTGGAGGATGTCCATGTAAATATTATGGAAACACATCAACATATTCTTTCACAATAGGTACGTCCTCTATTTCAAAATTCCTTTCCTCGCCCTCAGTTATTTAATTCTCTTTCTCCCCAATAATTGATTTTAGTTGAGATACTGGGGGTAGATCTAGATAAGAATCTGATGGTGACATTTCTGCTTTAAAGATAAGGTACTCCTTATCATCATCGAAAATTGTAACCTCCTTTTTCTTACAATAAATTTTCGCATAATGGTCCGAAAGACAATCCATACTGAGGATTTTGTCACATTTAATCATGGTTATTATGATGAGATCTATAGATAGTTAACATTTATATTCCTTAATGAGAACTGATTCACAAATCATTGTTGCAATGATACTTCCCTTAGGAGTTCTGACTGATGACTCCCTGGTTAAATCAAATTGAAAATAACTAATTTTCTTAGAAAATTGGGAATATATAAAACAATGCGATGATCTAGAATCAAATAATCCATTTGCAAAACATAAGGAAACCATTAAATTACCTACCACCACATCTTTCGGTGCTTCAACTTCAGAAGTAGTGATAGCATAAGCTTGGCTTTGATCCCTTGTTCTTTTCTAAGGTATGATTCCTTGGAACTTGGGACATTCATTTTCATAATTCTCCCTTTCTCTGCAATCGTATCATTCAACATTGACAGCCTCTTCCTTCCCCATGCAATCACGGGCACGGTGGTCTTTTTCAACACACTTATAACAGACTCTCGTTCCCTTTCACGAAAGTACCAGGGTGTTTCTTCCCACATTAACTACAGGATTGATATTCAACTTTTTCCTTCTTCCCATTATTTCAATTTCTAGAGTGTTCAGCAGATCTCTTCTTCTCTAGCTTGGCTTTAAAGTCATAAGACATAGATAATTCATTTTTTATCATGACAGCACATTGGACAATATCCTTGTATGACAAGAAGGATTTTGAGACTAATGCTCGATGGAGAAATGGTTTCAACCTATAAATGAAATGATCAAAATTACATCTTGGGTTATATATATAATCTGCAGCATGCCTTTCTAAACATCTAAAGTTAGCCACATACTTTGCGACATTCTCGTCCTCTTTTTTCCTCAGACTCAGAAATTATCTTTCCATATCCACTCGATGGTCATGAGGAAAGTATTTTTCTAAGAAAATATCTTTATACTCCCTCCATTCCATATTTTATACATCATAATCTTCCTTTTTTTTTTAATATATGACCACCATTGATCTGCATCACCCATGAGGTGATAAACATCCATGACAAATTTTTCTCTTTCACTACTCCCTACAGAGTGAAATATTTTCTCTAAGGAATTTATCCATTGATTAGATACTAATGGATTTATAATCCCATTGAATGTTGGTGGTTTTTTCCTCATGAAGCGGTCTAACATTGATCCTCCAGGTTGTGGATCTGGGTGCTCCATACGGATAAGGTTATTATTCATAACCTGAGTTAGTTATCCCAATATGGTAATAAGATGATTAGCTCCAGTTGATTCACCACCTCATCTATAATTATCTTGAGTTGGAGGGAAATCCCTACATGTATTATTTGTGTTGACATGGTTTCCATTTCTTCCACTAGGCGCCTTTTCTAATCAATGGCATATAGTAGACTTGTTTATGAATCGCAATAAATAATTCCAAACTTGTAAAATAGTTAACATATATTGAACAGTTTATGGATATGATCCATCATAATAAAAATGTTTTCTTTGATGATGTATATACTCATAAACCATTCATAATGGTTTTTAAGGAAAATGAGAATTATCCTAAGCATATCCCCCAGGAGTTTCCTAACCAAGAGTGATGCAATGCCCATTATCATGCATCAGTTCCCAGTCGAGTCTAGCTCAAAGTGGTGTTTTCGGGTTTTAACCCTAGGTACATCTGTGTTAGAGCTACCTCTACCAGCTCTAATCCATACATGGATTTTTTTTCTTGGAAAACTCACAAAATCTCTATAGTACCAAAATTCTATGAAGTTATTCTATACTAATCCTCAAATTCTAACATAGGGTAGTGTTCTCTTATCAGATTTTTTCTAAATCTAGATTCCAAGGGTTGTAATAAACATCTTCTAATACCAAATGTAATGTCCAGACCCTAGTTACCCAGAGTTGGTTCATTATTACAAAATAGTGGCATCATCACAAATGATTAAGTCTCTAAATACCGATTAGTTTAGTAGCCTTGGAAATACTCGATACATTCATAAGTTTTATATTAAATCATAAACTAAAAAACTACTCTGACATATTCTCCATAGGCCACACTCATATCCCTTATACTATCCCTGAAGGTCAGTCATAATATAATTTTTCGCATCCTGGGAAAAATAAAACATAGAAATGGGTGAGCTTAGATGTTCAATAAGGATAAAAATATAGCTGAAACTTTCATAAATAATCATAAAAATTTAAGGCAATGTAAGACTAAAACAAAAGAATTTTAAACATAAACGTCAGTATAACATTGAAAAGATAAAATCAAATAATTATTTTTACTTAGTCACATGGATATTCTACTAGTCGAATAATAACATGCAATATTAATAGTGACTTTCATAATGATGGAATGCATAGTGCCAGACTTCATAACCACATAGTCAAGGCCTTGTTCCAAGGATACAAATAAGATTTTGTCATGGCCTTATTCCAAGACACTAGTTTGTCTCATTAGACCTACTGATGCTTCGGGGAGCTATTGCAAGCTACACCCTTCACTTAATAATTTCAATGCATTCCTCATATTAAAAAGTGTAAACATAATATAATCATTCGTATTTAAACTAGCTTACGAAATGTCAATACATTATCCATAAACCATGAATGGTGTAAAAATAATACATCCAAAGTCAAACATATCACAAAATATGCAATAAAATATGGATGTATTGTATCATAATAAATCAATTGAAAACAAGATTCAAATCCATCAAAGGATGTAGACATATATGAAATCAAAACTTTTTTAGATAAATATATCTCTCTATTTTTAAATGATTTAAAAGACATATAATTATAAAAGAAATCATTAAATTTTAAAATAATTTTATAAGATTTTATGGGAAGCTTTGACGATGATATAATGGCGGAAAATATCCACACCCGCCGTATAAGTTAAAAAAAGACATTCTTACCTTAATTTTGTTGAGAAAGTCATAAAGTACCTTGTTTGGAAAACGACGGAAAGATTTATATCAAAAAATATATGGTAAAATAAGGGTATAAATGACTTTAACCCATAGTATATTAAATAGTAAAAATGTTTTGAATTAAAATTTTCTGATAACAGTGATGTGGTGGATTAAGAGGTCCTAGTAGATACTTACGTAAAAACTACCACGGATAATAAAAAGATTGTGAAATTAACCCATACCTTGTAATTTTCATTGGTAGAGGGTAGGTTAAACTCATGTATAATGGTGAAAAATTTGTTATTAAATTATAAAATAACCATATAAATTAATATTATATCAAATTTGATCTTCTAATATTGCTTTGTTAATGATATTTTAGTAGTATCATCATTTCGGGTGTTAACTGATTCGTTTTCCTTTATATGATAGGTAACGTAAGCCATGTTTGATATGGATAGAACATATTTGATTCATATACATAATGATATTATGTTCATAAACATTGTTTTTATTCATTAAATGAATATTATTCTTCAATGATTATGATGGGGAATGAATCTCATCGTGTTCGTGGTGAGGGTAATCCGTACGTACGCACGAGCGACAATATCATTATTTTGAAATTAAAATCACATATAATTGGATTTTATTTAATAAATAATGAATCTTTATCATTTTAAATTATTTATTTACATCCTTTATACTCATTATTAAAACAATCCAAATGATGATGTGTTTGAATATCAAACTACAACACGACGTGGAGACTATAATCTATACGTACACACATATGGTGACATTGTAATTTATTGGAAGGATATAATAATGAATATGGTTGTACAATTTTTATAATAAAATCATACTATATAGAAGATACTTGATTTATTATTTTAGAATGGAAACAAAAAAGAAACGGTAAGTGGAAGAAAAAAAGAACATGAAAGGAATGATGAAATGTGTACCTCTTCTTCGGGTTCTTCCTTTTGATTTGATCAAAATGGATCATTATGTTGGATTTATGACTAAAGGATTGCCTATAGGATGAAGGTATGACATTTTAGAGGATATTTGTTCAGGTTTTGGCCGAACCAAATGGATTATAATGTGTGAATTAGAGAGAAGGATAAGTTCCCTTTTATAATAGAGGTGAGGGTCACTTTAGGAAATGTTTGAAATATTATTTTATAATAAAATAATTTTCAGTTTCTAATGGCTAAAAAATGAATAATTTAAAGTCTAAGGTGGGGATGGATCGAAAAACTCCCAACCAATAGGTTTTAGATGGGTTTAGGTCATCATATTAACATTATCTTTTATATTTAACACGTAGTTAAATGGTTTGACATTTACCATGTCTCATTGTATTTTTAAATTATATGGATAATAAATATACTATAAACTTACTAGAGAACATAAATTGGTTCAATAATTACATATATAAAATTATTTAAGACCTTTGGCCGAATATTAGATTTTTAGGAATAGAATATCAATTAATATTATAATATTTGTTTTAAAACAACTTTTATGTCAATTTTGAAACAATTTGGTATTTTGTTTTTGATAAATTCATAAGTACAATATTACTTCGAAAATAAATTCATTTAATCAACCATATAATTTAATATAAACTTGTAAGATTATTTTAATTCATTAAAAGTATCAAATTAGATTTATTTGGATATTTATAATATCAATTATTATAATCTTTCATTAATAAGGTAATTACTACATCATCATTGTGTCATAAATAAATTTAATTATTTAATGTCTAAAAATTATAAATAAAATACCATTATGTAGGAATTATTTTTATCTTTATAGTGAATATTTATAGTCTAATTTAACTTATTTATAACCATATATTAAAAATGTTTTAGTTAGTAAACTTTGAATTGAACTCTTCTAACTCATCTTTAAATAAAATAATAATAAATGTTCTAATCTAGTACAAGTGGACCAAAGAGGATCATATTATATTCCTAAGGAATTTTTTTGGTCTGATTTTACTTATAAAATAGAATTAGGACATGTGTTATGATAATTATGATATCATTTTTACCATTAATTACCACCCTATTTACTTTTAACCGTGGTAAATAA
This sequence comes from Viscum album, assembly GCA_963277665.1. Taxonomy (NCBI): domain Eukaryota; kingdom Viridiplantae; phylum Streptophyta; class Magnoliopsida; order Santalales; family Viscaceae; genus Viscum; species Viscum album. The sequence goes on from OY728122.1 coordinate 1,994,173,102, forward strand.
AAGTCAAAAGATACTATTAAAAAAATATTATTTTCATCTTATTGAACCACATTTTTTTAACTGATATCAACCTTATCTCTAGGATTTTTTAAATACCACACACATAAGCAATAAAATTATGTGTTATGAAAATTTTCAAATGCTCCTAGGAGGTGGGTAAAAGACGGTAATAAGTTCAATAAAATGTTATATATCTAATATTATTACAAAATGACTTCAATGAATTACATTGAACATATATAGATATTATGTATCTATTTTGACCTAAAATATATTTAAATAAAATAATTAATTATTAAATTAAAAAGTCAGTTTTTATCAACAACGTAGTGTTTTTCACTCTTCATAAAAAAATTAAAGTGTAAAAAATGATACAAAAAATTCACTCTAAGCTAATTTTTATATTATGAATCCTAAAATGAAGTCCATTTTTAAAGATAAAATTTATAAAATTTCAAAAGTGGATTTTACTATTCATAATGGCTAGTTTTATTGGTTGTGGTTTGTTTGAACTTGAAGTTGCGTACAACACAATCTATTGTATTATTTAAAGGGAAATGTACCATGGAAGCTTGGGCTGTTACACTAGTTATGTTAATGTAAAATAAATATAAAAGGATATATAAATGGTAATTATTATACTGGTTTAGATCTAAATGATCCTTTTCAAATATTTAACATTCTCAGAAACCATGAAAGATGAAACCTACTAGAAAAATATAATGTCATATAAATATAAATATTTTACACTTCTAGTCACAACCTAATTTCAAACAATTTTTCCTCTTGTGGATTAAATTCAAATTGACCTACCTTTCTCCCATATAGAGGCCCAAAATAAATATCCTTCCCTTTTCACACATGGAGTCATAACCCAATTCATGTCATTAGTTTGGGATTCAGAACCAAAAAACCTACCTTTTATGAGTTGAATTAAACATTTTATTTTTATAAATAGAAAAAATAAAATAAAGTAAAACCATATAACTAGATGATGTATTCATAGTTAGAGTTTCAAGGAATTAATGAGATATCAATCTACAAATTATAAAAAAAATTGTAGTTTATTTAATTGTTATAATTGATCACCAATCATTTTCAAACATGTATTGTTTAATAATAATCTCAACCTCATGGTTTTTCATTAGTTTGGTCCAATATATATATATATATATATATATATATATTATTTCATTATTCAAAACATCATTAAAATAAAAATACCTTTAAAAATTTCTTTCTACAAAATACAATGTTGTTCATGTACCTTCAGTGAACTAAATTAACTTGTTAAATTCTTAATTGCAAGATAAATTTCCATGTGTAATAATATTCAGGTAATTCCTCCTATATATTGTATATAATTATATCTTTAATTATATTTAAACTCGTTATGAAATTTAATATAATAGTAAACTGTGAATATTAATATCCATGTAAAACTAACACATAATATTACATACTAACTCTTCATATTTCATCTGATTTGAATTTTTAACATTTTTATTCTAAAATATAAATGTAAATATCCAAAAAATATTTTTAAAATGCGGATATAATTTAATTGAACATTAAACAAATTAAATTTTTTTGCCTTGGTTTATAAAAAAATTATAATCAACTCTAGAAAAAATAATAATCTAATTATAATCACAATAAATATATAGAAATTGAAAATATTAAATATTATGAGAATATATAATATTTATAGATTTTATTAAAAAATATATAAATAATGATAAAAATGATGGAAAATTCATTTAAGTGGGTTTCACATAGTAGTTTTTAATTATATAATAAAATTAATGTATCCAAAATCACATAATTGAATCATGTTAGTGAATTCGTGGAGTTGAATAATGTATGGTAATTCACATAGTTGAATTAAAATAAATATTTGACATTCAAAAATCATAAAAGATTATTCATGCAACCATTTTAAGAAATATTTTTCCAAAATGGTTTATCAACTTTTTGACCTAAATATGATGGTTGAAAAAAAATCAGGTTTGGTTCCATTAGACATATATATATATATAGAATTTTATTTGATTTCCAAATAATCAAGAATCATTATAAAAAAAATAAATATAAATAATATTATCATGAAAATAAGTTTTCTAAATTGCTAAAAATGTATAATTTAGTCTAACGACATTTAGTGATTTCAAAAAAAATATGACACAATATTTATTGATTTAGTATTTTATTAATTCTAATTAAATGAATAATTTTTTTTATATATTCTAACTCAAAAAATATAAAATAAATTAATTAGTTATTGATCAAATTTTATTACTGAAAATTTGATGATAAAAATATTTTCAAAACATGCTACACCGTTTAGCGATGTGGGGGATTTGAATATGTGAATTATCGATGTGGTAGAATAGAAAATGTGAATTGGATACATGGGAATAATGAAAAATATAAAAATGTTATTTTGAGTTCTCAAATTATATATTTTTCTAGGATCTAAATATACATCATTTAGAAATTGTTATTTGAAATTAAAAAATGGATTATGATTATATATTATGATATTAAATATTATTATATGATCATTATTAAGCATACATTAATCAATACACAATTCCAAGTAGTAAGAATTTGAAATGAAATTAAACAAATAAAAAATAAAATGGTTTAAGGACCCTCTCACCTTATTTTATGATGGTGGGGGATCTTCTATTACTAATTATCTAAGTATAATTTTCTTCGTTATTATTTATTTTCTCTCTTGTCTATTATCATCTTTTCCATATTGTTGATTTTTTTTCTTGATTTTGGAAGATATTTGTTTCTACTCTCTATGGTGATGGTCATTAATTCACCTCATTGATTGAGTTTCATATTTCTCAGATGTATTCCTCATTCTATTCCATGATTTTGATCAATAATTTGACTGACATATAATTCTAGTTTTCATATAACCAAATATTCAACTTTTGTGTTCCATTTAAACTCAATAATTACTCATCGTTATTAATTCAAATTGATCAACTCCATCAAGAATGCTCTAGCGATTTTCATGAATATTTCAATTGTCTACTCAAATGTATTAATTTTTTCATGAATATATGTTCAATGGGTTTCTTATTGTCTATATTCTTGTGGTATTAATACATATCCAAGAGGTTTTTTTGATTAGTCCTATATCATTAAATATTATTTTTCATATTATAATCTACATAATTAACCTTTTCCTTGTCCATAAATTGGTGGTTTTTGAATTTCTTAATTGTATGCATACTTTTTTTCATCACCTCTATTTGGGACACAGTGCATCATTCGTTCCCCAGCACGTGCACTCCTCACATTAGGTTTCTTTCTAACTACCATGGAAATCTATTTCATTCCATGTCATTAAAATTGTATAAAATTCATATAGAGACTTATTTATGAGTGAAACTAAAACCAAAAAATAAAAAATGTACATATTTTCCAACAAGAATCCAATCTAAAATATTTGTGAAAAACCACATGTCAAATAAATGATGTGGAAATTTTCAAGTTAAATATTTGAGATTATACCATATTGTATAAAGTGATTCCTCATCAAATTTACTGAAATTCAAAATATTGATTCAAAAAATTATTAAATTTTTATTATTGAATAAGCATAAGAATTTTAGGAATTTACTAGACAACACATCCTATGTAGTAATAGAATGAGGTGGTAATGGTTGAATCTATTAAAATGATTTCTCTCCTAAATTAATCCAAAATAACAATATCCTTTCCAAATAATATAAAAATTTATGTAATTATAATTTATCATAATGTATGAATAAATACACTAGATAATTGTGGGGGTCCTCATGCGATATCCAATAAAATGTACTAAATTGAATATAATCTAAACGATTGATGACTTGGCCTTCATGTGATTGCTTACAACAAGTGCTACAATTTTGATCTATTTAAGCACTATGTTTGATGAACATATATAATTTATTTGAGTATTAATCCCCATATCACTTCTGTAAACAACTTTGACATCAATATTTTGGCCAAATCTAACCACGTTTACTTTCACTTTGAAATTATTCTTTAAATTATTTTCAATATCTTGGTTAAAATTAATTATCTCCATGAATTTTATTTATGTAGACATGTTCAGTATATGAAATTTATACTAAAATAAAAACATGGATAATAATAGGATAATTAATAAATAATAAATAATAAATAAATAAGAACAGTAAAATGAGGAAACCATTTTCGGCAACGGTGCCAAAAATTTCACCTTCCCACAGGGGGTTATTAATTCTTATGAGGATAATCAAATATACATATTATAAAAAATAACTCAAACTAAAAATAATACATAATTAAATATTGTATAGATAAATTTTTTGGTCAAATGCAAGAGAAGATAGAAAATATTTTTAGGGACTTAATGTGTCTTTAGGGAAAATAAATAAATCAAAATAAGAGATACGTGTTAGGAATTGTAATTTATGGGTTTGGGTGCTATTGAAATGAATTTATATCCTTTATAGTCATTTTGTTGTCATATGTGATACTACATGACTTGGATTTCACCCTCAAATTCAAAATCACCACTTTTTATGGTCATGTATTTGGGATTATAATTGATTTAGGTGTCTTAATAATGGGTTTAATAATAATAATATTTAAATTTATAATTTTCTTATTTTATTGAAAACAATTATTTATAGAATTTATCATTCTTCAATATTCATGTTATGTGACCACTAAACTAGGAAAATTGTGATATTATAAAATAAATTATGATTATGTGACCCAAAAATTGATGGAAAATAATTATACCATCCCATATAACCCAATTCAATATCCATTGCATTTATTAACACATATTCTAGTAAATAATATTTCTATTAATCATAGGAAAAAAGTGAAAACAGAAAAAGATAAGATATAGAGGGATATATATCGATAATGTAATGATAGTAGAGAAACTAAAGTAGTTCTAACTTCCAAGAATTCTGAGTTCCAATATTACCACCACATTATTCTTTTTCATCTATTTCATAGTAACCAATAAATACTTATTTATTTCCAATTGAGGCCCCGTGATTTTAAATTTAGAAACACAAAAATAATCCTCAAATAAACTAATTTTACCACTTGGAATTGGTTATTTATTTCCCCATTTTATATCATCATTATTATCATCAAATCTACCACCTCAAATATTCATTCCTAAAATTTTGTGGATATCTTTTGGAATGGATTTAATTTTAATTACCCAAAAAATTAATCAAGATGAACTTTTATGAGATGGTGTCTTAATCAATATATAAAATCTCATTTCATTGTGCATAAATTGTTGAATTTGATTGTATATTCCCAAAAAATTGATACCAATAATGAATTTTGGTCATAAAAATGAGAGTTTTATCACATTGGCCATGGAAACAAATCTTCACAATAATCAATATATTATTTATAAAGGAGTTTCACAATAGAATAAATATTTTTCATGACAAATTATCCTCTATGGGCTTAGAATACCCGTATTCCCTTCCCATTCAATCTTCATGTAAGCATATCATATCTATCAACATGTCGTAGGAGTTGATATATTGATTTTATCTTTTACTTTTCTTCAAGAGGATTGTAAACCATTGGAGTTTCACTAATTTGTTCAACCTCCTTCATAAAGTATGAAATTAATGACCATAGGATATCCCTCTATGGAGTTTGGTAAGAATTATAATAGTTTCCTCTTGATCATGCCCAAAACCACAACCATCATCCCATTTCGGTGGGAATGTATTCTTCAAGGACTTCCTATTTACCATAAGATAAAAACAAGGACATAATGGAGGTAATTTAGATAACATTTAAAATTTTATAAGGACATAATCAACATGATGTGGTGATTCATTTCAAGAAGATTCCCCGCTCTATGGTATTCACTATTACTTCTAAGGCTTTGCGATCAATATTTTATCCTCATCCAACCTGTTTCAAACTTGAATATAAACAACATGGTTATGTGTATGTAATGGAATTCATATTTATATGTAGTTTATTAATTCACATTGAGATTTTTTACTATGTCTCCCTCGTTCTCAAAAAATTATATTTGACATTATCAATCACCACCCTTTATCAGCAATAAAAAGTTCACAGAGAAGGTGGTAATTTTATTATACGGAAAATACCATTGATAAAAGAATGTTATATATGCTATAAAAACAACGAAGAAGTAGTCCTTTACAATATATTTTTAGAAAAGATAAATTTTTCCCTTAAACAGGGATTATTTGTCACTAATAAAGCGTACCTGTTATACTCTCTTTTCATAGCACTGATAAAATCATTCCTTTTATCAACACTAAAAAAATAGCTTTTAGCACTTTTTAAAGGTATGTTTCATAATAAAATATACATATCATTAAAAATAATATATTAATTCCTCAATATAATTATATAGATATAAATATAATATATTTTTAAAAATATTATTTAGATAATGATAAATAATAATTTACACATAAAATATAAGATATTTAATGAAGATGACTTATAAAATAAATAAAACACTATTTATTAATCATTATATATATATATGTATAATTTAATGATAGATAAATTAAATACATTAATGAATGATCACATATATGTTGAAAACCTACCTCAAACATTATATGGAATTAAATTTTGATATTAGTGTCTTTTTAGGATATACCACATATCAAATCAAATCTCGTTTAGATATCAATGCTATAGTGGTCGAAGGAACCCCATATCAAATTGTTGGAGCATAGAACGGACTATATGGCATAAAAAACTATGTTTTTTAGTCGAGATATCCTATTATTTTAATAATGGATCATATTTCATTTCTTTTCATAGGTTATTTTTTTCCTATTTTCAGCAGTGACTAAATTTATTCCAAATTCTCACATTCATATAGATATTACGATATTAAAATTTTATAATTTTTCATATTTTATTTTTATTTATAATAAAATACATAAATAATATTACATATTTTTTTATTTTTTGACATAAAAAATATCTAAATAAATATGTTAACATATTTTTATATAAATTATCTTTCTATTTTTATATAATATAAAATTTAAAATTATACCGATTTATTTAATAAAAATATATAAATAGTTATATTCCTTTTGAATGTATATATAATCAGTATATATAAATATAAAAATATTTTTTTTGTTTCCTAAGAAACAGATATATATTATCTGCATATTCGAATTTATGTATTTTATTTTTAATATATATTATTTGATAATAAATTTAAATTTTTATAATTATATTAATATAAATCCACTAACACACATAAATAAATATATATGTGTTTGTGTGTGTGTGTGTGTGTTGGGGTGTATGTAGCGATGAATGTATTTATAAACACACACACACAGAAATCCTTTTTTATATGAATTTAAAATTAATAATAATTATATAGATAATAAAATAAAATTAAATATATATATATATCATAAAGTAGTGAAACAAAGAATATAGGGGAGTGGAAAAGATGTAGATCCACGAGGAGGAGGTCTTAGGTTCAAAATACGATAGAGGCAAAGGTGCGTGTAAGAGGCCTTAGTACTATTTAAGGGGGTGGGGGATTCAGTCCCTATTAATGTGGTGTTGGGGGTGGTTGACTCTTATAATGGTTAAAAGTTAATCCTAGCATCATTAAAGGGGTAAACCACTGAAAGAATAAAAATTTTATATTTATTTTGTTTTTTATCAATTATTTTTTAGCGCAGATAGAAGGATAAGTCCATTTAAGGATGCTCGGATTTACAACAATGGATATTCCCATCCTCATAATTGTGTCCCATGGATATTCCCATTCTTATAAGTATCAAAATGTATCAGTTATTTTGTTTTTTTTTTTGGGTACTATAACAGTATTGTAGCAGTTATTATTCGGTACGGCAGCAGTCAGAACCATTCACCCGATTTGGGCCTTTGGGGCATTGGTTTGTGCCAACGAGTCTCAAGGGACTTCGGGTCATCAAAGTCCATAGAGCTATAGGGATTTCGGGACACGAAGACCATGGAGTTTCCTAGTTCACATAGAACATGCCCTAGAAGAGGATCATAGAAACATGAGTAACAACCACCAGAAGTAGAGCTAACTGGTTTGGAAGAATGAGAGGGTATGACAGCCACCAAAGGGACCAGGAACTGTGCAGCTTTGTATTGGGAAATTATAGTCGATCTAAAATCCAAGGTGGGTATATAGGTGATTAATGATGTAGAAGCTGGGGTGGGGCAGTTCATGTGGGCTGGGCCAACGGGTCATGTATTGGGCATGGTATGCCTCTGGGCCTTCGGTTCATGTTTTGCGGGTCAGTCGGGCCTTGTGCCCTGGACCTACGAGTCATTTTCGGGTTCCTCTTAAACCCTTCATAGGGGTATTATATATAATAAAATTATAAAAATATGGACTTTGGGACATTCAGGGGGTGGTACCAAGAGTCCAAGAAGAATTAAAGCATGATTTGAATCATTATTGTGGCATGGGTGGCAGGATATGCTTGTATAGTGATGGATGATTTTTATTTCATATATGTGTAACATTACCATCATAGTTCAAATTTCATATATATGTATTTTTTTTATCATAATTTTTTAAAAATTGTTTTAATCCTCTATCTTATAGAGGAATGTTGGTGAGGATTGTGGGTACTCTTATTATTATTTCAGGATTCCATCACCTGATAAAAATTTCATACTCATTTCATAAAGACATGTCACTCATTCAATGTGTGTTTGATCCATTATAACTGTTATCTAACTAGAAATATGATTTATAATCCATGTTTTTAGCACAATAACCAAGAAAGTAGGATACATGGCATTCAAGATTAATGATGGCTCGGGATTGGGAAATATTTTTCTTAAATGAATTAAAATTTAATTGTTAAAATTCATTACATATGGAACATTTTATTATTAAAAAAATAAATATATAAATTCATATAATTATTTTATATATTCAAAAACTCATTTAAATTATTTATTTCAAAGAATATAAATATTAAATGAATAATATGGGTTATTTCAATTATTATTTTAGTGATTTTGTAAATTAAATTTATAATTGTTCATATATAAAATGAAAACATCAATCATTCTACATCATGGTGGAGTACTGTGAAAGTGAAATCATGGAATAGTGGAGGAAAAAAATATATTAATCCCTATTTTTAATACTAAATCATTAACATAATCCATCAACAATAAATAATTCACAAAGCCATGTACAATTGAATTTATTTATGATCTATATATTACTATTATTTTAATTAATTCCTTATAATAAACCTACTAAAATTGCATGAAAAAACTTGTTTGATGTATATACCACTCATTGATCTCTACCTCACAATAAGCATTATAATTCCAAGTATGTTTTGTAAGCTTTTTTTTTACATATTTTATTATGATGGACCCTAAAATCAAATATCTCATCTGGTCTTCATGGAAACATCACAATGTAAATATCATCAATTAACATTCCATACCAAGACCATTCAATCCTATCTAGTTTACAATTAAAATGTCTATCTTAACTTACCATCATATCATTAATAAAACCCAATAATGACCCAACCACAATGGGATCCCCTGTTGGCACAATAGTGAATATGGGAATTACCCCATGTCCTGCATTTAAATGGCTCTCATTTGGAGACAAACAAAATGGTAAAAACACCCAAATAAAGGCATCACCGTAAAAATCCTATAATAATTTATAAAAAAGTAATAACCAATCATGTTAAAACATATAAAATTAAAAACAATCCATTAATACATTAAATACTATAAAAAAGTGCCCCCAAATTGAAAAACCCAAAATAAATCTCATATAGAAGTGAATAATCTATATCTAGAAAAACAATTCTAGTATTTTCAATCCTAATAATCAAGTCTCCCATTAAATCATGGGGAAAAATATTTAGATATAAGGGTGTAATAATACATATATACGAAGTTCTGTCTTAGGCATTACCTCTCATAAACATGTAAAATAAGTATAATAATTACTTAGTGAACAGAATATTGTACCAACATGCATATATAAATTGTAAACTAACCATCAACCATACCATGACCCAATCACCCAATAATGTGTATAAATAATATTATATATCACCAAATGAAATTATCAAAATATAATCCCAGTAAAACATCCCCTTTGGTTTTTTCTCTCACGTCTGGAAGGAAAATTCTTTATACTTCAATACATTCTATTTGTATCAAATATTATCTAATATGGTTATGACCATAGCCCATCCAACTTTAAACCATATTGGGTTCTAATATCTCATATTAGAATTAGTTTAAATTAACATTTACCAACTGATTTTAGTACTCTTGTAGCCATTGGTAGTCAGAAACTCCAATGGGTCCATAATATTATGTTGAAATAGGTTAAAAACATAATTTGAAATCCATATCTATCATAGTAAGGTATCATAAACAAAAATCATATCGAATATATTCCCTCCACCCTCCATGTGGTATCTACACCATATACCTTTACAAAACGTTAGTATTCTGGTAAGGGAGAGTGGGTATGATAGATGAACTAGACGTTTTTACCCTACCAACCATGATATATGCGAAAAAACCTGAAATACATAATTTTTGAGTATACAAAATGTTATATAACATAGTTTGAGTGCATATTAAATCACAATAAAATAAATGTAATGTATTGACACACACATCCCACATACAATTTCCCACAAAAATTAGCGCTACAACTTCCCAAAAAATAACCATATCATTGATACTATTAAAAAGAACCACTTTCAACAATACCACCTAACCACCATCACATCCACAACAAAACATGAAAAAAGCACCGATGGTTTATTTTTTTAATACTGAAATTTCCCTTTTATGTATTTCAACATTTACTTGTCATATAATATTCATTATTTCATTCATTAAACTGATTATTAATTCTCATCTAATAAATTACCACCTATTAATAAAAAATATTCTATTCATTATAAATTTAATTCACCACATATTTTTTTTATCACACATTTAACATTCACTTCCAACATTGGATTATTACTTAAAAACTATTTATAAAAAATTACATCATATTCCATTACTTACACTTTATAATGTCAATATTTAATGGTTCATTATAATTCCATTAGGTATTTTATCCTAATTTAATATTTTCCATATTATTACTAAATTTTTCCAGGTCAGCAGGAATCAGTAATAAAATCCAATAACATCCTCAGAACCATAAATCCCATCAATAAAAATAACCCCACATTTCCAACAAAAACCATAATACCCCTTCCACGTGTTATCAAATTTATCACAATAATCATTTTACAACATCATTATTCAATAAGGAACAACTTTCCCCATCCCGATATTCTTACAATAAATATAAATTTAAACATAGATTATTTATGACTATATTTTCATGATTAGGTTAATTAATACAGTGATAGGTATTTAAAAAATAGTTTCTAATGTCATCACAAGAATACATATCATTCAACTACATATTAATAACAACAAGAATCAAGAAACATTATAATTAAATATAATTTCATGAAAACAAACCTCTTACATAATCGTTCTATCATAATAATATACAATGGTTATCCCAACATCATTATAATCATTATATGATCTAAAACTACCTATTTAGTATCGTATTTACATATTTTTCATTATAGGAATTTTTTTTCAATACACCAAAAAAAATATGTGTACATATTTAATAGTATAAAGAAAAAAATACTATAATAATAATAATCTTGAAAAATCAACATGAACAAAAAAAGGGAATCATATCAATGCATATGAATCACCGCATAAAATTAATTTCCTATTCCCCTAAAATTTTATTTACTAAGAAAATAAAAAATAAAAAATAATGAAATCAAAAGCATGTTTATTATGTAAATTAGAATATATAAAAAAGGATAAGTCTCTAACTCCCAATCCTATATTGAAGATACGTAAAAAATGGGTCTTGAACACTCATCGTGTAAGGAGACAATAAATTTAACATATTTTGAAATGAAAAAACAATAAATGAGTTTTTTGAAGAAAAAGATCAAATGGGATATATTGTGAAGGAGTTCAAGGGTACTCATAGAAAAAATGGCTACATGGATTTCCACTACTCATAGAATTACCCCACTCCATGAGGTGTCCAAATAATGAAATAGTTATTGGGATGATACGGTACCTCTGGTATGTATGAATGAGGTAAAATCATGTGTAGGGTTGGTTGATGATTTTAATCCCCTGGGAATGACCGGCTCCAACTATCAAAAAGTAATTTTTGGGTGATTGTTTTGTTTCATACCCCCCCCCCATGAAGGAAATCATTCATATTACAATATTTTCATCCCATGCTCTAAAAACCATAGTTGTTTCTGATGCTTTCTTCCAGGTCACACCCACTCTTGCTTGCATGGAGATTGCTGATAGTCACATTATACCCCCACTACATTCCTTTCCAAAGTTGGCAACCATCTAACGCCTATTGAGGGGAATATTCACTTTGATCAAGATGGGATAGTGGGATGTTGGTTCATCCTTTTGTGGTTTCCTCCACAGAACAAATCTCCTAGTTTTTGTCTACATTAATGATTAATATATAGTTTTTGAAACCCATTCCCGGTTCCATGTCTTTGTGGACACTGGTTAATGACACTGATTCTATGAGGACATTCCAAGGGGTCCCTTCAGGGTAGTGGCCTTCAGTTAAGAGAGTAGTCATGTCGTGGAATCCGTGGCATGTCTTGAAGATGGAACACTATAACACCTATATTATTCCTTTTTAATGATATTCTCAATAGCATAGAAATACATATATTTCCAGGTCGATTATGGGTTATTTTATTCCAAAGGAATGTCTCCGAGTTTTTCCTTGGCTTCCCATGTTTAGAACGGGGTATGTCATAGGTTTAATGCCTAGAGGAGATGGATCAGACAAATAAGAACATTGATAAGAGTGAACCGTATGGGTACGTCACAATGAGGGAGAACCGAGAAGATTTACCATATGGGTGGATTAGAACGCTCAGTGAGGATGGATCCAGTATGGTTTGTTCTTTAAAAACGTATGATTCCACAGTGTGAAGGATGATCCAAACACCACTGAGGGAGGATTAGAAAGGGTGGTCCCCCAAAAGGGGAACAACATGGTTTATCATAAGCATGGATTGATCATTGGGGAAGCTTCCTACCTAACCTACATAGAATATTGGAATAAAAACCCATGTAGATTGAATGGGTGGTTTGGGGAATATGCACTAAAACTACCTAGGTGCTGCTAGGAGCAAAAAGCATATAGATGCATGTAGCATACACACTGAGACTAACAATATAGATGGAATGAATTCACCATTTTTTGGTATCCCATGTCAAATCAGGATTAGTACGGAATAATTATTGAAGGGGAGAGATGAATAGTGGTGGAACAGTTGGGAATAGAACTTGTTCAGAGAAGATAGTGTCGAGCATGAACCTCATGGATGTTTCCTATGTATCCCCATGAAATGGAATCAAATTTCACATATATCAAGAAGAAGGGTATTGGAAAATATGCTTCGTTAGAGGCCCATAGAGGATCTCATTTTCGATTCACACTCTAATCCCATGTGAGCTATGCTCGGTCCCAGAATCATGAGGCATGAAGGGACCCGATGATCAAAGTCGAGAGACATGTGGCCATGAGAGGTGGTGTGGGGCTTACGCATGGTTAGAGGCATGAGTAGATGAATATTGGGACTTAATACTAGATTAATTCCAAAGTATGGGTCTACATTTATGATGAGGATATGTACACCATACAAAAACACCCTATCAAGGGTTTTCAGGGTTTACAGAAGGGTTCTCTGAGGCGCACAAAGTGAAAAAGCACAGAGGGATATAGGGGGCAAATCAGAAAGGCAGTAAGTGAGATTCTCTCAATTACATCAATTTTATGGTCCATTCAAGTCTTACACATCAATGGAAACTCACATTTTAACATCATGTGTTGGGGATGTGGTTTTCTTGGAAACTTAATATTTAATAGCTTGGATGAATATGACTCACTCCACACCCAAAGGACATACATAACTTATGCCAACAGGTCCATGGGGGTGGTAATGAACAAGAAATGTATAAAGAGCATGAGTTGGAGGAATTTTCAATTTAGGAGAACATGTTAGAATGTATATGAAAAGAAGAAATCGACATTATGGTGCTTATGATAAGAAGAATGAGGTAGAGAAACGCAACACTCGAGGAACCATGAAGTCTCTTCACACCATCCTGGAGGGCCACATGGGAGAGGGGTTGATGAAGAAGAATGCCTCATAGAGAGGGTCTTCCCAATGAACATGTGATTCACTAAGTTAATATACTTCACAATAGAATGGTCTCATGTTTCATTCTGAAAAGGACCCCCTACAATGGGAGGGGATTCACAATGAATGATTACCCAACCGATGAATGGAGTCAACATGTTCCTGGAGGGTGCTTCATGAAGGCTGAATTCCATATGAATACCAAAGTAACCAAATGCACTATTACCTTCATGATAGTAGTAGGTATTCGTGAAGGATATCCCCACGTGAAATAGAGTGAAAAGAAGAAATGGAAAAGCTGGTTTGCAATGCTCAAGTTCCATGAGTGTAGAATTTTTCTCAATGGTTCCCCGAGAAAATATTCCCTTGAGAATCGAGATCTCGAATGGAGTATGGTTTTGGAGTCAATACTTTTGAAAGGGGAGATTCTCCTATTTATTGGCACCTTGGATTGTGATGCTCCAAAAGGGAGCCACGAAGGAAATGGAGATCAATGACTAGAGGTAGTAAAAATGAATCACAAAGGCCTATGTTATTTCACGGCATCGGTCTTAGAGTTCATCAGTCTCACAAAGGCTTCTATCATTTATCCCTGGTGGATGCATATTTCATTGGTCTGACAGAGGATTCAGTCATTTCTCTATGGTGGTCACACATTTTGTTAGACTTGCAATGGTTTTTTTCATTTCTCCATGGAAGTTGTAGAGTAGTATGCCCACTGGATTTACAACGTTCATGGTGATTAATGTATTTGTGAAGTGGCTTCATGAATAATACACTTTTGGGGAATTTTCTATGTTTATCCAAACCCATTTTGAGGAAAGTATTTTGGCGCCAACAAATCCCCCCCCCCATAATGGGGACCAAGATGAAAAAACGGTCTGATTCTGAGGGTAAACTTCCAAAAACATGTATATCATGATGTTGACTCACAATGTTTGTATATTCAGAACATGTTGAGACCGTCATGATGATTTCCTTGGAAAAGGGTGTTGTGATGCTCTAGAGATCATCTACAATACATTGAGTGGGAGGATCCCTATTTTTTCCACATCTATCTCTACAATATTATGATTGATATCTCGAATCCATATGCTCCAACACCCCTATGAATGCTCTTTATGAACCAAGTTACATAGATTGGTTCTCCATGAATGAATATTTTTTGAACAATTGAATATTAATCCCTTGTAAAATAGCAAAGTGCAGTGATTCCTTCAAGAATTTATGACCATCTGCTACAAAAATCAAGATTCGCAAATGAGCTCTACAACAGAGATCTACGAACGAGCTTCGTGAATAGAGAAGGAAATTTTTACCATGTCCTAAAACCAAATGACCAACCAAGTAGATGAATAAGATGTCTATATAAATTTTCTTGAAGAGAAGAGATGTCTAACAATCCCCAAATCAAAGAATATGTGTGGAATACATCTAACCATGAATCACTAGAGGAGCTACTATCAGAAAGTAAAAAAACAAATATCACCTATACATGAGTCTTCCACTATATTAATTCAGATTGAGGAACAATGTTCTAATCCCCAAATCATGTAGGGATGAACCAACATACTGGTTCATGGGACCACCGTGCCAATATCAGTGGTTAAGGACTTCCAAAAGACAAACTTGGAAGGGCCACAAGCATATAGTCGTCCACTTTCTATAAAACCATGTTAACAATGTGGATGGTAAAGAAATACAACAAGAGTTATCACCTCTTCAATACCACACTATTTTCAAGGTAGGCTTAGGGAACCCATAGAAGTGTTGGAAATATAATTGGGACTTGTGCTAGGGTAGAAATATCACAACTGATTAGCCCTAGGATTATAGGTTTTGTGCCTCCTACGATGAGATTGAGACAGAGCTGAGGTGGGTGGGCCTATATGATGTTGTGTGGGCTTAATAATTCCATATCTAAGAGATGAATCATTGAGTTTATATTTTCAGAGTAGATGGTCATCGGGGACCAAAACCTTCCATTTTCATCATTGGGAGGTCAGCATTAGCCTTGGGGTCCTCCACTAGATCTTAGGTAATCCAATTATGGGGGAAATGTATGACAAGTTACTTCCTACGATGAACACATGGGATGACCCAAAGCAAATTCATTTGAAGGAAAATGATCTAATATACCTGGTTCTTGGACATGACAAATGGTTGGTGAGGGATATTTACATCATGTTGTGGTTTAGATGCTTCCTCAACTTCCCACCAAAGCATGTTGCAGAAGGGTAGGAGGCGCCTAAAATGATACCAGTCATGCCTCCCACATATATAAAGGGATATCAATGAAGTATTGATATTTCATACAAGAGAACCGTAGAGGATAGAAAGTGGATGATTTGAGGACCAATTTTAACACCGAGCATCATCTAGTGGTTAGGCTGGCTTGGATTGTTTCTTCACATAATTACGATTGAAAGTTTTTGTTCAAGGATATGAACATTGGAGTGAGACTGAGCATTATCATTATTCCTTCAAGGATGGAAATGGGGAAGTATGTCAACCTCAAGAATCCCAGTACTTCAGAGCAATACATGTTTTTGGGGCACATCAACGAGGGAAAGAATCCATCATGAGTATGCAGGCCACTCCACTTCTTGTATAGTGGGTAAGGGTCCGCATAATGGTTTATGAGCATCATAACCCTATGTCCCCAAATGGATCATATTTTCGACCATATATTCTGAATGCAGTGGGTATTTTACCGAACATGATGTCTTCACTAGTGGTGCTAATAATATTCTAGTGGGCAGTTGAATTAAATTTTCATCCATTCCTGCTACCAATAAGAGTATAAACTGATGATGACCTGGGAACTATGCAACATCAATCATTCCTCCTAGCCTTCTGGGGAGAGGTTTTGGTAGAACGGGTACACCATTACCTAATCTACCAATTTTAAACCTCGTACTATTTTTCAATGTAGTTTTGGTGTAGGCATAGGTTAACCCAACAAGTTTATGTAGTAGTTCTCTATGAGTACAACCTATGTTTGATAAGGAATATGTTTCTCAGTATCCTACTGGATGATGGGAAAATGAGGAATGTTCTATCTATGTCTAAAACTGTTTATGTGTTGGTTGATGATTATTTGAAGAGATAAGAGATATCCTACCTAGGGAATATTTTTAAGAAAATAATTATTTGTCCTAATGATGGAGTTCCCCTAAATCTTGGGGTAGGAACAAGATAATAGAAAAAACATGCTACAGTGATGCAGCCGAAATGATAGTGATTCCAAGACCATATCCATGATGATGTGGAAGAGGAATGATGTATTACCAAGTGACTCCAACTAGGCAGATCTAAGAGGGAAGGAGTCCACCAAGAGGGTATCGTAGGATACCCACCCAGGCTCATGGGAATCAACTGTGCCACATAGATATGCCTAAGGATGGGGTTTATCCCAATGATTGGGATACATGGGACATCAACCGACAATTTCGTAGTCCCTATGAGATGTGGGATTGTAATAAAAAATATCAGGATGCATCTTTTAGAAATTGGATATGCCAATGACAGCATTCTGGTGACTCAGATGGAAGGTGGAAAATATGTCACTAATTTGGAAGACTTCATACATTCTTGGGGCACCCTGCCTTCAATGAAGGATCAGGTGAATGTAAAGCTCGATCAAACATCCCCACCACAACCATCCACTACTGAGTTAAGTGAGCTTTTCCCATTGCATGATGATTTTGGGGATACATTTTTGGGTGAATGGGAACACATGGGGTTCAATTTGGAGGAAGGTGAAGTTGTGTCCTCATATCTGGGAGAGTTTTTCAAAACTATTGTGGTAAAATATAAAGCATTACATTGTGGAACTGACTCAAATCATCCAAGTTTCTCAAATGATATTTTACCTATATAATGGATCCTTATATGCAAGGCCCCATCCTTCATGAGTGAAAATGTATCATCAGGTCCTATGTCTGGGATGATGGAAATTATAGAATCCAATCATCATGTGACACCTAGATTAACCATTCCTGAATCATAAAAGATCCAGACCATATATGAGGGGCCGGGTCCTATGATTAAAATAGTGACAAACCAAGGTTAAGACCAACTATTAGACTTCAGTAAGACATTTCTTTAAAAAAAACTCAAAACTGATGTCTTTCAAACCAGGACAACTCACACTGTACATTTTAGTCTGAGTATTTTTTTATATGTCAGGTAGAATTCTCATGATGATGGTTTGGGATCCTAGAACTCCATTCCGAAGGGGAATTCTAATCATCATGGAATTGAATTTATGGTTTGACCAGAGTACACTGATAATGGGTACTATAATGACCACTAGTAGGATAGAATTGAAACATTTTGAGGTTGGATCTAGTGATAACGATCAATTGGAGGACATGGACAAAAATCTAACATATATGATTCTAGAGGAGGGTCCTGCTATCAAACATTTGGAGGAATTCCATGAACATAAACCTCATGACCCATAGGATATAGAAAAGACCCCCTATACTAAGGAGGATTTTAATAATGTATTCCAAGGGTCATGGAAACTGATCAAGATCTTTATTGATGGCATCCTGTGAATAGAGTGGATAAAACTGATGGGAAAACATGACCCTCAGTTGCATGACCTATGAACAAGAGGATTGGATAAATGAATTTTCCAAATGATCATCTAAGATAATCTAGTGGAGAGATTAAGAGAGTAAAACTATGGCCTTAGTTTTTGATGGGAGTAGATGAATTCATAGAATAAACATAAGCTTCAAGAGGTTGAACTGGAGATCCAATGATAGGAAATGCGGCTAAACTAGTGATCTTCTTTAACCAACACCAAATCAGTTCACAAATCATGTTTACGAGGATCCTATATAGAGATTGAAACGTGATCTGAGGGGGATCACATGTGGATCAGGGATGAAAACATTTTCCCCACATCCAATGTGGAAGGGAGGGAGATAATGCTACGACAAAAAAACCTAGATTCTACCAGCCAAAGGCTTGGAATGTTGAGATGGTCCATCAAAGTGGCCAATCCATAGGGTATTTAATCTATTTATGTCACTAACACTTTTCATACTAGCAAAGTTAACCTGAATTTATGGAAATATTACTACATTCATTGACTACAACACGTTGATTATATCGTCAAAACTACTAACGATCAGTCCCAAAGATCATGTTGGTCATATCTGATTTGAGAAATCTGAGATGACTATGTAATTGCTCGCTATGGATATGAGAGATCCATTCTATAATCGAAATCATGGATTCTAAATGTCCACCTATAATTATTTAGATGAGGGATAGGTTTTTACTATAGAATAGGGTTCCTAGAACATCAAACATTCCATTTCCAATTATTTTTAGTACATGAGAGGGATAACGCTAGTGGGGTTGTAATCAATCTGAACAAAGGGTCATAAGAAGTTGAAATCACGACACCCAAAATTTGAAACTCAGTGTTGGGGGAATGAAAAATGATAACGGTAAACCATGTTCACAAAACAGTATCCATTTGGGTTATCCATAAATAAGGACAAACAAACAAGGGCCAACCACTAATCGTATAGGAATCATGAGGCCAAACTCGAAGTGTCATATGATGTCCTTCAGAAATTTGATCTAAGATGGTAGGTGAGCCAATGTGTCTTGGGACCATGCCACTATGGGTACATTTAAATGTGAATGGGGTTGAGGATCCTTAATAAAGGTCACCCCAAGCATGAAGATGGAACTAGGGGCTATCTGATGAGATTCCAACACTATTGAAATTATGCCACTGTGAAAAAATTACATTTGGAGAGAATATAAGTATTACTGAGATCAAACCTATTAATAGAAAGGACCTCTCTAGTGAGAACCTAGAATTACATGAAGAATATATTGTGCAAATAAGGATGATAAACATGCAGTTTAACGTCATACAGTGAGGTAAATGTATGAAATAGTTTAACATTATATGACTAGTACATTGAATATATTTTATTGTCATCCTACATGGACCCTGGACAACATTTCAATGTCATGTTACATCGATTGGGGGAACATTGTTTAAGGTCATATAATTTGGTCCATAGTTAGAGGAAAATGGCTTATGTGGTTACTAAACACGGGGCTTCCCCCATTGACTAAATTTTCGGGCATCGCTATGTATCCCATAAGGATGGGAATCAATACATACATTATTTTTCAATGATCAATATGGATAGAAGGAATAAAACATATCATATTTACATAATGATAATTATATCCTAATTAAAATTTTATTTAATCTTATATACTTATATATATAGTAATGTAAAAGCAATCACATAGATTCAAGTAGGGGGAAGTCCAAACATCCACGAACGACGTTATCACTTTTTAATTGTGTAAAAGGGAAATAAATAAAATGATATATATAGTGTATTTATAGAGTTTTAAATTTATCATGAATATAATATATAGTTTTTTTTGTCACATATGTTTAATTTAATCCATCCTTTATACATTCCAAGTATATTGTGATCGAATCACATCGCTTTGATGGGCAGTAGACCACGCTTCTCTAAAATATGATATTGTATTAACAAAAATAGAAATTATTAAAGGTATGTGTAATAAAAAGATAAAATAAGTATAGATAAGTAATAAGTATCATATATATCATATAAAAGTAGTGTTTCCATTATAATGGCCACCCAGAGAGGAGGTAATGGGAAAATGAATAAATCATCATTTTAGGAGGCAATAGTTTTCCATGCAATGAAAGAGTATGTTCATTACCCCTTTGATGGAATTGCATGTATGGGTTGGTAAAACCATTATAATAACTAAATCCATAAATATTTATATATTGTATTTGTTATACAATTATATAATAGGAATATTTTAGGGGTTGGGGAATGGAATAAATAACTAATGTGTTTATGGAAAAATGATAACTCTTAATCAGGTAACTCCATTTGGATAGACCAAAAGGATTCCATTGAAGGAATTATGACCAAATAGAGTCTTTAAGATATACGAGATGGATTTTTTGAAGCTATATTGTAATATCTTGTCTGATATTAATTGGTTTTTGAGGTCTGTGGAATAGGAATATATAATGGCCTTTAATAGGGAAGGGAAAGGACACCCATGGAATTTTTGGAAATTGGTTAGGTGTACACATGTTCTTAAACAAATAAAGTCATAAAAAACCATAAATCATTAATGTAAGCCTCATAGAATAATTATAGACACATAATCGGTTTTGATAATATTTCTAGGTAATTTGGGCCCCTAGGATAAATGTTTAGTCGTTATTTAAGCTTACTTTTTCATTAATCATTGTAATTAATTCTAACAAAAATAACCAATTTTTTCTCAAAACAAATTTCTTGTTAGAAAATATAAATTTTTTATTCTAAATTTTGAATCTATTTTAACAAATTATAATAAAAAAGTTCCATAAATTATTTTAGAAATCACCCAACAAGTGGGACGACAATGCATGGTTATAAAGTAACAACACCTCAATGTTTTATATGATTTTGTAATCAATTTAAACATCAAATTGATTACAAAGACATAAATTAAGATAATTGATAAAATATTATCAAATTAAACATAAAACCCATTAAAAATTAAAATTTATCCCAATAAATAAATAACATGAGAAAGGGGTTTTGAACAAAAAATAAGAATTTTTAACTATTCATTGTCAAAAGAAATGTTTCATAAAAATATAAAAATTAACCCTACCTAAGTAATTATTTTCATACATAAAATAAGATGTTTATATTGACATATTACATCTATTAAATTGTCCAAATTATTATTTACAATCGGTTCACCATTAAATGGGTTAAATTTTCCTTTATGAAATTATTGGTTTTAATGTGTAAGATAGAGTTTGTTCTTATCTTATCTAAGTCATGAAAAATATATGAATAAAAAAATATTTTATTGAATATATAACATATATATTTCGTTAATAAAATTACTAATTTGAATTAATTATGTCTATTATGATTAAACACATTTAGAAGCATAAAAAATAATATTTCTTTTTATATCTAATGGGTTCTAATTTTGTTTTACATCTATTGGTATCCATGAAAACATTTTATATTTAAATAAAATTTATATTTTCATAAGTTGTATAATAATTTTCATAAACTCTAACAGAATTTATAGGTTATATAATAGTATAATGAATAAAAATATTTTAATTATAAATTTTTATTTTAGTGAATCTCGTTCTTGGGTATAGCACAAGATATAATTAAAGGTCAATATCACATGTATCAAAAGAAATCATGGAATGTATCACTTATATATAATGAACTATAACATGGTGTTGAGTGAATTTAGATATATATAATATATTTTAAATAGTATATATATTATAAATTATCGATATATTTTATTACCTTACGTTTTTGGTATTGTGTTTCATACACGCTATTGAATATAAGGTTTTCACTTTATATGTTTTGGGTTTCACAATATCCCAACCTTATTTAAATATCATCCTATCAATTTAAACTTGATCAGGTAGATTGATATTTTGAGAACTCATATGATTTTAATACCATATCATGTATATGGTTCATAAGACATCCTCTATAAAAGATAGAATGGATATTACAATGGTTACATGGAATACATTATAACTATGTCTCTAAGTAGAAAACATCAGTGGCATATAGAGAGACATACATTGAGGTAAAATGAAAAAAAAATTATAGTTTGTGAATTAATTAATCAATCACAAACAAGGTAATGATCAATTGAATTTTTAGGGACTCAACGTCATAA
The DNA here is from genome assembly GCA_963277665.1 of Viscum album. NCBI lineage: Eukaryota > Viridiplantae > Streptophyta > Magnoliopsida > Santalales > Viscaceae > Viscum > Viscum album. Next base: position 1,994,196,207 of record OY728122.1, read on the forward strand.
ATATTTACTGATTTATAAGGCCATCGATTCATCAAAAATCAAGGTATTAGAAAACAAATTTATTTCCAACTCATTTTTCTATTGTTGGTTATTATTTTACGGACCATGAACATAACAAAATTTTTAACTTAATAGGTTTCAATTTCATATGAAAAATTCTTAAATTTTGTTTTTATTCGATGAAATTATAATTATCCCATTACTCCATGAAATTAATTAACAATAATGAATTTTTCATTCTTGAAGCACTAATGGAAACATTTAAAGGACATTAAAATATTTATAATTATAACAAATTGTATTTAACTATAATCCAAAACAAATAGCATTAATATATTTATATCTAATCTATAAAATTGATACTATTGGTTTATCATTATCATTTATTAATATAATTTTTGTTCTAAACAAAATGAAAAATTAATCCCAACATTGCATAGTTTTCTAATAAATTTAATTAGAGTATATTATTTTAAAATTATATGATATATAATAACTGTATAAAACAATTTTTCACATTATAATCAAATTTCTTAGAGATGTTTCAAGGGTTTGTTTACATTTACATTCATTTCATCATTTATACTTGAATATAGGTAACATGATGTCTTACAATATCCTAAATTTTAAAAATATTCTGTAATAATATCTAATAAATATATAAATGACCACAAGAAATAGTAATAACATGTTAGGGTAAAAAAATGTACATTAAGTAATATTAATAATTTTTATGAAATTTTTATTCATATATAAGTTAACAATGGAGGATATTAACCATTCATGATTAAGAATTTCATTTTCATTCTCCAGACCGAAATTATCAGGTTTTATTGTAATATATATTTTTTCAAAAATCTGATTTCATAAGTATCTTTATTTTATAGTAACATATCTAAATAAATTATGATAATAGATAATTTTGGGATATAATTTTATTTAAAGAAATAGGGTTGTGTAAGTGGAAATAAAGTTTTAATAGGGTTTAATCTAGATGAATAAAATTTTGGATGAATGAAAGTGAATATTTATTATGTATGGACACTGATACTCATAATGTTGTTAATAGATACTACTGCACATGATTAAATAGGGACATAATAGTGTCTAATCCAATTTGTATCACGTTCAGATAGCTAATTCAAAATGCAATAAATATTAGGATATGTTATGGTTGAATCATTAAATAAAAAAACACACATTTATTAATTATTATCTTTTTATTGACACTTCTTTACAAAATAGTGTAATTATAAGATAAATTTATTTATAGTGACATAAATTTGAAATATATTTGTAGATTACTTTTAAATAATAATATTCTTATTTTTTAATTTATTAAATAATATTTTAAAATGATGGTAAAAATATATTACATTCACATAATTTGATATCAAATTATCTTTTATGTAAAAAATTGTTTTTTTATTTTGAATTTATGAACTAATTATTAAATTGTTCTGAGTAGTTAAAAAGACTTTCAAAATATTATGAGGTAGAGTTTTTATAATGATTTTCCTTATAAATATTTAGTATTAGTGATTTACTATTTATTAAAATTAATTTTTTATAGTAAATTAAACTATAACTTGACATTTTTCCATTCATTATATAGATCAATAATGATCCTGATAGTTAAAAAATCATTTTAATGATCTATTTTTAAAGTGTCATAAATTTTATAAGAATTTTCAAATTCATTTGTTATTTTTTTAAATCATATTTATAAAATTTGATGATACTACCAATTTAATTAATTATAAATTAATTATTTCATTAATCTCTCTCTCTTTATAAACTCCATTAGTGAATAATGACATTTAACTGGAGTTAAAAAAATTATACCTTAGGGAATATACTATAACCTTGAATTATTAATTATAATTTCTATTGTTATGAAATAATTAATTATAAATCATCAAAATATTATAATCCTGGTGAACGATCTTTAATATCTCCCATATAGATCTTCCCCTTTTGTTTTCCTACCAAGAACATTTCATTATATCCCAAGGAAAAGAAAACATAAAAAGGGTGACCTCAAATACTCAATAATGGAAAACATGGAAAAAAAATAAAACAAACCATATACATTTGAACATAAAAAACATGAACATAAAGTTTAAACATCAAAATATTGAGTCATGAAACAAAAAAAGGTAGTATATATGTAATAGATCATAATGGAACCTTAATCATTATAAAATAGCATGGGAATAAAACACATAACTATGGAAACCCATTAAGCACATAGTATGTTTTCCATATTATCCAAGGAATTGTTGTTAAGACCATCATAGTGGACATTGTCCATTAATGGATTGGGTTTACTTATTATTCCATCCATGTATTTGTGAACTAAATTTATATTCTGTTCCAGTCATGCCTATCTCATGATGTATAAATATTTACCCATTGCAATTGAGGGAGAAATATGTCCCACCCATCTCATAATGAAATAATTCTTACATATTCTATAAAACATAAATCATTCATAATATCAGAAACCATGATATATAAGGGGATTCATAAGCATCATGTCATCATATCATAATCCATATAAGGTAAATGGACTACATAAAAAATTATTTTATCATAAAAAGAATAATAAAATGTAATAATAAGGATAGAAACATAACCCTATATTATCATGGAGGGAAAATAATTTTCATAAAACACTTGAAATTTTTTCTTGAAGAAAATATACATTCTTCTTCAAAAAAATTTCATTTCTCAAAATTCCGTGCAATTTTAAAATAAAATAATTTAGTTGAAAATAAACTGAAATATAGTGGAGGCTACGTAGAAATAAGGTATCATGAAACTGTAAAACATTATTCATGAAATATAAGTTAAACAAAAACATTATCCTCGTATTTTTGCTAGAAAGGTCAAAAAAAGTACCACAGATGCTAAACACAATAAATAGTCCATCCATTCTATGTAGTAAATGTCAAATTGTTAAAAATGAATTTAAACATACATTGAAGACTAGAAAATATTTTATTAAAAAATTACAAAACATGGACCTGAATGATAAATAAAATCCCAATAAATACATACATATAAGCAGTCTCAAATAAAAATAAGATTGCAAAATTATCACTTACCTTAGGTATGATTTCTTCCATATGTGTACAAAACTCATATATAGTGTGTTTGAACATATTATTAACCTATAACATAACCATAATAATATTTATGATATCATATATGATTCACTTACGACATTATATTACATGTTCAATTGTCAATTCAATGTTAAATTAATGTTTTGGTTAATAATCGTTTCATTTAATTTACGTGTTTGGGCTTCTTATTTATCATATGATTACTTATGTCTTGATTAAATAACATCCAGAATGTAAAATATGATTTATCTATATCATATATATTTTATATATTAATATAAATATATATTATATATAAATAATAGAAATATAATAAAGTGTTCATGGAGACGATTGGCCTTACGTACACATGAACACTCACTAGTGAAATAAACTTTTATCAAGTTGGTATTTTTCATGTCGGTTCTATATAACCGACTTGAAAAGCTGTAAAAATTGATTTTCCATGTCGGTTATTTTATAACCTATATAATAAAAACTGATATTATATTTTGGATGTCGGTTATTTTATAACCGACGTGATATATTGAATCTCGGTGAATTATCACGTTGGTTATAAAATAACCGATATGATAAAGCTAATCTCAGCAATTTATCACATCAGTTATCAAAAGAAATGAGGTGATAAAGTTCCATTTGTCATGTCAGTTATAAAATAACCAATCTGATAAGTTGTTTTCTATATCTTTTTTTAAATAACAGGCGTTATAAAGATAAAAAAAATAGTTTACCACTTCGACTATTAAATAACTGATGTGTTAAATATATTAAATTATTTATCGCACCTCGTATTTAATAATTTTGTTTTCTTCGATCGGGTGACCTGCGACTAGTCTCTCTCTCATGGAAAACCTAGAAATAATTCTTCAAATTCATTCCCTCCAACCTCATTTTTCCAACACCATTCTTCCTATTTATTATCATTAGATCCATCAGGTCGACTCTCAACACTCAAGTAAGCCTCAAACGGCTCGGTTTCAGATTTTATTTTTTAGGATTCCCTAAACTAATATTTTTAGAAATTATTATTCTTTATTCTTTCAATATTGGTATGTTTTATAGTTTTAATTTATACCATGATAATTTCATTTCTGCTAAAATAATCCTATTGAAGTGATATCATGAAAGTTTACGATTTTTGTATGTTTTATCATGTGTGTGTGCATGTACATGGGGTTTCAAATGGGTTATGGGTTATGTAAGTGGGTGAGGGTGTCTAGGGCGGTAGGGGATCTGTCCAAGGGGGTGGGGGTGTATAGGTGTGCCAAAGGGGGTGGGGGTAGTTTCTAGGGAGGTGTGGGGGCTGTCTAAAGGGGTTGGGTGTCCAAGGGGGTGGGGGTGGAGTCTAGGGGAGAGGTGTTGTCTAAGGTGGTAGGGGTGTTCAGGGGTGTAGGGGTGGTGTCTAGGGGGTTAATGAGTTGTCCAAGGGGGTAGGGGAGTCCAGGGGGTGGGGTGTCCATGGGGTGGGGGGTCTGTCCTGTGGGATGGGGGCTGTCTTGTGGGATTGGGGTTGTCCAGATCGAAGGGGGTTGTCCAGAGGGGTGGGGGATATCTAGAGGGGTGTGGTTTATCAAAGGGGGTGTCCAAGGGTGTGGGGTGTTGTTCAGGGGGGTGATGGGGCTATCCAATGTGGTAGGGGTGTCTAGGGGTGGGGGTGTTGAGTCGGGTGAGGGGTTGTCCAAAGGGTGGGGGTGTCCATGGGGGTGTCCAAGGGGGTTGTGGATGGGGGTGGTGTCGAGGGGTTGGGGGTATATAGGTAGGTGGGGTGGTGTCTAGGGGGTGAGTGGGTTGTCCAAGGCGGTATGGGGTGTCCAGGTAGTATGGGGCTTCTAGGGGTGGGGGTGTCTATGAGGGGTGTGGGGATATCCATAGGGGTTAGGGTTGTCCGGGGGGGCTATCAAAGGACGTGGTGGTGTATAGGGGGTGTCCATGGGGGGTGGGGGTGGTGTCCTGGTGGGGTGATGGTTCCTTCCAAGGAGGAGGGGGTGTCCAGGGGGTGGGAGATTGTGTCTAGCGAGGTGGCGGGGCTGTTCAGGGGGGGTGGGGTGTCTAGGGGATGCGGGGTGTCCAGGGGGTTTCCAATGGTGTATGGGTTGGGGGTGGTGTCCTGGTGGGGTGACGGTTCCTTTCAAGGTGGAGGGGGTGTCCAGGGGGTGGGAGATTGTGTCTAGTGGGGTGATGGGGCTGTTCAGGGGGGTGGGGGTATCCAGGGGATGTGGGGTGTCAAGGGGGTGTCCAATGGTGTTTTGGGTGGGGGTGGTGTCTAGGGGTGAGGGGGATTTCCAAAGTGGTAGGGGTGTCTAGGGGAGGGGGTGGTATCCATGGGTGAGAGGGTTGTCTAGGTTGGGGGGTGACTTGGGGTATGTCCACGTGGGTTGGAGGTGGGGGTTGTGTCTAGGGGTGGGGTGTCCAGGGGGTGGGTGGTGTCTAGGGGGTGAGTGGGTTGTCCAGGGGGTATGGGGTATCTTGGAGGTGGGGTGTCCAGAGGTGTGGGGGTGTTGTTTAAGGGGTGCGGGTGTCTAGGGGGTGAATCCTAACCATGTGTAGTTCACGAGTTCTTTAAAAATGTATTTATCATTTCCCATATAATAATTTTAACACAAAAACGCCTCTTTCTCCCCCATTTGGAACATGAAACCTTAGGAGTATCCTCCTAATCTTCTACATGACTCTCACCTTTTTCCAATGGTGATTCCAAGTGGTTTCTACATGTTTGGGTGTGATTTTTCCTTATAATATCCTCCTTCTCCCTCTTCTTCCTTCTGCATTTTTGTTCTCAGTTATTCTTCTACATTGGTTCCCTTAGTATAGGGTTCTTGTTTCGTTGTTTCTAAATTTAGGTTTTTTTTCATGTTATAGTTCTTCTTGGAATTCTTTGCACATTTGGACCTTCTTGAAGTCATTTTGATTGGCCATCATTGATGGCGTCTTTGATTGAGGTAGGTTTCTCTATGTATTGACTTTTAAATTTAAGAATCCATGATTTCTTGATGTTTATACCTTTATTTGATTCTTGTTGAAAATATATAATTTCTTGAAATATTTCTTTAATTAAATCAATTTGCATTCCCATTGAATTAAATTTTGTGTAATTATTTTACACATTCCTGCACAATAAGTGTTTGATTAAAAGCCTAGTTGTCCCTTATAAGTGGTTTATGATTTCCAAATGATGTTGTGCCATTTCCAATGTGTTTCAAATATTTCTTGGATTGCTAAATAGTGTGTTTGTATACATCTGAAAACTTTTTTCTTGTAAAAGAAAGGGTGTGGCCTGGTTGGAACTTTCAGAAAGAGGGTTTTCATTGGAAGACTCTCCTTGGAATGTGTCTGTTGACTTGTAATTATTAAAAGGAATGGTAATGTCCTTGGTATGGGACTTCAATTGTGCATTGATGGCCCCAAGGTAATGGGACTTTCATGGAGTGGTGTTCTATGGTTATTTTTGTTGGTGTGTGGATTATGTGTGTCTTGTGCCTATTCTTTATATATGGTTGATTGTTTGATACTCCACGGATCTCCCAAATTTTAAACATTACATGGTAACCTAGAATTATTAATGGATTATTCGAGAATGATTGCTGCACTAGTTTATGATTATGCTCTAGCTAATTGACCCTTAGAATAAACATGCTCTGCTTTAGGGATGGGTCCCCTCATGTGTTAGGGAAATTTGATTTCATCATGCACACCAAAAGGTTGAATTAAGTTACAATATGTTCTATATTTCCCCCTATGCTCCTAGGTATTTCCATGTTCTCTAACACTTGTTTATTCATGGAGGATATTCTAGGTGCCTCATCTGGTATGGTTACTTGAATATTGCTTACCCATTGCCCTCATTAGGTCATCATTGATTATGCTCTCAAATTGTGGTGGGTTTATTTGGTAAAATTGAATTCATGGTTTTATATGTTTTCATGAGGATTATTTTTCAAAAAACTATGTTTATTTTCCTGTATTTAAAACTAGCAGCCAATAAATCTTTTATTTAAATGAAATGCATAGGGACAACACCTTCCCCTTGGACACCACCTACCCCCTTGGACACACTGGACAACCCCTACCCCTGTTGAAAGTCCTTAACCACTTGGATAGACCTCACCACCCACTTAGATATCCCCATACCCCCTTGGATTTGGAACGGTGAAACTGGACAGAATGTCAGATCTACTGACAATGATGATTTAAAAGATGCTAATTCCGATGTAATTGATGAAATGATCCATGATATATGCAGCAGAACAAATTGAATATTGTCATTATAATTGTGTATTTGTTATTCGTTTAGCATGGATTTAGGTTTTTTACTTGGCATTGTATGTTTTGAATGTTATATATGTGAATGGTTAATTTTGGTATACTTCATGTTTTGGTCTAGTTCTAAGGGGTTTTTTGGTATGGATTCTGGTCTTGGGGGGTTTCTAGGGGTGTTGGGGGTGTCCAGTGGGGTGGGGGTTTCTAGGGGTGTGGAAGGGATGTTTAGTGTGGTGGGGGTGTCCAGTGTGTCCATGGGGTGGGAGGGTGGTGTCCAAGAGGATGGGAGGGTTTTCCAGGGGTGTCGGGGGATGTCCAGGGTGTGGGGGTGTCCAGTGGGGTGGGATTATTTCTTAGGGTGTGGGAGGTATTTCTGAGGGGTGTCCAGGTGGTCCATGGGGTTGGGAGGGTGTGCATGAGTGTGGGAGGGATGTCCAGGGGAGTGGGGGTTGTTCGGGGAGTGGGGGGGTTGTCCTGGGGGTTTCCAAGGGTGTGGGGGTGTCCATAGGTGGGGGGTTTCTAAGGGTGTGGGAGGGTTGTATAGTGGGGAGGGTGTGTCTGGGATGTCCATGGGGGTGTGATGTCCAGGAGGGTGGGGGTTGTCCAGGGGTTGGTGTTATCCTGGTGGGGGCTGTCTAGGGGGTGTCCAAGGGTGTGGGGTGTCTAGTGTGTCCATGGGTGTGGGAGGGTGGGAGGGTTGTCCAGCGGAATATGGGCCGTCCTGGAGGGTGGGGGGGCTATCCAGGGCTGTCAGGGGTGTCTAGTGGTGTGGGGTTCTTGGGGTGTGGGAGGGTTGTGCAGTGGGGTGTGGGTGTCTAGGGGGTCCATGAGGGTGTGAGCGTGTCCGGGAGGGTGGGAGAGTTGTCCAGCAGTGGGGGGTGTCCAGTGGGGTGGGGGGTTTCCAGGTGTGTGGTAGGGCTGTCAAGTGGGGTGGGGGTGACCAGGGTGTCCATGTGGGTAGTATGGTGTCCAAGAGGGTGGGAGGGCTATCCAGGGGAGTGGGGGGATTCCCAGGATAAGTCCAGGGGTGTGGGTGTGTCTATTGGTTTGGGGGTTGGGGGTTTCCAGGGGTGGTGGAGGGCTATCCATTGGGGTGGGGGAGTTTCTAGGGTTTCCATGGGGGTGTGAGGGTGTCGAGGAGAGTGAGAGGGATGTCTATGGGAGTGGGGGATTTCCATGAGGTTGGGGGATTTCCAGGGTGTGGGGGTGTCCCGAGGGGGGTGTTAGTGGTGTGGGAGGGCATTCTAAAGGTGTTGGGGTGTCAAGGATGTCCATGGGGTGCGGTGTCCAGGAGGGTGGGTGGGATATCCAGGAGGGTGTGGGCTATCCAGGAGGGTGTGGGGGTTGTCCAAGGGTGTTCAGGGGATTGGGGTGTTTAGTGGGGTAGGGGTGTATCATGGGTGTGGGAGGGATGTCTAGTGGGGTGGGGGTGTCCAGGGTGTCCATGGGGGTGGGAGGATGTCCCAGAGGGTGGGAGGGTAGTCCAAGGGAGTGGGGGGATTTCCAAAATGGTTGGGGATGTCTAGAGGGTATCTAGGGGTGTGGGGGTTTCTAGTGGGGGGTGGGGGGTTCCAAGGGTGTGGGAGGGTTGTCTAGTGGGGTGGGGGCTATCCAGGGTTTGTTCGGGGGTGGGGGTGGTGTCCAGTGGGGTGGGGGTTTCCAAGGGTGTGGGAGGGTTGTTCATTAGGGTGGGGTATCTAGGGTGTCCATGGGGGTGGGAGGGTAGTCTGGGGGAGTGGGGGTTGTCCAGGAGGTGGGGGGGTTGTCCAGGGGGTATCCTGGTGTGTGAGGGTGTCTAGTGGGGTGGGGGTTCCAAGGGTGTGGTAGGGTTGTCCAGTGGGATGGGGGTGTCCAGGGTGTCCATGGGGGTGGGAGAGTGTCCAGGATGGTGGGAGGGCTATCCAGGGGTGTGGGGGTGTCCGAGAGGGGTGGGGTTGTCCAAGGGGTATCTTGGGGTGTGGGGAGAGTCCAGTGGGGTGGGGGTTCAGGGAAGTGGGATGGTTGTCCAGTGGGGTGGGGGTGTTTGGGGTGTCCATGGGGTGGGAGGGTGTCCAGGAGGATGGGAGGGTAAACCAGGTTGGTGGGGTCTGTCCAGGAGTGTGGGGGGGAATTTAAGGGGTTTCCAGGGTTGGGGGTGTCCAGTTGGGTTGGGGTTTCCAGGGGTGGGGGTGTCTAGTGGGGTGGGGGATTCTAGGGGTGTGGGAGGGTTTTCCAGTTGGGTGGGGGTGTCCATGGGGGTGGGAGGGTGTCCATAATGGTGGAAGGGTTGTCCAGGGGAGTGGGGGACTATCCTGGAGAGGTGGGGGGCATTCCATGGGGTATCTTGGAGTTTGGGGGTGTCCAGTGGGGTGGGGGTTTCCAGGGGTGTTGGACGGTTGACCAGTGTCATGGGGGTTTCGGTGGTGTCCATGTGGGTGGGAGGGGTTCCAAGAGGTTGGGGGTTGTCCAGGAGGGTGGGGGTTGTCCACCGGGTGTGGGGGTGTCTAGTGGGATGGGGGTTTAGGGGTATGGGAGGGCTTCTGGTGGTATGGGGGTGTCCAAGGTGTCAATGGGGGTGGGAGTGTGTCCAGAAGGGTGGGAGGGTTGTCCAGGGGAGTGGGGGTTGCCCTGTAGGGGTGGGGTGTATGGGGATATGGAGGGTTTCCAATGGGGTGGGGGGTTACAGGGGTGTGGGAGGTTTGTTCAGTGGGGTGGGGTGTCTAGGGTTTCCAAGGGTGTGTGAGGGTGTCCAGGAGGGTGGGGGTTGTCCAATGGTGGGGGTGTCCAGTGGGGTGGGGGTGTCCAGGGGTGTGGTAGGGTTGTCTAGTGGGTGGGGGTGACCAGGGTGTCCATGGGGGTGGTAGGGTGTCCAAGAGGGTGAGAGGGCTATCCAGGGGAGTGTGGGGATGCCTGGGATATGTCCAGGGGTGTGGGTGTTGTCTAGTGGGGTGGGGTAGTTTCTAGGGTGTCCATAGGGGTGGGGGTGTCGAGGAGGGTGAGAGGGTTTTCCAAGGGTGTGGGGAATTTCAAGAAGGGTGGGGGTTGTCCAAGGGGTGTCTAGGGGGTGGGGGTGTCCTGGGGGGGTTAGTGATGTGGGAAGTCATTCTAATGGGGTTGGTGTGTCCAGGATGTCCATGGGGGTGGGGGTGTCCTGGAGGGAGGGAGGGTTGTCAAGGGCGTGAGGGCTATCCAGGAAGGTGGGAGGTGGGCTATCCAGGGGTGTTCAGGGGTGTGTGGGGTGTCTAATGGTGGGGGTGTTTCATGGGTGTGGGAGGGATCTCCTGTGGGGTGGCGGTGTCCAGGGTGTCCATGGGTGTGGGAGGGTGTCCAGGAGGGTGGGAGGGAGGTCCAGGGGAGTGTGGGGATGTCCAGGAGGGGTGGGGGAGTCCATGGGGTATTTAGGGGTGTGGGGGTGTCCGGTGTGGTGGGGGTGTCCAAGGGTGTGGGAAAGTTGTCCAGTATGGTGGGTCTGTCCAGGGGGGTGTTTGGGGGTTTAAGGGGTCTCCAATGGGGTGGGAGTTTCAAAGGTGAGGGAAGGTTGTCCATTGGGGTGGGTGTCTATGGTGTCCATGGTGGTGGGAGGGAGTCCAGGAGGGTGGGAGGGTAGTCTAGGGGTGGGGGCTGTCCAGGAGGGGTGGGGTCTGTCCAGGGGGTATTTAGTGGTGTGGGGGGGTGTCTAGTGGTGTGGGGGGTTCCATGGGTTTCATAGGGTTGTCCATTGGGGATGGGGGTGTCCCGGGTGTCCATGGGTGTGGGAGAGTGTCAGAAGGGTGAGAGGGAAATCCAGTGGAGTGGGGGTGTCCAGGAGGGGTGCGGGGGATGTCCAAGGAGTATCCAAGGGTGTGGGGAGAGTCCGGTGGGGTGGGGGTTCAGGGAAGTGGGAGGGTTTTCTAGTGGGGTGGGGGTGTTTGAGGTTTCCATGGTGTGGGAGGGTGTCTATGAGGATGGGAGGTCTTTCCAGGTGGGTGGGGGCTATCCTGGAGTCTGGGGATATTTAGGGGGGTCCAGGGGTGTGGGGGAGTGGTGTCTAGTGGGGTGGGGGTTTCTAGGGGTGGGGGTGACCATTGGGGTGGGGGTTTCCAGGGGTGTGGGAGGGGTTTCCACTGGGGTGGTGGTGTCCATGGGGGTGGGAGGGTGTGCAGGATGGTGGAAGGGATATCTAGGGGAGTGGGGGGATGTCCTGGTGGGGTGGGGGGATTTCTAGGGGTATCTAGGGGCATAGGGGTGTCCAGTGGGGTGGGGGTTTCTAGGGTTGTGGGAGGGCTGTCCAATGGGGTGGGGGTGTCTAGGGTGTCGATGGGGGTGGGAGGGTTTCCAAGAGGGTGGGGGTTGTCCAGGATGGTGGGGTTTGACAAGGGGGTGTGGGTTGTCCATTGGGATTGGGGTTTAGGGGTGTCGTAGGGCTGTCCAATGGGGTTGGGGTGTCCAGGAGGGTGGGAGGGCTGTCCAGGGGAGTGGGGGCTATCGAGGAGGATTAAAGGCTATCTACGGGGAATCCAGGGGTGTGGTGGTGTCCAGTGGGGTGGGGGTGTTTCAGTGGTGTGGAAGGGTTGTGTAGTGGGGAGGGGGTGTCCATGGGGGTGGGATTGTGTCCAGGGGGTGGTAGGGTTGTCCAGGAGCATGGGGGTTGTCTAGGGGGTGTCTAAGGGTGGGGTTTTCTAGTGGGGGGGAGTTCCGGGGGTGTGGGGGGGATTTCTAGTGGGGTGGTGGGTGTACAGGGTGTCCATGGGGGTGGTAGGGTGTCCAGGAGGGTGGGAGGACTGTCCAGTGGAGTGCGACCTATTCAGGAGTGGTAGGGGCTGTCCAGGGGGTATCTAGGGGTGTGGGTGTGTCCAGCGGGGTGGGGGTTTTATAGGGGTGAGGGAGAGTTTTCCAGTTGGGTGGGGTGTTTCTAGGGTGTTCAATGGTTTGTGAGGGAGTCCAGGAGGGTGGGAAGGCTATCCAGGGGTGTCTAGTGTGTTGGGGGTTTCTAAGGGTGTGGGAGGGTAGTCCAGTGGGGTGGGGGTGTCCATGGGGATCGGAAGGTGTCCAAGAGGGTGGAAGGTTGTCCGGTGGGGGTTTTAGGGTGTCCATTGGGGTGGGAGGGTGTCCAAGAGGGTGGGGGTTGTCCAAGATGGTGGGGGGTCCAGTGGGGTGGGACGGGGGGTATAGTGGTTTGGGAGGGTTGTCTAGTGGGGTGGGCTAGTTTTGATCTAGTTTTGGTATGTTTTTGTTCTGTTTTTTGTCTATTTCACATTTTATTTTGCAGGGAATTGTTGTGGTAGAATGGTTTTATTAAAAAAAACATTGGTTTTTAAGTCGTTTATTTTATAACTGATATATAAAATGCTTGTTTATTGGTTTTAATGTCGGTTATTCAAATATCGACATAACAAATGCATGAGAATGGGTTTGTAGGTCAGTTATTTTATAATCGATATAATAAATGGAATAAAAATAGGTTATTAACTAGGTTATTTGATGATTGACGTAATAAATGGAATGAAATAGGTTTTTGTGTTGGTTATTTAATAACCAACATAGTATATAAGTTTTCACGTCTATTATTATTTAAGCGACTTGAAAAATGTTTGGAAGACTAGTTTATAACGTTGGTTATGAACATAACTGAAGTGATATAAACTTTGGAGGCACAATTTATTTTGTCAGTTATTCTATAACAGATGTGAAAAAGTGGATACCAAGTCGGTTATCTAAAAACCTCCATAATAAATCACGACTCCGAAGCATTTTCCACATCGGTTTTTGATGAATCGACGTAAAAAATGCTTCCGATTATTGTTTTTTTACATTGGTTTTTAAATAACCGTCGTAAAAACAATATTTATAACATCTCCTATAATAAGTTTGGCCAAAATCTGACATAAAAAATAAAAATTAACCGTCATAAAAAATATTTTCTTCACTAGTGACTATTTTCATTTCCATATTGAATATGATGGATGAAAGTAAATGACATATATATATATATACATAAATCAAGTTGAATTATTACATAATATATGTCATAATTATTTATTATTTATACATTATAAATTTTCCTGAATAGTTAACATGGAGAATTAATCTCATTGCGCTGTGGAGACGGTAAACCGTACGTACACACGCCCAGTGATTTCTTTTTTCATAGTATTAATAGAAGGTGAAAAAGGGGTGGTTAATATTTATAATCACATATTAGAATATGTGTGATACTGATGATATTACATTATAATGAGACAACTAATGAAGAGTATGTAGAAGAAGAAATAAATTTGAATGAATCGGTACAAGAGATTACTTCTTCCATGACGTGCCTCCTTTAAATTTCCTCTTAGGGAACTAGAGATGCACATTTGAGAAGATCAAAACATCTAGAATGTGAATATGGAAGATTAAAAGAGAAATGATCAGGGTTTGGCCAATATTAGAGGCTCAAAATGGAGTAATGTGGAGAGAGAGGAGGTTCCCTTTTATAAGAGAGGAGAGGGGAACATTAGGAATCATTCAAAAATATTTATTTATAGTAAATTCAAACCCTACCCAAATACATCCAAAATGTCCCAAATTAAAATATGAGAAGAAATATGGTTGAAATGTCATAAAAAATAAAATTTGGACAAATTATTTTGCAATTTAATCCTTATCTTTTTAATTGACACTTGTTTATTCTATTCAAATTTAATTTTTTGAATAAGATTTTAAATATTTAATTGTAATGAATATTTACTTAGATGGGGTTAAATGACCAAAAATGGATAATTTATGACAATTTCAACCTTTTAATTATCACTTTGAAATTTTGTAAATATTTTTAGGATTTTTAAATATTTTAATTAAATGTTATTTTATAAAATATCAATACTGACAATTTTGACACTCTTAATTTATTGGAATTTAAATAAAATCCCCACAAAAAAAATTCAAAAAAATATTTAATACACTCCTAACATGTCATAGTCACCTTGAAAATTCCTAGAGAACTTTAATTAATTAATATCATATTTATTTTAATATTTTTAAAACCATTTATTTGATATTTTTATTAATAATATAATTATTATTTCACTATTGTGTCATCATAAATGATAATTAATTAATATATAAAAATGTAAATAAATTCAAATGATGTAGAAAATTTAATTATATTTTTATTAAATATTTCATTTATATGATTAATTATGTTTGTCTATAAATTATAAATATTACACTTATAAGATATAAGAGAGTGACATGTGGTCACTTTCATTTGTTTTAATAATAATTACATCATATTCTTGGATAATAGTGCATAAAATGAATATATTCCGGCCCTTAGGTGATATGGGTCATCCTTTATTCATCATATAGAATTTAGGTAGGTTTTAGGGTAATTTTATAATATTATTGTTACCCCTAATTACATAGTTTACCTTTAACTATTGTAATAAAAATGATTACCAAAGTTACAAATTACAAATCCCAAAAAATCAAAGTATCCCTTTAACATAATTTGGGCAAACCAATTAAAAATATGGATTCACTTTTTCAAAATTCAAAATAGAGAAAATTAATTATTTAATTTAAAATTAATCTCGTTGTCCAAAAAATTGGTTTTTGTTTAAAACATTGCAAAATATTGAAATGTTTTTACGTTAAAATTCTATGTAAAAATAATGATAATGCCATAAATTTTCATAAAATATAAAAATATATTGTATTTATACTTTAAATCCATTAAATAATTTATTTTATCCATTTTAATTATTAGTGTATTTTCACTATTCATCAAAATAGGAATGTTATGAGAAAAAATATCAAAAATTTATCTAAAGTTAATTTTTATATATTGATTCCAAATAATTAGTTTATTGTGTCAAATTTATCTTACAAACATGTCAAAAACAAAATTTAAAATGGGTGTGCTAACAAAAGGCGGCAAAATGGCACATTTTATAAAAAAATGTATCTTTTATCTAAAAAATAGATTATTTTATCTTATTGTTTCTAGAAAATGTGAATGATAAATGATAATGTTTTAAAATTAAATATTTGTTTAATATTATTTATAACAGCTTTATATCCCATTAAATAATAATATTTTCATAATATACCATTGTTTAGTGAAACTCAAACTCACGTACAATGTAAACTATCAAGGAAGGTCTCTCTTGTGTGTAACACAAGCCAAGTATGTGTTTAATGTAGTGAAAGATTACCTTGGTGTTTCTTATTACATAATACAAACATTGTTCATTTATACATCGAACAAAATTGATACTCAATGTTGTGTGAAATGAATTCTATCAAAATTAGTTGAAATTGTGTGCAACACACGCCCAGAATATTATTGTGTATACATCAATCTAATACGGTGTTTCATATAGATCAAGCTTACCTTGGTGTATTTTAAACCACAATACATCAAAGAAAATAAAAGGATTCTATCTACTAAAATCAATCAGTGTTACAATTCCTCTATATTCATCATATATAAATTTTAGGAGACTCATTACATTATCTTTTTGATGAATTTTCTTTCAATGTGCACGCATTATAATGAAATTTATTTGAACCTAATAATCTTTTCAAAATTGACCCATCATGGTTTATATTAAAAGAATCTTATTTCATAGTACATGTATGTGGGTTCATATTATTAAAATTTTATGTTTCTTCATGAGACTCAATAACGTATCACAAATTTACTAAGTAGAAAAATGTAAAAAAAATAAATTGAATTTAAATTTTCCTAAGAAAAAACTGAATTAATCAATATCATTAGAATAAAAATAATATGTATCCTTACTGGATTCACTCAAATAATCCCTATAAGATGAATACTTTTCATATTTATCCTCTATTATAGTTGAACAATAAAATATCATTCCATAATTATATATTTTCATATGAATATACCATTGAGAACAGTTTGTACCATTAATGTATAGAGATCTATTAGATGAAATCCACTAAGACTAATATTATCCATATATATATATATATATATATACATTAAAAGTAAATTTCCAAACATTTGGTTAAAAACATATCGTAATTAGAGGTGAAATAGAAATAAATAAATATTCATATAACACCTGATATTAGTCAGAGTGGACAACTTAGGTTAGAGATTAATTTGGTTTCCAACTAAAATTTACTATTTTAAATGGATAAAAAACATACATCCTGAATTTCTTAAAATAACCATGTTAAATAAAATAGTATAAAAATATAATCTTATGTTTTTAATGGATATTTCAGTTGACCAATCACATGATAGTTAAAAAAATATCAAAATAACAATTACATTCGAAATAAGTATACATAATTGCATAGGGTATAAAAACACTAATTAATGATAAATTCTAATGTGTTTTCTAATAGATAAATTTATGAAAACTAAAACATTACTAAATAAAACAAAAAAATCATTGAGTGGAATAAAATTAGGATTAGTCTCAAGATTAGACATAGTCACCTCTACTTGGGAATCACCCATTTCCAAACATCTTCTCATATAAAAATCTTGATCCATGACATAGAATGGATTTTTAAATAGAAGAACTATGGAATAGAAATATTTGAAAAAAACATTATAGGGATTCATTGGATATTATGTGTAAAATGAAATGAAGAGTGTATAAAATCAAAATATGATGTAGGATATTATTCTCTTAAATCTACTATGAAAAATAAGAATAATTCAAACATAAACAAAAATATAAAAGATAAATGATGGATTATTGATGTTTTAGTGATCATCATTCTCTGATCAACAATATATATGATTAGAAATTTACTTATTCATCATTTTCATCATCAATAATTTCTATAAACTTCTCTTTGAGGACATATTTATTATTCATACTTATATCATGGATTTTGAGGGGTAATACTACTTCTTATCCAGTACATGAAAATATTCTACGTATTCCCTAAGAACTAAACCGGTAGAATAGTAGAATGAAAGGGTAATCGATCCAAAAACAAATTAGTAATATATCATGCATGAGAGGATCCCATAAATATATATCTTTTAAATGACTACTTTTATTATTTACAATATTATAATAAAATAATTTGACTCCTCATACTGACCCATATCACAAATAAGTTTTAATTTTTATTTAATTCTCTTGTTACTTTTTTATGAATGATTATTAATAAATCCACTTGTTTATGATTTACATTATATATAAAAATATATATATTTCATAAATTAATTTTGAATTTAATTCTAGACATATGTGGTAGTAGGGAACGTCTACCTGTAGAAAACTAACAATGTTATTAATATCACTACAAATGGATTCAGATTATGTAGTATAATTATTTCTTGTGTTGTAGTAAAATACAATGGATATAACAGATGTGGCTTTAGAATAATTACTCTTATGGTAGAATAATACTTCAGTGATAGTATTTATGCTGATAACATGATTTCTCTAGTGGTTTTAGAATATTATAGATGTTAAAAAAAACTTTTGATAATCACACAGTTGAGCCAATGGTATGAAATCACTTATAGTGAAAGAATTATATTTCTAACTATAGAAATTTCCTTCGAATGTTAGAAATCTATTATAAATTATTTTATATTTATTTCATGTGATATTTTCTTCATGATGATAAAATATACCTCTCATAATTTGGTTAGTTGTAAATCAAAATTTTCATTCCTTATGTGTTGTTATTATGAAACATAGTTATGAATTAAAAAATGTAAAACCAAACATTAATAAGGAAATAATTAATTATTAATAAATGAAACAACAATTAAATTATTTAAATTATTTATAAGATTGATTTGATTAATAATATTTGTTAACATTAAACAATGGATTTCATAAACTGATATAACATGATTGATGATACATGTGAAAAACAAACAAACAAATGATATTATATTGGTAGTAATGATACTTTGAATTATAATTTTGAGGGAAAAACTATTGGGAGATAAGTGTGAAATATATATGGATCAAAATAGTTTAAATTATATATTCACAATGAAGGATCCAAAATGTGTCATTGAATATGTTTAGAATTTATTAATGAATATGATTCTTCAATACGCTACCATCCTTGAAAGGTGAATACGGTAACTGATTCTCTTATAAAAATAAATCCTTCTAGCCAATCCATGTTGAGAATTAAAGAGGACCCTATTTTAGGCATATGCAATGAATTGATCTTGAAATAACAAATTAATGGAAGGAATATTATATTTTCTAAATGATTTTCCAATTATCAATCAAAGAGAATATTATGAAAGCATACAAGAACAATATATAGTTTTCAATAGAATTATTTAGAAACAATGGAATGTAGTATTTATGAAATAATACTTACAAAATTTCGAGTCATTTCATTCAAAATAAGACTTTATGATCTATCTTCTTTGGAGATAAAGAAAGATATAATTGATTATGAAAAATTATCATCTTCACTAACCACCATGTAATTACTACGATGTAGTGAGATATTAAAGAACACCTTTATAGAGAGAACATGAAGAATGGAATTACTGAGCATACCCCCAATTTTCATGGTACACCATAATGTTAAATCAAATCATTGTATATCTAAAATAATAATGATACTTTTTTATATACCAACATGGAACTTTTATTACATTTCAATGGTCTTTATCATTATTCTTATAAATACTTATAAGAGAAACATCATTATAATATTTTTATATTAATGAATCATAAAAAAGGACACCTTTCTCTAAAATCATAAATACTTATCATTTAATCAAAATTCATTATTATGTGAAAAATATTGTTTGGGATATAATGAAAACCACCTCCAACCATATATTATAATGGTCTATGGTTCTACAATAAGTTCTAAAAAATTATAGGACAATATATACGTAGTTTAAAATTTTTAAATTACATCACCCCCAACTTAAATGTTAATTTACATGGACCATTTGGAAACATGAATACATACTGAGAGAGTTTTCCACATACATCAATGGAAAATGAAATTAGAATATTCCCCTAGTAAAGTTCTCAATACCATACTAGATTCCATTTATATATTCATATAGGCCCAAAAAAAGGCCATTATTGTAAGAAAGGAATAAATCCTACATATTTAGTGGAATCGGATATGTTAAATACTTGGGAAAATTACAATAAATGATAGGTATAGTTCAAGCCAATCATTCTTCCCTAAATTTTTCCCAACATCGATAGAAGTTCATTCATAATTATAATAAATGATACATTGAGTTTTAATATAGAGAGTAAATTTTAAATAAAATAACATGATGAAGAAGAATATTGGGGTTTGGAAACAAGGCAAATCATAGAACAATGTGTATTAAAATTATTGACGTCCTTTATCCCTTTGGACATGTTGACTATCAGCTAGCACATTCACCGAACAAGGATCATGTTCATGTTGTCATCCATGTATCTCTCTTGAGGAATTTTATATTTGAAACCATAGATATAATAAATATGAATTTTGAACAAGTATAGAATTACATATATTATAAAGAGATATCAATGGAGATCATGGATCAAAAATTATTGTTTATACTAATTAATTCAACGCACCATTTCAATGTACCATCGTAAAACTAGAAGTATGATGGGGTAAAATGGGATCCTATTTATAAAACAAAAAATAAGTATCCTAATATATTCTCAAATGAGTATTTGAGGAGAAATTTCAAAAATTGAATCTATAAAGGGGAGAATCTTGTAACGAATCATACTTCGATATATGAAAATTACATTCTTAAAATATATGTGTCTCATATTATGTTATAGAGTATAGTATAAGGGTCATATAAAAACAATATATTATTTAATTTATTTATATCATTAAATATGAAGAATAAATATAATATACATAAGTAAATTTAGTAAAATTGTATAATACAGACACACACACAAATAAGATTTTTATATTGATGGAAATTGTTGTCCCCCAGAATTATCAAAAATGAAACCCGTAATATATAAATAATAATAGTAATATGTTTATTAATTTTGAAAATTAAAATTATAGAACCCAAAGTGGTATTAAAAAAATGATAAATTAAAATAATATGTGGTATTTATAGAACTTTTGGATCCAATATGATAATTGTAATAGTAAATGTCACCATAGGAATAACCACATACGAATTTAAAACCCATAATTCAATATTTGATGTTAAAATTACTCAATATGGAAAATAAATTTTATAAAAAAAATTCTTTTCATAATAAACATGTTGAGTCCTTGTAGGCCAATTTTTTGATAATATCCCACTAAATAAAATTTATAAAATGATTTGTAAAAATAAAATTTTAAAAATATCCATATATTTACAACATAATAATGATGACGTAATGGAATAATAAATTTAAAAATGGTTAGATAAAACCATAATTTATTTAAAAAGATAATATAATAATATAAAAATAAAAATATATATATTAAGCTAAAATATTATTTATGCTATCAAAAAATATATTAAATATCATTAAAATGATATTTTTCATTTTTCATCATTTAATTTAAATAAACAAATAAATTTAGTGTTAAATTTTTTTAAATACATAATATCATTTAAATTATCTCTAATATAATAATTAATGTTAATATTAAAAATATTAAATGTTTTACTATGGAAGTATAAAATTTTTCAATTTTTTAGTCCAAAATACTTCTCGGGTCATCTAAAAACTCCCCCTACACTCCCCGTAGAAAACTATATTTTAATTACTTATCATACCCCAATATCTATCCAATTACATTCACAAAAGACAATTATTATACATAAGGATTTTCTAGTGTTATTTATCCCCAAGACCTTCAGGATATATTTCCATTAAATGGTAGGAGGTATCAATAAAGTGGTTACCTCATATTCATCTTCTTCTTAATTTTACCTATTCGATTAATCTCTTGTCATTTTTTAAATTCATTAAAACATTATTTTAAATATATAAAATATATTTCAATTATTTTGATATTTTATAACTATTTTAAATAGTTCTTAATATATATACTCCCTCTCTTATCCTCTTAGACCATTCATATTAATGGTCATTATATCCACTTATAATGTGGTTGTAAATAATTTAATTAACACAAAATTCCTAGAATACTTCTATTTCAGTTATATAATATATAAATTTATACATTTTCAATTATTATAATTATTTTAAATAATTTATATAAAAAAATTAAAAACTGAAAAATAAAAACAAAAAAAATTAAAAAAGTATTTCATTGATATGTTATCTCATAAAAAATCAGTGCATAACTTTGTTGATTATTATTGATAAAATTTTTGAGTAAATAAAAAATAATTTTGGATTGATTATTTATTAAAATATGATTAATATAATGTAGTCCTTAATTTGAAGAAAAAAACTAAACCAACGGTATGTGGACTCTCTAACCCAACTCTTTACTTTTTGGTTTATCAATACATCTCTTTCTCTCTACCTCTCTTTTCAACATGATTCATCTAAATACATTATAATTTTATTTAACCTATATCTCTATATTTTCTATTATATATAAACATGTTAATACTTCATTGGGATGAGTAGTAGCTTACCATTAGAATTATGAATAAAAGGTATTATATCACAAACTCTCTTGGATTCTCCTTATATTTATTCTAACCCTATCAATGAAAGATCATATTTTCTTTTCTAATTCGACCGTTAAATGACTTTGGTGATGATTATTTTCCAATGACTTGACAATTTAGGTTTATCTCTTCTATGTTCTCTTTTTTAAACAATATGGTTTATATTTTTATTATTTGTTATATATTAAAAAAATTAAAAAATATAATTTTATGATGTGAGAGGTGGTACTTGAATTATATATCCCAATAATTTAACTGATTGAAATTATTTTCATATGATTATGGTGATGCTAATTTAAATTATTTAACTATTATTATAGTGATTAACATTTTCCAATTATAGGAAAATGTAGGTTCATCTCGTCCATTTTATCATTTTTATTCATGACAGTTTATATTTTTATTATTTTTATCTGTTAACAAATAATAAAAATGTAATCTTATTATTTTATGATTCATTATGTCGATAATAATTTTCTAAAGATATGATTATTAAGGTTTTTCAAATCATGTTTCCCTTTTTTATTCATGATAGCTTCAATATTTATTACTTGTTCTGTGTAGAAAACTACTAAAAATAGAATCTGAAAACCCATTTAAATGAATAAATATGATTATGGTGATGATAATTTTCCAATGATATGAAAATGTAGGTTCTTCTCATCCATGTTCACTTTTTTATTGGTGACGGTTTCTATTTTTATTATTTATTATGTGATAAAAAATAATAAAAAAAGAAATTTTGTTGTTAGGGGTGGTACTTAAAGTATACATATCTATTTTAAATTGATTAAAGTTATATGATTCATTAGATTATGTATGTTATGGGTTAACATGTGTCACAACCCATCCCCCGGGGCCCGAGCCGTGAATACCCCAAGCCCGCCTTCCTTAGGCTAGAGGTTGGCGACTAGCACCAGAGGCGTAATTCCCTAAATTTGGGAAGGCATTGCCTTTATCACTAAAAACACACACAAAAGATCACACAGCTGGATAAAAACACTAAGTACAACTCTATAACAAGAGATTTCTGAAATGTAAAGGGGTCAGAAATACAAGCCCAACTATAAAGTACAAGTACAACTGAAAAGGAAAAACAACTGTGAGGTGAAAAGAAGCTCCTGGATCATCCACCACGGATCCTACCTGAAGGGTAGGTATAGATAGAATCCTCATCACTCCACATCTATTGGTCTCCTTTGTGTACTGACATGTCGTATGGTCCACCTCCAGGTACCGTCCAGTCCTGGTACTCTCAGTCTAAGTCATCACTTTCCGTCATCTGCAACCAACACAATGAGTTGTGGGCATAGCCCGCGTAGAGGAGAGTATAACGATACTCAGTCGGGACCCCGAGACCCTCATGGTCTCACAAAATACAACAAGGATAAACCAAAAAGTATGAAATCAAAAGATAACTCCACTTAGGTATATGACCATACAAATACCTATGTTATCAAGTAATCCATCTCAATCATGAGGAAAACAAAAAAGTTACAAACTCAGCTCAGCCAGGTTTTTTATTCACATTTTCGAAACCAAAAATTCTGGATAACTCTTTCTCTGTCAAGTACAGTGGGCCTGCCGTGACACCAATTTACTTCCCATTAACCATAGACTACTTAGGTACTCCTCCTATCGAGTACTCTGGGTCTGTTGCGTCACCAAGGCTCTCCCCACTGTGGGTTTTCCGTGTCACCAAGGTGATCCCCCTAGTAGCCTACTGAGGTACTCCTCCTGTTGAGTATCCTGGATCTTCCGCGACACCAAGGGTCTCCCCATTGTGGTTATGCCACGACACCATGGTGCTCCCCACTGGGCTAGTCGATTCACACTGAGTCGAAACGGTCAGCAGTTATCAGGTCTTATCCAGCTACTACGTCTCAGTACTTTGCTCGCTCTTCATCGGAAGGATCTGCACCACAAGCTATTGTTCAATAATCCAACTATAAATAATTCCCATGTAGAAATATCTCCAAGGTCCCCAGGTCACAGGGGTCAGAACTCAACAGACGACGTGTCAATCGGACACCATGTCTGTGAGTTATTAGCCTTTTAGTCGCTGGAACCTGGTTGGATTCGTGCATGATCTAACCTGATCATAACTCAACTATACCCCGAAATCTTGTGGGGTATACTCAAAAGGACCTTCATGCTTCAAGATTACCATGCCATAGACGGTTCTTCAAATGGATGTCTGGTGCCAAAAATATGGCCAAAATAAAGTAAAGGGGTCAGTAGTGGGCCTGGGCCTGGTCCGACCAGTTCGGACCGACTCGAACCGACTTAGTCTAGGACAACCTGTTCTGGGTCGATCTGGTCAGACCTGTTGGGTCTGACCCAACCCATTGGGTGGGATAGCCTGTTAGGTTAGGCCCAGCCCTCTGGGCCCATCCCAGTAGGTCGTGTGGGCGGTTCGGCCCGGGCTCGAGGCCGGTTCGGCCTAGAGCGGTGCGAGGGTGCGACCCGGTGTGGCTCGGCCCGAAGGGCACGACCGATCGGTTTGGATAGGGCGCCACTAGGGGTGTCACAGGACTGCTCGAGAGGCCAGTGCGTCCAGGGAACCGCTTCAGTCGGGGGGCGACTCGGGAGGCCGGCAGGCAGGAAAGTGGGTGACCAGGTAGGCCGGGAGGCAGCCGTGCAAGGCGCCCGATAGGCCAAAGGGCGGTCGAGTAGGGCACCAGGCAGGCCAGCAGGCGGCCGGGTAGGGTGCGGCAGGGCCTGGCGGCGGCCGAGTAGGGTGCCTGGCGGGTCGACGGGCGGCCAGGCAGGGCGCGGCCAGGCTGGCCGGCCGGGGCTCGGCCGGGGCTGGGGCGGCCGGTGGTGGTACGTAACACCGCGGGGGCGGTGTGGTTCACGGAGGCCATGGGTAGCGCAGCATTTGTCTTCATCACCTTCATCACCTTGTTCCATCATTGCCATATCGAAGGTTCTCATAAACAAGAACGGTGGTAGGGTCGGGCCAAGTTGGTTTGGCACACACACTCTGCCTTTAGGGTGGTAGCAATTGGCTCTCAAGAATGAAGTATAACAACCCAACCGCAAAGATTAATCCCAAAACCCACAAAAGGGAAACATCCACATTCTTCATTTTAAAAGAAAGGAATAACATGGGAGTGAATCATATTCCAAATAAAACCCCTACCTTTGTTCATCGTTTCCCGAAGAAGTTGCGGAAAGAAAACGAAGGTGATCGTATTTCGTCGCGTCTGCCACACACTTCCAGTCCCGAGCTTGCACGTCGGTTATGGAAGATGCTCCACGTCGGTAGGTGTCTGGGAAAAAAGTTCAAAGATGATCGTCGACGGCGTTCTTCATTGGAAGATAAGTTTATTCATTGGAGAAATCCTTTTATCCCAATCCCTCCTCTCCCCAAAAATAAATGAAGTGAAAAATAATAGATTATAAAATCTATTATTTCATTTTCAATATTTTAAAAACTAAACATTTGTTGTAACATTCAAATTAATTGGAGGATTTGGCCCCATTAATTTGGTGTGTTGGAAACATTAATGTGGAAGATGCTGAAGAGCCTCCTCCACATTAAAGAGGGGGGTTTGAGAGGTTTTCCTCTCCTCTCATTTAATAGGGGTCGGGTGGTCCCCACATCTATTATTCAATTAGGGAGATTTTGTGGTATCGGGTGGTCCCCACCACATTAATCCTCACATGGGAGGTTGAGTCCGGGTGGGCCCCACCACCATAACCACTCATTCGAGGTTAAGGTGTGGTGGTCACACCTCCAACTTCCATGAGGAGGTTTTAACCAACGGAGAAAAAAATTTAGCCGCACACTTAATTTTTTTATTTAATTCAATCTCTAAAAACCCAAAAACTATCTATTAACCTCGACCCACTTTCGTCAAGGTTAAAAGTTTTATTAAGAGAATAGTGGCATTGTGAGTTGAACGGTGTCCTCAGATTTCAATTCCGGGCACCGATTCAAAAGTTATAAAAACCGGCTCATACATTTACTGAACTTACTCGAACAAAACTTTAGAAATTGATTCTGGGCACACCAGTCCTCGGAATCATGCACCGTAAATTTTCGTGGTCTCGTAAAATTCCCATGTATTAAAAAAAATTCCACAGAATTTCTAGTCATTACATTCTCACCACCTCAGGGCTTTACGTCTCCATAAGCTACAACTCGATCTAAGGGTACAGTTAGGGGTACTGAGCATGCATCTGAGCCTCTCGCCCCAATGTGCTCTCTTGGAGGTCCTCTAGCTACCAAAGAATGTGCATCAGAGGTATATATTGTCCATGTAGGACCCACTCCTGTCGATCCTCAATCTCCACTGAAACCTCCAGGAATGTCTCCCCAACGTCGACGTCCAACTCTCCATGGTCGATTATTTGAGAAGGGTCGTGCACCTATCTCCTCATCTCATATACGTTGAAGATGTCGTGCACCCAGTGCAACTGAGGTGGAAGAGCTGAGTGGTAAGTCACCTCGCCCACTTTACTGAGGACCTGTAAATGTCTGATGAATATCATAGATAACATGTCACCTCGGCCAAATCTCTGTAGACCTCTTCAAGGTGAGACCCATTGAAATATGTGGTCTCCATCCTCAAACTCTAGAGGTCTCTATCTCATGCCGGCATACAACTTCTGCCTGCTATGTGTAGTCTTTATCCACTCTTGTATGATCTTCACCTTCTCTGTGGTTTCCTGTACCATCTCTGGTCCCACGAGTGCTAACTCCCCTGGGTCAGTCCAGCACAAAGGTGATCTACAAGGTCGCCCATACAATGCCTCGAAAGGTGCCATCCCAATGGTGGAGTGATAGCTATTATTGTATGAAAACTCCACTAATTGTAAGTGTTCCTTCCATATTTGACCAAATTTGAGGATGCATTCATAGAGAATGTCCTCGAGAGTCTGAATGGTCCTCTCAGTCTGGTCATCCTCTGAGGATGGAAGGCGGTTCTCAGACGAAGCTGCATTCTGAAAGCCTCTTGCAACCCCTTCCATAGCTTGGAAGTAAAGTGTGTGTCACGATCAGAGACACTAGAAAAGGAACTCCATGTAGCCACACAATCTCTTACACGTAGAGGCATCCCATTCCCTTTACTGAACCATGCTCTCTGATCGGTAGGAAGTGGGATGACTTGGTGAGTCGGTCAACGATCACCCAAATCGAGTCGTGACCCCTGGATGTATGTGGAAGTCCTGTCACGAAATCCATGGATATCCAATCTCACTTCCACTCTAGGAAATATAATGGATGAACCAAGCATGCTAGTACCTGGAGCTCTACCTTCACCTACTGACAAATGAGGTATTGAGAGACAAATTCTACAACTGCATTCTTCATACATGGCCACCAGTGCTGTCTTCAAAGGTCCTGGTACATTATCACCACTCCTGGATGTACCACTAAAGGGGATGTATGGAAAACCCTAAACACATCCTCCTGAAGTGACACTGGCACTATAGTAAATCTTCTAAAGAGGATGATGTGCTCACCACCTTCAGAAAATCCATCAGGTGCCTGACCTTTGGATAACTGAGCACGTCATGTCTTGCAGTTAGTGTCTCCACGTTGTGCCTCCATGACTCGCGGAAGAAGTGGGGGAGTGAATGTAAGAGACTATAGAAAGGTTTCTCTGTCTCTATCCACAAAGCATATTTGTAAGGCAGCCAGCTACTCTGTCTCCTTGCCTAGGAGCTGTATACCAGATCTTCTGCTGAGTACATCTTCTATAACGTTCCCCTTTCCTAGAGTATAGACTATCTCAAAGTCAAAGTCCTGGAGGAACTCAATCCATCACCAATGTCTTAGGTTCAGTTCCTTCTGAGAGAAGATATACCTGAGTCTCTTGTGATCATAGTACATAGTAAAAAGATCTCCCATCATGTAGTATCTCCATATCTTTAAGCATAAGACCACTGCTCCTAACTCCTAGTCATGGGTAGTTTAGTTCTGCTCGTGTTGTCTCAGCTAGCAAGAGCCATACTCGATAACTGATCTCTCTTGCATCAGGGCTCACCTGAGTCCGGTCCATGATGTGTCGAAGTAGACTACGTACCCCAAGCCTTACTCTGGAAGCCTCATTATGGGGGAACTATTCAGCATCTACCTCAGCTTCTGAAAGCTCTGTTGGCATCTCTCCGACCACATTAAGGGTTTCCTCTTATTTGTCAAGGCTGATAGTGGTGCTGCAACTCGGTAGAAGTCTGGAATGAACCTCCGGTAGTAACCAGAAAAACCCAAGAAACTCTATACCTCCATGACACTCCTGGGTGGCTCCCAAGAAAGTACCACCTCAATCTTTACTGGACCCACTGCAACTCCAGCCTTCGAGATGACGTGTCCCAAGAAGTGAACCTCTCGGATCCAAAATTGGCACTTCAAGAGCATACCATAAAGTTGGTGTACTCGGATTATGTCTAGTACTACCTGAAAATGGTAGGCATGCTCCTCCACATTAGTCAAGTAGATCAGAATTTCATTGATGAAGACAACAACAAAGTGATCGAGGTATGGCTGGATGAATTGGTTCATGAGTTCCATGAACACTGCTGGAGCATTGGTTATGCAGAATGGAATAACCAAGAACTCGTAGTGGTTGTACCGACATCTGAAGGTCGTCTTATGAACATCCTCATCTCGGACACTGAGTTGGTGATAGCCTGATCTGAGGTCTATCTTCAAGAACCATCGTGCTCCCTTCAGCTGATCAAAGAGGTCGGAAATCCACTAAATTGGGTACTTCTTCTTCACGGTCACCTGGTTTAGGTGATGGAAGTCAAAAAAAAGGACTCATGCTTCTATCCACCTTCTTAGTTAATAGAATCGGGGCTACCCAGGGAGAAACATAGGGATAGATGAATCCCTTCTCCTGCAAGTCCTCTAGCTGTACCCGTAGCTCGTGAAGCTCCGCGGGAGCCATCTGATACCCTGGTGTATATATCGGCACTGTCCCAGGGTACAAGTCAACGTAGAAGTCCACCTCTCTATGAGGAGGTAGTCCTAGAACATCATTATGAAAAAACATCCATGTACTGGTCCACCATAATAGGATAGCTCGAACTCTCCAAATCAACTGCTCTGAGGGTAAGGCAGGGCAACTGATGAGTAATTGGTTGCACCCTCCTTTTAGTAAGTCCTTCCTGTTCTGCAAAGGCTCCCTTCTCGCTAGTTATGGTAAACCTGGTTCCATCCATGCGGACACACTGCACTTTGCACCTAATATAGTCTATATATGCTTGGACTATAGATAACCAGTCCATAACCAAGATGATGTCGTAAGGCCTTGACGCGAGTAATCTCGCACTACTGGCACCAGTTTGTAATCATCGAGTCTGCTCCCATAGGAGTCTTTAGCCGTAAGGATCGAGCCAATGTCTACGTAGGAATCTCTGAGATATGAACGAGGGTAGTGGCAATGAAATATTGACTGGCACCTGTGTCTATAAGAACTGCAGCTATGGTGGAGTAGACACAGATCGTACTTTGAATCATCTCCAGAGTGCATTAATCGTAGGCCTCGGGTTCCTAGATCTGAGCTCTCCCCATCCACCTACTCCCAGCAGTCGTGGTGGACCTCCTGGTGGCGGTGGCGGTAACAACTTGAAACTTCATCCACCGCCAGCTGCACGGCCAGCTCCTCTGCCACGTCTGACTCCTCCATACGGACTACCTCAAGCGAATCTCTTCCTCTACATGGGTGGTCCTTCGACCATCTTTTGATCATCTGAACAATGGGTCGGACAATCTTGAGCCATGTGACCCTACCCACCGCATGAGAAACACTTCCCGCCAGTGGCATGTATGTCTCTACTCCTGGTGCCCCGCACAAACGATCCTGAGTCATGCAGTCATCCACCTGTAGGTATGGTCCTCTTGGACCACTATGACATTTGTCTACTGGTAGCTGCAGAAGATTTTGTAGCATGTACACTGGTGGTGGGTCTCACTGATGAAGACTACTCAGCAAGGAAACTCTCCACTAATAGGGCTCTCTCTAACACCCGTGCCTATGTCAGGATGCTGAGTGGGATCACTGAAGCTCTGATCTCTCGCCGGAGTCCCTGCTCGAAGGTCTGGGCCCTGAAGAAAGGGTCTCGTACCATATTGGTGGAGTAGCGCAAGTGGTCGGTGATGTTATTAATATTTTCATGACTAATTATATACTCCCTTTTCTTATTTTATATGAAATGTGCATAATTTGTATGAAATATTAATGTTTTAATACTAAGTATATTTTTTGAGAATTTTTAGAAGTAGTCCAATTGAGTCAGTTTACTTTTTTATTTATAACTCCCACCCTACTGATTCACATTATATGGTTCTTATTTTTTTTTTTTGATTCCTTGTTCATTTTCTCACATATCATTAGAAGGAATCATTGGCCAATTCGGCCATTTGAAGGCTCATATAGACCTCACAATATGACCCAAAGAATTTATGATGAAATTGGACCAGCCATGATGATTGAGATACTAGTCTCACTTTCGAAGCCCATATTTTGTGAAACTCCACCATGTTTTCATGATTATGTAAAATAATCATGGGTCAAAATTTTAGTTCCCAACTCTAAGAACAAGGGGCCCAAATGATGCTTTGATATCTAGCCCACCATTCTGGCCGGGAATTAAAATCAGTATAGTATTAATGACATATATTCTGATATATTAATAAAATCAAGATGAAATGTTGTATTTTTAAAGAGAATATATAGGTGGCCGACTTTTTTGAAGAAAGAATTTGGTTTTGAAGAAATCTCCCTACTCAAAAACCCTTTCAAATTTTGGACTTGAAAAAGATTGGATTGAAATGGATAGATTAAAATTGTTTAATCATCCAGTCATAAACATAGGCTACATAGGTCCAAATTCCTCCAAATTTTGAGAGTAGTCAGAAAAAATTATTATCTACAACATTTTAGAAGGATATATCCTAAGATTATTCTTTCAAGATGACCAAATCATCGAGCCAAGTGGTGCGACAGATTGGGAATGCAAACAGTCCACTTCCTTGGGCTATAAATACATCCCCCTCCACTCCTTAAAAGGGGTTGACATTTCAGAAGATAGGAGCATAAATTGGCATGACCAAAGCCTTTTCAAAGGCTTGTTAGGACCTTCCATAATCATGTTTTCACTTGAGATACCCTTCCTCATCTCTTTTCTTCCTTTCACTTTTGTGTTGTTCTTCGTATGTAATATTGTAAGTTTGTGTTTTGTAATTCTATTTTAATGAATATTTCTACTTCAATTTCTCTTATTCTCATCCACCTTATGTAGATTAATATTAATGTTCTGAAAATAGTTTAAAT
Source organism: Viscum album (assembly GCA_963277665.1). Classification (NCBI taxonomy): domain Eukaryota; kingdom Viridiplantae; phylum Streptophyta; class Magnoliopsida; order Santalales; family Viscaceae; genus Viscum; species Viscum album. Next base: position 1,994,227,439 of record OY728122.1, read on the forward strand.
ACAGTTGAATCCCCTTCCTTTATTTTTCTTCCTCATTCAATCGAAAGTTTGTTTTTTTAATTATCATCATTTTTCGTGTGTGTGTGTTCGACGCACCACTCTTTTCTTATCCCTTACTTATTCTTCTTTTCTGAAATTATAATAATAATCATTATAACCAGATTATTAAAAACCCAAATGGATGAGTAAATCTCCTATTGGGGTGAGTTATAATTTTGGTATGTTAAGTGATTGAGATCTTTTGCTCGATGAATATTATTTGAATTAACATTGTGTATGTTGGACATAAAATGTCATGGATTAATGACTTGTTTTGTTTAACATGTGGTTTTCATGGATTATTGGAACCATAAATACACCACCATCAATAAGCTCTGATTGTGATTAGAACCTGAAGTTATGTTAAGGCTTGGATTAAAGCCTTAACACTTAGAGATTCTAATCAACGTCATTTTGTGACATGGGTGTTAATTTAATACAATATAAAGCAAAGCTCAAGGTTATTAGAAGCTTAACTAACTAATGATGAACTCACCCCAAGCATTATCAATTTGTTAAACCAAAAATCATCCATAAATTATTTCACAAGATGTGCAAACAAACCCCCCAATAAGAATACAATTAACTAAAAACAAACGACTATTACAAAGTATAATCGCCGAGGATTCGACCCGAGTGATGCTATACACATTAGCAGAGCACCAGATCTTTGTCCATTCGATAGGCGACAATCAGCCATGCATTTCAAATGGCTTCATTTCCTGGGATTTTGCTTTATGTAGTCATTAGATTCTGGTTATTGTAAAAAAAACCCAAAAAAACAATGTTTAAAAAAATTGAGAAACAAACACAAAGAAAAACTAGTCTTCTCATAAAAGTCATAAAAAGAAAACAAACAAAGAAAAACCCATCTTCCTTTTACTTCCAACATCATTTTGAATGCCTTGTATCCTCCCAAACAATTCTCGGATTTGTTTGACCCTAAAATTGAGCGAACACTTCACCAACATAAGAGGAACTTAAGATATAATCAACTCATTCAAGAACCAGTCTTTGTCCAACCACTTGAATTAGATGTGGATAATCATAGGGAACAAACACTTAAATAACTCATTGTCCCTGATATGAATTACCAACCCCTTGGTATTCAATATCCAAACATATAGTCAGAGTTTGAAATCATATCGGGTTTGATTCATCTTCTCCCTCATTTCCACGGGCTAGTAGGTGAGGTTCCGCATCTCCACCTTAAAGAGTTCCAAGTAGTGTGCTCTACTATGAAGCATCAAGGGGTTTCTAAGGAACAAATAAAACTCCGAGCATTCCCTTTCTCCCTAGCTTACACTGCTAATTCATTACTTTACTATCTCCCTCTTGGTTCCATAACAACATGGAATGATATGAAGCGACTTTTCTTATAAAAATTTGTTCCTACTTCTCGTACTGCTTCTATCCGAAAGGAAATAAGTGGTATTTGTCAATTCCCAAGTGAATCACTACATGAGTACTGGTAGAGGTTTAAAAATCTTGTTGCAACCTGCCCACACCACCAAATACTTGACCAACTCTTGTTTCAATACTTCTATGACGGGTTATTTGCTATGGAGAGAACTCTCATTGATGTCACAAGTGGCGGTGCTCTTGTTGATAAAACTCTCGTAGCTGCAAGAGATATAATAAGTAACATGGATGCAAACACAAAAAAATTCCATACTCAAGAATAAGCTCAAGTCAAACAAGCCCAAGATAATCAATCAATTGAGTTGAACATGATGATCGAGTGGATGAGTGAACGTACAAGTCTTGGGCGACAACTAGCTGTGGCTACCAAATCCCCAACCTCATCTTCTCTGTAATCAATGTTTCCATGACCTGTCAAAAACTATGGAATCTGCAACTCTCCATTTCATCTAACTTACACATGTCCACAACTTCAAGAGGATCAATCCGATTCATCTGGACCAATAGAGCTCAATGTAGCACATGCTTAGTGGAACACCAACCCTCAACTATCAGGTTAGTTTGTTAGAAACTTCAACCAACCTCACTCTAAACCCTTCTCTTCTTCTTCTAACTAAGGCCTTAGGTATGGTAATCCCATATATCATCTCCCTAAATTCCCCCCTCAAAACCCAAACCAGTTTCAATATGGTCAAGGCATTGGTAACATCCAACAACCTTATCCTTTTATTCTTCAACCTCAAAGGAACAATCCTCCTCCTGGATTCCATTATCCTAGTGAGCCTTCCCAATTCCAAAACCAATACAATCAATTTCCCAAGAACCAAAATCTAGGTAATCCCAATCTGGGACAAGCCTCTTCTTCCAAGCAACCATGCAAAAGTGAAGTGGAAGATCTTTCCTCCTTCACCAGTTCTAGCATCAAGAACATTGAAACCCAAATCGTTCAACTTGCATCCCACCTCAGTCAGCAGCAACCATCAAATTCTTTCCAACTTCCATCCCAACCATTACCCAACCCCAAGGGTAATGTAAGTTCAATTGCACTTAGATCGGGAATGAAAATTGAAATGCCTCAAGATAAGTCCTACAACCCTCTTTTGAATGTTGACCTAGAAAATGAAAAGAAAAAGAAACTTGAAAAGGAACCTGAATCCATTCCCTCACCTCCTTCCATTCAACTTAGTAATCAAATTCCTTTTCCTAGAGCTGTTTCTAAACCAAGGAATTCCTTTGAACCTGATCCTGAAATGCTCCACATGTTTAGACGGGTTGATGTCAACATTCCCCTCTTAGATGACATAAAACAAATTCCTTAGTATGACATGTTCCTCAAGGATTTGTGTACCCACAAGAGGAAACATAGGACCTTAGAAAATTTTTCATCCCAAGAGTCCATACCCATTACGTGAAAAGATCCAGGGACCTTTACAGTTCTATGCCAAATTGGATGTTTCAACTTTTTTGATGCCCTCATAGACCTAGGATCCTCAATTAATGTCATTCCCAAATCTATATTCTCCAACCTTGGTCTAGGTCCCTTACATCCAATGGGTGTTGTCATTCAGTTATCCAATCGATGCACAGCCAGTCCTGAGAAAATAATTGAGGATGTCCTTGTCTGAGTCAATGATCTTATCTTCCCTGCTGATTTCTATCTCCTTGATATGGAAGGTGGGACAAACACATCTCAATCTCCCCTAATTCTAGGAATACCATTCCTCATAACAACGAGAACCAAGATTGATGTCCATTCAGGCATCTTATCCATGTAATTCGGTGACCAACCGGTCAAGTTCAACATTTTCCAAGCCATGCGATACCCATCTAAGGATCACTCTGAATTCTCAATCCCTGCTTGTGAGGACACTTCTAAGAGTCAATCAAACCCCAATCCACCATGTTCATCATGTTCTAATGAAAAAGGATCTTGTGAAATCTACACTATGATTAACCAAGTCATAAGTGGTGAAGTTGATATGGAACCCTCATTCATAAACTCCATAAATCTAGAGGAACTTGAAAACTCTCTTGAATCCCACATCAACTTTGATCACTACTTCTCCACCTTGGAAAGTATTAAGGATAATGAATCTGAATCAACTGAAGTCCCTTCTTCTATTCTTGAGTTTTCTAACCCAAAAATAAAAGATGAGACTGATCTGAAACCTCTTCCTGAACACCTGAAATATGCATTCCTTTTCCATGATCACTCTTATCCTGTCATTATATCTTCTTTACTTACCAAAACTGAGGAGTCCAAACTTGTTAAGGTGTTAGAGGAAAACAAAAAGGCCCTAGGTTTTACCTTGGATGAAAGACCAGGAATCAACCCTTCTCTTTGCATGAATCACATCCATATTGAGGAATCATCCAAACCAATTAGATAGCCACAAAGAAGACTCAATCCACTCATCCTTGAGGTAATTAGGGAAGAGATCACCAAGGTTCTTCTAGATGTTATTATCTACCCAATTTATGATAGTGAATGGGTTAGTCCAATTCAAGTTGTACCTAAGAAGGGTGGGATAACTATTGTCACAAATGAACATGGAGAGGTAGTCACAACTCGAGTGAAAAAGAAATGGCATGTGTGCATTGACTATAGGAAATTGGATGTTGAAACAAGAAAAGATCACTACCCTCTTCCATTCCTTGATCAAATGCTGGAACGATTAGCTGGAAATTTACACTACTAATTTCTTGATGGATACACCAGCTACTTTCAAATTCCAATCACACCTCAGTACCAAGAAAATACTACTTTCACATGCCCCTTTGGATCATATGCATATAGAAGAATGCCTTTTTGTGCATGAAATGCTCCTGCAACATTCCAGAGGTGTATGATGAGTATCTTTTCTGAATTCATTGAACACTACATGGAAGTCTTCATGGATGACTTCACCATTTATGGAGAGTCATTTGAATCTTGTTTGAATTCACTCTCTTTAGTCCTCCAAAAGTGTGTCAAGTGTAACCTTGTGTTAAATTTTAAAAAATGTCACTTCATGGTTGCAAATGGGATTGTTCTAGGTCACATAGTTTCAAAATATGATATTGAATCCGATCCTGCCAAAATTGAAGTGATCCAATCACTTCCTCTACCCAAATATGTTCGATACATCCATTCATTTCTCAGTCATGACGGTTTCTATTGGAGATTCATCCATAAATTCAGTAAAATTTCCCTCCCACTCACTCAGTTTCTCCAAAATGATGTCACTTTCCATTTCTATGAGGTTTTTAAGGGAGCCTTCATTGAACTCAAAACTGCTCTTACATCCGCCACAATAATCCAACCCCCATATTGGTCCATACCCTTTGATTTGATGTGTGATTCTTCTAATAGAGCTGTTGGGGTTGTTCATGGTAAATGAAGAGAAAAACCTCCTCATGACATCTATTATGCCTCAAAAACATTTGATGAAACTCAATCTCACTACATTGTCACTAAAAAAGAGCTTTTAGCAGTTTTTTTGACTTAGATAAATTCTAGACCTATCTCTTAGGTTCCAAAATCATCATCTCCACAGACCATTCTGCTATTAAGTTCTTTCTCAAGAAAAGTGATTCCAAACTGAGGCTAATAAGATGGATCCTAATGCTCCAAGATTTTGACCATGAAATAAAAGATAGACCAGGAAAAGAAAACCCTTTGGCTGATCACTTGACTAGAATTTCTAATTCTTCCCATTCTGAAATCATCGATCCTGAATTCCCCACTGATCTCCTTTCATCTCTCACTCCAAAAATACCATGGTATGCCCTAATTGTAAATTACTTGGTTTTTGGTGTTTTTCCTGAAATTTTTTCAAATGAACATAAAATAAAGCTGAAAAGTGATTCAAAAACATTATTTTTGGGAAGAAAATAAACACTAGAAAACTAGGGTAGACATGGTAATTAGGAGATGTGTTGATAAAGATAAACATTCTTCTATCTTAGAATTATGTCACTCAATGCCTAGTGGTGGCCACTTTGGACCACAAAGGACCTACCGAAAGTTCCAAGAGTCTGGATTCTTCTGTACATCACTCTTCAAGGACTCACATGTGTTCTATCAATCATGTCCCACTTGCCAAAATTATGGAACAATTTCCAAGAGAAACGAAATACCCTAAAAGCCTTTAATTTTCTACGAGATCTTCAATGTTTGGGGCATCGATTTCATCTAACCATTTCCCCTTCCAATGGATTCTCATACATCCTTCTGGAAGTTTATTATGTTTCTAGGTGGTACGAGGTCAAAGCCACTCAAAAGGATGATTCACATACTATTAGTGAGTTCCTAAAGACACACATCTTCCATAGATTTGGGACGCCTCGTGCCTTGATAAGTGACTTAGTAACCCATTTTTGTAATAAAACCATGGAATCTCATTTGAAAATGAATGGGGTTAAACTTAAAACTTCAACTGCATATCACCCCTAAACAAATGGCATGGCTAATCTTTATAATAGATAAGTGAAAATAGTGCTTGAGAGAATTGTAAAACCCACCAGAAAAGACTGGCCTAAAAGACTTGGTGAAGCACTTTGTGCTTATCGAACTTCCTATAAAACACCCATTGGGATGTCTCATTTTATGCTAGTTTTTGGTAAAGCATGTCATTTGCCAGTTGAAATCCAACATAAGTCATTTTGGGCAGTGAAAACATGTAATTTTGATCTTGAAAAATCTAATGAAGAAATATTGTTGCAAGTGGCTGAACTGGAGGAGCATTGACTTGATTCTTATGATAATTATAATCTCTACAATGAAAAATCCAAAGGCACTCCATGATAAACACATCCCGAGAAAGGTATTCCATGATGGTGATATGGTAATTCTATTTAATTCCCGATTTCATCTTCACCTAGGTAAGCTTAATTCTCATTGGAAAGGTCCTTTTATAATTACTAATTTCCACCCATTTGGTGCAGTGCAAGTCCAAGACCCCTCTTCCAAAAGGATATTCACAGTTGATGGACATAGGTTAAAGCATCACCATGAGAGGACACACAATCCTGGATCATCATCGAATTCCAATAGATCCCCAACTTCTCAAGTCAACCAACCACTAGATGGAGATAGCGACCCGCCAAATCCAAACCAGGGGGCACCTCTTTCCCTTTAACTCTCTCAATCTATTCATCTCACTACCTCCTTCTTCTTCTTCATCTCTCTTTAATTTTTTTACCACTTTCATTATCAAAACCTTTTTTTCACTTTCTCTTTTGTGTGGGTGTACCATTATAAAAAACAAAAATAAAAACCTAAAAAACTAAAAAAACTAAAAAAAACAATCACTTAAAAAAATAAAAAAAAATCTAGATCCATGCTTACTCACCATCGAGTATTGAAATTTTGTCATACCATTTTGGGGAGTTAATAGACATGTTTTCATCTCAAATTTTTTTTATTTTCATCATGACTTTGGATAAAGAATTTTGTGTCCAAATTAACAAATTATGAATTCTCAATTTTTGATTTGTAAAATTCTATTCTCAAACCGTGAGGAACAACATTTTCTTTCATTCCAAGGCCACCTATGGCCATCATTTCAAAATGTGTGTTTTCACCCCCATTTTTGAGTCTTGATTTTGTGGACCTTTGAGATGGATTTCCTATATTAGTGTTCATTAATATGATAGAGGCATTTTTTTGAACCACATGAGAATCACAATAGCCAAATAGCCTCCAATTTCCCTTACATTAATCCTCCTTTTGAAAGCCCCTTCGAGCCTATGAAAACCTTTTCTTTGATAGCCACATTACAAGCCCAATACATTTTCCCACCCAATATCAACATGCAATTTCAGTGCATTTTTTGAAATTTAAGTTTTGGGGGAATAGATTTCATTATGGGTACCCTTTATTGATTTCACCATGTTATCATATGCTCAAGGGAAAGCATACATTTAAGTGTGGGGGAGAGGTTTTCATTCAGTTTGTTTTGGAGAATGTAATGTACTTTCATTTATGTAATTTTTTAAATTTTATTGACAAGTGTTAAAAAAATAAAAAATGATGAAAAAAAAATTAAAAAAATTGAAAAAATGGGTTGTGTCTTGGGTAGGTCAAAAATCACTCTTCATAAAACTTTGATATTGTTATTAATATTATAATTACTGTCATGAGGAGATCAAACATGGGTTGGGATATGAGTGTGAAATCTGTTTCAAGGTCAACTTTGGAAAAAATAAAGAAAAAAAGGAAAAGAAAAAAAAAAAGAACACTTGCATCATATTATTATTGGGAGAAGTTTTGTATTTTGTAAATATTCCATCTTCACATTACCTTCATAATTTATTCCTCTAGTGTGTCTTTCTTAACACAATCATTCCCTTGTAAATATGTGTTTTCATTTCCTTCCATGTTTTATTTCAAAACAATGTGCATTTCTTTTTCTATGTTGGTGTTTTAACCCTCTTATTCTTTCTCTTGGACATTATATTCCTATAGTCCCATAGCCATAGAAAACCCCCTTAAAAAGACCTATTTATTCTTGTGCACTTTGTAAAGGTATTGGAAGCTGAGAACTCTTTCAAACTCTAAGATTTTCACTTTTGGTTGGTGAAAGATTGAACCTCCACAAATGAATGTTATCATCTTGAGTGTTGTGAGTTTTGAGTTTCCACATTTTACATTTCTAAATTTGAGAATGAAAAAATGAATTATTTTTGGAACATTATTTCTATAACAACTTGTGGTGGAATTCAAAATGGATGAGTAAAATAGTTTAATCCTCCCCTGATTGAAGAAAATAAAATTTTAATATTTGATGGTGAGTGAAATTGATTTTGTCATGTTTTTATATTTGTTGCACATTAGGAAATTAACAAAACTAATTATAGTGGAGTTGATGTTATTAATATTTTCATGACCTATTATATACTCCCTTTACTTATTTTATATGAAATGTGCATAATTTGTGTGAAATATTAATGTTTTAATAGAAAGTATAATTTTTGGGTATTTTTAGAAGTAGTCCAATTGATTCAGTTTACTATTTTATTTATAACTCTCACCCTATGGATTCAAATTGTGTGGTTCTTGTTTTATTGGAGTATTTATTAAATTTCTCACATATCATTAGAAAGAATCAGGGGCCAATTTGTCCATTTGAAGGCGCATATAGACCACACAAGATGACCCAAAGAATTTGTGAAGAAACTGGACCAGCCATGATGATTGAGTTACTGGTCTCACTCCCAAAGCCCATATTTTGTAAAACTCCACCATGTGTTCTTCATTATCCAAAATAATAATTTTTAAAACAATCAGGTCCCAACTATAATAACAAGGGGCCCAAATGAAGCTCTGAAGTCCAGCCCACCATTCTGGCCAGGAATTAAAATCAATATATTTTTAATGAAATATCTCCTGATCTATTCATCAAATCAAGCTACAATGTTTCAGTGTGAAAGATAAGATATAGGCGGCTGACTTTTTTGATTAAATAATTCATTTTTGAAGGCATCGTCATATTCCAAAACCCTTTCACATTTTGGACTTTAAAAAGACTTGATTGAAATGGAATGATTACAATTGTTTAATCAGATGGCCATAACTTTGGATGCATATGTCCAAATGCCTCCAAATTTTGAGAGTAGTAGAAAAAACATTATTATCTACAAATTTTAAGAAGGAGATATCTCGATATTATGTTGTCGATAATTTCAAATCACTAAGCCAAGTGGAGGGACAGATTGGGAATGAAAACATTCCACTTCCTTGGGCTATAAATACATCCCCCTCCACTCCATCAAAGGGGTTGGCATTTAAGAAGAGATGAGGATCAATTAGCATGACCAAAGCCTTTAAAAAGGCTTGGGATGACCTGCCATACTCATGTTTTTACTTGAGATACCCTTCCTCCTCTCTTTGCTTCCATTCACTTTTCTGTTGTTCTTCGTTTGTAATCTTGTAAGTTTGTGTTTTGTAATTCTGTTTTAATGCAAGTTTATTCTTCAATTTCTCTTATTCTCGTCCACCTTATGTAGATTAATATTAATTGTATTAAAATAGTTTAAATACAGTTGAATCACCTTCCCTTATTTTTCTTCCTCATTCAATCGAATGTCCATTTTTTTAATTATCATCTTTGTTCGTGTGTGTGTGTTCGATGCACCACTATTTTCTTATCCCTTTATTTTTTTTCTCTTCATAAATTATAATCATAATCATTATAACCGGATTATTAAAAACCCAAATGGATAATTAAATCTCTCATTGGGGTGAGTTATAATTTAGGTATGTTAAGTGATTGAGAGCTTTTGATCGATGAATATTTTTTGAATTAACATTGTGTATGTTGGACTTAACATGTAATGGATTAATGACATGTTTTGTTTAACATGTGGTTTCCATGGATTATTGGAACCATAAATACACCACCATCAATAATATTTGATTGAGATTAGAGCCTTAAGTTAAGTTAAGGCTTGGATTAAATCCTTAACACTTAGGAATTCTAATCAACATCATCTTGTGATATGGGTGTTAATTTAAAGCAATATAAAGCAAAGCTCAAGTATATCACAAGATTAACTACCTAATGATGAGCTCACCCCAATATTTATCAATTTGTTAAATCAAACCTCAACCATAAATTAATTCATAATCTCTGAAAACAACCCCCCCAATCATAATACAATTAACTAAAAACAAACAACTATTACAAAGTATAATCACCGAGGATTCGGCCCAAGTGCTGTTATACACACTAGTAGAGCACCAGAACATTGACCAGTTGATATGCGACAATCGGCTGTGCGTTTCAGTCAGTGAACCTTGCTGAGTACTGTACTATCTTCATGGTGCCTTGCTGTAAGTGATGTATCTCCAGTATCCGCACTGCAGGTAGGGTGGCTGGGAAAAACTCCGCCCGAAACAGGCTCTCGAAGTCTTCATAGAGTAGAGTTATCCCGTCATGAACATAGAGCATCAAGCTCCACCATATGTCTGCTACTTCTTGAAGAAGAATCATGGAAAGGATCACCATAAGGTCAGCTGGTGTCCCTACATGTTAGAAGACTCTCACCACAGCCTCCATCCAATCCCCAAATGCCTTCGGGTCTGCCTCTCCCCTGATCTTGAGCGGCCTTTGGTGCTGGAACTCATGCAATGCGCTCAAGCGGCATGCATCATCTGCTTCTGGGGCTGGTGGAATCAGTGTCCCAATGGGTAGTGGTACTACTGGTGCCTCCGCAGTGAGAGGGCCCGGCACTGATCCCTCATCGCTCGATGGGATATCTGCGCGTACAACTCTTGGGGCCCCAGATGGTCGTCTGCGGGGAGGAATCCTGAAAGAAACAGATACGACACTGTCAAAGATTATACCTGGTGAGCTAACATAGTTGATCTGACATAAAGAAAAGTTTTTAAAACACACACGTAATCATTGTCTTCATGCACTGAGTCTGAAATTAGTAGTCAGGGTCCTGATGTATGGTTACGTCGGCCGCTACACCAATACTGGACTCCCTAAACTGAAAATCACACTCAATACCATTAACACTATTTTATAATAGAGAATATCATAGTCCTAAGTTCTGCAGTCGAACCGACTCATCTAATACCAATTTTTCATGTCCCATCCCTTGGGGCCCGTGCCGTGACTACCCCAAGTCCACCTTCCATAGGACAGGGGCTGGAAACTAGCACCAATGGCGTAATTCCCTAAATCTGGGAAGCTATTTCTTTTATAACTGAAAACACACACAACAAAGAACACAAATAGATACAAAACACTAAGTAAAACTGTATAACAAGATAGTGTTGAAAAGTAAAGGGGCGGGAAATACAAGACCAACTATAAAGTACAAGTACAACTGAAAAGGAAAAAATAACTATAAGTTGAAAAGAATCTCCTCGATTGTCCACCATATATCCTACCTAGAAGGTAGGTACAGATAGCCTCCTCATCACTCCACATATGTCGGTCTCCTTCATATACCGACATGTTGTATGTTCCAACTCTGGGTACCATCCAGTCCTAGAACTCTCAGCCTTTGTCATCACTTTCCGTCATTTGCAACCAACACAAAGAGATGTGGGTATAACCCGTGTAGGGGTGAGTTTAACAATACTCAGTAGGGACCCTGAGACGCCCAAGGTCTCACAAAATCCAACAAGGATAAACCAAAAAGTATGAAATCAACAGATAACCCCACATTGGTATATGTACATACATATACCTATGCTATCATGTAATCCATCTCAATCATGAGGAAAACAAAAAAGTTACTGACTCAACTCGACCAGGATTTTTATTCACATTATCAAAACCACAGTTGTTGGAGGACTCCTCCTCTATCGGGTACAATGGGCCTTCCGTGACACCAAAGCACTTCCCACTAACCTTGGATTGCTGAGGTACTCCTCTTATTGATTACCACGAGTCTGGTGCGTCACCAAGGCGCTCCCCACCGTGGGTCTGCCGTGTCACCAAGGCGCTCCCCCTCGTAGCCTGCTGAGGTACTCCTCTTGTCTAGTATTGTGGGTCTGCCAAGACACCAAGGCACTCCCCACTGTGGTCTTCCGCGACTACAAGGAACTCCCCACTGGGCTATTCGTGTCACTCTGAGTCGAAACGGTCAGCATTCGTCAGGTCTCAGCCAACTACTAGGTCTCTGCACTCTGATAAATCGTCATCGAAAGGATCTGCTCCACGAGCAATTGGTCTATACTCTAACTGTCACGAAGTCCCATGTAGAAGAATCTCAAAGGTCTATCACGTCATAGGTGTCTCAAGTCAATAGACGACATTTCAGTCGGACGCCCAGTCTATGAGTTATTAACCTTTTAGTCCAGGGGGCCTAGTTGGATTCGTGCACGGTTCAACCTGACCATAACTCAACTATACCCTGAACTCTATTTGGTTATACTCAATGGGACCTTCATGCTCCATGATTACCAGTGCAGCTGATAGTTCTTCAAACGGATGTCCGGTGCCAAATATATGGCCAAAAGAATGTAAAGGGGTCAGTAGTTGGACCGGATCTGGTCCGACCCAGTATGGGTTGACCCGGTCATACCTGTTGGGTTTGGCCCAACCCATTTGGGTGGGCCAGCCTGTTAGGTTCCTCCTGGCCCACTGGGCCTTGCCCAGCAGGCCGTGTGGGCGGTTCGACCCGGGCTCGAGGCCGATTCATCCCGGAGCACTGCAAGGGTGCGGTCCAATGTGGCTCGGCCTGGAGGGCATGGCTGGACGGTTCTTCTAGGGCGCCGCGAGGGGGGCCGCTAGTCGGCTCGGGAGGCCAGTGCAACCAGGGCGCCTCTTCAGTCAGGTGGAAGTTTGGAAGTTTGAGCGGTCTGGCATGCCAGGCGGCGGGCCAGCGGGAAGCCGGGCAGGCCGGGGGGCGGCCTGGAAGGGTGGTCGGTTGGCCGGCAGGAAGTTGGGCAGGGATCCAAGGGGACCGGCAGGCTGTCGGGAAGTGTGCGGCTAGGCCGAGAGGTAGTCGGGCAGGTCGCTAGGTGGTTCGGTGGGCGGCCAGGCGGGGCGCGGCCAGGCCGGCCATTGGGGGGGTGGCCGGTGGCGGTGTAGAATGTCGCGGGGGTGGCATAGTTCACGGAGGTTGTGTGTAGCACGACCTATGTCTTCGTCGCCTTCGTCGCCTCATTGCCTCGTTTCCATGACGAAGGTTATCATAAAAAAGAACGGTGGAAGGTTCAGGCCATGTTGGTATGACACGCACCCTCCATATTTAGGGTGGTATCAATTGGCTCTCAAGAACGAAGTATAACAACCCACCCTCAATGATTAATCCCAGAACCCACAAAATGGAAACACCCATGTTCATTGTTTTATAAGAAAGGAAGAACATGGGAGTAAATCATATTCAAAATAAAACCCCTACATCTATTCTTCGGTCACCAAAGAAGTCGCAGAAAGAAGAAGAATGTGATCTTCATTCGTCGCATCTGCTGCACACTTCCAATCCTAAGCTCAATGTCGGTTGAGGAAGACACTCCACGTCGATAGGTTTCCAGGGAAGAATTTCAAAGAAGATCTTTGCCTACCTACTTTTTGGGAAGATGAGGTTCTTCGTTGGAGAACTCCTTTTCTCCCATGCTCTCTTCTCCCCAAAATAAAAATATGTTCCAAATATTAGATTATAAAATCTATTATTTACTTGGAAAGATTTCAAAAACTAAACATTTTTTGGAACATTCAAATTAATGGGAGGATTTTTCCCCATTAATTGGGTGTGTTGGAAACTATAATGTGGAGGAATATCAAGATGATCCTCTACATTAAAGAAGGGGGGTTTGAGAGGTTTTCCTCTCCTCTCATTTAATAGGGTTCGGGTGGTCCCCACCACTATAATTCAATTAGGGAGGTTATGTGGTCTCGGGTGGTCCCCACCCCTATTATTCAATTAGGGAGGTTATGTGTTATTGGGTGGTGCCCACCAAATTAATCCTCACATGGGAGGTTGATTTAGGGTATTCTCCACCACCATAACCTCTAATGGGAGGTTTAAGTTGTTGTGGTCCCACCTCCAACTTCCATCAGGAGTTTTTAACCAACAGATTAAAAAAATTAAGCCACACACTTAATTTTTTATTTAATTCAGTCTCTAAAAACCCAAAAACTATCTTTTAACCTCAACCCACTACCGTTGAGGTGATAGTTTTCTTAAGCGAATATCGGCGCTGCGAGTTCAACAGTGTCCTTGGATTTCAATTCAGAGCACTGGTTTGAAAGTAATAAAAAACCCGCTCATACGTTTACTGAATGTACCCGAACAAAACCTCAGAAATTGATTCTGGGGACCTCAGAATAATGCACCGTAAATTTTCACGGACTCGTAAAATTCCCATGTATTTAAAAAATAATAATTTTCCACAGAATTTCTGGGTCTTTACATCATGATTTTATCATTTTTTACATTCAATTGTGAAAAATCTATTCACATATGTTATGTATAAAATTTTGATTGATTTATTCACACATTATGAAATGGATTCATCCTCGTTGATGTGATGATTCATTATTATGTATTCTAATATTTTCATAACATATTTAAATGATTTACATATGATTATGGTGACACACAATTCCCAATGATAAGACAATGTAGGTTTTTCTCATCCATTTTATCTTCTTTATTCATTAATGTTTATATTTTTCTTATGTATTATGTGTTAAAAAATTAAAAAATAGAATTTTTTTCATGATGTGTTGATTTATTATTATGTATTTTCCAAATTTCATAACTCATTTATATGATTGACATATGATTATAGTGATGATCATTTTCGAATGACATGACAATGCTGGTTCATATCGTCCATGTTCCCTATTTTATTCCTAATAACTTCTATATTTATTATTTTTATGTGTAGAAAATAAAAAAAAATTATGATGGGATAGGTGTTAATTCAATTGTATATATATATAATTTAAATTATTTAAATTATTTATATAATATTATGGTGATGATCATTTAATGGATTTACATATGATTATGGAGATGATCATATTACAATGATATGACTACATAGGTTTTTCTCATCCATGTTATCTTTTTTATTCCTGAAAGTTTCTGTTTTTATTATTTGTTATGTGTTTACAAATAATAAACATATAATATTAATACTTTATGAAATTGAATCTTCTTTATTGATGTAATGATTCATTATTATGTATGTTATAAGTTTAATAACACATTTAAATGATGTACATATGATTATGGTGATGATCATTTGACCATGTTATGACAATGTATGTTCTTCTCATCCATGTTATCTTCATTATTTTCTATAGTTCCAGTTTTTATTATTTTTTATGAGTAAAAAAATAATAAAAATAGAATTTTATTATTTCATGAAATGGATTCATCCACACAGATGTGATGATTCATTATAATGTTTTTTCTAAATTTAATAACTCGTATAAATGATTTACATATGATTATGGAGAGGCTTATTTGTAAATGATATGACAATATAGGTTCTTATCATCCTTTTTCTCTATTTTTTTCATGAGAATTTCTATTTTTATTTTTTTTATATGTTAAAAAATATTAAAAATAGAATTTTACGATGTGATATGTGTACTTCAATTATGTGTCTATATAATTTATTGATTAATGTGATGTATTTAATTATATTATATAGTTTAATTTTAACATGATGGTAATGTTTTCCACATTATATGTAGATAAATCTATACCCTTATGTTATGTAGAACAATTTGATATATTTTTTTCACATTTTATGAAATGGGTTCTTCCAAAGTGATGGGATGATTTATTTTTATGTTTGTTCAAAATTTCATAAATCATTTAAATGATTAACATATGAATCAAATTTTTTAATCATTTGTTTATTTAATGTCTATTGTTACTAACACTTCTGATTCTATGTGGTATGCATGATTATGAGAATTTTATGATGTGATAGATTGTACATCAATTATATATCTCTATAATTTATTTATTAAAGTGATATATTTAAAAAGATTATGTATGTTATATGTTTACCTGATGATATTGTTTTGCACATTCTATAGAGAAAAATATATAATATTATGTAATTTAGAACATTTTGATAGATTTTTTAACATATTATGAAATAGATTTTTCCTCATTGATTTCATGATTCATTATTATGCATGTTCCAAAGTTCATAACTCATTTAAATGATTTACAAATGATTATGGTGATGATCATTTTCCACTGATATGACAATGTAGGTTAATCTCATCTAAGTTCACTTTTTTATTCATGATAATTACTATTTTTATTATTTTTTATGTGTTAAAAAATAATATTAAAATATTTTTATGAAATTATAGGTGGTAATTATATTATATATCCCTATAATTTTTCACATTATATAGAGAAACATCTATACCCATATGTTACAAATAACCTTTTGATGTATTTGTTCACATTTTATGAAACAGATTCTTCCACATTGATGTAATGATTCATTATTAGGAATGTTCAAAATTTTATAACTCATTTAAATTATTAAAATATGATTATGGGGATGATAATTTTCTAATGCTATGAAAATGTATTTTCTTTTCATCCGTATTCACTTTTTATTCATGAATGATTTATTTTATTCATTGATGTATCTATTTTATTCGCCTTCTTCTCATTTTTTTATATTTCTATAATCTCTTGTATTATTATAAATTCATTAACAATTTATTTCATATCTATAGAAAATATTTCAATTATTATGAAATTTTATAACTATTTTAAATCATTAATAATATATATACGTTCTCTCTTATCCTTTTAGGCACATCATATTAATGTTCACTTTATCCACATATAGGGTCGATTTAAATAATTTAATTATCACTACTATCCTGGAAGGTCTTTATTCCGGTTATATAATATATAAATTTATAAAGTTATAATTTTTTAATTATATTAAATTTGTTAAATAATTTATTCATGAAAATGAATACCAAGAAATAAAAACAAAAAAAATCAAATAAGAAGGTCATTGATCTTTTATATCTTCCAAAAAATAGTTAATAAATCATTTGATTTTAATTGATAAAAAATGCTAAAATAAAATATAATCTTGGATTGGTTATTTATTAGAATAGTTTTATTATAAAGTAAGATGTAATCTGAAGAAAAAAACTAAACCAAATGTATGGGGACCCTCTAACCAAATTTTTTTTTTTTGGTTTATCAATTCTCTCCCATTCTCTCCCCCTCTTCTTTCAACATGATTCTTCAAAATACATTTTAATTATATTTAATATATCTCTCTACTTAATATTCTAAATATATACATGTTCTTAATTAATTGGTTTGAATAGTTGTTAATCGTTAGGATTTTGAATAAAATGTATTATATCACAAACTCAAACTGATTATTCTTATTTTACTCTCCTCCTATCAAGGAAATATAACCATTTATTTTTTAATTAGGACATTAATAATAAAAAACAATTATTTCCTTATATTTTTATGACCTTGATATTTTATTCATTGATATATTTCTCATAATTCTGATATGAATACTATTTTTTATATTTGGTTTATTTAATGTCTTTGGTACTATATTTTCACATTCTATGTGGTATGCATGATTATAAGAATTTTATGTTTTAATAGGTGGTAATTAAGTTATATATCTTTATAATTTACTGATTAATATGATATATTTCATTAGATTATTTATATTATGTGTTAACATGATGCTATAATTTTTCACATTCGATAGAGAAAAATCTATACACATATGTTTTATATAACATTTTGTTAGATTCTTTCACATTTTATGAAATGGATTCTTCCACAATGTTGTGATGATTCATTGTTATGTGTGTTTCAAATTCTACAACTCATTTAATTGATCGAAATTTGATTATAGTTATGATCATTTTTAGGTATATTATATTATAAATGCTATTATATTTATTTCATGTGATAGTATCTCTCGTATGATAACATATACCTCTCATAATAAGGGTAAGGGAAAATCCAATTTTCCACACCTTGTGTAAAGGTATGCAGATACATATTTAATAAAAAAATTAAAACTAAATGTTAATTATGAAAAAATAATAATTATTTATAAAGGATATAACAATTACATGATTTAAATTATTTATATGATTTATATGATTAATATAATTTATGAACATTAAACTGTGTAATTTATTAAACTAATATATCATGACTGATGATGCATGAGAAAACTACCAAACACAAGAAGGTATATTGCTAATTCTAATCCATTAGTTTAACTTTTATCAGGAATACTACTAGGGAGAGAAGTGGGACCTATATAGGGATCACAAGAGTTTAATGTATATATTCAAAATTAATGATCCAAAATGTGTCATTGAATAAGTTTAGAATTTATAAATGAATATTATTCTATTATAGTTATCAATGGAATTATTTGGAAAAAATTTATGTATGATATATTAAATAAACATTAAAAAATTCTATGTCATTTCGTTCAAAATAATTCATTAACCACCATCATAATGTGAGATAATGAAATTGATAATTGATCATGAAAAAGTCTCATTTTAAATATCCTATAGGTAATTACTATGACGTAGTCATATATTCAATAGCACATATATAGAATAAACTTGATGAATGGGATTAAAATGTAAACCTCAATGTTCATGGTATACCATCAATTTAAATTAGAGTGTTTTTTTCAAATAGAATGATGAGACTATTTCTATACTGACATGGAAAATGAAGTACATCACCATGGTAATTAGCATTAGACTTAAAAATATTTCTAATGGAAACAAATTTATAAAATTTATAGATGAATTATTCATCAAAAAGGTTCTATTTATCTAAAATCATGAATTTTACTCACTCAATAAATATTATTTGATATGTGAAAAAATATGTTGTGGGGATATATTTAAAACCTTATCCAATCATATTTTATAAAGGTTTATGGTTCTTCGATAAGTTATACATATGTCATTAACAGTGTATACTTAGTTGAAAATTATTACATTACATAACCTTCAACCTAATGTTAAATTGTCATGGACCACTTCAAAACATGAATACATACTGATATATTCATCCTCATACATTAATAGAAGATGAAATCAACATCTACCCCTAGTAATGATTTCAATACCAAACTATATTTCATTTTAGTATTCATATAATCCCATAAAAGGTCATTATTATAAGAGAGGAATAAATCATACAGGTTTATAGAAATCATATAAATATAATATACATGGAAAAAATTATAATAAATGATATATATTTTTCAATCCAATCATCATTCCCTAAATGTATCTCAATATTAATATAAGTTCTTTAAAAATTATAATCAATGATACATAGAGTTTAAATGCAGTGAGAAAATATTAAATAAAATATCATAATGAGGTGAATCAGGATGTTTGGAAACAAGTAATATCATAGAACAATGTAAATTACACATATCGAGATGCTTGATCCCATTGGATATATTGACTTTCAGCTAGCACTTTCACCAAACAAGGATCACAAGCGTGTTTTCTTCCATGTATTTATCCTGTGTAATTATATAAATGACCCTTATATATATATATAATATGAATGAGTTACAAGTATATAATTACCTCTCTAATAATGAGGTATCAATGAAGATCAGGGATCGTAGAGATACATTTATACAAAACAGTTCAACGTACCTTTTCAATGTACATTCATAAAAACAGAAGTATGATGGGGAAATATGGGAAGCTAATTATGAAACAACAAATAGTCATCCTAATATATTCTCAACTAATGATTTGAGATTAAATTTTAAGGATTAAAAAACTAAAGGGGAGAAGAATGTAACAAATCATACATTGATATAAGGAAATTACCTTCTAAAAATATGTGTGGCTCCTATTTTGTTATATAGTATAGTATACAGGTCACTTAAAAACAATAAATTATTTATTTTATTTAGATCATTACATATTAAATAAAAATACACTCTATATACATAAATACCTTATAATAGTACCATAAAGACACACAAAAAAACATGATTTTCATATTTCGGAACATCGTTTTCCCTCATAATTATCACGCATTAAACTCATAATGTAAAAATAAAAATAGTAATATGATTTTTAATTTTGAAAATGATGAATATTGAACCCAAAGTTAAATAAAAAAAAATATTAAATGACAGTAATATTTGGTAATTATAGATATTATAAATCTAATTTAAGAAATGGAATAGTAAATTTGATCATTGGAATATCGACTTACGAATTTAAAAACATTAATTCAATATTTGATGTTAAAATTAATTAACATGGAAAATAAACTTTATAAAATAAATTTTCATTTCATAATAAAGATTTTAAGACATTGTAAGGATAATTTATTTCTAATATTACATAAAATAAACAAATTTAACGTATTTGTAAAAATACAATTTTCAAAATATGCATTTTTAATGATATAATAATGATGTAATAATTACATAATAAATTTTAAAATTGACAGACAAACCTGCAATTTATTTAATAATATAATGTAATAATTTTCACATAAAAATAAAATATAAAGCTAAAATGGTATTTATAATAAATAATAATATATTATATATCATTTAAAATGACAATTTTCATTTTTCATAATTTTATTTTTATTAAAAAGTAAATTTCTCGTTAAAAATGTTTTGAAAACAAAAAAACATATAAATTAATGAAAATATATAAAATAATGTTATAATTACCAATATTAAATTTTTTACTTTGGATGTAATAAATTTTTAAATATTTCAAACCAAAATACTTCTCCCGTAATATAAAAACACCTCGTATAGTTCCTATAGAAAATTACATTTTAATAACTTCTCATAGCTCAATAACTACCAAAATGTGTTTACATAAGACCCTTATTATCCATAAGGATGTTCTAGTGTTATTTAACTCTAATACCTTCAGTATTTAGTTTCTTTAAAAGGGATGAGGTATCAATAAAGTGGTAACCTAACACTCATTTATACTAATATTTTTCTAATCCATTAATCTATTGTTTTATAGTTAATAGATTATAAATTTATTTCATATGTATATAAAATATTTAAATTAATTTCACAATTTATAACTATTGAAAATCATTCTTAATATATGTACTCTCTCTCCTATCCTTTTAGACACATCATATTAATGTTCATTTTATCCACCTATGGAAAGGTTATAAATAATTTATTTATCTCTACCTTCCTAGAAGGTCAGTATTATAGTTATATATTTTATAAATTTATAGATTCATAATGTTGGAATTATTTTAAATTTTTTGACTAATATATATAAATAAAATTATAATCAACGAAATAAAATAAAAAAATACGAATAAGCATATCATTGATCTCTTATCTCTTCAAAAAATAGTAAAAACAACTATTAATTATAATTGATAAATAATTTGGGTAAATAAAACATAGTTTTTTATTGATTATTTTTTAAAATATGTTTTTTATAAAGGAACCTTTAATGTGATGAAAAAATTGAACTAAGGTAATGGGGACTCTCTAACCCAGATCTATTCTTTTTGGATTCTCAATTCTCTATCTTTCTCTCTCCCTCATTTCCAATAATATTTTACTAAATACATTTTTCTTATATTTAATCTATCTCTCCATTTTTTCTATATATATTCATTTTCTCACTTCATTGGTATGAATTGAAGATAACTATTATGATTATGTTTAAAAGGTATTTTATCACAAAATATCTTTTATGCTCTTTATATTTATTCTCCACCTCCAATGAAAATATGATCTTTTATTTTATAATTTGATCCTAAACAATCGAAAAGTATTTATTTCTTTATATTTTTGTGAAACCAAAATATTTTATTCATAGATATTTTTCTCACAATATTGTTATTAATCCTATTATTTATCATCAATTTATTTAATTTATATAGTTGTAAAAATGTTCCCATTCTATGTGGTATGCATGATTATAGGAATTTAATGTTATAAGAGGTGTTAGATAAATTATATATCTCTATAATTTATTTAATAAATTCATTCAATACAGTATATTTTTTATGTTATTTGTTAAAATGATGCTATCATTTTTTCACAATCTATAGAGAAAAATCTATAAACAGATTTTATATAGAAAATTTTGAAATATTTTTTAATATTTTTGGAAATAGATTATTTTGAAATGACTAGATGATTCATTATTATATGTTTTCTAAATATAATAACACATTTAAATTATTTACATATAATTATGGTGATGATCATTTTAAAATGATATGAAAATGTAGGTTCTTCTCAATCATGTTCTCTTTTTTATTCATGATAGTTTCTATTTTTATTATTTGTAACCTTACAAGGATTTTAGGAAAACATTATATTGACATATATCCTCTGGGGATTAAATATACTAAGTGGAATATATAAATATTAATGTAAACAAATTGGATTGATTTGAATAAATTTAATAATTTTATATGTATTCATTTTTTATAAACCAATTTTTTTCTTAGGATTAATTTTTTAGTCTAAAATATATTCTTAATATGTCATTTATATTAAATATTATTTAATAATCCAGTAAAAAAATTTGAATTCACTATAATCGATTTTATTTATAAAAATAAACTTTATACAAATCTTGGAAACTTTACTATGGTTAATGTGTACTTTAGTTCAATAATTTGAAAATTAATTAATAATCATCATTGAAAATATCATTTTAATCTCATCTCATTATGAATTTTTTTTAGAAAAATGATTACCAAATTTAAAAGACCTTTAATTTAGAAAAAAAAATTCCACAATTGAATTTAAATATAATTTAATATTGAATATGGATTATTTTATATATTTGAAAAAATTCCTCGGATAATTTTCCTTTTATACAATAATTGATTATTATTTAGAAAAATTAAGGTAATTATAAATGTGATTCTATATCGGGTATGTTTTTCAAACTAAAAAACATTGAATATGTATGGAAAAAATAAAAAATTCAATTGAAATGTAATTTTTTCATTCAGTTGAAAATTGATTAAATGATATTTTATCTAAATTTTAATTAAAATATGAGGTAGTTTGAATGAATTTTTCTATTTAATGCATGTTTGTAGGACATTAAAAAAATATTTTTTAATCATTATACTCACATAAAATATTATATTCATGTGTATTTTTTAATTAAACCGAAAAATGATTCAAAATATATAATCATGGACTATTTAAATAAATATATCATTATAATAATTATTATATGTTAATAGTATTATAATGAATATTAATAATAATAAAATCATTTGATATTTTTTGGTATTACATAAATTATATTGATATTCAATTTAATCACAGAATTCATAAATAAGGTAATTCCCATTTTCATAAATTTTTATTTTAATTAATGCTAATTTTCCTAGTTTTTTATGAATGTTTATAAAATATACATGACACCAATATTTTTTAAAACATTATAATTACAAATAGAACAATAATAACTATTCAAAAATTTTTAAAATTATCTAATTAAAAATAACCCACTTACTCATTACTAAAAAAATTTACATCATCAAATGAATGTATCATTTACTAGTAACATCAACAACTGAAAAAAAATATTAATAGAAAATATATATTTTTACTATAAATTTTTTTATTTAAGAAATTTACAAATCATATAAATAAAAGAAAAAATATATTAATATCATTATTGTATATAACATATTATAAAAAAAATTACATTTAGTATACTCAATCATTTCCATTCATGTTTTACAAATAGTTTAAATAATTAATAAATATATGACATTTGTTTTTATATATCACAGAATAGAGGAAATTTTGAAAATATTCCATATTAATTATACATTTCTATAAATCCATTTGTTTTTATATGAACCAAGTGTATTTAAATAATGTAATTATCTATATAAAAGTACTAAAAAATTTGAAATGTGTCTGTTATGATAAATATTAAAATGTATATTTAAAATTATTTAATAAAATATTAAATATAGTGTATTTTTAATTCAAATAATACATCATATGAGGCAGATGATTTAGATTAGTTCTCATTGGAGGCATAAAACATTTATTCATTAGAACTAAATTCATTAAAATGGGAATCTAGTGATCTCTATGAATATAAAATTAAAATTAATTATTGTTAGATTTTTTTTAATAAATTTAATTAGAGTATATTGTTTTACAATTATATGATATATATTAAATGTGTTAAACAATTTTATACATTATTTTCAAATTTCTGAGTGATGCTTCGGGGTTTTGTTTTCATTTACATTCATTTCATCATTTATACTTGTATAAGGGTAACATGATTCCTTTCAACATCTTAAATTTTTAAAATATTCCATAATATTTTCTAATAAAGATATAAATGACAAAAATAAATATTAATAACATGTTAGTGTAATAAAAATAGCACATTAAGTAATATAAAAAATATTTATGTAATTTTTATTCATATATATGTTAACAATAGAGGATCATAACCATTCATGATTTGGGATTTCATTTTCATTCTATAGACCTATAATGTCAGGTTTTATTGTACTATATATTTTCCACAAATATGATTTCATAAGTATCCTCATTTTATAGTAATATAACTAAATAAATTAAGATAATAGATAATTTTGGGATATTTTTTTAAAGAAATAGGGTTTTTTAATGGGAAATAAACTATTAATATGGTTTAATCTGGGTGAATCCAATTTTATATTAAAGATTATGAATATTTATTATGTTTGGACACTGATACACATAATGTTGTTAACAGATAATAGAATGTGTGATTTAATAGGGCCACAATAGTGTCTAGTCCAACTTAAATCACATTAGGATATCTGATTCAAAATGCAATTAATGTTAGGATATGTTATTATAGTATCATTAGATTAAAAAACACCCATATATTAAATATTTTCTTTTCATTTAAGCTTTTATACTTAATAGTGAAATTATAAAATAAATTTATTCACTGCGACATAAATATGAAATATATGTATATATTAAATTTAAATAAAAATATTATTATTGTTTTTTATTGATTAAATTTTTATTAAAATGATTGGAAAAATATTTTACATTCACATAATTTGATGTTAAATTATCATAGAAGTAAAAAATTATTTTTTATTTTTAAAATTATGAACTAATTATTAAATGTATTTGAGTAGTTAAAAAATTATTTCAAAATATTATGAGGTAGGGTTTATATAATGATTTTCATATAAATATTAAGTATTAGTTATTTAATGTTTTTGAAAATAAATTTATTATAGTAAATTAAAATATATCTTGACATGTTTTCATATATAATATAGATCAATAATGATTTTTATAGTAAAAAATAATTTTATAGTGTTATTTTTAGAGTGACATGAATTTTATAAGAATTTTAAAATTCATTTGTGATTTTTTGAAATCATCTTTATAAAATTTGATGATACTACCAATTTAAATAATTATAAATTAATTATTTCATCAATCACTAACTTTTTATAAACTCCATCAATGATTAATGACATTCAATTGGTGTTAAGAATAATTTATACCTTATGGAATATATTATCACCTAGCATTGTTAATTATAATTTCTATTGTTATTGCATCATTAATTATATAATCATTAAAATATTTTAAAAATCACATATCCTTTAATATATCATCATATGATTCATTATTTGTCTTTAAAAATATGATAATCATCAATATGAAATGGATAATAAAAAATTAAATTAAAATATTGTATTATTTCATTATAAACATTGTTATGGAGTACAATTATCCATGTCATAACACAAACCAAAATATTTTTAATTTAACATCACAATTATTAAAGAAATAATCATACAAAAATACTCTTCCATATAGCCTAAGCACTCATAACCAGATCAAAATTTAAACATATATCACATAGTGTTTTCAAATCATATAACATTATCCGAAATCACACTATGATTATAAAAACCATTACTCTATATTACACTAAAGCACAAAAATTCAGTTTAATCAAATTCATCCCAAAATAATTTTTTTAACATGAATAAAAAATATCATGAAATTTATATCATTATAACATATCCCCAAATCCACAAAAACCATTGAAAAAAATACAAAATCCATTTTAATTTATTTCAATATCTCTATTTGAATTTTATTTTTCAATTTAATTATTAAATTCCAATTAAATTCCATTTTAAAAATTATAAAAATTATGTGACCATCCAATTTAATTTCCCTACTCCCCATTGTAAATAATTAATTAAATCATGTTAGACATATCATCCATGTAATGTCATATGATTTTGGTAAATATTTTTTTCAAAATAAATATTTTGTTTGATAGATTGTTTCACACACTATAGCATAAAAAAACAATATGTGACACATTTGAAAAATATTAATATAAAAAGGAATAAATAATAAAAACACTATCAAATAAATTGATATTAATCAATTTAAAAAAATTTATTTCGATGATAAATAATTAATTTAAATATTTATTGTTTTAACGAAGTTACTATTCATTATGTGATGTGTAATTTTTTATAATAAATAAAATTAAATAATTTTAAATTAATATTATAATAATATTTGGTATTTTAATATATAAACTAATATGTTTACATTAATGAAATTAGATATTTGTACTCTATATTATTAAATAAACATGGTGTTCAGGAAAACCTTTTTTCAATAAAATTAATTTATGCACATATTTTATGTTTTCACTAAATTTTAAAATATATAATTACTTATTTTAGAGTTATATAATGTTATTTTTTTGTGAAATTATAATTTAAAATATATTTTATTATTTTTTTTGGATTTTTATCCAATATATTATTTTTGATGAATAATGAAAGATAACATTTTTAGAAATATTATAAATTTTAACCATATATAAAAAAGGGTAAAAAGTTTATACTACCTTTTAATTGATCATATCTTTATTTAAGGAGTATTAAATTACATTTTAAAATATCCTTCTATATTTTAAAAACCCTATCATTACCATATTAATAACATATGTATTGTTTTTCAATTAAAACAAATTTTTGGCCTATTAATTTAATTAACTATTATTTTTATAAAACTATATTTTGTATTATTTTCTAAAAAAATTACTATTTTTTCATTTAAATCCAATTTATGACCTCAAAATAAATTTTATTTATAATTTTATCTCAGAAATAATTTTTTAGAATAAAAATGCAATCATAAAAAACAATTTTTCCTTTTATTGTACATTTTCATTGAAGTCATATTCCTCAGCCATAGATGTATTATATTTTAAAATAAATCCAAAGTTATATTTTTGAATATTCATATTAGTTAATATGGTCAATTTTAATATTTGTCATTATTAATAATATAAATAATTAGTAAAGAATTATGACAAGGTAAAAGTATGTAACAAATAAAATAATATTATATTTAATAATTTCAATATCTTATTAATACTCATTTATTATTTTTTATATAGTTAAAAAAATATTTGGGAATTTTGCATTTAAAATAAAAATTCTTTATTACAAATTAAATTTTATTTTAATGTATTATATGAGTTAATTTAAAATAAAAAAAAATTCCCAATAACGAAACATTTAGTTGGAAAGAGAAATTTATTTTTGAATAGAGTATGAACAATATACCCTAAGGTGGATTTTTGGGTTTTTTCTAAAAACATATATTTTTCAAGGAATAGTGAAAAATACTGATTTTTATTAAAATTTGTCTTTTTATTTCTAAAAATTATCAAATTATATTTTTTAAAAAAAATTATAAAAATTGTTCAATTGTATTCTTAATAACCCAATAATCATCTTAGGAATCCTTTTTATACATTAACTGTTTATAAAAAAATATTTTTTACATAAAAGTGCACTTTTTATGAAAAATGAGATTTCTTCAAATTTTGGTGGATTAAATTTAAATCAAATTTCACCACATCTATGTATAAAATTTTGAGACTCTAACCCAGATAGACCATGATTGTGGTCTGGTGCAATTTTTTTTTGTCATGATTAAAAAGAATCAAATATTGAAGGAAGGTACATTTATTTGTCTTGTTAAACTAGATACATACATGAGTCTTTTATTTCAATAGAATACACTAATTAAAATAAAAAAAATTCCCCTTCATTATAAATAAATTACTTAGAGAATAACAATAATCAATATAGTTAATCCCTACATATCTTTCATTTTAAATTTCCGGGATTATCCAGGGAAAGAAACATAATAATGGAGAGATAAAACGCTCAGTAAGGGAAAAATCTACCAGAAAAAATAATTAATCAACTAGAATAAAAATTATGAAATAGTGAATAACTGCACTCACGTTTAATATAAAAAATAAAATGAGAAGGAAGTTTATAAAAATATTGAAAGGTAATAAATGGAAACACATGAAATAAAAAAACTAGATTAGGAAAAATTGATATGGAAAGGTAAGAAACTAAAACATACACCATTAAATCAATGAGATGAAAATGAAATGTATTCATAGATATTTCGACACAAAATATCATAGATAAAAAAAACTAAAAGTAAATGCAGTAAATTCTACATCAATGGATGTGATGTCTGAGTCACATTAAAACCTATAACATAAATACAATTCAGAATATGCTTAAAACTATTCAGATTTGTGCAACTAATTTCTCTCAGGAGTACCTCTCGATTTGTGGATGAGCTATATAATGTCTATGTTCCACCAATCAATACACTTCCAATGTATTCATAATATCGAATAAAAAATTATACTCCTTATCAAATAAATGTATTGAATAATGAATAAAAAATTATTAATGTTTTACCAAATAATAAATTAACCACCAATGTAGATACCATAGGTAAAATGTTATACGGTTTATGAAATATTTATATCCATGATAAATTAAATGAATTATTTAGGGTAAATATAATGTTAAATGATCACAGAAGATTCAATATTTAATGGGGACTAATATATAAATCAATTAAGTAAATATGAAAACCATCTTTGTCCAAATCAATCATAAACCATCCAGAGAACGAATATAGATGGTTTCTATAAAATGTATCCCAATTATAGTAAATTAAAAAAAAAATTTATTAATGGATGGAAATATTTTAAAAATAAATTTTAAAAATATTCATGATGAAAATATCCTCTTGTTTCTAAA
Source organism: Viscum album (assembly GCA_963277665.1). NCBI lineage: Eukaryota > Viridiplantae > Streptophyta > Magnoliopsida > Santalales > Viscaceae > Viscum > Viscum album. The sequence goes on from OY728122.1 coordinate 1,994,256,539, forward strand.
AATTGTAAAATAACCATTTCTTCTAAAATAAATTTCAAAAATAAATTCATTAAAAATTACATTTCCAAATATGAAAATGAAGAATTATTGGAATGAAAATGGTTAAATCAATACATTCTATAAAAGGACATTCCCTTTTTCACTGTAAAATGGTTTCAAAATGCATTGTTCATTTAGTGAAAAGAATATTCCATATAAAACATTGTAAAAAGAAAATGTAAAAATGTATTTCCCAAATAATTTTATAAACGTTTTCAAATAATTTTAATAAAATAAGTCTTTAACAAGAAAACAGGTTCTCCAACTAAACATAGAAATGTAGTTTGGTTCACTTAAAAATCTTTTATAAAACATTTTTTGTACCAAAGTGTGAAAAAATGATACAAAAACATAAAAATGGTCATGACTAACAAGAGGAGAAAACATTAAAGGCCTTATTGAACAATGGTAATATAATTTCCATTAATGGGAAACCCATTAAAATATAATTAAATTTATTTTTTAGTAGAATAATCTTCAAACATTGAAATGTTTCCCATACAACTTCAAAACATTTTAAATCATAATCCTCATAAAGGAATAAAATAAAATAACATATTAAGATCCCATTAAGATAAATTTATTAATGATATAATATTACAAAATAGAAATTAGATACACTAAACGAATGATGTATTTGGTGAAATAGGCATTTATCTCATCGATGTAAAATGTGATATGTGAATCCATTATCTTATAATTAATTTTGGGTGAACATCCATTAACATATTTTATGACAAAAATATGTTAATTTTATATATTCAGGAGAAATTATTTAATTTTAATCATTATTTTTGTTACACTTCTTTTACAATATTTTATACAACTACATAATAATTTTTTTTATCGTCAATCATTTTGACCAAATTCGATTATTGTATCAAATGTAATTTGGTAAGTAATCTATGGTCAAAGAGTTCATAAGATGACATATACAAAATAAAAATAATTAAATAATTATCATATTTACTCATCAATATTAATATAAAGATCAATCCTTAAACTTTTTTATGGAATATGAAATAATGATACAATCATATAGAGGATAGACAATACAAACGCATGATTAGTTTTACTATATTTCAATGATTATATTGGATAGAATGAATGAAACATATCAAATTTACAAAATGATAATTATACCATAATTAAAATTTTCTTTAATCCTATATACTTATATATATAAATAGTAATGTAAAAGTAATCACATCGTGACAAGGAGGGGTAGTCCACACGTCCTCGAACAACGTTATCGCTTTTTAATTGTGTAAAAGGTAAATAAATAAAATGATATATATAGTATATTTATATAGATGTAAATTTATCATGAATATAATATATAGTTTTTTTGGGTCACATATGTTTAATTTAATACATCCATTATACTTTCCATGTATGGTGTGAATGAATAACAACGCTTTGAGTGGCGATAGACCACGCTTCCTTAAAATATGTTATTGTATTAACAAAAAATAGAAATTATTAAAAGTATATGTAATATAAGGATAAAATAAGTATAGATAAATAATAAATATCTTATATATCAAATATAGGTAGATTTTCCAGCATAATTCCCAATAGGAGAGGTGGTAATGGAAAAATGATCAATTCATCATTTCACGAGGCAATATTTTTCCATACAAAGAAAGATTTTGTTCATTACACATTAGATAGAAGTGTGTGTATGTGTAGGTAAAACCCTTATCATAATAAAATCCATGCATATTAATGATATTGTAGTTATTATACAATTATATAATAGGAATATTTTAGGGGTTGGGGAATGAAAAAATAACTAAAGAGTTTACAGAAAAATGTTAACTCTTAATCAGGTAACTCAATTTGGTTAAACAAAAAGGATTCCATTGATGGAATTATGACCAAATAGAGGCTTTAAGATCTAGGGGATGGATTATTCGAATCTATATAGTAAAATCATGTCTAATCCTTTTTTTTTTAGGTTTGTGGAATGGGGAGATATAATGGCCTTCAATAGGTAATGGGAATGACTCACTTGGAATTTTTGGAAATAGGTTTGGTGTACACACGTTCTTAACCAAAAATATTCATTAAAACCCCTAAAATCATTATGTGAAGCTTCAAGGAATAATTATGGAAACAAAATTGGGTTTGAAAAACTTTCTAGGTAATTTGGGCCCCGAATTTAAATGTTTAGTTCGTTATTAAGCTTAATTTTACATTAATAATTTTAATTAATTCTAAAAAAATTAACTATTTGTTTTCCTCAAAAAAATTGTTCATATTAGAAAATTTAAATTATTTTTATTCCAAATTTGCAATCCATTTTTTCAAATTCCAATAACCAAATTTCAATAAATTATTTTACAAATCACCCCATATGAGGGATGACATTGCCAGATTTTAATGTAAAAACACCTCAATTTATTATATGATTTTGGAACCAATCTGAACATCAAACTGATTCCAAAGACATAAATTGTGTTATTTGTGAAAAATATTATCAAATTAAACATAAAATCCATAAAAAATATAATTTAACACTATAAATAAATTATAAGAAACTGGAGTTTGGAACAAAAATTAAGTATTTTTAACTATTTATTATCAAATGAGATGTTTTAGAAAAATATAAAAAATCCGTCCAAACTCAATAATTATTTTATTACATAAAATATGATGTTTATTTTGACATATTACAACAATTAAAGTGTCAAAATTAATATTTACAATTGGTACACCATTAAAAGGTGTTAAATTTTCCTTTATAAAAATATTGGTTTTTATGTGTAAGATGGAGTATGTTTTTATATTATGTATGTCATGACTAATTGATTAATAACAAAAATATATTATTGAATATATAACATATATATTTCTTTAATAAAAATCACTAATTTGAATTAATTATGTCTATTATGATTAAAATCCATTTGAAGCATAAAAAAACATTTCTTTTTTATATCTAAGTGGTTCTTATTTGGTTTAACATTAATTTATATCCAATGGAAAAATTTATTTTTATATAAAATTTATATTCTTATAAGCTATATATTAATATTCATAACCTAGAACATAATTTCAATGTTATATCATAGTATATTAAATAATAATATTTTAATAATTATTTTTTATTTTAGTGAATCTCTCTCTTGCGTATAACACAAGCTATCGTGGATTGTCAATATTGTGTGTATCAAAAGCTATCATAGAATATATCAATTTCATATAATTCACAATAACATGGTGTTGAGTAAATTTAGATATATATAATCTTTTATAAATATTAAATTTATTATAAATTATCAATATAAAATATTTCATTAAATTATTGGTATCATGATTCATGCTCGCTATTTAATATACAGTCCTTACATTATATTTATTATGTGTCACAATATCCCAAAATTATTTAAATTTCATCCTATCAATTTAAACATGATCAGGTACATATATTTTTTGATAACTCATATGTTTGAAATACCACATCATGTATATGGTTCATAAGACATCCTCTATAAATGATATAATGTATATTACAATGGTCAAAAAGAACTACATTGTAACTATGTCTCTTAGTAGAAAACATTAGCGACTTATAGAGAGGCTTACTGTGTAGTAAAATGTAAAAAATTATATGTTGTGAGTGAATTAATTTATAACAAAAAAGGGAATAATCGATTGAATATTTAGGGCCTCAAATACATAAATATTTGATGAATTATAAGGCCATAATTTTTTAAAAAAAATTAAGGTATTAGAAATAAAATTATTACGAAGTAATTTTTCTAATGATGGGTAATTATTTTACTGACCAATAACATAACAAAATAGTGTGACTAGATTGGTTTCAATTGCTTATGATAAATTCTAACATTTTGTTGTTATTCACAGAAATTTGAATTCATCCCATTACTCCTAGAAATTAATTAACAATAGTGAATTTTTTTTATTTCTGGAGAACTAATGGAAACATTTAATGTATTATAAAAACATTAAAATAGTAATATTTTTAACAAATTGTTCTTAACTATCATCCAAATATAATAGCATTAATAGATTACACTCTAATATATAAAAGTGATACTATTGGTTTATCATTAACATTTACTCATAGAATTGTTTTTCTAAACAAAATGTAAAATTAATATTGACATTGCATAGTTTTCATGTAAGTGTGTATTGATTACAATCCTCCACTCTAGGGTTCAAGACACGTGGCCTTGCCTATTTTTATAGGTTTTCACCCAGAATATATTTTTAATTATTCTAAGACCATATAAAAATAACTTACAAATTACAAATGATGGAAATCCTAGATATTATCTTAATAACAAAATATCCTTTTCACAATGGATTTAATATAATCCCAATAAATAAGTACTTCAACCATTTATTTCCACATAGATCCTTTCAAGGTATAACAGTTATCCAAAATATCATTAGTTGGATTTATAAATCATGAAAAATTATTTTCAATCTAAAACACCATAAATTTAGCATAGGTTGTCAATTTTCATAGCATATTCATATTATTCTTAATGGTTTTTTAATAAAAAATTGGATTTTTATAAGAATATCCTCTAGGAGTGTCAACCCAGGTGCATATTAAGGACTGTTTTCATGTACCATGTTACCCCGAGTGAGTATTGGAACACATTGTTGGAGTTATTAATCCTATGTCCATTTGTCCTAGAAACATGTCCACTGGTATTCTCAAAACAAAGATGTATTTCAAGGAAGACCCACAAATCAATTTCTTACAAAAATTATAGTATGTTATTCAATAATTATCCTCAAATTAAACCACAGGTTTATGTTCTCTAAGATATGTTTTCCTAAATCTAGTTTATAAGGATGCTAATAAACTTCCTCTAAAACAAACTGTATCAAACCAACACCAGATTGTCACGACCCGACCCTACTGGTCTCGAGCCGCAACTACCCCAAGCCTACCTCCATAGGATAGGGGGTGACGACAAGCACCGAAGGAATAAAAATTTAGGGGATTCCTTAACCTAAGTACCTGTAAAAACACACATATCCCACTCAATGTAGATGTGCAAAGTGAAAAGAAAACCAAATTATGGACTTTAGTATCCCAACCAAAGCATGCATCGACCTCTAAAACAGTTCAATTAAAGTGCTGAAAGGTTGAAAAACAAGTAAACTAAACAATAAAGGGGAAAACACATGCCCAACTAAAAAGGTGCCATAATCCGTCAATAGGTAACGAGAGTAAACAAATGGTTAGTCTAACACCTGAAAGTACCACTATGACCACTGAATGTAGCTCAAGCTCATGTGTCCTCTATGCTCCTCTGTAGTCTCGATCAACCTGTCGGTCATATGCAAGTGAACACCAAGTGCGGGAAAATACCATGCAGGGGTGAGTATAAAGATACTAATTAGTATGCCATGAATGCTCAAGGGAGCAACAAAGGAGGCACTAATTAGGTGAGTAGTAGATATAACAAAGAGTAGTGAAAGAGTACTATAAAAAGAGTGTAACTCAACCCAAAAATAGAAATTAATTAGACTCATCCAAATGAAATGAGCTAGAAACAGTGAGAAGAATAACATCTCATCATGTTTTTGCTACCTATAGCAGGAGAGTAGACTCATCAAACCAAGAGGAGCTAGACACAGAAAGCACGTGGCATAACTCGCGCGTCTTCGCCCCTCCTAGAAGGAGAGTAACAGAACCCAAGGAGTGGGAACAAAATTAGGGTGTATATATATAAAAATTCCCAACATGAAACCAAAATGTGTGTGTAAGGAGATCTCAATCTCAAAGCTCAGCCCAGGAAAAGTCACCATCAGTTTTAAGGATTTCCATCACTGATGCCCAAATGTCCCGTACGCCAAAGTTGTCTCATCGCTGAACCGTACAATAAAGGGTCCCGCTCTGGTAGTCATGGGTAAAAGTCACTGTCTAGCCTCATAGAAATGGCTGAGTCTGAAAGAAGTCGTCAGGTATCCCAATGCCCAACCGAGCATGAGGGTCAACCCTAAGAGGTCGTCAGGTAACCCATTGCCCAGCTCAGCTAGAGGGTAAACCCTAAGGTCAACGGGTAACCCACCACCTATCCCCACTGTAGGGTAAACCCTAAGGTCAATGATTAACCCAATTCCCAAACCTGCTAGAGGGTAAACCCTAAGGTCAACAGGTAACCCACTAGCTAGCCCCGCTAGAGGGAAAACCCGAAACTGGTCTGAGAACTGTACACTGCCCGTGCCATCAATGGGAGTCCCTAACCTCGCTATCGTGGGTTGGTTTGGAGTGTGTCAAAGAAATATCTGACCTACACCCTTTCATGTATCCACATTTAATTAGATCTCTAATGAGGCTCCACATTCCCACACATATTACACTGTTGCAATCCTCGCAAAAAACACACGAGATAGACTATTTACTCGCTTGAAATAGACTCCTGACAAAAAATTTATTCAACACCACTTTATTCCCTTATGGCGTCTCATGGGGCCCCAACCTCGGTCCGGAAAAAGGATGGGTGAACTACGCCACCATGATGCTCTCGAAAAAACACGCCAAATTGACTATTCATTTTCCCCGAACAGACATCTGATGAAAAGGTCACAATACGTTGCGCACAGCTTAAAAGACGGCCAATGGGAGCCACATCTCAACTCCGACTTCAACACCTGAAACACCCCCTGGAAACATTTTTCTCGATGTCAGGGCCGCAATTCCACTGACGGTGCCAAAAATGGACTTTGGATGTTCTCTTGCCTTCAAAAACAAGAATCTCGGGAAAAGCGCTAAAACTACTTAACGTACGTGTCGCACCACCGACCCCATTCTCATGAATTAATAAAATCCTAAGACCATCTCAAAACCTCCATCTCGATCCTAGGATCGCGTCGCCACAAACGGCACGTGAATCTGACACTCTGTTTGAAAAAAGAGGAGTTTTAATACTAATGGACCGAAATGGGGTGGGCTGGGCCAGTTCAGTCGGCCCACCCTCTCCCAGAACTGGCAGTCAGCAGCCCGGCCGCCCGGACCGCCCGGTCCAACTTGGCCCACGGTTCACAGTGCGGGCCACACCGCTTCACCCAGATAGTCTTAAGCTAGTCTGGCTCTTTTCCATGGGACCCATGTTTCGCGGGTCTCGGTCTGCTCCCGGGGTCAGGAAGACCCCAGTCCCCCGCTGCCCGCCGATCGGCAATGTCGGCCGATCCGCACCCCTGGCCTCCCGCATGCACCGCCGACGCTGCCTCCCGCTGCTGCTCGCCGGTAGTCGCTCACTCGAATCCGGCCGTGCCACTGCCTGAGGACACTGCTCCGTCTCCATCTCAGACCACCTTAGAAATTTCCGCTGACAGGACTCGCCGGACCACTGTCCGGAGCCGCCGGACCGCCCTGGAACCACTGTAAAATAGGGGTTTTGGCTGGAAAACATCTCGGGGTCACCACGGACCCCCCAAGACTCGAATATTTGACCCCAAATAATCGTTGGAAAGCAAAGATCAAGCCCTACTGAAATATGTCCTTCACCTGATAATTAAACAGCATTTAGATGCTATAAATTGAGTTCAAAGAAGATGCAGTAATTTAAAACCAAAAGACAACGATCCTACCATGCACAGCGTAGCCCGTTGCTTCAAAAATGATCCTCCAGAGCCCCAACCACCTTGGAGAGGTGGGGATAGGATATTGAAGAAGTTTAAGGTTATTTTTTGGGAGAGCTTCCTCCAGAGAGATTCTATTGGGGAAGAAGGGTGGTGTATGTGTATAAGTAGGGAATCCTTAATTAAAATTTAATTAATTTTAAACACCCACCAGTTGGCCCATACCCGAACTCTCGACGGGGTCGAGGTTAAGTTGCTCATAGGGTAAAATCCATTTTCTGAGTGCAATGGTGGTCTCAGAATTTTAATATGATCCTCTGTTCAGAAGTTATAAAGTTCACGCCTGAGGCCGCTAAATTACGAAAAAACCCCTGGTGGAGTTTTCCACAGAAGGGTCGCGCCCGCAAAATTAACCTCTCTCCTAGGGTAAATGGCATGATTCAGACACAATGTTTCCCTCAGTTTTCCCATCCGAGCAACCATTTTAGAGTTATTCTATTTATTTGCTGTGACTAGTGTGAAGGCACTTAAAAATTAATTCCGGCCACACTCGGGCTCGGAATCACACGCCGTCTGAATGCCCTGGTCTGGAATAACATCAAGAAAAAAAAATCAATGTATTGCAGGCTCAAAACCCGGGATCTTAAATCATTCCCTCCTTAAATTTTTTTATCCTTGAAAAACAAAACTACAAAAACAACTCAGGATACTGAGCCTACATCTGGCACTCTCTTTCACAGGTGCTCTATTGCACACTCCCTTGCTGCCACAACACTCAATCCAAAGGAATGGTCCATCCACACAGATTATGTTCCTTCTTGTCCTCAATCTCAATTGGGTGCTCCACAAAGGTGGCTCAATCCTCAATGTCCAGCTCACCCTAGTCGATGAAGTGCGTGGGATTGTGCACGTATTTCCTCAACTACGACATGTGGAAGAAATCATGCACTCTCTCCAGCTGTGGGGGTAGAGCAAGATGGTAGGCAACCTCACCAACCCTATGCGTAATCTCAAAAGGCCCGATGGACCTAGAGGATAGCTTGCCTCCCCGGCTGAACCTCCGTGTTCCACGCTGCGGGGAGACTCTCAAAAAGTCATGGTCCCCCTCCTCGAACACCAAAGGCCTTCAACAACGATCTTCATAGGACTTCTATCTACACCGATCCATCCTCATTCACTCACAAATGACCTTCACCTTCTCCTTCGTTGCCCGCACCAAATCTGGGCTCACGAGGGAGGTCTCCCCAACCACCGTCCACACAACGGTGACCTGTAGGGTCTCCTATAGAGGGCATCAAAAGTTGACATGCCGATAGTAGAGAGGTAATTGTTATTATACGTGAACTCCACCAAGTGATGGTGATCATGCCAGCATAGGCAAAAGTCTAACATGCACGCCTTGAGCATATCCTCCAACACCTGGATAGTACGCTCCATCTTCCCATTGGTCTGGGGGTGAAAATCTCTACTCATTCACAGTCGAGTACTAAATTCCTCATACAGTGCTTTCTACAAATGTGACATAAACCATGTTTTGTGGTCATAGATGATCATAGAGGGTACTCCATGAAGGGGGATGATCTTCTGAATGTACAGTTGTTCTAGAGTCTTCATCGAGCTCTACTCCTTGATGGCAAGGAAGTGCGCCAACTTCGTGAGTCGGTCCACTATCACCCAAATGGAATCATGGCCCTTTGTTGTGAGTTGAAGCCCAGTGACGAAGTCCATAGCTATATCATCCCACTTCCACTCCCGGATATCAAGGGGCTGCAACAACTCTGCCGGAACCTGATGCTCTGCCTTCACCTGCTGACAAGTAAGACACCAAGAAACGAACTCAGCTATGCTCTGCTTCATGCCAGACCACCAAAAATGCCGCTGAAGGTCTCCGTACATCTTCCCCACACCGAGATGTATATCCAAGGGAGAAGTTTGGAATTCTTGCATCACCTCCTCCTGCATCTCCACTAGTACTACAACTTTACCCTAGAACAGGATCTCGTGATTCCCTCCTTTAGAATACCCATCGGTGCGTCGCCCGTGGATATCTGATCTCGCATTACCTCATTGTCGACATCCCCTAGCTGCGACTCTCTAACATGCTCAAGAAGCGAAAGAGTTATCATAATCAACTGCAGAAAAGTCGTACCCTCCTGCTCCAACAAAGTGAGTTGTAGGGAAGCCAACTACTCTGAAGCTACCCACACTAGACAAGCCTGGGACTTCCTCCTAAGGGAATCCGCTACTACATTGCCCTTCCCTGGAGTGTATACTATATCAAAATCATAGTCATGAAAAGACTTCATCCAGTGCCTTTTCCTCAGATTCAGATCCCTCTGTGTGAAGATATACTTGAGTCTCTGGTAGTCTGAGTAGACCACAAAACACTCACCCAAAAGGTAGTGTCTCCATAACCTCAAGGTGATGACCAGCGATGCCAACACCAAATCTTGAGTCACAAAATATTTCTCATGGGGCCTCTACTACATCGACCCATATGAAATCACTGCCCACTGCTGCATCACTACGCACCCAATCCCAGTTACTGAAGCGTCTTAATATACCACGAATTTGACGCCCTCCTCTAGCAGCCTCAACACTGGAGCACTAGTCAGCCTCCGCCTCAGCTCCTCGAAGGCCTTCGGGAACTGATCAACCAAGGTGAACGATCGTCCCTTCCAAGTCAATGCGTTCAAAGGGGAAGTAGTCCTAGATAAATCTTCCAGGAACCTCCTGTAGTACCCTTCTAAACCAAGGAAGCTCCACACCTCAGATGCATTCTTGGGTGGATCCCAAGAAAGCACTACCTCTATCTTTTCGGGATCTATGGCTAAACCCTGTTCTAAAATGATAAGCCCCAAAAAGTGAACTTCAGGAATCTAGAAATGACACTTCAAGAGAATTGCATACAGCTAGTTCTCCTGAAGTAAGTCTAGGACCACCCTCAAATGCTCTGTGTGCTCCTCCTTTGTCATAGAGTATATGAGTATGTCCTCAATAAAGACGACCACAAATCGGTCCTCGTGCGGTTATAAAGTCAGGTTCATCAAATCCATGAACACGACATGGGAATTGATCACGCCAAAGGGAATCACCAGAAACTCGTAATGCCTATAACGACAACAGAAATCCAACTTTGGGATATCAGCCTCATGAACCCGTAACTGGTGGTTGTCGGATTGAAGATCTATCTTGTAGAACCACTTCACACCTCTCAAATAGTCTAAGAGGTCGTCAATCCTTGGGAAAGGGTACTTGTTCTTTATCGTGGCCTAATTCAAGCAACAATAATCCACACAAATCCATAGGCTCCCATATCCCTTTTTCACAAAACAAACCGGAGCTGCCCAGGGGGACACACTGGGCCTGATGAATCCCTTCTCATGAAGGTCGTCCAAATGATGTCATAGCTCCCAAAGCATTGTGTGTGCCTTCCGATAATCCGCACATGATATCAGGGTAGTCCCCAGCTGCAAGTCAAGGCAGAACTACATCTCTCACCTTGGAGGTAGTCCTGGGACATCCTCAGGAAAGACGTCCACGTAGTCCTCTACAATGGTAGGGATCCAGGTGCTAGTAGCATCTGCTTCACCGAGATCCATGCTCGCCAATTGATGAGAAAAAGGTCATGGTCTCTTGCTCAGAGTACCCTTCTGCTCTTCCATGAGGTCTCGCTCACCGAGGACGGTGAACCTCATCCCATTATAATTCACACATCTGACTCGTCTGTGACGACAGTCGATCTGGGCATGAACCATAGAAATCCAATCCATGCCCTAGATGATATCGTAAGGTTCCATTGTGATGACCAGTAGGTCCCACATGAAACTCTATCCTACGAATGATGGTTCACACTGACTGCAAACAAAGTTCATGAATGAGGCACTACCCTTAGGAAACTTGAGGCTAAGCGCAGGGGTTAGTGCCTCTAGTGGGAGCTCCAACTCCCGTACCAAAAGCAGCAATATAAAAGAGTGGATGGATCCTGTGTCTAATAGTATTGAAGAAAGCGTAGAGTAAACACAAAGCGTACCTCGCACCATATTGTGTGCTGGGGGTCACGAACACCCATATCCCGAAGCTACCTGTGACCCCTACTACCAGCTCCCTGAGCCTGGCATGGGTTGCCTGGTGGTGGTGGTGGAAGGATCTCGAAACACCATCCCCAACCTCCAGGTCCTACTACTCTGCCTGCACCGCCTCCCAGAGGACCACCATGTACTCTTCTGGTAGATCCCTTGTCATGGCGCTACCTCTACCGCTACAGTGCACCCACTGCCTTCCTTGGTTGCTCGGTATGCCTGGTCCGGAAGTCTGATGCTAGGTGACCCCGTTCATCACAAGCATAGCACGAACTCTCTACTGACTATACTAGTGCTCTACGGTTCCACTACGGTGTATGGCCCTACCCCTGAGTCTGCTCATGGAAGGGTCTCCTCGATTGAGGCTCTACTCTCTGCCGCCTGTCTGCTACCGAAGACTCTACTCCGAAGCAGCCACTGCTAGGCCCTGCCAGCTAGCATCCCACAGCCCAGAAGCTCTCTATCACGAGCGCCTGCTCTAGCACCCCTACATAAGTAGGGATGAACAGGGGAACTACACTATCATAGATATCCATTTGAAGACCATGGTCAAACTTTCATTCCTGGAAGTAACTATCAAGGATCAAATCCTACAAGTAGCGTGTCAGATCGGTAAACTGGACTGAGTACTGCGCCACAGTCATCCCCCCAGCTTTAGGTCTAGAAGCTTCTAAATCTGAGCGGATTGTAAACACGAGGGGGAGTACTCCTCTTAGAAGAGCTACTATAAGTTATTCCACATGAGAGATGACTTTTCCTGGGTCTGTATAACCAACCCCCACCAACGCCCGACCACACCAAGGAGAAGGCTGGAAGGTAGGGCTACCATCTGGACTGCTGGTGTCTGTACTAGCCTGAAATGTCAGTCCACATACTCTAGCCAGACTTTCACTACCTGGGGATCCAAGTCCCCACGGAACTTCTATGGCTACTGTTGCCGGAAGTCTTGGAGCGAACTCAGCCTGCACTCATCCTCGGCCTGTGTTGCGGGTAATAAGTTATGCTCTCCAGATGGAGGTGCTACTACTGAACCACTGAGTGGAAGAGGATCACATGAGGGTCCCTGAACAGGTGCCTCATCACTTTCCAAGTCTTCATCACGAAGTGGAGAGGGTAACCTGGCTGGCTGCTGTCATGGTGGCATCCTAAATATTATAAAGGATTACCGTGACCAGTTGAGCATATATATATTACCGTAATAACAAAGGGGAGTTGAATAAAAAAGGATAGTCAAAGAATCAATCCTACTGGGTGCATGTTCCAACTTTACCTGCAATAAGTGTCTCAGTGAGCCGAGTCGACAATCGGGTTATCAGGGTCCTGGTGAAAGGATATGTTGGTCGTTCGTACCATCATTGGACTCCCTAGCCTGAGAGATGCTCTCGAGACATGTCGACCCTACCTGTCTCGAGCCACAGCTACCCCAATCCTGCCTCCATAGGCTAAAGTCTGGTGACAAGTTCCAAATGCATAACAATCTCGGGGAGGAATTAGCCAAAGTACCTATACACACACACCCAACCCATTCAATGCAGAAGTGCAGAGTGAAAAGGAAACCAAAGTATGGACTACAGTATCCCAACCAAAGCATGCATCGACCTCTAAAAAAGAACAAGTAATGTCATGAAAGGTAGACTGCCATGTAAACTGAAGATTAAAGGGAAAAACACACACCCAACTACAAAGGTGCCACAACCCGGCAATAGGTAACGAGAGTAAACAACTAGTGAGTCACACACCTGAAAGTCCTACTATGACCACTAAACACAGCTCAATCTCATGTGTCCTCTATGCTCCACCATAGTCTTGATCGACGTTTCCTTCATCTACAAGGGCACACCAAGTGCATGCAAAGACCAAGCAGGGGTGAGTATAAAGATACTCAGTAGGATGACCCGAAATCTTGAGGGAGAAATAAAGGAGGAACTAAATAGGTGAGCAGTAGACAGAACAAAGAGTAGTGAAAGAGTATTGTAAATAGAGTGCAGTGCAACCCAATAAGATAAAGGAAGAATAATCATCCAAATGCAAGGAGATAGAAATGGTGATAATATGAAATTCTCAACGAGTCTTCACTACCTATAGAAAGATAGTAGACTCATCTAACCAAGAGGAGATAGACATGGAAAGCACGTGGAATACCCCGTGCGTCTTCGCCCCTCATAGAAGGAGAGTAACTGAACCCAAAGAGTGGGAACAAAAGTAGGATATATATATATATATATATATATTCTCAAAAAGAATACCAAATGTGTGTGTCTAGGGATCTTCATCTCCATGCTCAGCCCAGGAAAATTCGCTAACACTTCTAAGGATATCCATCACTAATGCCCAAATGTCCCGCATGCCAAAGTTGTCTCATCGATGAACCATACAACCATGGGTCCCACTCCAGTAATCATAGATAAAAGTCACTGACTATCCTCATAGAATGGGCTTAGGTTGAATGAAGTCATCAGGTAACCCACTACCCAGCCCAGTTGGAGGGTAAACCCTACGGTCAATGGGTAACCCACTTCCCAGCCACACAGGAGGGTAATCCATAAGGTGAATGTGTAACCCATTGCCCAGCCCCACTGGAGGGTAAACCCTATGATCAACGGGTTACCCAATGCCCAACCCCACTGGAGGGTATACCATGATACGTCGGTGGGTAACCCACTACCCAACCCCAATGGAGGGTAATACCAAAACTGGTCCAATAACTTTGCACTACTCATGCCATCCCTGGGTGTCACTAACATCGCTACCGGGAGTTGGGTCAGAGTGCATCAAAGGAACCTCTGACCAAAACCCTTTCAGGTTTCCACATTTAATGGGATCTCGAATGAGGCTCCGCACACCCAAACAGAATACACCGTTCCAAACCTCACGGAAAAACACACGAGATAGACTATTTACTCGCATGAATCAGATTCGCAACGAAAAATTTATTCAACACTACTTTATGCCCATACCATGTCTCATGGGGCGCACACCTCAATCCCTAAAAAGGTCGGGTGAACAGGGCCATCGTTATGCTCTCATAAAAACACGGAAAATAGGATATTCAATCGCCCTGAACGGACGTCTGATTAAATTTTTCAATACGCTGTACACAGCTTAAAAGATGGCCCGTGGGGACCACGCCTCAGCTCTGGCTTCAACACCTTAAATTCCCCTATAGAATACTTCGTCTTGATGTCAAGGTCGCAATGCCACTGATGACGCCCAAAACGGACTCGGGATGTTCTCGCGCCATCCGAAATAAGAATCTCGGGAAATGTTCTAATACTACTTAACGTACATGTCGTGCCACTGATCCCCCATCTCGAGATTTAAAAAAAAAATCCTGAGACCATCTCAAAAACTCTTTCTCGATCCGAGGATCACGTCGTTGCAGACGGCATGCAAATCTGACACTCGGTTAGCAAAAATAGTGGTGTTTTAATACTAATGGACTGAAAAGAGGTGGGTCGGGCCAGTTTGGCCAGCCCACCCTCTCCCTGAACCGGCGGTCCACAGCTCGGCCGCCAGGACCGCCTGTTGCATCCCAGCCCGCGATTCACTGCACGGGCCGCATCGCTTCACCGGGACCATCTTAAGCTGGTCCGACTCTTTTCCATAGGACCTGTGTTTTTCGGGTACAAGTCCGCTCCTGAGGTCACAAAGACCTCAGTCTCCCATTGCACACCGACCGGCAAAGCCAACCGACCCGAGCCACTTGGGTCCCACATGCACCGCTGACGCTACCTCCCGCTACCTCTTGCCCACAGCAGCTCGCTCATAGCCGGCTGCAACCCCACCAAAGGATGCCACGCCACCACCGTCCAAAACCACCTGAGGAGCCACCACCACCGGGGCTTGTCAGACTGTCGCACGGAGCCCCCAGACCACCCTATAACCATCGGAAAACATGGGTTTTGGCCGAAAAACTTCTCGGTGTCACCCGAGACACCCAGAGGCTTGAAATTTGGAACCGATAGAATCATTGGAATGCTTGGATTGAGCCATACTCAAATATGGATTTTGCTTGATAATTAAACATCATTTCGATGCTATAAATTGACTTCAAATAAGATGCGGTAATTTAAAATGAAAACACAATGATCCTACCTCACAGGGCATAGCCCGTTGCTACAAAAATGATCTTCCAGAGCTGTATCCACCATGGAGAGGTGGGGAGTGGAGCATGGAGAATTTGTAGGTTCATTGTTGGGAGATCTTCCGCCAGAGAGATTCTAAGGGGGAAGAAGGGGTGGGGGTGGATGTGATTAAGTAGGGAAAATATAATTAAAATTTAATCAATTTTTAACACCCACCAGTAGGTCCATACCCGAAATGTCGACGGGGTTGAGGTTAATCCTCTCCTAGGGTAAAATACATGTTCTGAGCAAAACAGTGGTCTCAACATTTTAATCTGAGCCGCCGTTCAGAATTTATAAAGGTCACGCCTGAGGCTGCTATATTACGAAAACCCCTTGGTGGAGTTTTCCACAAAAGGGTCATGCACGTGAAAGTTACACCCCTCCTAGGGTAAACGACGCACTCCGGACTCAACGGTGCCCTCGTCTTTACCATCCGAGCAACTGTTTTGGAGTTATTATGTTTACTTGGCGTGTATAGTGTGAACACACATAAAATTTAATTCCATCCACACCGGGACCTAGAATCACATGTCTTCTGAACGCGCTACTCTGTAATAACATCAAGAAAAAAAAATTCCAACTCTTACAGGCTCAAAACCCAGGTTCTTACACAGATAACCCATTATCGTTGTCTTCTACTAATTACATTTTCATGATTACAATTAATCCAATATCAATAGAAATAGAGATTACTAGTCTTGGAAAAAAAATACATGAATGTTTTATTAGAAAATAATACACTATTTTCAACACAATCATTTTTTAATAATTATATTCTAGAATTATATAATTAACCAAGTAAATCCATGCATATAATTCATAGTACAATTCTTGGATTCTTGGGGAAATGAAACGTAATAAGGGTGAGGTAAAATTATCATTAATGGAAGAATACAGTGGAATAAATAATGTATCAATGAGAATAATAGTTATGACATGGTGAATAAATGAACTCTAATTCCATATGATCAATAAAATTAGTATAAAGTGCATAAACTATACAGAAAGTTAATAAATGGAAAAACATTCCATTCAATTAAATATACTGGGAAAAATCCATATGGAAAGGTAAGAAACTCAAAATCCTTACATTTAATCAATAAACTAAAATTTAATTTTATCCATAGTTATGTCGATGAAAAATATCATTGATGAAATATAACTGAACTAAAAGAGGGAAATGATTTCTTAATGGACTTCGTATTAATGAGACATGAATCCATATTCTGGAAAGACCAATCACAATATGGTTTAATCCATTTTGATTTTCACAACTAATTTGTCTCATGATAACCTATCAATGAATGGAAGATTTATATAGATCCCGATCTCCACCCATCAATACTAGTCTAAATAATTCCTCATATAGGATAACAAAATTAAATAATATTACTTTTTAAATATCTGTAATGAATAAATAAAATAGAATTATAAATATTTCACCAATTAATAAAATAAATTTTAATGTAGACAACTTATGTTAAATGGTATACAAAATTGAGAATAATAATATCCATGATAAATGAAATGTATTATTTAGTGTAAATTAAATTTTCAATGATCATATGTGATTTAATATTTCAAGAAGACTAAAAAATAAATCATGGAAGTGAATATGAATATTAAAGATATCAAAATCAATCATAAACCTTCCATTGGATAATAAGGATAATATAAATAAAACATATCTCATGTGGAGTAAAATGAAGGGTTATTTCCATTAATGAATGGTAATATTATAAAAATATAGTCTAAATTTTTTTCAGGAAAATATCATTTTTTATCGTTTTACAAACATTTTATTTGATTTTTGATTTTAAGAATCATTTCCTTAAAAATAATCATTTTGTGCATGAAATTTATGCTTTGATGGAATGCCGATAAATAAATCTTGACATGCCATAAAAGAAAATCCCTCTTGTATTATTAAAATATTGGAAATATTCTTTATTTGGAAGGATACAATAGTATTACATTAAAAACAATTTTAAAAAAATATAGGGTTCAAATTATTTTTCAAATAATTTTAAAAACATTTTCGAAAACATTCTAATAAGTGGATTGAGTGTTGTGGAAAATTATTTTAATCATTTAATGATTAATAATGTTATTTTTGTGGAAAATAATCTTTAGACATTAAAAATAGTCTCATACCACTTTGAAAAATTTTAAATAAAAAACCTCATAGAGTAATAATATTAAATTAATTTTTATGACACCATTAACATAAATGGATTAGTTATATAATATAACAAAAGCATCAGTATATACATAACACATATGATGTAATTGGTGAACATCCCATTAACTCGCTTATGTAAAAACTGTGATGTGAATCCCATATAATGTGTCTCCTTTTGGGAGAACAACCCATAAATTAATATATGTTGACCTTATCTTAATTTTGTAATTTCTTGAGAACCTATATAATGTGTTTCATTACATTGATTTATTTATTTACACTATTCTATAAAAATACATAAAAATTTATGTTAATATGAGGTGTTTTGACAAAATTCGGTTTATGTGTCCAAAATAAAATTGGTACATAAACTATGGTAATAGGATTCATTTCATGAAAACAATATATTTATAATCATAAACTAATTACCCTTTTTATAAATCAATTTTTATTTTATTATCCTCATTAAATATTGTTACACAAAATGAACAAACCATACAATCATGGAGACGGTAGGTCATACAGACACAGAGGTAACGTTCTTATTTTTAAAAAATAGTTATGTAAAGAAGGTAAGTAAAAAAATTTCCTTATATAATTATCATTATATCATAAATAACATGTTTTTTAATCATATATACTTACATTTATAATTCATGTGATGTAAAAGTAATAACATCGTGTCGAGAAAGCAGTATTTCGCACATCCATGAACGATATTATCACTTTATAAGTGTGTAAAAGGGTAATAAAGAAAATGAGATATATATATATAGTATATTTACATAAATTTAATTATTTCATAAATATAATATAGTGTTTTCTATGTCACATATTTTTAATTGAATCCATATTTTACAAATTCCATGTATACTGTGGGTGAATCACATTATTTTGTGGGGGTGGTATTCCACAATTCCTCAAATGATGTTAACGAATTAATGTAAAATGGAAAGTATTAATTTTATAAATAATAAAAGGTTTACATAATTATATAGAAATATTATATATAATGAATTTCCATTATAATGGCCATGATGATAGTTGGTAATGGAAAAATGAAGAAATATCGTTTCATAAGGTAGTAGTTCACTATACACAAAAATAAAATGTTCATTGCTAATTAGATGTAAGTGTGATTGAGTTTTATTATAATCCTTAACATAAAAACACCACAATAAATTGATGATACTGTATTTTTTTTACAAAATTATAGATTAATAATATTTTAAGGTGTGGGTAATGGATATAAAACCAAAGAGGTTAGGGGAAAATGTTACCTCTTAATTATGTAACACCTTTTATTTGAACAAAACGGTTTCCTTGGAAGGATATATTACAAAAATGGAGTATTCATGGTCTAGGGGGGTGTTGAGAATTTAATTGGGAATATCATTTTTGAATCTATGTGATTTGAGATATGTGAAGAATTGAGATATGTGATTTACATTAGGGAGAAGGAAAAGGAATCACCTAGAGTTTTTTAAAAAAAGTTTGATTCATTGTGAAAAAAATGGAAGGTTCATAGTGATATAATTTCTAGAAAATTGGTGTATGGAAAATTTTACATGTCATTTGGCCCTATGTTAATGGTTCAGTCATTTAGTAAGAGTAATTGTTCCTTAATAATTGTAAATAATTTTAATTACATTCAGTAATATTTATGATAATTTTTTTTGTCTTATCAGACATTTTAAATTATGATGATTCCACACATGGAATCCAGGTTTCCAAATTTTAAACATATAAGTGGATAGAATTAATTTTAAATTCATCTTGCAGGTGCAAAGATAATGTAGATATTTAAAGAAAAAACTTCTAAATTATTTCAATGTTTTTATATCCTATTTCCAAATGAAATTGATTAAAATAAGATACATTTTTCTAATCGTTAAAAAATATAACACATTATTCGTTAAAACTAATTGAAATTAAAATTTATCTTAATAAATATATTATATGAAAATTTTGTATTTAACAATAATTATGATTTTCTAAATATTTAGTTAATAAAATGAAATTTATAAGAAAATTTTCACAAATTCATCCTAACATAATTATTATATATTGATCTAAATAATTAATCTTATTATTTCATAAAAAATCAATTTATGTGTCAAAATTAATATTTAAAATTGGGTCCACATAAAAGGAAGTAAAAGTGCCATTATAAAAATATAGGTTTTATGTGTCAAATATAGTTTTTTCTTATCTTATGTATATTAAACCTAATGGATGAATATAGAAAATATTTTATAGAATAAATAATTGATATATTTAATTAAAACCATAAAATTATATTTTTTTTAAATTACGTTTATTACAATAAAACTTCGTTGGAAGCATAAAAATAAAAAAAATATTTTTTGTCAGTTTAGTTTTTATTTTCATTTATCATTAATTCTTGACCATATTTTCCATTTTATATTTATATAAATTATCGATTTACTTATGTTAGATAATATTATTCATAACCTCTAACATAATTTCTAGGTTATATTATATTATTTATAATACTAATATTTTAATAATACATTGATATTTTGTGAATCTCGACCATGTGTGTAACACAATCTATTAAATAAGGTCACTCTTGTGTGTAACACATACTACCGAGGAATGTCACTCTTGTGTGTAAAGAAAAATATCTCAGTGTTTAATTTATTTAAATATAAGGCATCTATTTTAAATAGTGAATATATTATAAAGTATCTCGATATTATTCTATCTTTTGTGCAGGGTGTCGCCTGTCATACACACTATCAAATAAAAGGCTCTTATATTATATTTTAAATGTGTTACATTAAATTTGATAATATCGATTATATTTTTTTGAATCATAATAATTAATAATATTTTATAAATCTATTATAATTTTTGGTCATAAATAATTGTAAAAATAGTAAAAAAAATTAATTGAACCAAATGATTAAATTGGGTTTACATGGGTTATAATAATGTAATAAGGGCTAAATGGCCTAAAAAATTATATATTTTATACTGAATGAAAATATTTTTACCAAATAACATCTATGATTGAGAAATTGTATTTTTTGGATCCATTTGGATTGACTAATACATTAATCTATTTTATTCCTTTTAAAATTCCTAATGTGTCATCACCCCAACATACAAAATAACATCACTATCATGACATCTCTACACATCCAGAGGTGATTTTTTTATTAAATACCTCACCATGAACCTTCGATAAAATCCTCCAAATTATATAGAGTCTCTATTTATATTAAAAATTCAATCTAGAGAGGGTTTAGTTATAAACCTATAGTTTTTGTCTGAAGAAGAGGTGTAGTCCTTAGACATGAATTCTCATATTATTTCAAGTCACACACCCATAAAAACATATTCAGCCATTATGAAATAAAAAAAATAAAAAATTAAATATTATAAAATGTTATTATGTTAATTTCCAAACCCATATCCATATCCTATTTAATCTAATGGGATAAAAATCATTGTTCATGTATACGGTGGACTACCGACTCCTGAACTAATGTAATTTGATTTAAATCATGTGTCTAACAGTAGGTTGTAATTATGGATTAATTTATATATATATATATATATATATATATATGATATTAATGATAGATTTATGATTCTGTAAAATTAATATATTATAAAGTTTCATACCATACAGTTATTTGAAAAATGATAACATCATTAATATGTACATATGGGTGACCACATTCACAAAGTGATGGGTTTTTTTCACCACATCATCACATATCTGGTATATATAGGTTTATTTTTAATAATAATACATTACATATTATATAATTATAATTATGGAATTATTTGGAAATACACATCTTATTTTTATCATGATCATTTAAAAATTGCAATGTTACTCATGCAAACATATGACTAATCATATCCATATTTTTAACATATTTCATTTTTTGTAAACAAATATATATTTTAAAAAGTGTATTTTTTTATAGAAATTATAATTAAGTCATTATTATTTAAGAGATTATGGAATAAATTCTTCATTTAACATATTAAACCTACAAAATAAATTATATGGAAGAAATTCTCCATTTAATTTGTGTATATACTACCCCTTTTATAATTTATATCTTTGATATAAGTATATTTATAGTAATTAATGATTTTTTTTAATTTATTTCATTCAATGGGGTTATGACTAGAATTTAGAGGAAGTAGTTAGTGGTTTTATAATTAAATTTATTTTCATTAGGTTATATTACTTGTCTAATGTCATTGATATGATGGTATTATGTATTTATTTACCACTAATTATTTTATTTTTTTATATCATTTTTGTGTGGATTTTCATTTTATACATATAATAACATCATTGATTAATTCAAACTTCAATGATATGAAAATTTTAGTGTATTGTTTTCTAATTTTATACTACATTGACATTTATTTGTAATTATGAACCTATTTTTTCTTTTTGGTGAATATAAATCCCATTAGAGGTATTTAACATGAATATATATTTATTCAAGATGATTATTGATTGAATTAAATTTATCCTTTTGAGAGTAATTTTTTTTAAATATCTAATATTATTTCTCTAATCAGGTTTATTAGTTTTTTATGCTCACATTTTTTGAAAATTATTTTACATAAAAAATTTATTTACTTAAATTATAAATTATTCAATTTAAAAATAATTCATGTTATTTTTTATGAATTGAATGGAATATTTCTAATATTTTATAAAATATAAATTTTGAACAATTTTCTAAAAATTCATCATGAAATTTTTTAATTTATACATCATTATGATATATACATGATGTTGTTACTATTCAATACTTTGTGCTTTTTTTATAAGTATTCAACGATGTTACAAAGACAACTATTTACTAAAAATTTATTTTAATATTTTACTCCTATATTAATTATTTCACAAAAGGATATGATTTTATTTCGAAACCTCTATTTATAATGAATAGACAATCATCTCATGTCTCTTATTAATTCAGTGGTCTTTAACATTATTTTTTAAATTTGACTTACTTATGACCACTAGATAATACATTTCTCATAAATATCCTTATTTTATGTATCATATAAATGATAATATCCTAAAAAATATTAAATTTCTATATATACTATATTAATTTTATTGTTATTTTATTTATTAGGTGTATATTAATATTTCATATTCTTTTATAAATATATACATTTAATGAAATGGACTACTTTTAAGATATTATATATATTATTCAATATAAGATTAATGAATTTTACTTGCAATGATTGTTGGGGCCCATATTTATATAGACCCTTGAATCACTAAGTGTTCCCATGAGTCATATAAATTTTCTAGCCATAATTAAAATGGATTTTGTTATATTGTAACCCATAGTTTAAATTGTATTAGAGCAAGACCATAACAATAGATATATCAAGATTTTTGAGATCATAACATCCAACTGTATTCATTTCCTTCATTGATAATTTATTGATCTTTATGATTGATATTATTACATATTATATTATACGTCGTTTCATTTCACACCCATATTATTAATTATCTAAAAATTGTTTTAGTTATTTAACATTCAATATTTTTTATTCTATATTAATTAATTATTGATTTTCTAGTATGTAACTCTTACTAATATTACCTTCCTATGTATTTAATACATTTAATAACAAATTTGAATCATTTATTTATCTGGTTGTTTAGGAATTCAAAACTAATCAGTGTTTTTGGATGACATAATTTTTATCTTATACCATCTTAATAAAGTAGACACCATATCTGGGTTTTTGGGGATGAATTTTTCATAGTTTGTATGTGATGAGTATTAATAGATTCTTCAGGAACAAGATATTAAATGAACATATCTTACATTAGAACTATGATAACCCCTTAATGTATTTTAGATGTTTTAACACAATAGGAAATACTGATTATGCATATATATTATTTATCATAGTGAATGAAATTATTGTGATCAATTATTCATTTATTAAACCTAACAGATGAATAATTTAGAATCATATAAAATTTAGATAATACCCGGTTGAGAAATCCAATGTAGATGATATTGGAATTGAGAATATCAAGGCCTAATTTTTGAAACTGACTCAAGTTATGATGAATAACCTTGTATAAATTATGAAACATGTTGCTAAATAATGAAATCCTCTAATGATGGATTTCTTTATGTGAAATAAGCTTCATCTATATATGAAACTACTATCACATTCATAGATGAGAAGAAGAAAAATTATTTCAAAAATATATTCCTCTCTCTGGGATGTAATGAAAGTGAAAAAATCTATTATAGATCTAAATTTTTTAATGTATAAGTAGATCAATTTTGGACATTTAATTAAGACACAAAAGGCATGGATGAAGTAGAAAAAAAATAATAAAGAAATTTGAATGTGATTTTAGTTGTGATATACTCCACTCGTGAACAATGATTTGAAATGGATAGGATGTTCCTAACTTTAATAGATAGTGAACAAGAAATTGTTGTATATTATTGGGATAACATTACATGATTATAAATACATGGTTAAGACTACATATATAATTTGGAAATAAATATTTCC
Source organism: Viscum album (assembly GCA_963277665.1). Taxonomy (NCBI): domain Eukaryota; kingdom Viridiplantae; phylum Streptophyta; class Magnoliopsida; order Santalales; family Viscaceae; genus Viscum; species Viscum album. The sequence continues at coordinate 1,994,281,117 of OY728122.1, forward strand.
TATATATCTTATGTTATTATGTTGATTCATTGAAGCGCACTAGTTTCTAATGAATATTCATGATATGATGATACAGTATCATGTGAAATTATGATCTATAAGGGCATTTCAAAAAAATATATATTCTAGGGAAATTAACAAAAGAACATATATTCTTAAAAACTAGAAAAATGGACAATTTTAATGATGGATATGTGAATAATGTAGTTTCTATCCTGTAAAAATTCCATAAAGAAATATCCATGAAATTACATCAAGGTCATTGGATTTTATTTTAATTATAGAGATAAGGTTTATTTGGTTATTGAATATATGTAAAATAAAGAGTCAATTAATCTCCAGTGTTTCATATTTATAAAAATAAGTTATCATTCAAACCATTATCCTAAGCATCATGTGAATATATGATAGAAGAGGCATATGGAGAAAGAAAATCATATACAGTCACTACTTATATGGTTGATATTTCTAAAGATTTTTTCATAGGTACTCTAATCATATACTAAAATTTAACTAATGACTTATTCAAATATGGATCTCCTAACCCCTTTAAATCTTCCAAGTATTCTTAGAAATATATATATATATATATATATATATATCCTTAACACCATAATAATCGAGTTGTCAATCAAAACTCTCAGTTGAAATATCACCACAATATGGACATGTAACTTAGTTCCCATTATCATAAATAAATGATCAATAATAATTTATATTATTATTACTATAATGAATCTTTATAGTAAACCTATTATGATGATACTCAATCAATATCTGATATATCCCAAATAGAATCTTCGACCCCCACATGATGGTGGCCCTCACCTGGAATAAAAAATAATTCAATGTGTACATTTTTTCCCTAATAACATACAATAATGGAAGATAAATCAGTGGTTTTTTATTACTCCAAGAAGGCTGCAAGGATAAATTTACCAAAAGAAGAAAAATATTCATCCAAATATGTTAAATCATCCAACAGGGTATCACAGCATCATCAATTTATGAACAAAACATTATGCAATGTGCTGATCACAACTCCACATGCCAAATTGATCCCTTAGGATCCCATGAATCATGAACCCCCACTACATTCAGGTGGTTATTTCCCTTTTCCCATACCTATAAGAGAAAAATCTATAAATGTTTGATGGAAAATATTGGGAGTGTCGTAACCATCCCATTAGAATATCCCAATGCATTCTATAAGAAGTTCCAAAAAATTACCATTCATTTATTAATTAAAAAACACGAAATTAATGTAAAATAATTTCCATTCTTATCATTTAATCATGAATTAAGATTAATAAGATGTAATATATATTGTAATCATTATTTAATGACGATATTCATAATTTAAGGTCAAGAATAAAAATATTTCTATAATCAAATTATATATTTATCAAATCACAACGATGAACAATACTCATAATCCTTAGGTAGCAAATTTTTGAGGTATGTGATAATCATAATAATTTTAAAATCATTATTCATAAAGATTTTTTAACATGTACTTATGTACTAGGACATCAACATAAAATAAATTGACACCACAACCATTGGAATCATTCTGATGTGGTTTAAATTTGAGTTTTCATCAACAAATCCAATTTTAGGGATTTATTGTCTTGGGATTCTTGTCCTAGCCACTGAATAACCAGTCAATCTCAAATCTTCTTTAATCAATCGTTAAATAAATAATGGAGAACTAAATTATTTTAAATTTAAGTAATCATTAATTGTTTAATTTCCCATTTTTATGTTTCAAAATACCTTTTAAATTTAAATATAATTATCCAAAATTTTCATAAAATTCATTCATGTTGAAATATATTATACTTTAATGTAGTTTTTTTCAAGAATCAAGAAATATTTTTTTGTTCCACCTTTTCTGAAAATAAAAACATATTTTCAAATCATTCAAAATGATAATCATACCACCAATATATTTCCTTTTAAATAAATCATTAAACCTTTAGGATTTTTGGTCTATAAAAAAATTGAATGAAAATTCAAGTTCATGAATGTTTCAATGAATTATATTATAGTTAAATCCATATGAAGCCACATATAATATTGTCACATGATCAAATGTTCAATAAAATGAAAATGGAATTTCAAATTAAAGAATAATGGAATGGAAAATAAAAGAGCGATCCGTACAATAAAGATATATTAACTAAATGATCTCATCTATTAACAACATGTGGATTCATCACCCTAAAACATGGAGAGTGAAGAATAAATTTCTAACTCAAAATAATATGAAAAAAAACTTACTTGATAGAGATCAAATTAATCCACTGGTGTTTTAATCCTGGAAGGAAAGAGTTTGGAGGGGCCAACTCAACTACTGTAATCCTCTAGAATCCATGGACTCATATTAGAGTCTATTGGGAGTAATTTAGATTTTTTATTGGGGTTTTAAATTTTAATTATAATTTCCGGGGGTTAAAACCCCATTAGAATAGTTTGTTGGGTTAGGGGAACTATTTATACTAACCAAGTGCCTAACCATGCATCCTTAATCAGAATCCGGAAACGGAGCATGTTTTGGCCACAATGTGAATTTATCCATATGATAGACATTAATACTACCACTACTTGTGGTCCCACCATTTTTGAGTAGGAGTTGCAAGGTTTTAAATAACTATTCTTTAATCAGGTACCATCCTCCAGACTATCTAAATAGTTATCATGGTTTTTTGGGCTAAACCATATAGTTTTACATATCTATGTGCCCACTATTCACATCCGCAAAACCACAATGGTTTTTTAAAGTCCCAAGAAATTACCTCCAACAAGAACCAAACATTTGATGATCAAAACTAGTGTCAAAAAATATCCAAATTTAGGTAATAATACATTATAAAATCTCCACAATAATCACTTTCTTTAGCCAATAATGGTATCCAAAATACTCCATATCCAAGAGGTAAGGAAACTACTCTCTCAACAATGCCTTATACACCCAATTCAAATTTGACTAAGAACCATGCTTCTATAATACCTGAACTAAGGGTATGGACTTCCCATGAATATCCTCCATCTGAGAATCACGAATCTAAATTGGATTCTCTATTATGGATAAATAATATTCCGAATCAAGGTCCTCATAGATAAAAACAATGGATTTGTCAGAGAGACATATTTAGATCTATGATATCTGAATGAAAATATGGATCGACATAAACTGAAGTAAAAAATCAATGAAATAATCCACATTTCCAAATATTCTCAACAAACTCAAACGCTCCCATGTATCTTGGTGAAATAATCCATTATTTTCCCACTGATTTATGACATAGACATGTGGAACTATAAAAAATATGTCCCCAATTAAGATACGTATAGGGAACTTATGATGATCATCATATGATATAAAAAATATATGTGTCATCATCATTATCTAATGAACCAGCAAAATATTTGTTGTTATTTCATGGACAATACTATATCCCACCATGGAATATTCATTAATATCATATCAATAAAAAAAATTCATGGGAGACCTTGCTTTTCTTGAATGGGTTCCATATATTTGTATTACTGGTAACTATTATTATAGGAAAACTAAACTAGTCCTAATTGGATATCCCAATTTATATAATAGTTATGAATTCATGCTCATATAAGTTCATTAAGAGTCAGTACAGATAGTTATATCTATATATAAATCTAATCCTAATATGTTGTTTTCAAACTCGCCTTATATACCACTGCCTCATTAATGAATCTCTAAAAATGATAATTTAAATGCAGATATTGATCATTGAATATAACTGAAAAATGAAATGTAATTTTTTTACCTCAACCCAATATAGACTTGCCATGTCCTCAAATTTTGTGAAGTAAAAACTGTGGAAAAGCGATCTAATTTGGTCAAATGATTGATCACTAGCCATATCACGTTTGTTTCCTTCATGTTGTATGAGCCCACCAATCTATTATATCCATTAAAAAATCATCCCACATCCAATTTGGAATATAATGGTGCTGATGTAAACATAAAAGTGTATAGTGAACGCCTATAACATTATGATACATAAAATATTGGGAATCTAAATTATAAAAGTATCATATCATTCCATACCACAAGAATAAAAAATTCATATAATAGAACATCTTCATGGTTTCATGGTGTAGTAACCACATGGAATTATGGAAATCCCAAATCAAAACTTTTATCACATGCAACAATATGGCATACTAGTTCTAGAAGCATATGATACTCTATACGGAGAAATACCTTAAGAAAAAAATATCCATACCATAATATGTGTCCCTTAATCCAGTGAATTCAGCAGTAATATAATGATCCTAAATAATTAACTCAAGAAGATATAAGATAAACTAAAAAATTACAAATAAACTCAGCCCCATCCAACAGAACAACTAGTTGAATGAGAGAAAAGAGAGCCATCAAATTCCAAACTTATAAAATATCTTTCACTGGTAAGGTTATAAATTTTCAACTCAAGCCATCAAAAATTGAATTTCCATTGATATGGGTGTCAGAATTTTCATAATCAAGACATTGTAGGTACTTCACCCAATTCCACTTCCATAGAGTCAATTAATTTTGAGGGAATTCATATCTCAAACTCTTATGATTGGAATAGATTTTAAAATATTCTACAAATGGGTATTTATAACAAATATGGATATTATACAACTCACTTATGGGTTCAAGGTAATTGGTAGGATAATTATAACCATTTTTTTGAATATTTTAGGAACCATATTCCATAATGATAATACATTATATTAGAATATAGAATCATCTTAAACATGATCCAACACAAAATAATAGATATTAATTCCTAGAGTTTAGAAGATTCCAAACTATGATAAATTTTCAATGGTTCATAATGTAATAAAAAATTCGTTCAAAACGTTTAATCCCATAAGAAAATTAATACATTTTAGGAGGTAATATTCATTTTTTTTAATCCATCATTGAGATATCTTTAATTAATCTATGGTAATACCCCATTAAATAAACAAAAATTGGTTGATCCCGTATCTTAAATTGTAGCTTTGATCTTCACATAATGAAATTAGATAATAGGATTTGAAACCAAATTCCTCAAAAAAATCACTTCCTGGATCTTGAAATTAACTTTTGATATCTTGGAACATATTTAGTTGTTTCTAAAGTCATTTTTCATTCCCTTAGATTATTCACACGATTCTCCACATTTTTTTATATATACAAAATTTCATCCAAAAATACTTTTATAAATAAATCAATATACCTATTGAATAACATATTCATCAGTTCCATCAATACAATTAGAGAATTGGTGAGACTATAATGCATAAAATGGTTATAATATTGTCCATATATACACATGAATGTGTTATTTGGGATATTATATCCTTTTATTCTAAATTATTATATATCATATTGATGATAAATCTTTGAGAATCTATTTAAACCTTTTAATTGGTCAAATAAATTATCAATACAAGGTAATAAGTATTTTTTCATTATTATTATATTGAATTATTTTTCAATAATCATCAAAAAATAAACATAATCCATCATATTTATTTGAAAAAAGAACAAGAACCAACCAAGTTGAAACACCCAGGATTACAAATCCACTAGTGAACAAATCATCTTACTTAGTATTTAAATATTTTGGTTTTTATGATTGAATATGCCAAGAAGGATTTGATATTAGCTAGGTACCTATTAGATATTAAATGGAAAATTATACTTCCCATATTGTTGTAATAACATAGATGTATGGTGGAAAAACATCAGGTAACATAAATATCACATGAGGGAGATTACCACACAAGGATTCTCGCTCTAACAAAATTGATATATTCTTAGGAAAAAAATTATAATAATATGGATAGGTCTAGTCAACCTTAGGTTCTATTATCCTTATAAAATACAGAACATGCAATCAGGGGCATTAAAAGAGGCCCCCCAAAAACTATGTTCAATTCAAGATTTATGGGGAATCCTCAAATACATCCCTATGATTAAAAATAATGGATTCTTGTTAATGATATTTATATTATAGTTCTTCTAAATCTCCAAAAAGGATAAGATACAAGAAGGGAATCTATCTCTTTAATACCTCTATGTCCTATGGGGTATAGAAATATCCATCACATAAGACATAATTTAAATATGATGTCTTATAAAAAAATATTCAATAAAAATGAATAAGGTACATGTGTATAAAATAATAAATTCACCAATTCTGAATATGTTATGGTGGTACCACTCACATTCATAACAATCAATTCATATTCCTCTATCGAATTTTCTATTGTGTGACGAATATTTATTTTCTGTTTCAATTGGATAGAACCCATTATTTTGATGAATCATATATTTAAAATAATATACTTTTGGGTGATAATGATTCTGTACAACTACTCATGGTAAAAAAGATATGTTAGGACTTATATAGGTGGATATAACTACTGGATCAGCTAAAAATCTTGAGTGCCTCAATGGAAACCCAATTCGAAAAAATATCATGAATTTGATGCAAGTATAAGGGACTATTCTAGATCCTATATTAGGTATGGAATATTCATTATATTCATATACACCATGAAATTAATCACATTTCATATTTTTATAGAGTTATTAACAAATGGACACATTGAGGAAGAGAAAAACCGTTCATCCCTGAAATACCCATCTTGTCAAGATTTTCCATCAATTCCCTATCAAAAAAATCACATAAGAAGTGATATTCATCGTGAAACCCTTGGATATAATATCTAACCAAACTCCCATATCAAATATTTTGTCCCTTGACATCTTATCCATTACTACCTCAATGTAAAGATGAATATTCATAGAATGATACATTATATATTTTGTCCCAGTCTTATCACCTTATTGGAGGTAGATAAACCCCATAGACTTCTCCAAACCTATAAAATATAGACTAAAACTATCTATAGATATTTATATACATTATTTATAATCTAATACTTAATTTTCATCACTATAATAATTTAATACCACCCCAACATTCAGGTCCATAGAATATTTAATGAAACACACTTCACTTTTAATAGATCATGTAATTGTACAACAAATAAATAAACAAGATGGAATATTTTCAATTGATCCTCCACCTATTGAAGATCAATCAATAAAGGTAAATCTTGTGGATTATAGTGAAGAAAATCATATTTATGAACTCTAGATTTATTATTTAAGGTTCCCCCACTAGATACTATATGGGAACTATTACAACTACATGTCCCCAAACATGGACCACACAAACCTCTATCTGAACATTTTTTTAAAGTAATATAGGTTTCACTTGCTGTGCTTCATTGGTAAGCCCCTCATTTGTTATATTCTAATGACTTTTTGGGGGAGTGGTACTACACAAAATCAAAAAGAAACAAAAAAACATCATCATGGATACTTATATTATCAATGTAAGTAATAGATAGAGAAATATCAATTCCATCTATATGATTAAAAATTTGGGGACATCAAAAGCCTGAAATCATTTTTAGAGAAAAATATAAATTATATCAAATTATTCTATAGGGACACATTTATCAAAATAAAATTATGTCATATGGCTCACTACAATGAGAAATGGCTAGAAACATAAAACAATTGTCCCTTATGACCAAAAAATCCATCCAACTATCTACATGTGCGTCCTAGATATAAATAAGAATATCAATGATATATTCACAACCTCCCATTGATAGAATTTTGTTACTAACCAACCATGTAACCCTAGTACACTAATACATGTGATGACTCTTACATACCATTATCCCCTCAGGTTTGTAACCAACACTAGTAATCAATGAAAAGTTCATGGTAATAGTTTTACCCTGTGAACGTACAACAACTTTAGATAAATCAATGAATAATAATCTTTCCAAAAAATCCTCAAATAGAAATTTCCCAGAATCAGACTTAAAACATCATGATTTAAAACATCATCCAATAATAATGTATATAATCATCAAACCAAGATCTCAAACTTCATGTAATGATAAGATAAAATCTTCAAAAGTCAATAACATACCCAGGACCCCATGAATAAATCACAACCGCCACCTCTATGCGGGGTTTTAAATTTTCCTAAACCTTTCTAACAAATCAATAAAATGACAAAAGGAAATGCAATGGGTTTTACATAAACTACATAGAAGTATATCATTATTAATAATATAATAATTTATAATAAAAATAAACCATTTATGGTATAATTTAACCAAAATCATAGTTTATGTAATAAAATTTATTTTATTATCTATCAAATATTCATTCAAATCAATAATTTTGATGATATATAAAAAATAGTATTCAATAAAAAAATTCTTAAATAATCGGAAAAAATAAGAACTATTTTTTAGTTAATATACTATAATGTTCAAATCACAAAAAATCACCACACATATAGTCTATGATGTTAGTCTGTTCCCAGCTATACGATCCTCAGACTACATAATGTACCATCATAGATCAAGATGTGTACAAAAATACATATAGGTTATTCCATTGGAATAAAATCAATCAACACCACATCAGAGGAAATAATTTCAATAATTTTTTATTTTTAATTCTATATAGTGATTCCATTTTTTTCATGGATTATACTGAAATATATTATTGAATATTTTTAGAGCCAAGAACTAAGATGATGCATGATTCTAAGGTTTGGTAAGACTAAAATATATATTATAAAAATACTAAATATAATAATTTCACTAATGCACAATTTCTTGAAATAATGGTTTGTCTCATAAACAGTTTCATAGACAAGAAATTTTAGACCACAGTTGAATTAAAAAAGAATTTTTTATCCTTGGAGTGACGTAAATAAGGTTATCCCTAGATGTTTTTTTACGATAGTGACTTCTTGTTCATTTAAATAAAAAAATTAATTAATTAATTAATTTTATTATTCAATTACAAATAGACCAATTTATTCTATTTAAACATTGTTTTAGAATTTCACAAGGGACATATTCATGTATCTAGGATATTAGAGAGAATATTTTTTGATTTATTTATTTTAGAATCATGATTTTATGAATAATGTTGATCATATCAAAGGGGGCAGGTAGGCATCTAACATAGCACGATCCCTACACCACTAGCAATAGCCTTATTCACTAATGATCAAACCGATCACATGTACTGAATGTTGATTATGGATTTTAGCCTTAATTAATTTTTATAACATGTATTAAATATTTTATTCAATTTCATATTTAGTTATTCTGTTCACATTAGCCTGATTAAATAAATTAAATTATTAAGTAAGTATATTTGTGTTTTTTCTAGATAACACACATGGTTTTACCAATCATGTGATATTTGGCTAATAAATATTTTACAATTAAGGAAATACCTTCATTTTTCTAATTTATACCCACTTTTCTTCTCATTATTTACCACAAGATTACAGGTTCATGTATCAACAATTTTCAGGTGGGTTATAGCATGATTGAACCCCCAAATCTCAGAAAAATTGATGAATGGTGATAAAGATGATTCTTCAGGGATGAATGAGGACAAACTAAAAAACATGGGTGATCCCCCAATGGATTTTGAAACCATATTCAGAATGATATGATTTTTTGGCAATATAAAATCTCTTTTGGCATATGGATTTTTGGAATACATCCCCTGAAAATGGATTGGCTATGAGAAGTCCATGATCAAAACACTCGAGTGAAATTCAGGGTAGTTTTAATTATAATCATCAAAAAAAGAAGTTAATTTGGAAACCCTATAATAAAAAATGTTTTTAAAAACATATCTACAGGAATTTTATTTTGATTAACACATGTCGGGAATGACACATGGTTATGTTTGTGATGATTTTGGGGAAGATTATGATCACATGCTATGTAGTTGGGTCCACATTTTGTGTCTCGCCCCACAGGTGGAAAAGCCATGTACTAGCTTCACACAACCATGACAAGGTTGAGGATTGATTTTTTTATACTCTGGGAGTACACCGAAATGGGATGGTACCCAAACACATATAATTATATTACTGGGTATAGGGACATGACCTGGAAAACAATGGCATGGACAGGAGCACAAATTTAGGAAATGGGTGGATGATACACATAGTTCCATCCCATAAATTCCATTTATGGTGACATGACCACCAATATGATCCTACTGGAAAACACTATCAATAATCAGAGTGGAACCACATGTCATGAGAATCCCATAGACATAGTATTGCCCCTTTTTTCTAAGAAACATCATCCTTTTTACATCCTTCAACCTGAAATAAATTTTAGACTACAATTGTCCTATGTTGGGTTGTTTTCCACATAGGATGTTATGGTATACATTTTAGCAGCATTGAAGATAAAATGTGGAATTTTCAATTCCTAAAAGTTAAATAGGAAATGGTTGATGAAGATAGTAATCAGGTACGATTATCAAAGAGAGGTTGGAATTAGAACCCCTCTGGCATATCAGGATATGGGTCAACCATATTCATTGCATTGGTTTGAGTGCCACACCATACAGAATTACAACATGGTTCCTTTAATGACTATTTTTCACCCCATTATGGAACTATAGAGAGGGATATCATTTATAGGGTCACATCCTCCAACCATAATAATGTGTGTTTTCCCAATTTATAATTTTCGAGTGAGACCCTTCTATGGTACAAGTGAAGGGGTCATCTTCCTTTCCTGTGGAAAATCCCATGATGTTGAAGAGTGTTAGAGATCTACCCATAACAATGGATTGGAACACTTTATCATGTTATGGTGTGGTTCCTCCTTTCAGTGAGTGGAATCACTCTATCCATCCTGGGCACTTTTCCTATATCCTTCCTTTGAGTGGAGTCCCCATATTGTACTTGGGAACTTTTCCTCTTTCTATTATATATTACAAACCTTGTAACATATATTAGTTGTTAATTTAAAGTCGTCCTCATTTATTATTTTGAAAAAATGCTAGATGATTGAGTGATGAAGGATCATTGGAGCTACAGGTCAACTGATCATCTGGGAATGTGTTGTGAGATTGATTTCACCTTCATTACCACTCATGTTTTATTTTATGTGTATATATATTGTTGGTTATTGTTTCTATATTTAATTGGGTTGATATTACTAGATATATAATTCCTTGTATTTCTCTTAATTAGGTTTTTGGTGCGTTCTACTGAGTTTGTATATACTCACCCCAGCATGGGTTTTCCCACTTGTGTCATGTATTTTACAAAAAACAGAATGATTGTTGTTTATTTAAAAGTATTATAAGGATACTCTTGTGCATAGACATGTATGGTGGTTGGGTTTGTATATTATGAGTTAGGTACTCTCAACATTACAATATTCCAGTTTTTTAGAAATATTTTTTGGTAGGGCAAGATTGTTTCCCCTTTAAATTATGTTTACACTATCATCCACTTTTTTATTCAGTAGTGTTTATCTCAGGAATGGTCTCCACTCTAAATGATAATATCAATATTTTTTATTCCTATGAACTTTTCCATTGATATGGTTCGGGGATTACATACATGTACATTATTAATAGGCCTCATATTTTAATGATACCTTATTGGATAATGTCACTAGCTCTGGTCTATATGGTGGGACTGGGTTTATAGTGTCCTTGTATTCTATTATCCATGTGGGCCCCAATGGGTTGGGTCGTTATAGTGAGTTATCAGAGAATTTCATTCATTGGATGGTTTTCAATGTTGTCTTATAATTTGGATTTTTGGGATTTTGGGAAACAATATCAATGTGTTTAGAGTACACATTTCATGCCAGGGGAACTAGTGATAGTGAATGGACCGATATGTCTATAAACAAGGACCGTAACTTGATTCTTCATACATCGGAATACAAATATGATGGTTTCATAGACCAATGGTACATGCATTATATTGGATTGATATGTTCAACTATCCATCTTGATTTAACTCTCAATATCGATATATCCTCATATGACAGTGGTACATCGTGACTACTTTCAAGGGTCCTCAATAAAGATGTCCATCCGAGTTAATGATTTAGGATCATGACGAGGATTAGATGAGTGATGAGGCCTTAGTTTAGAGGCCATCTCATGAGATATTTCCTTTATGTGGGAAGGTAGCATCACCCCCACTTGTTGAGAAATTGCTTTTAATTGCATGGTATGCTAAGGATGTGCATAAGAATAACAATCTACATGATTTTTTTTCTATAAAGGAAGACAATGTTCCATGATGCTCTAGATCCCCGTATAGTAGAGGATTGTATTCATTACATAATCCATATCATCATGTTCATGTAGACCCCAACTGATCAGATGGTTTCATTAGAATCCATAATATTCAATAGAGCAGTGGGATGTTGGTGAAGATTAATCACACAGATTCAGGGCGAGTCTTCACTCTTATGTTTTGACTTATAGTAGTTATTTCATGATGATTAATACTAGTTCATGATTTCAAAATGATTGGACTTCTTAGATTTTATTGTTTCACTAGGGTAATATGGAATTATGTGACTATTATTTGATGTTCATTTACCATAATTGGTACACCATAGACTTGGTTCAAAAAGGTTATTTCATGGCATGAATGATTGATAATGGTCTCCAAATATACATTGGTGTGAATTTGGTACCCAAGTGATTTTTTCCATATATTGGATATAACAACCTTTCTTTTTATAAAAAAAGTAATCATGATTTATTACATAAAATTTTCACTTGATAAAACATAATATATTGGGATGTTTAGTGTTGTTAGGGCTTAAGAACATTACATAACCACTTAAAACATGAATCACCATCAGATGGATGCAGTCAGTCAAAATGTTTCCTTGAATCACCATTAGATGGATTATTCACGATTTTATCGGTTGAAATCATGGTTTTGTGCCATGATATCATTGACACTATGTTCTAAGACATAAATAAACACTGCAATCTGGGTGTAAGAGGGAAATAAATCAATTATATTATAGGAATAGATCCAGACTTCCATAGTAGAGATTCTTTATACCTCGATTGACCACATGTGGGACAATTATCCAACAACTCATATTCACCAGAATATAAGATGAAATCATTTGACCATGCATTAATCTTCTAATAACTAATGACCATATTATGAACCAGCCTCTTGATCACATAGTAATATGAAGGAAACACATTTATTTTAGGTAACATTGTTTTAACCAAAGAAAATATGTGATCAAAACAGTTGATTGGCATTTCATTTTCTGATTAAAAACCCATAAATTTTCCAATTGCTTCTAATTTTTTTTCATGCAACTAGGATATAATTCATCCTCAGTAGACCTCAATAACTCATAAAATTTAGATGGTGCCAACTTAGGAGTTAAATCAATATCATCACGAGTTTCAATTTGTTGAACATATGGTCCTCTCCAACACCATATACTAAATTTTGAAACTATGATGGATCAGAATCATGTTATTAGAATCTTTTCAGGAACTGCGTTCACTATGTTGATACCAAAAAGCATAATCTGGTTGAAAACCAAACCGTAAGAGATGTCTCCCTACCTTGTCAAATGTGTCAAATGTTCTCAAAGAATATTTTTTATAAAGACACTTAATTATGCCTTCTGAAACAAATTCTAGTTTTGATGATGAAAATGATAATAAAGATTCAACACCCTCATTATATATAGGATTTAAACCAAAAACGTTTGGATTTCTGCGCTGATTTATCCAAGCGCGGTCATTTAATAATGATTGTTGTCAACTTATTTGTTCACTATTTTTCTACAAAATATAAAATCATTACTGTTGTTGAATAATTTGAAATTAAAAAATTCCAAAAATGAAGATAAATAATTACAACTACTTCTTAATGATTACCAGTAATTACGAGTGACACTATTTCCATGGAATGACGAAAATTCATTTGTATAATGACTCATTTTCTTGTAACTATTTCACACCTAAATCACAATGAAGAATCTGCTCGTAGGTATGAATATTAATTCTCAATCATATGAGAATCTATAAGTGTACCACCGAGAAGATTCTTCATTGTGATTTCAGTGTGGGAAAGATGCAAGTAAATGAGCCATCAGAAAAATGAGCCCCCTTTTTGTCGATGAAGTTTCTTATTACTACTATCACCACCTGAAAATATTTTGAAAAATTTGGCCCTATGAATTCATATTCAAAGTCGTGCATTTGATATTGGATATGTAGATGTAGAATAATACATTTCATAATGATTTGTGTCTGTGAGAGTTGAATGAAGAAGAGTCATCGTGCAAAAAGACTATCGTCCATCCACTAGAAATTGTGCCAAGTGATTTTATTTATTACAATTGATTTTATTCAAAATTATAACAAATTATTCTTAATTATTGTTAATTATTCCTAATTATTACAAATTATTACTAATTATTACTATATATTTATATTTATTAATAATAATTAATAATAATAACTATTTTTTACAATTTTTTACCAATTATTACTTTTTTTCAAATTAATACTATTTATTACTAAAAATTAATAATTATTATTAATTATTACTATTTCTTACTATTTCTTACAATTTTTTACTATTTATTTCGAATTATTAGAATCTATTCTTATTTATTATCATTTATTTCTATTTATTACTATTTAATACTATTTATTATAATTTATTACTATTTTTTTACTCTTTATTACTATTAATTAATATTTATTACTAATTATTAACTATTATTACTAATTATTACTAATTATTACTGATTATTAATAAATGTTACTAATTATTTTCAATAATTAGTATTTATTAATTATTATTACTATTTATTACTACTTATTACTACTTATTAGTATTTATTACTATTTACTACTATTTATTAGTATTTATTACTATTTATTATTATTTATTACTATTTATTACTATTTGTTACAAAGTACAACTAATTATTAATATTTATTAAAATTTATTACTATTTATCTCTATTTATTACTATTTATTACTATATATAAGTATTTATTACTATATATTAGTATTTATTATGAATTATTACTATTTATAAGTATTTACTACTTTTTATTATTATTTAATATAATTTATTAGTATTTATAACTATATATCAGTATTTATTTGTATTTATTAGTATTTATTACTAATTATTTTTATTTATTACTAGTTACTACGAATTTATACTATTTATTACTAATTGTAATTATTTATTACTATTGATTTCTAATTATTACTATTTATATCTAATTATTTCTAATTAGTGTTAATTACTATTAATTAATGAAAAATACAACTATTAATTACTAATTTCCACTAATTATATATATACATTACTAATTATCATTAATAATTATTAGTTATTAATAATTACTAAGAATTTGTACGAATAATTTAACTTTATTATTACAAATAAATACTGATTCAAATCAATTTAAATCTAACTTAATTACTACTAATCAACAATAATTAAAATTAATATATAGTGATGAAATAAATACTAAATTAAATAAAACATAAATACTTTTAATCACGATCTCTTATAATTGAATGCAGCTTCACAACTTCGTCAAAAAAAATTAACTCTAATTTTTTTACTCTTAATGTAGTATTTAGAGAAGTATATGAAAAATGAATTCAGGAGGAGGGAAGAAAAACTGATGGGGGAATATATATATATATATATATAGGTTAGATTTGCCCCGACAGGACTATTTGCATTGGGATTCTCGTCGCAATTAGTATTTGTTGTGTTGAGGCCCATCTCTAATACCATCTGCCGCATTAATTTTGGTTGGCGGTTAAAAGGTTATTTGGGACAGGGCACGTCGTGAAATGTAACCTTCCGACACACTATTTTCGGTGGGACAAAATCTTGTCGCAAATAGGTTTTTAATGCCGCCAATTATTTGTGACGGGTCCCATCGCAAATACACTCTTGGGGTTGAACTATGTGTGATGGGGGATCCCCCGCCGAAAGTAGCTGTTACTGTTTCCCCGTATTTGTATCGGGTTGTGCCTACCCTTCGCAAATAACCTTTCGCGCGGTTTGGCGCGCAAACCGAACCAATCCATGCATAAGTTTTTTCAATGGGGTGCCTATTCCCATTGCAAATAATTGGTTATTTGCGACAGGAGAATCAACACATTTCAAATAACCTCTTTGATGAACTATATGCGACATGATTTATTCCCATCACAAATAACCCGTTGCAAAAAAACAGTTTTTCCCATAGTGCTTGTTGCCTCACCAATCAACATGTAAAGGATGAGAACTGGTTCCCAATAGGTTTAAAATACCCTTTAGAGATTTTGGAGTGGAAATGGGGTGGAAAATCCATATTCATTGTGGATGGTATTCCAAATATAATAAGACACTATTACACTATAAGGGTGATTTTGGACCAACTCAAATTTTTAAAACATTTCCTTTCTATTAGATAGAAATTGTTTGTGGAGTGTCTCGGATAGTGGTATGTGTGGTAGATCATGTGGCCCCATTTGGATCCCCTGTATTTTCTATTTGAACAGTATGAATGACTTATATCATGGTGGGGGAGAGGATTATAGGAGGCATTAGAGACATATTTTTAGATGAAGATGGTATTTCACCTCTAGAAATGTGGGTAGAATGATTTCACTATCTAGGTGTTGGAGGATTTGTTGAGGGATCGTGTTTTTAACATCAGACTCAGTTAAAAGGATGAATACATCAGGGTATATTTTTCTTATAAAAACACTTATCAATATGTTCTAAAATTTATACTTTTTCCCTTTATATGAACCATGCATGTCACCCTTTTGCTAGAATGGTATTCGAAATACAAATCTCGTTGGCACATATATGATGTAGGAAATGACAATGATGGTCGAGGTGATCAATGATAAAATGAGGAAATCCTAGATATGAGATAAATCTTATGGGGATTGACATCATAGTGATTTAGAGTTCAATTAGGGAAACCATGTTTTCCTTAGAATCTCCCAATGATTAGGATTGTGGATATTTGGTCATAGTAAAATGGTAGTGTTTTGTTTTATGGTTCTCTTAGAGGTTTAATAAATGATTTGTTCAGTTTCTTACCACTTATCATTACCTTTACAGCTAGAAGAGGTAATTTATGTCTTATATATTTTTTAAATGAGGATATATGTTCATTAACCTATTAATGTTATTAAATGGGGAGAGAGGAACATCATGGATGGATCCACCTTCATGGAGTAAGAGGGGGAGATCATGAATTGTAAGGGGATGATCCTACAATGATATTACTTTATTTGGTTCATGTGATATGGTGGCATGATATAATATCAGAGATGTAATGAGAGAAGGGGAACATGATACTTGATTAGTATCACCATTTTTTATTTAGATTATTCTTTTCCAGGATGAAAAGACTTGAATTTTAAAAAATGGAATGAACCAATTTATACCTCATATGATTCTGAAATATATTAAAGAATATATTTGGTTCGAGGCATTAATATGACATGACAATCAGAGTATTGGCGATCTTAGGATTGATATTAAATAAATATTCAAATTATTAATATCACACATGTAGATTTTGTCCTAAATAATGGGTTATCAAATAAGAGGTCTCTCAGATCAGAAATCTTGGACTGTGGTTGAATATGTATCATGGATTTTACCCTTACTGTGACATAATGTTACTGGGAATGAGACATTTTATTAAGGTGGTCATTGGTAGTACATTTAAATTAAATAAATAAAGTAAATGTTTTAAGTTATTATTAATTTCCTTATAGACCTAATTTATTGTATAGGAATGATGTTTTATAATTTCACAATGGATATCCTCATATCCCAAATAACATTTAGAGGAGAATACAAGTGTTCATCCTATTGAAATTTGAATGAGTTTTTAAATGAGGATGGCATCAAGGTGGATTGATGGATGGAGAATATAGTGGGATCCCCAAATTACTTGAGAACACATTCTTCCACAATGATTGATCCAATATTAACGACCGAATTTTTTTTCCTCCATAACCAATTTGTATTGAATTAATTACATATATACATAAATTTAATTTTTGATTTTGGTGCCTTCCCATTATGAATGTTGGATAAATTACAATTTTTAATCCATTTATTTATGTTCTTTCAAGAAAACACCCATGGTGTCCCCTCTTTGTGATATTTAGATAATAATGAATGTAAATAATGGTAGTAAATTTATTTTTAATAATTTGTCCTCATAATTCTTTATGTTCTTATCCGATGGAACATAGGGTTGTGTCTTGACAATTTCAGGGTACGATCTGGCATTATCATATACCTTACATTATGAAGTATTGATGAATGATAACCAGGTAGATGATTTGTAGATAAAATGGTTAATTTTTTGGGATGAAGATGAAACTTCCCAATAATTGGTATTATGAGGTGAAATATGATCAATGGGGCGAGGATAGGAGATCCGCCAAGATAAATAGGTTCCAATAATTTGGCAACCAGAAACAAATAGGGTGTGAATAGTCCCAGATCCACCCTCCCCAAAATGAATAAATGAGGAATCTGATAGAATTAGAGGTGTAAGTAACAGTTCTCTATTTTCCCATAATATATAGGTATTCCATGAAAAATCTTACTACACATTGTTTATTCAAATGAAGACACGATGTGTAGTTCCCCCTAGATATGGAGGCTAGGGCTTTGGGGATAATAAAGATCACACAACATGTGGTTGTACCCAGACTCTATACAGCCCTTCTAAAGTGGTTGATCCATGTTCAAACTACACATGTCTAGTGCCCCGTGTGGTATTACACAATATGTAATTTGGGAGGACAATAAAATAGGTCAGTAACCATGAATTGTGAAGTATGTGGTCGAGTAACTGGACATCATCTAGTGAACACCAAACAGCAAAAAGATCATGGGAATTCCCTCGGTGGATGAGAAAAGCCTTGTGGGAACCATAAAAATTTTGTACAGTGACATGGATAGAGAGTTTTGTATATATGAGAACCCGAATAGTTAGTCGAGAGGGACCACATGTCATTTGGATCTCATACACGCTGTGTAACCACACGATTTATAAGAAACATCCATCATTCATACCTATAAATCTGGATTTATTTGTTGGAATGTGTATAGCCTATCCTGAGTAGTTTTCCACAAAGGACTCAATGGTATTAATCATATTGGATATCAAGATTTAATGTGGTATATTCTAAGTGTGACACTTATTCCTTTGACACATAGTGATGTTAGTGACCAGGAAAAATCATTTGAGAGAGGTCGGGGTTGGAAACACACATATCATACTATAGAATATGTCCTCCATACCCTGTTATGTAGTATTATCAGAACCCCCTGTTACACTAGGTTGTGGGTGCTCTAGCCACTGAGTGGTACACCCTATGGATCTAGGTAATGGGTACTCTATATACTAGTTTTTGGATCTTCTATAAATTGATTAAAATCTACCTTGACACACAAGAGACAATTTCTTCTATTGATACCTTCTAAGGGGAACCCTTATTGTGTTATATTATGGGTACACCAAATGTTGAGTGGAATACCATTATAGTACCCAGGCGGGGATCCAATATCCTCCCTTGGAGTGAAATCCCTATGTAACGTCTCAGTTCCGGAAGCCTCCTAGGGCTACCCCGTACACGGTTGGTCACATGGCCTCAAGCACATTTCCCCAAATTCCAGAGGCTGTCGACTAGCAGCGAGGGACGTGGGTGTGATAGGGGAGAAACTATGCCCTAATGGGAAGATTAATATAGTCAACATTAAACATATAACAATTGAAGAAGCAGTAATCACATGCAATAGTAAACATCAAAACTAATAATCAACTAGAGAACATGTATATATAAATTATGCATGATACAAATGTCTAGGAAAATAGCCAATCAAGTCCTAATGCTGGAATAAAATACTAAACCAAAGTACAAAAATAGCAAGTAAAAAGCGCCCCATCATCACAAGCCTCATCTTGGTCCCATGCTCTCCATCCCTACAACAATAAAGTACCTAAAGTAGAAGGGTGCATTCCATTATTTAGACGTGAAATAATATAATCTATTTGGGCCCAAATGCATGACTCAAACAGGGTGTGAGAAGAATCCCAATAGGCAACCACCCAAATATTTGTGCCTAATAGTTAGTGAATATATATGGATGGAAATAAGAATAGTTAAACAGTATCTAAGGAAGTACTCAAAAGTAAACAATATTACAGTTTGAATTGCATTCAATTTCCTATATCATGTAAGCATCTATCAAAACAAGTAAACATCTGGTTATTAATCACAACCTAACGCCTTTGGTTTTACTAATCAAATACTAGCAATCCACTGGGATGTACTCACAGTCTAACCCCTCTAGTTCAGATTTAGGAATGACTCTCTAGGAAAGCACTCACCGTCAATTCTCCCCAGTGGTGTTTTATTAGAAAACTACACGCACTCTGGGGAATAACTCGATGCCCAATTCCCCATGTGGTCTCACAACAAGGAATTACATCCACTCTGAGGGAGCATTCAATGTCCATCCCTCCGATGACCGCGCAACGTGAATGTAAATAGACACTCTGTAGAAGCCCTCAGCATCCATTTTCCCTACGGTATACTATTCCAGGTTCCCATAGCCCTGTATAAACAATTGATCCAAAACGGTATATGTCATCCAAAGTAAATCTCAAAAAATCCTTCGATAAACATTCAATAGAATATCACATCATGTCAATGAATATTAGTCCATCATAACAATACTAGGCATGGAAATCAAAACAGCCTAATTTGCAAAGCTTGACCAAACAGTCAAAATAAAGAAAGCATGGGAAACCACATCCATAGCATGGAAAATAACCATATTTACAATCATAAATCCTATACTCAAGCACACAAGTCATTATAGGCAATAACATGGCTATTAAACATAAACAAGCAATACCCTGAATAGGTGTATTCGGAAATTTTTCACATAATACTCAAAGATTAACTACGGAAAGTCACAAACCACCTACCACTGCATTATAAAAATAGTATACCTAAACCTTAGGCCTTGAATCTCCCTAAAACATTGTTGATCTTGAAAAAATATAAGAAATTTCAGATGAGGATATCTCACAAAAGTAGAAGAATCATGATACAAGTATCTATAATAAAAAAGATCTTACTGTGGTTATTCTAACGCAATCGACTATAGTCGATTCAGAGAACGGATGTTGAGTCGGGGGATCAGAGAAGAATCATCAGCTACAGATCCTCCTGGATGAGACATACCTAGAAAATTGGTGTTTTATTGATTAGAAATGACCCTAGTCAGTTTAATGAAATAATATGAAAATACACATCGTTTTCATTAAAATTAAACGACATGTATTTTTTTTATCCAACCTCCACTTTAGGTAGCCTCCAGGCCACCCCACACAGCCATGTACTTGGCCATTAAACGAATAGTACATGGTCACCCACAACAACTAAGTACACAACATGTACATCTAAGTACATGGCATGTACTCCTCAAATATCTAGAAACTTCTCTTTTTCTACAAAACTTCATGAAATGAAAACCCATACATGAAAAGAATATATGGGTTCTTAAAAACATCCCCCTTAATGAAATTCATCCCCAAATTTACATGATAAGGTGGCGTAGAATAAGAATCCTAGAACAACTCTGGCCACTATGATTGTACATTAGACTTTCTCTCCCATGTCGCATCTTGTACTCACCCTTGTTTCCATAGAACTCATACCAGATTCAAATACTAGCCACAGAGAACCTTCACACTACAATCAACAATCTGGATAGGATGCTCCTCAAATGATGCATCCACCTCCAACTCAACCTCCTTGGGTTGGAAAACATGAGATGGATCTGAGAAGTAATGTCATAATTGAGAAATATGGAAAATTTCATGCATGGAATGATACCTCTAAGGTTACCACAACTGATAGGTAACCATCCCGACCCTTTCCAAAACTTCAAATGGTTCGATGTATCTCGGTGAGAGCTTTCCATGTATCATATTCCTCCAATTTCCCAACATCAGTGTGACTTGCAGAAAAACCTGATCACTGAACTCGAACTCCATTGGTCGTATCCATCGATCAACATAAGAATTTTTTCATTACTGTGCAGTATCCATCCTATTCTGAATCATGTTTATCTACTCTGTGTTCTCATGGACAAGATGAGGTCCCAACATAGTTGCCTCTCCTGCTTCCATTTAACATTGGGGTGATCAGCATGGCATACAATACAAAGCTTCATAAGGTACCATATAAATAGTTTATTGAATACGATAATTGTAGGAAAACTCCACAAGAGGTATTTTCTTCTCCAAAAAACCTCCAAAATCTAGGATGCATGTTCGAAGTATTTCCTCAAGAACCTAAATCGTACGGTCAGGCTGGCCATCCGTCTGGGGTGGTAAGCTAAACTCAAAAGTACATGTGTACCTAAGAAATCTGTAGTCCCTTCCAGACCCGAAAAGTAAAACGGGAATACCAGCCTAAAAAATGGAGTGTGGAACCCCATGTAAACATACAATCTCCTAGATGTACAGCCTTCTCAACTCACCAACACTGAAGGTGTCATTGATTGGTAAGATGTGGGAATACTTTGTGACTCTATCAATGACAACCCAAACTACATCATTTCTTCGAGGCGCCTCGATAAACCTGTCACGAAGTCTATCGCGACATCATTCCACTTCCACTATGGAAAGAGTAGCTACTGTAAAATCCATGATTGTTGCTGATGTTCCTCTTTAACCTACTGAAAGATGGAAAAATTCATGAAAAATCCCACAACATCTCTCTTTATACATGGACACCAATTCTAACAGTGTACAACATGATACACCTTGGTGAAACCAGGATGAACTGCCCAAAATGAGGAATGAAACTCCTGTATCAGCTCAAGGTGCATGTCTGCAGACACCCATAGGTGCCCCTGAAATCGCAACATCTCATCCTCGCCTATGGTTCATACTGGAATTGGGTCCTCTCTGGACATGCATTCCTATAGGACTAGGCCTTCAAAATATGATAGATTCCTCATTCTCACTCAATCAACTAGAGTAGAGGTAACCTCCATAAAAGAAAGAAGCAACTTCCCTTGTCTTTCATGCACCTCCAAAAGCATCTCAGAGAATAGATCCATAAGATTTCACCCACTACTTGCCTCTTGAACTGCCTATATCTGAGTCCTGCTCAACACATTAGCTATTGTGTGTCCTTTCCCAGGAGTGTAGGAAATCACAAAGTCACAGGACTGATGGCACTCAACCCACCTTCATTGTCTCAGATACAGATTGCACTGAGTGAAGATATACAAGAGATTTTTTGGTTGGTGAAACTAAAATTGATCTCCCAACAGAAAATGTATCCAACAACGTAAAGCAAGAACAACTACAACCAACACCTGATCAGGCGTCAGGTAATTCCTCTCATTTGGATTCAAATGTCGAGACCCGTATGCAACGAATCCTTCTCCCAGTGTAAGCACAGATCCTAGCCTAATATCTAATTAATCATAGTACACAATATAGATTTTTCCCGGCTCAGTCAATACTAGTATCGGTGCTGAAGTAAACCTACCTTTAATCTTATGAAAGGTTGACTCACAAGAGTCTGACGACATGTACATCCAACACTTCTTTGTCAGGCCCATCAGTGGTGTTTCTAGGTGTGAAAAGTTCTGTATGAAATGTATGTATTAATCAGCCAGCCCTAGAAAACTGCGCAGCTCAAAGATTTTATTTTCCTGCTCCCAGAAAAATACTACTCTCACTTTATATGGGTCTAATGATAACATGACCCAAGAAGTAAATAGGTTCCATCCATTAGTTTCATTTTTATAGCTTATCATATAACAGATGCTCTATCAATGTACTCAAAACGATCTCAATATGTGTGGCATGGTCATGTCAATTATGTGAGTACATGAAGATATCATCCATGAAAACTACTATGTATGATTACAAGAATTGATGGAATAGTCGGTTCATTAGAACCATTAAAACAGTAGGCGCATTCGTGAGACATAACTACATAACCACATACTCAAATAGACAATACCTGCTCCGAAAGGCTATTAGAGTTATATCTGACGGTTTAATATGCAAATAATGATAACCAAATATCAATTTAATCATTGGGAACACTCGAGCTAATCGAAGATTCTCAAATAAGTCATAAATACATGGAAAGGGATTTTGGTTCATGAACATCAAATGGTTCAGCTTCCAAAAATCCACCTAATTTATGAGGGTATCATCTACCTTCTTCTCAAACAGGATAGGAGAACCCCAAGGAGATAGACTGGGTCAGATGAAACCCTTTTCCTATAAATCCTCCAACTTCTTCTTAAGAACATGTAACTCCTACATATACATCCTATAAGAAGGAACGAACACTGGTGCCACTCATGACACGATCTCAATAGAAAAGTCTAACTCTCTCTAGAGGCAAAACTGAAATGTCCTCTGGAAAGACATATCTAAAACAATACACCACTGAAGGAAAGCCTATCTATGAATTCCAATGGTCATTCAGATATAGACTAGAAATATGGGTTGTAAATCCCCCCAACTCATGATGCTCGAGTCTCACTTTACTCTCTAGGATGTCTCATTTGCCCATTTGAAGCAACGATATACCCTCTGGTGACGTGATAATCACCCTAAGGTGATAACAGTTAACGACTGCCTGGAAGGGAACTAACTAGTCCATTCTGAGAATGAAATCATAGCCTGTAATCTCTAGTAAATAGAGGTCCCATAAGAAGTGAAGCCCACCAATCGCAAGAGGGTAATACTTTTACTGAAGTACGATAGTAGTTATTATCCCCAACAAAGTGTCTAGCGTCAAGATATCAGTAAAAGAAAAGTTATAGATCCCATGGCTATCCACAATAAAAACATTTTCTAAGCTATGGAAGGCCCCCTGTATCGAAAAGTACAGATGATAAAACTAAGGAAACTATGATCATACCTCGAACAGTAGAGGTTTAGGGATCATTCCCCTAATGGTTTTGCTCCACTGCAACAGCCTAGCCAGTACTGCATTCATGTGACCATGACAAACCACACTGATCTGATCTACCTTGTTGTTGCTAAAAGCTTATAGGCTGACTACCACGAACACTACATCCACATAGACCCGAGCGGTCGAATGAACTCTAGTTCCTAGACTGATAAGAAACTAATGGTGTTGCTCCTGAATTAGGAGTTATAGAAGAACCATTATCTACAAATACTGGGGATAAATACTAATAGAAATGCTGAAGAAGACCCATCTTGCTGCAAGATAGGCACTCCACTGGTTCTCTCGGGCAATGAGGTTGTGTTTTCCCACTCTTCTGGCAGTGATATCACACCACCTGGACACCAGAGGAAGTATATCGCTTCCTCGGATCCCCACATGTAGTCTCCCTACGGTGCTTCCTATTGTTTTCAAGAGGGTTAGCAGCTCCAGATGTCAAGACGCTCTAGCTCACAGCCCCAGAATCCCTCATATTGCACTCTGTGATCAACTCCTGGTTGACTATGGATGTGATGGAAGTCAACCTGAATATATTTACCTGAGATCATATAGAATATCTTAGACCATCCTCAAACTTCCTTTCCGGAAATAACTCACCCCCGTCTGGGATGGGTGTGAAGTGTTATAGATTAGTTAAATGAGATGGTTACTCAATGTCTAAGAGAGTACCCTTCTCAAGACTAATGAACTCTCAAGCTCGATCGACCATAAACGTATCCTGGTAGAAGTAGTCATAGAAGGAATACTGGAACTCATACCACACCATAACTTACTGGCATCCCGCCTATGAGATCACATCCCACCATCTCATAGCGAAGTACAGAAGCATGTAATTAGCGAGCTTCAACCTCCTCTCTGGAGGCATCTACATATGCTCGAAGATTGAAAGAATGGATTCTAACCATGACTCTATAGCATGAGTTCCTCCTTCCCTTATGATGGTGTGAGGATGATACTACTGGAAAACCAGTGTCAATTCTTCCATTGACAAGGTAAGATGTTGTGATCCTAGGAAGGTATGCATGAACCACATAAATCCCTATTGGAACTATGTGTCAACACCTATGTCCGGAATAATGGCTTGTGCCAAAACTGGAAGTACAAGAAGATCTGTTGGTAGTCACTAACCAAACCATGTCTGGTGTCTGATCACTGCCCTATAACCGGCGTACCACTGGAGGACGTCTCGGTGGCATGACTCTTCAAGGTCAAGCACAAACCTTAGATTATGATTATAATGGACAAAAACATGGAAGTGCAATAATGGAACTAGAGAAGGAAAGCATTCATGATTTTCAAAATAGAGATACACAATGTGTATAACCCCTATACGGTGTGCTCTTTTATGCCTTGACATGGGTTTGTAATCCTTCCAAAACAAGTCATGTTACACCCCATATACACGGCGTGTTTCTCCAAGACACGACATCTACATGAATTGTGTTCCCATGTCTGAGTTCTTCTAATCGACTAGTTCACACGGTTCCCCTAGAACAAGACTACGCGACATGTTCGTTCTAGAAATAGCATGTACTAGAAGGATTTCACGGACCAGTGTTGTTAGTCACATGACCAGATACATGGACTACATGGAATCTTTAATCTTGATTGGGCATGTATAACCAATGTTTCATCCATCTATGTCATTAGTCACATGGGTGGACACACGGTCCACATTACATGATATGTGGGTCTAGTACATGGTGTGTGCTACCAAATATTTCCCTACCCTATGTCTCTACACACATAGATAGTGACATGGTTAGAGACTACACGACGTGTACATAAAGTATACAACATATACTTAAGAAAAACAGTTCTTTCCTGAACAGAAGAATACATGGCGTTTATTTTTAATTACACGCAGTTTATTCTATGTTTTTCCAGACAGTAAGCCACAGAAACAACTATGGAACCTAGAAAACACTAAAACAAACATTAATGTTCCAAATTTCAATTCATGAGGGCCCATACTCCCCATGAATAAATTTAATGAATCTTACACATGTTATATACTAAGAATAACAAGGCAACAATTGACCAAAATTTGATACATGAGGGCCCATAACACCTTAAGAACCAATATTGGGTGTTCATTCAAGCAAAACATATACAAAAAATACCCTATCAAATAGAAGGTACTCTATCAAGGCATATATCATCACAACATGCTCATTTAGCACCTCATCTATTAAAACAACATGAAATCGGAAATGCACCATAAAATACATGTCAGTGATGAATGAAATGTGATTTCTAGCAATTTCCTATATGATGCATGAGTTAGTATACCCTCATCTCATCGGGTTGAAATAGAAATAGAACCATAATTATATGAACGATAAGAGAAAAAATCATGTGAATCACCCAACAGTGAAATCCAATCAACTCTAATAATTGAAAAACCTGAAAAATCATAACATATGAGGTAAATTGGATTTTCCATATTAAAGGGTTAGCTACTCCTAGGTACAAGTTATTACTAAGTACTTTTTCCTTCTTATCACTTTTTATATGCTCTAAACATTATGTAAAAAAAGAAATCCTCTAATCTGAATTTGTAACTTCCCGGTTCCGGAAGCTGCCAAGGGGTGCCTCATACCCAGTTTGTCACATGGCCTCAAGTGCATTTTACCAAATTCCAGAGGCTACCGACTAGAAGTGAGGGACATTGGAGTGATAGTGGGGAAACTATTCCCTCATTGGCAGAGTAACGCAGTGGAAAATAAATAGATAATAATAGCAGAAGTAGTAATAACATGATTGAAGTAAACAACATAAGTTATATACAACTAGAGAACACACATATATATAAATGATTCATGATACATATGTCTAGGAAAAAACAAAAAAAAATCACAATGCTGGAATATAGTACTAAACCAAAGTATAAATGAAAATAAAGTAAACATCTCCACAACATTGCAAGACTCAGCTTGGTCCCATGCTCTCCATCTCAACATCAATGAAGTACCAAAAGTAGAAGGGCACTTTCACATATCTAGAACTGAAATGATATAATATGTTTGGGCCCAAATTCATGACCCAAACAGAGTGTGAGACGAATCCTAGTAGGAAACCACCCAATGATCAATGCCTAAAAGTTAGTGAATATATATGGAAGGCAATAAGAAAAATGAAGTAGTAACCAAGGAAGTACACAAAATTAAACAATCATACAGTTTCAATTGCATTCAATTTCCTATATCAAGTAAGAATCTATTAGAACAAGTAACCCTCTGGGTAGTACTCACAACCTAACACCTCTTGTTTAACTAATATAACATAAGTAACCCTCTGGGAAGTACTCATACTCTAACCACTCTTGTTCATTTTTAACAAAGATACTAAGAGGAATCACTCGCCTTCAATTCCCCTTGTGGTCTTTTATCAGTAAAATACAGACACAATGGGGAAGCACTCAACGTATAATTCCCCTTGCGGTCTCACAACGAGAGACTAAAAACACTCTGAGGGAGAAATCAATGTATATCCCCCCTATGGTCTCGCAAAGTGAATGTAAATATAAACTCTAGAGATGCCCACAACTTCTATTCTCCTTATGGTATACTACGCCAGGTTCCCATAGCCATGTGTAAACAATCATGCACAAATGGTATATGGTAGCCAAAGTAAACCCCGAGAACAACTTGGATAAATAGTCTACAACATATCACAACATGTATATGAAAATCATTCCATCCTAACAATACTAGGCTTGGAAAAAAAGATCATAATTGGAAAAGATTGACCAGACGGTCAGAGTCAAGCATGCAAGGAAACCAACAAGAATATCAAGGAAAATAACCCGATTTACAATCATAATTCCTCTACTCAAGCACACAATGCATTGTAGGAAATAACAAGGCTATTAACCATAAACACGCAATACCACGAACAATGTTATTGGGAACATTTCACATATAACTAAAATAATAACTACATAAAGTCTCAAACCACCTACTTTGTTGTTGTACAAATGATATACATGATCCTCAACCCATGAATCTACCTAGATTGTCATAGATCTACAAAAATGCTAAAAATGTTCAACTGAGGATATCTCACGAAAGAAGAGTAATTAGGAAATGATACTCTAGAACAAGGAAGCTCATACTGTGGTGATTCCAAACCAATAGAAAATGGTTTATTTGGATAACAAATGGAAATTCGGGGGATTAGAGATGAATTTCCATCTACAGATGCTCATGGACAAGATAGACCTAGAAGAATGGTGTTCTGTCGATTAGACGTGACCCTAGTCATTTTAATGAAATATAAATAAAATAAATGGTTTGTTCATTAAAAGTACACGACGTGTAATTGTTTTAACAAGCCTCCAATTTAGGCGGCCTCTAGGTCACCCCACACATACATTTACTTGGCCGTTACATGCCCATGACACGGTCACCTGTGACAACCGAGTACACAGCCTGTACTCTTGAAATTTACAGAAACTCGTCTTTTTCTAAAAAAAGAAAACCCATACTTGAAAAGAAGATCTGGGTTCCCACACCATATATCGTACTAGATTTTTGGCACACATTATACTAGAGATTATGATCCTCCGGATGTGGAGACGTTTCAATGTGAGGGTCATCCTTAATAATTGTTATGAAAGACATGCGATATGATGTCGTCGATGATGGATATTTAGAGATACCAAATGATTAATTATCATGGGTTATACTGTGAGATGAATATTCCCTTCCTCTCATATTGGTTTATTTTAGAACCATATATATTCTTGGATTTCATATTCCACATTCATTAGGATGATCTTACTATTTCTATCAAGTCTTGAATTACTATCTATTTAAATTTGGGGATGTCCTACTGGGTACGTATATACTCACCCATGCATGAGATTTCCCATCACATGTAATGTATTATATAGATGATTGATATATTTTTGATAATTTTATAGTTTTACATGGATACTCATGATTAATGGCCTCATATAGTGGGTGGTATTTTAGATTAGGAGTCTGAATCTCTCAAAAATCACATTATTCCAATTGTTCCCATAATGAGACATCATTTTTGGTTTCACATTTGTTTTTTCTCATTACATTTGGTTTACACTATTATACAATTTTGTATTCCCTGAAGTTTATTTCACACATGGTCCTCACTCAATATGTCACTATCTTTTTATTATTATTTCTTAACTAATTATAAGGTAAATGGTGGGGTGTCTGCTTACATATACATTGGTAAAAGAACATTAATTTGAGTTTTTTCATTTTCATCACTTGTTGTCATCTCTTAACCTATGGAAGAAATAGTATGGTTTTGGTGGCCCGATATTTTTTCATCCAGGAAGACCCTAGTAGGTCGGATCAATATCATCAAATCTAATTATATGTATTTAATTTAAAATCAAGATTATCCTATTCACCCAATAACTACACATGAAACCACGTCCTATAATCTACTAATCAATCATGGAAAAATATTATGATATCAATTAAAATAAGAATTTATAGTTTAATTTCAATTTTTCTTGTTTCTTCATTCCTTTTAAATTTCATAACCAAATCATTGGTTTTCATCAAATAAATGACATTGAAAATTATTTTCATTTGAATAAATTTTTTCCATGAATCACCTTTAATTTATCTTAAGAAATAATTTCACATATTCACAAGATATTTCCAAAACCATTAAAAAAAATTTCAATAAAAAACCAAATTATTTTAAATCAA
Source organism: Viscum album (assembly GCA_963277665.1). NCBI lineage: Eukaryota > Viridiplantae > Streptophyta > Magnoliopsida > Santalales > Viscaceae > Viscum > Viscum album. Next base: position 1,994,311,832 of record OY728122.1, read on the forward strand.
ACATCAAAATAATAAAAATTCAAGGTTTAGAAAATAATTAAAAACAAAATTTAGTTCATGTTTGGAATAAAGGATTCAATAATAGTGAAATTATGAAATGAACCACTTACCGTTAATTCATATGATTATATATCAGTCAGTAGAAATAGGAATCTCCAATGAAGAAATAATGGCATGGGAGATCAAAGGGGAATCCCTAGATTCAGGATCCATCAAATCAATGATACAATCCATCAACAACACATGGATTCATCACTCTCATGGAAGTAGAGAAATAATTAAAATTGGAATTCCATATTAGTGGGAAAGTACTTACTAGGTAGAGGTCAAATGTATTCAACAGTTGTTTCATCTGGGTAGAATATAGGTTGTAAGAGCTAATTCCGATCTTGAGATCCTCGAAAAGCTGTGAAAACAAAATATTGTTAAATAAGAGTTTTTTACGATTTATAAAAGGTCTTAAAAATTATATTTATAATTTTATGGTTTTCATAACCCATTCACATGGTTAACTATGTTATGTCATGTAGTTAGTATAAGCCATGATGCTAACATATATCCATTATCGAGCTTCTAGAATGAGTAAATTGTATAGTTTCACAAATAGGCTAACAATTCATGGACAATAAAAACCCTAAATAACCAAGGCCACACATTTGGGAGGGTTTCACCCATGATTAGAATAATTATGTGTCTCTTTCATGATCCTCTAAATAGGAACCTAGTTTTCTAGGTCAATCAACATGATTTTCCATTCACATGTGCCAACGATGGATTACCCCAAATCTATAATTTTTCTCAAAAGTGAAAAAAATGACCTGGAATAAGACCCAATCAAAAGATGATCAGTACAAGGGTAATGAAATACATGATAGTGGTTGAAATTATGTTATATTTATTCCAATGTTTTATTTTTATATGATCTTTGGTATGCCTTTGATTTCAAAAAATAATTCCAATTTTTTTGAAATAGTGGGAAATAAATATTTTAAATGGAGATATGGGATTATATATCCTTATAAGAGATACTTTATGATCTGATCCATATTAATATCCACCCACTATAGCTCTCCTGAATGTGATACTTGGGTATGATGATTATTGAAAAGAAATAGATGAAAAAGATAATCATAAAATTAAGAATTTACATATTTTTTAAAGAATATATTGGTTTGTTTCATAACAAATTGCTTAGATACCACCATTACATGATGTTTTGATTTCTATTTATTTCATCCCTAATAAAAAAACATATTATAGACTATATTAATTGGACCCAATGTAATTATAAGAGTATAAGAAATAACATGAGCAGTTGTGTTGTATGGTATATATACACCCGAGTGTTTCACCTTGGAAGGACCCTATTATTTTCATTAAGAACACGGATGGATATATGATGTTGTGAATTAATTATATGTAGAAAAAGATCAATATTGATAAATAAATAGTACCCCCTTTGTCACATGGATGATTTTTTTGTTCAACTTCAAATAGATCAATATCCTTTCAAATAATGGCCTTCATTCAGGGTATCATAAATTGCATGTAAATGAAGAAGGTATTATGAGGAATATACATTTTGAATTTATAGTAATTCCATTTGTATAAAATGATAGACACTCTATTTTAATAGATCTTATGAAAAAATTATTTATGGAATATCTTTATAATTTATTTTAGGTATTTATTGATGTTATTTTCATATATTATAAAATCATTGATTTGCCTATGAATAACATGCAGATAATTCGTGTGAATGTTAGTAGAAATGGACTGTATATGAAATTTATAAAGTTTTTATTCTTACTTCATATGGTTTCATATATCTTCATACTTCCCGCAAGGATAGAATGTGTGATTATCTTGCTAATATAATTATAATAAATGAATAGACTACAAAAATTAACATAACTGAGGTATGTGATTGCATTATTTTGGAATTTAAATATCAAAAATATATTAATAAACATCACAATTTTAAAAACTTCTAACAAATAATTCAAATAAATGAGTCATGATAACCTTCTAAATAGGTATCTTAATAATTGATTTACTACTTAAATAGGATATTGGCCTACTCTCCAATTTTGAATTTAACATCTAGAAATGTGGAAGTTATTATATATAGTGACCCATCAACGAAGGTACATTGTTTGGTCCTTATGCATAATGATAAAAGTAAATAATATTCATAAATGTAGTTAAATACACCTAAACATTCCTTTCAACTCATGTTAGTTTCAAGGAATCCATAATCATTGCATTAAAAATATATGGATTTTATATCTATGGTGACTAATGTATGATAAAAACCCTTATTAAGAGTCTGAAATAAATATTTTCAAACAAATATAAAAATATTATAAAAATATAATGGCTTAAGAATATATTTGATTGTTATTTTTGAATAAAAACAACTCAAGTATATAAAATAAATAATTTGATTCTTTTAAAATGAATGACCTTGGATTTCTGGCCAAAATTAGTATTGACTTGGACCCTATGTTATTGGATTTAATAAAAGTGCATTATAGATTTGGAAACATCACTCATTTATAAAATTATTATTAAACTATATTTATTAAAATTGATAAAACATTGTCATCATGATGATGGGAATTTTAATAAGAATATTTATTTTGCGAGTGATTGGAAATTCGCAAACATCAAATATGAAGGAAGAATTTTGAAATTTGGAAGGAGTCTATGTGTTCCAAATATACATGAGATAAAAGGGAATTATTGATGAATCAAATGGAACAAATATTTCCATACATGTTGGAAGAACCATGATATATATATATTTTATGGAAACAATTTTGTGGGATAATGAGAAGTTTGAAATTCGTGATTATGTAACAATATTCATGGTTTATCATAAAGTTAAGCCCGAGAGACAACATACTAGAGGATAAATGAAACATTTAACTACTATTATATGCAAATGGGATGAAATTAATATTTAATTTATTACTAGATTAACAAATAATCCTATAATGAATGATGCAATATTATTTATTGTTAATCACCTAACAAAATTCGAACATTTACATTCTATAAAAGAAGATTTTCCTCTTAAACATATTGAAAAACATTTTATTAATTATTTTTTTAGTAATCAAGAAACACTACATTCAATTGTTTATATTCGTGATTCATCCATTATATCCAATGTTTAGAAAATTCATCTGAAGGATCTTGATATTGAGCCTTGTTTTTTCACCAATTAACATTTATAAAAAATCAGTTGTCAAAAATGACTATAAAAAAAAGACATTTTGAAGTCATTATATTATAAAATTTACATAATTTGGGTTCATTATTTACCTTTGGTAGTGTAACATCTTGTTATTTTTTTAAGGAATTCTTGAAGACCTCTTTTTATCATTCATTGTATGGGTTTTGATTAAGTGTAAATCTAGTAAAATTCTATAAATATTGAAATTTTCAAGGCTAGTGCATAGTTGAAGAATTATTTTCTCAAACTATAAAACCCTTTATGTAAAATCATGAAAACCATGATAGTGTTGCATTTAATAGATTTTTATTAGTTTGAAAAAAATGTGACAATTTATGAGAAACAATGAAGCCAATTCTAAATAGTTGTATGCCCATGGCACAATGTTTGGTCAAACCGTGCAACTCTGCCCATGAAACCATTAATGGATATTAATGAATCCAACAATATATTTTTTAAACAGGAAACTTACCATTTAGTTGTTAGAAAGTCCTATAAATCCACCTATAATTTTTTCTTCCTTTAGATAACCCATGAAGAGATTTTGGCCCCTATAGACCCTCCCAATAGTGGATCGAAGCTTGGTGACCAGTGTTTGATCTACAACTCGTAGGTTCAATATTCCAGGACACAATCTCCTAAAATCACTCCACTACTCCCTATGATTTAAAGGATCCCCTTGTTGATTTTTTATATAGTAACCTCTATTTTGGGATCATAATCCATTTTTTGAATCCTATTTCAAATTATAACCTTATCAGTTAGAAAATCTAGATTATGGTTTAGAGTTTCAAGATCTAGTGATTTAGATAGTTGGTTCCTTCAAGATAACCATTTTTTATTAACCCTACATTCATTTTTTTAAATTCAATTGTTTTATTTCGATTTAATTGAGTGAAATTTAATTTAATTAAATTATAAAATACCCAATCTGATTTAAATTGGGGGTTTTAATTTTGAAATGAGACTTTGGTATTAAATTGGAAAAAACTCAATTCCAAGGAATTGGGGTGATTTGTGAAACTATTAGAAATTTTTGTAACATAAATTGTTGAATTTAAATATTAAATTTGGATATAATTTTATCAAATTAAATTTTAGTATTTAATCTGGGGAATTTGAACTGTAAAATTAATGTCCTGGAAATTGATTTAATATTGGAATTTGTGAAAAATTACCTTTACTTGGTTTGATTAAAACCTAGGGGTTTTATCATTAAAAAATAAATGTTTTTATTAAAATCCAATTTTTTTATAAATGTAAAATTTTTATATTTGAATTGGATAATTGGATGAATTTTATTTTAAAAAGTATTAATTTAAATTTTATATATTTTTTTCGAGAACATGAATGAATTTTGTATTTAGTTAGATATTTTACCAAACTATATGATTTACAATGTTATGAAAAATAAATGAAGCACAACACATCCATGATAGGATGGTTATGGAGTCACCTTTTTTCAATCCAAGGGGGGAATATGTATACATATAATGTCATGTCATCTTGAGTGTGTGGAGATTCTTATCTTGGAACTATCCAACCATTTAGGCATATGAACATGTTTCTCACATGATTGTATATGCAATGAATATATTCCATTATTGTAATAATTTTAAATGCCTCCTAATTTTTAAATACTATTTTATATAAAAATTTTAATTAATTTACTTGTAACATATTTCCGTTATTTGAAATGTAAAGAATGATTTGGTAAAATATTCTTTTGAAATGAGAAGCCTAATTGTTTGAAATTGACTGTTCATTACTTGGTTAATTAAATATTATAATCACATTATGAAATCCTTGGTGAGAATATACTAGGATTTTAGTTGACACCCTAACTTTTCCACCATGTGTTTTTAGATTTTTTTCCTTCTAGGTTCAAGAAGGGATAAAGAACCACTAGGAGGTTGTTCTAGCTGTTCATATGTGGACATGGTGAGTTATTTCCATTGGTATGGGGGTAGTTTTTTCTTATTTTGTGGCACATTTTTGTGCTACATTGAGGGTTTAATAGCTATTTTACTTCAAGTACACTTATACCTATGGTGTTTCTCTAGTGTACATACTATCTTATTTTTCTTTCATCCACCGAGTTTTTGGAAAATTTGATCCCACAAACAGTTTGAATGATTCTAGGTGCATGTCAGCAACCCCTAAAGAACACACCCTTTGTTACATGTTGGATATGGATCAATTATTTTGTTACAATGATACCTGTGACGGTTTGTAAAAAAGTTGAATCTGAGATATAGGTTGAGCATCATTTCATGATTTCAGTTTGTAATGTGTAATCATGTCGGGATATAGGTGGTAGTTGTAATTGAGTTCTTTCCCATATCTCACCGAAATGAACCATATTTCCCCATGGAGGATTTGGGAATGATTTCATGTGGATTAGTTATATTGTTTTCTCTACTTTTTATTATGATATATTGAAATCCAAATCATATTTTTCCCATATATTCGGGCCTAATTCCCCTTGTTTATCTATTTGAGTGTAAATATGAGGTATTCATTATTTTATGCTAATGTTGTGCAGCATCATGCCTCTAAGAGGACATGTGAATCAGATCCAATATGAATCCTCTTCTGATCCACATTGAGAAAATCCTCATATGGACCTGTATCTAGTTGAGGTTATTGTGTGTACTATCCATGTTATGGGATGGTCACATGAACAAACTCACATTCATGATCCAATTTTAGGGCCTCAAATGGATGATCTCCAAAACCATTCTTCGAAATACCTTTTCCATAATCTAGCACAGATCAATGTCTAAAATGATCCTCAAGATGATAATGAATTTCTAATTAGGATAGAGTATTTTTGGGGATCCTAGAGACACTAGGAGAAATTAAGGTCATGTGTGCAACTATCATGTTCGACGGACTGAGTAGGATATGGTGGTACGCTATGGTGTCGATGAAGAAGTATAAGGGATTATAGTGGAAAAACATCAATGTTATTTTCACCAACTATTTCTATCCAGAGATGATGTTGTTGATTAAGGAAACATAGTTTTTAATATATTATAGGAATGAAATTACTATGACAGAGTAAACAAACCATTTTGCAGATATTTTAATGTTTTCACAAGAGATAGTATCAAATGAAAATATGAAGGATAAATGGTTAAGGTTGTGACATCAACATGATCCCATTATCAATAATTCTTACTCGAGGTCACCTCTTATATTGATGTGATGAATAGAGAACTAATGATCAAAATGGACATTGATACAAGTTAGGGTTATCAGAGCTTCCTTTCTCTCCAAGTGTCAGTGTGACATCCTTTAATGGAAATAGGTTGTGTGATGATTCTCATGGTGTTTCTCGGTATCAGATTTTTTCAAGACATCCTGTTTTACATGGAAGATTCCATTTTATTTTTTCCCAGGGTGGAAATCTAGTAAAATCAATGTGTGTTTTCGCAAAGTCACAAATGATTTATGACACTTACGGATGCGCGGGTCACCTATAAAAGTATTTCATTGTTTTTTCCACTCCATGTAGTGGAACCTGGTCATCATAACCTTATAAAATTGGTGTGAAATCATGTGCATCATGGAAAAGGGGTTTCGGCCATAAGAATCTGGAATAAGGCTTATTCACAAAGTGACGATCCTCCATATGAATCAGATACGGGTTGTACGACCATGAGAGGTATCATCACTATAGCCTCATCATTAGTGACTAATTTTTTTGGGTATTGGTACATCTATATCATTTATTTCAAACCATGTTTATAATATAATATATCCTATGACGGAGCTTCTATCTTTTGTGATCGATATTACTACCCCTAGAGAATGAATAGAGGATAGGGTCATCGTACTCCTTCTTTTGATTTACCTCTATAAAATGATGAGGTTTCTTAGAGTTTTTTGGTTCCTGACATGAATCAACTTCATGTCATTTTCAGGATGGATAGGATCATTACCAACATTGTCTATATTGATTACTATATTCGACAAGTCTCTTTAACTATACCCGATGGTGTATGTCATATCATTCAATGTGAATGGGACCCAAGGTTGAATTGAGTCGAACCCTCTAATCCTGAGTTAGGTAAAGGTATATCTTTAATTGCATTCCAAACGGAGCACCAATTCTTGACCTATTATCTCCCTCAAGTTTTCGTTAGGTTCCTAGATGTGTTTTCTTCTGTCTTCTCTTATTTTCCATCTGTGTTGTGGCAGAGTTTTCTAATAAATTACTTCCTAGTACCCAACTAGTTTCTATTCCTGCATACCTGAGGACACCAACCGAAATTAAATAATTGAATAATAAATTGAATGATATTCGAGGAAATGTCTTTATATGTGTAATGAACCCTACTATTAGAAGTTTATTTTCCATCTTTATTTAGTAAAATGTCTTATTTGGCATAATTGATATATGAAATACATGAACTCCAATTTTTTTATTATATCCAATTGGATTTAAATGATCATTAAGTATCATTACCATTTATAATATATCCATTTATTAGTGAGAACATGATTTGTATAAATATAGGGTTTTTAAAAATACTTTTGACACATAAAAAGTATGTGATGGCATCAACCATTAGTATTGTTACCTATTAAGGTCATTTATCAGACATTCTATGGTAGATATCATTTCTGGGATTTTCCCTAAACCATGCCCAACCCAAGATCCAAACTCATAAGCATGAGAGAAACTGTTTACCTGATATGTTTATACTCATTGAGATCATGACCCAAACCATTTTCACCAAATGACCCAATGAATGCCCCACCATAGCACCCCTTACTCATAGGAAATATGCTAGTGTAGTAATGGGTTTTGTATCAATACCCTAGCATTATTATTGTGAACATTATTTTTTGAATAGAATAATTAATTAACAATCATTTTATTATTGTATACTTGGTTAATGATAAAATTTAGTTAATAAATATATTCTGTTGAAGTAATGAATTTTTTAAATAAATATTATTTTAAGAAACTTTTTTCAATAAATAAATTTTATTAAATATAAATGATTATATAATTTTTATACTGTGAAAGGAAATATTTATTAACGTTTGAATACTATTTTTGTCAAATCCATTCAATTTTCAATTAATGTTGGTTGTCATTTTAAAATTAAAAATTAAAATATAAATAAAATTATTTATATAAAATAAATATTTTTTTTGAATCAAGACATTGATAATATACAATGGTGAATTTTTCATAATTTTCAAAGATAATCGAATTTTTTGGTAAAAATTAAATACCATAAAAATATATAGTGTGTTTTATGACATCATAATGGCCCAATAGTGTTGTAATAAACCCTATAAAGTAGATATTCGGAAAAATATGTGTTTAACCATTAAATTTATCTGGTTTTATATTTGTTTTATTGGTTTTATAAATCCATATTTAATCCTCCAAAATTTATAATATATTTTTTGATTTAAAATTATTTTCTTCAATAATGTGACTCGCCTCTACATAAGAAAGGATAATATTTTAAAATATTCATCCCTTCTCCTAATAAGAAAATTTTTTCCACTCCCCATTGGAAAAAACCATGATAAAAAATCCCTGGTATGGTTTGTGGTTTTGAATATTTAATTATATAGATTCCTAAAACTATGTTTTTGAAAAATTAAAGAATTCCCCAATCATTTCCCCTATAAAACAACCCAATAACCAACTTATCAACAATATAAATACATGTATAACATACTTACTCTATAATAAAATCTCTATAATCCCCCAATGGCTCACCAATCTCTCAGGATCCCTCTTCATGCTTTTCAAGTCACACGCTCGACTAAGGGTTTCCTTCATTTCTCATTTGTATCCATGTTTCCTTATATTGTTAAACTATTTTATTTTCAATTAAAAATAATGGGGTATTTTTTAAATCCTCAACCATACTACCCTTATTATGTTTTAATGATGATGCACCTCTTTATCTATAATTAATATCTCCAATGTACACCTATTACCGTGCCGAAATTTTGTAAAAGTTACTTTATTCATCCGCTTTATTTAAGTTCCATATTATGTTACAAATTATATTTTCCAAATTACATACATTGGGACATGTATTTTTAGGAACATATTAATTTTAATTTCATTTATACATGATTAGATAATTGTTTCTCTCTCGTCAACCATTTATATGAATTTTTATGCCAAGATGTTATGCTGCTAAAATTGCATTATGTTTTCCCTTCCAAAAATCATCATGTAATAAATACCATACCCATTCCAATATCAGGGGTATTCTACATTACTGACATAAACATTTTTATTGAGGAATTAAATATACATATTAAACATTCTTTGATCATGTATTGAATTATTATGAAAAATGAATCAATGATTTATGATATATGTCGCACACTTAAGCATGATGAGGAAATGGAAGTGACGGGGGAACCCAGAATTATATAGTGCTTCGATGAATTGGGTAATGTTTAGTATCATGATACATCATTTTGGGATGGGGGTTTACGTTATTCTTTTATGCGATGTTTTCCACTAGGATGTCTCAAAAATTTATCTTTGGCCTATGATACAATATTTTAATTTTTAGCCACATTTCCATGTTATTATTATCATGTTATATCATGCATTTATGTTCATGTTTCTTTTATTCTTGATTTATAGGCATGTTATATAACATTTATTATATTCCTCATGTTATTGCTTGTTTATTCCCATACATGGATTTATATAAATCTTCTTTCTAATGTATGTGCACAGGTTATTCCATGCAATGTTATTTTTGAAGTAATCTAGTGGTCTTGTTAAGAATGTTTTCAATAATGATGTTGTATTTCATGTTTTTAGTTTTTATATAATGTTCCTATTTTTCCAAGACCCTTGAAATATCGATATATTTTTTGGGATTTAGTTTAATTATAAGTTACTTAATCATTTATGAATGAAATAAAATTAATAGCATTGTTAAGGTTGGTATTAGAGGAATCCTTAGTTAATGGGGGTATTAGGATTAGAAAAATCTAGTGAAAGCCTTATGGATCAGAATATGAATAAGAATAACATTTCTAAATATTGGTGAGTATTAAATAAGTTTTCTATCAAGAAAATATATCCATATATGGATATGAACAAGTAGAGGTGGCTCTGGCATAGATGTATCCAGGGTTATAATCCTAATACACCGCTTTGTACTAGACTTGAATGGGAATGGGTGAACAACAACTGGCTTTGATACACTCATTGTTAGATAATAAAAGGTGGTGTTATTTGATAAAATTATAATCTTAGTACAAACCATTATTAAAAGAACAAAAAATTACCATTAGAATATATGTTGGGAAATAGATCATAGATAACTAAGATTTAAGCCTACAAATTCATAAGTTATGGAATTAAATGTAATTTATATGTTATCCCTTTAATTTCATTATATTTTTCGTAATTGTTTTATATTTTAATATAATTAAATCTAATTTCCCTTTTATTCCAGACAATGGCCGCTAATAGACGGAATCATGCAAAAAACTAATGTGAATATCAATGTAATGACTACCCTAATAGGATTCCCAATACCATGAGAGTGAGAATAAAAAAATATACCACGATACTCTCTTAGTTAACAAAGTTTTTGAATAGTAACCAATATCATGGAGATTGTACAACCCCCACCCCCCAAAGAATGAACATGTCAAAATTGTGAGTATTCAGAGACAAATGGATTCTACTTTCAATGGATCATCTGAACCCTCAATAACAAAATAATGTATTAACTCCATTGAGAATATATTCTCCATACTACAATGCTCTAAAAATGAAATGGTTTTTCTAAATGCTTATAGTATAGAGGGTGAAGCAGATGAGTTGTGGAAATTGATAAAATAATATGAATATTGAAGAAGCGATCACGGTAATGGGATGAATGGATTTATAGAAAAATATTATCAATAAATATTTTCCCCACACCCTATGAAATAAAATGCATTAATACTTCCCTTCCATTAAGGAAAAAGAAGAAAAATCCATCAGATAATATACGAAAAATGTCATAAGGATTTCACTATATGCTTGTGTATTTTTCATTACTCCCCAAATTATTGTTTGACCACTTATTTGGTAGGCAAGAACCGAGCATAGAGAATGACCTAGTGATCTGTGACATTGATAGATATGAGGAGATTTTCTGATGTTCCCTCTAAGTTGAAATGATGATTGGTAAATCTCAAGGGTATCAAGAGGATATTAAATGGAAGGTGGAGTTAAATTATGTGGGTTTGATAGAGAGGTTGATTGGTGCTATTAAATTTAAACACTCCAAATTCAAATGGTGAGGAAAGAAGAACCCTAGAAATTTCCTGATGGGGTGAGGAAATGCATTAGGTTTGGGAAGGAAAATCACTTATCCAGAGATTGCCAATATGAACAACCCACTAATGTGCCTGAGGAAATGAATTCTTCTGTAAACCCTTAGTGAATTTTTCATTGCTAAAACATCAAGGAACCATGTCATCTCTCAAACTAATGCACTATTCCAAGGGACTTCGGAGGCATCCAACAACTGCCAAGGAAGAAAGGGTGATCTTTTTTCCATCACAACTGCTAAAGTGAATCCCACTATCAATGTGGTGATAGGTACACTAATTATTCATAAAACAATAGTTAATGTACTTTTTATTCTAGTTCTAGGCATTCTATTATATCCCAAAAGTTTCATAGAACAATCCAACGACCACAAAATATCATGGAAGTATAGATTTATATGAAAACAGAAAATGGTGCAATTATATCATCCCAGGTATATAACTCCTCCCATGTCATAGTTTTTTGATTGAACATCCTAGAGACCCTTATCAAACATCCATTGGTGGAATTTTATGTAATTATGGTCATGTATTGGCTTTCCATATATAGAGAAAAAATAAATTTTTGGGATAGGTAAATCACTCTCCATATGGAAAATCAACCCCTAGTTCTATACAACTGCAAGGAGGAGGATGAATCTTCTTTGGCACCATCAACCCATATATAGATATTACTGCCATATGTTCATGCAGATATATTATAGATGACCAAGACTATTTAAGGAACCGCCCTTGAGGAAATACCTATTGCGAGAGAATTCACTGATGTTTTTATTGAGGAATTTCCCGGACTTCCTCTTAGAAGGGGTGCTGAATTATAAATTGATATTGTAACTATAGAGTTGCCAATATCTAATACTCTATATAGAATTACTACTATGGAGCTTGAGGAGGTAAATAAAAAAATATTATAGAATCTTGTTAAACGGTTTAAACGCCGGAGTGCTTCACCACACGGTGCACCAGTTCTCTCCATGAAGATGGATAGTTCAATGCGCCTTTTTATTTATTATCATTAGATAATAAAAATCATGATAAAGATCAAGTATCATTTTCCATAAATTGATGAATTGTTTGAACATCTACATGGAGAACAATACTTCCCAACGGTCAATCTATGGTCCGGATATTACCATGTTATGATGAAGAATGTGGATATACCCCAAACTACTATTCGTACAAGGTATGGGCATCATGAGTTCATAGTGATTAAATTTGAACCAACTAAGTATACTGAAATATTCAAGTAAATGATTAATATAATCTTTAGAGATTACATTAACATATCTATGGTAGTATGTATTGGAAATACCCTAATATAATCTAAAAGTAAGAAGGAGCATGAGGAGCATTTTTTTTATTGTTCTAAAGACATTAAGGTTTGAAAATCTTTATGCCCTGTACAAAAAGAATTGTGTTTGGGTTGAAGGAAGTATCTTTCATGGGGAATATCATAATAAAAAATGGGATATCTATGGAACCTTCTAATAATAAGGCAATTGAAGGATGGTCAAGCCCAACATTTGTGATAGATATCCATAGATTCCTTGGATTAGTTAGGTATTATCATCGATTTGTGAGCAATTTTTAACAATTTTCAAGCCATCTAACATAAATAAATCGGAATGGAGTCATGCTTTATTTTAATGATGAATGTGAATAGAGCTTCAAGGATATCAAAATGAGGCTTATCACTACACTTGTTCTCACACTACCCACAAGTCGAGAGTATTTAGTGGTATTCAGTGATGCTTTAAATAAGGTTTTGGGTTGCATGTTGATAAAAAAATGACAATTTCATTGCCTATGCTTCAAAGAAGATTCATGATCATGAAGAGAACTATCCAACTCATAATCTGGAGTGGGATATAGTGATATTTACTTTGAAAATTTAGTGACATTACCTCTTTAGGTAGAAGTCTGAAATATATACGGATCACAAATACATCAAGTATATATTCACTCCAAATGAATTGAATAAGCACCAATGAATATGGTCGAAGATGATCAAATAGAATTACTACTCAATTCACTACCATCCGAGTAATGAAAATGAAGTGGCATATGGTCTATGTTGAAAAGATACATCAACTCTTTCATTGATAATAATTGAGAAGGATCATATCTTCTTTGACATTATGATGATGGACATGGGAATCCTAATGGAAGGAACATTATAAATTCTTTCACAAATTATTTCTCAATCGTCCCTTCTGGAGAGGTCAAATGTTTCTCAAATAGATTATTTAGGAATTCAAAATAAATTAGAAACTACTATAAAGGGAAATACTATGGGTTCAATTTTAATTATGAAGGAGTTGTAATATTTGGGTCAGTCCTATGTGTAACATCAAATCCAGATTTAAAGGAGCTATTAGATGATGCAGATAGCTCAACCATCTCTATCCACCACAGAAGAAAAAAGATATATCGAGATATCAGGGAAATCTATTGGTCAGAAAATATGAAGAAAGATATCATAGAATATGAATAATGATGTATTGTATATATGTATGTAAATGTGGAAATGAAAAAATATTAGGTGATGATGCAACAATTACCCATACCTACATGGAAATTAGGGAACATCACAATGTGATTTGTCACTGGGCTTCCATTGAAATCTAGATGGAACAATGATGTCTAGTTTAGTGTGGAAATTCATACAAATATTACATGTTTCATTGTGATTCGAGAGGATTTATCCTTGGAAAATCATTCAAGGATATTCATAAGATAAGTGGTGAGGCAGAATGGATCACCAATATCAATTATATCCGCTCGTGACCCAATATTCCCCTCTATGTTCTGTAAGTGTCTCGAAAATTCATTAAATACTTAGTTAAACATCAGCACGGCCTATCACCCTCAAAATAATGGAGAATCTAAACAGAAAATCCAGACACTTGATGACATGTTGTGAGTATGCTCAATAGAATTCAATGGAATATGGGATACACATATTCCTATGGTTGGGTTCTCTTACAACCACAATTTCCACTCAAGCATCCAAATTTCTCCCTATTAATCCCTTTATAGGATGCGGTGAAGAACACAAGCATGGTGGGATGAATTTTGGGAATGAAAACTGCTAAGACCTAAAATAGTCAAGAAAATGGTGTAGAGTGATAAGATTATTAAAAAACACATCAAGGCTACCTAGAATCAACAAAAAGGTATTATTGAAAATTTTTTGACAATACCTATTGTTTGATGTTGGAGATATTTTATTATTCTACATATCTCCATGGAATATTTTATTGGGATATTGAAAATAGGGAAAGCATATTCCAAGTTACATTGGTCCTTTTGAGATCCTTGGTCGCATGGAACGGTGGCCTACTGACTTGAACTCCCACCTAACGAAGTACAAGATGTATTCCATGTATCTCTATTATGAGAGTACATACCAAACCCCTCTATTTTACTCAATCTGTAGGTGGTACCATTATAGAATGACGTCTCTAATTAACAGAATCTATTAAAGATCATATATCATTGAGACAATGTTGTATGGAATAAAGAAATTCACCGTGTCAAATTGTTGAGGAGAGAAAACATGTTTGAAGGAGAATCGTGGGAACCAGAGGATGAAATGAAAAAAAGATAACTCATCTATTTTCATATGGGAATTGAAAATTTTGAGGATTAAATTTATTATGGGGGATGTTGATAACGACCTAAAATATTATAATTGAAATTTCCCTTTTGACATAATTAAATGTATTGATTTTTAGAATAGATATAGAAAACACATGCACTAGGATTGTTTTATTATATCCATTTAGATTTAAATGACCATTATCTTTCATTATTGTTGATAATATGTCCAATAAATAGTGATCGCATGATTAGTATAAATGTAGGTGTTTAAAAAATCCTTTCAACACAAACATAGGAGGTGATGGCCTTAACTAGTAGGATTGTTCCATATAAATCCCATTCATCAGAGATTCTGGAAAAGATTTAATTTATATGTTTTTTCATAGTCTAAACCCATGTCAAGATCCAACAACTTAAGCATGAGTGAAACTGTTTACAGGAGATATTCAAGCTCCTCATGATCCCGACCAAATCCATGGTCACCAAATTGACCCATGAAATCCACATCATCGCATACATTACTCGTAGGGTGTATGCTACTGTAATGAAGGGTTATGTGTCATCACCATATCATCATTATTATGTACGTTATTTTTGGTATTGAATAATGAATTTAAATTAATTTTATTATTTTATCTTTATTTAATTATCAAATTCAGTAACGAAATATACTTGGGTTAATTAATGGATTTTTTAAATAAATAATATTATAAAAAAATATTATCATTTAAAAAAATTTATTAAATTTAAATGATATGATAATTTTTATGATGTAAAATGTAATATTTATTATGGTTTGAAAACTATTTTTTGTCAAACTGGTTAAATCTCAATGAATGTGAGTTTTCATTTTAAATGTTAATATTTAAATATTTATAATATTATTTAGATAAAATATATATTACTTTTGGAATCAGGATTTTAAAATTATCTAACTGTGAATTTTTCATAATTTTCAGAGAAAGTCGGTTTTTTTGGTAAAAACTAAATACCATATAAATATATAGTGTGTTTAATGACATCAAAAAGGACCAATAGTGATGTAATAAACACTATAAAAGGTATATTTGGACAAATATTTGTTTTGAAATTAAAATAATCAGTTTTTTGATTTGGTTGAATTATTTTATAAATAATTAGTGAATCCTCAAAAATGTATAATTAATTTTATGATTTTAAATTCATTAATTTAATACAGTACCTCACCTCTATATAAACAAGTATAATATTTTAATATCTTCATAACATGTCCTTATGAAATACTTTTTTCTACTGTTATTTGGAAAAACCCATGGGAAAAAACCATGGGATGTTTTGGGGTTTTGAATATTTAATTATATAGATTCCAAATACCGTGGGAAGTATCTCTTCAAGCTTTTGAATTCACACACTCATGTAAGGGCTTCCTTCAATTATCATTTTAACCAATTTTCCTTGTATTGTTACACCCATTTATTTTCAATTAAAAATGATCAGTTATGTTTTTCACCTCCTCCATAAGAACCTTATAATTATTGAATGATGAGATACCCCTTTCTCTCTCATTAATCTCTCCCATGTATACCCATTACCATTGTAAAATTTTGTAAGAGTTATTTCATTCCTTATATTTCTTCATGTTTCTTTATTGTGTTACACCATCTATATTATAGATTATATATGTTGGGAAATTTATTTCTATGATCCTATTACATTCCATTTCATGTATATACATTGAGATATACCTTTCCCACTAATCATCCCTTTTTATGATTTTTTATGCCACACCGTTAAGCGGCAGAAATTGCACATGGATTTTCCATGCCAAAATCATCATGTAGTAAATACCATACACACTCATCTATCAAGGGTATTCACCTATATTCACATATAACATTTTATTTAGGACATATAGGTATTTATTACAGAATCTTTGACCAGGGAATGAATTATATTGAAGAATGAGTACTTGTTTTAGGATCTATGTTGCAGACATAAGCATGAGAGTGAAATGAAGATGAATGGTGCACCTAGAATTATATAGAGCTCCAATGCATTGGGTAATGATTAGAATAATGATAAATCATGTTGGTACATGGTTTTATCTAATTAAATTATGGTAAATTACCCACTATGATGTATTGTGGGTTTATCCATGACCTATGTTGCAATGTTTTATAATATTGCCACATTTCCAAGTTATGATTATCATGTTATATAATGCCTTTATGTTCAGGTTTCATTTATTCTCTATTTATATTTATATTGTCTATCATGTATTTTATTCCTCATGTTATTCCATTTTATTTAATTATTGGGATTTAAATATCTCTACTTTCTTTTGTATGTCCTCAGTTTATCCCATGAAATGTAATGTACGAATATATGTTGTGGTCATGTAAAGGTGGTTTTCAATTATGATGTAGTATTTAATGTTTTACGTTGGTATGTAATGTTCCTAATTTCCGATGACACTAAAAATCTATATCATTTTGGTTCTATTATGTGTATTTTTTGTCAATATATCATGTATAAATGTAATAAAAATAATAGGGTCTTTATAATTTTCCTGAGTATGTCACCTTTGGTAGTGCTAGTTTTCTTTTCTAATATAACTAACTATTCACTATCCCTATGTGATGATTACCAGTAACTAAATAAAGTCACGATAAAGAACTACTATCTATTTCATTGGATTGTTTGTCTATTTTATTAATTTTAAGAGGAAAAGTTATTCTAAAATATTGAAAATTTATATGGTTAGTATATTTTGATGATAAAAGAATCTATGTTCCATAAACCCACCTTATTGATAATGTATATCCATTATGTTTATCTTTTCTTACAATATGGTTTATCAAATTCTTCTTTATTTTTTATGGAAATTATGAATAGGAATTTCAACAAGTTTCTCGATACTTTTGTATTTTTTTATGTGAAAAAAATATTTGATTAATCTTTGTTTGAGTAGGATCACAACCATCATCTCAGTAAAGTTCTGGAAGTTTTGAGTATTCTTAAAATTTATACTTAACATCATTTTTTTAAATAATTTTTACTGTTTTAATATAGTTTAGATTTAAATTAAAATTTTCCATATTCAGAGAGTTGGATTTTATAAAATTATTTCCATATATTAAATAATCATATTTAATATTAGTCTATTAGTTCAACATAAATTTCAGAAATAATGAAGAGTGAAATCATTGAAAATATGTTATCATAATTAATGTTAATATGCAATTTAGGGGAGTAAACTAATAATATAAGGGTTAAAAATACCAGAATACATGAACAATTTCTATTTAACAATCATATTTAGAAATATATCTTCAACTATATTTAAATGGTCCATTTTTTACATAAGGCTTGCATAATACATTTATATATTTTATTCTGTTTTGAAATTATATATGCGTTCACTCACCCACTTTTAAAGGACACAGACTATAATCTCGACTCCACACGTAAATATATTTTTAGTTATATTGTTACCTACCGAATAACCAACCTATCATCCCAAAAAATGATCTAGCATACATTTTTATTTGATAATTATCCTTGTAATGCATTCTTGATAATTTTAAAGAAGTTGTATTAAGAGGAGGTCTATTTCTCAACCATGAGTTCTCATTTTATTTATTCCTAATTCTCCCTAAAATTTAATTCAACCATAATGAAATAGAAAAACTTATATGTCACATATATTAAGATTTTATTATGTTAATCACATAACCTATTTCAATATAATATTCTATGGAACGGGAAAAAACCATCATTCATGTGTATGGTGTACTACCACGCCAAGAATTTATATAATTCATTTTCAATCATTACAACTCAAAATATTTGGTAATTATGGAGTCAATATTTATATGATATTCATGGAATATTTATTATTTTATAAATTTAATATATTCAAAATTGTATATCCCTTCAATTCATTGAAAAGGAAAATATCTTCCATGTGACTATGTGTACTACCACCCCCACAAAGTGAGGTTATTCATTTTTCACCACCACATCACACAACATGTATATTTAATTTTACATATTGAAATAAAATCTTAATTATTGTATTATGATTATTTTGGAATGATAAAAAAACATACCTTTATTCCATAATGATCGTGCAAAAATAGAAACATTACACATAAGTATGTATAACAAATATTCTATAATATTGTAATGTTCTTCATTTTTTATAACCCTCATTATTAATTTTTTTTAAAATTTTATTTTTTAAAAAAATAATTATTTCATTATAATTATAGATATTATAGTTCAAAGACTTATTTTACCATATTTATCCTAAAAATTCATTTTAAATATATGAATTGAATATTATCAAAACATCCAACGCTAACATAATTGATTGATAAATTATATATAACATTTTATTATCTAAGATAAAAGGATTAATGGACCCAAAAAAGGTTATTAATCAATGAAATTATTTATATATGTTAATTTTTAGGGATTATAAATAATGTAGATGACAAGTCAGACAAGGGGTAATGGTTATTTGTTTTATCATTACTTCTTTGGGTTGTATGTTATGTCATACACATGTCTTCTTTTATCAGGTGTATCTAATTTTGCAATGATATGACATATCTTGATTTTTTTATATTTATGGTTTATTATCTTTCATTTTATTTTATTCATTTCATGGGTGTTATGATTTGAATTTTTCTATGGTGGTAAGGGGTTTCATTACTTAATTTTTTTCATTGGGTAATATTTCGTTGTTATTTCATTTATATGCTATAATTCTTTGTGTATTAACCTCTAATTTTTTAGAATTTATTTACACTAATTAATTTTTTATTTAAATTTTATAGTTATAATAACATCATTTATAAATTCTCGAGTCAATTACATGATCATTGTAAGGAAATTGTGTCAATGTTCACTTCATTAAGACTTATTTGGTATTTTTCACTTATTTCCTATTATGTGGGGTATATTCACAATCTTTTAGTTATACTACAAGAATATATATATATATATATATATTCAAGATTATTAATGAATAAATTCATGTTACCAGTTCACGAATAATGTTTAAAATCAAAGTCAACTATATTTCTCTTTTTGGTCGAATATATTTTTCGTCCAAGATCATATTTCCCAAAAAAATATAAAAAAGTCATATTATATATGAAAATTATATATTATGAAAATATTATATTATCCTTGAAACATTTAATGGGTTTAGAGGATTATTTTAAATGTTTTATGAAGTGGAAACTTTGTAATAACTTTATAAAAATGGATAAGATAGTGTTAAAATGTATATGGTGTTAATAGAATTCCCCAATTCCATTACTATTTTACAGTCAAAGATTCATCTACAAGACTTAATTAGTTTTAAAAATAAAAATCATTAACATAATCTATTTTTTTATTTTTATTATATTTAATTTATTTTTCCAAATGACATTATTGAATTAAAAAAACATTTTTGATGACTCAATAGTCATGTCATTCCTCTTGTTAATTATGTGGTCAATAAAATTATGTGGAAATAGTCACATTTTTGTGATTAATGGGAATTAAATTTCTCTAAAATAAAAATATATTTTATCTGGGATATGATTATTTTCATAAAAAATATACCATTTCTACATATGGTGTTTTACATTGAGTGTTTTTTGAATGAGAAGGGAAATGTTGATATTTTGTATTCATTAATCAATAAATATATTTATTGATAAGGAATATTTTTCATAAATGTAATTGAATAATATATATATTAGGAATTAATTGAACATTTATTGATAGTTTGGACCAATAATTATATATAAACTTGATGAATCACCAGGTGTCATGAGATAAATCAGATGGCAACAATTATTTAAATTGGGTTTGGATGTTTTCCTACCAAGAGTATAAACTATCATTGTGTAAGTACATAATGAAAGGGATATCTATAATTATAATATAATGATGTCTAAATATAATAAATTTTATTCATTTATAATTTAGTAATTATTCTCCATGAGATTATTGAATTTGATATTACCCATGTATGAATTTGAAACTCAATTTATTAATTAAATGGATTGTGTTTTAGTAATTTTACTTCCCATAGTGAATATAAATAATTAATTCATCATATATTAACATATACATTTATATAAATTGGAATATATGATCACCCTTTTCATTTTATTATTTTATTCGGGTCATGAAGAAGATTATTCTGAATAATAATAAGCATGAATTTTTTTAATACTATGTATTTTAAATTTCCAAATTAATTTATGAATCATTATGTATTTGGGTATTCAAGAATTATAAACTGATTATCCCTTTGTTATTATATCCTTTATATCTTATACTAATGAAATAATTTATACACATTTTGTAGGTCATTGTAGTTTCAGTTACAACAAAGTACATTTGGTTAAAGGTGATAAGTAAAGGGAAAAATCCTTATATAACTCATAAGTTTCTAATAAATAAATTTCCGAGAGGATTGTTCTTATAAAAATATCCTAAATCTATTTTATACCACATTTAGAGCTTGTGATCCTTGAATATTGTCATACCACTATTTAAAAATATGGTTTATTTACAAAAATGTCCATTTCATCAACAATAAAAGGAGATAACATCCAATAATTGAAAGATACACATATTCATTTAAATATCATGGATATTGTGACAAATATTCCTCTAAATAAATTCCCTTAGACATATTAATGTTCTTGGTCCCAATATTTCAGCCTTATTCGTTCACTCTCTTGGACACATTCAAGATAATCATCAAGGTCCCTATGTGACTATAACATAATCCATAACTTTTTATTATTAATAGTTTTCCTGGAAATTTATCCTAAACATTTTAATTTATTTAATTTAATATCATTATTTTACAAAAGTGTCAATATATAAATATATCACCCGTTATTTTTTCCTTACCATCTTCATAGAAAAACAATAATATATCAATCATTTATTTCCACAAGCGACCTCCACCAAAAAACGAAGTCTTCAATTTCTCACCACTACCTCTATTCGATAGTTCTAGGGATGGAATTGTGGAATAAACTTTAAATATGTAATATATGTATGATTGTTAATAATTAACCTATAATCAACCTATATTTAATCATATAATTTCGGAAATGATAACGTTAATCTAACACTGTGCAGAATATTGGCTTTGTGATGTAACTATTTACATTTTCCTTCAGGATTTTAATTATTTATAAAAACCACCTAAAATTTGATTCACCAACATAATTAAATTTAAATAATATCTTTATTCTTCTATTTTATTTATATTATACAGTTCCTTAACAATAGTTACCCACTGAGTTATTGTGTGGTCTTTTTTGGTTGGTTTAACCCTATACATGAACACTATAAAATCCTACATGGATTTCAATTTGAAGATAAATAAATATAATTATATATGATATTAATAAATTAATAATTCATTATATTTCATATTATTTTATATTTTGTTTTTAAATTATTAACAAAATAAATCTTCCAATCTATAATATTATAGAAATAGCGTGACATCGATTCCTTTTAAACGAACCATAACTAAAATGCTTATAGAATGTTATTTCAAATTTACGGATAAAAAATATTTATCTATTACATTACCTAATTGATTAAAGAATTATGAAATTGATATCAAATAGAAGGTAGAAAAAATGAAATCCTAATGTATGTGTGAAAATATTAAAAATACTAAAAGCTGAAAAGAAATTTTATAACTAAATAATATATTAATAATAAATTATTATAAATGAAATCATTAAAAGATAATATATATGAGTATGGTTTTTAAATATAATATAACTATATAAATGTTTTTAAAATGGGTATTATAGTAAATTCAACCATGTAGGAAATAAGTTATGGGTTTCTTATCTCAATTATATTTTTTGAGATATATTTCTTATTACACAAAATGATTTGTTTTGAACGGCGTGTCTACATCCCATTTAATTCAATGAATAATTATGCCCACTTTATACATGATATATATTTTTTCTTGTAAAATCATTAACTTCAGTGTGTTAGGATTTTAAATTCTATAATTTCAAATGTATTTTTTGACAAAAACAATTAATTTCATGAGACGTATTTATGAAAAAAATTATTTTTTAGTCTACATACTACACTGTTGTCATTTTCTATCATGACTCTATTATATTTATTGATATTTAATCTTCAAATAATTTATATTTCTCTCATGGTATTTGAATAAAAAAAAATTATATATTTTTTAATTCTACTACCTTCATAGAGTTATAATATTTCTTTCTGAATACCATTCTTCCAAGATTGATTACTACAACCCTTAGTTTTTGATTCATGGATTAAATTATAAATAAACTCATTCAATTGTTATATTATGAGATTGGCTTTTCATAAATCAATTAATTTTTTTCATTCCTACTCAAACACTGTGTATAGGTAATGTTTTTCATTCAATGTCTTCCAAATTGAATACAATATACATATATCCTTTAATTCGAGTGTGTTCATCAAGATTCCAAACATCGATTCATTGGTGAAATTGTGGACATAAAAATTGCACATTTATTATATGGTGTAAATACCAAATTACCTATTATATTGATGGAAGGGTATTTACCTTAAATGGTTATGAATATCTTTTGATTCCTATTTATTCTCCATGTGACTATATTGTTATTATTATTGATGAACTTATTAATGTTTTCTGAATAAGATAAAATTTAAATGGGATGTGGAACCTATTTTCCTTCCTTGGGATAATTATGGTTCATTATTTCCTATAGATCACATATGTACATATGATGATGGGTGGTGTATTATAATTCCATTTAATTAATTTTTTTAGGATTATGTCAAATGATAAAATCAATCATGGTAATAATGAGTTCTTTTTCAAATCATTATGGGATTAATGAGTTTTCTAACATTTCATGGAATAAAAATAATTATTATTTTAACATATGTTAGGGAATAATGAGTTTTCACATATTAGTTTTTTTTTACATATATCCATTTTGTGTTTAATGTTATACCATAACTTGATGTTTCTTTTTAGTTACAGGTTGTGAAAAAATTCCATGGTTATACTTTTTTTTTCTAAAATATTACTCAGTATTATATTATACAACGTCATTGGTCTTGTTTTATGATCTTTGAAAAAAAATTATGATAATATCCATATGACTAAATTACAATATCATTTTATAAACAATTTTTATCAAATATTTTTAACCATACTAAGAATTTGAGATCATCCCATTCATGTGTTCCCATTTCCACAGTTTATAATCAAAAGGGATATATATGATGTGTTTTGAAGAGTATAATATGTGTATAATTGTTTGATAGATATTGATGAATTTTTATACATTAATTATTTTATTATATACTATAAATACACCCATTATTTTAATAGTAAAAGAGTTTTATTTGTTATTTTTTTCATAATTATCAAAATCCATAATCTTAAATTATAATGGGATTATATTATAAAAAATAATTTTTTTATTTT
This sequence comes from Viscum album, assembly GCA_963277665.1. Lineage (NCBI taxonomy): Eukaryota > Viridiplantae > Streptophyta > Magnoliopsida > Santalales > Viscaceae > Viscum > Viscum album. The sequence continues at coordinate 1,994,336,512 of OY728122.1, forward strand.
AAGTAATTGAGTTATTCATGTCTATAGGGATATAGACTTATACTAAAATAAAAAATTTATATATTAAAAATTACAAGACAAATATTATTAAATGATTCATTTCTCCCCATATAATTATGTATTAATTCTCCCCCTTAACAAAACAATGAAAACCGTGGAATTGAAATTGTCCCCATCTCACTAAAAATTATAAAATTGAATTGGATGTTATTGAACTCAAATATTCAGACTCAATTTAATAAAAACATAATTTTTAAAAATACTTAATAAACGTAACATCCAATTATTCCTTTTATCATATATAAGAACTAATTTAAAAACAAATTTTTTTTAAAATAACTATGTAGTTATTTTTTAAACGGCATAATCATTTATTATATTTCATGATATATGATTTGGTTTTAACATTACTCATATGTTTACTAAATATTAATTTTAATGTTATAAGTAATATAGAGTTTATGAGTTAATAATTAAGTATATGTTAAGGAATTTTAAACATCTTATAATGAATGATCTAGCCAAGTCAAACATCATAATTGAGAAAAAATGAATATTCTATAGTTTTATAAAATATAAAATGCATGAATATTATATGAACATATTCATTTAATAGATTATTCTTACTTAATGAGAGTTTGTGGAATATTTTTTATTATTTAAAATTATTTTATTGTAAGTCAAAAATATTTCTTATTAACTTATTTTCATTTACCATTAGAGGATGACATATCACACCATTAAAAAAATATATTTTATAAAATTATGATGTTATTCATTTTTTCTTGTGGATACCTTTAATATTAGTGAATCATTTTTTTAACTAATATTTCTCCACTAACATCACTAACCAAAAAATGAGCATCAAAATCATTGTATGTATATTTTTTTCATTTTATTTTATGATTGCATTTCTTGATTGATCTTACGTTTGTATTTTTTGTTAACAATTATAGTAATTTGGGAATATATATTTCATTAAAATATTTTTTTGGAATTAGAGAGTGTACTAATGAACAATATTTAATATAAACACCATACAATCAAATATGAGTTTTAAGATGTACAATCAATGATATAATGCCTATAAAAAAGATGTGGATTGTGATAAATTTATATTAAAAAGGCTTAATTATTTATTAATTACATGTATATTCATATAAAAATAGATAATTATAAAAATTTTAATTCATTCCTCAGTTTTTAATGAAAATTAATATCGATCATTGTAATTGTACTTCCATGTCAACACCAAGAATTGGATAAATATTAGAATGTCAAGGTCAATATGTGACCTTTGGAAAATGATTACCTTAAATGAATTATGTACATTGATAATTAAATTACATAAATTTATAAATTCATTTATCCCAATAAATAATCATATTTGGGTTGTACAATAATTATCAATAAGGAACGAAAAATGACATTAAAATATTTTTCTTCATGATTTAAGAATAACCAGTTTAATTGAATTGATGAAATGATGAATAATGATTATTACTATTCCTTAGTTATTTAATGTTATTTGGAAATTATTATAATAATAAAATACTTTTGGGATATACCATATAAAAAAATTGACATAATCTATCTTCCTAGGATAGTGCTTTTGTAATATAAATCATATAAGAAATTGTGTAGGACACTCCTTCAGTCTAAATTATATTAGGAATGTAATAAAATATATAATAAGAAAATTTGTATCTATGTTATAGAAGGAGGTTCATTCATTATAGCACAAAATTTTCCATTTTCCACGTAATTACTTATCCTAGGATCCATGTAATGGTTCCCCTTGTCGGTGCACCACATGACCCTAAGAAACCTCCTCGTATGCCCAAGGATACTGACTAGTAACGAGGGTCTAATATGTATCATGGGGAGACTATACCATCTTTTTTCTGATTAATTCAATAGAGTAAATAAATATGAACTCATATCCAAATGATATAACCATAACAACAATAATATGAGTATCACAAGATGACCAAGACTGATAGTACAACATCAAAACTGATTAGTAGATATGCCATGCTAATGTATGTGGAAAGTGTCCAAATGAAAATAAAATGTAAAGACACTAAAAATACCAACGCGGGTCCCAAACCATGTCTAGTTCCCCCATCCATGATCCATCCCCAAAATATCCATCTAACACATGGGATTTTACGATATCATGTCTAGAAAACACAGTGTCTTTTCAGGTACCAATCAGGAATCATGTGTAATGTGTGAATAAAACTCAGTAGGCCACCACCAATGGTGTCTAAAACAATATCCACTTAATAATAATGTATTCATTTTTATCAACAAAGAGGTAAAAGTTGCGGATTACACATAATACATTTATTCAAATAATCATTATTTAACAACATAACACCCAGGATCTCACAGAATCCCGAACTCTAAATACCAACATCATCTTATTCCATAGTCTGAACTATCCCTAAGGGAAATCATATATCATAATTAAATTTTTTCAATTCATTATATAAATTCTTATTTAATTAAATTCAGAAAACATATAAATAAAAAAATCATGGGTAATGTGCACATATGGATGTAACCTCAACGGTCTAATGTGTCTGATACTAAATTAAGGATAATAAAATTAAATTAAAATGAGAATTATCTCACCATTGTTGATATAGAATTTCAATTTAGACCATAACTGTGCCTTTTTTAGAAATATGAATGAATATTTTGAATCTGTAGTCAATCCTGAGACACCAAATAGAGGTGTGTGCAAGTTCTGAGGGCTTCGAGGAAGATTGAAACCCATGTGAAACATATCACATGCCTAATAAAATTCCAAATTCATTCTTCTACGTCCTCCTTCTGAAAAATATCCATATTAGAGGCACTAAATAATTTAGGGATCCACACAATAAAATGGACAACATGCAAGAAATTATATTAAAAATGGTACACCAATGGCGACATTTATGTTGGCCTCTATAAATGACGCCACTGTTGTTTTCTTTTATAAATATGTGCATACCATCTCTCTCTAGGGTACTGTTCCAAATGACAAAACATCTCTATATTGTGCAATATATGCCCCTTCTGTGACTGTGTGAGAGACATTTGATCAAGGTACTGGATTTTTTTTATTGGTATCCCTATTGTATTCATTCGGGTGGACCCACTATGGCTAGATCCTTGCCAATTTACATTAACTCAAATGAAATTGTACACAAAAGATCCTTCTTCCACAATAGATTTTCCTTTTCATTGTGCCAATTTCACCCCTAACCCATGATTTTCTAGTTGGATTGCATCTTGCGTATCGGCCCCAGACTTATACGCAGATGTTCTATCTTGCATGTTTCCCCCTCATCATGCATGAAATCCTTAAATCATGCATGAAGAACTTCCTATATTATCCATGTATTTTCTTTACCCCAATGAATCTTGTCTGATCCCCTCTTATGTGCAACACCCCTATCCTGCATTTAGTTTCCCCTGGCTTCCCTCCAGGCTTGCACATAGTGATATCCTGGTACCTCTATTTGTGTTTGATGTTATGTTTTCCAACCTAATACTTCTTCCCATAGGTATGCTAACATCAATTTATTCTTCGTATAACTATACTAACATGGACACCTCAATAGATCTGTAATAACCCGAGTCCGGAGCCCCTCCACTAGTTCCCCATACCCGGTTCTCCACATGACGTCAAACGCGTTTCCCCGAACGCCAGAGGCTGCCGACTAGCAGCGAGGGCATTGGTGAGTCGGTGGGGAAACTATGCCCTCATTCGGCAAGGTATACAGTGGAAAAGCAACAGTCAATACCGGAAGCAGTAACAACATGCATAACAACAAAAACCAAACAGCGGAAGCAATGTAGATATATAACAATGATGACAATAATGCAACAGGTACAAGTATCTATGGAAAGAAGCAAACACAACAACGTGCTAGAATACAACTGAAAATAGAGTAAAAAGGAAAACAAAATAAACTCCTCAGCATCGTGAATCACGGCTCGGTCCCATGCTCTCCAGCTCTAGCGCAATCAAGAACCTGAAGTAGAAGGGTGCTTGCCCTTATTTATACCTGCAGCAACATAGTCTGCTTGGGTCCAAAAGCATAGCCCAAACAGGGTGTGAGATACAATCCCAGTAGGAAATCACCCAAAGACTTGTGCCTAACAGTCAATGAATACATGGTAGTAAATAAAAAAGAAGCAGTAAACAGGAAGGCACAAGAAACTACAATCCACGATTCTAACAAGTAAAGTACACAAGTAAGCAACCAGCAACAAAAAGAAAACAAGTAACCCTCGAGGTAGCTCTCACAGTGTAACCCCTATGGTTTAACCTATAGTACTAGCAACCCTCTGGGAGGCACACACGGTCTCACCCCTCTGGTTCAGCTATGAAATATAATAGACTCTCTGGGGAAGCACTCACCGTCAATACCCCCTATAGTCTCGTATCATGCTAAAGGATTTCTGGGGAAGCACTCAACATCAATTCCCCCTATGTCCCGCATCGAGGATCTACAGACTCTCTGGGGAAGCACTCAACGTCAATACCCCCTGTGGTCTCACATCGTATTAAAAGACACTCTGGAGAAGCCCTTTCGTCAATTCTCCCTTTGGTCTACTACTCTAGGTTCTCACAGTCCTGAGTAAAACTAAACATGCTCAGCGTGCGTATATCATCCCAAGTAAAACTCAAGAACTACTTGGCTATCATTCTAAGGCTCAACAGCTATAATAAATCAATAGTCCTACTATCCTATAACTAGGCATGGAAACTGGAAAAATGCCAAATAGGCAGAACAAGCATGGCAAGGAAATCTGAGCACAAAACAAATTATTCTACTCACAAGAATAAACCTCTAACACAGAAATCAAGCAAATCAGGCAATACAACAAGGGAAAATAGGAAAACACAATTCCCCATTCAAGGGAATTGGTGGTAATTGCACATAATACTCTTAAACTTTCTACAGAAAGGCACAAACCACCTACCTCAATCCTAGGAGATCAATATACGTGAACCTCGACGACAGATTCCTCTTAGAACGACGAAGATATGAGAAAAAAAATGTCCATCCCAAGATAACTTGGAAATGAGGAGGAATCAAGAAACAAGGCTAAAGAAGAAGTAAGAACTCACCGCTGCGATTCCAACGCAATCGACCATGATCGAATCAGAGAATGGACGGCGAGGCGGGAGCTCGTCGAAGATCCAGTCGTACGGTCACTCTCGGACAGACGGAATCTGGAGAAGAAGATGAATTTGGGGGTTAGGCGTGACCACAGTCCGTTTAATGAAAAAAAAAGTACATGGCGTGTACTTCTTGAGTACATGGCGTGTACTTCAGTTTTCCGTACTCCAAATTAACCGGCCTCCACCTTAGCCTTACACACCGTGTGTGTGGCCTGGCACGACCAGCACACAGCTTCGAGCTAGGGAAGAGTACACGGTGTGTACTCAGAAAGTACACAGCGTGTACTTCGAAAATTTCAAGAAAATTAATTTTTCTTAAAAACTCTAGAAAAAAGAAAAACGTACTTGAAAAGAAGATCTGGGTTCTTAAAAACTTCCCCCCTTAAAGAAATTTGTCCCCGAATTTCCCTAACGAGGCGGAGAAGGAGAAACCCTGAATAGCTCTATCCATTACAATTGTACATCGGTCTCCCTCTCCCAGGTCTCGTCCTGTACTTTCTCGTGCTGCCGTAGCACTCGTACCAGAGGGACAGACCACCCGCGGAGGACCTTCGTACTACGATCAAAAATCCGGATAGGATGCTCCTTGAATGACGCATCCGCTTCAAGATCAAATTCCTCAGGCTGAAAGACGTGAGACGGGTCTGAAAAGTAACGTCGAAGATAAGAGACGTGGAAGACTTCATGCATGGCCCGATACCTCTGAGGTAGCTCCAACCGATAGGCGACCGGCCCAGCTCTCTCCAAGACCTCAAACGGCCTGACATACCATGGTAAAAGCTTACCCTGTCTCCGAATCCTCTTGTGTCCCAACCGCAGTGCGACATGCAGGAAATCCTGATCACTGACCTCAAACTCTAGAGGTCATCTCCACTGATCAGCGTAAGACTTATGCCGAGACTGTGTTGTAGCCATCCTCTTCCGAATCAGCTCTATATGCTCTAAAATCTCCTGTACAAGAAGAGGTCCCAGAAAAGTTTCCTCTCCTGTCTCCATCCAGCATAAGGGTGATCGGCATGGCCTACCGTAAAAATCCTCGTATGGTTCCATATGAATGGTCGCCTGAAAACTATTGTTTTAGGCGAACTCTACCAGAGGAATATGCTTCTCCCAAGAACCGCCAAAGTCTAGAATGCAAGCTCGGAGCATATCCTCAAACACCTGGATCGTGCGCTCAGACTGGCCATCAGTCTGGGGATGGTTTACTGTACTCAAAAGTACCTATGTACCCAAGGCCTTCTTAAGGCCCTGCCATAACCGAGAGGTAAATCATGCATCCCTATCAGAAACAATGGAGTGTGGAACTCCATGCAGACGCACAATCTCCCTGATGTAAAGTCATCCTAGATCGTCGACACTGGAGGTATCCTTGATCGGGAAGAAGTGGGAAACCTTCGTGAGCCTGTCGACGACAACCCAAATAGCATCATTCCCTCAAGGCGACCTCGGCAACCCAGTCACGAAATCAATCGCGACGTCGTTCCACTTCCACTCCAGAATGGGTAGTTGCTGTAAAAGGCCCGCTGGTCGCTGATGCTCTACTTTCACCTGCTGACAAGTAGAACATCTAATGATAAAACCAGCAACATCCTTCTTCATACCCGGCCACCAGTACTGGCGATGAAGGTCCCGATGCATCTTGGTGACGCCAGGATGAACTGCCCAAAAAGGGGAATGAAAATCCTGCATCATCTCCTCGCGTATGTCTGCTGGCACCCATACGCATCCCTAGAAATGCAAGATCTCATCCTCGCCCACTATCCATCCAGGAAGAGGGTCCTCTCCTGACAAACTCTCCTGTAGGACTAAGCCTTCTGAGTTTGATAGTTGCCTCATCTGTACTGATCAAGTATCATGGAGGTAATAGCTACAGAAGATAGAAAAGTCTGTCCCTGTCTGTCGTGCACCTCCAGATGTATCTCAGAGAACAGAGCCATCAGCTGCCACTCACTACTGGCCTCCTGAACTTCCTGAACCTGAGTTCTCCTGCTCAACGCATCTTCCACGGCATTTCCCTTTCCCGGCATATAGGAAAGCTCAAAATCAAAAGACTAAAGAAACTTGACCCACCTGTGCTGCCTCAGATTCAGATCATGCTGAGTGAAGATATACTTGAGACTCTTGTGGTAAGTGAAGACCACAAAGTGATCTCCCAGAAGATAGTGTCTCCAACAACGCAAGGCATGAACAAAAGCTGCCAACTCCAGATCGTACGTAGGGTAGTTCCTCTCATGTGGCCTCAACTACCGAGACCCGTACGCAACGACTCCATCTCCCTGCATAAGCATAGATCCCAGCCCGATACCTGAAGCATCACAGTAAATAGTGTAGATCTTGCCTAGCTCCAGCAAGACTAGTATCAGTGCTGACGTCAACCTCCCTTTCAGCTCCTGGAAGGATGACTCACAAGAATCTGACCATAAGAACTTCACCCCCTTCTTGGACAGACTTTTCATAGGTGCTACTAGATGATAAAAGTCCCGAATGAAGCGTCTGTAGTATCCAGCCAGTCCTAGGAAACTTTGTACCTCAAAGACGTTCTTCGGCTGATTAATGGAAACTACGGATCTCACTTTCTATGGGTCCAAAGATACTCCTGCATCTGAGATGACATGACCCAAGAAGTGAATCTGATCCATCCATAAGTGTCACTTCGAGAGTTTAGCATAAATCAGATGCTCTCTCAGTGTACTCAGAATGATCTCAAGATGTGTGTCATGGTCGTGTCGAGTGTGAGAGTACACCAAGATATCATCCATGAAGACCACGATGAAGGAGTCCAAAAAAAGGATGGAACACTCGGTTCATCAATTCCATGAAAACTGCAGGTGCGTTCGTGAGACCGAACGACATGACTGTATACTCGTATAGACCATACCTTCTCCTGAAGGCTGTCAAAGGTATATTTGATGGTTTAACGTGAAACTAATGATAATTGGACCTCAAGTAGATCTTCGAGAACACTCGGGCTCCTCAAAGCTGATCAAAAAAGTCATCAATCCGTGGCAAGGGATATCGGTTCTTGACCGTCAACTAGTTCAGCTTCCGATAATCTACACGAAGCTGAAGGGTACCATCTGCCTTCTTCGCAAACAGAACAGGCGATCCCTAAGAAGAAGTACTGGTTCGGATGAAACCCTTATCCTTTAGCACTGCCAACTGCTTCTTAATCTCCTGAAACTCAGTTGTGGTCATCCTATAGAGAGGAATAGACACCGGTGCCGCTCCTGGCACGAGCTCAATAGAGAAGTCTACCTCACGCTCTGGAGGAGAACCTGAAAAGTCCTTTGTAAAGACATCCCTGAAGCCATCCACCACTAGAGGAAAGTCCAACTATGGAGTCCCCTGTTCATCTAGATAAAGACTAGCAATCTGGGTCATCACTCCTCCTAGACCAAGATGCTCGAGTCCCGCCCGACTCGCCCGAACGTCCCATTCGCCTCTATAAAGGAAAGATTCCCCCTCTGGTGAAATGAAACTGACTCTGTGGCAATAACAGTCAATGACTTCCTGGAAGGGAATCAACCAGTCCATGCCAAGGATGAAATCATAGACTGTCATCTCTAGGACATAGAGATCCCATAAGAAGCGATACCATGCAACCTCGAGAGGGCACTCTCTACACTAGCGTACACTAGATTTCCTCATTCCCAAAGGTGTGTCTAGTGTCAACAAGTCGGAAGAAGAAAAGATGTAGAGCCCAAGGCTCTCCACGACAGCAACAGAGATAAATCTATGTGTGGCACCAGTATCGAAAAGGGACAAAGATAGAACTGAGGCTACTAAAATCATACCTCGAATAGTAGAAGGGTTGGGATCCTGCTCCTGATAAGTCTACTCCACGGTGAAAGATTGTCCTGTACTGCGGCCCTGCGCCCCTGGATGACCACTCTGAGCTGAACCTCCCTGCTGGTGCTAAGGAATTGGTGGCTGACCACCACGGCCTCAACCTCCACCTCGGCCCGAACGGCCGAAAGAACTCCAGTTTCCCAACTGGTGAGAAACTGGTGGGGCTGCTCCTGAATGAGGAGTCATGGAAGAACCCCAATCACTAGCTGCTGGTGAGAAAACCTGATAGAAACGCTGAAGGTGACCCATCTTGCCGCAAGATCGGCACTCCACGGGGTCTCTCTGGCACTGTGGCCTCGTGTGCCATGTCCGCCCACACTGGTAGCATGTCACCTGGCTGCCTGACGATGCATCTCGCTTCCTCGAATCACCGCGCATAGGCTCCCTACAATGCTTCTTGGTGTCATCTAGAGGAAAACTAGCTCTAGAAGTAGAACCATCCTGAATCGCAGCTCAAGATTCTCTCAGATTGTGCTATGCAATCAGTGCCTGGTTGACGATGGAATTAATGGAAGTCAGCTGGAATATGTTCACCAGTGAGAGGATCTCCCGCCTAAGTCCATCTTCAAACTTCCTTGCCAAGAACATGCCACTTCCATCCCTGAGGGGTGTAAAACGCTGCAGCTCGGTGAAACGAGAGGAATACTCCATGATAGATAGAGTACCCTGCTTTAAGCTCATGAACTCCTGGGCTCGATCGGCCCTCAGGGTCTCTGGGTAGAAGTAGTCGTAGAATATGCGCTGGAACTCCTCCTAATTCATATCCTGCTGTTGACCCGCCTGTGAGATCACGTCACACCACCTCTTGGTAGAGTCTCGGAGCATGTAGGTGGTGAGCTTGACCTGCCTCTCTGGAGGCATCCCTAATTTCTCGAAGATAGTCAACATGGCTTCCATCCATGACTCTACAGCCTGAGGTCCTCCATCCCCCAAGAACGTGGGAGGATGTTGCTGTTGAAAGACCCGCGTCAAGTCTACCATAGTCGAGGCAGGAGGCGGTGCCCCTAGAAAGCCTACATCATCCTCATGAAACCTTCCCTGAACTTCGCATCTTCGCCCGCAACTGGTACAACAACCGGTGCCAAGGCTGGCCCAACTGGGGGATCGGCAGGAAGTCCCTGATCAGCCCTGTCTGGTGTCTGATCAATGCCTGATGACAGACATACGACCGGAGGACATCTCGGAGGCATAGCTCTAAAAGATCAAAAGCACACCTTAGATCAGTAAAACAAGGACAAAGAACACAAGAGTACAAAACGGGAACAGGGGGAGAAAACACAAAAGATTGCAAAACACGGCTACACGGAGTGTATTCTTAATCCACTGACATGGGCGTGTACTCTCACCCTACAAGTCATGTAACACCTCAACTACACGGCGTGTTGACCCCAACACACAGCATGTACAAGAAAACTATCCCCTTCCTGAGTCTCATTACACGGCTAACCCACACGGTCCGACTTAACCCGAGACTACACGGCGTGTTCTAAACAAACATGGCGTGTACTACACAAGTCTTCGGAGGCCCGTATTGTTGAGTACACAGTTGTCTACACGGCTGGACCTTACACGGCGTGCTCCGAACAAGCATGGAGTGTATAGGCAAAGGAGATATCGTCCCGTGTTGTTCATGACACGGTCGGGTACCTGGGAAAGACTACACGGCGTGTTCCGAACAAACACGGCATGCAGAAAGGAAGGTAATGCAGGCCCATGTTTTTTGTGACACAGCCAGGTACCGGGACAAGACTACATGGAATGTTCCCCATGGACATGGCGTGTTCTACCCAAGATTCCCCGAACCGTGTTGTTGGTGACACGACCTGGTACACAGCTCCGAACCTACACGGCGTGTAGCTACCGTACACGGTGTGTTCCCAAAGTTACTTTCAAGACACCATGTTCTACTCACATGGTCAGTGACACGTCCTAAAAACTACACGGCGTGTATACAAAAAGTACACTCCGTGTATTCTGGGTTTTTTCTGGGCAGTAGCTCAGAAACTGCACAGAAATCCAGAAACACTAAAAACAAGGCAAAGAGGCGCCAAATTCCAATCTATGAGGGCCCATACTCCCCACGAATCAAAGCTTGGCATCTCCCACAGTCATATACAAGAGATAACAGGATCATTTTTAAGCAAAGAACAAAACAAACAATTTTCCTAACATAACAGCAGATAATCTATCAAGAAACTATCACAACAGCATGCATAATCTACACAGAGTCTATCACAACAGCATGCAATCACTAATGCACCCTAGATGGTATGGCAAGAATGCATGGCATGCGATTTCTACAAGTTCCTATATGATGCATGAGATGGCATACCCTCATCTCATCTGGTTGCGACAGAAATAGAATCGAAGTTTCAAAACAGTAATAGCACAAGCCATGTGAATCACTCTAGGTGAAATCAGGTCAACTATAAAACCTGAAAATCAGCAAACTGCAATTAACAAGGTAGTATGGCTCTTCCCTGTACACAGGTTAGCTACTCCCGAGCACAACTTAATGCCAAGTATCGAATCTATCCTATCCCTGGATAAGGTCTCCAAACAGTAAATCAAGAGAAAAGAACTGCCTCTGATACCACTTTGTAACGACCCGAGTCTAGAGCCCCTCCACTGGTGCCCCATACCCAGTTCACCACATGACCTTAAGCGCGTTTCCCTAAACGCCAGAGGCTGCCGACTAGCAGTAAGGGCCTTGGTGAGTCGGTGGGGAAACTATGCCCTCATTCGGTAAGGTATACAGTGGAAAAGCAATGGTCAATAGTAGAAGCAGTAACAACATGCATAACAACAGAAACCAAACAGCGGAAGCAAGGAAGATATATAACAATGATGACAATAATGAAGTAGGTACAAGTATCTATGGAAAGCAGAAAACAGGAGAACGTGCTGGAATACAACTGAAAACAGATTGCAAAGGAAAACAAAATAAACTCCTCAGCATTGCGTGTCACGGATCGGTCCCATGCTCTCCAGCTCCAGCACAATCAAGAACCTGAAGTAGAAGGGTGCTTGCCCTTATCTATACCTGCAGCAACATAGTATGCTTGGGCGCAAAATCATGGCCCAAACAGGGTGTGAGATACAATACCAGTAGGCAATCATCCAAAGATTTGTGCCTAAAAGTAAATGAATACATGACAGTAAATAAACAAGAAGCAGTAAACAGGAAGGCACAAGCAGCTACAATCCATAGTTCTAACAAGTAAAGTACACAAGTAAGCAACCAGCAACAAAAAGAAAACAGGTAACCCTCTGGGTAGCTCTCACAGCCTAACCCCTATGGTTTAACCTATAGTACTAGTAACCCACTGGGAGGCACACATAGTCTCACCCCTCTGGTTCAGCTATGAAATATAATACACTCTCTGGGGAAGCACTCACCGTCAATTCCCCCTATAGTCTTGTATCGTGCTAAAGGCTCTCTGGGGAAGCACTCAACGTCAATTCCCCATGTGGCCCGTGTCAAGGATTTACAGACTCTCTAGGTAAGCACTCAACGTCAATTCCCCATGTGGTCTCGCATCGTATTAAAAGACACTCTGGAGAAGCCCTTCTGTCAATTCTTCCTTTGGTCTAATACTCTAGATTCTCACAGTCCTGAGTAAAACTAAACATGCACAGCGTGCATATATCGTCCCAAGTAAACCTCAAGAACTACTTTGCTATCATTCTAACGGTCAACAGCAATAATAAAACAACAGTTCCACTATCCTACAACTAGGCATGACAACTGGAAAAATGCCAAACAGGCAGAACAAGCATGGCAAAGCAATCTAAGAACAAAACAAATTATTCTACTCACAAGCATAAACCTCTAACACAACAATCAAGAAAAGAATGAGATAAAACAAGTGTAAAATAGGAACACGCAATTCCCTGTTCAAGGGAATTGGTGGTAATTGCACATAATACTCATCAACTTTCTACGGAAATGCACAAACCACCTACCTCGATCCTAGGAGATCGATATACGTGAACCTCGACGACAGATTCCTCTTAGAACGATGAAGATCTGAGAAAACACACAAAACGTTCATCCCACGATAACTTGGAAATGATGAGGAATCAATAAACAAGGATAAAGTAGAAGGAATAACTCACCACTGCGATTCTAACGCAGTCGATCGTGCTCGAATCAGAGAACGAACGGCGAGGCGGGACCTCGTCGAAGATCTGGCCATACGGTCGCTCTCGGACGGACAGAATCTAGAGAAGAAGATGAATTTGGGGGATAGGCGTGACCCCGGTCCGTTTAATGAAAAAAAGAAATTACACAGCGTGTACTTCTTGAGTACACGGCATGTACTTTAGTTTTCCATACTATGAATTAACCGGCCTCCACCTCAGCCTTATGCACCGTGTGTGTGGCCCGGCACGGCAGCACACGGTTTCGAGCCGGGGAAGAGTACACGGTGTGTACTCAGAAATTACACGACGTGTACTTCGAAAATTTCCAGAAAATTCATTTTTCTTAAAAACTCTAGAAAAAATAAAAATGTACCTGAAAAGAAGATCCAGTTTCTTACAAGATCAATCAAAAACCCCGTTAATCTATGGAATTTCTGGTTTAGTCCCTTCACTAAGGGTTAAAGAGATCTAGTTATGTAAATCCTAGGGGTGAGGAGTGAATCCCCATCATCCAAACTGCAGGACGTTAAACATCCTAGCACCATAAAACTCAACAGAGTATGTAAAACAGTGATCACCTCATGTGTAGTAAACCTAAGATGAGTCGATGAAGGATTAACTATATATCCCTAAAACTCTCCCCCCATTGTGCTTTGCCTCCATGTGGATTCAGGCAGTACCACCGTAATCCCTGACCCCCATGATAAGGTGCTCTATGTACGATGGCCAAATCCTCCTCATACATTGGGAATCCCTCTACACCCATTGTGTTTCCCTCTTGGATTAATTCAAAGTCATCCCCTAAGTAGGCCACTAACCTTGAATGAGACCATGTTTCCTCTTTGGGGTTTTCTTCACATTTTAACCCCATTTTACTTCTTGCTCAAGAACTTTTCACGACATCGTCATGTCCAATATTGCCTCTTGTTTCTAACACCGAGAATGGATCATGTTGGTTTAGAGTAATATTCTACCATAAAATTACCTTTTGTCAACTATTTATGTGTAAGAACCATACCCCTCACCGCCAAACTATCAGGAATTTGATCTCTTCCTTGTAATAAGGGTACATAGAAAGCCAATATGAGGTTCAAGCCCCGCATTCCTCGCAAACTATCTATCAATTCCATTTCATGTTGGTTCACATTTGTCCCACATGACGTTAAAATATATACTCCCTAATCTACATGTATTTTTATCCCTTTCAGGTATGTAGTAATCCTCTTCTAGATTCAACCCCAACCAATGATAAATACTAGTTCTCCCTCCTAGGGATGTACTCTACTTATGTGACTTATTTCATTTTTTTGGACACATCACTCTGATATTATTACATAAGTTCTTTCTATACACCCATTCGAGTCATTTTCCATTATGTACCCCCAAACCACATGTCCCATTTTCCTTAGAAGCTAACAATGTGTATGCTCCATGATCCATCCATACTCCTCCAACCAAGATTTTCCATACTGCGATGGGTTGCTAACCATACATAATCCCCATCATGTCTCCAGGTTGATTTCCTTAGTGTATACCCAAATTTTATGTGAATCACCATTGAACTAAATTGACGTTGATCTCTTAATTCTAGTAAGGGTACATAAGAAGCCTCTCTATGGTTCAAGTTACTCATTCCTAAAAATCCATCTGACCTAACTATCTAACATCAGTTAACCTTCATCTCTCAAAATGTTAAACTATACACTCTATAAATTATGTGGGTTTTGATCCCTTTCTATTATGTAGGAATCCTCCATGAGGTTAAAACCCCACCAATTCTAAACATTAGAGCTCCCTCCTAGGGCTACATCCTTCTGATGTGACATATTTCCTTTTTGGGACACATTACACGGTTCCGCCTCCCTGTGGTGTTTTGATCCACCCATTCAGGTCATTTTCCTTTGTGTACACCCTGTCTACTTGTCCAGTTTTCAAGATAATCATACCCAGCTTAATCCCCACAACAAATCCATAATACAGTAACCAATAGTGTCCCTCTTGAGAAGGGATACTAACCATATTTAATCTCTGTCATGTATTCAAGTTGTTGTCCTTTGTGCACACCCTGATTCTATGCCCCACATCCTAGTACTATGTGGACATTGATTCCATACCAAAGGGATATGTAGAAATCCACACTGAGGTTCAATCCCAATACTATCACCTTCACATCGGTTCATGTTTTCACTCCCATTAATTCTATCTTTTGAAAATTCATCCATATTCATCCTGATTTTATTCATTCCACCACGTCCCAGTGGAATCACTCCATGCATCCCAATGTTCTTTATTGCACACAGGCTGTTAACCATGTGTAATACCAAATCATGTCTTTTCTCTTTGTAGCACTAAGATGCTAACCATTTGTATGCGTCACAATATCGTTTGGATTTGGTCCTTTATGAAAACCCTGATTCCATGCCTCACCCATATGAACTATGTTGGTTTTGATCCCTACCTTTTAAATAAGGTATTTTGGAGGTATATTCATTGTTCAATCCCAGCAAATGGTAAACCATTGGTGTCCCCTTTTTTAGGACACATTATCCTCTAATATGACCATTGAAGTTCCAATATCAGCCTTCAGGGTGTGAAACCTTCCCTTATTGGGACATTCCTCCCTAAATCCATCCTTATTGGGCTTTCCTATCCATCCACTCAGTAAACCATCTATGTTCTCCCTCCTAGGGAGGTACATATCTGATACACTCTCATCAGTATTTTAATCAGTCCAATATGAATCCTCTAGATGTTGTACTCATGACATACCCCATTATTGACATGGGAAGTTGAGGGAAGCCTTGGAGACATGCCTCTGGTATATGGTTTCCCACAATCAATGTGGGATTTCTCAGGCTTCTGAACCCTTTAGAATATATATTATAATATAAAATCTAGAATTAATAGAGTTTCTGGTTACATAACTAACCTTTATGCTCATTGTGACTACTCTTTGGACCAATGGTTTCATCCATGAAATGACCCCTCTAAATGCTCTGACAGAAGCAGCGTAATTAACCCCTATCAACAAAGGTAGGACACTGAGAATGAGATTGAACAACAATGTATTTTTTTAAGGTAGAACCTGACTAAGAGACTAATTATAAGGCTTAATACCTAGAAGGATTAACTGAAATCCCATCATCCCATTTTGATCAATGAGAAAACATCTATGAAGAAGTGATGGATATCGCCCACCATTAGAATGTGAGAATGCTGGGAAATAATGCAACCGTCAGTCGAGCATCCCCACATTTTTGGCACGGAAAGGTGTGCCCCTATGAAAGAAAAGGAAAAAATAGTGAACATTATGTGATATTATTCTCCACAATATGGGGATGGGTGGAATTCAAGACATCAGCTGATAATTATGTTACTGGATCCAAGTATCCAGTGCCACATCACACAATGAAAATAGTGGATGTGGTGTGAAACTCACCTGGATTAGGGGAAATTAATCCTTGGGAATCCCGGTTTGTGAAATTTTTTATGTAAATAATTCCATCTATCTATGGAATATTGAATGACACTAGGGAACTAGGAATCACTTTACAGTTATCTGTGTTAATGGCCTAAACTTACTACTTTGCATGTCCCAAGCTAAAGCTACATGAAACTGATCACCTCTCACCCGAAGACGCTGGGGTAGGGGAAATACCAAGGCTGAAATTTCACAATACTTGACCTCTTCTATGATGACTCCCATGACCTAATCTACATGGTGACCACACCCCATATCACCCTCCTAATTTTTCCAAAGGAGGCTGATCGATACTCTTGTTCAACATTGTGAATTGGATGGGTCATCCCACTGAGGGATATGGACTATCATTATTTGAAGGATTCTATGACCCATTGATGTCACCACCCCAAGGTAATTGTAAGGAACCACTTCTCCCTACTCTAATCTTCAATCATTTTGATATCCTCTCTCCAGAATTAACTTATGAATCCCTCTATAATTCCAATGAAGAATGGTATTTTTGAGTCCTCACAACAGCGACTTTGACCAGGGAGCCGCCAAGATGGGCTCCCATTTTTCCATTCCAGTGCCATAAGCTGGTCCCACAAACAATGGAGCAGGTGGTCCATACCCCTGCACTACTGTCCCTAGCTCAGCTGATCCAAATTCAACTTCCGGCACAAGCTCATGAGGTTGCCCATTAGGGGGAATCATATTTTACATCTTTAGTGGTCCGATACACCACTGAGGAATTTTATCAGATCCCTATTACTATAGATAAGGGTAACCACTATTACTATTTGGGATTGAGATCTCAAACACCCTTTATTTAGGATTGGTTGAGTTTTCTGGTCACTAGCGCAAGATGAAACCATCACGGGCTGACCCGTGATGCTGACATTTAGTACGAAGGTCATCCTCGTAGCACCACCAAATAGATTAGAGGTCCTTAGAACTCTTATGTTCTGTATGGAGGACCTCCCCATGCTACCATCATCAGTCCAGGATGAGGTCCTCCCCAAATTAATAACACCCAATATGATGGCCCTACTTATTCTCATGGTCTCATGTATGGAGGTTCTAGCCATATTTCATGCTATCGATTTGAAGGTTTTCCACACATCATCACTAGATCAAGCAGACACCCTCCGTGTGGCTACCTCAACCAGAGAAAAGTTCATCCTAACCCTATCTCCCATCACCATGGGGATCCACACCATGTACATTCCAACTCTAGTGGATGCCCTCCTTGATCAAGCATTCCAATCTACGGAGGTCCTCCCTGTGTTCCATTCGATATCTTCATCGGTGACCATCACACACCGTCTTATCAAAGTAGAGGTCCTCCCAATGTGAATGATATACCCTTATCAGATGAACTATCATAGGATAGGAGGGTGGTTAATCGCTACTAGAGTAAGAACCCTGAGAATCCTAATATCGAAATCAAACATGTCCTCTTTTCAGACTCAGAAGTGGAGTGTGATTTAATAATGGAACCTTCATCCTGATCCTCTATGTCGGTGACTCGGGTATAAAATAGTCATATCATCCTTGTCCTCCTATAAATTGAAATTCATTGGATCCCTATGTCCCACTATAGATACAAATAGGTGGGGGAATATTTTCCTCATTTTGAGGGTCTTACTATACAATCCTTCGTTTCATAACCATGAAAATTCTCTACTTTGACAAGAGATCAAAAAAATGTTTTGGAGACCATTTGACAGTGATCACTAGTCTAACATGTCACCAATGACCACCACCCATATGTGGGAAGCAGTTTCCAGTACCCCATACTATAGGGATGTAGTGATACAACAAGTGAATTATCTGAAAGGCAACCAAAGATGAAATGGTTTGTCAATTCGTGCACCTTACTTTCCACCGACCAATGTACTGCTGCAATGGAATACATAATTTATATTACTGGTACCTCAACATCCCCTAGTCGATGAATGGAGAAACTATGGGATAGATTCTGAGTCTGATTTATGAAGTTTGTGGGAAATTCTCATAGAGGACAATCTCCTCGAGATGTTCTGGCCAAATGCAACTGCAAGATAAAATATTCTGGAATCCCACACCTAGGATGTGGTTGTATGCTTCTACCAAATCATAGGGATGATGAATTTTTACTTTGTTATTGATAGTTATCTTACCCTATTGCAGATAACACTTCAAAAAAAATCTAGAAGTTCCTTCTAATTGAGTTGGACACACACCCTATCGATTATCCCCCTGCATCGCCCTGTTATCATAGCACCCTCTAGAAATGATGCGTCCAGAGCTACATTGTGTATCATAGAGTTTTCAATGAGGATTCTACAAATGTCTAGATTCCTGGTTAGGGTTAGTATGTTGCCCTGTATTTTAGTCATATCCCATGAAAACCCGGTTCACCAAGTGATGTCGATGATATGCCTTTGGGAATCATCACGGTAAACTTGGATGTTTATGAGATATACCTATATGGGGGAATCGACACAAGGACTAGATAAGATGAGTATCCCATTTGGTAGAACAATCAACCAAAAGACCCTTTAGGTGTCCACAATCACTAAAAAAGGAAGACACATATCCTTCCTAAACCTTCTAAATCATAGCCTCTCGGTCAAGATCCAAACAAAGGAAAATCGTACACTAGAACTATTATGCCTTTTGATCAATCTGGTTTAGTGAAGAAGATAGAAGAGGATCCCAAAAATGTCATGTTGTGTCATCATCTCACTAAAAATTAGATGATCATTGATGAATTCTATGTCGAAAACATGGCAGAATAATGACCTGATTACAGTAACCCACGACTAGGGTTGTAGGGAATGGCACATCTCCCCCTCGGTGTGGTGCCTCCGGGTGATCTCAACAACACTATCCATTTTGATCAGGTAAAATAAATAGTTCATGTCATGAAGGAACAAAATTTATTTATAAATCTACCATTGCTGCTTGAAAACCATTCAGAGGACATAGCTCAGGTTCTATAGGCCATTCATCAGGTTCTATCTGCCGCTCGCTAAGATCCTCCATGGGCCCCTTGGGTCATTCAATTAGCCACTCCAAAATCCATTCAGCCGACTTAATATGTTGAATATCCATACAATGATTTGGTTTTGCAGTATCCTTTAAATGATAGTAATCTTATTCATTGTGATCTAATGGATACTCTAATAGATTTCCTCAAGGCACTTAAAACCTGACCGGTGGGGATCCCGCTGGATGGAAATCCATATATGGCATGGGTAGATGATAGGCCATCACCACTGGGATTTGTGAATCCATCCTTATCCCCATTTAATGGGATGGGAGATTCGATGAAACTACTATCCCATTTCTTTTTTAGATGTTTACCCATTATGGGAACTTTAGCACATCAGGAAACTGATAAGATCAAGTGCATCATACAAACTTTTGAGGGCCCCACATTCGTTGGTACAGCCAGTTACCCATTGGATCCATAAATTGTTGGGAGGAATGACACATGCAGTTTCTATGTTTATTTAGTTTAACCACCTTCCAGACTAGTATTTCTTACATCTTCTAGTGAAAGCATTAACTACATCAGTGAGTCACAGACTTTCTCGCCAGGTGGAAGAGAATAACAAAATCAATTGATATGCCAATGACTAATGTTTTGATACAAACAATGTGCGTAAAAATATGAAGACTGAACTGGTCCCTTTTTCATCACTCATAAAAATCTCGTAGGATTTTATGATTTCCCTAACAAATCTCAGAGTCTGGATGTAGCCTTGCAGCAAGATAAGAAGGCACGCCTATTTCCTCCCACAGCTCTAGGAATAAGATTCATTTGGGCTGAGACCATAGTTATTTCATAGATAGACGACCCTACTTTGCTATAAATGTTACATGTACAACCACTTCTATATCCTCAATCTGGGCCACAACCTCAGGATCTGCCTTCAGCATAGAATCTCCCAGCACAGAATCGGTAGGTTCCACCATGTAACGCACCACCACCACTTAGGAGAGAAAACCTAGTTCCACCACCTCTCATTGCTCCAACACCTCGTTAGGGCCAGGCTCACATTTCCAATTTCGCATATTAGAGAAATCAGACATACTCATTCAATTATTTCCATGTCCCCAACTACTTCTCAAGTTCCTTATATTAGTGAATCACAAAGTTTCCAGAATACAGGAGGCCTGAGGTGGCATATATCACTTATCGCCCCAATTTGTTCCCCTATCACCGGTTCCATGGACACACTCTCAAGAATTGTTATTTTTTCAAATACTAGATCCAACACCATGTTAATAGCAAAGTATTTTGATTATATCATACATTGGAACATGTGGAATGTGTGTCTTAAAATCTTGATAGTGACATCGATGGTGAATGGATGTAGGTCTCTCACCGTGGGTAGAAAAAGTATTATGACCGGATAACTCACAAAGAAGTTTCTCAAGCCCATGGTTTTATCTGAACCATTTTGAATCAGCTAGATCCATCCAAATTCATTATTCAACCTCTATATTATACATGTACCTCTACATTTCATCCTTCCATCTCCTTGAAAGGTAGCCACAGACAACAAAAGGGAGATTGAATCCCTCTGCTTGTGCCAAGTCTATCTCGTACACAAGTGATTTCTTGCTCCCAGAGATGGGGATTTCCCCAAGGATTCCCTCAGCAATAGAGGACTCCTTGAGTGATGATCATGAATATTATTTAGTGATTACCATCCACCCGGTTGACCTTTATATGGTAATTCAAGATGAAGAGCATAATGTAGACCCTCCTAACATTGCTAGCACATTCCAGCATTAACAGAGCCTTGGGTATGAAAATTTACATATTGTTTAGAACAATGATTCTTGGAAAACCATTAATTTCACTAGGAATAGATAGTAGGCCTAATTCATAAATCATCATGCACATCCTTATCATATTGTTTTTTTAGTTTCACCCACATCATTGTCTGTATTGCATGATCATGAAGAGCAGCCATGACCATGATATGATCAACGCATTCAATTGTGAAAAGTCATTAGTCATCTGGTGGTTATCTGGTGGTCACTCTACATGGTACCATAGATGCACAGCAAGATATCCCCATCACCAGCTAGAATCCACTATTTTGACCAGCAGCATATGTCATACCTCCTACCACTAAGTGTCCTCTTATCAGTAGATATGTGCATTTGGCATAGATTTATGATGTTCTCAAGAACCGTGAAGAATTCCTATAATGCTCTCGATGATCAAGTCTATCCTCTTGTCTAATGACAAGATTCATACCCTTTCATAGTATAAAAGAAGCCCCCTCTAGTTGGAGACAGAGTTAGCAGCCGCAAAAGCCTTCCATGCAAATGAATTCAAGTAGGTGGAATTTATAGACACCATTTCATTCACTAGATAAGATGAAGGTTCCCCCATATAGGAAAACATTCTCTCATTGTATATCATTATAATGTTCCATGTGGTGGATGTCTATCGCTTTCTTTTTGAAATAGGTTATGGGATCAATCTTATCTTGACCTAGACAACCCATAGGCAAGGGCTGTCAGAATC
Organism: Viscum album; assembly: GCA_963277665.1. NCBI lineage: Eukaryota > Viridiplantae > Streptophyta > Magnoliopsida > Santalales > Viscaceae > Viscum > Viscum album. Next base: position 1,994,358,694 of record OY728122.1, read on the forward strand.
ATAACTAAATACCTCTGATATGAAGATTGGATTTTATGACAGAACATAGAAGTTTCATATTGGAAAAATACACTTTAATAACCAATTCTTTATCCTAATTTCTAGTACATATTTCATGGTTATGTCTTAGGAAACCACCTATAGTGTGTTGAAGGGTAGACCCTGGATCCATCTGCATGCAGCAGTCCCCTAATCATATCACCAATTCCTTAATTAGTCCTTTAATGGTTGAGTGGGCATGTTCCAAAAATGATATGCCTCCCTTACATCTTTTGATTATTTCAACCTAGATTCTATCTAATATTGGATAAAGGACAAGAAGGTTTTTTCCAATGAGGTTTAGCATACTAACATTGTGGAAGACCAATGATCAGACCTAGATGATGCCTACATTTTCCCAATTCACCGATTGGAAGCCATAACCCTAGACATTGGATAGTTCTTTTTCATCAATAAGTAAATGTGAAACCATATTCCCATGTATAAGGAATTTTGGATAATTTATTTTTCATCCTACACGAATCATGCTTAGGGGATTCCAGATCCCCTTACCCATATAAGGTATCATGATGTTTTCCTAATGGAATCAACAATATGTCATAATTTTTTGTTCTATCAGGATGAGATGAACTGACTCAAGCCAATGCCCCATGACTTGTTTGATATTATCAAGCTTTTCAACTTGGGTCGATGGCTCTATGGGAATGTATCGACATATTTTTTCTCTATGGTTTCAGTAGTGAATGGGTCCCCCAATGAAGATTCCACTTTTTCTCAGTTCGTCATCAGAATTCCATCAAGATCAACCAACTCAGAGGGATTGCCCATGCCGATGATCCTCTCACTGTTGATAGTGAAGTGGATTTGGAGGATGCTCATCATGTATTTGCAAAAGGTGTATCCACAACCATATATTAGTTGGTATTGGTGAACCTCAACTCCAAGATAGATCTAAAACCAACACTGGTTAGTGAAACCTTGTCATAAAAGTAGAAATTTCAATATGTATGCTCCATGAAGTAGCATCGAGATGTATTCTCCTAGATCTATGACGAGATTCCAGGTATAGATCCTCAGGTCACCATCCACTACCACTGTCTCCTGATGAACCATCATAGGTTCAAACAATCTCCTTCAAAGATGAACCTTTATCATGGTTCCATGGTCGAGGACGATGTTGATAATCTCATTAAATCAATCTTCATCGTGGATGTCTTGTACCAAAAAAGGATATCCAACATCAATCTTTTCCAAAAGGAGAACATATAGATTAGATTCTTATCAACTTCTAGGATCTCAATTATCACTTTCTGAAGGATGGAATTCCCCTTCGTGTGATAGTGATGTTGATCAATGATACCACGGGATTCCAATCTCTCTCTTTCATGGATGGGTATTCAAGATATAATCAAATCCAAATGAATCTCTAGGATGATGATTCTACCACATTCAGAGCACCACAAGGTACTTTCTATTACCATGTAATGAATTTTGGTCTTAATAAAGCAGGTACCACTTATCAGTGTGGCATGAACCATATATTCAAGACACTCCTCGGGATATTGGAGGAATGATATGTGGGAGATTATTTTGTCAAATACCTCCAACATCAAGACCATCCCAGATACCTTGATAAATTGTTTGAATTCCTATGCACCCAACATCTAATGATGAACCCCTTTGAAGTGTGCCTACGGGGTCACCTATAAAAAAAATTCAGATTATTTGTCAGATATAGTGGCATCAAGATCAATATAGAGAATATCAAGGCCATCGGTAAGCGGCCATATCCATGAAATATTCGACATCTCTATGGTTTTCAAGTCCATATATCTTACATAAACCGATTCATTGAAAACTTGGATGGAATGTATAATACCTTTTCCCAACTCATGAATAATGGTTTTGAATACTAGTGGGGTGAAACATGTCTCGTCTCTTTTGAGGAGATCAGGTAGTATCTATTGCAGCGTCTAGTTCTAAATCCACCTATCTCTGGAAAGCCACTTCTCCTTTATGTGACTACTCTAGAACAGTCCCTTAGTGCTATTCTAAACTACAAGAGTAATGAGGGGACATAAAATAGTTTATATTATTTCATCCACATGCTCCTAGATATAGATACTTGATATTCTTTAATCAGGATGAGATACCTCGTGCTGGTAATCACAATACAGAAATTGTGACATTACTTGCATCACAATAAAATATAGCTAGTTTTAGATCCTCTAAATTATATTCTGAACCGCTGCATCTAGACAGGCTGTCCATTTAGTGCGTATTGATCCTTCAGAAGTTTTACATTATGTTCATTATTTGAAAAGTTGAAAAGAGTTAGGCACTAGAAGAATGTAATGCCACCCATCCAGCACCAGCATAATAGTCTCTAGATCGTGATTTTGCAGATGAGGATATCCTCTCTTTGGATCATGTCGTGCTATTTTGGTATATTCAAATTGATGGAACTTCAAAAATACCTACCAGAAAGAGAATCAATGATCTTAGGCCAAATAGGGAAGGCCTAGGTATTGTATTCACCATGCCAGCACGAGCTGTCTTTCCCTATTCATTCCTTAGTCAGTAGGCTGCACCATCAATGAGACAGAACATCAATATTGTATCATTGGCATTGAGATATCCCTTTAGATTGAGGATCCATACATACATGTGAAGTGGGACTCTGATCTAGTCATAAAACAGATCAAAAGTGACTATATTGTTTTGAAGCTAGAGGTCATACCCCTGATAGATTGCACTCAATAACTGATGGCCCGGTTCCCTTATTAGACATGAAGTTACTCATTTCCTTTGGACACATAATGGTCGTGGAAATGTCTTGGACACCTTTACGGCATATCTTCTAGATCTGGACATAGATGATTACATTTTCAATGTGGTGCATCAATGATTCATTTCAACTTTTACTCCGAATGATGATTATAGTCAGTAGTTAGCCACCTTACAACCGATGCATCCACATTTGGACATCCAGTTCCCTATACCACAGTTTTGGAAGAGACCCCAATTTGGAAAAATTCTTTCATCGAGTGTCTCCAGCATGGTAATATACCAAAGGAATGAGCTGAATATGGGAAGGTCAATCAGTTCACAATGTATTTATCCATCAAGAGTGGTCCTACTCTTGATCAGATCCAATATAGATATGGGTTTGTTAGTATTATCTTATGTTTCATTCAATGATAAGAAATTCCACAAGTTATACAGGATTTGCATGTCTGTTCCTATAGATCAGATCAGGAAGGGAAAAACACTCTCATTAGATCTGAATGATGGGCTATTTTGGACCCACCATGATTCATGACTATGTCAATTTAACCTAAGATGGTCCATGTGTGCTAGATCTATGGTAATTTATCGCATCATCTTCCAGATCCTCTCCATACTACCATGTACTCTGGGCCCATTATGGTATGAGGACTCAATGTCATGGGACCATATCCACAAGCAATATATTTCCAGTTTCGTTTCATCGTAACTGTTACATATTTAATTTCCCAATGGGCATAGTTCATTCCACTCACGGAAGTCATGTCACATTCTATCATTGGTTTTTTGTCCACCAATATCATCAACCAATTTGAAGTCCCTCAGACTGTCCTCACCAATAATGGAACCAACATCCAGGAATCTAAGATAATGAAATTGTATTCCTAGTATAATATCTATTCTAATCATACCTCTCTCTTTCATGGTAATGCAAATAAAAAGATTGAAGAATTCAAAAAAAATCTCTAACATAGTGTAGAAGATGGTTGGTCAATGAAAGAAGAGATGGATGGAAAAAAATCCCAATGCTATCTGGGATTACCAAATTATGACTCATAATTCCCACATAAAGACCAATATTGCATGGTCTATGTTACCGATCCAAAATTTCCTATTGAGATTCATTTTTCATCACTCTGCTCATCTGTTTAAGATTAGGAGACATCAGACAAAGTAGCAGAAGTCCATCTGGATAAAATGAAATACATTTATATGAATATGGTATTTTCCTTTCACAATCTCGAGAGGCATCAGAACAAGGTAGATAGATCATACAATAATAATATTTTCATATGTTCCTTCTTTCACGGTGACATTGTATTGGCCCTATGAATGAGAACGATTCACAGTATGAAGCACCCAATGATAGATATTCAATGGGAGGGAACCTATATCATTCATAGGGTTTACCCCAATGGTTCATAGTTCCTAGTAACCACATATTGTGAGTGTTGGTCGGAGTGGACACTCAAGAGGGGGGGTGAATTGAGTTCCAATTAAAATTTCTGTTAAAAACAATTTCTGTTAAAATCCCCCAATTTCAAAAACAAATTAAACTGTAGTGAATTTATATAGATTATAAAGGTTCAATTAGTTTCTCAAAGATTGATTAAGTCTCAGTTAACTTAATCTTATGATTAAATTAACTTTTGAAACTAACTTACTGATTTATAACAAATATAAACACTTGCTAATTTAATTATCAAAGTAGCTTTGAAGATAGATTATATTTCAAAGTAATAGCAGCGGAATATGAAATTAAATATGTAGTATGGATATAGAGTAAAACTTCAAACACAGAGAATTAACCAAGAGGTTCAGTCTCAAGCCGAGACTTAGTCCTCTTCCACTTGGTGATCACCTGCCACCAAGCAATTTTATAAAAAGGATTGATACACAGCCTGTATCGGGCTTTACAACAGTTTTCACAAACTGTCCAGGTTTGACAACCTCTGCCACAGTTATACGTGGGAAAACAAATGACCAAGCCACACCAGGCTTCTTCCACAGTTATACGTGGGTAACAATTGTAAAAAGGTTTGGGATAGGGATTTTCAGTATCCCTCCGTTTAAGCACAGGAGACAGTGTGTGTAATACAAACACACTGCTCACAAATGTAAAACACTTAAACACAGTAGAGCAAGAGATAGAAAGAAGAAGGTTTAGAGTGCTCTATAGTGTTGGCAGATCAGTTCTGGACTCGTAGGAATGAGTGACTTGAAGCTCTGGTCCTTTTTCTGTAAGTTGACACTAAAATAGAGTGTCGGGATTTTCAGACTTCCAGATGTTCAAGTGATCAGCTTCTTTGAGTTTGAGTGCTTCACAGCATGGCTTTTAGGAGACGCTTCTTTCAGTCGGTTCACTGAGACTCTTTTGTTCTTCAGAATGAATGCTCGAGAGTTCTTCCTCTTTTTTTTGTGTATATGCGTATCTCCTTCTCAGTTGTAGATGTTAGATTCAGTGTAACTGTTCCATTCATATATCTTCTTGAATGATTCTCTCTTCTTTTTATACTCCTCCATATATTCCCTTTTTGTTCACCCGAGGCCGACAAGATAGATAGTCTGGAGTTGCACGTGCGATCTTCCTCGTACATTGTATTATTTCTTGATATGTCTGCAAATATCAATAAATAATGTTAGATGTATTCATCTTGCTAGACATGACCGTTAGATTAGTATTAATCAAATTGGTAAAGAAAAAGTAGAAATATAATAATAAACTGGTCGAGAAAGTATGTCACTGTGGACTTCAACTGTGGTCTTCCAACTGTGGACTTCCAACTGTGGACTTCCAACTGACTGCTGACTTCAACAAAGGGCTTGTTGTCTGTAGGCTTGCAATGGTAGCTTTTACTCCATGTAACTGTAGCCTTTCTAACTGTAGACTTGTAACATCAAATTTGTAGAGCTGTAGCCTTTGTCAACTGTAGGCTTCGATCATCTGTAGACTTAGTAGACAGAAGCTGTCTAACTGTAACCTTGACTGTAGACTTATGACTGTAGGCTAGTTCGTCTGTGAACTTGTTCCAACTGTAGACTTGTTCGACTGTGAACTTGTTCCAACTGTAGACTTGTTCGACTGTGAACTTGAGCAGAGAAAACTTTGAGCAGAAGTCTTGTAGCTGTGACCTTCGTCTGTGAGCTTTGACAATAGATAGCAGTAGACTCGTAACTGTAAGCTTGTATTAGTCTTCGACTGTAACCTTGTAACTGTGAACTTATTGCAACAGTAACTTAAGGTGACAGTTAACTGTAACTGTGACTTTGAAAATAAAACTCTGACTGTTGGCTAACAATACCAAACTTATGTAAATACTACTGTAAGCTGTTACAGTAAAGTTATGAGAGTAAGAATATGAACTGTTTAGAATAAAATACGTTTAAGTATAGAATAATAAGATTAATGCAAAGGTTTAATACATCATAATCAATGTTTAAGCATGATTTGGGATTATCAAAACAGGTGATTCCAACAATCTCCCCCTTTTTGATAATCACAAATTATGTCAGTATGAAATATAGAAGTATCAGAGAGAAGTGTGCAAAACACAGTATTAGCAAAATGAGCACAAAAATTAGGTATAATCCGCAAGGATTTCTCCTCTTTGTATAGGTTCATTTCTCCCTTTGAGTTTCCTATTTCTCCCCATTTCTCCCCCTATCTATTTCTCTTTATTTCTCCCCCTTTGTGATTAACAAAAAGAAAGACAGAATGAGAGAAAAGAAACATTGTATTAATAAGGAGTACATTACATGACCCAAAATGTGAATACATGATCCCTATCAAAAAAAAACATAAACAGACTCAATCCTCTTCATCTGGAGGTAAGGGATCTTTTCCGTTGGAGGAAGAAGATGGAGCAGGAGGTGAAGGATCAACAGGCTGAGGAATGGCAGCAGGAATGTCTGGAGGGGCAGCAACAGAGGCTCCTGAAGGCCGGTAGTGAGTAGCTTGCCGAGGGATCAGTGGTCTAAGGCTTCTGAGGGCATCAGCAGGAGACATTATGGAAGAACCACTGGGGTTGGAGACTGGTAGGGCAGGAGGAACTATAACAGGTGTGCAGTCCACATGAAGAAAAGGTAGGAGCAGATTCCTGAAATCCATGATAATGTTTCCTCCTCTGTCCATGGCAGATAAGAAGTCATCTTTGTTTTCCAAGAATTTATCCAAAGCCGGGGTCAACTCTCGTAGCTTGCTAACTTGTTCTTTGAAGGCTTGAGTTACAGGAGGCAGCTTCATAGTTTCTAGCATGAGCTTGAAGTGATTGTTCAACTGATGCTTGGTGAAAATCCGATCAAAGTAATAATCCACTTTACTTTTGATGGCCTCCTGAGAAGCAGTAGCAGCCTGCAGGTGCTCACGAACAAAGCCACTGACTTCTCTTGTAGTAGCAAGGATCTGAAGGTCTGATGTGTCATTTGCACGGGCCTGAGTAAGCTCTTCTCTGAGCAGGCTTCTAAACTGCTCAAGGTCCACAGGAGAGCTAGATGAAGGAAGGGACTTGACTGAGAATGCCACTGTCTCCTTGAAAGACTGAGTCAGATTTCCAATCACCTTCTGAATGACAGCATCCTGATTGCTAAAGTGTTCTTTTACTGATTTCTTGAAAGCCTCAAATACTTCCACAAACTGCTTGACCACTTCTTTGATGTATCGAATCTCACTGGCCACTTGTGTCTGAGAACTGCTCAGGGCAGTTAAAGAAGCAACTGATTGTCTGAGGGCCACTACTGCTCCAGTCCAGCTTTCAATTTGAGTGTGGCACACTTTCATTTCATCCATCACTTCTTTTATTGGACTTCCTACAACACATCCTAGAGATAGTTCTAAGGATTGTTCTACATTTTTCAGATCATCAAAAAGACTGGTTTTCAATTCAGCAACAGACTGTCTGATGGTCTCCTTCATTTCATTCTTTAAGGATTCAAGGTCTTCCTTGGTGGCCAATTTCTCAGTTTCTAACACTGGAGAGCTGTTAGGTAGGATGACTGGATTTCTTGGTGGTTGGTTTTCCTCATATGAATCCTCATAATTGAGTCCTAACACCATGTATCCTGGATCTGAGGTCCATCCTTCTATATCATACAGTACAGAGACTGAACCAATACGCTCCCCCTCACTTGGAGGTCTTTCCTGAGCACTTTCTACTATCTGCTCAACTCTGGGTAACTCTAAATTCTCTTCTGTAGCTCTAGCAGGTTCCATACTTGCTTCCTCTGTAGGTTCAGCAGTGAGGTTAGCCTCCTTCTCTGTTGGGTCATCAACCACTTCCATGACAACAGTAGTAGAGACCACTCCTACTTCCTGGTCAGACACTGACTTGTCTGTATACCCTATCAGAGGGCTCATACTAAGTTCTTATCCAACAGTTTCTTGATTTTCATTTAAAGCTCCAGCCTCTTCTGCTTCGACTGTATCACCCTCATCAGAGGTGTCCTTGACAAAATATTGAGATTCTTCTTCTTCTTCTGTAGACTCAGTCTCACTGTCTCTTAGAACAGGTTCTCTACTAGGTAGTTCTTTTGGAGGGCTTGCTGCTCCAAACGTCACTGTACTGACAGGACTGTGAGTAGTATCAGGATCACTCCCTTCATCAATTGGAGTGTTCTCTCTTGCAGAGTTACCAACTACTGCAGTCTGTTCATCATCTGAGTATACAGGTTCAGGCTCATCAGGCTTTAAGCCTGGATCTCTCCTATCTCTCGGTCTAGAGGGATGAGTAGAAGGGCTAAAAGTCTCATAGATTCTCTCCTCATCATTCACCCATGATTTCTTCCAGGGATTCCAACTGATCTTCATGAATTTGCAGATTACTTTCGAGATACATACACTGTTCTTTGCCACTATCAACTCTTCCTGACTTCCAGCTGCACCTTTCACTTTCAACATAACCGAAATGAGTTTAGCATGAAACAAGGCACATGATTTTGAGCTTGCCTTTATCATGTCCTCCATTTGAGCCATCAGCAACCTACAAAGGTTGACCTTCCTTCCATGCTTTAATAAGTACATCAAGTAAATATCCTGATGCTTCAAAGTTTCAAAATCTCCTCTTAGTCAGATGTGGATTAACAGGTCTTATCGAGGCGTTCCCGGTGCCACTGGATTCGACTTGAGTCCTCTTCGGCATTGGTGCATCTTCGTTAACAGTCGGGGGTCGCTTTGTTCTGGCCATTGGAATTGAATGAGGTTTCGAGGTTCGGTTGAAGGTTTAGGGTTTAGGACTTGAGAGAGCAAGGGTCAAGATGAGTGGATTGAGATATGTTCGATGTTCTCAATTTTATCATTTAGGGATTTAGAAATAAAAGAATAAAGAAAAGAAACGGTTCGAATTCCCGCAAAAAATAAAATAAGATTAAACAGCGAAACAGCCTACAGAGAGATGTAACAGTGAGGTACACCGGTGAGGTCTAACTGTGAGGTTTCAACTGTGAGGTCTAACTGTGAGGTCTAACTGTGAGGTTTCAACTGTGAGGTTTCAACTGTGATATAGTTAATCATACCTAACTCATGTTTGATGTAACTTAATCTCTCAGAATTCAAAGGCTTTGTAAAAATATCAGCTAACTGATGTTCAGTGCCAATGAACTCAAGAGTGATATCACCTTTTTGATAATGATCCCTCAGAAAGTGATGTCTTACATCAATATGTTTTGTCCTAGCATGAGATACTGGATTTTTTGAAATGTTAATAGCACTTGTATTGTCACACCTTATAGAGACATGTTTGAATTGATATCCATAGTCTAGTAAAGTGTGTTTCATCCACAAGATTTGTGCACAACAGCTACCAGCAGCTATATACTCAGCTTCGGCAGTAGATAATGCAACAGAATTCTGCTTCTTACTACACCAAGATACTAGTGACTTGCCTAAAATGTGACATGTTCCAGAGGTGCTCTTTCTATCTAACTTGCAGCCAGCAAAATCAGCATCAGAATAACTTAATAAATCAAATGATTGTCCTTTTGGATAAAATAATCCCAAATTGGGAGTATGTTTTAGATATTTGAAAATCCTTTTAACAGCAGTCAAATGAGACTCTTTTGGATTGGCTTGAAACCGAGCACACATGCATACACTGAACATGATGTCAGGTCTACTGGCAGTAAGGTACAGTAGACTACCTATCATACCTCTGTAATTGGTTTGATCCACTGGTTCACCAGTTTCATCACTGTCCAACTTGCAAGTGGTGCTCATAGGTGTGTCACTGCCTTTGGTTCCATCCAAAGAAAAACGTTTTAGAAGATCTTTAATATATTTACTTTGGTTTAAAAAAATACCATTTTTATTTTGAAAGATCTGAAATCCAAGGAAAAAATTTGAGTTCTCCCATTAAACTCATTTCAAACTCATTTTGCATTATTTTTGAAAAATCAACACATAAAGAATTTTTTGAAGATCCAAAAATAATATCATCCACATAAATTTGAACTATTAATACATCTTTAGAAATCCATTTAATAAAAAGAGTAGGATCAGCTATCCCTTTAGTAAATCCTTTTGAAATAAGAAAAGAGCTGAGCCTATCATACCAAGCTCTTGGAGCTTGCTTTAAACCATATAAAGCTTTAGATAGTTTAAAAACATGATTAGAAAAATGGGGATTTGTAAAACCAGGAGGTTGTTCCACAAATACATCCTCAATTATATATCCATTTAGAAAAGAACTTTTAACATCCATTTGATATAGTTTGAAATTCAGATGAGCAGCATAAGCAAGTAATATCCTAATGGCCTCTAGTCTAGCCACGGGTGCAAAGGTTTCCTCATAGTCTATTCCTTCTTCCTGACTATACCCTTGTGCAACTAGCCTAGCTTTGTTTCTGATTATATTACCAAACTCATCAACTTTGTTTCTAAACACCCATTTAGTGCCTATGGTAAGAGTGTCTTTAGGTCTTTCCACTAATTCCCAAACTTTGTTTCTTTCAAACTGATTTAGTTCTTCTTGCATAGCCATTACCCAGAATTCATCACTGATAGCATCATTGACATTTTTGGGTTCAAGCTGTGAAAGAAAAGCTTGATGTTCAACCTGATTTCTTAGAGAAGCTCTAGTTTGTGTTCCTCTATCAAGATTACCAACAACAGCATCTAAAGGATGATTCTTTAGAATCCTAGTTGATTTGGTAAAGGTTGGACTAGAGATTTTAGGTTCATCTATAGGTTCGGGTTCTACAGAGGAAGATTCTGGAAAAAGTCCAGAACTGGATGTTTTTATTGCAGGTTCTTTAGATTTGTCATTTAGGTCCAGAACAGATAAGTCTTCTTCAACATCTTCAAGAGAAGTTTTAGACTCATGTGGATCAGTCTCATCAAACTTGATGTGAACAGATTCTTCCACACATTTGGTTTTCTTATTGAACACTCTATAGGCTTTACTAGACATAGAGTAACCTAGGAAAATTCCTTCATCACTTTTTGGAGCAAATTTATCAAGATTATCTTTAGTATTCAGAATAAAGACTTTGCAACCAAAAACTCTAAAGTAATTAACCTTAGGCTTCCTATTATTCCACAACTCATAAGGGGTTTTCTTAAGAATCGGTCTAATCAAGACTCTATTAATAACATAGCAGGCTGTATTTACAGCTTCAGCCCAAAAGTGAACAGGCAGGTCATATTCATTAAGCATAGTTCTAGCAATTTCTTGCAGGGTTCTGTTTCTTCTTTCCACTACACCATTCTGTTGGGGTGTCCTAGGGGCAGAAAAATTATGAGAATAGCCATTGAGTGAGCAGTAAGATTCAAATTCTCGATTCTCAAACTCACGGCCATGATCACTCCTCAAGGTCTTAATCTTAAGTCCACTAAGATTTTCTACAGACTTAGAGTATTTAACAAAGGAAGAGCAGGCTTCACTTTTGTGAGCTAGAAAATATACCCAAGTATATCTAGAAAAGTCATCTACAAGAACATATACATAGTGCTTCCCATTTAGACTTGAAATTCTTGATGGTCCAAACAAATCCATGTGAACCAGTTCAAGTGGTTGAGAAGTTGAAACTTCTTTCTTTGGTTTAAAAGAAACTTTGTGTTGTTTTCCCTTTTGACAGGGATTACACACTTTGTCATTTGGGAATTCAAGCTTAGGTAAGTCTCTAACTAGGTGTTTCTTAGAGAGTTTTCTAAGTGAGTGAATGTTGCAGTGTCCTAATCTCCTATGCCACAACCAAGACTCTTTATGAAAAGCATTTAAGCAAGTAACATTATGTTTAGCTAAAGTGTTTAAGTCAACAGCATAAACATTTTCATTTCTTAAGGCAGAAAATATTAAAGCATTTTTGGAATTATAAACATCACAAGAATTGTTTTCAAACTTGACATTAAAGCCATCATCACACAATTGAGAAATGCTAAGTAGGTTGTACTTAAGTCCATCAACAAATAAAACTTTGGAAATTAATACTGAGTCAGAGTTACCAATCTGGCCTAGGACGATGATTTTTCCTTTTGAGTTATCACCAAAAGTGACATATCCTCCATCAACCTTTATTAAGCTTTTGAAGCACGAATAATCCCCAGACATGTGTCTTGAACATCCACTGTCTAAGTACCATACCTTCCTGTAATTGCTTTTCAAACAGATTTCCTACAAAACAGATTAGACAAGAAATGACTTTGGTACCCAGATTTTCTTGGGTCCAGATATGTTAGCAATCAAGGATTTAGGTACCCAGATTTGTTTTATGGGTCCCATACAATTAATAGATGCAACAGATTTAGAGAGATATACTTTATTTGATCTACAACTATTTAAATAACCAGTTGAGGCATACGAATTTCCAAAACCGGAACTAGCAGGATTTTTTTCAGACTTGGAAATAAATCGGGTTTTAGTAAGCTGTCTTTGTCCAGGTTGGTATCCCAATCCAGTAGCATACTTAGGTGCAACTTGCTTTCCTAGTAGTTGGGTTAGAGTGTCTTTTCCATTTGTGAATGTTTCTAAGTCCTTTCTAAGTTGTTCATTAGATAGTTTCAGTTCTGTATTCTCCTTTAATAATTGAACATTTTTCTCTTTTTCTACATCAAGTGCAGACTTGACACTTGCAGTAAGAGCATGCTGTTTCTTTAAAGACTTATATTTATCCTTTAGTTCATTACACGTTTCTTCCAGCATATTACAGTATTCAGTCAATTCATCTTTAGACATATTTTCAGAATCAGAACCAGATTCTGCTTCACCTTCAGAATAATAAGAGTTTAGAGTGGGAGTGTCTAAGGTTACCTCAGATGTGTTTGTCATGAAACACATATTAGCACGATTTCTTTCAGAATCACTGGACTCTGATTCACTTGTGCTGTCTTCTGAAGCACTCCAGGTGGCCTTCATAGCTTTCTTATAATTCTTGTCCTTGTACTCATATTTCTTCTTGAATTTTAACTTAGGACAGTCAGCTTTGATGTGTCCTTTCCTTTTACATTCATAGCAAACTATGTCCTCTTCTTTATCAGTTTTCTTCCAATATTTCTTCCACTTACCTTGTCTATCATACTTACCCTTGTAGTTTGGTTTCCTGAAGAACTTCTTCTTCCTATAGAACTTCTTGAATCTCCTTGCTATTTGTGCCATCTCGGCATCACTGTCAGAATCTAAGTCTTCACTAGATGAGCTTTCAGTTGGTATATGCACTTTCTCCTTGTCTTTGCTCTTTGATGCAGTAGACTTAAAAGCTACAGATTTTCGTTTTGGTTCCTCATCTTCCTCTTTATTCACCTTTAGCTCTTCTTCGTACATCATCAGCTTACCAATTAGCTCCTTGACAGGCAAAGTTCCAATGTCACAGGATTCTCTAATTGAAACGGATGTGCCTCTCCATCTGTCAGGCAGACATCTCAATAATCTCATGATTTGCTCCTTTGCTGGAACAATCTTCCCGAGTGAGCTCATTGTGTTGACTATCTCATTAAACCTGAGATACATATCAGAAATAGGTTCATCAGCTTTCATCTTAAAGTTATCATATTTGATAGTATAAGTGTTTAACCGCATTTCCTTGACATTAGTTGTTCCTTCATGAGAAACAGCTAAGGTGTCCCAGATTTCAAAAGCAGTTTTACAAGCAGAAATTCTATTGAATTCCTCATCTCCTAGAGCACAGTAGAGAGCATTCACAGCCTTACAATTATTATTGTAAGCTACTTTAGTAGGTTCATCCCAAGTTATTCTTTCAGTTTCTGGAATCTTGTATTGAGACTCTATAGCAGTCCAAATATCAAAACCCATACTTTCCAAATGAATTTTCATTTTGAGCTTCCATTGGGCATAATTCACACCATTAAAGAAGGGTGGCCTGTTAGTAGCAGCACCTTCTAGTCTATTATCCATAAGGAAATTCTAGAAAATGTTTTAAAGAGATAAAATTTAGAACTAACAGAAATTTAAGATCTTTTAGATAAAACTACAATCACAGTGTAAAAACAGAGAGTTAAAATAAAACTTTGAGCAAGTATAACAGAGATAAACACAACCTCTGATACCAAATGTTGGTCGGAGTGGACACTCAAGAGGGGGGGTGAATTGAGTTCCAATTAAAATTTCTGTTAAAAACAATTTCTGTTAAAATCCCCCAATTTCAAAAACAAATTAAACTGTAGTGAATTTATATAGATTATAAAGGTTCAATTAGTTTCTCAAAGATTGATTAAGTCTCAGTTAACTTAATCTTATGATTAAATTAACTTTTGAAACTAACTTACTGATTTATAACAAATATAAACACTTGCTAATTTAATTATCAAAGTAGCTTTGAAGATAGATTATATTTCAAAGTAATAGCAGCGGAATATGAAATTAAATATGTAGTATGGATATAGAGTAAAACTTCAAACACAGAGAATTAACCAAGAGGTTCAGTCTCAAGCCGAGACTTAGTCCTCTTCCACTTGGTGATCACCTGCCACCAAGCAATTTTATAAAAAGGATTGATACACAGCCTGTATCGGGCTTTACAACAGTTTTCACAAACTGTCCAGGTTTGACAACCTCTGCCACAGTTATACGTGGGAAAACAAATGACCAAGCCACACCAGGCTTCTTCCACAGTTATACGTGGGTAACAATTGTAAAAAGGTTTGGGATAGGGATTTTCAGTATCCCTCCGTTTAAGCACAGGAGACAGTGTATGTAATACAAACACACTGCTCACAAATGTAAAACACTTAAACACAGTAGAGCAAGAGATAGAAAGAAGAAGGTTTAGAGTGCTCTATAGTGTTGGCAGATCAGTTCTGGACTCGTAGGAATGAGTGACTTGAAGCTCTGGTCCTTTTTCTGTAAGTTGACACTAAAACAGAGTGTCGGGATTTTCAGACTTCCAGATGTTCAAGTGATCAGCTTCTTTGAGTTTGAGTGCTTCACAGCATGGCTTTTAGGAGACGCTTCTTTCAGTCGGTTCACTGAGACTCTTTTGTTCTTCAGAATGAATGCTCGAGAGTTCTTCCTCTTTTTTTTGTGTATATGCGTATCTCCTTCTCAGTTGTAGATGTTAGATTCAGTGTAACTGTTCCATTCATATATCTTCTTGAATGCTTCTCTCTTCTTTTTATACTCCTCCATATATTCCCTTTTTGTTCACCCGAGGCCGACAAGATAGATAGTCTGGAGTTGCACGTGCGATCTTCCTCGTACATTGTATTATTTCTTGATATGTCTGCAAATATCAATAAATAATGTTAGATGTATTCATCTTGCTAGACATGACCGTTAGATTAGTATTAATCAAATTGGTAAAGAAAAAGTAGAAATATAATAATAAACTGGTCGAGAAAGTATGTCACTGTGGACTTCAACTGTGGTCTTCCAACTGTGGACTTCCAACTGTGGACTTCCAACTGACTGCTGACTTCAACAAAGGGCTTGTTGTCTGTAGGCTTGCAATGGTAGCTTTTACTCCATGTAACTGTAGCCTTTCTAACTGTAGACTTGTAACATCAAATTTGTAGAGCTGTAGCCTTTGTCAACTGTAGGCTTCGATCATCTGTAGACTTAGTAGACAGAAGCTGTCTAACTGTAACCTTGACTGTAGACTTATGACTGTAGGCTAGTTCGTCTGTGAACTTGTTCCAACTGTAGACTTGTTCGACTGTGAACTTGTTCCAACTGTAGACTTGTTCGACTGTGAACTTGAGCAGAGAAAACTTTGAGCAGAAGTCTTGTAGCTGTGACCTTCGTCTGTGAGCTTTGACAATAGATAGCAGTAGACTCGTAACTGTAAGCTTGTATTAGTCTTCGACTGTAACCTTGTAACTGTGAACTTATTGCAACAGTAACTTAAGGTGACAGTTAACTGTAACTGTGACTTTGAAAATAAAACTCTGACTGTTGGCTAACAATACCAAACTTATGTAAATACTATTGTAAGCTGTTACAGTAAAGTTATGAGAGTAAGAATATGAACTGTTTAGAATAAAATACGTTTAAGCATAGAATAATAAGATTAATGCAAAGGTTTAATACATCATAATCAATGTTTAAGCATGATTTGGGATTATCAAAACAGGTGATTCCAACAGTGAGCATATTACTCCTACCAAAAATGCCAAATTACTAAATAATTATATCAAATGAGTGGCCCCATTCAACCAACATTATGGTAAACAAGAAACTGTTTGTGCTCTATGAGTTTAAACTATGATCCATGTTCATCCTGAATGAAAACAAACTGAAAATGGTGAATACAAAATATTGTTTGAGAAGAATGATGTAAAACTAAGTTCTATTTCATCTTATATGATGATAAAATTCAAACAATAAACATATATCTACAGTATGAGCTATGTTATCCTAAACTACGATCTCCCTTGTACATACCAGAAGACATCAAACTACATGGGTACCTCCATGCTTCATTTACGCTATTCATTTTGTTCTTCATTATATTTCACATCTGAAAGGACCCCATAGAAACTTTCCACTTTCCACCTTGTATCACCTACATTTCTAGGCCAACATCCTGGTGAATCTCGAGTGACAATCAAATACAAGTCCTAGATTGCGAATAAGGTCAGCGTTCGATGCTCAATTTGTTTCCCATTGGAGGTTATATGTTATGGATACTTTGTTGTGAGAATGGTCAAAAGTGTTCCAATATAATTATCTCCATACTCATGTTCTATCAAATATTGGGTATGGAGATTCACATGTTTTTTACTATCATACCCACAAACAAGACATTAAACTGGGCATCTATAGTCCATTCTCTATAATCGTAAAATAAGAAATCCCCCTTCCGTACTGTATTATGTTAAACTAAACAGTAATTCAAAAACAATTCGTGGATAGATTCCCATCATCATGTAAATGTTAGAGCACTATGTTATTTAGTCTTTGGGTCCATCCCCAGGAAACATATACTCTACCTTCCTTCTTACTTCTCATCATATGTATCCCAGGAGCACATGTTGTGATGTGTACTTTTTTTTCCATTCACATCGGTCTTACAACTGTATTGTCACAAGTCCCTATACAAGGATATCCCCTCGTGGTCCTGAAAACATTATGTGAAACATTAAGAAATCTTAAGAATGAACGGTGGGTTGATTCCATCCCTTTACAGGATATGTAGGAACGCCCAGACATTTTCTCTTCATGTCTATCCTAGTAAATCGTTCCTTCTCCATAGTTTCCCCTATTGGGTTTTTTTCTCTTTAACAGTAGCTTATAGTATGATATGGACTTCTTTTTTCCCTCATTAATGACGGGTTTTTGACAGAAACACAATGTGCCCTTACCTCCATAACATCCTCTTATACCTTTCATCCTAACAACTTGATGTTAAACTACATGACATTTTAAAAAGTACATATAGCTTGATTCTAATCGTCGTGGGATACGTAGGAACGCCCAAATATTTCATCTTTGGTCCAGCCCAGTTCCCTTGATCATTTCAGCACCCTTGACCTGATATTCCCCCTTGGGATTATTCACAGTGTGGTGTGGACTTCTCCTATCAACATTATCATCACATATGCTTTATCACGTCATGTTCATTCCCTTTAGAACCTTGAACTAAACCTTCATTGGAGCCGGTCAATGTTTAAAATTTATAATCCTACTAACTACAGTATATGTGGCAAGCAGGTTCGAACCCACAGGGATGGTAAATTTGGCCACTAATCTTCTAAAAACGTGGTAAACTCCACTATTGTCAGCAGTAGAGTGACTTTTCTATTTTTTTCAATTTTTTTTCTTTTTTTTATAAGCAGAAGCGTGACCGAACATTGGAAAACATGTTTAAAAACTAAATTGAATCTAGAGACAGTTGTTAAACATGGAATAACAGAGATATAGAATACCGATAAAAAGAACAATCTATTAAAACGTTTGAAGAGTAATCTTCATTCTACTGGTTTTGAAGGTGCTTCAATTCACTTATAGGCTGTAGTAGAGTACCACTGTAAAGTGGATGACTCACCTCACTCACCAGGAGTTAAGTCACACAATCCAACCAATTTAAGAGTTCGCCATTCCAAAATTAATCAACCGTGAACTATTTGAAAATTAACAGCAAGAAAATGTCATTATAAGTCTTGAAGTATTTTGAATCTATTACCTTTTTAGAAGTGTTTCCACAATCAATCTTGCCAAATGAACGTGAAATTTGGATATTAAATTTTGGTGGAACAATGCAATTGAATGAATTCAGTATCGATCTCGCCGATCAATACCGAATACATTAAAATGATAAAGTGAATAGAGAATTTAATGATAAATAGTTGAAATTCAATATATCCCCGAACTAGAGAATTATATAGACATTATCTCTATTAACATGTATACCAAGATCATTCTATTAAAAAAGAGAAGAATTAAGAAAATAGAGGAAGTAAACTCCCTATGCTAGCATAAACTATTGTTGCTCCTTCCCTCCTTTAGCTTAAGAAGTGGTTCCAAAGTCACTCTCTGGTTTCCTCTCCTCGACAATGGCTCTTCAGATGTGTTGAATAAATGAGTGTCTAATTCATTCCCCCAAATACTGCTGCTTTCTATGCTTTAAGTACCCACTTTCTTCTGCTACTCATCACTGAACATCTTCCACCGACATTGAAAACCCTTCACAAATGCACCGCACAACGTGCATTTTTTCACAACTGGCACATCGTGCTAGTGATTCCCTTGTAACTAACTTCTGATAAGTTAGTTAAGCGAACCTGGATGGGGTTTTAGTTACTGAATGAACCTGCAAAAGAAAAATAAACAACACAGTTATGACACGAAGGAAATAAAAATTTATTGTTTAAGAAAATAAAAAGTATTTTAAAATAATTAATAACTCTTAAGTAATGTTGTTAAATAAATTATTTTATTAGCATTACAAACAATTAGTAATTTTATTTTAATTAACTATAACGAAATAAAATTAATTAAAGATAAATCACGAAAAATTACGTATTTAAGTTGAATGAATTTTTTAATAAAATATTTATTAGTTTTTTTAAATATAAAAAGTTTTATTAATTATTAATTTTGATGCTAAATTTTTTATAAGTTATTATTTTTATTAATTTTTCAACATTTTTAAATTAAATTATGAACATATGTTTATTATTATTTTCAAAGTTTATATTATTAACATTTTAAGTTAACTAGTTTAGTTTAACTATAAATTAATTTATAACATATTATTAGTATTTTATTTTATAAAAAATGTATTATTAAATAAATATTAATATGTATTATTAAATTATAATTAATAAGATTTTTAATAATATATCCTAATTTGATTTTAGAAATAATTATCAATTAATTAAGTAAAATTTTATTCATGTATAAAAATTTTGCTTTATAAAATATATTATGTAAGTTATTTATTTATAATTTTTAATGTTTAATGTTTTTTTAGTTTGAGTTTTTATTTTAACTATTGTTTTAATTCATTAGTTGCTTTTTTATTACGTTTTTTAATTTCTTTACCCCTCCCCCCACCAAATCGGATCAACAGGGGGGTACGGTTCTGTTTTCTCCTCCAAACAGAGCAGCGGCAGTCCGGCTTCCCTCGGCTCCAGCGCGGTGCGGCGGCTCAAATCGGCTCTTCCTATCAAGGCAGTGCGGTGCAGCAGCAAGCTCGGTGATGGCAAGTTCTTCCTCAAGCACAGCAGGTCCCCAGCCTATATTCCTCCTCAAAAACCCATTCTCCATCAAACAACGGCGTGGACCTATATGGAATCCTCATGGCGTCGGCTGAACAACAGTTCATCTTCTTCAGAGAGGCCGACGCGTAGTGGGCTTCATCCAGGAGACGACTTCTCCCTTCAGCTCCGGTGGACTTCAATTGCCGTAGTGGCATGGGGTAAAGTCCTCTTCTGCAGCAGCGATATCGGCCTCGGCTCGAACTCTAACTCAAGCCAGGCGCTGTGCTGGTCACCCACAACGGCAGTCTGCTGGTTCCCACATCGGGTTCGGCTCAGATGAACCCTCCAGCTTCATCAACAACACCACTACCCACCACTAACTCAGCCTCATAATGATCCAGAGGCAATGACATTCATCCCTGAAAAAGCGGACTCCTGTTCACAACGATAGTGGTACAACGACGACCCTGTAATTTTTTTCTGGAATTGTTATCTGGTTAATGTTTGTGAAGGTTTATTGACTAAAAGTGTGGTTGTGACGTTGTCAATGCTTCGGGAAAGAACGTTGTGTGTAAGTGGGTGCTGGAGAGGTGTAATGGTGAGTGGGGTTGAGGAAAGGTGATGTAGTGAGAAGTGACCAATGTTCTTAGAAACATGGGATAAAGCAGGAAAGCAGAACGATGAGAAAGAGGTGAAATGGTGAGGTGTAGAAGAAACAAAGTATATTGGTGAGGTACTGTGGATGGAGGGTCACTAAAATACTTAAATGAAAAAACGAGGTCACCTATAGAATGGGGAGCCCTGGTCACCGTTAAGAAAAATGAAAAGGTCATTGTTTGTTAATTGATATAAGGTCATTGATTGAATTAAAGTTACCAATATACTTGAATAAAGTCGCCATAACAAATAAAATTAAAATACACACCGTTGCGCCATTCAAATAAAAGATCACCATTATGTAACAATAATAAAAGGGTCACTGGTTGAATTATAATGGTGGCTTAAAAAAATCGAACTTAATAATTAGAACTTAAGTTATTTAAAACAAGGATTAAAAATAATTAATTTCAAGAAATCTAAAAACCATTAATTAAAACGGTATTTTTTTTAAACTTAAAACATTAAAATTATAATAAAATGTATTAATTTATAACACTTAAATTATGAACTAAATAATTAATAAACTAAATTATTAGAAAACACAAATTAAAATTACTAAATAATTAATTACAAGGTAGCATTGAATAAAAATGAAGAGTAACGGTGACCCTTAAGGTTACCGATAGTTATAGTCTACCTCATCAGTAGACTAAAACCAAAAGAAAAAGAATAAATAATCAAACTGCATACATAAAATTAATCAATTAAGGATTAAATACTTAAAATTAATTAATTAAATAAACATTTGAATACATAAAATAAAAAGGGAACTACTTTATTTAATTAGAACCTTTAATTCTTAACTTAATTAACTAGCAGGACGATTAGACATGTTAATAATTAATGTTAAGATATCTTAATGAATCCATATTAAAGAATAAAGTATTGGAATAAAGTCTAAGTTGATTAAAACACAAAAAAAGATGTTAAAAGATTATTTATGATTAAAATCAGATTATTAAATAGTGAGCGGATTGGCATTAACACAACAAATAAACAAATAATAAATTTAGATAAAATAAGTAAGATTAAAATTATTAATTTAAAGACTAAAAATGAATAGTGAGTTATAAAAATTGTTTAATTGAAAAAATTAACTATAAAAAATACAAAAGTACAATTATTTAGTATAAAGTTCTTGAATAATTAATTAAATCATTAAAAATTTAGTATAAAGATGTGGCACAACTATGAAAAAATAGATCCACATCAAATTCCACCACACTTGATCATTGTTTGTCCTCAAACAATCTAATGTTTTATTGTCATTGAGAAATAGAAAAATGTTTTTATTGAATTGCTCAAAATGTAACATATCCAGAACATTCAACAGAGGACTTCAAGGCTTTCATTCAGAATAGAAAATAATTTTATCATTTGAATCATACAAAGAACAAATACTCAAAGACAGTCAAGAGAGTAATGAATCAACATGAAATAAATGTGCCATGCCTCATATGTGGTACTGCTTAGTGACTAACATCTACTCGGGCATAAGTTCTAAGTCCAAGAATGAAAAGAGGTAAAATATAAATGGAATTAAGACCTTAACCAAGGAACATTGTACTTTGACAGAATCCTAGGTTCCAAAAATAATTATTTTTTTTTCGAATCACCTTATTGATTCAACCTAAATGATTTCTATATAATCCAATTGTCCCCTTCTTCATTTGGCGTTCATCATTCCCCTCACCTTAATGAATTCATTTTTGACCCTAGACACTTTATTTTATTTTTCCCAAGCCATGTATCATTGTGCTAAGCACTGTGCAATGCACTTATTCAAGGTGAACAAAGGCCATAAAGTTAACAAAAAAGCACCCAACATCTAGGGTCTCAGAGACTCACCGTGGGATCACAGATGCCCAAATTACTTCAGTTTCAAAAGTTTTATATAAAACACATTTACATTGGCTCATTAAAGAAATTAAATTTTATAATTAAAAGATGAATGAGACCCCTAGAATTAGAATCAAACTTCCAGTTCGAAGGGTTATGATCATAATTCCATTAAATGAGTACCCATATTACTCTGAAAATTTGACTCTAAACTATATTTCCACTAAATCGCTAAGCAAGATCACCCAACAATCATCCAAATTCATTAATTTCAAATAAAAAAAAATCATAACTACCAGCAAGGAACTTTTCCTAAGGAATGACCCATTTGGGTACAGTGTAAAGCCTAAAATTGTACAAGAATTTTGAGAAATTTTGAAAACTCTTAACCATTTTTACCATAAATTTTGAGTTTCAGTGGGAATTGATGAGCTTACATTTAAGCACAGTTTAACACAGTCAAGAATTGACCCCCTACCCCACACTTAAAACTCAAATTTTTCCCCAACGTTGACTTCTAAATATGAAGAAAAACATTTAATCAATTAAGGACCAAAATAGATTTTCAATTTAGAAAATTTATGACATGAATAAAGGGTTTCTATGATCTTCAAAAACATTGTTTGACACAATGAATAAATAATCAGAAGGTTCATTAGCAAGTATATGAATTAACATTTAATCCAATGACAAATATTTTCCATTAAAGTTCAAACAAGGCATGCAAATTATCGGTGCAGAGTGGATTGAGTGTACGGAAATTCAGAAAATATTATTCAAATGGATGTTCAATATAGTAGAAAGATGTATGCTAAACACTCTATAGGCTAATCGGTTCCAATGAAAAACACAACTACCAGAAAACTTGTACACTCCCACACTTAATTTCATACAGTTAAAGATTATTTCAATATTTATCAATGAATTCAAATTCAAGCAAGAGGCACAAGCAGAATTTTTCAATTCAACTTAGTGAAACGAAACAAATGTTTTTTAGTATGCAAGATATGCAGTAGATTTAACGAAAATATGTAGCAGAATTGTTTTATACAAGCATAATTTTTTAAAAAAACAGGAGCAAATAGAGAAGAATTGTTTTCATGCAAGACAAGCAGTATATTTTTTAAATTAGTAAGGAGAAGAAAAAATGGAAAAGAAACTAATGAATAGAATACTTCCCTGAATAGATTTATCATTAATACTCATCTTGGATATTCCACTCCTTAAATGACACAACATCAGCTTCCAAGAAACACAGAGCATGTAAACTAGGAACAAATATCCAGCAGAGATAGAGCATACATAAGACAACAAAGAAGTACTTTATTCAACACTAAATATTTAAAAAAATGAGAACAATGAAAGAGCATGGGTTGACTCCCATGAAGCACTGAATTTAATGTCTTCAATTAGAAATTATTTAATTACAATATATATTTATTAACACAACAAAAACCATGGGGTGCATCTCATGAAGCGCAAGATTTAAAGTTTCCAAGAAGACTCAATTTCCCTAGATATTTCTATCCATGGTCATTTAATGGAAATGAATTATTAATAATGTGAACTTCACTATTATCTAATGATTCAAAAATAGGATCTACCAATACATTCTCATCTACAGTTCCAAACAATATTCTCAAAAGTTCTATTAAGAAAACAATTACTAATATACTATCCAACCTATTTTGGCCTCCAAAAAAAACTTCCTATACTTTAAAAATGTTCAATTGCTTCCTATGAAAATCTCCAATTTGACCAGGAATACATACATATCTTTCCACACACATAGAGGTCATCTCCAACTCGGAATTCGAAGAAACAACATCAGCACACTCTTTAGTATTTTAACCGAATGATCTCATCATAGCTCGCACAAAAGACAACTCAGAAAACTCCCGGAAGAAGTAATCATACTTAGGTTCCAACAGGTGGTACACAATGTCCACAGATAACTCAAATGAAGTGAATATTTCATGTTCACTTTGGAATTCATCACAAACAACATCAAACTGATCGAGAAAGAATATTCCTAAAAAATAAACTTGCTCATAAAGGGCACAATTTAGTTTTTCATCAAGACTCAGATCAGAACATTCTCTAACATCAGAAACCCTTAGACAGTTGACTTCATAATGAGAACATTCAAAAATGGGATGATACAGTTTAGGAAAATAACGTGACTCACTCTCTAAAATGGGTTCTAGGGAATGATTTTTCTCATCTAGATGAAGGAGTGGGACATGAATAGAAGCTTGAATAAACGTTTCATTAGGACAAGGAATCAAAATCTCTACTACCTCAAGAGGAAAAGAACCATACTCAGTTGGGGAATCAATTTTAAAACATTGATTCTTAGCAACATCTATCAAATCACAACCACCCACATGTTGAGGCTTTTCAAACACTAAAAACTCCTCCACATTATCACTAGCTTGGAGAGTGAGTTTCCCCTTGGACACATCTATGAGAGCACCACCTGTAGTAGGGAATTGTCTCCCAAAGATGATTGGGACCTTTTCATCACACTCTATATATAAGATAAATAAGTTTGTGGGTTGTGTCAGTTTTCCTACACTCACTAATAAATCATCCACCCTCCCTGAAGGGTGTTTGAGCGACCTTTTAGCAAGTTGAAGAAAAACAGAAGTTGGTTGCAAGTCCCTAAGACCCAAAATTCTAAACAGGGTGTAAGGAATAAGATTGATGCTTTCCCCTAAGTCACACAAATAATTAAGTAGCTCACTTGCAATAATTTTGCATTGAATAATAAAGCTACTAGGAACCTTCAATTTTGGAGGCAACTTCATTAACAAGATGACACTACATTCCACATTGATATTTACTTTATCCAACATCTCCCAATATTTTTTGTTTTTTGGAATCCTTTTTTTACAAGAAACATAAGAAGGGATTTTATCTAAGGCTTCTACAAATGGCATGTTGATACTAATGTTTCAAATAATTTTAAGAAACCTCAAATAATCAGGTACATTATTCTTCTTCACTCTTTCAGGGAAGGGAATGGGAGGGGCATAAATTTTAAGAACAGGTTGTTTATTATCCTTCTCCTCAATTCCATTTTTTTCTTTTCTTAATTAATTAATTCCCAGTTCATTTTCCTCGGTTATTAGACTTTTTCAGATGTAAGTTCAACATTCTGTTCAGGTTAAAAAAAGGTGTCTAGATACCCAAATTCTATTTCAAGCATATTTTCCTTTCTAGATTCAGTTTTTTCATCAGTTTTAGTTTTCCCAAAGTGAAGCTTTACTTGTTCTTGGGTTTGAAGGCCATATCAAGTGGTTACAACAATTGTATTCTCTCTTGGATTAAGAATTTAAGTGTTTGGAAGCTTGTCCATTTCTTTATCACCTCGATCCTTAGCTATTTGAATAATTTTATGTTCTAAATTTTGAATCATACCGTATTTTTGTAGGACCCCGGGACACCCTGAGAGGGGAGGGGTGAATCTGGGTGACAAATTTTTCTTCTTAAAGTTGTGGATCTTGTTCCCACGTTGGTAGGAACTCGTTAAACCTGTATGATGGATATGATCAGTAATAAAACATTCACATGTAGAGAGATGACACATCTATTTTTACTTGGTTCACCACTAAGGGCTACGTCCATGGAGCATACGCCGACAGGTTGTCAGTCGTACCAAAATCCACTATGCTTCACTAGCTGTAGATTGCAAAGGTTCGGGTACAGTCACTCTGTCCCAGGCTCACTGCCTTTACAAAGGTTCAGGGATAGCTCACTGCTTCCCTCGGGTCACTCCCGTTGACTCCCCCTGGCTCACTGCCGTTGGTGAAGTCCCACTCAGTTTATAGACGTGAAGGTCTCTTCAATAGATGTGCATTGAAGTTCTTTGTCTCCTGTTTAGCATGAGACTTTGCTTGCATCAGGGTTTAGATTTGATGCTCTTTTCAGTTCAATCCTTATTCTTTAGTGAAATGAATGAATGTACTAGATCCCCTTTTCTTCGTTTTCCTGAATCACAATCACTTATGTGATTGCTTAATAAATGATGCTCAACTTACTTGGCATCGTCAGAATCAGTTCATAATGTATGCATGAGATCATGTATGTATCATTTATATTTCTTCTTCAATCCCACTTTTCACCGAATGTATCGGGCAATCTCCCGGCTTTGGTGCAGCTACAAAAAGACCGGCGGGCGTCAGCAGTACCTGGCGTGCTTCTCCAAGCCCGGCACACCAGTCTCCATACGACGCGCAAGTCTTCGGCGCGCAGGTCCAAACTGGCGCGTAGGTCTCACCAAACCACCTGCGTGACACTGCCTTCCTCAACTCTTAACCTGCACGACTCACTTCCTTTCTCACCCAAACCACCTTGGGCGCACAACCAACAACCGGAACACAACTTCAAATATTGGCGCGCAAGTCCACCTGCGCGACCACACACAATACTTGCGTGACTTCCACACCTGCGCGACGGGAGCTCTGATTTTTCTAAGTGTTGAACTCTGTAAGAATTGAGGAGGGGTCAACCTATATTTATAGGCAAACTGGACCCCCTGTGCGGTGGCGCGCAAGTCACTCCTTGGTGCGCAAGTCTCGGTGCACAACTCATCTCCCCTAGCCTCTATCGCGCAAATCACTTTCACAACCCAACCAATACTTGCATGACCTTATTTCCTTAGCCATATTTTGAAGTTCTATTCTTGGAAAACAATAGGCGCGTAAGTTCCAATCCTCCTAGGTACCGGCGCGCAAGTCCACTTGCGCGACCTAACCAACACTTATGCGACCCTTATCCCTTTTCCATATTTTGATGTTCTGATCCTCAAAAACAAGTGGCGTGAAAGTTTCCTCTCCTTAAAGTGTACAACGTGCAAGTACCTTTTCCAAAATCACTTATCTTCATTTGTTGATTTTGAGGCCCTGAAATTTGGCAAACACTGGAAAACAGCACCACCTTGTATCTGATCTTTTTGTACCGCCTCCAGATCATCCATTCCTTTGTCGATGTTCCTTGAATAAAACATGGATCATTATCCACATTCTTTGAAATCAACATGCCACTATGGAATCTCCTTTTTCAACAAATTTGTATGTCGTTTGTTTGCTTTGTCAACAAGCACGATCACCTCAAAATCACTTCTTCTTGGTGATATGTATCCTTCAACAACTTTTCTGCTTTTATCAAAAACTCCACTATTGTGATATGTATTCTTTGAAGGAATAACTTTAGCATCATCATCTTCTATGACAATGTGATGTGCATGGGTATCTCAGAATCCCAATCCCCGCACGACCATCTTAGGATTACAATCATTTGCACATTGTCTTCTTCATCAACCGTTATGATCTACTTCATGCAAACCATATGATTCAATTCATCAAGAAGTCTCTTTCATGGTTCTCATGGAATCATGTGTAACTGCATGGTCTTCATCAAATCCCATGGTTCTCATGCAATAATTAGGAATTGCATGGACTTCATACAAAAAAAATCACATTCTTCTTTAATCATCCCCAGATGGATTACACCTCACATTCTTCATTGTTGTAAACAATGTATCACCTTTGTCACAATTTCTTTGAACTTATGATCAGTACAACAATCGTCTGAATTACCATTCCTCTACTTCATCGGAGTACTTCATGATCTTCTTCATTTTGATCTTCCATTCCTCCATTTCATTGGATTATTTCTTGATCTCCTTCATTTTGATCTTCATTGAAAACTATTGACAACAAATACAAACTTATACACAAAGTGGTTCCAACACTTTTTCCTTCCTAAATCAACTAATTTCTCCAAATTTTTTTGTAACAGACCCATTAACTCTCCTTGATAATTATAAGATTTACCCCCATATTGATTTGAGTTAAAAATTTTGGAGTGTGATTGGTAGTTAGGGGAAGTGGTATGTTTTATGACACCTTGTTCTTTCTAGGAAAAGTTTGGGTTATTTTGATAACTAGAAGTGTACTTATTGGAGTATTGATCATTTATCCCTTGCTTCATAGTTCTAAAATACACAAATTTGGCACTCTAATCCAACTTGATAGGGATATAAAAATTAGGACAACATGTATGAGTGTGACCGAACATCCCACAATGATTACATTACTCCCTTATGACCCTATCACTAACACCAGCAGCCTAATGATTGTCTTCACCTCTAGGGATGACCCTCTTCCTAATGCCCTTGTGCTATGATTTTTTAGAAATCTTGTCATACACAAGTTTTAGATCATCAGAAGTGGAGTTTGAAAAGTCACCCCCACAGAATTGAACAACTAAATTTTGGTTGTAAGGGGTGAGAACATTATAGAAGGACTCCATGAGTAGATGGGGAGAAAACTGGTGATTGGGACATTATCTAAGGAGACTTCTAAACCTATCCCATGCCTCATGAAATAACTATCCCTCATCCTGAAGAAACCCAGTAATTTTGTGCCTAATCACAGAGGTGGGGTTCCTAGGATAGAATTTTGATATAAAGGCAGTAAACACATCATCCCAGGTCTCAAAAATTTCTTCATATAAGTTCGGAAACCAAGTACTAGACTTCCCCTTCAGACAAAATGAAAACATCCTCAATCTCAACTCCTCCTCACGAAGATATCTAAGAGGTAATTGTTGTACATAACTATATAACTCTCTAATGAACTCAAGTGAATCCTCTCCTGGAAGACCATTGAATAAAGAAAGTTGAGAATGGTGAGACTGCTTAATTTCATATTTACTAGACCTAGGTTTCAACCTAATACAAGATGGGTTACCTGATAGAATTGGAATTTGAAACTCCCTAAGTCTAGGTAACTGAAGGACTAGAACTATGGGTTGTGTCACATTCATGTTGTGATCAACTCTATTATTCTGATTCTCCATTACAAAGTTTTTAGGAGTAGATAAATGTTTGTCTAATTCATAGTTTGAAGAATCTAATGTAACAATGAATTCTCTTGTGCTCAAGAAAAGTGTAATAATAGTTCAAAATAGCACAATAATAGAACTAATAGGAGTTTAGTAATACAGAAAACAGTAGCAATTCAGTAGTAAATGAAGCACATTTTTTTAAAGTTTTAAATTCTGCAATTTTTTAGTGTTTTTTATATGTTTTTTTTAATTTTTTGAAAAATAATGGCTCGTTCCTTCTCCGGAAACAGCACCAAAAACAAGACCTAAACCATCATTGGATCGAGTTAATGTTTTAAATTTTTAATCCTACTAACTACAATATATGTGGAATGCAGGGTCGAACTCATAGGGAAGGTAAATTTGGACAGTAATATTCTAAAAACTTTGTAAACTCCGCTATTATTAGCAATAGAGTGATTTTTCTATTTTTTTCACTTTTTATTGTTTTATTATTTTTTACTTTTTATAAGAAGTAGAGTGACAGAAAATTGGAAAACATGATTAAAAACTAAATTGAAGCAAGATACAGTTGTTAAACATAAAATAATTGAGATATAGAACACTGATAAAAAGAAAAATCTATTAAAATGCTCGGGGAGTAATCTCCATTCTACTGGTTTTGAAGGTGCATCAATTCACCTATAGGTTGTTTCAGAGTACAACTATAAAGAGTATGACTCACCTCCCTCACCAAGATATATGTCATGCAAGGCAACCAATTTAAGAGTTCGCCACTCCAAAATTAATCAAACATGAACTATTTTAAAATTAACAGTAAGAAAAACGCACCATATGTATTGAAGTCTTTTGAATCTATTATCTATTGAAAAATGTGTCCACATTCAATCTCTCCAACTGAATATGGAATTTTGAAATTAAACATTGGTGGAACAATGAAATTGAATGAATTCAGTATCGATATCGCTGATCAAAACTGAATATATGAAATTGATAAAGTAAAATGAGAATATAATGATAACCAGTGGAACTTCAATATATCCTCAAACTTGTGACTTAGATAGTCATTATCTATATTAACATGTATACCAAGATAATTCTATTACAAATGAGAATAATTAAGAAAACAGAGGAAGTAAACTACCTTTTCAAGCATGAACTGTTGCTGCCCCTGCCCTCCTTCAGCTCCAAGAAGTGGTTCCAGAGTCGCCCTCCGGTTTCCTCTCTTTAGCACTAGATCTCTGGATGTGTTGAATGAATGAGCATCTAATCTGTTCCCCTAAATACTAATGCTTACTCTGATTTAAGTACCCATTGTCTTCTACTTTTCGTCACCGATCATCTTTGACTGACTTTGAAAACCCTTCACAAATGCACCGCACAACGTGCTTTTTTTCACGACTGGAACATCGGGCTAGTGATGCCCTCGTAACTAACTTCCACTGAGTTAGTTACGTGAAACTGGATGGGGTTTCAGCTATTGAATGAACCTGTGAAAGAAAAGAAAACAACACAGTTACTACACGAAGGAAAATAATTTATAGTTTAAGAAAATAAAAATTCTTTTAAAATAATTAATAATTCTTAAGTAATGTTGTCAAATAAATTATTTTATTTGCATTACTAACAATTAGTAATTATATTTTAATTAACTATAATGGAATAAAATTAATAAAAGATAAATCATGATAAATTATGTATTTATGTTGATGGAATTTGTTAATAAAAGAGTTATTATTATTATTATTAAAAATACGAAGTTTTATTAAATATTAATTTTGATGCTAAATGTAACGCCCCGACCCCAGTTACCCAGAGTAGATGCATTACTTCGTAACATTGGAATGATCAGAAAAGATCAAGTCTCAAAAGACCGATTAGTTTAGTAGCCTTGGGAACACTAGATACATTCATAAATGTTACATTACATCATAAATTGAAAATCTACAATAACAAAGTCTCCATAGTCCACACTCATATCCTCTTCTGACTATCCCTGCAGGTTATTCATAAAATACTTCTTCACATCCTGGAAAATATTAAAACATTGAAAGGGGTGAGCTCAGATGCTCAGTAAGGATAACAATATTGCAGAAGCTTTCATAAATAAACATAAACATTTAAGGCAATGTATAACTAAAAAAAAAGCCTTTTAAACTTGAACATCAACATAATATGGCCAAAGTAAAATGAGATAATGCCATTTAATTCTTCACATGGATATTCTACTGGTCGAATAATCACATGAAATATCAATAACCACTTTCATAATGATGGAATGCATAATGCCATACTATCATAACCACGTAGCCAAGGCCTCGTGCCAAGACTACAAATAAGATTTTGTCAAGGCCTCGTGCCAAGACACTAGTTTGTCTCATGAGACCTGCCGATGCATCGAGGAGCTATAGCGGGCTCCACCCATCACTTATTAAGTCCAATGCATTCCTCATATGAATAGGTTTAAACATATCATAAACCATAACACAATCGTATCACATAAAACATGCATAAAGGAAACATAATATTTCCATATTTCAATCACAAGATGTCAATACAACACATTGATATAATAAAAACACTTTCAAAACCATTTTCAATACCAAAATAAAAGAAAAGTATAACATGGTATTTATTTTTCATTAAAAAAAGGTAAGGCTTGTAGAGGAAGCCGAAACTCAAATAGTGGTCATGGTGGCGGAGAAGTCGTTGTCGCCGCATACGTATGACAAAAAAATTCCCTTTTTTCGTTTAGTAAACGCTTCGTATAAAAAAGATTCATTTTGAATAAACGTAAAAGTCAAAGGGGTTTATACACCGTATAAAAGAAATTTGTGTATAAAACCAAATATGCCTTAATGAAAGGAGATTGAGACGAAGTCCTTACAAAGATCATTTTTAAAATAAAATAGATATATTATGTGTATTCACTATAGTTACACATAAATAAAGTAAAAATATAAAATAAGACATAATAATATCATGACATAATTTGAAAGTAGGAGATTAACCCAAAGAATGGAAGTTGGGTTAAGAAGTTCCCTTACCTTGCGTCCTGTCCTGACTCGACTGTTCTTTAACCTCCTGAATAATAAACTAGAGTTAATTTCTATTTACATAAGAACATTTTTAATGTTCATTATTCCTTTTATATCCCTTATTACCATGTTATGAACATTATGTAATTATTTAAGTTTATAACGGTCATTTTGTCGATCTTAGGTACTTGAGTCAAAAATAAAATTATTATAATTACAAGTTGTTCATGTGGTGATATATCCATTATATCCAGAATTATATTCATGATATAGATATCATATATCTCATATATATCCAGTATATACATGCATTTATAATATTCCATAACGTTTAGAGGTAAGAAATGAAATGCACTATTCATGTAGACGGTAAGCCGTACGTACGCATGAACGCTACTTTCATTTCTATTTCGTATTTAATGAAATTAAATCATAATTATATAAAGGTATAATATAATTCCAGTATAATATAGTGTATAATACCATTTACTACATCCTTTATACATCCCACATATGGTATTAACGATTCAAATCACTTTGAGGGGGCGGTAGTCCGCACTTCCTAAAATGAAAATATCGCGTTTACCCATAATGGAAACCATAAAGGTATGCCATAAATGAAAAATAAAAAATCATAAGGAAAAAAAAATAATATATGTCATATATAAAAATAGTTTCATCATAATGGCCACCATTAGAGGTGTTATATGAGTGTTGAACTATCATCGTTTCGTGAGGCAAAAATTCGCCATCCACAGAAACAATATGTTCTTTAACCATTAGATGTAGGTGTGTGTAAGTGTAGCTCTAATCCTTATTATAACAACATCATAGTATATTGAGGATACTGGTGTTGTTACAAAAGAAATGAATAAAAAGAGTTTAAGGGGTTGGAGAAGCTAAATAAAACAAAACAACATTAGAGAAGACATTACCTAAAAATCGGGTAACTCTTTTTGATTTGAGACAAAGGCTTCCTTGGGAAGAATTCTGCCCAAAGTGAGGCTTCTAGGAGTAAGTGAGGGATGTTGGGAGAGTATTTGGGCAGAGGTTGGCCGAGCCAAATGGCTTGATGGTGTGAATAAGGTGGGAGTGGTGGGGTCCTTTTATAAGTGGAGAGGAGGGGCACTCTTGGAAAGTAAAGAAAAGTCACATTATTATAAAATGAGTTTCGGATTTTAGAGGTCCCACACTTATATAATTCGAGGATAAGGTGATAAGTGTTCGAAATCTCCTCATCCAATAGGATTTGGACAAGTGTAAGCCTTGGATTTTACATTATCTTCTCATTTTATTTAAATCGTTAAATAATGAGGTCATCGCTGCATCATCATGATGTCATAAATAATTTAATTTATTTAATGTCTAAAAATTATTAAAAAAATACTATAATGTAGGAAATATTTTTATATTTCCAATGACTATTTATAGTCAAAAATATAACTTGTATAACCCCATGTAAAAATTGTTTTAGTAAAACATTTCATGTTTGTGTCATTTTTTACTTTAACATTAAATAAAAGGTATTTATGTCATTTTCCAACTAAAGTGGCTCCATGGGGTCCCCAAGTTGACCCATGGATTGTCTTGGTCGGCCATGACACATCCAATGAGGTTAGGACATGTGTCAAGCTCATCTCATATTATTAAAACATTATTTTTACCTTAAACTACACTAATTACCTCTAATCACGATTAAGAACGTAAAAGTTACTATTCACCAAAAATTATTTTAATCTCATTGAACCATATTTTACTTCTTAATGACAACCATGTATGTCGGATTTTTGAAATTCAAAACACAGAAGTGGTAAAATTTCATTTAAACGAAAAATCAGTTTTTATAAGTACCACTTAGTGGTTTCACTATTCATCAAAAATTGAAGTTTGCAAGAACAATGCCAAAATTTCACCCTAAGCTATAATTGATATTCCGAATTCAAAAATTATGTCTATTTTAAAAAATTCCAAACATATAAGTTGCATTAATTAATTTTATAATTAATTCCCGCTGTCACAACAAATAGCGTGTTTTTAAGAAACATTTTATATCAAAAGATTGACAATTGTTTATGTCCAATTTCAAAGTGAAATTAATTCTAATTACCACAATTGGAGAAAATGGTAAAAATATATTCTAATTATACTCTAAAACAGCTAAATAGTATAATTTATCACTATAAATTATTTTGATTAAAAAAGTTGTTTTTAAGTATTTTTCACTATTCATAAAAAATGGAAGTTCTCAGAAAATTACAAAAAATTTAACTTAGAATAATTTTGATATTATGAATAAAAAAATGAATTCCATTTTGAAATATAAAATTTCTATAATTTTAAAAAGTGAGTATTACTATTCATAACGGCTACTTTGATTAGTCGCAGTGTGTTAGAACTCAAAGTTTCGTACAATGCAAGCTATTGCATTATTGAATGAGAAGTGTATCGTGGAAGCTCGGGGTGTTACATTCTCCCCTCCTTCAATAAATTGCGTCCTCGCAATTTGAAATTTTTCTTGGAAAATAAAAGGTTGAAAATAGAAAATACCTTTGTAGAAAACCCACATCGGAAATAAGGTTAATAAAAATATAACTTTAAAAGAAAGAAAGATAAGTACAAAGGTCACCCGATATATCCCATACAAGGATTCTATGAAAATATGGATATGGAAAAAAAACAAACCATTATGGTCTGATGGAGAGTTGTAGAAAACTGGATTAGGAGAAAGTTAACAATAAGAAAATCACAAACTTGTGATTGGTTAAACGGTCATTGAATCCCCAGTTGGAAAAGTTAATCGGAAAAGTTTTTTGTTTTAAGTTACCTTTTATAAAGTTAAAGAATTTATTTAGGAGATTTACTAAGAACGTAAGGGAATATACATACTTGTCATGTAGACTTTCATTCTTTGATAAATTTTTACCAAAAACCCATCTTTCACTCTAAAAGGTAATAGAACTCAAAAATATTCTATTTATCCTAATTGTATAAGGTTACAAATTTTAACACATACCATTTAGATTAGAAAAACTATTTTGTAATAACCAGGGACTTCACATAGTCTAGTGGTAGGCGATTAATCCCAATCGCACTATGGTTGTGGGTTCGTTTCCCATAGCTTTGTCCGACGCGATGGGTTGTCACTCGGTCTGCGTGTTGTCCTTTTTATAAATATCCAAAAATAACCTTAACAATAGTATCCAATGTAAAATATAATCCATTCCAACCTTTATAGTTATCCAAAATACTTCTGTCCAACTCACAGTCCAGATTTTATGAGGAAGGTAAACATAATGAAGCTCCTTTTTTTCTGCGTAACAACATGTGAACACCTTCATCATGTATTCTTTTAAAACACTGCAACCTACTGTATTACCATATATCCTTATTCATTACATTCATGATCCCTTATTCCTTATAGAAAACTAGATATACTCCTTCTATCCAAAAATGTATACAAATCATTAATCAGTTTCAAGGATGTTAAGAATATCCAACATAATTTATCCGAATCAATCATGTCTTATTCCAAAATCACTATCTCAGTATCAGAACCATATTATGGTTTATCTTTCTCTCAACCATATATTTTCCAAAAATTTAACCTACTGTAGAGTCACTTTTCTTGGTTCCACACAATCTCAAGTCCTAGATAAAATAGTACTGCAGTACAATCCTTATATACTCCATAATTATTATAACCAGTACATCATTGATGCAACACTCAAATTACAAAATTCTTTAATAACAACATAAGAACTTTAATCATTCCTCCTCATTTGTGGTAGTATCATAACTTGATTATTATTCAATAACATCATTTGGGGCATACTCTGATGATTTGAACATTGGTTTGCGTAGTGTCCCCACTCCTTGAAGATGAAGCATTGTACATTTGAAACCATTTTCTTACCCTTGCAGTCACGCACTTTGTGTCCTTTTTCTCTACACTTATAACAAACTCCCATTCCCTTTAGGCAAGTTCCATGATGTTTCTTCCCATAATTACCACAATATCAGAAAATTATTCTTTTCCCTCATCCCTTTATCCATCATTCTCTCTTCCATCCTTTTCTTCTCTATCATCCCTTCAAATCCATAAGACTCAGAGAATTCTCTACTTATATTATTAACACATGATACTATATCTTCATATGTTAATAACACATGGGAGACTATTTGCCTTCTAAATGTTGGCTTAATACCATGAAAGATATGATCCTTCTTACTCTTTGGATCATACGTATTGATGGAGTTCACATTCCTTCTACTGGGCGCCATTTCTATACAATTCCATAAACTAGGTTAGTTTATGAATCGAAATACGTAATAACAAACTTGAAAATACTTAACATAAATTGAACTATTTATGGTTATAATCCATAATCATAAAAAAAAATTTCTTTTAGGAAGTATATACTCATAACCCCTCATAGTGGTTTGTAAAGAAAATGAGAATTATCCTAAGCATATCCCCCGGGAGTGTCGTAACCAAGAGTGCAGCAAGGCCCATTGTCGTGCACCAGTTCCCGTTCAAGTCTAGCTCAAAGCGGTGTTTTCGGGTTTTACCCCTAGGTACATTTGTGCCAGAGCCGCCTCTACCTGCTCGTATCCAGACAGGGATGTACTGCTCGGAAAACTCACAAAATCTCTATAATACCAAAATTCTAGGAAGTTCTTCTATACTAATCCTTAAAGTCTATCTTCGGGCTATGTGCTCTAATCAGAGTTTATCTAAATATAACTTCCAAGGTTAGTACTAAACTACCTCTGATACCAACTGTAACGCCCCGACCACAGTTACCCAGAGTCGGTGCATTACTTCGTAACATTGGCATGATCACAAAAGATCAAGTCTCGAAAGACCGATTAGTTTAGTAGCATTGGGAACACTAGATACATTCATAAATGTTACATTACATCATAAATTGAAAATCTACAATAACAAAGTCTCCATAGTCCACACTCATATCCTCTTCTGACTATCCTTGGAGGTTATTCATAAAATACTTCTTCACATCCTTGAAAATATTAAAACATTGAAAGGGGTGAGCTCAGATGCTCAGTAAGGATAACAATATTACGGAAGCTTTCATAAATAAACATAAAAATTTAAGGCAATGTATAACTAAAACAAAATCCTTTTAAACTTGAACATCAACATAATATGGCCAAAGTAAAATGAGATAATTCCATTTACTTCTTCAGATAGATATTCTACTGGTCGAATAATCACATGCAATATCAATAACCACTTTCATAATGATGGAATACATAATGCCAGACTATCATAACCACGTAGCCAAGGCCTCGTGCCAAGACCACAAATAAGATTTTGTCAAGGCCTCGTGCCAAGACACTAGTTTGTCTCATGAGACCTACCGATGCATCGAGGAGCTATATCGGGCTCCACCTGTCACTTATTAAGTCCAATGCATTCCTCATATGAATAGGTTTAAACATATCATAAACCATAACATAATCGTATCACATAAAACATGCATAAAGGAAACATAACATTTCCACATTTCAATCACAAGATGTCAATACAACACATTGATATAATAAAAACGCTTTCAAAACCATTTTCAATACCAAAATAAAAGAAAATTATAACATGGTATTTATTTTTCATTAAAAAAAAGGTATGGCTTGTAGAGGAAGCCGAAACTCAAATAGTGGTCACGACGGCAGAGAAGTCGTTGTCGCCGCATACGTACGACAAAAACATTCCCTTTTTTCGTTTAGTAAACACTTCGTATAAAAAAGATTCCTTTTGAATAAACATAAAAGTCAAAGGGGTTTATACACCGTATAAAAGAAATTTGTGTATAAAACCAAATATGCCTCAATGAAATGAGATTGAGATGAAGTCCTTACAAAGATCATTTTTAAAATAAAATAGATATATTATGTGTATTCACTATAGGTACACATAAAGAAAGCAAAAATACAAAATAAGACATAATAATATCATGACATAATTTGAAAGTAGGAGATTAACCCAAAGAATGGAAGTTGGGTTAAGAAGTTCCCTTACCTTGCATCCTGTCCTGACTCGACTGTTCTTTAACCTCCTGAATAATAAACTAGAGTTAATTTCTATTTACTTAAGAACCTTTTTCATGTTCATTATTCCTTTTATATCCCTTATTACCATGTTATGAACATTATGTAATTATTTAAGTTTATAACGGTCATTTTGTCGATCTTAGGTACTTGAGTCAAAAATAAAATTCTTATAATCACAAGTTGTTCATGTGGTGATATATCCATTATATCCAGAATTATATTCATGATATAGATATCATATATCTCATATATATCCAGTATATACATGCATTTGTAATATTCCATAACATTTAGAGGTAAGAAATGAAATGCACCATTCATGGAGATGGTAAGCCGTACGTACGCATGAACGCTACTTTCATTTCTATTTCGTATTTAATGAAATGAAATCATAATTATATAAAGATATAATATAATTCCAGTATAATATAGTTTATAATACCATTTACTCCATCCTTTATACATCCCACATATGGTATTAACGATTCAAATCACTTTGAGGGGGCGGTAGTCCGCACTTCCAAAAATGAAAATATCGCGTTTACCCATAATGGAAACCATAAAGGTATGACATAAATGAAAAATACAAAATCATAAGGAAAACATAAACATAATATATATCATATATAAAAATAGTGTCATCATAATGGCCACCATTATAGGTGTTATATGAGTGTTGAACAATCATCGTTTCGTGAGGCAAAAATTCGCCATCCACAGAAACAGTATGTTATTTAACCATTAGATGTAGGTGTGTGTAAGTGTAGATATAATCCTTCTTATAACAACATCCTAGTATATTGAGTATACTGGTGTTGTTACAAAAGAAATGAATAAAAAGAGTTAGGGGGTTGGAGAAGCTAAATAAAACAAAACAACATTAGAGAAGACATTACCTAAAAATCGGGTAACTCTTTTTGATTTGAGACAAAGGCTTCCTTGGGAAGACTTCTGCCCAAAGTGAGGCTTCTAGGAGTAAGTGAGGGATGTTGGGAGAGTATTTGGGCAGAGTTTTGCCGAGCCAAATGGCTTGAAGGTGTGAATAAGGTGGGAGTGGTTGGGGCCTTTTATAAGTGGAGAGGAGGGGCACTCTTGGAAAGTAAAGAAAAGTCACTTTATTATAAAATGAGTTTCAGATTTTAGAGGTCCCACACTTATATAATTCGAGGATAAGGTGATAAGGGTTCGAAATCTCCTCATCCAATATGCTTTGGAGAAGTGTAAGCCTTGGATTTTACATTATCTTCTCATTTTATTTAAATCGTTAAATAATGAGGTCATCGCTGCATCATCATGATGTCATAAATAATTTAATTTATTTAATGTCTAAAAATTATAAAAAAATACTATAATGTAGGAAATAGTTTTATCTTTCCAATGACTATTTATAGTCAAAAATATGACTTGTATAACCCCATGTAAAAAATGTTTTAGTAAAACATTTCATGTTTGTGTCATTTTTACTTTAACATTAAATAAAAGGTATTTATGTCATTTTCCAACTAAAGTGGCTCCATGGGGTCCCCAATTTGACCCATGGATTTTATTGGTCGGCCATGACACATCAAATGAGGTTAGGACATATGTCAAGCTCATCTCATATTATTAAAACATTATTTTTACCTTAAACTACACTAATTACCTCTAATCGCGATTAAGAACTTAAAAGTTACTATTGACTAAAAATTATTTTAATCTCATTGAACCACATTTTACTTCTTAATGACAACCATGTATGTCGGATTTTTGAAATTCAAAACACAGAAGTGGTAAAATTTCATTTAAACGAAAAATCAGTTTTTATAAGTACCACTTAGTGGTTTCACTATTCATCAAAAATTGAAGTTTTTCAGAACAATGCCAAAATTTCACCCTAAGCTATAATTGATATTCTGAATTGAAAAATGATGTCTATTTTAAAAAATTCCAAACATATAAGTTGCATTAATTAATTTTATAATTAATTCCCGCTGTCACAACAAATAGCGTGTTTTTAAGAAACATTTTATATCAAAAGATTGACAATTGTTTATGTCCAATTTCAAAGTGAAATTAATTCTAATGACCACCATTGGATAAAATGGTAAAAATATTTTCTAATTATACTCTAAAACAACTCAATATTATAATTTATCACTATAAATTATTTTGATTAAAAAATTTGTTTTTAAGTATTTTTCACTATTCATAAAAATGGAAGTTCTCAGAAAATTACAAAAAATTTAACTTAGGATAATTTCGATATTAAGAATACAAAAATGAAGTCCATTTTGAAATATAAAATTTTTATAATTTTAAAAATTGGGTATTAATATTCATAACGACTACTTTGATTAGTCACAGTGTGTTAGAACTCGAAGTTTCGTACAATGCAAGCTATTGCATTATTGAATGAGAAGTGTATCGTGGAAGCTCGGGGTGTTACACTAAATTGTTTATAAGTTATTATTTTTATTAATTATTTAAAATTATTAAAGTAAATTATAAACATTAAGATTATTATTATTTTGAAATTTTATATTATTAACATTATAAGTTAACTAGTATAGTTTAACTATAAATTATTTTATAACTTATTATTAATATTTTGTTTTATAAACAAAATGAATTATGAAATAATTTTTAATACATATTATTAAATTATAATTAATAATATTTTTAATAATCTATCCTAATTTTATTTTAGAAATAACAATCAATTATTTAAATAAGATTTTATTCATATTTAAATTTTTTTTTATAAAATATCTTATGTATGTTATTTATTTATAATTATTAATGTTTATTTTTTTTTAGTTTGAGTTTTTATTTTAACTATTGTTTTCATTCATTAGTTAGTCTTTTATTAAGGTTTTTTTAAATTTCTCCCCTCGCCCAAATTAGCTCAACAGGGGGGTAGGGTACCGTTTTTTCCTCCAAAAAGTGCAGGGACGATCCAGCTTCCCTCACCTCCAGCGCGGCGCGGCGGCTCAAGATGGCTCTTCCTATTGCGGAAATGTGGTGCATCAGCAAGCTCGGTGATGGCGAGTTCTCCCCCAAGAATAGTAGGTCCTCAGCCTAGATTCCTCCTCAAATCCACTTCTCCAACAAACAGCGGCATAGACCTATATGGAATCCTCATGGCGTCAGCTGAACAACAGTTCATATTCTTCAGAGAGGCTGACCTGTAGTGGGGTTTATCCAGGCGACCGCTTCTCCTTTAAGCTCCGATGGACTTCAATTTCAGCAGTGGCACGGGGTAAAGTCTTCTTCAGCAGCAGGGACAACGGCCTCAGCTCAGACTCTTACTCCAAGCCAGGCACTGCACAGGTCACCCACAGTGGCGGTTTGCTGGTTTGCACACCGAATTCAGCTCTGGTGAACCCTCTAGCTTTGTCGACAACACCACTACCCACCACTAACTCGGCCTCACAATGATCCAGAGGAAATTCCATTCTTCCATGGAAAAACAGACACCTGTTCACAATGATAGTGGTACAGTGATGACCTGGTAAGTTTTTCTGGATTTGGTATCTGGTTAATGTTTGTGAAGTTTTATTGATTAAATGTGTGGTTGTGACATTTTCAATGCATCGGGGAAAGAAAAACATGTGTAAGTGGTTGCTGGAGAAGTGTAATGGTAAGAGGGTTGAAGAAAGGTGATGAAGTGAGAAGATACCAAAGGTCTTAGAAACCAAGGATAAATCAGGATAGCAGAATGGTGAGAAATGGGTGCAACAGTGAGGTGCAGAGGAAACAAAGTCTAACAGTGAGGTGCAGGGGACGTAGGGTCAGTGGTATACTTAAATGAAAAAACGAGGTCACCGATAGATTGAGAAGCCATGGGTTAGGGGTCACCGTTAGGAAAAATGAAAATCTCACCGTTTGAGAATAGATTGAAGGTCACTTATAGAATTAAAGGATACCAATATACATGAATGAAATCTATAGGTAAGCTGCATAAAGTCATTGTTATGAATAAATTTAAAATACTCACCGTTACTCCATTCAAATAAAAGCTCACCATTACGCAACAAAAATAAAAGGTTCACTAGTAGAATACTAACGGTGACCTTAAAAAAACAAATTGAAAAAAAAAATTAAAACTTAAATTATTTAAAAAAAGGATTGAAAATAATTAATTACAAGAAAGCTAAACACCATTAATAAAACAGGATTTTTGTTAAACTTAAAACTTTAAAATTATAATAAAAAGTATTAATTGATGACACTTAAATTAAGAACAAAATAATTAATAAACTAAATTATTAAAAAAAATAATTAAATTAATAAATAATTAATTTCAAGGTAGAAGTGAATATAAATGACGAGTAATGGTGACCCTTATGGTTACCGATAGTTATAGTCTACATCATCGGTAGACTAAAATCAAAAGAAAATGAATAAATAATCAAACTGCGTACATAAAATTAAACAATTAATGTTTAAATACTCAAAATTAATTAATTAAATAACTATTTAAATACGTGAAATAAAAAGATAATTAATTTATTTAATTAACACTGAAATTCTTAACATAATTAACTTGTAGGATGTTTAGACAAGTTAACAATTAATGTTATGATATCTTAATGAATCCATATTAAAGAATAAAGTATTGGAATAAATTCTAAGTTGATTAAAACACAAAAAAGGATGGGAAAATATTATTTATTGTTAAAATCAGATTATTAAATATTGAGTAGATTGGAATTAACACAAATAATAATAAAATAATAAATTTAGATAAAATAATTAAGATTAAAATTATTAATTTAAAGAATAAAAGTGCATAATTAATTATAAAAATTGATTAATTGAAAAATTTTACTATAAAAAATAAAAATTAATATTATTTAGAATAAAGTTCTTAAATAATTAATTCAGTCATTAAAAATTAAGTATAAAGATGTGGCAAAACAATGAAAAAATAAAGACACATCAAACCTCATTCATCCGCATTCTTCCTTACTATATGATGTTAAACGTCTTGTATTTTAAGAAATATTTATGGCTTGATTACCATCGATATGGGAAACATAGGGACACCCATACATTTTACCATTGGGTCTAACACCAAGTTCCCCATTTTCACCCTTACGTCATGAGATTCCTTTTGTATGCAAGTTGTGTGGTGTGAACTTTTTTCTCTATTGACGTCAACTTTACAACATCAAAACCCTGTGCCTAGCTTCAGAATATATACCTTCCCTATACATCCTTAACATATGATGTTATAATGCATGGAATTCTAAATCTATGTTGGTCCAGATTCCAAACCTCACAGGATACGTTGGAATGATCGAGTGTTTTTCCCTGGGTCCAACCCAGGATCAAAATATTATCTCTTTCATTAATCCCCTTGGCCATGATTATTATGGGATTACATAGTGGGGCTTGTGGACTTCTTTTCTCCCATTCACATCAACTCTATAATAGTCACAATATGTACTCCCTCAAGGGATTTTCTCTTTCATCAACATCTTTAGTACATGACATTAAACTGCATGGTATATCTTGTACTATGTATTAATTCATTCCCATACTTATGGGATATATAGAAAAACCCTGAAATTTATTTTTTGTGTCTATCCCTAGTTTCCTCAACCCTATTGGGCCTTTCATCAATATCCTATGGTCTGAGTTTTATGACTATAAACTAATATCACACCTATCAAACAAGACATTAAAATATTTTTCCTTCTTTTAAGACATTAATCTGCAAATCATTCATGGTCCTTTCACTGTGACCTTAAAATGCAAACACCCCTTCATCTTGCATGATGTTAAATGGAAGGACACATCACCATATTCCATTTCTTCCTTCCCCTTCACCTGTGTCTCCTCTTGGGTGTGTGGGGGTATAGTATGTGGCTTCATTGCCCATATTCACATCATAATATTTTTAGCATGTCATACTCATTCTTATTTTGAGACATTCCATTAATCTAAATCCTTACTACATGATTTTAAACTTCATGGAATTCAAGAACAATGTATGGATAGATTCCCATACTTATGGAATACTTAAGAATTCTTGGGCACTTCACCTTGGTTCTATCCCCTGGTTCACAAACCCTTTTTACCCCTTTCTTCTTCTCTTCAACTTGAGTTGTCTACCCCTAGTTGAGTCATTCTAACTCTTCCCCACATTATCAATATTCTTATATGTATTTTGGATTAGGACCTAGAATGTTGATTTTTTTTGGACAAGCCCTCACTCCATTTACTCTCTTCATACACCCCTTTTCATTAGTCTCAATCATCTCTCACATCCTAAAGGACCCCCGGGTAGTATGCATGCTCAGCCTTGTGGATCACCTACCATTTTGGG
The DNA here is from genome assembly GCA_963277665.1 of Viscum album. NCBI lineage: Eukaryota > Viridiplantae > Streptophyta > Magnoliopsida > Santalales > Viscaceae > Viscum > Viscum album. The sequence continues at coordinate 1,994,403,341 of OY728122.1, forward strand.
ATAATGTACTTGAAGATCATGAATGAAATTAGAATCATGTAGCACATCATGAATATGATCCGTGGTCGACCCTTGCTCATTTGTTCCCACCCTAGGTCACATGATACAGGTAATGTGCTTCGAATATAGATAATAGGTATCCTCTGTCTTTACAACAAACCCAATATTCACTGAATATTTTTCTCATGATTCACATCCATTTCCATTTAATCAAGTTCAGATGAAGCTCTGACATGCTTGGTGTTATCCCTTCATCCATCTTTGTTCATTGAGTAGATGAACATGAATCATGGGGTCATCCTGGACTCTGCACCTTCATTCCATATTGTGTCCTCCCATGTTTTTAATGGTCTTCTCCTCCCTATTTTCCGACATTGGGAATGGATCACATGATCTTGGGATTTTGGTAATGTTTTTTTTCCTACATGGAAGAACCAGACCTCCTAACAGTTCATGCCCTACAACCATAAACTAGGATCTCCTATTTCCTTACTACATGACATTAAGCAACATGTAATTTTAGAACTATGAGTCAACTATTTCTCACCCCTATGAGAAATGTTGTGAAACCCCATTACATTACCTCTAAATCTTGATGAAAATACCCGGCCTTTTTCTACCCCCTTACCAGTCTCAGTTTTCTTGTCGGGAAAGGAGTAGTTTGATGTGGAATTTTATTATCCTCCAACATGTTGGGTTTCCTAAAGATTCTATATAGCACATCTCCCTCCCATGAGGTCATAACTCTATGACCATTAAACAAATAATTCTATCGTCCAAGTTTTCCTGACTTTAAATTTCATAAGAACTATGGTTTTCCACACCTAAGAGGTTATCTATCGTTTTGGTATTTTCCAACATCTATAACATCCTCAAGAACTACGTATGGCTTGACTTCCATTCACATGAGACACGTAGTGATTCCTAGACTCCTCATCTATAGTCTAACCACATTCCTATTCATTCTTCTAGCTTCTTATCCCTATACCCCTTTTAGGAATGTGTGAGGTGGCGTGTGGACTTATTTTTTCCCCATTCACGTCAAATTATGTACAACGCCAAATGTTCCTCCTCGAGGGATCCCATCATCCTCACTGTATGATGCTAAAACTATATATCAATCACCCTCATTTCCATAATGAAAACCTATAATACATTCTAGTTCCACATCAGAGAGGTCTAGTCTTGAAAAAAGTTTTATCTTCATTCCAGCCCACACAACCACCAAATCCAATTTCATCACAGTGGTGTAGTTTAAAGTGTGTTCAGATACATTAGAATAGCTAATCACTACATATCGTTGCTTTTCCCTCCCTCTATTTGACATACCCATCCACTTCCAAGTCTAAAATAACACCCGAAAGGTATAGATGTTCATAATTACAACCTGCCTTCCATTTTGAGTTAATGTTCCATAATATATTGGACAAACATTTCAATTTAAGCCTAGTGTTTTCAAATACTCTTAGAAGATGTCTATCATTTTTTTATCCTCATATCAGGAAGATGATATACAAGTTTTATTTAAAAAATAGTTAGTTCCTATATAATATTGTCCCACCACCATATCTATGTTCCGAATATTGGATATCATGATTCACATTTCTCATTAGCTTTTGTCTTGATTGACACAAATGACCTTAGTGTTACCCCGTTCATGCACTATAGCATGTTGGGAATGGAAAGTTGGCTATTTTGGGAATCATATCCTCCTATTGTGGTGTCTCCATCAAACTGAATACTTTGGGTGGTCATTCAACAATAGAAGTCCCCATAATATTCAATTAATTGTTTTCATTCACATACAAAATGTGGAGGATTATGTGGCCATCCCTTAATTCTCACATCGAGTATGACCCATGAGATCTTAGAGAATGATCTCTAGTTATATATATATTGTTATTGAGATGGAGTGATTAAAATAAATAATTAATAATTATAAAGAAGTAATTCCATGAAATTTTTTCAAGGTGATGGAATAATGCAGAAAACATGTTTCATGAGTTTGGAGACAACACATCCATTATAAATTCTCCCCTTCAATGGTCTTCTTGTAATTGAACACTTTGTCTCATTAAGCCTCCAAAATTGCATCCCACTCACTATGATCTTTTTCTTTGTCAGCATCCATGGAGAGGAGGTCATTGGATATGATCTTATTCACTCCCATCCATCTTGGTATTCAAACATTTGATGGATTTCCTTCACTACTTCCTATTGGGTATCACCTTTCTGGTCAATAAACAATTCCATTAGCATGGATTGTCTTTTGATAAATGAAACTTGTTCATTTTTATGCTCTTAAATGTTTTAGACTTCCTTCTAAGCCTAAAGAAACTTATGGATATTATTTTATTTCTTCAGTCATAAGGAAACATAGAATAATTGGATACCCTCTTGCAACTTCTCAGCCAGATATTCTTAGATTATTATATTAAGATGGTGAGAATCCATCCCTCAGGTAGAGATAAAGCGTATCCATGTAAGAAGTGACCCCTTCTGACTCATGTATTCGGACTCTAATTGATTGTGGACGTTTTTGATTCACTTACATGCCTTGTGTCATGACATATGAATCTCCACAGACGTGTTAGGATCAGATTCATCCATCTCCTCAGGATCTGTAAGCATGTGCTCAGGAAAATTCACAAGGATTTCAAAGTATGTGTCCTCTTATGGAGTTATTTATTCTTAGGTGACCTCTCCCCACCATCCTAGAGCACAACCCTGGTAGTAACATCACCTATGATTTCAGATTCAACCCCACTAGGTGATGGTGTTGGAGTAGTATGAATGGTTATTTATGTGCGGACTTGTGAAATCACTGGAAGAACTCACACAGATGTTATAGAATCAATAGTCCTTCAAGCCCCAATCTTTGCGATCAATTAATTGGGAATTGATACCTTGTTCAGCCCAATTTACCAAAAAAAGATCAATCCTAAAATGGTGAAAAATTACCTGATCCATGTAGAGTGGTATCTAGTTCCTGAGTCATATAAGGTGCTTCCACCATAGGAGATCCACTAGTGCTAGTTAATTAAATGATTATCACTGGCTCTATTTAATTTATGGGACTAGCCTGAGTCATTGATGTCTCCATTTTATCCACTCATGTGGGATCTCTACTAAGCACTTCAACCATGTCCATCCCTTAGCCCACTGTATCTGTGGTCAGTCACCCACCCAACTCGGTTGTAGATTCATAGTAATCAAGATGTCCTTCAACATCCATGGGTACATTCTCATCCCCAATAAGGGAAACTTCATGACTATCCCCACCGATGTGTTCCAGAACTGTATAATGATTAATTAGTGGATTTTAATTATTAACAAATATTTACCACTAGAGATAAGATTTGTTACTTACCTTGTGTTTTTTGGCTTGTTACCTATCAGATCTTATGATTTCACCACTCTAATGTGAGCTTCCCTGGTGGGACACTATCCATTGAGGCCTCTCACCTCCAGGTCTCTCAACCCCAGTTCCCTCACTACCATCTTCCTAACCTCCATCCACCACTTCTTCCTCTTACACTTCTTATTATTCTTTATCTTATTCTCCTTATTATAATTCATCATCTTCATTTTCATCGTCATCATTCTCAAGTGGTGTTTTCTTAGGATCATTCAATTTTTCGAGGATTACATTGACTAGGAGAGGATATTCTTCATACTTCCCATGTTGGCATGCATAACCAATCATGGAAGTTAGTTAGGTATATAGACAATGGAAGTTCACCACTTCCACCTAAATACACCTTAGATAAAGAATGTTGAGTCCAGTGTGAACTAATTTCTACCACAGGGCTACCAGATTTATCATTTTTCACAACATTCTCCAGGAAGCATGTATGATGAAAAATGGCATCAGCAGTTGGATGTAGGAGGTATCTCAACTGCATTTCATGGAGTACCCTAGCTATTCAATGAGGTTGACTATGATACCATCACTCGTCAGAGGGGGGAGAAATGACCAAACATTGTTACTATCTTACCGCATATGTTCTCTATTGTGATAGCCCAGCTTCTCAAATCACCTTTGGTCTTGCTTTCTCAACAACGTCACATCTACTCTATTGTTTTCTAGGATCTACTCATTTTGACTTTATCATCCGAATGAGTTTTTGCATGATTTAATTTGGAAATTCTGCTACCCAATGGTGTGCATACTATGTCAATAGGCCAACATTAACATTAGTAGGTGGAAAGTTAATGAATTTACCAATGTTAGAAGTCAGTAACATGAGCTACAATATCCACATGAGGCAAGGATGCCACACTTCGCGAACCCCTGTATATACTTTATTTGTAATCAGATACAAACTTGTGACATGTTTGGAAAATATTTATGGAACATGGGGTTCACAAAAGATTTTCCTATCATTCTGGGCTACAAGAACACTACCCCTGATACTTTGCATGAATTACCTCTACTCTAGTGGGACTATCCCATTGTCTACCATCTAGCCAACTGGGGTTTGAAGGGGATTGATGTTGAAATTCCCAAGGTTTCCAATCATGAGTTTTAACCCTTCATCTCTAAGCATCAATTATAGAACTCCAGTAATATTTAGTTGGGATGGCCACTGACCATTTCCTAGAGGGCGGATGGAGTTCGGGAAGTCACACCCACAAAAATGACCTCTATTATAGTCATGAAGAATATAGAATTGTCCTCATATTCTTTGGGGTGTACCTTCTCTTGAAATGTGGACCAGAATACTGTACAGCCTAGCCAACACAAACACTCCCAAATTGACCTTGTTCTTGGATTCGAGGATTCCAGCCATCATGAACATCATCGGATGGACACCCATACTCATGTCCCATACTAGAAGTAACAACCCTCTTCAAAATGATGTAAAGAACCCATCATATTGTACATTCTAGTACCAAATTTAATTTACACTAAATCCCCAATATTGGTACTTTCTTGTTTCCAGGACCATATAGTATGATACTAAATTCCCCCTATACGACGTGTTTAGGCACTTCTTCCCTCATCCTATCATTTTGAATTCATTTTCCTTTCATAGAAACAAGTTGAACCATCCTATATATGCTCTATCCTTCAAGATAAACATTAATTTCAACTTATCATTAGCTATCTCGAACAGATGCCATTTCAGAATGGGTTGAGGGTTCACTTCTTATCTCCCCAAATGTTCTCTATTGGTAGGAAATCATCACACTGGTACCCTTCCATGAGAATTAACATAATGTAATGGATGTCCCAAAGGGTAATTACCACCTCCCCAGGGTGGAGGTGGAATGTTTTTTGTCAAGGGAACACCAGATGGATAACTTAGGCCCGTGTTCTTGGTGATGGTAGAAATGGAACTACAATGACCACAGAGATTCAAACATCTTGATATACTGAAACCCCACCCCTATCATATCGCAGGTCTATTGTACTGAGGATGACCATTCCAATTCACTCATAATGTTTTCCCCATAAATAATGTTAGATTCCTAAAAAATATTGGTCTCATAGGAGATGCTGCTTCTGAAAGTGCCCGCACAATGTGTCGGGGAATCATGTAGTGCTGGATTGCTCGAAACAATAGTCCTAGTCTTCAGATTTAGGAAAAAAATTCCCATGTCATATTTTTTCCTGGAATTGTGACCTTTGTTTGTGATATGGAACCGTGGAAGGTTATCATTCCGTGTTTCCCATGAGCATGGAACTTCGGTCATGAAGCCCAGCATTCAAAAATCATCAAGAATACCAATGTTCCATATTAGTAGACTACCACATAGAAAATAATCCTGTAGATCTCGAATCAACATAATGAAGAGCATATAAATATTTTATACAAACCATATCACATAAAATATTTTATGTTTTGTGATCACTGTGGTCTTCCATGTAGCAGCAACATCTACCCTCTCAACATCAGTCTATATAAGTGGAATTTCCATTAGGCCCCTAAATCCACAATTGGGATTGTGTGAATTAATGGAGTTTTGGTGCAAAAGACAGACTGTTACAGGTAAGATGGGCTTAGTCCCTGAGAAAATCAGTTTATTTCAGGTGCATGAAAGAATTGCCAGCAACCCGAAAGATCAAGTGTTTGTATGAAAGATGCCGAATAAATCTATCATATTTCCTGGAGAAAGGATAATCATTAATGAAAAATAAAAAATTCACCTATAACATGTTAAATTCAAGTGTATGGATCCTTTCATCCAACCTATTTATAGGTGAGGACAAGGTCAACCACACATATTGATGATTTTTGTGCACTGTATCTCCCTTTTAGAATGCATAATAAAAATTTGATTATTTTCTTTGGAGTTATCCTCAAAACCTGATGATATGGTCCCCTTTTAGCTTAGATTTCAAGGGGGTATTTTTTGGTGGCCAATTTTTGTTAATACCATGAACATGCCTTTTTCTGAAAACCGAAGTCATATTTTGAATCGGTGGACAATTCTAAGACAAAAAAGAGAGGAGCATGAATGATCTGAGGTCTGTGAAAAATGTCAAAATCCACGTGTAACAAATTATGAAAATAGTGGGACTTCAAATGAGTTCTTCCACATTGACCTTCTAAAAGATGGCCAATTTAGATTTGGTTGTGAAATCAGGGAGGCGCAAGAATACATTTTGTGTCTTGGATCTCATGTTTAACACCACCTCTATTTTTGATGCATTAATATATGTCCCACAACCCTTTATTATCACATATAATATAATTCATCATCACTCCATATCCCACACTTGTATATCAGTCAATCACATATTGACATGTGATGAATCACTCCAGGCCCCACATATATATATATTAGTCAATCAGATAAGGTTTTCTAATGCATTAGTCATTATCCCAGTAATGTATAACACATATATCACAATATCACATATATGAAAATATCCCATATAAAAAAATTCATATAACCAATTAAGGTTAATCACCATTAACATTACTATATAACAATAACATCATTCTATAGCTTTATAATTTTTCAATAATCAGGGTTAAACAATTTATTTCACATCGAATAATATGAATAAATCACTATTAAACAAATTACAATAATTCAGTAATATAATTCATTAACCAATTATTTTTAAGACCAAAAAACCCTTATTTCCATTTATAAACCAACTCATTATCATAATAATCAACTAATTTAATTATGTCAATAATATGGAAATTTCATGACCCCATTAATTGACAAATTCCAGGGCCCCAATAATTAAAAAATAAATTAATTTATTCTATTAAATATTCAATATTCATCTATGGAACACTAAATTTCACAATACATACACGCAATTATAATTCATGTCTATTGTAAATGAAATTTAGACCACAAACCTTACGATTGTAGACAACATCTTACCAATGAGAATCCCAAAATTGAAGCAGAATATTCATTTTCAAAATGATGGATGATATCAAGAACTGAAACCTAGATCAATATCAAACATATTATGATATATCAAAACATAGATCTAGAGTCACTTCAAATTGAGGAAACCAACCCTTAAAAATGAGTAAAATAAAGGAATGGTGGAGGAAAAATTAGGAAGAGTTTTCATATTGGGAGTGGTGAAGATCCTACAATCTGATTATAGAGTAGTCATGAATGAAATTTTTGGAGACTTTGAATCTACTCCAACACATCCAATAATGTATGAGATATTCTTAGGTTTAGTGGGGGTGAATAATGGTGAAATTACAGGGTTCGTTAATTTTGAAAAAATAATTCATGGAATATTATTCCTCATTCACTTTTTCTTCAGCTAGGGGCATCATTTCCAAATATAAGCACCCTAAATATGTTCCACACAATAGGTTTCCTTGTTTTAAATTAATATTTAGAATTTTTTCCAAACCATGATCTAATGATGTAGTCCCCCTTTTTGTGGATGCAATTTTTTCTAGTGGTAGACACATGGATGGGTAAAATAATGCCCCAACCATGCATTATCCCTTTTTCATCCAAAATTCAAAAATATCACCCAAAAAATCTCAAAATAAAAACCCACCAAGGATATAAGAATATAGGGATACAATATTACATTTAATATATTTACATAAAATACAAGAGAAGGTTTAGATCTTATAATCTCCCAACGTTGTAACCGAACATCCTCGAGTTATACTCCCATTCATCTCTTGGAATCAATGGTAAAAAGATCAGGCCACTGAGCCCACAAGTATACATCTCTCTCCAATGTTTCCTCCTAAACATGGTCATGTGGCCATAATACAGAACAATCAGAACTTTCTATCCCCACAACACATTCTCACTCCAATACCCAACACGAATCTGATGATCCTTAAACAAATCATTAGTCTCAATCTCAAAATCATCAAAATCGATCACATGAGTATGGTACGGGGGTACTACTGATTTTATAATACATGAAAAATGTCATTCATGGAACTATACCATGGTGTTAGAGAAAAATGGTATTCTAATTTTCCAATTATATCCATATTCTAGATTGGTCCATCAAACCTAGTCTCCAAATATCCCTACCTTCGAATCATATGGTTACCCAATCTTGGTTACACCTAAGGAACATACAATCACCCACTATAAACACAATTGGTCTTCAATGTCTATTTGTATACAATGTGTAACAACTATCACCTATAGCCATACATTCAAATTAGCTAAACCTTCTCAGACATCTTTCACATGAGTCTTGGTCCCAACAACTCTTACTCACGTCCCTCCATCCAACATAGAGGCGATCAACATAGCCTGTTTTAAAGATCCCCACATGGTTCCATATGAATAGTTTCCGAAAAAATAATGTTATCGGATAATTCATTGAGTTCTAGGTACTTTTCCTAAGACCCCCACCCATGTAAAGAATGAACACATTTAGAATATCGAAAAAAACATGTATAAAATGTTTTGACTACCCCTGTTTCTATTGGTGGAAAGTCGTACTCAGAAAAAGATTCATACCAAGAACAAAATACATGACTTTATAGATATTTGAGGTAATCAATGATTCATAAAATGATCATATACTCCACGTTACCCCATGAACATGTTCTATATGTTGAATGTAGAAGTCTCTAAAATGAGCAGTTGATAATGTCTTTTGGATAGGCACAGATTGTGCTACATTAATCAATTGATTCACAACTAATTGAAGATAATCATTCCTATAAGGCATCCTCCAGAGACCCACCATGATATAATTATTAAAATCATTCCACAAAATTTTTTGAAGGGGAAATTTCTATATTAAACGCATTGGTCATTGATGCTTGTACTTCACCTGTTGATAATTATAGTTCAATTCCTAAACCCTGAAATTTAATTTTTTCATTCCCAACCTCAAATACTATAAATGTATGCAACTGTACATTTTTGGGAAAACATGGATTCAACACCCACTTCATGGAATGAAATTCATGCTTTAGTTCCTCCAACATACATGTATTCATAAGCACCCAATATCTGACATAGATTATATCATCCTCATCTATGGTACAATCAGAAGGTGAATCCACACTTTCAAGGGTTTCCCTCACGGAAAAATATTTTTTATCTTAATAATACATATCTATGATCCAAATAATAGCCAACTAATAGTATATATTTTATATATTGGGATCATTATGCATTATATATTATTTGGGGAGGTCTAGGGTTTGGCATAATATCTTATGTATACTGGTATCTTCATACCTTTTTATTTTTTTACAAATACCATTAATTGTAAGAATATTAAATGTGTACCAAAATTTCCATTTTTATTTAATTCTTCTATAGACACTAATTCTTGTTAAAAAATATTACATATATAGGGATATTCACCACTTATCCAATTTTAATTGATAACCATTTTCAAAACCATAATATTCTTGAATAACATCTTTTAAATATAAAATATTAACAATTATGACCTCTCAAATCTAGGAGTACCATTTTAATTCAAAACATGTTCTCTTATTATGTAATATACATGAAAAGTACTTGAAATATAATGAAATCAAGGTATCAATAATATTTTTAATAATGAATTCAATTATTCATCTCCAGATTTGAAATAAGTATCATACACTTGGGTTCCCAAATATGTCACAATAATGAATTCTTTTAATAAACCACGTAACCATATCAACTAATATAATTTTTTTCTTTATTTAAAAAAAATCCAAAAATAATGGATGTCAAATACAATACACTAAATCTTTCATACAATTATTTTTCAATGTTTTCTTTTGTTTATTTTTTTCTATAATGTATCAAATTAGTTATATTATTTTATTTAATTGTTGATTATAAATATATAAATTTAATTATGAGTTATATTTTATGGGGTGTTCCAAGGATATGTTTTTATGAATATTTAGTGATTTTGGTTTTGGAAGTGATGTAAATTACAGGACTTTGGTGATGTATGTATTAAATTGATAGTGGTTGAGTGTGTAACTCAGTGAATTTTTTTGGTATTACATATTTTTGTGAGGCTAATGATATTTGTGTATTTATCAGTATGATATAGTGTTTCAAGTGATATTTTATTCAAGGGGATTTTAATTAATAAATTTAATGTGGAAACCAATTTTCAGATTCTGATGATGTGAGATGTGTAGTTTTTGTGGATGGTATAGTTGGTTATGTTTAACATTATATACACTACCCGGTGGTGTGTATTATGAAATACAGTGTAGATAAACCTGGATCATAGAATTATTTCTAAAATATGTTTTATTATTATAGTTAATGATTTCATATTTTTCTTTGTGCATCTATTTTATTATTCTCTTTAACATATATACCATATGTTTTTTTGTTATGTAATTACCTATTATCATTTTATACATATATTAATTGATACCAATGGAATGAATTATCAAAATATTTCTAGTTCATGGGATGCACATGTTTCATTCCCCTATAATGAGGATTTATACACGATCTTTTACGTATGAAAACATATTTATGATTTAAAACTACCCATTTCCATAATTTTTTAGGATTTGATAATGTTAATTTCCCTATGAGAATTACCTATTGAATTATTGTATTATATTTATAAAATTATGATCAACGTATCAATGATGTCATGGACAAACATGATGGTAGAGATGCTAATATTTTTTAATTTTGTATTAATTCATATTGATGGTGGAGAGATGTCTATAGCAGTTTTATAACATCTATGGGTTGTATTGAAGAAATATATTTTAATCCATGATATATATTATGTGATTTAGGTCATGTGATACAAGGATAAATGTTTTTATCTGATGAATTATTGTTATTAGTGGTGAAATCACATGAAAATAAATTCACGGAACTATTTAATTATAGGAGTTCATGTATTTAGGTGCTTTGTAAGAGGTATTTTTTAAGAATACCCTCTATAAACACATCTATGACATATTGTTTGAAAATTAGTTTTTATGTCTGATTGGGTATATGGAGATGTATATTTTGATAGCCTATTGATTATAATAGTTCACGAATTGCTGGCTAGGACACCGTTGGGTAGAAAATTGAGGTTATTCGGTGCTGGTATGTAGTGTTGTTTGAACACCACCCTATCTATTTTAATTATGTTATAAAAGATTATTATAGTAGATTTATTATTTTTCTAGATAATTTTATTTTATGATGAAAAGTTCTATACAAATTATTATTATTATTTTTTATTGAACTATAGTATAAATCTTTTGGAACAAAATATTTTCTCTAAATGTTATATGTTCTTGAAATATCTGCTTTATCAACATGTCATGAAATATTTTTATAACATTAATTAATGAAAATTATCCTATCCAAAGAGGTTAAAATATCCCCCAATGATTAACCTAAACCCTATATACTATTCACCAACCCTGGGTGATCAAAGAACCTACCAAGGGAATGTGGTGGTATAAATTGTGTAGTTTGAAGATTTGGGATAGCCTGTTATATTATCTATGAAATATAGTGTCTGATCTCCTCTTCCACTGTGAAAATACACAACACCTTATCAATTTATTAATGAATATCTCTAGTGATTGAGATTTTATTAGTGAACAGAACCCTTGCTCGACCCCTTTTTCCATCCAATGATTACTCTAATGTTTTCTTGATGGTTAATTAATTAATTTTTTACATATTATTATAATTATAATTATATTATTTTTATTATTATAAATATCATTTTATTTTTATTTTTATAAATCGTTATATTGTTTTCGTATCCCTAAATTTTAAAAACAAATATTTTTTTTAGTTTCAACATTATTAAAACTGAATCATTAAAAACAGTTATCAATCTTCTAAAATCTAAATTTTTTTTATTTATTTAAATGAAATGTTATTAATAATTTTCTAATATATGAAGTTTATTTAAAAATAATATTTATTGAATTTATTTGAAGAAATCATATTTAAATATTTAAATATTTGTTATTCAAAATTTGACACTTTAAAAAAATTGGATATATATTTATTACATGAAGGATATACCCAAATGAAAAAAATATACATATATATCACATTCATATTAATTAATTTTATATAATCATATCTGTGACATGTAATTTAATACTATTTAATTAATTATTTACAATTAAATGAATTTAAAAATGAAATAAATTACCAATTAAATTTTTTTAATAATTAAAAAATAGAAAATAAACAGTAAAAAAATTATTCATTAATTTTGTAAAAAAATAATAAAAATAAATAAGTGAATAGATATTTATTATCAAGTTCCTCATAATAAAGGATGGATATGTCCTTAGGATAAACAGAGGAAAATGAATAAAAAAATAAATAAGTACAAACTCAAAATAAATAAACATAAAATTTATTCCCGTATGTGAAAAATATGAATGAATTAATTATTTCCACTTTTTAATCATTTGAACTATTAAAATCATTTTTACATAATACCATTTAATTGAGAATCGATCTTTCTAATTAAAAATATTTTTTTATGTAATACCATTATCAATATAGACAACATCACTTCTTCAATAAAATTCAAATTGAATTCAAAAAATTCTAATTACTCTCATTTATTCAATTGGTGTTTCACACTAAAAATTCTCAAGAGTTCTAATTTCCCTTTTATTTGGGACAAGCTACCCCTTATATAGAAATTTTTCTAGTTTATTTTAGATTACGGAAGATGTGTGATTAAAATTAAATAAAAAATATTTAAAATGGGGGTTAAATATAATAACAAATCATCATCTTCAGACAGTTGTCGATATTTTAGAGAGATTTTTGATTCTACCAAAGTATGACCAATGAATATATACCATGGGGACTTGAAGGAACTTTTGTTATTTTCAATTATTTATTTAATAAGGGGGACCAAATATAATGAAACATTCTATACCTTCAATATATGAAGAATCTATTTCTATTTGAAAATATATTTGATGTAATGCAAACCAACCATGATCATTGATTATTTTTTAAACCGAGCTTATAATTTTAAAACATGTTCCTTTTAATCATCTTCTAATAGTATAACATATTACTTGTAACTAGACTACTAAAATGAATTATTGCAATATCATTTCCTCAACTCTTAGGACATTCCTTTCCCAAAAAGGCCCCACAACATCATTGATTTAGACAATGAACAACCAATTCCTAAAACAATCCACATTCAATCATGAAAATATTTATTTACCATGAATAATTGATTATATAATATATAACATCAAATACCTAAAATATGTTTTTAATGAATGAGAATCGAAAAAATAAATGACAAGACATAGTCATGACATAAAAGAAAATGAAAAAATTGATAAGATAAAAGAAGAAAAAACTATAAAATTTTTTATACTAATTTTGTTTATAGAACATTATTTAAAAAAATATATATGGAACTTATTTTATTATGTTTCTCTATTAAATTTTAGGATTTATATTTTATTATAATTAAATTTATGATATTAAATTTTATATTTTATGTAATAAATTCATGTTTTCTTATAGAAAAAATATCAATAAAATATATATAATGTCCAAAAGTCATATTTATTACTAAAAAATGTTCCTGAAAAATAATAAATGAAATGGAAGAAGGAATATAAGGAATATATGTAAAATTTTAGAACATTATAAAAGGATGGTGGAAATTATTGATGAACTAATAAAATGAAAAAAATAGAATAACATGAAATAAATATCACAAATCACTCATGTAAATAAATTTAACATACTCACCCACACTTACTCTTTAATTTTACTTAAAAAATAATTCATAAAGGATGAATAAAACACAAAATTTATAATAAAATATTATAAAAGCAGGAATATGGTTTTTTTAGATTATACAACTCAAAAATATTTTTTCAAAATAGTTGAGTTTTATAAATAAATTTAATGTCTAATGAATGGTTTATATATCCATAATGATATGTTTGGTTTCGATTTATGAAAAATTAATTACAAAATAAGGACAATATCATATATGTGTAATCTTTTTAAGGTAATATTGATTAAGGATCAATGTATTTTCTTTCTAAATATCACTTAAATAAATATAATTCATATAGAAAATAATATATTTTCAAATCAAACCTCATTTGGTATAAAATATAAACTACCTATAGTAATTGAAATTATATCAAAAAACTTTATATAAATGGGGTTAAAAATAAACCAAAATCTATAAAAATCTATAACTCCCCATGTTTTCATAGTAAGTTAATTTCTTTAAAATAATTCAATAGCTTGCGCTACACACAACACCGAGTTCGAGCACACCACGACTTACCAAACTAGTCGTTCAAAAAATGGTTATGAATAGTATTAGGTGAATTTTGATTTTTTTATAATATATATAATTTTATCATCCATATTATTGGTTTTATAGACATAATATAAAAACCAAATTCAATTTCTCAGATAAAAGAAGTACTTTTCAAAAAATGTAATTTTACTGCCTTTAAATGGAGAACCCTATTCAAATCCAATATTTAAAACTATTATATATTCGATTGGACAAAATTAACTTCTTCTTTAGAAATATGATATAAAAATTTAGTTTGGATAAAAGTTTTGGTCTTTTATGATAACTTTCATATTTTAATGAATATTGAAAAATACTAAATTTTAATAGAAAGAAATTTCTTTTATCAAAAAAATTTATAGTGTTAAATTATAAATTTGAATGGGTTTTAAGTATAATTAGATTATATTTTTATCATTTATTACAATTTAGGTCATTAGAAGTAATATTACATTTAAATTGGACATAACCACATATCAATATTTTGATAAATTTATTTCTCAAAAACACACTTTCTGGTTTTGGAAATGGGATTGATTTTTTTAAATTAATTAATACAACATCTATATTTTTTATTTGGTAAAATTTAAATCATTTTTAAATTTAGAATATCAAAATTATCTTTTGGTGAATTTTTGGAATTTTTCTAAAAACAATCATTTTTTTTGATGAATAGTAAAAAACAGTGTGTTATTATTTAAAGCTGAATTTTTATTTAAATAATTATTTTAAATTTAAATTTATTTTAAATTAAATATATATACATAATACTTATATTAGTTTAATTTAATTCATTGATGTCATTTTATATTAAGATTAGATATATAAATTTCTTTTGAACTTTTTACCATCTTTTACTCATCTTCTACACACATTTGCAAATTTACATAAACCAAAATTTTATCGCTTATATGAATTGAAATTTAAAAATCCAAGAGACATGGTAGACATCAGTATTTAAAATTTGGTTCAATATGATGAAAATATTTTTTTTGGTGAATCATAAATTTTGAATTGTATTTATTACATTTTAATATAAATAGGGTAATTAAAGGTAAAAAAGATTTTATAATTATACAAACACAGGTCCTAATTCTATTGGATAAGTGTATTTCAATAAAAATATAAATTAGGAATACAAAACGATCATTTTGATCCACTGGTATTAGATTAGGCCAATTATTATTATTTTATTTAAAGAATGGTTTAAATTGTTAAATTAAATTTTCAATAAATAAACCATTTTTAATATTGGGTTATACATAAGATAAATTTGAATATAAATATTTATTATAAATCATACATGATTTTATACCTAATGGTATTTTATTTGTAATTTTTAGTAATTACATAAAAAAATATATTTATGACACGATGATGATGTACTAATTTCCATATTAATGAATGATTAAAATAATTGATATCATAAATATCAAAATAAATGTAAATTGAGACTACTGATGAATTCCAATAATTTTCTAGTTTAATATTACATGTTATCATTGATTTAATGTATTTTTTCAATGTAATAACATTTTTTTTGGACTTTCAAAAAAACCAAATACTAAATAGTGTCAAAATTGACATAAGTTAGTATTTAAACAAAATATTTTATTATTAAATGATATAACATTCCTAAAAATATAATTATTTGAAAAAAGACTAATATAATTATATATATGTCCATAATGAACCACTTGAGGTTCTTTTGGCAATTTAATGTACATTTATTGACCTTGTATTATAAAAATACCAGAAGACATGGAAAAATTAAAATTATTTAAATTAGAATTAATTCTAAAAGACAATGTTAACATGGTGACCTAAACATGTCTAAAATCTATTGGTTGATTTTATTTCTACACATCCCCAACTTTTCCATGAAATAAATCCATTAGTGCCATTGTAAACTGAAAATGATTTTATAATAAAATAATATTTCAAGCTCTTCTAAAAGTGACCCTCAACTAACTTATAAATGGGTACTTCCCCATCTCTCAAATTCACACATATAAGGCCATTTTTCTTGGCCAACCACTGCTATATTATCTTCCCAACTACCATCACTTCCACCTAGAGGACTTACTTTGAACATAAATCTATTATAAAGATCCATTTTGATCAAATCAAAATGAAGAACCTGTAAAAGAGGTAATAATTTCACCACATCTTTCAATGTTTTTTTCTTCTTCCAGTTTCTATTTCTTTGTTGTTTCAATTTCAAAATAAAAACTATAGTATCCAAAAGGTTAGAGAGACCAGAAGAAACATGCTCCCAACAAATTATTATAAAAATGAAAAAATAGTACAAAGTTACTCAGAAACATGAAGCCTTACAAAGCCGTGTATACAAAGCACCTTCCCGATCATTGCAAACCAAACTGTCATAATAGACGGGCAGAACAAACGACCAACTTGAACTAACCTCCATGATCGCCCTTTTGGAGAGAGCATGGGCAACCTGATTATCTTCTCAATACACATGAGAGACATCGAGTCATAAGCATTCAGCATGACTAAGGCAGGAGATCCAATCAGACATCATCCTCCAAGGAACATTACGAGATCGATCTTTCAAAATCTGCACAGTAACAGAGGAATCCGACTCCAAAAAAACTCTACGCCAACCATAACACACTACATACCTGATAGCCTTTATCATAGCCCAATGTTCTGCCTCAATCGCATGAGCATATCCAACATAATGAATGAAACATCCCTTAATGAAGCCCCGATGCGTTCTGAAAACTCCACCACATGCAGCAGGACCCAGTGCACTGGAGGCCGCCCCGTCAACATTCACTTTCAACCATTCAGAAATTGGTGGAATCCACCAAATTTACTTGACCATTCTAGGATTAATTTCCATGCCACGAACACCAAGAGATCTCAAGAGAACAATGTCAGATACATCATTGTTCATATAACCAGTTTGAATCATCGAAGCAAATATGATGCTTCTATGTACCACCAGAACACCATCCCAGAAGGAAGGATTCACATTGTTAAAAACAATACTGTTCCGAGATTTCCAAATAAAAGAGAAAACCAAGGCAATAGCAGCAGTAGACAAAGATTTCACTTGATCACTGAAATCAATCATAAGGGCTGAACTGAGCAGTGAATCAAATGAGAAAAAATCAAGGTTGTCGTGGAATGAGGATTGCACATACTTCCAGAGGCGATCAGAAAATACACATTGTAAAAATAGATGTGAAATAGATTCATCATTATTAATGCGCAAGGGACATATTGAATCCATATTAAATCCTTTGTGCTGCAACACACTCTGAATAGGCAGTCAGTTTTTCCAAATTCTCTAGATTAACAAATAATCACTTGGTGGAATGTAGGGTTGGATAAATCCTCCCAGCCATGAAGGGATTCCAAAAATCACACCACATTGCAGATTATAACAATCCCAACTGGAAAAGGAACCATTGATAGACGGTTTCTAGATTAAAGTGTCAGTGTCAACATTATCATAGTTAGTAATTTCCATATGAATATTACTAGGAATGATATCATAAGAATCAACATTTCCATTCAGTTCAGAGATCGACAAGTTCCTCAGAGAAAGTGGGATATTAATAGAATCATTCGTAGGGGAGGACAACCTAGGAGTACTCCATATATTTTGATGAGAACCAGGACATACCAGCCATATAGATTGAGACATGATATTTGAATATGAAGTCCTTATTGAAGACCACACAGAGGATTTGAGATAGAAACACATACTATTTTTCAGTTTATAAACAAACCTGTCAACCAGAAATTCTAGAGAGAAATAAGGTTTAGAGAGAAACCTCCAATTGAAGTTTTGAAGGAGATAATTATCAAATAATCTGACATCATTAATACACTTTCCTCCCTTGTTAAATGGATTGATATAGTTTTTTCAGGAAACAGTAACAAGTTTCCTATGGTGAGTTGAGCCAGTCCAAATGAATATTCATATCATTCCACTCAGTTCCTTAAGAAGAGCTACAAGCCATCTATAAATAGAAATGGAGTAGACAAACATATAAGTGATAAATGAGTTGACAAGGCAAACTCTCCCAGCATGGGACATGGTCTTCCCTTTCTATCTTGCCAACTGAATGGTAATTTTGAAAGAAATACCCTCTAAGTGTTCATGTTTCACACTTCCCCAAAACAAAGGAATCCCATGGTAATTAAAGGGAAGTTTACCTCTTTTGACACCAAGTCTTCGAGCGACCCTATTTTTCTTCAATATTTTAATTCCTTCACCAAAAATAACAAAGGATTTGTTCTAGCTGATCACCTGACCTAAAACTTCTTCATAATGTGAGAAGATGTTATTAATACGAGAGGCTATTTTTCTGTTAGCCTTACAATACAGGAGTATGTCATTAGCAAAGAATAAATGTGATGGAACAAAATAATTCCTTCCTTACCTCATTCATTGATATATACCATTGTTGACAAGGTCATGAAGACACACACTCAGATAATCCTTAGCCATAGAGAACAGAAGCACAGATAGAGGATCACCTTTCCTGTCTCTTCTAGTACATTGAAAGAAACCCCTGGGGGATCCATTGACAAGAATGGATAGACTATCGCTTTTCAATATACAAAAGACAAAACCAATAAACTTCTCTGAAAAGCCAGGCATCTTAAGAATTGTGAAGATAAAGTCCCACCTTATTATATAGAAGGCCTTCAATATGTCTACCTTCAGAGCCATGTTACAATTTCGAACATTAATTTTCATAATATTAATACACTTTAAAGCAATAAAAATATAATTCTGAATATGTCTCCCAGGAACAAATCCAAACTGGTTGATAGAGACAAGATTTTTAGCAACTTCACCTAGTCGGAGTTCCATGATTTTACTGATTACCTATGGAATAGAGTTCCCAATGGCAATAGGCCCGACGACTTTTATTTCCAAGGGATTATCATTCTTTGGAATCAAAGCAATAAAATTATAGTTCATCCCAAATGGCATATAGGAATGATGAAAGAATTATTTAACAACATTGATCACATCAATGTTAATGATATCGTAGTAAAACATAATGAACTTGTTTGTAATACCATCAGGACCAGAAGCACTGTCCATATTTAAGGAGAAATGTGAAAAATGATTTTCTTTTTGAGAAGGTGTCTTAGTGATCTTTTTGTTCTAGTTATCATCCACACTGGATTCCACACATCTAATAATTTTATTTGAGCTGTTATCCCCATAATCAAAATATGATTTTTCAAAATAACAAGTCACACCATTAGCAATGTCATTTTCAGATGTGAGCATTGCATCATAAATAATTAAATCCCTAAGATTTCTCTTAACCTTTTTCTCCCTATGAATGCAGCGAAAAAATATTTAATTCCTATCCACATCCTTAAGCCACTTAACATTAAACTGATTCCAGTCTAGATTCTCTTTAAGGGTCAAGAGATTATAAAGCTTTAAGGTAGCTTGTATCTCTTCTTGAGATGGGGTGTCCTGATGCACATTCCCCTGCTGAAAACCTATCAAATGAGATTCAGAATCTTTAATATAATTCACAATATTGGAGAAGGATTTTTTACTCCACTATTTGAGTCTAGATTTCCCAATTTTCAACTTGGAGTTCAGAATGTGTATAGAGCTACATTATAAATCTGATTTCAAACCCTCAAATATTATTTCCCTACACCCAGGCACAACCAACCAAGAGTTATTTTACTTAAAGGTTAAAGGTGCTGACCTCAGGTTACTAAAATATAGATCAATCAGTATGGGATTATGATCCGAATGAAGTCTGGGAAGAGTCATGCCAGAAATTTCCATCATATCACTCCTGTCATCCATTTTCACAAAGAACCTATCTAATTTACTTGCCTGCCTCCCATTTAGAGTGTATCTGCTCCAAGTAAAATCTTTACCTAAAATGGGAACTTCATACAATCTAAAATGATCAATGCAGAATGAAAAGTCTTTGGTTGAAGCTCATAAAAAATTTCTCCAAGTTTTCTCCTCAGGCCTCAAAATGGTATTAATGTCACCAAACAGAATCCATCTAGTTGACATGTTTTCAGAAATGGTGATTAAGGTGTTCCATATTAGTCTCCTTCTAATGTACTGGTCTAAAGCTTACAAAAAAGTCACACAGAAAGAGTTGGAATGAAAACAGCAAAATAGAGTAACTGGCTGTTGGTCATTTTGAAGAGAATCAATGGTGACACTATTGTGTTTTAACACCCATAGAGATTTATTCTCATTATCCTACTGATTGGTTGCAGTAAGGGAGTATCCCAGGGAATTCCAATTGAAGTCCATCCGTCTTTCAAATTTCATTCTTGGCTCAACAATACCCAATAACATGGGTTTATTGATCATGATAATATGCTTCAAGGTTCTGACTGTGGGAGAATTCCAAAGACCCTGGAAATTCCAAAACATTATCTTCATTTATTGGAAGACCTCTGCCTTTTGCAGGGACCAAGATAGCTTACATCTAGGCATTCACTAGGGTATAATTCATCCTTATCCATTGATTCACTGTGTACATATCCAACCTTGGAAGATTCGCTATCATCATCAGAGAGAGGGATAAACCTATTCTCAGAACTGATAGGCATATTAAAGTAGGCAGGAAGTATCCTTTTTGACACCTTTCATAACAGAACCTGGGAGAATTCATTTGTATTCCTACCCAAGTTGATCTTCTCCCAAAGGGGGTTCATGAGTTATTGAATCCTACATATTCTGGTCACCAGAGCCCTCATTACTAAGAAAATCAAAGTTCTCAGGTCCAACTGATGCATCCTCAGAAGGATCTGAGGCATCATGGAGACCGACAAGCTCGACATCCACTATATGCAGATCCTGATTACCCCCAAAATATGTATTGTCAACTAGCATATTTTGTGCATCTTTATTGTCTCCATCCTTAACAACAGTCACCACCAAAGAGGGATCCTATAAGGGATTCCCTGAGCCATTTACATTCTCAACAATGGGAACATTATCAGCATTTGATTCTAAAATAACACCCTATGCCTCAACATTGTCATTCGCCTTCCCCTTGTTAACAATGTCTGGGTTTGAACAACCCTGATCAATTTTCTTCCTTTGACAACTACCAGCATCATGCCCTCAGATATTGCAGAGAGAGTAGATCATACGCCTATTTCATTCTGATAATGTGTGTCCAAAAAATATGGCAGTGGAGACAAAACATTGGTTTCCTCTCATATCCTATCTCAAGATTACCACTATCATCCCTAGTGGTGAAGACAACTTCTTCCACTAGGGTGTTTGGCATTTCCACTTCCACTAAAATCCTTGAGTAGTGTCCAAAACTAGGATTATCAGTTTGCTTTTCAAGCCAGATCAGATTCCCTAGAGAAGATGCAATGTCCCACAATATTTGAGGGTGCCAATAGAGCCAACTTAGTTTATGAATACAGATCCATACCTAAGCAAAGGTGTTCTTGATCGAACTTGGATCGAAGATACGATCCCATTCATGAATTCAGAGAAAACCAGGATGTAAGGGGATAGAGTCCACGCTCCATGCACACCTTTTAAATTCATCAGAGGGGAAAATGACATGGTAAAACCCACACCCCATGGCCATCATCTTCCAATCACTGAATCCCCATATTTCCGCCAATCTACCGGTAAGCTCATGAAATTTACATAGCCGCACACCTTTTGGAATCACAAAACAATCTATGATTGAGAACTTACACAATTTTACCCTCTCTTCAACAGTATCTTGATTCTCCAATACATGCGCAATCTGACCCTTCATAATAATTCTTCCAGAACTACCCGCTTCACAACCCATGAATGAGGATCCTCCAGAATGTTTTTCCACATCCGCGAATCTCTTCCAATGAATATAGGTATCTTTAAGCTCTGATTTCTTATATTTCTGTTTTGAGCTGAGACTAAAGAGATCTGAGTGCCTGATTCAATCTTCATCAGCAATCTCACCAGCCTCCTTCCCCATGAATTTCTCAACCTCCTCGACTAGTTTAGGGTTTTCACCCGATGGGGCCTCGAGAGATGCCATCAGAAGTCCACTACTCTCCACATGAAATATTTTGAATGGGTTGGTAATAATAACTATAGTACCTTATACATACTATGATGTTATTATTTATATGGTCAACCTTATTCATAATTCTATCCCTCCTATGAATGAAAAAGTCACCATACGTGCGTACGTAAGACTTACCGTTTCCATGTCGTGGTGAAGTTTGTTGTTCAACACATCATTATTTTTATGGGTATATAATTAGTATAATTGATTTAAATAATAAATATAACATGTTAATTATTCTTTATATATGATATACCATCTAATTGAATGTGATTTTTCCATCAATATAATGATATTGTTGTTCGTGCATACGTACAGATTGCCGCCTCCACGAATGTGATGAGTTTCATTTCCCATATAAAAAAATTCAATAATAATTTTCATTTTATGATTTAAGATAATGTTTAAAAACTTAATTTAATTATTTATATGAATCAAATACATCCTATCCATAACAAACATGACTTATGTAACAAAATATTTAAAGGAAAACGAATTAGTTGAAAATTGAAACAATGATACTAGTGAAATATTATTAACAAAGGAATATTAGAAGAACATATATTATTTCATATATAGGTATGTGGTTCATGTATAATTTGATACCAATTATTTAACTATTATGTTGGAGGTTAACAAACCATTGACTAGGGAAAAGTACAAGGTAAGGGTTTTTATCTCACTTCTTATTCTAGTGAGATTCGGGCTATATTTAAAACAATTTCCATTTGTGTGATGTATGTATTATCCATGATTTAATTCAATGTGTAATATAATTTAAGTTATATTTTATACATATTCATTATAAGATTCTTATTTCATGGTTTTCATGCTTTTTATGTTAACAAATCATTAAGGAAATTTCTAATTTTAATTTTCACCTATTGGGTTTTATGCACACATCATTGATTATTTTACTCCATGATTATTTGCGAAATAACTATTTATTTATTTATGTATTAATTTACCCTCAACTTTGTGTGTGTATACTTGTGATACACATAATCAATCCATTGTTTAATTCAAAAGTCCTTGATATGAACAAGATAAGGGTATTCTTAACTCAATTTTCATTCATTGAGTTAAACATCCAAGTCATTAGTTTTGTTTTTACAAGAATATATGCGAATGTAAACATATTTATTTACACTTAATATGAAATCATATTGAGTGTACTAATATTTTACACACATAATTATTTCATTTATTTATCCTTAATCTAAATATACAGTCTTTATAAGGGATTTCATCTCAAGTTACATTATATTGAGACTTCATTGTTGTTATGCACCAATTCACTTTTATATGGTGTATATACTATCTTTTAAATATTATATCATGAATACATTTATTCTCATGATATTATAATGTTTTTATTTATATTAATCCTCAAATTTTTGTATTCTAGGCCTTTCATTTGGTTAAAAACTCTTTAACTAAAATATCATTTTAAATGATTTAATTATTTATTATTCTAAATCTTTCTCAATATTGTCCATGTATTAAAAATGGTTTTAAGGATTTATTTATATGGGCATGAATGTTTCGAAATTAATTTTAGTTTCAAAAGGTTCAATGTGGTATAGGAAACTTATATTAAAAAATCTATTTTAAACAACTTCATTAATAAATTATGAAACTTTTAAATGTTTTCAAGAAAAG
Organism: Viscum album; assembly: GCA_963277665.1. NCBI lineage: Eukaryota > Viridiplantae > Streptophyta > Magnoliopsida > Santalales > Viscaceae > Viscum > Viscum album. Next base: position 1,994,427,812 of record OY728122.1, read on the forward strand.
GGGATATTTCTCTCAAATAGTTTTTCTGATCATTTTAATCTATGTTAATATCATTCATTGAATTTTATTCTATATTTAGGTTGATTTATTAAAATAAAATCTTTCATATTGTGTTGAATGTGTTATATTTTACACTAGATGTGCAATTTTTATAAAATTTATGGTTTGCAGTTAATGTATTGAAATTCTGTATGCTAGTTTTAATAAGAATGTTTAGATTATGTTTCACCATTTTCATCTGAGACATGAAATGTTCATAGTATGTGACGGTCAGGGCCCAATATAGCCCCTTAATGCATTAGTTGGTCTCATGAGACAAACTAGTGTCTTAGAACAAGTCTTTGACCAAATCTTGTTTGTAGTCGTGGCATGAGGCCTTGACAATGTGGTTATGATGTCTGACATTAAGCATTCCATCATTATGAAATTAGCTATTGATATTACATGTGATTATTCGACTTGTATAATATCCATGTGATTATGTAAATGAAATTATTTGATTTATATATTTTTATATTATACAAATGATTATATTTAAAATGCTTGTGTTTTATTCTTATACATTTCCTTAAATGTTTATGCATATTTATGAATGTTTCTGATATATTGTTATCCTTACTGAGCATCTGAGCTCACCCATTTCTTATGTTTTTTCCTTTTATGTGATGAAGTATATTATGATTGGCCTACATAGATAGGACAAGGTATATGGGTGAATTCAAAGGGGACAAAATGTTGTAGTGTTTTTATTCATGATGTAATGTAAAACTCATGTATTTATCTAGTACATTAAAGGAAACTAAAATAATAATTCTATCGAGAAATGACCTCTTGTTATCATACCAATGTTATGTAATAATGTACATAATCTGGGTAACTATGGTTGTGGTGTTACAGTTGGTGTTAGAGGATGTTTAGTACAAACCATGAAAGCTATTTTTAGAAAAACTGTTATTAGAAAACACTACCCAAAGATATACTTGGACAATTGGTATATAAGAACATTCAAAAAAGTTTGTGATGTAAATATTATGTGGTTTTTACAAGAAATAAATCCCTGTCTGGATACGAGTAGGTAGAGGCAGCTCTGGCATAGATGTATCTAGGGGTAAAACCTGAAAACATGGATTTAAGCTATACTCGAACGTGAACTAGTGATAGACAACAAGCATTGATGAACTATTGGTTATGACACTCCCAGGGGATATGTTTAGATAATTCAAATTTTATTTACAAACCTATTTGATGTATTTTAATATGAGATGACAATAAATATCATTGGTTAATATTATGGTGTTTTATATGGAAAATAAGGTTTCATGTTATTCTATAAATGATTTTATGACTGTAGTTACTCACACTATGCTTTCAGGTTCTAGTCAATGGATGGATTCCAAGTAAGTCATAGTAATATTGAACATTATGTAAAAGGAGGGAACGATTTTGGTAATGACAATCTAAATGCAATGTTGGTAGGTGTAAATGATATCATGTTTATACCGAATAAAGTTTCCAAAAATATAATAAAAAACATATATATTAACCAACTACTAAACTCAATAAATAAGAGAACGGTGGTGAATGATAAGTGCTATAGCAGTAGAGACCACAGAGAAAAGAAATCTCAATTTATATCTTTCTACAATTGTGTAAAGATACGCTCTGGAAAGTGTCTCAATGGAACAATGAAATGATTTATGTGTGGGAAAGAAGAAGAAAACGTATATAATTGCTGAGGAAAAATGAAGAGTACCATGGTAGAAAATAATAATGATCCATATAATCAATTTAAAGTCATTTGTAATAAATTTAGGGGACCTTGGAATTACCCGAGTCAATATACTATTCTATAGGATAACCAATAGGTCAAGGATGAACCTATGTGGAAATAAAAGTATGTCAAAATGTTAAAAAGTATTAATTCTCTTTGTCGATGGGATTACATTGGAAAATTTTTATATTGTATGTGTAACCCTGCAGTTAGTTACGTAAAAATTCAATTTGAGAAAGAATTATCATTTCTTTTGTGGATAGAGTTATAATGAACCATTTGGGTTTATATGATCCTTTAATTTGAGGCAATTACAGGTTATTAATATGTGGGATAAAAATGAGAGGTATGAGATAACATTTGTAGTTATATTAGGTTATGGTTAATTTGAAGAATTTTTCTCATTAAGGAATGTTATAAAAATAGTTTTTAAAAAAGGACAACACACAGACAGTGTGACAACCCGTCGCGTCGGACAATGTGGCAAGAATCGAACCCACAACCAAAGTGTGACTAGGATTTATTGCCTACCACTGGACAACATGAAGTACCTGGTTAGTGTGACTAATTTTGTTTTGTTAAATGATTTTATTTATAAATTATATATTGATTTTGGATCTTATGTTTTATTAAGTGGATATACTTTGTAGAGGAAATTGATTTGGTTATTAAGTGATAAATTTTATTTTGGAAGACGTTCACTCTGTTGGTAACACAATATGAAAAAGGAAAATTAAATACTAGGAAATTTTATTAGAAGAGAAATTGGAGTTTTTTTTATTTTGGAAGAATCTATTTTTTTATAGATATTCAGGTTATTAATTGAAATGATTAACCTATCATATAGAATATGTGATTTTGTTAATTACACTTCTGTATGATACTTTAAGAGTAGTTAATGTTATTTGGAGATAAATATTATGATTTACTATGAAAGTATATGCGATTAAATTATCTTTCGATTTATGTTTGAATCTTATTTTGGAATATATTGCATCAAATTAAGGAAAAATATTTATTGAATTTTCTTTATTGAACATTGGGTGTTTTTTTGGATATTAAGATTAGTATTTCTTTATATAATGGATTATCCATTTTGGGAATCATCTGATCTTGTACTAACCATTTGGTTTTGGTTAATCTCTAAAGACAATGGAAATATATTATTCAACCGTTTTGAATTCTGTGATTATCTATAAGAGTATTCTTGCACTTTAGGTGTGACAATGTCATATTGAATACTCATCATTTGGACAAAAGAGGAGTTAGTGGTAATTTTTTTTAAAGAATGAAACTGTACTTAAAAATAAGTACATATATTTATGTTCTTATTAAATCTCAAATATATATTCCTGAACATTATGAAATGGAACATAAAACAAAAAACATTGTCTGTTTATTTTTTTTATGGGGAAACTAATGACCGTTTAACCCAAAAAAAGTTTGTGGTTTTTGTTGTTGTTAAAATTCTCCTGATCATGTTTTTCTATCACTCTCCATCCGAACTTGAAACTTAGTTTATCTTCCATATCTAATTTTTCATACATGGAATCCTAGTAGGGGTTATCTCGGGTGACCTTTGAACTTCCCTTTATTTATTTTAATGTGATTGTTATATTGACTTTCCTTTACAATGTGGGGCATTCAATGATGTTCCCAAGCCCAATTTTAAAATTTTGAGGATGCAATTTCCAAAAGGGGGAATAATGTAACACTCCAATATTTCATAATATGTTATTTTCATTAATGTAATTAAATTTCATTATCTACATGCAACACCGAGTTCCAGCGCACCAAGGCTTACCAAAATAGCTATTCAAAAAATAGTTATGAATAATATTAACAAATTTTTGAATTTTATATACTCCATATAATTTTAAAATCCATGTTATGTGTGTCATAGACATAATATAAACAAAATTCCAATTTTTAGATAAAGGAAGTATTTTTTAAAAAATGAAATTTTACCACCTTTTAATGGAGAACCCTTTTTAGATAGATTATTTGAAACCTTTAAGTATTCAATTTGACAAAATAAAATTCTTCTTTATAAGTGGGGCATAAATATTATTTTTGGATAAAATTTTGGTGCTTTTCTGAAGACATTCATATTTTGATGAATAGTGAAAAATACTAAATTTTAATTTAAAACAACTTTTTTAATAAAAATAATTTATATTGTTACATAGTTAATTTTCATGATTTTTAATTATAATTAGATTATATGTTTATCATTTTATCCAATTGTTTTTTTATTTTAAGTAATTTTACATTTAAATTGGACAAAAAACATACCAATCATTTGATAGATTTTACTTCTCAAAAACCCAGTTTCTGGTCTTAAACACAACGAATATTTTTTTAAAATTAACTAATAGAACTTCAATATTTGGAATTTATTAACACAGACATCATTTTTGAATTTTGAATATCAAAATTATCTTTGGGTGAATTTTTGATATTTTTCTAAAAGCATTCAATTTTTGATGAATAGTGAAAAACAGTGCGTTATTATTTAAATCCAACATTATATATAAATAATAATTTTGAATTTAAATTTATTTTAATGTCAAAATATATACATAGTACCTATATTAGTCCTATTTAATACATTGAAGTCATTTTATAATAAGAATAGATATATACAATTTTATAGAACTTTTTACCTTCTTTTACTCACCGTCTAGGAACATTTTCCAATTTTCATAGAACTTAATTTTTCTGATTTTGTGAATTGAATTTAAATATCATATATTAAAGGATGAAATATTTAATTAAAATTCGGTTCAATAGGATGAAACAAATGTTTGGTGAATAGTAACTTTTGAATTTTATTTACCATAGTTTAAAGTAAATAGGGTAATTAAAGGTAAAAATTATATTAAAATTACCCTAAAAAATCCCTGTATTCTATTGGATAAGCTTATTTTCACCAAAATCAACCTTAGTAATAAAATATGATCATTTTGATCCATTTGGATTAGATTAGGACATTTATTTTTAATTTATTTAAAGAAGAGATAAAATTGTTAAATTCAATGTTTAATAACTAATCCATTTTAAATATTGGGTTATACATAAGACAAATATGACTATAAATATTCATTTGGACTCTTGAACTATTTCCTACATCATGGAATTTTATTTATAAATTTTAGACATTGAATAATTAAATTTATTTATAACACAATTATGATGAAATAGTTACCTTATTAATGAAAGATTAAAATAATTGATATTATAAATTAAAAATAATTGTAAATTGAGTCTTTTAAAAAATTCAATGAGTTTGATAGGTTAATATAACATGTTATGGTTGATTTAATGTATTTTTTAAAGTATTCTATTTGTATTAATTTCACAAAATCCAAATACTAAATAATGTCAATATTGACATAAATGATTATTTAAAACAAATACTTTATTATTAAATGATATAATAACCCTTAACATATATGGTTCGGCAAATAGACTTATATAATGATATATATGTCATCAATGAAACCCTTTAGGTTCTAATGTAATTTTATATTATGTTTATTAATAATGTAATATAAAAATACAAGAAGACATGGTGAAAGTTAAACTATTTATCTATGAATTATTTCTAAAAGAAAAGGTAAATATGGTGACATTAAATTTACTAAAACCAATTTATAGAGAGTATTATTACCCAAACTCACCTTATACTTGAAATAAATCCATTGGATCCATTATAAAGAGAAAAATATTTTATAATAAAATAATATTTCACACTTTTCTGAAAGAGACCCTCACCTCTCATATAAAAGGGGACATCCCATTCTATAAAATTCACACATAAAAATCAATTTGGCTCAGACAAAACTACCAAAATATCCTCCCAAAAAACCTCAATTAAACCAAGAGGCCTTAATTTGATAATAAATAAATCCTATGGATCCCTATTGATCAAATCAAAAGGAAGTACCCCGAGAAGAGGTAATAATTTCACCACCACTTTCAAAGTTGTTTTCTTCTTCCACTTGAACTTATTTGTTATTTCCATACAATAATAATAAAACCAATACCTCATACATAATGTGATGTTATTATAAATATTTTATAACCATATTAATTATTCTATCCATCCTATGAATGAAAAAGTCACCATTAGTGCGTATATTCGACTTACCGTCTTCATATCGTGGTGTAGTTTGTTATTGAACACTTAATTATATTGATGGGTATAATACTTAGTATAATTGATATAAATAATAAATATAACATGTTAATGATTCTATATATTTGATATACCATCCAATTACATATGATTTCACCATCAATAGAATGATATTGTTGCCCATGCGTTCGTATAGATTATCGTCTCCACGAATACGATGAGATTCATTTCCCATCGTAACCATTGAAAAATAATTTTCAATTTATGATTTAAAATATTGTTTGAGAATATAATATCATTCTTGATATGAATAAAATACATCCTATCCATGAAAAACATTACTTACGTAACAAAACATATAAAGTAAAACAAATCAGTTAACAACCGAAACAATGATACTAATGAAATATTATTAACAAAGAAAAATTAGAAGATCATATAATATATAATATTTACGTATTTGGTTATTCTATAATTTAAAAACAATGATTTATCTATTTTATTGGAGGTTAACATAAAATTTTCTAAGGAAAAGTACAAGTTTAGGGGTTTTCGTCTCACTTCTTATTCCCGTGAGATTCAAGCTATATTTGCCACAATTTCCTTTTCTATGGTGTATGTTCTACTAATGATTGTTTTATTTGAGTAACATACATTAATTTATGTTTTTTACATCTTCATTGTATGATATATATTTCCTGGGATATATATTTCATATCTAACCAATTTGGTTATAGAAGTTCTAATATCAATTTCCACCTATGGGGTTTTACGCACATTTCATCGATTATTTTACTCCAATATTATGTATGAATCATTATTTATTTACTAATGTAGTAATTTAAACTCCACTTTGTGTGGATATACTTTTTATACACATAATAACTCCATTGATAAATTCTCATGTCATTGATATGAAATTGATAAGGGAAATATTAACTCAATTTCCATTCATTGAGTTAAAAATCCATGTCATTGGATTTGTTTTTACAAGAATATGTGTGAATGTAATCTGATTGATTTATGCTGAATATCCAATCATATTGATTATAATTATATTTTTCTTGGATAATTATGTCATTGATTTATATTTAATGTAAGGATACAGTCTTTATAATGGATTTCGTCTTAATTTACATTCCATTGAGACTTCATTGTAGTTATGCACCAATTCACTTTAATATGGTGTATATACTATCCATTAACATATTATATCATGAATCCATTTATTTTAAATATATTATAAATTTTTTAATAATTTTATTCCTAAATTTTCTATATTCATGTGTCTTTAATTTGGTTAGGAACTCTTTAACTAAAAGAATGTTTTAAATGTTTTAAAGATTTATTCTTTTAATCATACTCATCAATGAACACATTTTAAAAATGGTCTTAAGGATTTATTTATATGGTAATTAATGTTTTAAAATTAATATGTACTTCAAAAGGATCACATTTTTATGGGAAACATTGATTCAAAAATCTATTTTAAACGACTTCTTTAATAAATAGTGCGATTTTTAAATGTTTTCAAGAAGATGGGATATTTCACTCAAATAGTTGTACTGATTATTTTCAACTATTTCAATGTCCTTAATTTTATTTTATTCTTAATTGATGTTGATTTATTATAATTAAATCTTATATATTTTATCGAATGAGTTATTTTATACTGTGTATGTTTTATTTTTGTACCATTCATGGTTAGTGGTTAATGTATTGACATTTCGTATGCAAGTTTTAATATGAATGGTTAGATTATGTTTATCCATTTTCATATGAGTAATACATTGGACTTAGTATGTGACAGGTGGGGCCCGCTAAAGACCCTCGATGCATCAGTAGGTATCAGGTGGAAAAATAATATCTTTGCACATGGCATTGACAAAATCTTATTTGTATTCTTGACATGAGGCCTTGACTATGTGGTTATGATTTCCAGAATTTTTCATTCCATCATTATTAAATTTTCTATTGATATTACAAGTGATTATTCAACATTAGAATATACATGTGAGTAAGTTTATGGAATTATTTGATTTATATTTTCCATATTATACTGATGCTTATGTTTAAAAGGCTTATTTTTTAGTCATATACATTGCCTTAAATATTTATGATTATTTATGAATGTTTCTGCTATATTATTAACCATACTGAGCATCTGAGATCACCCACTTCTTATGTTTTTTCCCAAGATTTGAAGAAATATATTATTATTGACCTATTGGGATTGGGTAAGGGATACGAGTGTGTTCAAAGGGGATAAAATGTCATTGTTTTTTATTCCTGATGTAATGTAAAACTTATATATGTATTTGGTACGTCCAAGGCTACTAAACAAATTGGTATTTTGAGACACGATCTCTGCTGATCATACCAATGTTATGTATTAATGCACCAACTCTAGGTAACTAGGTCTAGGAAGTTAAAAAATCTACTTTAGTGATTATAATATTATTTATTACTAGCAGAAAATAAGAGCTGTAATTATATATTTTAGACATATTATGAAAATAAACATAATTGAAAATTAAATTACAACAATATTTTTTTAATATAAAATGCATTGAATATAATATAAAATTTAAAATATATATAAATAATGTAAATTTATAAATTTAAAATTACATAAGAAAAATTTAATAAATATTTTATTGAATATTGATATTAGGTAAATATTTAATAAAGTCAAAACAATAATAACAGAAAACAAATATAAAGTAACAAAATTTTGTAATTATAAAATATAAGATCTTATTTTAAAATTCATAAAATATATGAAAATTTAAACTAAAATTAACACTTTGAATTATTTTAATTTAATGTTTTCTTTTATAAAATGATTAATTATAATAAAAAAGGTAGTAAAAATAATTACTAAAAAGTTACAGTTTAAAAATCATTATATGCAGAAAAAATTATTTAGAAAAATGATATTTGTAAAAAACTAAATAATTTTTAAAAATTGTATCATTTTACCATTAAAAATAAAATAACAAATTTTAAATTTGAAAAATTTACAATTTTATCTAAAAAAATTTAGTACAACATAAATAACAAAAAAATTATATTTTCTGGACACTTATAAATTATATATTTATTTATATATTATTCTAAAAATTAAGTACTGTTATAGTTAAACTATACATAAAAACATCCAAAAATAATATAGTTCTATCTTGAAGACATCAATTATTATTTTTCACCAATGTATTAAATTCACAAAAATTGATTTTTAGATACATTTTCATATAATAGAAATGAATTATTTAATTAAATTTAAAAACATCAATCTTAAGTTGAAAAAAATATTATAAAAAATTTTATAGATTGAAAAAATTTCCATACATCACATGTTCAGTAGTTTCTATTTTAAATTAAAACATATTAATTCAAAATTTTCAAACTCCATACCATTTAAGTAAATAAATAAAAAATTTAATCGATAGAAAATATTACAATTAAAATAATTATCATTATAAATGAAAAATAACAATATATTAAATTATAAATATATATTTGGAAAAGTATAATGTTATTTGAATATTATAAAATTTAATAATTAATTATAAACATTAATAAAATAAGAAAATAAAAATTTACAATTATATTAAAATTTTTTGTATGAATAAATGATAAAATAAAATTATATTTTTTAAACCATATGTATGGTGAAAAAAACAATAACAAAATAAATAATATTTGTAATTAAGATAAAAATTTAAAATTTTAAAAATAAAAGAATTTGTAAAAATATCCATGAATTTAATATTGTTTTTTATAGCATTGAGTTACATAAATGACATTGTTGATCTGAATTGGATGATTGAAGTTGAATACTAGTAGTGGAATGTTGGAGATTTTCAATCTATATGGTGTTTTTGGATCTATATTCTGAAAAAATGTTCTAAAATTCAGAAATAATTTCATGGTAGCCTTATTATTGAGATAGAATTAAATTCTTTTTTACTAGGGATCTATAGTTCATAAAGATCATGAATCCATATGTTAACATTACTAAACAAAAATAAGTATTTTAGTGATATTATCCAATAATAAGTTTTCATTAAACCATGTTGGTGTTGATTTAAATATTTTAACTAATTAATTATTAATTAAACATGAATCAAAATAATTATATGGTCATTTTGATGTGTATGATTAAAAAAATTTGAAATTTTCTATGAAATGGTCGAAATCCACTATATTAGAACATTAAATATGGCACAATGTTAGGGCCCATATTTTCATCACACCCTTTAGTTCCACATTTATTGTGTATTGAAAAGTTTGGGGATATTTTTAAGGATTTCAAAGAACATGATGGTATATGTTGTTATAAAAAATCTTGTTACAATAATTAAATTATTTTATAATTTATTCAATAATTTTGGAAGTATGTTTTAAGTACCTCGATTTTTTTGGGTTTTCTGACTAATATTTGATGATTTTAAAAAATAACCATATGATTGAGGAGTTTGTAAAACTATTAGGCTTTAAGGTTTACTCATATGTTTTATTATGTTTTAGTTGTGTTTTTATAAGTTTCATCTGATTACATAATTTAAAATTCATTATTTTTAAGAGTATTTTCCATTTCTAAATTCTATTGTCATTAGAGTGAATTGATGTTCATATGATTCACAATTTTTTACATAAAATTCAATGAAATTTATATAATATTAATATTGGTTTATGTTATAATGATTTAATTTTCCTAAGAGTCATTTCTGTTATATTATTTCATTTCATATGGATGAGGTTTGATTTCAAATTGGTTATTTGTTTTTGTTAGGTTCAAAATATTATTTTCATAAATTAATACAGGGGATTTCATAATGGTTAGTCTAATTATGTGGGGGTGGGGGTCATTATATTTTTATAATGGTCATATTATTTATGTATGTGCGACGCCCCAATAGTCTATAGTAAGAACCTCGTATTTTAGAACTTGTATGACATGCATCACCAAATGCATACGGGAATATAATATCTCAAGACAATATTATTTATTTAATATTTTAATAATATTCAATACATTATATATCCTCTAATGAACAGTACACTGAGATAACTTTTTGTTTCATGAAAGATAGTTCTTCCTTGATAGCCTGTGTTATATGCAAGAGGGACCTTCCTCAATACATTTTATTATAGGCAAATATGTGGTTCACTAAAAAACAATGTATTATTAAACAATTGTCATTTAATATGATATGATAAAATATAGATGGTATTTTATTTTTTATCAGTATTATTATCTAACTAATAAATATTTATTCATTATATATACACAAAATTAATACATCATTTACCAATTAATGATGCATTAAAATAAAAAACAATTGTATATAAAAAGAAATAGTATTTTATTTATGCTTTTAATTGAGTTTTTCAATAAAAAATAATTATTTAATATTAGTTAATTATTTTTAATGAAATATATATGATATATATCAAATAAAATATTTTTTATATTCATCCATTTTGTTTGTTATACATAAGATAAGAAAAAAATCTATTTACACATAAAATGTATATTTTTTAATGGAAATTTTAACACCTTTTAATGGAAATAACATTTTAAATATGAGTTTTTAGACATTAATTTATTTAATATATCAAAATAATCTTCATAATATAAATATAAATTTATGATTTTTCATTGGTATTTTTTTTATTTTAGTCTGAAATATTTCATTTTTAATCAATATTTCAAAATACTGAATTTTTTTTCATAACTAATTTTTCTTATAATTTAATAATAAGGATAAATTATCTATTAATTTGTTTTTAAAGTAAAATAATATATTATTTATATACATTAATACATTTTCTATTACTGTATTAAATTTCACGTAGATATTGATTATAAAAATATAGCAATCTTTCAGACATCTTTTACTTTAAAATCCCATATTATCATCCCACCTATGAGATGAATTTTAAATTAATTTTAACCAATTATATTATTGTAGTTCAAAAAATGATTCAATATGTGAAATTAGAATAAATTATAATTTAAAATAAGATGAAAAAAATTAACCAATGAGATTAGTGAATATGATTAAATTTAATTACAATTATTAAGGAAAAATTATGCTTAATAAATAGCAGAACCATTAAATTAAGGGCCCAGTGATATATCCCATTTTACAACACAAATTTTATGTCCATAATTCATCTATTTATCCTCTATTATATTGGTTTTTTTGGTTTGGTATGAATTTTCTGAGGTAAATACATGTACACACATAACATGTTTTAAAAAATTCAAAGTGAGTCATTTTCCTTCCCTATAAAGTGTCACCAGCTCTACCCAGTCCTTAAACCACTCAAACCACTTTGGATCAGAGAATCTATACTCAAATAACATCCCAAAATCCCAAACCTCTACCTTTAAGCCTATATTTTTTTTAATTCTATACAATTAAGCCTTTGGTTTCAATAAAAAAGAGTAACCTGATTAGGAGGTAATATTTCTTCTTAACCATGTTAGTTTTATTTCCATTACCCAATCACAAATATATTCTCAATTATTAATTTTATAACAACTCTAGTAATAAATATATATTAGTAAATTTTATGATACGGTTTTTACCAACAGTAACACACACTTTGATTGAATAGGTAATGAACATATTGTTTCTGTGTACGGAGAAGTAAAACCTCACGAAACGATGATTGTTCATTATCCCAATACCACCTATCATATGAAAATTATGATGGAAAATATTTTTCTATATGATATACATGATATTTATAATTTATATAAAATTATTTAATCCTTTTATAACAAATACCATTATAACTATCCATTTTACGTTAATACGACAACATCGTTTGAGGAAGTGTGAACTACAACCCCTTAAAGCGATGGGAATCATTCACACTACACATGGAATGTAAAATTGATGGATTCAATTAATCATATGTGACATTAAAAACTCTATATATAATCATTAAATAATTATCTTTATATAAATTTACTATATTAGTTTATATATATATATATATATATATATTTATTATCATTTCACACACTAAAAAGATGGTAATGTCATTCGTGGACGTGTGGACTAATGCCTCCTGGACATGATATGATTACATTTACATAAAAATAATTATATATAACTATAAAGGTTTAAATAAAATAATATTTACTATATAATGAGGAATCTATAAATATATGGTATTAAATACCATATTTCCACAATGATCATTGAAAAATAAGAACGTTAATCACGCGTTGGTACAACCTACCATCTCCATGATTGTAAAGTTAGTTCATTTTTTACATCCTTATTTAATTTTTGAGAATAATGGAATAATTTATTTCAAAATATGATAATTATTTTATGTTTTTTATTCTAGATATTCCATGTAATGAACCCTTTAACAATATTTTACCTACCAAAGTTATTAATGACACATAAATTGAATTTGTTTAAAAATAAATGACATAAAAATAATTGATTAAGCAGTTGTATAAAATATCATTAAAACATAAATAAAATTAATGATAAAAATTTAAAAGGTTATAAAGAAAGTATAAAATTAACATAAATTTATTATAGAATAAGTTAATGGTTGTACACTTAAAAGGAAACAAAAGGTTAGGGATTCACATCCCACTTTTTATATCATTGTGATAAATGTCATGTTCACCACATACACCATCTGTGTGGTGTATCTAATTCCACTTTTTTATATTATTTTATTATTTAATTTATATTCATGGTATCTTAAAGGATATTTTAATATTCTTCCTTCCTGAGGTTTATTATTTAAATTGTTTCAAAGTTCTATACGACTCTTTGGAATGTTTAATGATTATTTTACTCAATAATAACATTAATGATCATTTAATGGTACATCTCTTAATGTTATTTAACTGAAAACTGTTCATTAAATCCTGTAATATTCTCTCCATTACTGTTTCATGACCATTTTCACGTATTATTATAATTGTTTCACTATTTTGTACTAAAAATGTATTAGAAAATGTTTTTGAGAAAACACGAATTCAATTATCTTTTTAGTCACAAAATCAGGATTCTAATAAAAATATTAATTTATCAAAATGTTTAATTTTTTTATTAAACTGATTTGTTATATACATTTTAGCACTTCTTTATTTTACAAATTTTTCAATGGAATCTAATTTTCTCATTATGAAGAAGTCATTTTATTATCATTTTCTATGAAGAAGGAATGTTATTTTACATCATGTTGGGGATTACCCACTGTCATTCCTAAAAAGATCAATTTTCCTGATAAAAAGGATAATTTTGAAGATTTTTTTTAAGATTTATTTTCAATGAAAAGGAAATTCAAAATGTTTTTCAAAACAAAAGTATATTTTCTCCAAGAATGTTTTTTTAAATATCTTTTTTTATATTTTCATTCATCAACGAGAACCGCACTTTATTTTACTCCACTAGGGATATGTAGTATTAATATCATCCATATTCATCCTCTCGATTGATTATTATTTATATTTCCAAGAATAATATACACATTCATTCCATAAAATAATTTTTAGTCCCCTTGAAATATTAAATCTCTTATGATCATTGAACATATTATTTCTCCTAAATTACACATTTTATATATTCTGGATAGTACTATTTCCAAAACTCTATACCATTTTATATATAGTTTATACATTGATAGTATTTTTTTTATTTGGGGAAATATTGATAATTTTTTTTCATTATTCAAAATGGATATTTGATAAGGAATATTATTTATTTTGGTTATTCAATTCAAGGAATTATTTGGACATATATTGATATGGGGATCTCATACTTTATATAGATCCTCGATGCATTAACAGCTTATCATGAGACAAATTAGTTGCACAAATTAGTTTAGTTTAAACATTATTGTAAAAGGTCTTTATTGTATAGGTTTTAATGTTCCTCATTCAGAACGTCCATTAATAAAGAATTTCCCTCATTTAATTTTTTTATTATTCATCCATGAGATTTTTTGTCAACATATTCATTGAAACAATTCATTTTCAGTTCATTGATTAAATTCCCCTTGTTTTAGTTTCTTAACTTTACATATTTATTTTTCATTATCTTGTTATTTTAATGGAATGTGTTTCAATTTATTACATTTCAATATTTTTGGGAAATCACTTCTTACATTATTGATTATATTGCATGTGAGTTCAGCAATTCACCATTTCATAATTATCATTCTCATCGATTAATTATTGATTCCACTGTATTTTTCTATTATTGTGTATTTGATGTCACCACTATTATGTTTTGTTCAATAGGAATGCAAGAATAGTACTATGAATGTTATCTAAGGATTTACTATATGGACTAAAGTTAAAATCAAATATATTTATTTAGAAAAATGGAAAACAAATTATGTGGTAATCAGTGAATTAATTTGTAAAAGAAGTCTGATTTATATATAGGGTTTACTAAGGCTACTGAACTCATTCGAACTTATATATTTGATTCTTTGTAATCATTCTGATGTAATAGTAGAATAACCCATCTGCAGATCTTCTTGGGTGGGTTCGCTATAGTTAGTGTCAGAAATAGTTTAGTAGAAAACATGGGAAATAGATTTTGGAAGTAATATGGTAGAGAACATAACCCTAAAGTAGATTTCATGAATAAGTATATATGAAAATCCAAGAAACATTGCCAAGGTCTTGATTATGTAGGTCTTTGTAGAAATAAATACCCATATGAATACAACTAGTGGATGTGGTTTTAGTACAGATTTACCTAGGAGTAATAACCATGACAAGGTATTCTATTACTGACTTGGGGTAACATGGTATACAACATGGAGGCTTACATCACCCCTAGTTTGAAGCTCCTAAGTTATATGTCTAGGATATTTTTTTTAAATCACTATAATGGATTTTGATATTGTATAAACTAGGTTATACATAAGGTGTTTCAGATTGAAAATTAGGTTTCATGATTTATAAATCCCAGAGATGATATTACAGATAAATATTAATCCAAGGTAAGAACATTGATAAAATAAAATGGTTTAAGTATTTATGTATTGTTTATAAATTTATAACTCTAGTTAAATGGATATTTAGTAATTGACCTATTTTTATGGATTTCCATCATTGTTATATTTGAAAACTTATTAATATGGTTTTATAAAATAGAAAACAATATGTTAGGTGAAAAACAATAATATCTGGCTAGTCAATGGGTCTTGAACCCATAATCGAATTATGATATGGGTTTCATGCCCACAACAGACTTATGTAATGTCTTGGTTAATTATAAGTTTTTTTATTTAGACAATATTAGGATTAAATGATAATTATTAACTAATATTATCACTTTTGTGGGTTAGAGATTAATAAATTAACCATATTGGGTTTAGAAGATAGTTATAGAGATGTTTTTATAATTGTAACTCTTTTATAGGCCTTAAAATCCTTTAAATGTGTTTCTAGTGCATTTGGCATAAATTTTTTTGTTGTTGGTAATTTATTTCTTAGAGTAAATAAATTAATTATTTTTTAATCATAGCACAACCAAAAGATAGGATTGTTCATATGAAATTTAATCCATTCATGTAATAATATTTCCTCATATTCCTAGATAGTAAAATAATTACCCAACATTAGAAAAATAACTTCAACATAAAATGTTTTTATAATAAATTAATTTCTATTGAAACGATGGCCTTCTAAATAATCAATGATTTATGGATTTGAGGCCCTAAAATTTGAATTTTTTATTCACTTTTTTTTGATTTATGAACTCATTCAATCAATATAAATGTGTAATCATTCTGTCTATGTATGTATCACTACATACCACGAATGTTATCTTACTTGGAGTCTTAGTTTCATGGTAGTACATGTGACTTTTGTACTTTCCATTCTCTTTTTTATAGATGACCACATAAGAACCCTTCTCCCTATGTGGTATTTAAAATATTTTAAGTATCGAACAATTTATCACCATGATCACATTTAAATTTTTAGGATTCAATTTAAATAATGGGCAGTGATGTGACTCCTTTAAAATATAAAATTAGAACCTTGTATTAAATAACATTCATGACATGCATAATCAAGCGTGTAAGGAAATATAACATCTTGATACTCAAATATATATTTTCTATTTTAAATATATTCAATACATTATATAGATTTTAATTTTCAAAACATCATGTTATATTCAGATTCATTCAATAGAGACCTTACTCGATTGCTTTTGTTACACAGAAGAGTGACCTTCCTCAATACCATTCAATACATGTACGTCCATGTTTAACAAAATAATAATATTTTATTAATAAATTATTTTTTAATATAATATGATATAACCTAGAAATTATTAAATAGGTTATTAATATTATTAAATAACTTATGGAAATTTAAAGTTTATATAAATATAAAATTAATACATTGGTTACATATTAATGAGAATAAAAAATAATAACTAATTGGATATAAAAAAATATAATTATATTTTTTCATCCAAATGGGATTTTTCATATTATAAAATTTAATTAAAATTAATAAATTATTTTAATTGAATATATATTTCAATTATTCAATAAAATATTTTCATATTTATCATTTATATATAATATACAGTAGATAAGAATAGTTGATTTTTACACATAAAACCCTATATTTTAATAACATAAATTTTACCGCGATTTAATGGAGAACCCATTTTTAATATAAAATTTAACAGCTTAATTGATTTAATATTTGAAAAAAATAAATTTGAATAGTAAATATAAGAATTATGTTAGTGTGAATTATTGGCATCTGTCTGAAACATGTTATTTTTTACTAATAGTTAAAAATACTAAATTTAAGTTCAATAAAAATTATATAATTCTATTATAAGGGAAAATTATATTTTATATTTGTTTTAAAGATAAATTATAAAATATTTTTATCAATTAATTCAATGTGTTTCATTGTGATCAAATTATCAATTAAGTTGATTATAAAAACATAACAACCTTTAAGATGTTTTACTTTAAAAACCCACATTGTCATCCACCCCACGAGATGAATTTTACATTAATATCTACCAATTAAATGATTTTAATTTTGAAAAATATATTCCATATATAAATTCATAAAATTTATAATGTCCAATAAGACATACTTTGATTTTGTCAAAAGATATTTTTGAAATAGATTAACATTAATTATAATTGTAAAGCTAAAATTAATCTTAATAATGGAATAAACCATTAACATAAGGTTCCAAATGACCTATCCACTTTTCATAAAAAAATTCCCACACTTATTAAATTAACCTTAAATGATTCATTTTTTAGCTGGTTAATACTTTTTTAGATGTGAACATGTATACACCTAACATTTTTATAAACATTATATGAGAGTCATTTCCCTTCCCTATAGAATGCCACCTCCACACCTCATTCATAACACCACTCAAACCACACATGATAGTCTTATATATGACCATATCATTTTCCAAAATCCATCACCTCAACTTTGAATCTTCCCTTTGGTCATAAATCCTTCTAAAGAATTGTTTTGGATCAACCAAAATGAGTTACCTGATTAAGCGGTATCTTTTTTCTCTAACCTATTTTGTTTTTCCTAATTACCCAAACACTAAAATATTCTTATTATATAATTTTATAAAAACTAAAATATCATAAATATATTTGTATTTTTTTATGATAGGTTTTGACAATCATTTACAAACTCTATCATCGAATGGCTAACAAACATATTGTTTCTGTGTTCGGTATAATATTTCCTCATGATACGATGAATGATCATTTTTCATTACCACCTATCTTGGTGTCCATTATGATGGAAAATATGTTTATATAAGATATGTATGATATTTATTACTTCTTAAATATTATCTAATAATTTTATTACACATAACATTAATACCTTCCATTTTACGTTAACACAATAACATCGTTTGAGGATATCTGGACTACCGCACTCAAAGCGATCAGATTCATTCACACTATACGTTGAATACTTAAAGGATGGTTTCAATTAAACAAGTGTGAAATAAAAATAAGTTATTTATTATTTAATAAATAATGACATTACTAGAAATATACTATATATATATATATATCATTTTTTATTTCCCTTTCACATACATAAAAAGTGATAACACTGTTCATGGACGTGTGGACTACCGGTTCCTCGACACGATGTGATTCCATTTACATACAAAAATTATATATATAAGAATATATGATCATATGAAAAGTTATATATTATATAATTATAATTATGTAAATATATGGTGTTACTTACCTTGTTTTTGTAACGAACATTGAAAAATAATAACGTCACTCAGGATTACGTATGACATACCTTCCCCATGATTGAAATGCTAGTTCATTTTTCCAAACTATATTTAATTATTTACCCTAGAATTATAATTTATGTTTAAAAAAGATAATTATTTCTTGATTATTATTTCGGAAATGTCATTTAACTAACCCTTTGACCATTGATATCCTACCAATGATATTTTTGACACAAACTGAATTTAGTCAAAAACACCTGACGTAATAATATTTTGATAATATAGTTGTATATAATATAGTAAAAAAATAAAATAAAAGTAATGATAAACCTGAAAATTTTCTGAATAAATTATAAAATTATCATAAGTTTATTATATAGGATATTAAGGGACATTCACCGGAAAGGAAACAAAAGTTATGGGATTGACATCTCACATATTACAACCATGAGATAAATGTCATATTCACCAATTATATCATTTGTGTGGTGTGTCTACAGAATATTTTGATATATTATATAAACAAAACCATTTATCTTAATCATATATTAATTATTCATTAAATATTATTCCATCATGAGTCTTATGATTTCAAATGATTCAAATTGGTATGGGACACGTGGGAATGTTTAAATATTATTTTCCTCTAGCATAACAATAATTTCCTTTCAATGGTATTTAAATAAATGGAAATTATATGGAAAATTTTCAATTATACCATTAATTTTCTCTCCTCTAGTAATTCATGACTGTTGCGACCCGAGACAAAGCATGTACGTGTTTTGGGAATGTTGACAAAAATGTTCTGATGAGTAACATGTTTTGTTCGTTATTATATAGACTTTCACATCACCATATTGGTTTCGACACAATCCACATCATTATCCTTTAGGGTGTATTGGATTTACCCCACAAGGAATAGGAAGTTTATCACTTCCTCATTTTGACAGAGGTTCAATTGTCAAATTCTCCCCACGAGCGATTGAATAGAGTAATGTATTTGTGGAATCATTCCTCTAAGGATATAACTTCTATAGATGGTTTTCAATGGGTTTATTCATGGAGCCAGAAACACCCAAAAAACCTAGTATCCATGATTCATCGACCTTCTTTCCAAAGGCAGGTGCTTGTTTGATGATGATTTAGCCAACAACACATAAGGACTCCATTGGTCGAGAGGATGGGAGGTCGGTCTCATCTCACCATTTTGGGGGGAATATTACCTATTTTGGGACTATCTTACAGTTTAAATTCATATTCTTATGTTCATGAATCCTTTGTTCATTTCTGAAGAGTGTATCCTCGAACTACCCCTAGTTTGAAAGATCATCATGGATATACATGGATTTGATGATACGGTGGAATTGCTAACATAATCCATTAAATAAGGTGTTGTAGAGCTTATCATCATCCAAGATTTATGGAAGGTGTTTTGATGTTGGTATAATATCCATAATATGGGCTCATTCATATCGTTGTGAGGGGAAACAAATCCCACGCAGATCGATAAGCACGGGGCTTGGACCTAGGAGGAGGCCCATTTTCTGGGGGCATAATTGTGTGAAACCTTTCAGTAGGGAACCCCTTTGGAGATCAAGCCTTCAAGAAGGAGTCCTACATAACCTAGTTTGAACAAGAATTAGTTTTCTCGTAGTACATGTGGGTGTTGATTGTGCGTGGAGGCTTCCTGTTTAGGGGACACGATTAGGTGTACCATTTTAGAAGGGGACCCTAATGAGATAGGGTCATTAAGCATGAGTCCTATGTATTTGGGTTTGAACAGGAACCAGAGTTCCCATTGTTCAATATGTGTTTGTTATGTGGATGTTATAATGAGTATGGACCTTGCAGAGTGTCACCACATATCACAAAAGTCATGGCCAATCCCACATATCCAGCTGCTGGGATCAAACCACCAGTTGGGAGAAATATCCCTCCTTCCTGGGTATCCTATGTTAAGTCTCTTCCCATAGCCATAATTACTCTTCCCATCAATAAACCCATTGATGTGGGGGAGGAATAAGGCCATGGTTTCATGGGGACACATCAGGCTGTGTGAAAATAGGTATGGCATCAGTTATTTCCCAATCCATGGAAACACTTATGGCTATCTTTACTGATGAAATGGACAAATTCTGATAATTAATTTCTAAATTGGGCATCAGTGGCTTTGATTACTGGCATCTACACATTCTTATCTACCAGATGGTCATATCCTGGGAATACCATTCTTCTTGTGAGAAAAAACATTCCAGATTAAATCATCCCATCATCATGAAATGGAATTACTAGAAGTCTATATGGAGCTAAATCAACTGATGATGTTGGAGGTGAAGGCTCGTGAATTAGTGGTTACTCAAACAGATGATCTAAGAAAATGCAAGGCTCATGTGGAAAAACTGAAGGCTCAAAATTCCCCTTAGGGTTCTAATTATATAGCCATCATGAATAATGTGTGGGACGTTAATGTCATTATGGAATGTGCATGCCTGATAGTAGAAGATGAGTAGGAAGCGAGATCTACTATAGTGAAGACCCTTATCAGCCCAAAAAAATCCCGGTTCCATTTTTTGACTGGGAGATCCGAGACATATTGTAACTAAACCATATCATGATTTACTCATTTTATTTTGATACTATAGAGTGGATCTATAATGAGGATGTTCCATTAGTTATTTTGAACATAATGGATCTAATTTTCCTATGAATTCTTATTATTTTCCTTTTCCTATAATTTCAATTAACAACAAGTATCCATATAATCATTATTTTAATCATGTATTAATATTTAACCATGATTTGATACCAGTAAATGGAAATAATATAATTCAAATTTAATTTTTTCCATTGCTACAAGCACGATTGAGCATTGATTATCTATTGTTGGGGTTTAAGGGAAATCCTTATGAAATTTTGTGTCTTTTTCATTATTAACATTATTTTTCCCTAAGCCTATTTTTTATAGGATTAACGAGTTTAACATGGAATATTCTTAGGCCTCTCTTTGTGGGTTTTCAACCTAAAAGCTTTAGAAACCTTTTTATTATTTTATTTATCAACATTTTTTACCTAAACCATTCATAATATAGGTTTAATGATCTGTTATTCAACTATTTTCAATGGTTTCCCATTGCGGGTATTCACTCGGGTGAGAATTTCATCATTTTCGATGGAGGTTTATATTCCTGCTAATCGGAATTATTAATAATTTCTAGGTCAATCATCATTGATGAAAATTTATGGTATAGAGCTCAAATTTGGGATTCATCAGGTGGGATTGTCCAAATAATCTCATACATAAATAAGGTATTTTTCATGACCCTGTATTTTGGAGTTTTTTATGTATAAGAGTCTGGGAAGACATTTTAGGAATACAAATTATGGGGAGGACTCTCCTAGGGATTGATTTTCCTTTGGTTGATGGTCATTTTGTTGTCCCCATATTTATAGCCACTAAGGCATGATGTGCATAGTCAAAAAAATGATTTTATAGGACACTGTCCTTCCATTTCTGATGGCCTGGGAGATTTATAACACCTTTTATTTTTTTTGGATTTGGGGACCTCAGTGGGTGGCCTTACTGAGGGATGATGTCTGAATGTATTAGGGGATTTTGTGGAGGATTTGAATGAGAAATTACTCCCATAAAAATTATATTTATATAAAGGAGAGATGGAAAGTGGTACCGTTTAACATCTTCCACCAGGAAACATGAAAAATTTTATGGGAGGACATTTTACTCGAACTAAAGAAAACTAAGTGATTCATCAGTTCATTTAGAAATTATTTTCATCTTTGTGAAATTTCCATAGGAAAATTACATAATCCATAATCTTGGGCATTTCTGTATTTGGGGAGTGAGACATGACATAAATGTAATGTGGGCGTATGGAAACTAGAAAGGACTCTCCTAAGGAAGAATTTACCTTTGGTTTATAGTCGTTTTGTAGAAGATATATGGAGATCCACTAGGGAATTATGTGCATAGTCAAAAATGGTGTCTTTAGGTCACTGGACTTCCATTTCTGATGTCCGGGGAGTTTTATGGGGATTGAGACCTTTCTAGATATGGAATATGGATTATGAATGTGGGTGTAACTAAAAATGAAAGGGGAATTTATTTGGATGATCATTATCGGGAAAACAAAAATTAATTGGGGGAATTTTTTTCAAACGTGGATCAACTCCACACATATGGATGGGGTATCATTATTTTACATATTCCTTTATATACCAATGGTGAATTGGGCCAATATGTAATGATATACTTGGTACATGGGTAGGAAAGATAATGTACACCATGACATTGAGGGTTTAGGAATCAGGGGGGATGCCACGAGGCTTGGGAGCCATTAGTCATACTGAGGTTGGAGATGAATCTCTTTAGAAAAAACTTCCCTTTTGTTGATGGTTATTTTGTAGATGACCTTTGTAGATTCACCATGTAATGATGTGTATTTTCAAACAGAGGTGTCAGCATGACACTAACCTTCCATCTCTGATAGCCATGCAGGATTATGGAGATTCAATATTACTCAATGCATGAATTTGGATGTATAGAAGAAGTGTATCCAGAGACATTAGAGATGTTTGGACTTTGATTCATTGTTGGGATTAGGTAATCCCATAAAAAGATTTAATTAAATCATAGGGCGAGGAATTCATCATATAATTGGACTACCATGTAATTTAACATCAAACAATGAGGACCTGGGGTTCTTTATGGGTAAGAAAACCATTACATCCCGTTTATGGTTGCGCTGCTTGAACCAAAGTCCTCGAATAATTTTCCATAATGTTAGGGTAGATATCCTACTATGGTCCATATGCTCACGTGAACTATGCTTGGTATTAGAAATAAGGTATTACTAGGATTCTGGGTCACCACTAATGAATAGAATAATCAATGGTAGGGAGCATTTATGCTTAAACCAATTCTGTGAAGTTTAAAATCTAGATGAAATGATGAAATTCTATAGAATTTATCAACATGTGGTGTAGACATACGGTAATCCCAATGAGAAGTAAAGGATATACAATTTTCCTTATCCATCCCTATTGATATGACTTGTTTGTGTATTCTCTACAATGATTCAATTTGTGCACAGAGAAGGGGACATTTCAATACATTTTGTGGCTGGTTCCAGATCGTATAATTTGTGTCCACTACAAATCTGTTCACGGGGATTCCATATTATGAAGGATTACCAATGAACAACATTTTTTTAGGTCTAGCCCATATGCAGGAAGGGAAGGCATTTTTTTATGGTGAAGAGCTAATATAAGAATCTACGAATTTTCATTGTGCAGTGTAGTTCAATTTCATGCAACTAGGACTATTTTTGACTTCCAGTTTAGTGTCTTGCATAGAGGATGTTGGAAACATGGTTCATTATTGTGTTATAGAGAAAACGTATCAAAAATTCCATAAATAACATTGATTTATCCATGGTTGGGATATTATAGTATTTCCTAAACATGATTTATTAGAGAAGGTGTAAACCATAGTCCTAGGGGCCCATGGCTCAGGAGCATTGACATGGGTCGTTGAAGCTATTGAGGAAAGAGGTAGGGAAGGAATATCCTGAGGAAATGATTGCCTTTGGTTGATGGAAATTTTATAGGTAACATATGTGGATCCCCTATGGTATGATGTGAATTGTCAAACAAAGGTGTTCTCATGACAATAGCCTTCCATCTCTGATGGCCATGGATGTTTATAGGGACCCATGAATTCCCAGCATATGGAGTTTTAAAAACCATAATGATGAGTCTGGGAATGTACGAATAGCTTGACTATGATTAGCTATGAACTAATGAGGCTTATAAATTCATATGAATCATATGTATGGGGAAGAATGATCTTTTAACTCCTTATGTTTTTGGAATTCAACTTGGAATTTCTATCATCTCATTGAATTTGTTGTGCCAGAAAATGGGGGCATTTTAAGGATCTCGTAATGCTGATAATTGGCCCATGCATGACTCTTGAGGAACCAAGAATTTTAATGTCACGTGGTTAGGACCTTTCATGTATTCCCATGTGTAAGTCTAACCTATGCAAGGAGTAATGGGAAATTTTTCCCTTGTTTGATCACACCAGGATAGAGGATCTGAGCATCAATTTGAACCCTAAAATCACAGGAATCGAGCCATATGTAGATCTAAATATTCCCTAAATGGGTCTTGGCCACATGTAGGTAAATGAGAAGGAATATTAATTTAATTGGTGGATAGGAACTGATGTTATATTTGGGCATCACTACATAATCTACAAGGGAAAAATCAAGACATATGTTGTTCTACATGTTCCTTGTACCAATCTGACTCGGGCATGAGAGTAACTAAATTTTTGTTTCAGGTTCATGATGGGACAAATCGAGAGTTGAGGCATTACAATGTATCCCAACAATGATTGAGAATAAATCCATATATAAGTCCTTGGAAACCGTGTAATTCAATGTTGTGTGGTAAGGATAGACTCTATATAGTTTAATTTCATGTGGTTATGACAATTGTGACCATGGAGTTTATTTTCATGCTATTAGGAAAATTTATTCTGTACAGTTTAATGTCATACAATAATGATGAAAATTTTGACCATATAGTTAATCATCATGCGATTTGGATGATTTATTCTATGCTGTTTAATGTCATACTGCTGGGATGAAATTTTGAACATTCATTTTATCACCATGTGATTAGAATGATTTATGTTATGCATTTTAACATTGTGCAGCTAGGATTCAATTTTGATCCTACAGTTTATCTCAATGTGATTTAGATGATTAATTCTAAGATTTTTTACATCGTGCAGCTAGGGCGCAATTGTTTTTGTTTAGTGATGTATTACTTGATTATCCTTGCATTGTTGGGTGATGTAATGAGTTTTCCATCCATTGATATCAAGGTGTATGTTCCATTGGAGTAGAACATATTTATGACATATGGTTCCTCACATTTAGGATCATAACATTGGGGTTTCTTCTTGAGTATCATAGGTGTTATGAGGAAAAACACTATCTACCCATCAAGGAAAGACTGAAGGTGAAACTTTTTTGTAAAGTCACATGCAATCCGATTTTGGGAGATGTCCAAGTGCTGAAATGTGTGCAACCTATTATCATCCAGTATCCCCAACTCATCAAACCATTTCTAGCATTTCTCCTTGATGGAAAGATGAGCACAAATGGAAATATAGAGTGATGGAACTTGATCTTCAATGTGTAAAACCACCTCTATCCCATATATAGATGTGTATGGGGTTTCTAGCATGGTAGTTTTTGTCATGGTCCGGTATTCCCATGAAGTATGTAGGAGCTCTTCTTGAAACGATTTCTTATCTATGTCCACCATCATCTGGACTATGTTTGATATAGTCTTGTTGAAAGCCTCTATCTGTATACTGGCCTCTGCATGGTAGCAGGATGAATAGTTGGAATTGATCCCTCACTCATTGTATAACATTTCCAAATTACCAGTGCAAAAGTTCTAGCCACTGTCTATGAGTATTGTATGAGGGACAAAAAATTTTATATTGATGTTGGATTTTACAAAGATAAGAATTCTTTTTTCTGGGTCCTCTTTAAGGGGTATGGATTCACCCCATATGGAGAAAAAGTCCATTTTAATGAGAAAAAACAGAAATTGTATAGATGTGGCTAGAGTATATATAACCACTAAATCCATCCCCCATTTGAAAAATTGCAAGGAGTATATAGAAGTGTGAAGTATCTCTGGGGTTTGGTGAATGAAATTAGCATTAACATGACAATAATGGAACTTCTTGGTGAATGTGACACAATATAGTATCATTGTGGGCCAATAGTATCCATGACATTGAATTTTATGGGAGAGAAAGGATGCTGATTGTTGTGCTCCACATGATCTGGCATGCACATCTTTCATGACGACAATAGTTTCTTCTCAATAAATACACATGTTTACATCACTATCTAGTCCTCATTTATAGAGAACATTTGATTTGTTTGTGCCATTATACATGAAAAAAATGGACTCCCTATCTCCGAATCTATTCTCTTCCATCCCTCTCTGGTGGGAGTTCGCCCTCCATAGGTAATTTTCAATGGGATTCAACGAGCTGGTGGTGTGACCATATGGCTTAGAAATGGCTCTAATATTGCCGATTTCCTCTATGTTGATTTGAATGAAAGAAAATACCATCTAAAGGTTGGAAATTATGATGATTGTTTCATCCTTGTCCGAATAATCCGTGGTTGTAGCTGTATTTGACATTGCATTAGCCTGAGCGGTTTATTGTTGGGGGACGTAAGTTAGTGTTGGTTCTGATGGGAATTTAATAATCACCTCTCAGACATGGTTCATCAAACATGCCAATACCACCTTCTTAATGGCATAGTCACCATTGACCTGCACGATGACCAGCTCTATATCACTTTTTATCATTAGGAGTTCATCTCATACATGATGTTCTAACTCTAGGTCTGTAAAATGTTCCTAGTATTCTGCTTCATTATTTGTGCACCCTTCTAAAACCAAGAAGGAGTAAGGCAATCTGGAATTTTCTGGAGATTTGAGAATAATACCCATGCCTACATTGTTGACAATGCGATCCTCCATGAATTTCCCTAACAAGCTTAGGGAGGTACTGTCGAAGTACATTTCCCATGGATGAGGGCCTTCTTGGGTGGAGAATATTTCATTATCAGGTAGTTCAGTATCAAATGGGGTGGTTTCTTCTGAGAAGTGCCCCTCTAAGATGTTTGATAATTCTTATATTATGATGGATTTCTAGGGCTTGTACCATATGTCTAACTGCTATAGAATTAGTTCCCACCAAGATAGGTGTCCAGTTAGCATAGGCTGGATGAGGATATACTTGTGCATGATGCATTAGAAGACCTGATGGATGTCATGGTGCAACAGGTAATGCCGAAATTTCCGAATGGTAAATGTTAGGGCTAAGAAATTCTTTTTATTCAAGAAAAACGAATCTTAGAATCAATCATTGTTTTTCTGAGGTAATAGAGACTATTTTATCAAAAAAATCATTCTTATTCACAAGGAAAGGGCTTAATGACCATTCTAAGGAGGTTACATACAAAACGAGTGGTTTTCCCTCAACTGGAGGCATCAGGAATAGTGGGATTATGATTTATCTTTTGAGATTTTATAATGCTTATTGAAAATAGTTATCCCACTCATATGAAACCCCATTTTTCATTAACATGTGGAAGCCAAAACACTTACCTACATGGGTGGCTATGAAGAACCGAATGCGGGCCATGTAACCATTGAGTCACCTCAATCTAATGAGGTTGCGAGGTGGAGACAGGTCAAGGATATATTTTTTTCATTTGGATTACTTCGATGTCGTGTTGGTATATGACGACACTAAGGAATTTACCAGAGGTAACACATAATGTACGCATTAGGGGATTCATCTTCAAATGGTTCTATCACTATTTATTGAAGACTGATTTTAGATCTATTTGATGGAATGAGCTCTATTTTGATTTAAACTCATGATCGTCGATCTATCACTCAATTGATTTTCCCTAAAAGTGATTTAAAATGAGATGAATAGTGTACTTTTATGTAGCATCAACATTTTTTAGACAAATAGGAATAAACATATAGACAAACAATCCATGGGAGACCTGAAATCAGTGTATTCTTCATCTCTTTGGGCCATTCTGATCTGGTTGTACCCAAAATTTCCAACCCAAAAAAAGAGGGCCACATAACTGGAAATCAAATCAATCAACAATTTTGTTACCGGGAATAGGAAATCATATTTTGAGCAATTCCAATTGAGGACCCTATTGTCAATGCAGACTCTAATCTATCTGTTTTTCTTCTTTACAGGGACAATGTTTTATAGCCAGATCAGATTTTGGATGCCCTGAGTGAAGTTAGATTTGATCATTTTTTTAACATAATCCTCCATTATGGAAGCATGTGTTGGGTGTGTCCTTATAGAAGGTCTTATTATAGCTATGACGTTCTTCTAGAAAACACAGATAATGAGTGGTGACCTCTAGATTGAGGCCTAGAATTTCTGTGTAATTCTATGAAACAACATCTCGATTCAACTTTAAGAAGGAGGTATATAGATCTTTCTCTTTGAAAAGAATAGCTACACTAAATAGAGTTATTTACATGTCATCTTCGGTGCCCTGGTTTATCTCCATAAGTTCATCAATCATGGTGGAGACACCTTCTTCGAATGCGGGAGGGGAATCTTTGATCTTCATCATCTTCTTCTTCTTCATCCTCCTAGTCATCTTCTTACTCTTCCAATGGATAGAGGATTCTCGAGATATACTCTCCGACATTGGGATTGAAACTACAACACTAATTTATGGAGACTAAAATAGCTCTTCTATCCCTGAATACCCTGAAGGCCTTCATTTTTATTGGTTTTTGATAACCCCCTAGGACATCATCTTCTGCTTTAGTGAGTAAAACATGAATTATCTGGGGTCCTATGGATGGTTAGTGATCATCTTTGGTTGGGCCTCCTTATCATTGTAGGGTTCAACAAGCTTTTAAGAGTCATTAGACCTGGAGGTCATAACTGAAATCTTTCTGAAGGCTCATTCCATATCTAATCATGAACTTATGCACTCAACCATGTTGATAGGTAATGAATACCCTTCCCCAAGCTATTTTAAGGGATCAACATGATCCATTTCCAATCCATTTGGGGCGGTGATACAATCGACGTGGTCGGCCAAAGACTGCTTCTCTTTTGGTTCATAGAACCCTTCATTGATGTAATGTAACTCACAAGAATATAATGGGGATTTTTAGTGGGAAATTTTCCATTTTCCTATTAGCGTAATGTTTGAGGCACTGATCGTATGATGAGAGAATCATAGTATGCTAATGCATCCAAGGCCTCCCCAACATAATGTTGAATTTCCTAATTTTCTGTGGTGTAGGGTGACATACATTCCTCTTCATAGCCTAACCGACGATGTGTTTTCAGCAGGAGGAGGATGACTCCAGAGCCATTGTCGGTGAAATTTCTCTGGACTTTAGTGCCATTTATCTTTTCAGACACATATACGGGTTTGATGATTCCTTTAATGGTGGTTTCTTTATTGTAATAACATAAAGATATGATAGCGAGACATTCTTAATGATTTTTCTTCGTCCGATAGACTTCGTTAGCTATTACTTCAGCCTCAAATTCATTGGGAATTATTAAGGGTTAGATGAGTGCCTCCATAATTTCCATGAGAAAACTTAAGGAATCCAAGATGGATATATTTGCAGGTACTGAGGCTAGCTGCATCATAATATCATACTTCTTCTCTAAAGGTCGTCACTTCATAGCTCAAGGAATCTCTTTCATGGCCCTTTTGGGGATTTAGCATTGGATGTATATGGTGAGGCCTCTGTGACAGGATATGATGGAGATGTGGTTCTATCAGAGTTTGCTGGAATTGGTCATCATGTATGGCTTTGTAGATTGAAAATCATTTCTTTTTATAATGGATACTCCATGATAATTGGTCTTAAATTTATTTCGGGGGAGAGAAACACTCCATTTCCTTTTGTATCTACTGGAGGGTTCTTCGTCATGTTCCTGAAGCATTGATGGTTTCAGTTAATGCGTGACGAGGAATTTGACTCCTTCCATGATCATTCCATTTGGGAAACACTTGGCCTCTGCATCCTCTTCCTTCAGCTCACTGGTTGGATGAAGGGAATTTAGGTTTGTGTCCATAGTTTCCATTTTATAAGGGTTCCATCACATGAATGCCATTAATGAAGAAGAATATTAATTCTGGATCTAAAAACTCTTTTGTCTGATTGTCTTCTTATGATTGTTCTGTTTGTTGGGGTGATGCACATTGTCATGTTTGGTAGGGCAGTGCCTGATGACACGTTTGGTGGGGTGGTGCATGTTTCTGTGTTTGGCGGGGCAGTTCCAATTTTCACTTTTTCTGGGTCGGTTTTCATTTCCCCTTTGGCGGGGTGGTTCCTTTTGTCCACTTTTCCTAGGTGGTTCCAATTGTCCCATTTAGCAGGGCAGTGATTCTTGTCCTATTTGGTCGGGTCGTGCATGTTTTCCCTTTTGGTTGGGTGGTTCCTGTTATCATATCTGGTTGGGTGGTGCTCATTATCCCATTTGGTGGGGTGGTTCCCATTGTCTCATGTCTTCTAGAAGAATGTATGAAAGTGTCCTGACTGGATTTGGTTTTGGTGTCAGATCATCTTCTTTCCTCTACTAACAACACTCCTGGACTTCAATGGGTTATAGGGCTGTGGATGGTGGTTTTTTTGTATTAGGGGATATTGTGGGTGTGGATGGTTACTTCATCTATGATTGGAGGATTCCATGGCCTCGACATACATTTTTAAGATTCATCCAACTATCCAATTTTTATCCATTTTGTAGGTAAATATTCTCTATTCCTCTTCCTCACTTGGGTCCAAGGAGGATACTTATGACACTTGTGATGGCGGTAGACCCAACTTGACTTCTTTGAAATCCACCTTGTTTTAAAGGAGGTCCATGTAGATAGTGCATTCCTAGATGGTGTGTCCAACTATCCTGTGATAGGGATGATAAATAAGATTGTCATCAAGACCCTCTTCATCGGCTCACTTTGGCTATGGTAGCTGGAGAATGTTTCTTTTAATGGAGGCTAAGAAGTAACTATAGACTTGGTCATCTCTAGAAAAGTAGACATTATTTCTTCATTCCAAAAACATATTTCTTTTAGCACCCATTTTCTCATCATGCGGAGGTTGGGGTGGCTGTTGGCATCTAGGGGGTCCTACATGGTTTGTTGTTGGCCATGCAACTGCAGTTGGTGTTGGGTTGGATTAAGCATGCCAAATGTCACCTCATCATTTCTTATTCATTTTTCTAGGGTCGATGGGGCCACCCAAGAAATTATATTTGTCTTCTATAAGGATTATTCTATCCATTGGGAAAATATAGAGAAATATCAGAACCCCCTTGTGTACATGACTATGATAAGTGATGTTTTGTAATTAATCATAGAGAATATCATTTTATATAGTGAGAATTTCATCCTAGGGTAGTGGAAATTTTATGGTGTATGTCAATTCCTTCCATCTGTCAATGAAGTTTGAAACTCTTTCATTCTATCACTAATTGCAGTTCATGAGTTCAATGACTATTTATTTGGTAATGTTGAACTGAAATGGGAGAGAAACTATCACCGGAGGTCCTCCCAACATATGATTGAGTTAACTAGTAAGCGAGTATACCATATGAAGGCTGAAATCTACAGTTTTCACACAAAGAACCTTTGTTTTAATGCTTGTTGCAGCACTGAGGTGCCCATCATAGGGTCACAGTAAGAGGAATTGTGCATTAGATGCTGTTCTAGGGCCCCCAAACCACTGAACACTGGGAAAACATGGTTCCTAATGTTTTTAGGGGGAGGAACGTTTTTCACCCAATTAGGGTATGGGTTTCACTCTAGTTTTATTATAGTTTCGTTCCCTATGATGGATTCTAAGTGAGCTATTAGTTTCTCTCGGTATTAATGAGCCCTTGATGAAAATATTTCCAGAAATGAGCTTGGGATGGTAAAGTAGGGGGAAATTATGGACATGCAGACACAACTAGTATTTGGGGATGATAACTTGGTGGGGGTATACTTTTTGGGTTCTTCTAAATGTATTCGGGATTCATTCCCAGTAGAGAGATATCTTTATATCCTTACAGGACTAGATTCAAGTATGTTGATGGTATTAGTATCGGTTTGGATGACCATTTGAGATTAACTTCTTTAACCAGGTTAAGTGCATGTGGTAGGGGTACCTCTTCCAGGAACACCATTGGAGTTTTATAGGGGGAACACATCCGGAAGATGGCTCCCTCGACACAGCTCAACATTGATTCGCCTAAGTTCTATCATTTATTCATCCTTTTTGGGGAGTCATTCCTCGAGCGTGAGGGATATTTTCACTGGGGGTGAGGTGGGTCATAGAAGTCAAGTGATTTATTATTCTCTTTATTTGGGATTAGAGAGGGTGTTATTTACGGGATTTTTTGTGGGTGAGACAAAATTTAGGTTTGGTCCCTGGTTCCAAGTCTACACACCATATTGCTCGGTGTGGGACCCCTTTGATAGGGAACCATCTTCTCTTACATCCTCTCCATTTGTATCATTTCCTGTGATATCATTAGGTATGATGTTAACCATGTTCACTGATGCATACCGCAATGCGGGTGGTGTACCCGGAGCATAATGGTTGGATAGATTTTTGTGCCCTTTGTTGGATTTCCTCCTTCTATTCTATGACAACATTAATATTTCTTAGTGAAGATGAACCTAAAGGAAGGTCCTCTATGACCTCAAAGTATACCTTCATCATGGGTGGTATGAACCGCGAGACGAGGTGTAAAGGGTGACCTCTCTTCTCATCATTCTTCCTATATGGGAGATGATATACATCTGATGAGTGGGAATTTGAGGTAATAATGTCCCCAGACATATGGTATAGGGTTTGTCCAGTTCTCTCATTGATGTTCTATGGCCCGATATTTTTGGTATTATGGGGGAATTTGGAGGTAAAAATTCTTCCATCCCCATAGGCTAGTGCTATTCTCATATTTCAGTAGTAGCTACTACTATTTCAACCCTTTTGATTTCACGCACTTCTATATGGGTGTAATCTAGGCATGGAACAATATTTTCATTAGATTCATTTTCTTTTTAAGAAATGATCACTACTTGTTGGTTGGATTCCCATAGGTAGGAAGCATTTTGGATGTTATCGGTTACCTTGATCAGGAGTTTCTCGATGGCTAGATCTCATCGGGTCTAATGCTTTTTGGACTTACTCAAGG
Organism: Viscum album; assembly: GCA_963277665.1. Classification (NCBI taxonomy): domain Eukaryota; kingdom Viridiplantae; phylum Streptophyta; class Magnoliopsida; order Santalales; family Viscaceae; genus Viscum; species Viscum album. Next base: position 1,994,461,840 of record OY728122.1, read on the forward strand.
ACGCTTCTTATAAATCCTTCAACCTTTCTAGAACAGGGATGTAATTTGACTTCATCCATTGGGTACTGAAATTTCATGATGTAATTTCCAATAATGTATTCTAAATGGGATGTGGGGTGAAGTGTAGAGCTTCATGTTCTACACATCCTTGAATATGAAATTTAGGAGGGGCGTTTTTGATGAGGCAATGAAACATGTGAAACACATGGAAGCAGGCATGTTCAATGTTTCACTTTCACATTTCTGATCATAGACACCCTGCAGATGGGAGGGTTTCCATGTTGATTAGACTGTGAATCTCTCATAATATGTTGACATGGTATGCATACCCTTCATAGTGTAAGAACATTTCTTTTATTTGGTGGAGATTCATCCCGATATTTACTCGAATGTTATTCATAAATTCCTTATCCAAATCCCTTTATATGTCAATGTGAGAAGTTTTCATGGGCTAATACATCACTAGTATATTATCCTCAGCAAGGTGTCTTCCCACAGGCAAGTCATCATGTTGTTGTTCTTCTGGGAACACCTTGACTTGATATTCCCAACTTGACTACATTTAATAATTTTATTCCATATAGTACATCTGGTAAGAGCCTCATCGATATGTGAGTGGATAGGTTGTGGCTCTAAAGATGAGTGTGGCCCTGGACCATCCTCTTGTTGAGAAAGGATATCACTTATCATAGACAATGATTTTGACATGTCTGACAACTTTTTTACGAGCGCCTCTGCAATGGAGGACTTTCTCACATTTTTCCCAGAAATGGGAGGAACTTATTGCTAGTGTGAATTTTGATTACAGGGAGGACCATCATAATTGGTGATACAATAGAGAGTTACACCATTTCCACTTTATTCTTGACTATGAGGATTGTCCCTATAGAGTAAAGTCTAAGGAGAATCTTTAGGGATGACTGTAGTGAGGGGAAGACCCTCTGGAATTATCGTGTCACTGAGGGGAGGACATTTTCTATGATTTCTATGATGGTGAGGACTACTATCTATGCTTTATATCTAGAATCCTGGAGAATTTCTATGGTGTAAATCCCGTGGAGAGCCTTCAGGATATACTACAATTAGGGTAGGACCATCTAAATTCGTGATGTTTCTATGGGGAGGTCTTTCACAACAACTATCCTTTTAGGGAGGATCTTCACAATGACAGTCAGTATGTCAAGGACTACCATTATAAATTGATATCCGAATACTAGGAGAAGAATATATTCAATGTATACCATAGGGAGGACCATCATGGTATATGAAATCTAGGTGAGGACATTATTAATACCTGGTCGTATGGTCCAGGGGATGGCTACCCTGACATGCATCCGGAGATAAGATCTCATGATCGATCATTCTTTGACCATAGAGTAGTCCCCAATTGGTGTTCTGGGTAGGACCTTTAGAGCTAGTGGTAGCAACATTGCAGGGAGGTCATTCCCAACTACTAACTCCACTTCAATAATTAGGTAATGGATTGATATGGTGTTCCTTATTTATTGATATAAAATCAAGGATATCATGGATTCCACCATCTAGTAGATCAGGATCGTGTATGTGCTCTTTATTATCCATTTTCCTTTGCTACATTTCATTTTTAGGCATTCATTACAGTAACTGGGGGATGTGTTCTTTTGGTAATATCATTCTTATATGGGTCCCTATTTTTTGGGTTCCCATGAAGCCGATGGGACAGTTCGATGGACATAGTGAGGTTCGGTTGAGATATATGCCTTCCCGGGAATGACAAACATCTAGGATTGAAATCCCCTAGATGGAATTGGTATTTTTTACTCATCCAGTTGTCTGTGTATCCCAGGATATTATCATCGACCCACCCTGGACAGGGGAAAGGATGCATAACATCTCCAGAGTGACAAACCCATTTGGCGAGTAAGTCATTCCGTTCAATCAAACCGGGTGATGGGCCTAGTTCCTTGCCTTTGACATCAATGCAATGATATCATAGAATTTTTGGACGATATGATCTAGAATTGACATTTGATATTCCTTCATTATCAAGATGTGTAGAGAAACATAATGGGATGGAATGGGTATAAAGGACTATTCCGATGTCGGAGTAGGATTTTGTGGTTTCTCCAGTCCTCCATATTTTTCCTATAGATACCGGAAGTTCTCTTATGCCGGGACAGAGGAACATGTATTCTACCAGTTTTGTTCTCTGATTCCCATTGTATTTGACTGGTGGGATTCATATTCACAAGTTAAAATTTTAATCTTCTCACATTCATCTATATTTTTCCATGGGAATGTTATTAATTCGTAGCATTTTGACCCAGGTCGTACTTTCTTGTCACCCTATTTGGATGGTGGACTTGATACACATCAATAGTTTTTGTGCCTTTATGTAGCTAGTTGTAATCCGATTTACATGATATGTATCTTGTTCATTGGTAGATGTATGCATCTACATGTAGTTTTCTTCTCTATCTACAAGGCATGACTGGAGAGCACTGGCAGGCAGATGAGCATACCCGTAATGTGCCACCTGTAACGCAATGACCCCAGTTACCCAGAGTCGGTGCATTATTGCGTAACATTGGCATGATCACAAAAGGTCAAGTCTCGAAAGACCGATTAGTTTAGTAGCCTTGGAAACACTAGATACATTCATAAATATTACATTACATCATAAAGTGAAAAACTTCAATAACAAAGTCTCCATAGTCCACACTCATATCCTCTTCTGACTATCCCTGCAGGTCATTCATACAATACTTCTTCACATCCTGGAAAATATTAAAACATTGAAAGGGGTGAGCTCAGATGATCAGTAAGGATAACAATATTGTGGAAGCTTTCGTAAATAAACATTAACATTTAAGGCAATATATAACTAAAAAAAAGCCTTTTTAAACTTTAACTTCAGCATAATATGGAAAAAATAAATTAAATAATTCCATTTACTTACTCACATGGATATTCTACTAGTCGAATAATCACATGTAATATCAATAACCACTTTCATAATGATGGAATGCATAATTCCAGACTATCATAACCACGTAGCCAAGGCCTCATGCCAAGACCACAAATAAGATTTTGTCAAGGCCTCGTGCTAAGACACTAGTTTGTCTCATGAGACCTACCGATGCATCGAGGAGCTATAGCGGGCTCCACTCGTCACTTATTAAGTCCAATTTCAAAGTTAAATTAATTCAAATTACCACCATTGGATAAAATGGTAAAAATATATTCTAATTTTACTTTAAAACCACTCAATATTATAATTTATCACTATAAATTATTTTGATTAAAAAAGTTGTTTTAAAGTATTTTTCACTATTCATAAAAAATTGGAAGTTCTCAGAAAAATACCAAAAATTCAACATAGGCTAATTTTGATATTCCAAATCCAAAAATGAAGTCCATTTTGAAATATAATATATATATAATTTCAAAAACTGGGTATTACTATTCATAATGGCTATTTTGATTGGTTGTGGTGTGTTAGAATCTCGAACTTGCGTACAATGCAATCTATTGCATTATTGAAAGAGAAGCGTATCATGGGAGCTTGGGGTGTTACATTTTCCCACCCTTCAATAAATTGTATCCTCACAATTTGAAAATGTTCTTCGAAAATAAAAGGTTGAAAATAGAAAATACCTTTGTGGAAAACCCACATCATAAATAGGGTTAATAAGAATATAACATTAAAAGAAAGAAATAGAAGTACAAAGGTCACCCGAGATAGCCCATAATAGGATTCTATGAAAATATGGATATAGAGGAGAAACAAACCATCAAGGTCTGCTGGAGAGTTGTAGAAAATAGGATTAAGATAAAGTTAACTATAATAAAATCACAAACTTGTGATTGGTTAAACGGTCATTGAATCCCTAGTTGGAAAAGTTAACCGACAACGTTTTTGTTTTAAGTTACCTTTCATAAAGCTGAGGAATCTATTTAAGAGATTTACTAAGAATGTAAGGAAATATACTTACTTGTCGTGTAGACTTTCATTCTTTAGTAAATTTTTACCACAAACCCATCTTTCACTCCAAATGGTAACATAACTCAAAAATATTCTATTTATCCTAATTGTATAAGGTTCTAAATATTACCACATACCATTTAGATTAGGAAAACTATTTTTTAATAACCAGGGAATTCCTGTAGGCTAGTGGTAGGTAATAAAGGCCTGTCGCACTATGGTTGTGGGTTCGATTCCTGTAGCTTTGTCCGACGCAACGGGTTATGCCCCACCCTGCAGGTTGTCCTTTTCCTAAAACTATAGTATTATAATATTACAAAAATAATCTTCATAAATGTTTTAACCTTAAACAATACTATCCAAAGTTCAACTTAATCCATTCCAACTGTTATAGTTTTCCAAAATACCCTTTTCTAGACTTTCTGTAAAAGGTCTCTAATTTCCAAAATCAATTGTAACATCAGATTCCCCAAACAAGGTAATGTTTCTCTTATTGACACATACTAAAAATATGATTACCTTCATCATATTAAAACCTTAATGAAAACAACAAGTACTGCAGTACAATCCTTATATATATCACATTATTTTTATAACCAGAATATAATCCTTGAGTCCAAAATAACCAATACATTAATTATTCTGCTTCAACTATAGTAAAAGCATAAGATTTTCCTTGATCCCTTGGCCTTTTTTCAGGTAAGTTTCCCTGATGCTTAGGACATTCATTTGCATAATTCCCCATTTCCCTACAATTGTAGCATTCAACATTGATAGTCTCTTTCTTTCCCTTGCAATCACGAGCCTGGTGACCTTTTTCTCCACATTTATAACAAACTCCCATTCCTTTTAGGCAGGTACCGGGGTGATTCTTCCCACAATTATCACATAATGGAAAATCCTTCTTTCCCTTTTTCCCTTTATCTGTCTCTTGTTCCACCATTCTCTTCTTCTCTTGATTTACTTTTTTGTCATAAGACTTAGAGAATTCCTTTTCTGTCTCGATAGCACACAAGACAATATCTTTGTATGATGAGAAGGATTGTGATACTAAAGCTCGACGGTGAAATGATTTTAACCCATCAAAGAAATGATCAATCTTACTTCTTGGGTTACGTATATAATCAGCAGCATACCTCGCTATCCTTGTAAAGTTGGCCTCATGCTTTGCGACATTCTCATCCTCCTTTTGTCTCAGACTCAGAAATTGCCTTTCCATATCTGCTCGATGGTCATGTGGAAATTATTTTTCTATGAAAATTTCCTTAAACACAATCCATTCTATACTTGATACTTCTTCATCTTCCTTTGTATTTTTAATCAATGACCACTATTGATCGGCATCTCCAGTGAGGCGGTAAACTGCCATGATAACCTTCTCCCTTTCGCTACTCCCCAAGGTGTGGAATATTTTCTCTAAGGAGTTTATCCATTGCTCAGCTACTAATGGATTTGTACCCCCATTAAATGTTGGTGGTTGTTGCCTCATGAAGCGGTCTAACATTGATCCTCCACGTTGCGGATCAGGGTGATCCATATGAGTAAGGTTATTATTCATAACCTCAGTGAGTTGTCCCAGTATGGTAATAAGTTGATCAGCACCAGTTGTATCTCCAGATCCACAATAATTCTCTTGATCAGGAGGGAAATCCCTACACGGAGTACGTGCATTGATACGGTTTCCATTCCTTCCACTAGGCGCCATTTCTAAACAATGGCATAAACTAGATTAGTTTATGAATCAAAATACATAATTCCATACTTATAAAATACATAACATAAATTGAACTATTTATGGATATAATCCATAATCATAAAAATGTTTTCTTTTAGGAAGTATATACTCATAACCCTTCATAGTGGTTTGTAAAGAAAACGAGAATTATCCTAAGCATATCCCTCGGGAGTGTCGTAACCAAGAGTGCAACAAGGCCCGTTGTCGTGCACCAGTTCCCGTTCAAGTCTAGATCAAAGTGGTGATTTCGGGTTTTACCCCTAGGTACATCTGTGCCAGAGCCGCCTCTACCTTCTCGTATCCAGACAGGGATGTATTGCTCGGAAAACTCACAAAATCTCTACAACAACAAAATTCTATGAAGTTATTCTATACTAATCCTCAAAGTCTATCTTTGGGATATGTGCTCTAATAAGAGTTTATCTAAATCTAGCTTCCAAGGTTAGTACTAAACTACCTCTGATACCGACTGTAACACCCCGACCCCAGTTACCCAGAGTCGGTGCATTATTGGGTAACATTGGCATGATCACAAAAGATCAAGTCTCGAAAGGCCGATTAGTTTAGTAGCCTTGGAAACAATAGATACATTCATAAATGTTACATTACATCATAAAGTGAAAAACTACAATAACAAAGTCTCTATAGTCCACACTCATATCCTCTTCTGACTATCCCTGCAGGTCATTCATACAATACTTCTTCACATCCTGGAAAATATTAAAACATTGAAAGGGGTGATCTCAGATGCTCAGTAAGGATAACAATATTGTGAACACTTTTGTAAATAAACATTAACATTTAAGGCAATATATAATTAAAACAAAATCCTTTTTAAACTTTAACTTCAGCATAATATGGAAAAAATAAATTAAATAATGCCATTTACTTACTCACATGGATATTCTACTAGTCGAATAATCACATGCAATAGAAATAACAACTTTCATAATGATGGAATGCATAATTCCATACTATCATAACCACGTATCCAAGGCCTCGTGCCAAGACCACAAATAAGATTTTGTCAAGGCCTTGTGCCAAGACACTAGTTTGTCTCAGGAGACCTACCGATGCATCGAGGAGCTATAGTGGGCTCCACCCGTAACTTATTAAGTCCAATTTCAAAGTTTAATTAGTTCTAATGACCACCATTGGATAAAATGGTAAAAATATATTCTAATTGTACTTTAAAACCACTCAATAGTATAATTTATCACTATAAATTATTTTGATTAAAAAAGTTGTTTTTAAGTATTTTTTACTATTCATAAAAAATTGGATGTTCTCAGAAAAATACCAAAAATTCAACATAGGCTAATTTTGATATTCTGAATCCAAAAATGAAGTCCATTTTGAAATATAAAATATATATAATTTCAAAAACTGGGTATTACTATTCATAATGGCTATTTTTATTGGTCGCGGTGTGTTAGAATCTCGAACTTGCATACAATGCAATCTGTTGCATTTTTGAAAGAGAAGCGTATCATGGAAGATCGGGATGTTACACCACCATATTTCTGTTTTTAGCTTGACTAGAGGGGGTATAGTTATAAGTATTCTTGTTGAATTCCACAACATTTTTATGGCAGAGATCCACCTTGAGAATTAGGGTGATAACCTATTCCGGATTATATGTCTGCCTACCTCGGAGGGCATCCCGAGGGGACATTCTTTTCATCTTTAATAGGTTACCTATACATAATATCCTCATTATAATGAGGATAATTGGTCCCCCGGTGTTAGTGGTGAAGCTCTCCGGTAGAGATCCACGAGTAGTCTACAATGTACCATGGATGAAGTCATCATCATTGACTTCATCTTCCCCCTATGATAACAGAGGAACTTTTTGTCACACTCTATGTATAGGCTCCCAAAATGTTTTGAGATGACCACCAAGAGCTACCTTGTGCTGGGGTACTAGCCGCAGCTTGGGTGGTGGGTGGTGAGTTTTTGCTGAGGGAGGGCATGTCTTGCTGCCTCCACTATGGGAAGAGTACCATTTTGGTTGTACTCTTTAATCCAAATGTTGGATACCCAGTGTTGAAGATGATGGGTGGGTGAGGGTGTACTGCTCTTCATTGAGGCCACAACCCCCTACTGGATCTCTGAGTTGTGTGACTTCATTGGTTGTTAGGATGTCATCTGGATAGAAGGTTTCTCTATGAGAACCTCCAATATATATATATATATATACATAGAGTAAAACCCCGTCAAAGTAGAATCTCATTAGTATATAAATATTTTATGAACCAGCGTAGCCCCCTTCCTCCCTTTTTTTGTGAGGTGACAGGGCCTGAGTGGGGTAGAACTGCCACCATGGTTGAGGATTCATGTTGGGTTCCCCATTTTTGTTTTGAACCAAGGAGACTCGTGTATATGTTTGGGAAAAATGAAATAAATGGGCCGACCATGGATGATAATTAATAAGATATTATAGTGACTTTCACATCACCATCATTGTTTTGACCTGATATGTATCGTTATCCTTCAAGGGGGATTTGATTGACCCTAAGGGGACTTGGCAGTTTATCCCTTCCGCATTATCAAAAAGGCTCCATAGTAGAATGGTCTATGTGGGAGATTTCACGGGGTTATGTATTTGTGCAGTATGTCCACATTAGATATGAATTCCTAGGATGGCCTCCATGGGGTTTATTCAAGGTGATAGAAACACCAAAAAAAACTTGTATCCATGATTCATAGTCCATCATTCCAATGTAAGGTGCTCATTGGATGATGATTTGGCCAACAAAACACAGGGACTCCTTTGGTCGAGTTGATGGGCGGTCGGACTCATCACACCCTTTTTTGGGAAATTATTTCCAATTATGGAAATCTCTTATATATTTAAGTCATGTTCATATGTTTGTGAATTCTTAGTTCATTCTTGTTGAGTGTATCCACGGGATACAACTTGTTTTCCAGATCATCATCCTTTCGCATTACGAAAGAGGTTCTATAGTCAAGTGGTCCCAGCTGGCGATTTCATGGGGTTATGTATTTGTAAAATCAGTGCTTATAGGATATGACTTCCTCATATGGTCTCCAAAAAGTTTATTCATAGAGCTTGAAACACCCCCTGACCCTGGTATCCAAGATTCAAAAATCATCATTCCAATGGTAGGAGCTCGTTGGATGACTATTTGGCCAACAAAACGTAAGGACTCCACTGGTCGATGGGATAAGAGTTCAGGTTCATCGCCACCTAGGGGGGGGGGGTTATTTCCAATTTTGGGACTCTCATATATATTTAAGTCATGTCAGTATGTTTTTGAATCCTTGGTTCATTCTTGATGGGTGTTACCATGGGATACCCCTGGTTTGAAGGATCATCATGGATATAAATGGGTTTCATGATATAGAGGAAATGCTATCATTTTCTAGAAAATAAGTCTCTCTAGTGTTTTTAATCATTCAGTAGGTACGGGAGGTGGATTAATATAGGGATTGGACCCATAATATGGGCTTCCTATGTATCCTAGGGAGAGGAATCAGATACGACGTTGTTCAGTTTGCTTCGGGCTTGGACCTTAGAGGAGGCCCATTTTTTAATGGCATAATTGGGAGAACCCTTTCGTAAGGGCTCCCCTTTTGAGCTCGGACGTTCAAGAAAGTGTATTAAGTATCATGGTTTTAATTGGAATCATAGTTATCAATGTTCATGATGGTGTGGATTATGCATGGAATCTACAAGTTTGGGGGGACATGATTGGGTGGACCCTTTTGGAAGGCCACACTTTTGAGCGTGAGTCATTAAGAAGGCATCCTACATATCCTGGTTTGAACCGGAATCATAGTTTACATATTTCATTTTGGTTTTGATTGTGAATAGAGGCTTCTTATTTTTGGGGACATGATTAGGTGGGACCTTTTGAAAGGGAACCATTTTGACATAAGTACATTAAGAAGTTATCCTACATATTCTAGTTTGAAAGGGAATAAGAGTTATCGTAGTTCAACATAGGTTGTTTTCCTGGATGTTTTAATCACCACCAATCTCAATGACCATAGGAGTAATGATTAGTGCGATAAATAAGAGTATGTGAGATATTCATTAAACCACACATCTAATATCCTAATGACGGAAGAGGTAAGCCCCATGGCGGAGGAAGTTGAGGCGATGCTGGGAGAGTGTGTAGAGCAATGAACCCTTCAACGAGGGATGAAATTGGTGGTCATGAGAATTGACTTTCAAGTGATTAGTTACATACATAAGTGGGATTTCCAAAGAATGCGCTATGGGAAATTGGAGGAATGTTGCCTCATGTAAAAATGAGTAGTGGGAATGATTCCTTCCACTGATCAATATTCCCCATTGAATGGAAATGAAACTGATCTCTCTTAATTCGTAGAATATGGAAGACTATATTAGCATCCCATGGTTACCATTTGGATTACCATGGTAATGTAGACTTATAGACATCACAGGATTCCATAAAGTTATGGGGACTGCCCTTGTGACTCCATTTTCCATGGGTTTGTAGACTCGGATTGGCGTGCTAATGCTCCTGATTATTTGATCATACAAGTATTGTGGCTAAGGAGGAAACTTTGGCTTGATTTTGGTGGACAAGTTAGCAGAGGAGCTAGGGAGGATTGGACATTAATGGAGGGGGATATTGGAGCATGATGGAAGGACACATGATGACTCCCCATTCCGCGTACTGTTCTCTAATGCGACATGGTGGGAGCTTTGCATACCATAGTGGTCTGCAGGAAGAGGGGTCATCCACGTACCGAATCTGTATGCAGACATATTTGTGGACCACCACATACTAAAGTGGTACACAGTCTTGGATACAGTATTCCACACTACTTCTACATCCATTTGCGTATTGATGAAGTACATGGAGTGTTGTTTGATCAGCATAGTGATGCAGTATGCGGAGTACTGTATTGAAGAGGGTCCAAGAACCTGTGGTTCATAGGGAGTTCAACATCAACGAATGTATGTATCGTAATGACGCCAGGTAGGTTCATATTTTACCCATTCTCATTAGGTTAATTCTTTTTGTGGTTTAATGTTGGTTATGGCTACAGAAACATGATTCACGAATTTCACTTCATCGGTGATTGCTAAACAACGTCAGAATCCTCTCCAAATTCATTATTATAGTTTTTAGGGTCTCTTTAGTTCTTTCATAATTCATCCTATCTGAATTCATTCTCCTGTGATACTTTTATTAGAACATTTGGAAAATCATATATATGGGAATGCGACACCCTTTTAGGAATCCCAAGAATGTCTATATCAATCGATAGATAACCTAGTCAACTAGAGTTTATGAAGGTTGTGGTTTGTATTTTGTGGTTCACAGAACCCTTTCACCTTTCTTCATATGCGAACTGGTGAGTTCGCATAAAGGTATACAGAAGGAATCCCCTCACTCCATTGCACCCGTGCATGGTTCGTGAATTCCTGGGTTTGTCAGCCATCACCCTACATTCCAGTGCCTTGGGGGTCTTTTTAATCACCAATGGTCCATGGTTTAATTTTTCTACAATCATTTACCATTAATGGTATGCGGTTCACTTAAAAAACATGAAAATTTTGTTTTTTTTATGTTTCTCCCCATGTCTCCAATCCAATTTTCTTATATTTTCCTTATCAAATCTATAGTAGTGTTTGATTCTTTCTCCAAAGTGCTTGTGGGAATATATACTTCCACTTTCAATGTTTTATGGACCCCCTAATGAATATTTTCATGTATTAGTCCCATTTCTACAATATTTGGTAATCAAACTTTCATAGAAAATGTTTTTAAGAAAACACGACTTCATTTCTCTCTTTATACGGAGTACATTTTTTCTTCTAAAAACTAAATATTATAAAAAATTGAAAAATGCAATTAATATGATTTTTAAATACACTTTTACAATTTTTTCATATACCAATGTTATCAATTGAATCATTTTGTATCAATTCGAACAATTAATTCTACTAACCTTTTACCTTGCAAAGGAAATATTCTTTTATGACATGTATGGATTTACCCTCCGACATTCCTATAATTCATGAATTATCTTTTTAAAAGGTTAATTCTTAAATAAAACATGTTTAAAATTTATTTTCAATGAAATGGTATTTGAAAAGTTTCTTCAGTTCAAAATGATATTTTCCTCCAAAATGTTTTTAAAATATCATTATTAAATATTTACATTCATTAGTGACAAAAACAATTTATTTTTCTCCACTTGGGATATGTTGTATTGATACCATCCTAATTCTTAATATTCATAATTTATAATTTATTTTTTCATGGATAATAATCAAATTCCCTTCCACGATATACTTGTTGTGTCACTTAAAATATTAAATCACCTATGATCATTAAACATTTAATTTCCCCAAAATTATCTATTTCAACTATCATTTAAATTAATTTTTCATAGATCGTGTACCATTTTACATATAATGTATTCTTTGATAGTAATTTTATTATTTGGGAAAATATTAATAATTCTATATTATTTATTAAATATGGATATTTTATAAATCATATTATTTATTTTGGTTATTCAAAATCAGAAATTATATAGAATAGTATGGACGGGTGGATCCCAGACATTATATAGATTTTCATTGAATAAATAAGTTCTTAGGAGACAAATTAGTTGTCAAAATCATAATAGGTTAAACATTCTTGTGAAAGGTCATGATGATATAGGTTTTCGTGTGCGTCGTACATGATTCCCATTAATAAAGCATTTCTTTTATTTATTTTATGTTATTATCCATCCATGATAATTTTTGTCAACATATCTATGAATATATTTCATGAATTTAGTGTGTTTTATTTTCTTACATTCCATATTTATTTTTATTTATCTTGATATTGGAATGAAATTTGTTTCCATTTATTACCTTGACATATTTTTATGCACAATATTCTTAGTTTATTGATTATATTGAAGGTGAGATTAGTTATTCACCATGTCATAATTATTATTCTTATTGACACATTACATCTTCCTCTATATTTTTCCCATACAAAGAACTTATTCTCATCATTTTTATATGTCTTTCCACAAGAATCCATGAAGTGTATTATGAAATATATTCCTGGATTTACTTGATGGACTAAATTTATCCTCAATGACATTTATTTTGAATGAAGAAAAACATCATATTGTAATTAGTTCCTTCATTTTTAATACATTACTCATTTATGTATTTGGTTTACCAATACTAAAAAACTCTTTAGTCATTTAGGATTTGAATCCCTATAATCCTTCCATTGTAATAGAATTATACAGCAGTTCTGGTCCTTCTTAGGTTAGGTCTCTACAGTTGGTATAAGATAAAATTTAGTATTATGTTTGGGAACTAGATTTAGGAAAACATAGATTTGAAAAAAATAACCATAAGGTTGAATTTTAGGATATGTAATGGGTAACATCCTAGATATTTTATTAAAGCAGATATTATGTTGGTATTCCTAGCAATAATCCCTTTTCTGGATACTATATGTGGTCATGGTTCAGGTAAATATGTACTTAGGAGTAACAACTCCAGGAAGGTGTAATAGGCCTGACATGGGTGACCAGGTATATGAAATTGGGCCTTAGTAGACATATGGTTTGACCCACTAGGGGATATTATTAAGATAATTTACATCTTCCTCAAAAATTACTATAATGAATTTTGATAATGAATATCCACTGTTAAACCTAGGGTGTTTTAGATTGAAAATAACGTGTCATGATTTAGAAATCCAAAAGATGAAATTATAGATTAACCGTATACCATGGAAAGAACTATGTTAAAATAAAACGGATGACATATTTATTTATTGATGTTGAATATAAAACCATAGTTAAAATTCTATTTAGTGGTTATCTTAATTTTATGGATGTCCATCAAATTTATTTTTTAAATTATATTAAAAATATTTTAGAATTGGAAAAAATCTATGTATGGTGAAAACCAACCAAATCTGGCAAGGATACGGGTCACGTACACATGAACAAAGGACGATAATGACTTCATGTCAACCACTGACCTGCACAATGTCCATGTTAATTTTTTTTTATATTTTTAGATAATCAATTTGAAGGGTAAATGTTAATGATGAACAAGTAGTATCAATTATTAGTATTACAGTTTAATCAACTATTCATATTGGTATTGGATGATATTTAAATAATTTTATTTGAATTTTCACCATTTTATAGGCCTTACGATCCTTTTAATGTATATTTTTGTGTTTCAGGAAAAGAATCCTTTTAGGTAAATAAACACTGGGAGTAAAAGAATGAATTAAAATTTTATCGAAGCAAATCCAAAAGATATGATTGATTATTTGAAATTGAAACCAATCATTTTAGAATATTTCTATATAGTATTGGTTAGTAAATTAATTAAAAAAAATTAGGAAAATGTATTTAAAATTAATTTTTTACCTAATATCATAATTTTTGTTTAACCGATGGCTTTTTAAATCATTATAGATTTATTGATTTGAGGACACAAAAGTTATATTAATCATTAGATTTTTTTATTGATGACGTAATTCAATAACTATAAATAATTCTATTTTTCCTCCACGTATGTATCTCTACATACCACTGATATTCTCCTACTCAGAGACCAAGTTACATTGTAATCCATGTTACCATTGTATGTCACATTATCTCTATTATTGAGGATGACATATGAATCCTTATCATGGTGTGGGATTTAAAATAAAGGATTATTAAAAATATATATCACCATGATCAATTTTATATTTTGAGTAACTGATTTAAATAAGGTGGTGAGAATGTGACTCACCTAGAAACTAATGTCAAAATCTTGTATTTGATAGCCAGCATGACATGCATCACCATGCACGTAATGGAATTTAATATATCGAGAATATAATATATATTTACTATTTTAAATATTTTCAATACATGATATATCATGAAATGAACCCAACACTGAGATTTATTTTTCCTTCAATGCATGGCCTTCCTCGATTGCTTATTTTACACACAAGAGAAACCTTCTTCGATACCTTGCGTTACACCGATGGTTGAGTTTGACTAAATAACAATGAATAATTAAAATATTATTATTTAATATAATTCGGTATAAACAATACATTATGTTAGAAGTTATGAAAACGATTAACTATCTTCTGATAATTTATAGTTTATATAAATATAAAATTGACCCATTGGTTACTAATTAATGAGAAACAAAAATAAGAACCAATTGAATATAAGAAGAAATACAATTATATTTAGGCTTCTAAATGAGTTTATCCAAAATAAATATAATAAAATAAAATTATCTAATAATTTTAATGAAATATATATTTTATATATTCAATATAAGGTTATTTAAATTCTTTCATTATGTTTGATAGATATGAGAGAAAAAAACTCTATTTTATACATAAAAATCTATATTTTTACAATGGAAATTTTACCGCATTTTAATGGGGAAAAAATTTAAATATTAATTTTAAAACATTAATTGATTTAATATTTCATAATATAATTAATATTTTAACTCAGATCATTAGAATTATGGTATTGTTAATTTTTTTATATTTATCTTAAACAATACATTTTTAATAAATAGTTAGAAAATAGTAATTTTTGATCAAAACTATTTGTCATATAATTTAATAATTAGGTTAAATTATCATTTAGATATGTTATAATGTTTAATTATATATTTTGTTTCAATTTATTCAATATAAGTAATTGGAATCAATTTCAATTTGAATTTTGTTATAATAACACATCAAACATTCATTCATTTGTTTCTTTAAAAACATTCATTGTCATACCGCCTGCAGGATGAATATTAAATTAATTTCTACCACATATATTATTTTAATTAGGAAAAATAGATTCAATACATGGAATAAGTTTAATTTATAATTTATAATAATATCATCAATTATTTGACCAAATATATTATTCCCAGTGATTAAAATTAATTACTAATATTAAGGATAAAATAAGATTAATAAAGGATTGAACCATTAATTTAAAGTAAAAAATAAACTAGTGACTATCCAAAACCATTTTTATTTCAAAAAATAATTCATTAAAATTCCAAATTTATTTTTTTGGATTAGTAGGATTTTTTAGGTAATGACATGTGTACAACTAACATGATTTCAATAATTCTATGTGTTTCCTTTTCCTTTCCTATAAAAGGAAACCACCTATCCCCATTTCTCACAACACTGAAACTGCATAGGATTAGTAAATATATAACTATATAGACTAGCAACATCTATCCCCTTGACCTGTAATAATCCCTTTCGTCATAAATGCTTTCAATGAAGTCTTTTGATTCAACTAAATGGAGTTACCTGATTAAGAGGAATCATTTTGCATTAACCTATTTGGTTTTATTTCCATTCCACACCCCTAAAATATTATTATTAAATAAATTTATAACAAATAATTTGTCGTAAGTGTAACGTCCCGAATCTGGGTGCCACTCAATGGGTGCCCCGAACATGATTGGTCAAATGACCTCAATTGCATTTCCCCAAATGCCAGAGGATGCCGACTAGCAGTGAAGGCCTAGTTCTGATAGTGGGGAAACTATGACCTCATTTTTTAATGTGTATCACAACAGATAAAAAAAAACCCAAAGCGGAAGCAGTAATAATATAAACATGAAATAGCAATGGTACTGAAGAAAAATATAACCAACAATCAAATATATATGATGATGGAATATGTCCTATTTCTAATAAAGCAGTCAAAAAAGGATACACTGCAATCAAATACAATACAGTACAATGTACCAAGTACAACAAATCAAACTAAACAGTGCAACAGGAACTTAGCAGCATCACAAGCCTAAACTCGGTCCCATGCTCTCCTACTCCTCGACAACAATAAAGTACCTGTATAGGGACTCTTTCCCTTATCAACACCTGTAGTAATATAATTTATTTAGGCCCAAGACATGACCCAAATAGGGTGTGAGAAATAAATCCTAGTAGGTAACCACCAAAGGCCCATGCCCAACTGTTAGTGAGAATGTGCAACAACAGTGCGCAATAACGAAATGCAGTAAACTATGAAGTACTCAAAAGTAGCTACTCCTACCAGTTCCATTTCAAATTTATTATTATTTAAACAATTATAAGTGTGTACTTTATCTTGGCAAGTATAATGTATGAAATAACCACAGTGAATATTCAATGTAACCATTGTTCTCAAACATATGAACCATTGCCCTCGGGCTAAACAGAATCTTACCCTCAGGCTAAACAGAACCTTTCCATCAGGCCTTTCCCTTAGGATAAACAGAACCTTTCCCTCATGCCTTTACCTCAGGATAAACAGAAACAAATCCCTCTGGTTATTTCCCTTAGGCATGGAAGCTACAACCCTCAGGAAAATGAAATGTTGCCCTCAGGATAATCAAACCATTTCCCTCATACTGAATAGAATATTTCCCTCAGGCTAAACAAAAACTTTCCCTCAAGCTAAATAAGTAACCAGGTCGATCCCAACACATAAGCAAGCAATTTATCTATATTTTCTCTAAAAGGAAACTCAAAGCATGCTATAATCATGGCATACCCTCGGGTATCCTGGACAAATGTCTAAACACATGAAACACACCCACAGGGTGGCCCTGGATCAAGGAAATGATCCCAAACAACACATTATACATATTCATAAAATTACCTATGCAATTATATGTATTTTATCAGTCAAGGCCTAAGCCATAAAACAACCCAAACATGGGCGCATACCACAACAATACACAAAAACAACTCGCCAGCTGGAAATAAACACCAGACCACCTACCTCGACCTCCTATGATCGATATATGTAAGTGAAACCTCCCAAATCAAGAGAGAACGATGTTGATCTGTGAAGGATAATAACCCATTAAAACCTAAATAACATCCCCTATAGAAAGAATTGGAAGGAAAAACTCAAGGAGATTGAAGGGATTACCAGTGTGGTCCAAACGTGATTGACGATGGAAGAATATGAGTTCCGGGATGCGATCAGGGGCTCTTCCAGGATTCATCCTCCCCTACCGGTGCCCCAAAGGTACTCACTACCTCCTCTGACGAATGAGGAGGCTAGTTCATATTTATAATAATAAAATAGAATTACACGACATGTACTCTCAAGTACATGACGTTTAATTTTAATTTTTAATTGTTCTTTTAGTGACCACTTTCCACCGCCTCACTGTTTATCTATCGACTTGATTACACGCCATGTATTTCTAAGTACACGGTGTGTACTTTCATTCCACTGGCGGCTACTCCCACCTCCGTACTGTTCACCTGCTGAGTAATTATATGGCGTGTATTACTAAGTACAATATGTGTAGTCAGTTTTTACACACTTCATCGCCGACAGGCCTACACGCCCTGTGTACTCATTCCACACGCCCAAAATACATGGTGTGTGGAAAAGTACATGGAGTGTACCCAAAAAATTTGGGATTTTTCCCCATTTTCATAATTTTATCAAAAGCACTTAAAGAAAAATGAATAGAAGAAACATAAACCTCAAGAATAAAACCAAGGTTCTTACAATCTTCACTCCTTAAAGAAATTCCTCCCCAAATTTACCTTCCAAGGGTGGTGATGATAAAGCTGAGAACAACTCTAGACACTTATCACGTACGTCAGTCTCCCACTCCAAGGTTTCATCCTACACTCGGCTATGCTGCTATAGCACCCGTACGAGAGAAACTGACCGGACTTGGAGAACCTTCATGCTCCTGTCAAAAATACGAATCATATTCTCCACAAAGGATACATTAAACTAAAGTTCAACCTCCTCGGGCTGAAAAATGTGAGACGAGTCTGAGTGATAACTTCACAGTTGAGATATGTGGAAGACATCGTGCATGGCTCGATACCTCTGTGGTAACTGAAACCGATAGGCAACCGGCCTGACTCTCTCCAGAATCTTAAACGTCCCCACATACCTTAGTGAATGTTTTCCCTGTCTCCTGATCTTCTTGTGTGCCATCCTCAGTGAAACACACATGAAAACCTGATCCCCGACCACGAACTCCAAGGGTCATCTACGACGATCCGCATAAGATTCCTGACGAGACTGTGCAGTATCCATCTGCTTCTGAATCAATTGGACCTACTCTAATGTCACCTACATGAGACAAGGTCCCAATAAAGCTACCTCACCTGCCTCTAACCAGCACAAAGGTGATCAACATATCCTACCATATAAAGCCTTTTAAGGTTCCATCTCAATAGTTGACTAAAAACTATTATTGTAGGTAAAATAGACCTGGGGTATGTGCTTCTACCAAGAGCCCCAAAGTCTAGGACACATGAACGCAACATGTACTCTAGCACCTGTATTTTACACAATGACTAGACATCTATTTGAGGGTGGTATGCTGTGCTTAGAAGAATCTGTGTACCTAGGGCCCTCTGAGAACTCTACTAGAAATGAGACATAAAATGGGCATCCCTATCAAAAACGATAGAACGAGGAACCCCATGAAGACATACCACCTCTCAGATATAAAACATCCCGAGCTCTTCAACACTGAAGGTCTAAATGATTGGAAAAAACTGAGCTACCTTCGTAATTCAATCTACAACAACCCATACAACATCACAACCTCTAGGTGACCTCAAAAACCCTATCACAAAGTCTATCGCGAAGACATCCCATTTCCACTCTGGAATGGGTAACTGTTGATACAATCTGAATGTCCTCTGATGCTCCGCCTTCACCTGCTAGCAAGTGGAACATCTCATAACAAAACCAGCTACCTCACATTTCATACCCAACCACCAATACTGATGTCTCAAGTCAGGGTACATTTTTGTAACCGTGGGATGCACTTCCCAAAATATAGTATGAAATTCCAACATCAACTCCTCATGTATATCCCATGTAACACACACTCATACATGGATACACAGTACCTCATCATCTCCTATCATCCAACCGGGTGGAGGGTCCTCACATTCCACCGACTCCCGCAGAACTAGGCCTTCTGAATTTGATAGTTGTCTCATACTCACTCAATCCAGAAAGGTAAAAGTCACAGCTAAGGAAGGAAGATAGGATCGACCCTGACTATCGTGAAACTCCAAATACATCATATAGAACAAAGCCATAAGCTTCCACTCACCACTACCTCCTGCACTGCCTGTCTCTGAGTCCTCCTACTTAGTGCATTAGCTACTGCGTGACCCTTACTAGGTGTAAATTCAAGTTCAATGTCAAAGGACTGAAGGTATTCAACGCACCTTCGCTATCTTAGATTCATGTCATGTTGGTTAAAGATATATTTAAGACTTTTTTGGTCTATAAACACCACAAAATGTTCTCCCAAGAGATAATTTCTCCAACAGCGTAACACATGAACAACTGTATCCAACTCAAGATCATGAGTTAGGTAATTCCTCTCATGTGGCCTCAATTGTCGAGACCTGTACACAACTACCTGATTTACCTACATCAACACTACTCCCAGACCAATACCTGATGCATCACAGTAAATTTTATATCTCTTCCCTTTCTCTAGAAGTATCACAGCTGCTGCTAACGTCAACCATCCCTTCAGCTCTAGAAAGGCTGTCTTGCATGCTTCTGACCAAATGAACTTCATACCCTTCTTAGTATAACCCATCAATGACACTTCTATTTTTGAGAAGTCCTGTATAAAGTGCCTTTAGTAAACAACCCTCCCCTAGAAACTTCATATTTCAAACACTTTATTAGGCTACTCCCAAGATACTATTGATCTCACTTTATCTGGGTCCACTGCAACTCCTACCTCTGAGATAATATGACCTTGGAAGTGTATCTAGTACATCCAAAAGTGGAACATTGAGAGATTAGAATATAGCTGATGCTCTATTAGTATACTCAGTATGATCTCAAGATGGATAACATGGTCATGTCGATTCAGAGAGTACACCAAGATATCGTCCATGAAGACTACCACAAAAGAATCCAGATTAGGGTGGAACATACGATTCATCAGAGCCATGAAAACTGCAAGTGCGTTCGTCAGTCCGAACGGCATGACCATGTAATCGTATAGAACATATCAGCTCCAAAAGGCTTTAAGCGGTATGACTGATGGTCTAACATGAAACTGATGATATCTAGATCTCAATTCAATATTCGAGAACACTTGTGCTCCTCAAAGATGATAAAAAAGATAAGTAATCCTCAGAAAGGGATATCGGTTCTTGACCGTCAACTGTTTCAGCTTCCTATAATCCCTGCAAATTCAGAGGGTACCGTCTGACTTCTTCACAAACAGGACAAGAGAACTCCAAGGAGAGTACTGGGTTGGATGAAACCCTTTGCCTATAACTCCTCTATCTGTTTCTTAAGCTCCTACAACTCTGGTGCATCCATCCTGTAAGGAGGAATGGACACTAGTGCCACTCCTGGAACAAGATCAATAGAGAAATCCACCACTCACTCCAGAGGAAGACCTCAAAAGTCGTCTGGAAAGACATCCCTAAAATGATAAACCACTGGAGGGAAATCCTTATGACAAGTTCCATGGTCATCCAGATATAAGCTCGCAATCTGGGCAGTCACACCACCTCGCCCACTATGAACGGGTCCTGCTCGGCTCGCCTCGACATCCGATTCACCCTTGTATAGAAACTCTATGCCCTCTGGGGACGAGAAACTCACCCTGCAATGACAGAAATATATAGTGGCTCAGAATGGTACCAAACAGTCCATCCCGAGAATAAAATCATATCTCATCATCTCTAAGATATAGTGGTCCCATAGAAATTTACACCCACAAACCTCTAGGGGCCCTCCATACACTGACACACACCTTCTGTTCTAGTTCCCAACAGAGTGTCTATCATCATTAAATTAGAAGAAGAAGAAGAAACATAGAGCCCAGGGATCTCCACAACGGACATAGATATAATTCTATGTGTAGCACTAGTATCGAAAAGTAATGAAGATATTACATAAGCCACTAGAATAGTACCTCTGATAGTGGAAGGTCCAGGATCCTACTCTTGTTGGTTCTATTGCACTGCATATGCATTCCCAGTGCCGCGACCCTAAAACAGAGCCTGGCTACCCTTAGCTGACCCGCCCTAATGTCTCTGAGATCCTGGTGTCTGGATACCAAGACCACGACCACCACATCGTCCTAAACGTCCTGACGTATACCAATTCTTGGACTGATAAGAAGCTTTTGGCCATGCTCTTGCATATGGAGTCTATACAAAACCCCTCTCACTAGCCACTGGTGGAAAATCCCAGCAAAAGATCTGCGGATGACCCATCTAGCAGTAATCTTGGCACTCCATTGGGTCACATGGACACTGAGGTCTCTTGTGCACCTCTTTACCACACTGGTAGAACATTATCGGGCCACCTGAAGAATTCTCCTAGCTAGTACTGCCAACCTGAGATAATTACATATGCCTCTTCCTCTTATCAGTAGAAATAGTACCAGAAACTGGTGTCGAACCATCCTGGCCTGCACCACTAGGTTCCCACAGGTTCTGCTTGGTAATCAGTTCCTGGTTCACAATAGCATGCACTGTAGGAAACCTAAAAAAATTCACCAGTGCTCGGATGTCATATCGAAGACCATCCTCAAAGAGTCTATCCCTCAACGTCTCATCACACACTAGAACATGTGGAAAACGTTGTAGCTCAGTGAAGCAGGAAGAATAATCCATAATTGACATGGATCCCTGCTGCAGATTCATGAACTCTCAATCTCGATATGCCCATAGCATCTTCAGAAAGAAATAGTCATAGAAGACTGCCTGAAAATCATCCCACTCCATGTCTCGGTGATGCTCAGTCCAGGTGGTAACATCCCACCTTATCTTGGTGGAATAACGCAGCATTTAAGTATCAAAGTTTGACCCTCCTCCCTGGAGGCGTCTCAAGATGCTCGAAGATAGTCTGGATAGAACACATCCAAGACTCTGAAGCCTGTGGTCCACCATCCCATGAAACTGTAGGCATATGCTGCTGCTAGAATATATGTGTTAGATCTTCCATGGATGTGGCAGCTAGAGGTGCTCCCTGGAAGGTCTGCATAAACCGTATGAAGCCTTCACGAAACTGCGCATCCGTACCTCCATCCGGTGTAAGGGCTGGCGCCACATCAGGCTTTGCTGGAGGATCCATCGGTATCCTATGGACTACTGTCTATGGAGTCTAATCATTGCATCTCTCTTGGAAAACAAATCGAGGTTTTCTTGGCGGCATGACTATACAAGGTTAAACATACGCCTTAGATTAAGACCATCAAGGACTATGAACCAGAAACGTAAGAAGGGAACAGGAGAAAGAAAACATTCAAGGATTACAAAACAAGACTACATGGTGTGTATAATAACAACAGTGCATGTTCCCTTAAGTATTTTACATGGGAAGGTACTTCTACCAGAACTATCCGTGTAACACTCCAAACACACGACATGTTGTCCTCACACATGGTGTGTACTTGAATTGTCTTCCCCTTCCCAAGTTCTTATACACGACTTTATTTTGAATGAGACTACACTATGTGCATAAGGTCTATGCAGCGTGTACTAGACGAGCTTCACCGACTTATGTTGTTCGCAACATGGCCAGGTACACAACTCACACTACATGGCGTGTTCCAGAGAGACACAGTGTGTGATTCTTAGATTCCAGCTGCCCATGTTTTTAGTGACACGACCGACTACTCGGCTAACAATACATGGCATGTTAAACCCACACACAGCAAGTAAACCACCCCATTTCCCCAGCCACATGGACAAGTATACATGGTCTTTCACCAGTCCAGACTACATGATATTTCCCAGAGGCACATGACATGTACTAAAAAGGATAACATTGAACTGTGTTGTTAGATACACGGCCATATTCCCAGGTAATACTACACGGCATGTTCTAAGGTGACACATTGTGTTAAAGTAATGTTTTATCCATATGTGTTGTTAGTGACATGGTGGACACAAGGTCAACATGAAACAATGTGTATAACCGGTATATGGAGTGGTCCCTCTAGAGTTGTCCCAATCCCGTGTTTCTTCCTACACGACCTATGACATGGTTAGGAACTACATGATGTGTATATAAGGTACACATAATGTATATATAAAATTTTCATTTATTCCCTTATAGAAGAGTAAAAGGGTGTAATCAAAATTACACGGCGTGTATTCTGGGTTTTTTCAAATAGTAAGCCTTAGAAACAACTCCGGAGTCCAGAAAACCACTGAAATAACACTAAAGTGCCAAATTCCGATCTATGAGGGCCCATACTCCCCACGAAATAAAGTTATTCATCTTATATGTGTTATAACAATGTAAAAAAGTCGATGATCTACTAAATTCTGGTTGATGAGAGACTGTACTCCTCAAAAAACAACGTTTTTGCATTCATTCAGAAAACCATACATAACAATACCCTATCAAATAACAGGTATTTTATCAAGGCACCTATCACAACAACATGCATTTTCTAGACCGACATCTATCACAACAACATGAAATTTCTAATGCACCTACATGGAATGGAAACTATTCATGTTATGTGATTCTAACATGTTCCTAAATGATGCATGAGATGGATTATCCTCATCTCATTGGGTTGCAACTAAATGGAACCCCGGTATAAAAATATAATAGAAAACCACAAGTGCGTCACCCAACGCTGAAAATAAAATCAACTGTAAAATTGAAAAACCAGATAAATTACAATTAAACGAGGTATATTGGCTTTTACATGTACATAGGTTATCTACTCCTAGGCACAACATATTACCAAATACCAATTCCATCCTATCCATGACTATTGATTCCCAATAGTAAGTCAATGAAAAGAAACCTCTGATACCACTTTGTAATGTCCCAGATCCGGGTGCCACTCAACGGGTGCCCCAAACCCGATTGATCACATGACCTCAAATGTATTTACACAAATTCTAGAGGCTGTTGACTAGAAGTGAGGGACTATGTATGATAGTTGGGATACTATGCCCTAATTTTTCAAAGTGTAGTGTAGCTAATAAAATACAAACAAACCAAAAGCAGAAGTAGTAACAATTTAAAGCCGAAAGGACCATGGTACTGAGGAAAAAGATAACCAACAATCAAATATATATGATGATGAAATATGTTCTATTTCTATGAATGAATTCAAAATAGGATACACTGAAATAAAATAAAATACAGTACAAAGTACCAAGTACAACAAAGAAAAATAAATAGAGCAACATGAACTCAACAACACCGTAAACCTAAGCTCGGTCCCATGCTCTCCAAATCCTCTGAAAACAATAATGTACCTGTATAGGGACTCTTTCCCTAATCAACACCTGCAAAAATATAATATCTTTGGGCCCAATACATGACCCTAACAAGGTGTGAGAAATAAATCCCCATAGGCAACCACCAAAGGCCCGTGCCTAACTATTAGTGAGAATGTTCTACAAAAGTGTGCAATAATGAAATGCAGTAAACTAGGAAGTACTCAAAAGCATATACTCATACCCATTAAATTTCTATTTAATTATTATTTAAAAAATTCCAAGCATGTGATTCAGCTTGGAAACTACAACGTAAGAAATCACCATAGTGAATATTCAATGTAAAAATTGTCCTCAGACATAAGAACCATTACCCTCAGGTTAAACAGAATATTTCCCTCAGGCTAAATAGAACCTTCCCCTCAGGCCATGCCCTCAGGCTAAATAGAACCTTACCCTCTGGCCTTGCCCTTAGGCCAAACTGAAACGAAAACCTTAGGTGATTACCCTCAGGCATAGAAGCTACAACCCTCAGTCATATGAAACATTAACTTGAGGCTAATCAAACCCTTGCCCTCAGGCTGAATATAACCTTTCCCTCAAGCGAAACAAACACTTACCCTTAGGAAAAATAAGTAACCGGGACGAGTGAAACAAATAAGGAAGAAATTTATATACATTTTTTCTCAAGAAAACTCAAATCATGCTATAATGATGGCATACCCTTCGGTATCCTGGAGAAATGGATAAACCTGGGAAAAACACCAACGAGGTGGCCATGGATCAAGGCAGTGATCCCAAAAAATAGTTAATACAATTAAATCAAATTACCTATGAAATTCTAGGTATTTTATCAGTCAATGCCTCAACCATACAACACCCCAAACATGGGTGCATAGCACAACTGTACACAAAAACAACTCGACAGTTAGAAATAAACACCAGACCACCTACCATGATCTCATCTGATAGATATACGTAAACGATGCCTCTCGAATCAACCAAGAACAACATAGATCTGAGAAGGATGATAACCCATTCAAACCAAAATAACTTATCCTCAGGAAATGATTGGAAGGAATCACTCAAGGAGAGGGAAGGGCTTACCCACACGGTCCAAACGTGATCGAGTCCAAACGTGATCGATGGTGGAATAATCTGAGTTCCGGTGTGATATCGAGAGATCTTCTAGGCTTCAGACTCCCCTCCAGGTGCTCCAAACGAACTCATTTCCTCCTCTGCCGAATGAGGAATCTACTGTCCGTTTATAACAAAAAACATAACTACACGATGTGTACTCTCAAGTACACGACATGCACTTTTCAATTTTATGTATTTCATTGGCGGCCACATTCCACTGCCACACTGTTCATCTATCGACTTGATTACACGACGTGTATTTCTAAGTACCCTACGTGTACTGTCATTCCGATGGCGGTTACTCCCGCCGCCTTACTATTCACCTTCCGACTGATTACACGCCGTGTATTACTAAGTACAGGGCATGTAGACAATTTTTACACCCTTCATCACCGACATTCCTACAAGCCCTGTGTACTCATTCCACACTTCCAAAGTACATAGAGTGTGGAAATGTACATGCCATGTACCCACAAATTTAGGGATTTTCTTCCATTTTCATTATTTTCTCAAAAACACTTAAGGAAAAATGAAAAGAATAAAATCATATCTCAAGAATAAGAACCAGGTTCTTACAATAAGTATACTAAGTTTATTTTTTAATGTTTTTTACCAACACTTAGACACACATCCATCTAATGGTTAATGAACTTTCTATTTCTTTGAACAGTGAACTACTGCATAATGAAATGATGATTGTTCATTCTTTCATTAGCACAAATAATGTTTGTCATAATGATTGAAGCTGGGTCTATAAATGATATTTACGATATTTATTATGTTTATATACTTATTTCATCCATTTATTATGCGTATCTTTAATACTTTCCATTTTACATAAATACGATAACTTTTTTTGAGGAAGTGTGGATTACCTCCCCCTGAAAGCAATGCCATTCATTCCCACTATAAGCGGAACATATAAAGTATAGCTTCAGTTAAAAATACATGACATAAAAACCACTATCTTATATTCATGAAACATTTATATTTCCATAAATTATATATATATATATATTTCATTATTACCCTTTAACACACATAATAAGTGATAACATGTGGTTGTGTGGGCTATCAGCTCCTCGACACGATGTGATTCCTTTTACATAAAAGATTGATATATATAATAATATGTTATAAATTAAAAATTTATTTATATATATAATGATGATTTATGAAATATATGGTGTCATATTACATCTTTCTATAATGACCATTGAAAAATAAGAACGTTACTCATTCGTACGTACGGTCTACCATCTCTATGATTGTAACATATGTTCATTTTTCATAACCATATTTAATGATTGATATTTAATGTATAATAGATTTATAAATATGAGTATTATGTCATTATTATTATTATTTAGATTTCATTTAATGATTCCTTTGAACATAGTTGACATACCAATTTAAATTTTGACAAATAAACCGAATTTTATCAAAACACCAGACATAAACATAATTGATTAAGTAATAGTATAATATACAGTAAAATATGAAATAAAAATAACAATTATCCTTAAAATTTTTATCAATAACGATGGAAATTAATATATTCATATTATACAGAAAGATAAAGTATTTTCAACCAAAAGGAAACACATGGCAGGGGATTCACATCTATCTTTTTATATCTGTGAGATAAATGTCATCTTCACCACTTACATAATTTGTGTGGGGTTTCTCTTAAACATTTTTATATATTATATCGTTAATATAATTATATTTATCTTATCTTAAACTTTCATTTAATATTATTCCATCATGTGGTTTATCATTTAAAATGATTCAAATTGATATGGGACAATTTTTATTGTTTAAAGATTAATTTGAATAATATTAACATCACTTATCATTCCATGATATTTCCATTAATGGAATTTATATGAATATTTTCCAATAAAAACTTTAAATTACTCTCCAGTAGTTTTTCATTATCATTTTAATGTATTATAACCTTTTCCCTCTCTTTGTCTATCAAATTGTTTTAGAAAATGATTATAAGAAAAACTGAATTCATTTCCCTCTTTCGTCGGAGAACCTGCATTTTTTTAATTTTTTTATTAGAATGTTTTCAAAATAAATTAGTTATTTGGTAAAGAACTTTTTATCATTTTTTTTCTTTTAGTAATGTTGTCAATGGAATCTTCTTGTCTCTTTCTGAGTAAGGAATTTTTCTTATCCTTTAACCGTGCAAAAGAAATTTTCTTTTATGTCATGTATGGATATGCCTTCCATTATTACTATGATGCTTCATTTTTATGTTCAAAAGATGAATTTTAAAGATTGTAATGATAAAAAATATTTCCAATGAAATGTTTTTCAAAAAAAATTAAACAAAATGAATTTTTTCTCAGGAATGGTCTACAATGATATTTTTTTAATATTTCCATTCATCAACGACAACAACTCATTTTTTAATCCACATGGTATATTTTTTGTTGATACTATCTTATTAATAATCTATACAGGTTATTCTTAGTTTATATAGGAATATTATTCATATTCACATCATTGATTTATTTGTTAGTCCCCATGAAATATTTAATCTCATATGACCATTGGACAATAAATTTCCCTAAACTATTCACATCATTTGTCATGGATATTAATATTGCCTAAACATTATTACACTTAGATAATATGTGTATTTTGACTATTATTTTATTATTTGGGGAAATATTTATAATTCATTATTAATTATTAAATAAGGATATTTTATATTGCACATTATTTATTCTATTTATTCGATATGAGGAATCCATTGGACTGGAATTGATGGGTGGATCTCAGACTATATAAAGCTCCTTGATGCATCTATAGGTTCTCATGAGACAAATTAATATGAAAATAAGAATTATTTAATACAAATTGTGAAATGTGATGATCTTATAGTATTTCTTGGTCCTCAGACCTAACATTAATTATGAAAGAATTTCCATCATTTAGTTTCAATTTTAATTCATCCATTAGATTTTTTTTTCTAAATATATATAGAGTGATTTCATTTTCAGTTTATTGTTTACATGAAATGGGTTTTAGTTTCAATCATTTACCTATTTTTGCTTCCATATCTAGTTATTTTATGGAATGTGTTTCATTTATTACCTTTTAATATTTTTATTCACATTCTAATCATTTTATTGATTATATATCATGTGAATTTAGTTATTTTCTATATTATAATAATTTTTATCATTGATTCATTATTGATTCAGCTATATTTTTCCTAAATAAGAATTTTAAATTACCCTTATTTTTTTCATTACCTAGAAATATAATAATCATAATATGAAATACTGTGATGGATTTATTACGCAGACTAATGTTTTCCTTAAAGTTATTAAATTATAAATAAGGAAAAAATTGTTTTAATTAGAGAACTCATTTATAAAATAATACTCATTTATGTATCAAGTTTTCCAAGACTATTAAACACTTAATTCATTTAGTATATGATTCCTTATAATCATTCCAATGTAATATTATAATACACTCACTCCATGGCCTCTGTTTTGGATTCTCTATGATATTTTTATTTTTTGTATAAGTAAAGAATTATTCACATGGTCTCACACCTTTTCATCAATCCTCTATAGTTTTCTATTTTGTTTTTCACTTTTGTTCCATTTTTTTAGTTTTTATACTCTCCATATTTTGAGTAATAAAATATTGATGATGATGAAAATGAAAATTAATATGTTGCAAATATAAAAATAAAAATTTGGGTAGTTGGTT
The DNA here is from genome assembly GCA_963277665.1 of Viscum album. NCBI lineage: Eukaryota > Viridiplantae > Streptophyta > Magnoliopsida > Santalales > Viscaceae > Viscum > Viscum album. Next base: position 1,994,491,655 of record OY728122.1, read on the forward strand.
TTACTTTGATTACTAACACGTTAACCATATGTTATTATATTAAATAAATATGGGTTATGGTTGGGAAAATAGTCGATGTTTTCATATGAGTGATTTGTCCTTAAATATGATAAAATAATAGTGTAATGAATATAACAAATCTAGTAATATTTAACCTACATGTAATATAAATATTTATTTAATGGTGATTTATTATAGTTTCTCTATGTGTTTTATTTCTCAATATTGAGGTTGATTTTGTTGTGTTTATAGTGGAATATATTATGGGGGATTTTCCTGATTTAGTGGTTTATTGGGAAGTTGTGGTTTTGTATTGATAAAAGTCATTAGGTTGGGATTTTTTTGTGGTTATTATGTGTATATTTTTCTTCATTTTGATTGTATATCCATTATAGTCTAGTTGGATAGATGTAATAACACCCACTTATTTTCTATTTTTTGTGTCTTCCCAAAATACTATGGTTGATGATTTATTGAATGGATTAATACTCCAATATACCTACTCATGTTTCTTGAGATCAGAAATTTTTATTGGAAGAGGATATATGCATGGGTTATGATCATAAGAAACCAGAGGAGAGATTAATGTGATATGAATGGAATGATAATGTGTTATATAGATGGGGTATTTCATTGTAGGTGGAGGGCATGGGGGTGTATTTATTTGTGTTTTCAATACTCTAATATGATGTAAAATTGATGAGAAATTGATATATTAATGTGTGGTATATACAAGATGATATGTCGATATGGGATTTTGATGAGGTTAGGTGGTATTTGTGAGGTAGAACTTGATAAACATGAAATGAACTAAAATTTATTTTAATTATTAGTATAATATATTATTTTTCACAGTGAATATTTTATTTTTCTAAATGTATATAGATATAAAATTACATTTCAAACAAAAAGTTCACTTCATTTAATAATTTTGATGATAATAGCTATAATGATTACAAGTTGATAAAAACAAAAAAATAATGCATACAAAATGGTAAACTCTATGGGATCATATTCTCCCAAATAAGATCACCCCGAAAATAAAAATAATAAAAATTAATGTGAAGCATTATTTATATTATCAAAATTTTAAACAGAATCATAGAACAATTGTTGGTGATGTAATGATTAATAAAGATTGAGAATATTGATGTATATGTAGTGTGTAATTAAAAATGTGACTTTTTGAATATGACCACTACATAAACATTGGTCAATATGATCAATAGTCAATATGAATTTTAGTGATTATGAAAAATGGAAATCATGAAAATTATTAATAATGTTACAACTAGAAATTTTTTATATAATGAATAATGGTGAGTTATAATTTCTATAAAAGGTAGAAATGATGGTGTTAAATTGTTTGAAATACCATAATGAAGCCAATTTATTAGAGATACGAAGTGGGGTGGAATCACAAAGGTTAACCCATGAAAAATTCTAGGTAGACTATCAAAAATGGATGCTATTGCAGAATCTTCTATATGAGAAGTTCACGTCAATATATATCACCACTAGTTCAATGCTAGCTGAACCATGCCCTGAAATATACCACCATTATACACTATTTAAAAATATATTATATGAGTGTCATAAGTTGTTTTATATCTTGGGGATACATACTAATAATGTGACAATTCAATTTGAAATAAAATATGGTCTACATTTATATAATAATTTTTAATATTTTTTATGGATAATTTAGAGGAGAAAGATATTTATAATTTTTGTGTAAATTATTAAATAAAAATACAAGGAATTTCACTCTTGATATAATAAAATATTTTTCATAAGTATAATAAAATAAATATCTAATATAATGAAGACATAATAATATTTTTTGTGTAAAAATATATGTTTTATTTTGATATGTTTTTATCATAAATATAATTCCTTAAAAAAATTTATTTATATAAAATTTTGTTATAAATCAGTATTTATTGGTATAAAATGATAATATAATTCTATTATTTTCTATGAAATATTTAAAAAGGATGGAATGTTTATCATGTAACAAAAATATTATTTTTCTGTAAAAAGTTTTCGTATTTTAAAAATTTAATGTATTCCATATTTATAAAGTTGTTTTCATAAAATGGATTTAATTTTTAAAAACATTATTTCAAAATTTTCCAATGATTATTTTTTCATAACATTCAAATAAAAATATTTTTTTGGTAAAAAGTTTAATATAATATAAATATATAATAACATTTTCAAATCATATGGAAATAAAATTTATTTAGTAAACAAAACATTGGATTTAATAATCAAAATCATCATTATTCTATAAGGGATTTTTTTTTAAATTGGTAAATTACATCAAAACATATAATGAATCAGACAAAACCTAAATCATATTTTACTGTTTTTAAAATGATTATTTTTGACATAGAGTCTATTTCATATTAAAATAAATATTAATTACTGAATTTTGGTCTTTAATTTATTAAAATTTTAAAAAAATCTCCCTCATGGAATTTACCATGTGAAAAACAATAACACGACCAATGGTTATTTATTTTTTATTTTCTAGATAACCAATGCTAATGTGTAGGAATTAATAAATCTTTCCTCCTAATTATATATATATACAAAACCATTCCCCCATTCATCATCAAAATAAAACATTTTATCTCAAAATTCATATCCCTTTCTCTCCCAAGATTAAATATAAGGAGTTTTTAATTTTCCATGACGCTACTCTCATGCTTTAGGAAACCAGTTTACTAGTAATAGATTCTATTCCTCCTTATTTTTTTATGTAATTACTTGCAATATGTCTTCGTATTTTCTATTTATTATGTTCACATTTTTAAGGATAATTAATTCAATATCCATTTGACTGTGTAATAATAATATACATCTTTAATCCCTTATTAATAACATTCATGAAATTTATTTTTATAGTCTATATTCTAAAAAATTAATTCATTAATTGTCTATTCCATGCCTATATATTTTGAATACCCATCCAAATTTTCATGGAATAGAATTATTCTAGATATAATTATCATTAATAGAATATGAAATTCCAGATATAAAACCTTCATTTCACTTCTCTTGGGGTTAAAATAATAAAACTTTCATTCCATTAAGCTCTTAGATACATAAATACATTTTAAAAACTCTCATTTGTTATATCGATTGAATTATTAAAAACATTTATTCTTAAGATAATTAATATATACATCACCAAGTATTTTAACATGTAAATTGGGTTCCCAAATATTTATCTAATTAATTGGGTATATAATTAATCTGTATAGAAAACATTTTTATGATAACCTTATGAATAATGATATTCATAGCTTTTATGAATCTTTGGTGGTAATCTGTGTTTATATAGTTATCAATGCCATAGTTTTATATTGTATTTATATTTATATGTTATGTCTCATATACATACAATTCTTCTCTAATGTTATGCCTCTAAATTTATGAATGTTGTTTGTTCATGTTCTATTCTGATTTTTTACACCATACAAGTTCTAAGATCCACATTTTCTATTAATTTATATCACCAAAAAATAATTTGCAGTTGGGTGACCTATGATGGAATAATAAAAGGTGTATTTAAAGGGGTTAATTTTTTTATTTTTTTCCCTTTACCTACATCATCTTTTAGTTATGTAGTTTCCAATACAGTAAACCTTAAAAATATATTGATGTTATGAAAATAATATTTTTTATCGAATTATGAAAAACAATTATGTGTGAAAGAGGTGTGTCACCATAAAGAATCAAGAAAAAATATTTTTTCACTTTAATTTTAATTAATTATTATAATCAATCACACCCATAACAAGATGGTTTAATATATTTACAGATTTTATACATATCTATATTATTATGAAATATCTTCAATATCTCCCATAAAAATATTTCTACATAATACTCTATAGACACATCATACATAATAACATTTTGTATATAATAGGGAATTAATTAAGTTATAGGTAAGGGAAAATTATTACTAATGGTAAATAATGAATTTCATAATTGAGAATAAGGAAATAATGATGTTTTAGGAATATAATCACATATTAATATAAAATTAAGAGATCATACACAAATAAACTAGTAGCAAATGAAACAAATATGGGATATGATAATGTCATCATACATTTTCTAACATCAAATGAGTATGGTAAAAATTATTGAATGTGGAACAATTATAATCCATGAAATCAAGAAATAGTGGAATAAGAATCTGTAATCATTTCCTAAAATAGAGTTAATCTATAATCACTAACTAATTTGAATAACATAGTGGATCATGCATCACATATTTATTTACATAGTGGAGTGAAATTGAATACACTATTCCCATAATTCCTTTTTGTATATCAAATATTACCCAATTAATTAGTGGGAAATATAATTATAGTACTACCCATCAAATAATGAAATAATGAAAAATATGTAAAAAAATAAAAATATTACTTTTTTATATCTAACATAATAATATTTTTAAAAGAGATTACTTTCAAAAAAGAATGCCTAGAAATTTTCATATTTCATCCTTAGAAGAAGGTTTGATTTTACTATAATAAAATATCCGTAGTATAATATATACAACATCATTGGATGTTAATATAAATTGAAAACCTGTTTTAATAGTTTTTGGATAAAAAAAAAAGATAAATAAGATTTAATAATCAATTTCATTTGAAACCCAATCTAACTTATTTTTTATGGATGACTTTTTAAAAACCTATAAATGATTCTTTTAAATTTGTTTTTAATAAGATAATGTCTTCTGATAGAAACCCTAAAAATGAGCTTCTTTTATTACCATTAACATAAAACCATGTGTGTAAAATATTTAAATAATTCTTTCCATAATTTATAAATAGAGTAAAAAATATAGGTAGTTACATTAATAAATTATTTAAGTATATATGAGGACAAAAATAAAATAAAATATTTCATAACGACATTGATGTGGAAGTTTCCCCACTAAAAAAAGAGTTGATCTCTATTTCACTTAGATATTTCAAATCAGAAAAATTTATTTAAAAAAAAAATTAAATTGACTAAATACACAAAAAATAAAACAATAATTAAATTTTATTAAAAAAAATTGTGTTTTAGAAACAAAGTTCACAAAATTTTTCGTTATATGTGAATTTCTTCATAAAACAGTCGATTTCAAAATGAGGATAGATAAAAATCCTTATGGGATTTCTAAAATATAAATCAACCACATGTGATAGAGATAAATTGATATGTGTTTATAAATAAATTTAATTTCATGAAATTTATGATAATAGGTATGTATTTAATAGTTTATACCCCAAACAAAAAGTAATTGATGTTGAATCTAAAATATGAATCAATGAAGTAAATTTGAAAGGAGAACCCCATACATTTTTACACTTAGATTCCATGAAGTCTTAATAAACTAATATACAAACAAATAATATTATTATTTTCCTAAATCATAATATTATTAAAATATAATACCATTTATGATAATAAGTTTATTCATTATTTTTTATAGTTAATTTTTATTTTCACCATCATATGTTGGTAACTTCCATTATTACGCTCATGTTTCATACTAGTGAAATTCATCCATGTTTATTGATTCTAAACTAATAAAACATAGATTATAATATATATTTTAAAAAATTATATTATTAATTATTTAACATCTTTATTTAAATTAAATTATTGGCATTGTTAGAGGGGAATAGGTCTATGAATATAGTGTTTCAATTAATTTACCGATATCACCTCACAAATGTATAAAAATCATCATTTTTGATAAATACACTAAAAAAATATTAATGATATGCACTAATCAAATGTAACTTATGTTTTCATAAAATATATTTTTTAATCTAATAATATAAGTTGGTGATTAAAATGAAATATGTCATCCATAGAGGGTATAATATACATATATGGATGAGAGATGATTTCATTTTCTAATGAATGGGATTGAAGGAAGGTATATAGAGATTCATTGTATTAGAATGTTACACATGTCACATATATAAATTTTTGTTCCATAAATGCATTATTATATCTTTCCATGTGTTGTAGTGGTAAAAATGAAATATATCTTTCATGTTTACAGTAGTCTACACATACACATAAGTTATTTTTTCATTTCTATATTGGTTGATAGGATGTTTTTTTACATTAATATAATAATATTTAAGGACACATAAGACAATAATTTAGTTATTTTTAATGTTTTTAATTGATTTGGGTGGCGTATTAGACAAAATAATGGAACATAAAGGAATGTGTGATTAGAAAGTTTTACCATAGTCCATAGAAATAATCAATTTAATGTTATATTAAGTATTAATATGGTTGAATATTGATTATATATGGACACATATGATGTGTTTAAAAATGTTTACAAGTGATTTGTGTTGAATTTTAGTGGAATATAAGGCTTTTTGTTTTAAGATAAATGTGTTTGTGAGGATAAACATTTATAAGCTAGAGCAGAGATATTTTAATAATATGAGACACACAGTTTAAGGAAAGTGTCTCCAGATGTGAAAAATAATAGATATTTGGGACAAAATAGGTGAGCAATCTATCAACCACACTAATTAGGGATATCGTTGGAAATATTTTACTCCTCAATTTAATTTATCATTTTATCATGATTTAATTTTACCAAGGAAAATGAATTTACAACAGAAGTCGAATACTTTTATAACTAATAAAAAACCTTTTAACTAAATTCCAAAATTTTAATTAATATATGATTTTCTATAATTTAAATTTATTATATTGAAAAAAATTAATCATAAAATAAAAAATGTACAACTGAAAAAAAAACATTTTTAGAGAAAAATATAACTTTGGTTCCAAAATTTCAAACATATGATTATAATTAAAATTATCTATTTTCATCGTACAGTTATACATATTTAATAAATAATTGATAAAGAAAATGGTTTTATAAATTTCTTATTGGATCTGTGTATGATAATTATATCACAAAATTCGTGTATATGAAAAATTATTCCTAGATCAATTCACCTACAATTCAATATATTCAGAAAAATTATTATATTTTATTAATATATAATTTTTTCTTTCAAATACAAAAAAAAGTTTATTTTTTCAAATATAAATTTAAAAAATTGGTTTTTTTACTTATAAATGTTATAATAAAATATAATGGAAAATGATTTTTCCAGGAATCTAAATTTCTGAAATATATTAATTTATTATTATTATTTCATATCAATTAATTATGAAATTATTAATTATCTATAAAGAAATACTTTATCAATATTTCATAAAAATATATTTAATTTTTAGAATACAATATAATATCGTATAAAAATGGATTTTTTAGAAAAATTGAATTTTAAGAATAAAATAATCATACAATTTATTTAGTTATATGATGAGAAATTTATCAATGAATATTTACTAAAAATGATTTTTATAATTTCATCTTAATAGATATCATGTTCTAGTGCCACTTTCTCAAACATATGAATCCATTATTGAAAATTAACTACATGAGTAGTATTATGTCATAATACCTTATCTTATCTCTATGATCCACGATTTTGAGTTCTTTTCCCTCTTAATATAGGACTTTTTTCATCTGTATGGCCTCTGAGTACTCTAAATTTGATGAATTGGGTATTTTAAATCTCAAATTTCATAAATAGAACACCTGATGTTGTTGAGAGAGGTTTGTAGGATGTCCATGATGATAATTTTACATCCTTAAATGATGTAGGATTTAAAATGGACTTAGACCCACACACACACACACACACATTTATTAACATCTTCTTATATTCAATTTTCATAACATTATTTCTTAGAGAAATTTCATGGAATAACATATCACTATCTTTTTTATAACAATTTTAACTATTATTATTAAAATAAATCATTTATTTACATTTACTATTTTAATATTCCTTTATATACTTTTTCATCTTCATTCTAATATCCAGAGAAATGACTAATCTCATTAACATATTTTATCCCTCAACTTCCTAAGATGAAAAACATAAACACTTTTTTCAATATAGAGCATAAAAAAATTTGAATAAAATGATAGATGGGAAAAATTTGTTTTATATGAACAATACGAGAGAATTTTGGTGATCCCAAACACCGTTATAATCCCTAAAAAAATTTCTCTACATATAATTCATAGATATGATTTCCCTTTCATTTTTACCATCGTCTAGAATTTGATAATGGTTACTGAAGTATAGTTTTCTATATAAAAACTATTGGAGTCTTCTCCAAATCATCTAACTGAAACATATTTTTTGATATGATATAGTAGCGGAATTCAATACGTATTTACCGCTGACCTTATGGACATCTTGGTTATTTTATGAATAGAAGAAAAACAATTTAAAATAATAAAATGTACTAAACTTTTATGGAAGTTTAATACAACCAAAGCATAATTATAAACCATATTTTATTTGGGGTTCCCTAATATTAAATACATGGTGATGTTTTCCCATTAATATAATGGCGTGATTAATAGTTTTATAATCCCCTTATACATCAATAATTAATCATTAAATTGTATTGAATCCAAATAGTAGGTTGTATATTATTAAATCTCTCTCTTTCTTTTATCCCATCATATATTGACCATTAAACCTATAAAATTGTGTTTATTTTCTTGATGGATAGATAATTATAAGATATGATCATCATCCATTACAACCTTCTTAAATTCTCATAATAATGTAATGCACATCTGATTCCTGAGTAATAAAATTCTTTCATTATCTATATTAAAATATAGAATATTCCCCAGATTTTTCCTTGGATCCATATCATCATTATATTTTTCCATTATCTTTGCCTGTAAATAGAATTCATCCTTCACATTTAATGATTTTATTTCCCCATCACATTATCATTAAATGGTCCATATTTTTCTAATACATGAGTATTGGTTCTTTTTGAATCCTTTAAATCGAAAAAGTAACATGATCCTCTTAACGTATAGTATAATCATCCTCGTTTTCCTTCATAGGGTGGAAATGTATTTACATATCATAATATTGGGCTAGTTATAACCATATCCTTCATTTTATTGCTAATTTTTTTGAATAAGAACTTTTTTATTCCTATAAACCAAAAACATTGGATTATAGAGATAATTATTCAAAAAATCAACTACAAAGGACATTATATCCATTAGAAGACCATGATATATTTATTTTTTATCATCATTCATTAATCGATGGAAATATTAATATATTTAATTTTTTTTATACATATGGATGTTTCCCGTAACCTCGAAATAACATTAACTACATATTAAAAATCCTTTTATTCTATATTATAATGTCAACATAATAAATATGGGAAATATCTTAATGAGATCCATTAATATCTCCTCAAATTTTTCTATCTGGTGGAGCTCCACTCATTTTTGTGGATTCTTGTTTAAAAAACTGGATATTCATGAAAAAGCTTAACTTAAATTATTTTTAGTATCCAACTATTTTTTGAATATATCATATTTATATCATTTTGGCTGGACTCATCCATTCATCAATTGAATTTATCTCTTATAGATCCAAAAATATATCATTTATTATGATCACATGCCCATGTAAGATACTTTTTCTTCCAAAATACTAACTTTCAAATTTATGAAGGAAATTTCTCACTTCGTAGGATTTTTAGAGAAATAATATAATGATATTTAAATTTTCTATTCCTAAATGAATATATTATAATATCAATGATAAATACTATCATGAAATTTTCATCGTAATCTGTATAGATTATGTTTGACATATCTATAAATTTTAATAGGATTTTTTATATTGCATTAATATGAATTCACAATTTCAATAAATTATTTTGAATACGTTGTTGGGAAAATATTCCCTCTTTACCCATAATTAATTATATTCACATAGTATATCAATAATAAATAAATATGTTTCTCCTCAAAGTTGATCATATAAATAATCACTATGGGGTTGAGAGCAGTTGTTCATGATTTTGACCTCGTTAATTTAATGATACATAGTAAATTGATTCAATGACCCAATTCTCATCTAATTAATGAGAAATAGTGCAACCCATGACATCACATACTTCTATATAAACCCCTTATTTTAATTTTAAATGAAATTCTCGTTTAATTTACTATTTATTTTTGATACATTTTATAAATATTAATTTATACGGGAATAAAAAAGGTAAGAGTTTAATTGATTATTTTACATCATATAAAATGGAAAGAATAAAAAATTCCTTTGTTAATAAGTCATTATTTTCCCACACAATATGTATATCAACATGTGTGGGTTATTATACGACTATATATGTAAAATATACATAATGAATGGTTATTATGAAACAATTAATTTAAAAACATTCTAATAGGGATTCATATTTAGGAATGTTCTGATATTTGATCATTAGTTGATTGAGGATATTAAATGTGATCTATTTCATAAACAATTATATGGGATCTTTAAAAATATGACTATTAGAAGAAAAAATGTGATTAAATTCATCAAAAGTAAGTATTAAACTATTTTGAGCAAGAACACTCCATCAAAAATCTTTGAAAGAATATTTTTATACATTATATGTAGTTATTGAACCACTAGGTGATTTCACTAATAATATTGAATCTTATCCTTAGGGTGATGATTTAATGTTATTAGAAAATGATAAAAATATAATTTAGTTGGTTGGAATGCATTGAATATAGAATTTAATGATTTTGATTGTATTATAATTTAACATTTCACTGCTACAGAATTATGATCCACTTTTTTGGTTGTGATTTATATCAAATTTCCACTATTTCAATAGATTAAGAAGTTTTTTATATTTTTTATCATTATTAATCCTATTAATTTTTAATAAATTATGGAAATGAACAATCTATTTACAATTAAGGAATTGGATTATTGTTGTAGAATTAATTTCAATCATTATTTCCTCTATTCTATTACTTGGTATTTTCTTTCATTTAGTCAATTGTTCAATACAAGCTGTCTTACTCTACCACCCCAAATGAATCTTATTTTTCATTTAAAAAAATTACATATGATCTCTTTCACACATTCATGAAACTTAGGGGGTTATTAATTATTTTTTTTGATGATATTTATCATCTATATTTCCAAAAAACTACATTATCCATTATTAGAAAAACAAAAATTGTCTATATATTTCTTTTCCACCTTATTAGAACATCAAAAATATCTATACAGCTACTAATATTAAAAATAATCGATTCAATTTGAATACTTGGATTTAGGATGCTAAATATTTTTTCTATATTAATCTTGTGGTCAACCAAAAAATGGAAGCATACATTACAATACTATTGATATTTTATTTATAGGTTATAACGGATTCATCTCCATGATATCTCTCCCCATCATTGTGTGAACTGTTTAATGTAAATATTTGTTAAAATATATAATTTTTAATCATGCTATCACAATTTAATCAAATTATACATTGTATTTTTATTTTTAATAATATTCCACAATTGGTTAGACTCATATTCCATGTGATAATGAGACCAAACATCCTTATCATTGTTTTGAGCACTGGATTATTGACAATACATTTTTTATTTCCTTAAAAAGTTTCATAAAAATTAGTGTCTTCAAATTCTCACTAAATGAGTATAATCACAAATACATTAAGATACATGATAACATGTTACTCCTTTGTGGATTCATTAGGGTGATAAACATTGTTTATATTATTACTCATAACATGGGATAGTTGAGTGAGAAGCTCCACAATATTTTTTACTACAGCTCCAATCTTGTTTCTAATCATTTTGGTAATAAATGTTCTTCTCATTAAAACCATTGTTAAATTATATTATAATAAAATTATCCATTATATAAACATGGAATGTTTGAGTTATGATAAAATTAATAAATTCCTAATAGGTCCCTATTAACAAATAATATATAGCTGATATCTATCTTTCATAACATAACTTATGAATATCTACATTTCAGTCTATGTTATCTGTGGTCATTTCCATTATAATTACCACTCATTAATATATATTTTCACCCTCCATAATGGTTCATAAATATACCCTTAACTAACTCTATCATATCGACTCATAGTGATAGACAGGGTGTGTTGTTTGGATTCTTTTTCACACACTTAATAACAGATCATTTTAATAATAAATCAACAATTTTCATTCTTATTATCCCTGGGTTTATCTTGTGTAGGGGCATGTATCCACTTGTTTTTATCTACACATGGAGTAAACTAATAGGAAACCACAAACCTAGTGTACATCATAAATCATTTATGAAGTGTTAATATATTTTGAATAATACTAATGCTTTTTAAAAATATTATCCTATGATAATCCAAATAAATAACTAAAATAATCCCTAATAAATGATGAGACACTGTTTTGATATGAAGTGATGAAAAATAAGAAAAAAATAAATATAAAATAATTATTTCAGATGCTTATTCCTTAAATATCATCATTAATCACACCTATAAACCAAATGGTATAGTATCATAGAATATTATATATATGATCATTTAATTTTATTATTTTATCAACATATCCAATAATAGTTTGTTTACATTCTATCATTTTGACTCTTCAAAGATAATAATTTGCTTCACATCATTTTGAATGAAACATATTAATGTTTGATATTTCATACTTAGTAAAGTTAATAAATGATGTTTGTATGTTTGAATATGATAAGTATATGGGTATGACAAAAAATTCATAATCTATAAACCTTACCATATATGATCATACCCAAATAAATGAGGACCATAAGACAGAAATAAAGGATGCTATAAAAATATTAGACATAAGACAATATAATAATATTGCATTGTAAAAATAACTTTGTAATAACATATTAATGTATGTCATAATATATTGGAGAAAACATCATTATATGATTCCCATACCATTTTAGAGATTTTATATCTACATAATTCCCATAACATAATTATGGAAGAATCACTACTAGAATCCCATGGTGGAGTAATCATCATTACAATATTTCTATAATTTTATAAATTGATATAAAACATTATGAAATTAATTATAATGAAATAAACATCAAGTACTAATAGTCACTAAATTAAAATAATACATATGTGTTCCACATGAACATTAAAACATTCAGTTTTTTAAAATAACACAATTACACATTGGGGAAGAGATCAGATTCAGAAAAAACCCCTTATTGAAAACATTAAATGACATCATGAGAAAGAAGTTGGATGGAATCATAAGAACTTTTATTTGTTCTAACCCAATGATCATTTAAGGTTCTTGACTTAGATTAAAAATTCCTTTTATGATTGTTGGATAATGAACACTAAAAAATAAAAGATATAATCATAATTTTTAAAAAAATCATTAAATAAATTTATTTCTATAGCCATTTTAATATATAGAATGATATATTTATACATGTTAATAGTCCTAAAAATTCATTCACATAATAAATGGAAAAAATATATTCTTTTTACACCATTGAAATAAAACACAACTTCAGAAAATGATAAAATATTCCTTCCAAAAATAATTCAAGATATTTTAAATAATATAAAGTAACCTTAATCAATTATTGAGGAATGTATAAGGATAAAAATAGTATCATCCATTTTTTGTGGACATAGTGGAGGAACTATCCCACCAAAAAGAAGATGTAAAATCAATTTTAATTAAAGGTGTCACTTATGGTAAATTATTTACAAATGATTGTGAAACTAAGTGATTATATCTAAAACCAATATAATTACTAGAGGAGGAAAAATGATAGGGTTTTAAGGATTATCATTAACATAATATTCCCTAAATATAAATTCAATCATAATAATATCGATTTGAAATAGAGATTGAATGTAATGACTTATAATTGTAGAAATATTTGATCAGACTCACATAAAATTGATGTAATAATGGAGATTTAAAATTTAATTTAATTTTTTAATGGTGCGATAAAATTAAACAATACTATTTTTGATGAATTATATAAATTGTAATATGTGGTGAAAGTATCATATGAATGATGACAAGAATGTTGGGATGTGTATCCCTTATTTTCTTACTCTCAACATCCTTAGAGGATCTTTATCCTCCTATATAATAATCATATTCATCATAATAACATTTTTAGAACATTATACATATGTATAATCTTTTATATTCTTCAATTAGAATAATTTATTAAAGATTTACTAGAGGGTAAATGTTTATTTTCATCATCGTATTTTAGTAATTTAAATTGTTTTGAACTTATATCATATTGGAGTCATTGAACCCCATTGTCCATTAATAATTTCACCATTGAAATATTATAAATAACAATTTAATATTTATTTAAATTATTTATTCATTCCAATCATTATTTTATAGAATCTATTTTCATGGTTAGAGAGATCAAGATTTGTAAAAATATTTTTTGAGGAAATTTTCCAAAAATATTGAATTACATTACAATGATCATTAATTTTTATTTCACCATTTATGAATCATATTAATTATAAATATGGAAAACTAATATAATATATATTTCTCAATTTTTTTTTTAAATATACATGTTCGATTGATATGAAAATGAATCATGTCACCCATAGAGGGGGGAGTCTGTATATACGCATGAAATGAATTTCCATTTTTTAATCAATGATAGGGAAGATAAGTAGGTTATAATTAATATTTAAAAAAATTAATTTGTTCATAAATATAATATTTATTCATTATATACTATATCATTAAACGAAATTTGAGTTGGTGATGAATAACCAATGACATCATTTATGGAGGTAGTTTTTCGAATGTACGCACATGTGACATTTTTTCCGATTGGTTTGGATGAAATTTTAAAATTATTGTTATGTTTAAAAAAATAATATTTTGATATAATTATGATACTTATTTAAATATTTTATCAGGGGTATAATTGATTTTGAGGATGTAGAGGATGAAATAATGGAATTAATAAGAAAAATGAGTGACTAGGAATATTTACATTGCTCCTTAGACTAAATTAATTGTAAGTTGGATTGGTCCATTTATGGGTGGTCCATTGATTAGATATGTATTTATAGGTATTTTTTATATTTTATGGGAGTTATTTTGGAATAATATGGTTGCGATAAAGGGACTGTGGTGTGAAGAAGTGGGTGTTGTAGAAATCAAAATATAAGAGAGAGGATTGGATTTTTTAATATATCCATTAATCAATGAAATTGAATCCAAAAGTGGAAAATAATGGTGAAGGGGTATATATTGGTCCACACATCTCTCATATAGATCAAAAATATATTTGTATTGAATTGTTTCAATTATTTTCTCCTTATATTATATTTTTGCAATAATTTACGTTTTCTAATAGTAATTGACATATTTATGTTAATAAAAAATAAATAACTCTTATAACAAAATTTTTAAAATAAGATTTCATGTATAATATTTTTTAATATTATATTTTTATGTTTGATTGAAATTAATTTTAAATTAATAAATTCATGATGCCAAAATGTTTGTTTTAGTAAAAAATATATGATAGCACCATAAATTAAAAAAATAGGCCTCTAATTTAAAAATTACTATTTTAAATGAATAATTTATCATGTTTAAATATATTTGGACAGTAAAAATATTACTTAAATTTTAAATGGATTCACATATCCTAATGATATCATAAAATTTATGGTATTATAAAAAACGACTTTTATATTATTCAACTAAAAAACACAATTTATGAAAATTTACATAAATTTAATCCTAATATATTATTTTTTAACTATCTAAAAATATTATTCGTCCTTTATAAAATAATAATTAAACATTTTTAAAATTTAATAATTAAATGGGGATGTAAAATATAATGATTTATTTTGTATGGGAAAAATAATTTTTCAGATTTTAATTATTATTATTCACAAATAATTTAAATTAGTAATTAATCTATTATTATTCTAATAAAATATAATTTTTCATCATTTCACCATAATATATTTACATTATTAAAAAATTAATAATATATAATAAGTAAATTTTTATAAAATATATTCTAAGCATAAAGTGATTTATTTAGTTATTAAGTAATTATTATTGAATTTTATTAATAAATTTGGAATAAAAATAAAAAATTTATTTTTATTTACAAAATTATCATATTGTAATTACTTATATTTATACCAATCAATTAATGATTGTAATATATTATTAATATTATATTTTCAATATATGAAAGTAAAATAATTTAATTTTGTTCAGTACTGCATTTGAAATATGTTATTCAAAAAAGAATTAATTGTAGTAAAATATACTATAATTTAATAATATTTTAAAATTTGGGTCTGCCCATATGGTTATAATTATACTGAAGGGATGTCAGTTCTGTGACATTTATCATTGGGTTGTGTTAGTGGAATAGAAAAATATTTGTGTTGTGAGATTCTGTTTTATTATATTCTTTTCTAATTAATTATTATACATGTATTTCTTGTTTATTATGTAGAACATGGTGATGTTGTTAAAGTTTTCATGTTATAGGTTCATTTTTGTATTTAGTTTTTACTCACTGAGTCATTAATGTGATTCTCCAATATTATCACTAAGTGTCTTGAAGTGGATCCTTTTAGGTATACATGTATTATCACCACTATATATATAAACTATTTTTTAGGATTTTAGGGGGTATTTGGAGATTTATTTTATCATTAATGGCTCCGAGATGGAATATTTCCTTAAAGTCTCGGCCTTGTTGTTTATTTTTGAATTGTATTTTGATGACATGTTTTTGAATGATGTTTCCATGAATTGTGGTTCATTTTTGGATATTTGATTTATTTATTATAATGTTATTTATAGGTTTTTTTTTATTTTTAAAACTATAAATTATAGGGATAGTTTATCTAATATTTATTATTATACCATTTTCTAGTTATGAAGTCATGTTTTATATGAGTCTATCTATGGGGTCACTATAACCTTTACTGTAGTCTAGGAGGGATTTATTATGAATGTGGGTAATAAAAATATTGTATTATAGACATTTATGAGAGTGGGGATAGAATAAGAATTTATAAACAATGTACATTCATGTGTACGAACGTGAATAATCATAGTTGATGTTTTTGTGTGATGTAGCTAGGGATACCGGGTAAGAGTCATGTGATTATATCCCCTTATAATATTGTATAATTATATTAAGAATATTAAACACCCTATATGTGATAATTCAAATTGTATGATGGAGGTATATGAGGGTAAAATGAATCAAATATATATTATTTTATGTAATAATTGTATTGTATTTAAGGGATATTGAAATGAATCAAAATAAAATAATATTTAATAAATTCCATACTACTAGCCTTAGGATTTTTCTTTCCTAAATATTAATATGTCTTCTAGATATATTTTTTAAGTGTTGATGGATTATGAGGATTTACCAGATTGTCTGGTTGACTACTTCATAGTCAATCTAATTGAACATGATGTGTCTTTGAGGAGGGAATTGGTGGAGATATAATATCAGTTATTGATAACATATTATGGGAGTGCTGGGTTTAATCCAATTGAATATCATTTTCAAATTATGGGGTATATTTAAAATATAAGTAGTAAATCTAGTGGCCTAATGTTTTAATGTGTATAAATGGATTATTGAAGTCAAAATTATATAAATTTTGGCCACTAGAATAAAAAGATAAAATTTATCTAGAATGTTGTAGTGGTTTTTATTTTCATAAGAACACATCTTAGCAGATACACCAGGTAATCTATATTGGCTATCATAATAATGTTAGAATAATTCACTAGTAGTATATGATGAGGAAGTGTGAACATTTTACTAAAGGGAAATATCTTCGATGAATATTTTCATAGGTGGATAGTAAACTAGAGAGATAGGATAGTTCAAGAGACTAGATGAAGTTACATGAAACTATTATATTATAAACGCATGATCAAATTGTGATGTTATGAACTCTCATTGGAATAATATTATCTTCCCTTAGTCAATGTAAAATAGTATTTCCCCATGGGTTAAGATGGAATTCAAAACCATATTATTTCTTATTGTTTATATTCCTCATCTATTTTTATCATTCTTTTTGGTAGGTTTTGTGGGTATTCATGAGTTTTTACCTTGTAGTACATTGGGTTGGTTATCTATATATTCAACTATCCATGTTTTGTTTTGGGGGTATGATTCTATAGATTTGGTCCCATGTGTTATCTTCCTGTTGTTTGTATCATTTGGTGGTTTTATTAGACAATTTTTTATCTAAAAAGTCACTTAAAATCATAGGGATAGAATATTTTTGAATATACACTACCCAGAAAAGGTTTTCAAAGCTAATATCAATATAATTGTTCCACACCTTTACTTATAGAATAATATCAGTATTCCATTATCAATATATTTACCATTTATTGAATAGATGATTTAATTTCAAATTATGGTGGAATTCCATTAGAGTATTTTATTTTATCAGTTTAATCATTAAATTGAATATATTTTGGGTTCATAATGGTGAAAATATATTATTTCTTTCTACTAAATTCACACGATCAACTGCTTACAAGATCCACAACATAAGTAGGGAATTTGGAAGAATGGTATAAGCAAGATAAGATATCACATAGGATGATGGAATAGTCAGCTTCCTGGAGTGTGTTTTATATCTTCAGAACTGTAATACAACAAAATTATAATTATGAAAGTACATCTATAAAATGTATGAGAATCCAATGAAAATTAAAAACGTATTCCATCTAGGATGATAGTTTTACATAAAAATCATTGATGTTAAATATACTACAGAACATATTAGTGACTTCATTATCTTTATATGTTACCTATATTCAATAAAAGTAGTATTCATAAAAATATTTAGGTTTTGTTTTTACTTTCATATTTCATTGATTCATGTGATTTTAAAATGACTAATGTGAGTAATTCCATCAAAAATGATATATAAATAATTATATATACCATAGAATTATAATTAAATAGGATATTCCTTTTGAGGATATATAGAAATGTCATAGAAATTAATAGAATCCATATTGTATAGGAAAAACCACATGATATAAAATTAAAAGTAATGAATAAAATGAGGAGGATCTATAGTAGGAGTGCCTTAATAGATGCTCCCCCACTATGCTCGTTTTCTAGAGATAAATCCACTTTATTATGGATGTCTGTGTAATGAAGGATAACTCTATTAAATATATTTCCAATAGTGGGTATGAAAATAACTCCATAGATGATAGAATAATCTTTCTCTTGTGTGTTTCTAGTTATTTATGGCCATGGGTAATAAACATTGATGATTTATTCCAGTCAATATCTATGATATTCATTATAGATAATTATACATAAAAAATTACAAATGTTTCTTGTTACTTTTTAAAATATACCTATGTAATACGTAAATGAAATGTTTCCATCAAATCAATTAATGGTAGGATCCTTGAGTTAAAGGACATAATACACATCTTTTAGATAATTATGATCTTAATTTCCATTAGTAAATATAATGATTTAGTAAAATATACTACATTCATTAATGTTAAGTTGAAAATATCAAATGGGTCCATGTTCATTGAAATAAGAGTGAAGGACTAATCTATTTACCATATGGGTTTACAAAACAGAGTTATTCAAGTGGATGATTTATCTTAATTCAAGACATGACAACATTTCTAATTCAACATAGGGATTCAGGGAATAATATCCTAACTACACAATTATTATTAGATACCAAAAACATAAAGTATAAGAAATACGATGATTGCATTGTTGGGATGTAGTGTATGGGATCAATCTAAATAAAAGTGAAAATAGTATAGCACTATAAGTTAATGTTGATTCATAATGATGTTTTTTGGTGTTTCTATAGTTATTTATCATGAAGGGTAACTCTAATATGTGTCCCTCATTGATGATATTTCAAAATAATTGACTATATTAATTCTATGACTGAAGTTCTATGTGTTCATCAATTTTTTCCAGTGGATTACATTGGTGAATAAATATGTAATATTAAATGCATACAAACAAAAAATACTAGTTATTATATAAGTAAGGATTTATAGAGGTTTTAAAGCCATATGGGGATCTAGTTTTCAATGTCTTTATCTTGGAATTTATAATAATATGGAGTTTTAGAAAGATTGAATATTGTTTTAGTTGAAATAGTAGAAGTAAATAAATACATTTTAGATTTCCGATGGGGTTTTGAGAAAAACTTATGAATTTTTTGGCATATATAACACACGCGAGTAGATCATTTATAATGGGATTGTAACTTCTAGGTATCATTTGGTCTAAAATAATGATATATTTCAGTCGCATCCAAGGCTTGAGAGTGATCATGTATGCAAACATTGATTCCATGGAATGAGACAATATAAGGGTAATCTCATGATATTGTTAAATTATATTCCATAGTGAAAAAGATATTTGTTTTCATCTATAGGATAATGACTCTCAAAAAGTTTATCATACATAATGAATTTAATCTTCAACAAATGGATACCATGGATGAATAATAACAAATAAAAATGTTAAAATGTATGAACAATATCCTCAAATTCTATGATTCATTTTGCTAGAAATCTAAATGTCGTGGTTTCTCTTCAAATTACAGTAAAAAAATCATTACTAGAAGCACCATTCCATCGGGATATGTTTCCATAAGAAGGATGGTAACATATTATTGTGTTTCAATGACCATTTTAATTGTAAATTTTAAATAATTCTTTGATCAGGTACTAGATGTTAAACTTCCAACCATTATAATACTTGATGTAACTTTGTCACATGTAAAACTATAGAGATAAACATGTTAAATATTCCTAGTAAAAAGCTATGGTCATATTTTATATTAGACACTTAAAATTAATGGGGTATATCATAAGACCCCTTAAGATATAAGGATATTTAGAAACTCACAATAGTGAGATTTATCTATGATTTAGGAGCCTGATTACATTCATCTATTCAGAACATGTGAGTTAAAGAAGATTCATCTTGAAAGAATTGATTATAAAAAATGGATTTTCATTTAAAGGAATAATTGTATTGAAGTATATGGAAGTGTAGGATATTCATGAATTATATATATCTTAATTATGATATATATTTCATAGTTATATTTTCACTAGTAGATAAGAAAATGTATATCTTAATGGTGTTGAGTATGGTTACATTGGAAGGATATCATCATAAATAGTTGGATGTTAAGATAATATTCCATCATGGAGACTTAGATGATGAAATTTATATGACATGGTCAGTTTTTCACAAAGTAAATTAGAATCAATGGCATGTGTTCAAACTCATATGTATCCTTTAGGTTTTAATGAAGTACCCATGGAATTGCAGTTTAATGTTCGATTATTTTTTTAATGAGGGAAATATCATCATTATCAATTTTTATCATTGTTGTTAATGGAAGGAGTTTTTTAATGTATCTAAATAATTCTACAACAATATAAAAGTTTTTCAATGATATATGTTTAAAAAAATATGTATTCAAAATATAATAAATATTTTTTTAAAAGTTTCAAGATTAGGGAAGTCATTCTGGCGAATCTGAATTTAGTTATTGATATTTTGAGAAATATATTTTTTGGAGCATTTTAACTAACTCTAGATGAATACATCTAAATGATAGAAATATTTATTAGGGTAATTAATGAAAATATAGTTTCCACATCCTTGTATGGAGAGTTAATGACTAATGAGTTAGTATCACAATGAATTTAAACTAATGTTGTGTGTATAAAGATTCATCCCAATGTAACAACATTTCAGTGTATGATAAAAACAAATATTTTTTTTATTATTCTAATAATACAAATGAAATAATAGTTTTTAGTTTCATTATGTTAAATAAAATAAGATAGAATTATGGGATTGTGAGATGAATTATCCATTACTTTAAATATTAGGAATGTTTAGAACTCTTCTTTATAATAAATGACCGATCATAGGGTTTTTTTAGAATTATGCATTAGTGTATATTTAGATACACAAAAGCGATCTTCTGATAATATATTTACTTTTATAAATTTTGTGATTATCTATATTTAAATGATTTATATAGAATTATATCTATTTAAAATTATATTAGATATTTTTTCATTGAAAGAACTGTGAAAGGAGTTGGTTTGGATAAAAGGGTTAGTGGGTATATTAGAGATATAGTGGAATGTCAAACATTGTTTTATAACCTACATAGAATGAAAAATATGTCTACAAATTTTATTTTTCAATAATGGATGAAGAATATTTATTTTAATTACAAATTGTTTTAGATTTCTAAGAATACAAAGGCATTGAATTAGTTAACAGAAAGAGAGTCTGAACAATAATAGTCATGTTTGAAATGGTTGTCTCAAATGAAGTACTATGGTGTTTTTTACTAAACTGGACAATGTTGATTAATAATTATGGATAAGGAACTATTGAGATACTAATTGAGAGTTCATGGGATTTGAAAGAAGTATATAAAAGTTGAAGGGATGGTGGGACATTGTCAGAATCCCCTAAAAATAATCTCAAATGGAGGATAATATTGATACATAAATTTGAGTGTGATTTTTATATTAATGGGAGCCAATACAAATTGA
This sequence comes from Viscum album, assembly GCA_963277665.1. Taxonomy (NCBI): domain Eukaryota; kingdom Viridiplantae; phylum Streptophyta; class Magnoliopsida; order Santalales; family Viscaceae; genus Viscum; species Viscum album. The sequence goes on from OY728122.1 coordinate 1,994,514,291, forward strand.
AAATTTAAATCCTGATGTCTAATTATGGGATATTATAAGGTGATAATGGAATTATAAATGGACATAATCTATTTCACGATATGTAGAATGAATAAGTGGGACACAAGTATTTTGGGATTTATATCAATGAAATATTTTCAATCATTATAAAAAAGACATTATTTCATGATTTTATTTTAGGATGTGGTAATTTTATACTGGATGATATAGTATAGGTGGCTGGATATTTTATTCCAATAAATGATATTATTTGTAGACCATATTTGGTGGATGTTGATAAATGTATTATTGTGAACATATATTAAATAAAATTCATATTCTCCAAAGAGTGTATCATAGTGGCATAATCTATGGTTGATCTCAAGGTGGCCACTGACACAAACTAAATTTCTATTATAACCATTATTAACTAACTAATACAAAACTACAATTATAATATAAATGAGGGAAATTGAAATGAATGGAATGGAAATAATATTTTATATTGTAATAAAAAATTATTTTATGAAGAATGTAATAATTTATTTAAAGTGATTATGGTGGTTGAAATCATTAATATTTATTTCAATGTAGTGATCAAGATATGTCACTGTACAACTTCTCATCTGAAATGTCATTACACTATACCAAGACCTCTACAAACATTATAATGCACTTGTATAATAAGTATATGAGACATCTATGTTGACAATCACTATCCAATCCATACTCCACCATATGTAGAACTTATATAGTGATGGGAAGGATGATTAATAAATGAGATGAAGAACTCGATGGTTGGGAAAAAAGGGAAACCACTATTCATAATCGATTGAACTGCCTCTAAAATTCCCAGAATAAAATAAATTGATACAATATTGAAGCACAATCAACTCATTCAAAACAAAATTCCCACCCTCAATCAAGAACCAGTGTTAATTATTCATTTTTAATTCATTTGAGAAGGGACCATTGTGAGTGAATACATAAAATAAATGAAATTGAATATGTAAAGTATGAGGAAGAAAAATAACATGTTAATGTTAAACAACTATTCAAATTTATCAAATAGAAAACTGATCCTAAAAAGTCCAATAATGGTTATACCCAATTTTCCACCCTTGGAAATGATGGAAGGATACATATTTATTTGGATAGGTGGTGAAGGAATTCACTCTTAAAATATTTATTTTGAAAGATAATACGTGGATGTTCCATTAAATTGTATAATTTGTAATATGTGTATTCATAAATTTTGATCTATAATGTGTATTTATTTCACCCTAAAACATTCAGCAACATTTTCCACCTGAATAAGTAGATTCATATTTATTATTGAGGTTGAATTTTTCAGGTTGATAATTATAGAATTCTTCCTCTATATTATAACATCTAATTTCCTTCTTAACGAGTTCAAACTTCCCTAAAATTAGTTGGTCTAACATGTATATGTTCCCTTTTCCACCATTTTGAATTAGATTAATTTGAGATGTGCATCCTGATTTATGATTCCATTACATAGGTGTGGTCCATGATGTCTGCCCTAATAAATCATCAAATTATTTGATTCTTATGGTCACCCATTTTATTGAATTTCCTATTTCACGAGAAGACAAAATGAAAAAATAAATCATTTACTCCATAAAAAACGTATCCCAAAATTTTATAATAATATGAAAAATTAATTGACCAAAATACCATCATGATTAAAATCTGTTTAAATTACAGAATATGCCAATTTTTCATTTAATCTCAAAATACCATTAAAACATAAAAATGTGACACATTCCCATAAAATATCATAATGTTTGGATTATAAATATTTATTTATAGAATAATATATGTGAAAAATAAATCTTGGTCATTATATAACAACCCCAAGTGATAAGAATATGACTAAAACCAAATGGTATATATGGGATCTACTATATTAATAAGGCGAGATCTTATTTTTATTTATTTATCAATAATTTTAATCTTCTTGAAAAGATTTAATGAAAATTAAATTTTTCCAAATGATTATAACATGAGTTTAGACTATGTAATTTTTTATTGTTATTTTACATATTTTTTCCCAATATTTTTAATCATTAGTTCTTTTTTATTCCATATGGATATTTTAAGTCAATTTTTGGTGATATGGATTTTTGTATCATCTATGTTATATTATTTATATTAATGGATGAATTCTAGATATTTTCCATTTGGGTTTTTGTTCTTCTGTATTATTGTATACTTGTTTCATTAAATCATATTCATAGGCCTAATAAGAAGCATATCTAATATGGAGATTAATCACCTATTGTATAACATTAAAATCAACATTATTTTGATATACTACATGGAAGATTAATATGTTCCATTAATAGTTATCCAGATGAATGAGGCATAATCCAAATTGTGTAATTTATATCTTGGGGAGAATAATATGGTTGGTGATTCATGGATTGATTTTAAAATTTTGTATCTCATGTAGTTTCATATGTTAATAATGATATGAATGATAAATAAGTAATTTCAATACCTATAATAAGGTAACCTATTTATATAAAAGATATTTATTCTCTTAAAGGGACAACTTTTTGTCACCAATGATCTCTTCCTAGATGAGGAATCTAGAGAGAGAAACCTCTATGAGGTACTACATCTAGATATTTGATAATAAATCACACCATTTATGTTACCCATGTATTTGGAGGTGTAAAATAATTTTGAGTTCATCAAATGTGTTCATTCACAATGAGGGATGTCTTATAAAAGAATTCATCATTACATCTTGAGTAGAAAAGTTTAAATGGGTATATTACAGACATTATAAAATTCAATTTTTAGATAATTTTAGAGATGATCTATGAAGCCTTCCTCATATTTAATATGATTGGGTAGATCACATGTATCAATACAAAGATCAATTTTTGTTTTTTATTTATTTAGTAAATTACCATCAATAATATCAACTCCAAACAACGAATGGGAAATAGTTTTATGTAGGGGGTTAGATTCATTTACATCCATGATAGTATACTTTTTAGGCCATATAATGTGTGAATATATATGAAATTTCCCAAATAGAGTATATAGATCATGTATATATCATCTTTATTATGTTACCATTCATCCAGAAAAAAGAGATATGCAGGGACTTGGAGGAGGTCCTTAGCAAGGACCATAAGAAAAATGACCAAGACAAAGAAACTTTTATGTTTCGGAGAATCCAATTCACAGAATTGTGAAGATCGTTTGAGGCACAATTTTTTAGCTTATAAACTGCATTGTATCTTTTTTGATTTTATATTATTATATTTATTAATATCTCCACCCATGGTCTATGAATTGGGACTCAAAGTGGAGAGGATTCCAGTTGCACTAGTGTTTTATATTCAAGTGGATGGATATTCCAAACTATTAGGTAAATCCTAAGGTTATTAGATATTTATGTGAAAAAATGTGTCATAGGGTTAATAATTTGTTCTTTTCCTAGAACATGCAAGGTAATTATCATCATGGAATAGATTTATTATATGAACATGTTCATCATGTGTTATTTTAGTGGGGTTGTGCCTTAGGATTAGATTATATACTATTTAGTTTTTCTAAAGAGATATATTATCCAATGAACCATTAAGAATTTAGTAACTCTATATTCATACATATAATCATTTTCATTGATTATTTTTGAGTTTTAGGTAGTGTAGTTTCATAGATTCCTCAAATATTTTATATATTTTTCACTAATTTAACCTTTAAGATATATTTATTCCATGATACCTTAGTAACACTGTTTCCCTTTTATACTGATGTAACATTTTACAATGGAACATTATATGAATCATGAGTTGAGGATTCGTACTAATTACTTGATGCAAAGTGGTTTCATTTGGAACAATGTATTTCCATGAGGTACTCTGATGTTTTTTAAAAAAAGGTGGATAGTTTTATGAGTTCTCTTATAATTTGTCAGTGTCTATATCATTTAGAATTCATGAAACATTAACCCCTACCAGGTATATTTATCTTATTCCAAAATTTAAATGGATCTTTCTTGTTTTTAAGGATTTATATATTAACTAGGAATCATCTAAAGATTTTGAAAGTGGATAATATCTCAAAGGCCATATTAAATTTTATATATGATAAATTTATATATTAATTTAAAAAATATAGTGTCCTGAACACCCCAACTATTATCATGGGAACTATATAACATATATTCCATGAGTTATGATATTTTTTTCATCATAGTTTTTGTCAATGAAATTATTATATACTCATTATTAGAAGAGTGTTATTTCTGGATCCTTAGAGATTTTTTACAAGTCATTCAACACTATAATTTCAGTTGGAATTTGTAAAAGATCATGTTTTGATTGTGTGAAGGAAATTATCTTTGTCTTGATGGGTATTTTAATAAATTTCCTATGACATTTGACAGATATAATATCATGGTTTTTTTTCTAGAGAAGCAACCAATGATATTTTAGTTGGCCATAGAATTTATAGTTTTAAGGGATAATATTGGAGTTCATGCTAAATTTCCATTATATTTATTCCAATTTACAACCATGTATAGTAAGAAACAAAATTTTATATGGATTTATCAGTTTAAAACTGTTTTCAATAAATAATAGAAATTAATCAATGCTCTCATTATGATTATCTTAGTAGAAAAAATGATTTATATGGTTTTCTATCATTCATCTTATTTTAGGTTCTGTTGCATATTGGGGTTGAAGTGGACAATGATTTAATATGTTTTAAAACCCATCCTAGTTACTTTGGTAACCTAAATCCCAAAACGATCCCGACATGTCTTGAAGGGCGTTCCTGATCTATATTGGTTGGTTACTAAAACTATACATCATAAAAAGTGAACGTGGGAACCATTTTACCTCAAACATTGTTAATGTAAGGTTTACTAGAATGTATGAATATGAATGACAATTCATAAGGGGGATATAGACAAGAAATAAAATAGGTAATAAGACCCCATGGACTGCAATAATTTACCTGAAAATGAAAACCAAACTAGAAGAAAAACTACCCATCTCCCAAAGAACAGAAGTCACCATGTCCACAGATCAATGACTAGAACCACCTCTATGTGTCACTCAACCCCAGATCGAACCTAAAATGAAAAAAATCTAAAAACAACTGAAAGAACATGTAGTGTGTGAGCTAAAAATCCGTTATGTTCTAACCATGGATTCTATAATCAATTCCAATCATATATTAAAAAAATATATATTTCAATTTAAAATAAGAATATTTTGAATATAAATGGAAAAAATGAATCAATTATTGTATTTCATTTTGAGAGGATGAAAAAATACATGAAAAAAAAATCTTCACAATTAAATTGATTGAGTATTTCTAAAATTATGGATTATATAATCATTTTTATATAAAATAGTTTTTATTAATTTAAAAGTATTTAAAAATAGTATACAACAATTGAAAATATTAATTTGAAATATAGAAAAGTGAGAAACATGGCCATATTCCTAATAAGGTAAGATAGTTCTAGGATATAGGTACTCCACACTAAAGGTGACAAAAGAATAAGAACAAATATCCCCTTGAAATCAGGCTAATGATGACTTGTCACCATCACAAAATGGATGTGATGTGAATCATTGATGTTTTAGAATGTTGTAAATCCTAAAGTGTCATCCAAATAAATCACTAATTACCAAATACATGCATATACTCTAGTAAAAATAATTTATGGATATTTTACTTTAATAATTCTCAAAATAAAATTAATCCCATTATTTATTTCAAATATTACAATTTCCATATAAATACCATGACATGCGATTTTAATAAATGACTTAATTTTCCCCCAAAATAAAACCCTATGGTTTCTATCAATTTTTTTAATCCATTTTCAAAAATAGGAAAATGAAATCAATTCAATATTCAAATTTATAATCCATCATCTAAATTAAATTCAATAATTTAATTTTTGAATAAATTTCATCATATTCAGATCAAACCTCCAATTCACTGGAATTAGGTGTTTTCAAAGTTTTCTATCAAATTAATCTCCAAAATTAAACTAAAAAATTAATTGAAAAAATAAAAATAAAATCCATAATTTATGCTAAATAATTAAAATTTCATAAATTTTCATAAACACACCCAAACTCAGTAAAATTGTTTTTTCTAATTTCATGCAAAAAACCAAATTTTTAAAAACCCAAAACCCACAATATTGAGTTCTCCATCAAATCAATTAATATGAATTTATTGAATACCAATAAAATTAAATTTAATTACAATAATAGATATTAAATAATGTAGTTTTGTGTTAACATAAATTGTGTATCCTTACAGAACTACCCACATCGGGATTAATGGATCTTGCCACACTAATCCCAAATTGATATTTTTCAAAAAAGAACAACATTCTAAAAATCCTAGAAATAAAGATCAACCCTAGAATTATGATCCTAAATGGAGGTTATTAGATAAAAAACACAATGATGCAAGGAACCTTAGAAAGAATATGATATTTCACTAAAAATAGAGCTCAGATGACTGAACTAACTTGTAAAAGATAAAATGTCTATAGTGTGAATCATTTAAACACTTTGAAATGAAAAACAATTTTCCTTCAATTGAAAGATCACTTTTCTTAATTTTATATTGGAATTTATTATGAAATCCTTTGAGAGACCATAGTAGTCTTCTTAACTATAATCCTCCCTATGCCTTTAGGTGTTTGTGGATTTTATCCTTCTAGGTTCGAGCTAGGGTAGAGTGCCATATAAAGGTGGTTCTTTTTGTTGATCAATGGAGATAGTTAGTTACATGTTTTGGGAAATGGTAATTTTTCCTTTTTTTTATTTTTTCTGGAAATTTGTTGTAGTACAATTGGTTTTCATACATTTTTTACTTATGGTTCATATCTCCCTATGATGTTTCTTTTGAATGAATATTATATTTCCTTATATACATCCAAAATCTTGGTGGAAATATTGATCCAATATTCATTTTTTATGATGCCAGGTTAATGTCAATAACCATTGGGGATCATGAACACTCTTCATGCCTTTTCAGGATCTGTACAGGTGTTTGGAGACTATGTTATGCATTCTGGTTCATGAAAAATTTGTATCAGAGCTCAAATTTGAATTTTTTATCTTAGATTCAGTATGAATTCTTGAAATATTTTTGGGAATTTAGCGATAGTAGTGATTGAGTTCCTAGACAACTCTCTACATAATAAACCTTATATATCCATGTCTAGTTAGGGAATGATTCCATGAGAATTAGTTCTAGAGTAATTTCTCATTTTTTGGATATAATGAAATCCAAATCTTATTGTACAACCAAAGGGATTAATTTCCCCTTGTTACACTATTTGAGGGTGAATAGGACATTTTCCTAGTTTTCTTCTGATATTGGGCAGCATCACTCCTCTAAGAATACATGGAAATTATATTTTGGAGGAATCTCATATTGAACCTCAGAAATATAATCCTCTAGTGGAACTGAATCCAACTGAGGTGATTGTGCACACTTTACAATCTCTGGAACAATCACAACCCTAGTTCCCATTCAAACTCCATCTATACAACCTCAAAGGAATATTATCATGATTTTTTCTCATGTGAAACACTGATAGAGGATAACCCAACTAAAAAGATAAAATTATCCTAGAGATACTGAAGAGTGGTTAAGAAGAACAGACATTTGTTTGAGTTCTTAGACACACCTAATGAAATCAAGGTAATGTATACCACCATCATGCTTGAAAGGGTGTGTAGGATATGGTGGGACATGATGGAGATTGTGAGGAAACATGAGGATAGGGAGTGAAAAGGCTTAAAAATTCATTCCACCAACCAGATCTACTAAGAGTTGAAGGTGTTGTCCAAGGCTATGGAGTTTTTCAAACTTGAATAGGCTGAAATGACCGTGAATGATCATGAAAACCATTTTGTTAAGCTCATATATTTCACACCTCATATTTTATAGAATAGAAAGATGAAATCTCAATGGTTTGAGATGGGTCTTATTGAGGATATTTTTTCATAGGTTTTCTTACTGAAACATTCCTCTGATTCTAATGTGATGGACAGATCACCGATGGTTGAAATGAACATGGATAGATATTTGATTTTATCAGAAGTGTCATTATCTCCCAGTAGAATCATGTTTTCTTTCAATTGAAGGATATTGTGTAATGATTATAAGGGAATTTCTCAATATCAGGGTCATTCTTGACCTCATACAGTTCTAGGTAGAGGCAGATTCATTTTGTACTTGTCTGGAATGATAGGGTATTCAATTAGGGTTTTTAATGAGCACACAGGGTATGTGTTTCTTGTCAATGTTTGGGACACATATAAGAATTATTCCATGTTTGTTCCACATCACAGAGTGAAAATAGATCCTTATATCATCTTAAAACTACAAGGCAATCAAAAACCTGAATGATAAATGGGTTCCAACAACAAGTATCTAAAAATATGCTTCATCACATAGTGTAAAAGTATCCTGAGGATGAAAATACATTTCTAGTGACCGTGAGAAGTACCAAAAGTAAAACACCATTATTTCTGACAACTCAATTTGATAATGGTTCATATCATTCATTTTTTTCAAAATGTATTGTAAGTATGGTAAATCTTTCTAAAAATATTTTTATAATCTTATATATATTACTAAACCCCTTGGTATGAAGTCTTAGTAGGGTCTCCATAGTCCTACTATGGTTTTAACCCTATCAAATGTAGAGAAATCCTAGAGTTTTCTTGTTCTCAACATAAAATCACATAACATTATTTCTGGGATGTATTGCCTCATTTCTAATAAATACTATATTTATTATTATATTTTTTGGGTCTCCCTTACTACACCTAATGGTGTGTGTCTTGTATTTCATAAAGAATGGTACCCAAGGTCATGTAGAGCCAGTAATTCTTATCCAATGTTGTGTAAATTAAAATTAATTATTTATTTTGATATAGACCGATAATATTTAAGTGGTGATCTCCCAATGGTTTTCATGAATTTTCCCAATGCCTTTCTTTATGACTTCTCTAATTTTCCACCAATAAGGGGGGAAGAGTTATCTATTGATTTGATTTATGGCACCCAAAAAGTTTTTTTCCATCCTAACTCATGGATTTAGATTAATTTAATGAGGTTAAGACATAGTTGGATGATCTTATATAGAAATGATTTGTATGCCTGAGTTTTTCACATTAGGAAGTGTCAGTTTTCTTTTATAGGAAATATTATTGTTCATTTCTAATAAGTGTTGATTAGTGAAGGCTCAATCGAGTGATGGTAATGAACAACTACCTGTTTCCCATAATATTTTACCTTGTTTATTAGTTGAAGGGGAAAACCGATTATCAATAATTGATTTTCTATCTAGATAAAATCATTTTAGGATAATATAATATGAAATTAAAAAAAACCACCATTTGGGATATGTTAGAGTCATCTCGATTACCGGGATACCAGGGTACCCAGGTCAGTTCGTGATAATTTGGGTCTAGGATGTTACCTCCTAATGAGCATAATTGTTCCACTGAGGATCTCGAGTGGCATGAAGTGGTGTTTACCCTATTGTTCTTTCAAAATTATCTGATTGTAAAATAAATTGTGATAATCATTTACCGTATAATCCTATGTTATATATTTAAAATGTTTGATATGAATATGGATCATTATATATGGATTATGTTCATGTAGGTCTATAAATTTATGATCTTACGAAACCCATGGAAATGTGAAGTATCCAATGATACATTGAATAGGATGTTAATGGTATATATTGTTTGGGAATCATGAGTTCTTTGGAGACTTATATAGGAGATGAATTATTTCATCTTGATGAAGATGAATCTTGTTTTGTAGGTTTTACTTAAAATATTATATTTCATTCATCCCTATTTTATTAGGTGGATAAATGTTATTGGGGAGAGTCAATGATAGAGATGATGTTATATTTCACCCTTTGTGGTGATGCGTTATTGGGGTGGGAAGGGTATCATGTTAATAAGATGTTAGATAAAGAGAGATTATACAATTAGTTAGTGATTTGGGTATAGATTCTTCATAAATATTAATGATTAACATGGGTAGGTAATCCATGAATATATATGTTTTATTATACCCTAAAGTGTATGATAAAGAGGTTATAGATGACACAACCTATGGTTTAGTTTTTTCCTGGTGATTTGAAATCACATAGGTGAAGGTAGAGCATCACCATATAGGATTATTTTTTAAAAAATTTGATATCCAAAAGTTTAAAGATTAAAATATTAAAATATATTTATTGACAATTTTCTTAAATCCTAATGAATATTTGATTCTATTTGGGTGATCGTGGATCCAAAAGTGATGTTCCCTATTTTCATAGTTTTCTTGGTGTCATGTGGAATTCATTTTCAATTGAGGTGGTTTGTGGATAAATTAGTGTGGCATCATAGGGTAATAAGGATCGTCATCTAAATAAGTGTCATCATTTAACCTTCCCTGTATGAGATGGTATTCAATGTGATTTTCAATCTCATTTTAACCTTATAACTTAATTACACTCTCATATGGTTGGGAAGATACAGTCTAATATTTAGATAAATGATGATACATTTTGTATATGAATATTAAATTTTTGTATGTCAGGGATAATTTACATAAATTTGGATTAAGTTTTTACATTATAATTTACCACTCATCCATATTTATGTCCACATTCAAGGAATTCTGTGGGAAACCTTGAAGATCATCATTGTGTTGTAACAAAGATGAATATTTGATGACCCTTATAGAAATGTGTTGTAGAGAATAATATTGATGATCTTGAAAAATCATGAGTGGATTTATGCAGCACCAGACTTCCAAAAATAATATGAAGATAATATTATGATATAAACAGATTCCAAGGTTGAAGATTATGTGTTCATTGGGGGTTCCCTTTATCATGTGCATCAAATATTGTGCTTAGGGTGTATGATTTACTCAATGTTCATTAGTCATTTAGAGGTTTAGGGGTGTATCGATGATGTGAATTATTATCCTATCCATCATTATATATTGACGAATTCCATAATTTACTTCATGTGTCACTATTTAATTGTAATCGAAATTAATAATAGTGTGAAATTAATTTGGGAAGAGTAATATGTTAAGAGTGATGTGAATTTTATGAGCGACTGATAAATGTTAGGGATTATTGGTTTAATGTGTTTCATTCATGATATATTCCTATATTTTTACATTTCATTGGATTTTTTGGATTCCTTAATATATATTGAATGAATATTTATAGAATAATACTCAATGCTCAATATAATTTGATCATTTTTTTTCATTATTAATGAGAAATTTGACATTACGATGACCATTTAATGATTATCCAATTATATTAAAACAAATATGAGCATATTTATCTAATATTATGAATTACGCCTTAATGATGGATTTCCCTATTTGAGAGGTATCTCCCAAGGAGCATCAGGTTTGGATATTGTAGTTTTTATATCCTGTTTTTTCATAAATATTAAGGGAGAAAATTATTATAGATTGATCAGAAATAAGGTCAATATTTTCACTGGGACATTTACTTTTCATTTCATAGGTATTATGATATTTAGGGACTTTTTTAGATTTTACATGCTCAATATGTTTTATGTTTTTTTAAATTAATTTTTAAATGCAATTTTTGTTAGAGAATTATTTCATTAATACTGAATGTAAATCTATATAATTTAATTGGTACTTAAATATTTATGTTTCTGATATAATTTATTCCCTAATAATTGAGGATTTTATCAAATTATTTTATGTTAAATGGAAATTATCTAGTTTAAGTAATAGTTATTGGAGTTTTTTTAATGATTCAATTGATTATATAATATTCATTGCATTCTCCGTAATATCTTTTTAAACATCCTAATTTTTTATTTATATAAATCATGATATTTAGGTTCAGTTTTTTATGGTTTTCATAATATTAATTTCATGATATATAATATATATTTTTTTCTATAATTTTCATTAAATGTTAATAAGATTAATTTACATTGAAGACAATAATATCATACAAGAGATTTATGATTCAATAAGGGCTTTGTGTTTTCCTATGGGTAAAAATGGATTCAATAAGAGACTTTAAAGGGATTTATATGGTTATTTATAAATTCATGAGGGTATTTTTATTTATTTATAATGGTAATTGGATTCCTATATAAAAATTCCAAATGTCTAAGTGCCATTCCCTTTGTAGAAATTTTTTTCATTCAGTTTCATACAGAATTATATTTATTCTTTAAACATTGTTTTTAAATAGTGATTTTTCAAAACCAATAATTTCATTACTTAAATAAATTCTATTAACATGGGAATATTTAAAGCCAAGATTTTATCTATTTAAATTCTAATACATGGGGGGAGAAGTAATCCTAATTTCAATTGGGATTTTGGAAGGGTTCGACACAATTTTGGAAATTATATGCAGGTGAATCACCACATGATGTGAATATTATTATTTTAAATTAAAGTTTTTCCACCCATTTGACTATTCATTATTTCTAAATTCTTGACTATCAAAACCTCATTCATTCAGTATAGTGAGTTACTTTATGATTGGGTAGAGTTCCTTCCATCGGTTTTCTCAGAAGAGATTATATATTTTATATCATTATTTCTAAAAAATGTGTTGTTGAAGCATATATTGAGGTGGGGGATTCAAGAAATATATCATTTATTTTTTGAATAACATGTGATTTCCATGTTGTTATTCTGATATGAATAAATGTTGCGAGTTATCTTATTATTACAATTACTATAATATTGAAATTAATTTAAATAGAGTAAACAATGATACTAATTTAATTTCAATATTATTTTTATAGACCTTCAGAATGTTTTCATTGTAAATTTTATTTTCCATTATAAATTATGTTATTTTATGAGTTGTATTTATATTATTAAACAACTCATTTTTCGATGATATCTTTTTGGAAACACCTTACATAAAGAGATAAAATTTTAAATATGAAAATGGTTGAACATATTAGGATATCTAGAAATAGTTATTTTAGTATTTTTACACTTTTAATATACGTATAATGAATAAACTAAAAAATATTAAGTTTTCATGAAATTAATTTTAATTATAATTAAAATAAGTCGATTATGTTGTTTTCGTGTAAAATAAATCAGTTGAAAACTAGATGAAAAATACATTTTGTAATAATGATGTTAAGGATTTTTTCCAAAAAATAGAATTATTTCTTTTTGAAATTATAGTGGTTGTTGGCATGAATCTTCATGGATGGTTCTACGGTGGATAATTGGAATTTTGTGGTTTGGATAGATAATCCCTAGCGGTATGGAATGAAATGGAATATAATGGAAATAACAAATAAAATTTTATTTCTTAAGGTATAATTTAATTAGTGACATGATACTAAATAGAAATTAAATAAAATAAAAATGTGTAATGGATGGAAAGAATGTGTGTGCTGGATTACATTAATATTTTTATTCATTAGGATAAATTTATGATCTAATAAACATTATTAAGTAGGTAAATGGTAATCTACCAGTGGTAAAATATTTTTACAAGTTTATTGTCTACTTTTGTAACTAAGGGGATGAATGGTATTGTGATAGTTCAAATAGTTCTTATTAGGGGATTGTAAATATTTTGTTAAGGTTATAGAAATTTTTAGTTCTTTCCAGATAACACTCTTTTGTTGGTCATTCGATTCTGAATATACAATATATCAAATATTTTCATATGATTCTTTATGAATCCCCCCAACAAAAGTTCACTATAATTTGGCCCAAATGATTTGGGTTCTAAACATCTTCTGTAAGAAACATGGTTAGTGGATGAATAGAAGTATGATTAATCCATCTTCATCGTTATCACATTCGGGAGAGAGGTGATTCTAATGGTAAAAGGATAAATGAATGATATTTGATGTCCAAGAATCATAATTGTTACAGATTATCTATGGATGTGATAATGATGGGTAATATAGTAATGGTCATGAATGTGATGTTAGGGAATAAGGTTGATTTCCTTTATGTTTCGGATACCCCACAGTGAATGAGAATATAATTGTGGCAGAGATATGGATATGTGATATGATTTGATTGAATTATATGTATGCTATTATGATATATCATTTTTTATGAATATAGGTATTTGGTTATGATGATATAGATGTGATTGCAGCATTAGGACCTTTATCATTTAGGGGTGAGAGAGAAAAACCAGTGAGGATGTTTTGTGGGGTACCCTACTTTATATTATTGAAATTATTTGATCTTTTTTATATGTTATTTAGTGATATTTACGTATTGGGGATGGGATAATTGTCCTAGATATTTGAATTTTGGTTATGATATTTACTCCCTGAGAAATCAGAATTATTTCCCCAATTTTTTAAGAGTGGTCTTTTGAATTATCCTATTAAGAAGACACATATTCTTTTGAATATGTATATAAATATTTTTTTGGTATTTAGGAAAGATATAGAGATCAGGATTGATATTAATATCTGAGATATTAATTATATGAAACGATTTTGAACCTATGAGTTTATTTTGACATTTTATTTTTCTGATAGTTGCTTTCATAGGAAATTTCAACAAATTATGGTAAATTGTGGGACATTTGTTTTATTTTTTATTATGGTGTTGATTGATGGATTCCATATTTCATTACTATGATTAGGGGGTGAATTTCTACCCATCAATGTTATTATACCCTCGGTGTACTCATTAGCCTACAACCTATTTGTGATGGGAATCTCAGACCTATCTCGTCATCACACTAGGTCCGTGTTGGTTTGTCAGCAGGGGTGACCCATCACAGCTAATGTGGTGATAAAAAGTACATCACCACAATATAAATTATTAAAAAAATATGGATGAAAATAATGTTTATGATAATTCTACTATTCTTAGTGAACTATTATCACGATTCCTTCGAATTAGAATTATATTTTCCTTCTGTATAGATGTGTGGAATCGTTGGTTTTTGTATCATCAATCATATCTACCTCCTGAATGTATAATCTATATGCAATTTAAAATAATTCTAATGGGATAAATAATTTTTAATATGAATTAAATTCGATTTCACATAAGATAAGGTAGCATAGGGATTATTATAAAAAGTAAGGCTAATGTGACAAAACCTCTCATATATAATGAGTTAGATAACTATGCCATAGATGTATCTAAAGACAAGGAAAATAGATCATTAATGCACATAGTTGATCCCACAACTGTAAACATACCCATATTTATATGATCTATCTGTATTCATTTTGATATGTGTCATCAATTGTTTCACTGTTACATCCCAGGTAAATAAAGAATAAGACATATTTAATATTAATTTTACTTTAAAGTGGTTTCTATGTTCGATAGAATACCCGATATGCAAAAAAGAGTTTATTTGAAATCTTACGCTGCACACTAATAATATAATATTATTTTAAATGATAGTTAACTCCTATCCTTTTTATTGGAAAGAATGAACAAAACTAACTATAATATGATTATACAAGTTTGTTAAATGTATTTAAATTTATCCAATAAAAATTTATAGGCATAAAATGTGAATGAATCAAATTTTAAGCCTAATTTACATTAAATAGATGATTTATTGACTTTTAATGGAGAACCCTATTTAAATATAATTTTGTTCACTTTAATACATTATAATTGACCAAATAAAATTCTTCTTTAGAATGGGGACATCAAAATTTACCTTGAGTAA
Source organism: Viscum album (assembly GCA_963277665.1). NCBI lineage: Eukaryota > Viridiplantae > Streptophyta > Magnoliopsida > Santalales > Viscaceae > Viscum > Viscum album. Next base: position 1,994,530,036 of record OY728122.1, read on the forward strand.
ATTTTTCAAATTTTTCCGATAAAGTTCATTTTTTAATGAATAGTGAAAATATTGTATTTTAATTCAAAACTGTGTTTTAATATAATTTATTTATATAGTTAGATTATCTTTTTAATTGGTTTTAAAGTTTAATTAAAATATATTTTTACCAATTAATCCAATTTTGGTCATTGGAATTAATTTCACTTTGAAATTGGACATAAATAAGTATCAATCTTTTGGTAGTTATTGTTTCTTAAAAACATGCTATTTATTTTGATAACGGGGATTAATTTTAAAATCAATTAATTCCACTTCTATGTTTTGAATTTGAAAAAATAAACATCATTTTTGAATTTGGATTATCGAATATATCTTAGGCTGAATTTTTGGAATTTTTTTGACTAACATCAATTTTTGATGAATACTGAAACCACTTAGTAGTACTTAAAAAACTGACTTTTTCATTTAAATGAAAATTTACCACTTATATTAATTGAATTTCAAAAATATGAGATACATGGTTGTTATCAAGAAGTAAAATGTGGTTCAATAAGATAAAAATAATTTTTGTGAATAGTAACTTTTGACATTTATTTACCGCAGTTAAAGGTAAATAAGGTAATTCAAGGTTAAAAGAGTATTATAATAATACAAACTTACCTTAACACTTGTCCTAACCTTACTGGATGAGTAATGGCCGACCATTTTCATTTTTGGGTCTATTTTGGGACCCCAGGGAACCAATTATTAAATATAATGACACTTTAGATTAATTAATTTAATGAAAAGGAAAAAATGACATAAACAAAAATGTTTTAGTAAATTAATTTTTATATGGTGTTATATAAATTATATTTGTGACTATAAATATTAATTGGAAAGGTAAAAATATTTCCTATATCATGGTATTTGTTTTATATTTTTTATACATCAAATAAGTTTTATAATTAATGACACAATAATGATGCAATGTTTACTTTATTAATAAATCATTTAAATAAATAAAATTATAATGATTAAAATATTATCCAAAACCTGTACAATTCTTATCAGATGATTTTATTTCTACCATGAGTCCTATTATCTATATATATAATAATATTTGGACCATTATAAATGGAATATCATTATATAATAAAATAATATTTTCACACTTTCCTAAAGAGCCCTTCCACCCCCTTATAAAAGGACACCACTTCTAACCAAATCCCTTACACCTCTAAAGCCTTTTGTATCCTCCAAGATCTGCCCAATTAATCTCCCTACAACCCTCGCCTCCTCTTAGAAGCCTTACCTTAGGCATAAGGCACTTCAAGAAGTCATTTGGTTCAAACCAAAGGGAGTTACCCAAATTAAAGGTAACGATTTCTCTTAAATTGTTTTCTTTTATTTTACTTATCCAACCACTATAATCTTTTTATTCCTTTATTTTGTAACAAAACCAGTATCCTCAATATATAGGATTTTTTTATGATATGTATTGAAACTACACTTACACACACCCCCATCTAATAGATGGAGAACATAATGTTTCTGTGGATGGAAAACAAATGACTCACGAAACGATGATTCTTCAAATATCTCTAACCGTGTCTCATGGTGGCCATTATGATGGAACTTTATTTATATATGATATATATTATTTTTATTTTTTTCTTTATGATTCTGTAATTTCAATTTATAGCATACCTTTATGGTTTCTATTATGGGTAAATGCGATAATTTAATTTGAGGAAGTGAAAACTACCGCCCCCTGAATGTGATATGACTCGTTCATACCATATGTGGTATGTATAAAGGATAGATTTAATGATATTATATATGATAAAATACTAGATTTATAATACTACTATGTATCATTATGTGTTAATTCCATTAAATATGAAATAGAAATGGAAGTAGCATTCTTGTGTACGTACAACTTACCGTCTCCATGAACGATGCATTTCATTTCTTACCTATAAATGTTATGTACTATTATAAATACATATATATGCTGGATATATATGATATATATGATATCCAAATCATGAATATTATTATATATATAATTAACCTTAGACCACATGAACAACATGTAATTATAAGAAGTCAATTTTTGACTCAAGTACCAAATATCGACAAAACGAACATTATTAACTTAAATGATTAGATAATGTTTATAACATCGTAATAAGTGATATAAAAGGAATAAAAAACATGAAAAAGGTTCTTAATAAAGGAGAAATTAACCTTATTTTATTATTCAAGAGATTAAATAATGATCGAGTCAAGTCGGACACGAGGTAAGGGACTTTGTCTCAATCTCCTTTCATTGAGGCATATTTTGTTTTAATACCCGACTTTATTTTATACACAGTATAAAAACCCTTGTATTTTCAAAGGGAATATTTTTCTATGAAATGTTTTAATAAATGAAAAAATGGAATGTTTCTTTTAACCGAAGTGTTGACAATTACCTTTTCCACCGCCGAGAGTATTATTTGATCTTTGGCTTCCTCAACAAACCGTACTGTGTTTAAAAGAAACAAAATACCATATACTCTTTTGTGTATTTTGGAATTTAAAATGGTTTTGATAATGGATTTGTTATGTCAATATATTTATGTGATATATTGTGATTGAAATATGGAAATGTTTTCTTTCCTTTATATTTGTTTTATCTCTTATAATTTTATAATGGTACTTGGACATTTAATGGGTGGTTACGTGATAAACCAAATGAAGGTTGGTGCCGTGAATTCTAGGGCGGGTGGTTATGTTATAACCTCCAATGTATTGGTTATAGAAGTCAGCCGTATGGCTATTCCATTTAGTGATATGTGTTGAAGTCGACTGTATGGTTATTCCATTTAAGTTTGGTTATGTCCCAAGTTACCTTTATATGTTATGTGTTATTTATATGGGTTTTATGGTAATATTTTGGTTACAAAAGGGTAAGTAATGATCTTTTATTTAGTAAAGAGTATTTAATACTACATAAAGGTGAAAATTATTACTTATGATAAAATATTCATTGTTTACCTGTTGTTTTGAAAAACTAACAGTTTTCCATCTTTGTGTATCCCTTACTGAGCTTTTTATGCTCATCCCATGTTTTTGAAATGTTTTTTCACAGGAAATAATGTGGAAGAGGGTCAACGATGGGATCAAGGAAAAGTCATGTGTATTAAACATATAAATAGACTTGAATCTCATTTTTTCAAGTGTTCATGTTATTTTAAAAAATGGAAACTGTGTAGAAGTGTCTACATTGTAATATTTTGAGATGTAATAGTCATGTCCTAATTCTCTAAAACTCTAAACCTGAAAAGATCATCATTGTGAATTATTCATTTAATTCAATATTATTTAATGTTTAAGGTCGGGTCCTTATAGTTGGTATCATAGGTTGGTTTAGATAACTTTAGGAGTTAGGTAATTGTCAAATAAATGTCCATAAATTAATTTATGGTAATATTGAAATGATATAGAATTTACAGATTACCATGTTGAATCGCCTAAGATATTTTTGTGTTAAGAATGGTTTTTAATAGAGGAAACAAAGCATCTTTTTTGGGAAGGCATACAGATGGAAATGACCTTCCAAATCAGCATCCTGAGATAGTCAGAATCATAATTTAAAAGTTTGTTGTAGTGATGGCTCAGTTGACTAAGGAATTGAAAAGATGATTAGTGAATGCTCCAGTTTTGGAACTGCCATCCAGAAATGGAGAGTTTTTTATCTATACTGATGCTTCGTTGAAAGGAATTGGGTGTGTCCTAATGCAGAATGAATAGGTAATTGCTTATGCATTACGTCAGTTGAAACCACGTGAGTTAAATTACCCTACACATGATTTGGAATTAGCTACTATTTTTTTCTTTAAAAATTTGGAGGCATCATTTGTATGGAGTAAAATGTGACATATATATTGATCCCAAAAGATTAAATTATATATTCATTCAGAATGAATTGAACATGTGACAAAGAAGGTGGCTGGAATTAATCAAGGATTATGACTACATGATCCATTACCATCTGGGAAAAGTAAATAATGTGGCTAATGATTTGAGTAAAAAATGTAATGATTTATTAACCATGTTACAATTCGATCAAGTTCCTTTGTTTTTTGATTTCATAAAATTTGAAATAGAAGTTTTTGGTGCCGGAAATTCTTTTGTTTTGTTTCAAGTGTAAGTAAAATCATCTCTATCAGACTGAATAGAGCAAGAGTAGAAAGAAGATAGTGAGTTACAGAAAAAGGTAGTGTTAGTTCAGAAGGGTAAGTTTCCTGATTTTAACCTTGATAATGATTATTTTTTGAGGTTTGGGAAGATATTATGCATGCCTTGTGATTCACGGTTGAAGAATGAGTTGTTATGTGAAGCTCATAGTTCCCCATTTTTAGTTCATCCTAGTAGTACTAAGATGTACAGTGATCTTTGGAAATATTAATGGTTGGATGGAATGAAAAGAGATATTTCTAATTTTACTGTGAAGTGTTTGAATTGTCAGCAGGCTAAAGCCGAGTGGTAGTTACCGAAAGGGATGCTTCCACCTCTACCGATGCTAGAGTGGAAATGGGAAAATATATCCATGGACATCATTGTGGGATTACCAAATACATCTCGAGGTAATAATGCAATCTGGGTTATAGTTGATTGATTCACTAAATCTTTTCATTTCATTCCTATTCGATAAAATTTGTCTCTAGATCAACTTTCTCGGTTGTATGTTAAAGAGATAGTCAGGTTGCATGGAGTTCCTCTCTCTATTGTATCTGATCGTGATCTAAGGATTACTTCTAACTTTTGAAAACACCTTCAAAAGTCACTAGTTACTGATTTAAATTTTAGTACAGATTTTTATCCTCAATTAGATAGGAAGTCAGAATGAATAATTTAGACCTTGGAGGATATTCTACGTTCTTGTTCACTGGATTATCAGGGGAGTTGGGACTAACATCTTTGTTTGGTTGAATTTTCATATAATAAAAGTTTTCATTCCAGTATACAGATGGCTCCATTTGAGGCATTATATGGAAAGCATTGTCTAAATGCAGCTTTTTGGGATGAAGTAGGTGAAAGGAAGCTGATGGGACCAGAATTGGTAGAAGAGATGGCAGAGAATGTTCAGTTGATTTAGAAGCACACGAGAACTTGTTAGAGTAGACAGAAAGGTTATGCAGATAACTGGAGGAAGGATCTTTCTTTTGAGGTAGGTGATCATTTCTTCTCAAAGTTTATCCATGGAAAAGTGTGATGTGTTTTTGTAAGAAGGGAATGTTGAGTCTGGGGTTCATTAGTCCTTATGAAATTATGAATAATGTTGGATCAGTTGCATACAAAATGTCTTTACCTCCAATTTTATCCCAGGTACACAATGTTTTTCATGTTTCGATGTTGAGAAAGTATATACCAAATCCGTCTCATGTTTTGAGCCTATAGGTAGTTCAGATGGAAGAGAATATCTCTTATGAAGAACAACTAGTTCAGATTCTTGACCATAGAGATAAAGTGTTGTGGATTAAGGTAATTCACCAGGTAAAGGTTTTGTGGAAAAACCATACAGTTGAATAGGCAATGTGGGAATCTAAAAATTCTATGAGGGATAAATACCTCCACTTATTTTGATAAGTAAAATTATGAGGACACAATTCCCAATAGGGGGAAGGATGTAACATCCCAATTAAATAAAGAATAAGACATATTTAATATTTCTTAATATTTGTGAATTAAATATTAATTTTACTTTAAAGGGGTTTCTATGTTCGATAGCGTACCCGATACGCAAAAATGGGTTTCATTGAAATCTTACATTGCACACTAATAATATAATATTATTTTAAATGGTAGTTAACTCCTAGCCGTTGTATTGGCGATAATGAACAAAAATAACTACAATATGATTATACACATTTGTTAAATGTATTTACATTTATCCAATAAAATGTATGAGGTTTAAAATGTGAATGAATCTAATTTTAAGCATAATTTACATTAAAAGGCCGATTTATCACCTTTCAATGGAAAACCCTCTTTAAATATAGTTTTATTCACTTTAATACATTCTAATTGTCCAAATAAAACCCTTCGTCAAAATAGGGACATCAAAATTTAATTTGTGTAAATTTTTGTAATTTTTCCGATAAAGTACATTTTTTAATGAATATTAAAAATATTGTATTTTAATTCAAAATTGATTATTAATATAATTTATTTATATTGTTAGATTATCTTTTTAATTGGTTTTAACGTTTAATTAAAATATATTTTTACCATTTAATCCAATTTTGGTGATTGGAATTAATTTCACTTTGAAATTGAACAAAAACAAGTATCAATCTTTTGATAGTTATTATTTCTTGAAAACATGATATATGTTTTGATAATGGGAATTAAATTTAAAATTAATTAATTCCACTTCTATGTTTTGAATTTTAAAAAATAGAAATCATTTTTGAATTTGGAATATCAAATATATCTAAGGCTGAATTTTTTGTATTTTTCTGAAAAACATCAATTTTTGATGAATAGTGAAACCACTTAGTAGTAGTTAAAAAACTGAATTTTTCATTTAAATGAAATTTTACCGCTTCTTTGAATTGAATATCAAAAATATGAAAGACATTGTTGTTATCAAGAAGTAAAATTTGGTTCAATAAGATGAAAATATTTTTTGTTGAATAGTAGCTTTTGACTTTTATTTACCGCGGTTAAAGGTGAATAGGGTAATTCAAGGTTAAAAGAATATTGTAATAATTAAAAATTACCTTAACACTTGTAATAAACTTATTGGATGAGTAATGGCCGACCATGGCCATCTTTGGGTCTATTTTGGGACTGCATGGAGCCAATTATGAAAGATAATGACACTTTTGATTAATTAATTTAATGTAAAGGTAAAAATGACATAAAAACAATCTTTTAGTAAATTAATTTTTATACGCTATTATATAAATAATATTTTTGACTATAAATATTCATTAGAAATATAATAATATTTATTAAATCATGGTATTTGTTTTATAATTTTTAGATTTCAAATAATTTAAATTATTTAGGACACAATAATGATGCAGTGTTTACTTCATTAATAAATCATTTAATGAAATAATATTATAATGATTAAAATAATATCCAAAACCTACCTGATTACTATTGGATGATTTTATTTCAACTATGATTCATCTTATCTTCTACTTTAAGTATTGTTGAACCATTATAACCCAAATATCATTATATAATAAAATAATATTTTCACACATTCCTAAAGAGCCCCTCCCCCCCCTTAAAAAAATACACCACATCTTACCAAATCCCTCACACCTCTCAAGCCTTTTGGATGATACAATCTATGAAAAATTAAGCTCCCTACATCCCTATCCTCCTCCTAGTAGCCTTACCTTAGGAAGAAGGAACTTCAAGAAGTCCTTTGGTTCAATACAAAGGGAGTTTCCCAAATTAAAGGTAACAGTTTCTCTTAAATTGTTTTCATTTATTTTACTTCTCCAACCGCTAAAATAATTTTTTCCTTTATTTTTAACAACACCAGTATCCTAAATATACCACAATGTTGTTATGATAGGTATTATAACTACACTCACACACACCCCCATCTAATTGATGAAGAACATAATGTTTCTGTGGATGTCAAACAAATGCCACACGAAATGATGATTGTTCAAATATCTCCAACCACCTCTCATAGTTGCCATTATGATAGAATTGTATTTATATATAATATATATTATTTTTAGGTTTTCTTTATGTTTCTGTAATTTCCATTTATATCCCACCTTTATGGTTTCCATTATGGGTAATCCTGATAATTTCATTAGAGGAAATGCAGACTACCACCCCCTCCAAGTGATATGACTCATTCATACAATATGTGGTACGTATAAAATATAGATTTAATGATATTATATATGATACAATACTGGAATTATAATACTACTATGTATCATTATGTTTTAATTCCATTAAATATGAAATATAAATGGAAGTAGTGTTCATGCGTACGTTCGACTTACCGTCTCTATGAATGATGCATTTCTTTTTGTACCTCTAAATGTTATGTAATATTATAAATTCTTGTATATGCTGGATATATATGATATATATGATATAGAAATCATGAATATAATTCTAGATATAATGAACATTTGACCACATGAACAACATGTAATTATAAGTAGTCCATTTTTGACTCAACTACCAAATATCGACAAAATGAACATTATTAACTTAAATGATTACATAATGTTTATAACATGGTAATAAGTGATATAAAAGGAATAATAAACTTGAAAATGGTTCTTAAGCAAGTATAATTTAACATTAGTTTATTATTCATGAGATTAAAGAATGATTGAGTCAAGTCAGACACGAGGTAAGGGACTTCGTCTCAATATCCTTTCATTGAGGAATATTTTGTTTTAATACATGAATTTCTTTTATAAGTTGTATAAACACCCTTGACTTTTAAAATGAAATATTTTTCTACGAAGAATTTTACTAAACAAAAAAAATGGAATGGTTCTTTTAACATAAGCGGTGAAAACGACCTTTTCTACCTCTGCGAGTATTATTTGATCTTTGGCATCCTCAACAAGCCGTAATGTTTTTAAAAGAATATAAATACCGTATACTCTTTTATGTATTTTGGTATTGAAAATGGTTTTTATAATGGATTTTTTATGTCAATATATTTAAGTGATATATTGTTATTGAAATGTGGAAATGTTTTCTTTCCTTTATATTTGTTTTATGCCTTATGATTTTATAATGTTACTTGGACATTTGATGGGTGGTTACATGATAAACCAAATGACGGGTGGTGCCGTGAATACCAGGACGAGTGGTTATGTTATAACCTCCAATGCATTGGGTATGGAAGTCGGCCGTATAGATTTTCCATTTAGTGATATTTGTGGTAGTCGACTGTATGGTTATTCCATTTAAGTATTATTATGTCCCATGTTACCTTTATATGTTATGTGTTCTTTATATGGGTTTTATGGTAATCTTTTAGTTACAAAAGGGAAAGTAATGATCTTTTATTTAGTGAAGAGTATTTAATACTTCATAAAGGTGAAAAGTATTATGTGTGATAATGTATTCATGGTTTACCAGTTTTTTTGAGAAACTAACAGTTTTCCTACTATGTGTATCCCCTACTGAGCTTTTTATGCTCATCCCAAGTTTTGGAAATGTTTTTCACGGGACATAATGTGGAATAGGGTCAGGGATGGGATCAAGGAAAATTCATGATGTCTTAAACATGGAATTAGACATGAATCTTTTTTTTCAAGAGTTTATGTTTTGTAAAAAAATGGAAACTGTGTAGAAGTTTCTACTTTGTAATCTTTTGAGATGTAATAGTTATGTCTTAATTCTCTAAAACTCTAAAACTGAAATGATCCTCAATGTGAATTATTCATTTAATTCTATTTTATTTAATGTTTAAGGACGAGTACTTATATTAAAATATATCTGTTATCCTTCATCTATGTTTAATAATAGTCCCCTCAATTAAATATTGATATATAATTGGATACTAATGAATTTTAATGAAAAAATATGCGGCACTCGTCATCAATAGCAATGAAAATTTGAGGTTCTAGAAGAAGGGGATTATAATAACATTTCATGCATTGGTATATGTCTCCTATAACACATAATATAAAGTTATAGGATAAATACTTCAGTGATAAAACATATGGGAGGATAAATGATGTTTTGAAGGAATGAAAAAATGAATTTGTAAACGTATTTGAGGTTAGGGATAATATATTTTTCCCATTTAGTGACAAAACATGATTTGTGGATCCCATCTATGCTTAGGGAACTATCAATATCCAAAAATTTTATCTCTATTAAAATGTCATCACTAGTGTAAAATATGTTAATATTTAAACCCATACATTTAATATAAAATATTATACAATAATATAGGATTATTAATTATATAACATAATATTCTATTCTATAATAATATAGGTTTAGTATCTTTTGATGCATTGATAAATAATAAATGTCTTCCTAAATGAAAAACATCATCTCCAAATTTTTTCAAAATAATTTGAACCCATCTTTGAAATAATATACTTCATATTTTTCTTCCTAATTTGTGGAATGGAATCATAATAATGGGTGATCTAATATTCACTATATTGGAATAAAATATTCATATCTATGATCACAGAAGAATAACATTAGAATAAGTGTACGAGAACATGATCATAACATTTGAAATTCATACCCTTCATATAAAAGATAATAATTAGGAGTTACAAGATAAATATTGGTATTTCTTAATTATATAATCATCAAAGAAAAAAGGAACATAATCCTCGGTAACATAACCTTGTCAAAAAACATAGATTATTTTGAATACAAATAAAAAATGTAATAATTCTCTTTGTTGTAAAGGCTTTCTTATAATAGTTTCATAATAGATTATTTTCACATCCAAAATATTCAAGTAGTTAAGGTGACCTTTGAAGACTATCATGGTGGAAAGAGTCCCTTATAAAACAATCATCAAAAACCAATCTAGTCCTAGTTATCATAATATATATATATATATATCATTTCCAAATGAATAATATTGAAATATAATTCTAGGACCTCACACACCACAATAGAAATCATACATTTTTATTCTAGAAGGTCATAAAACATTCATCATATCATAACCTATGAAGATTCTTGGGTTTAATAATCATTTCATTATAAAACCAATGTATGAGACATGGGTTTCGTAATAATATTTTAATCATTAACATAAACCATCATGAGAAAGAATAGTTTTTGAACCCATTGAAAATATCCCCCTTAATTTATAAGTAAATTAATGGTTTTATATTTTTTATGAATATAAATACCATCAATATATAATTAAAAATTTATTAGTAATGAACATTTTCTACATTGAAAATATATTTTAAAAAACTATAAATTAAAAAATTATTATGAAAAATATTTTTATTTGAAATTTCCATGAAATATTTTAAAATAATCGATATAGTATTGATCATCCATAATGGTGGAAAATTCTATACTAGTTTAATATGTAAAAATAAATCATTCTATAAATTTTTTAATATATATAAAAAACTCTCTTAAAAAAAGGTGTGAAGAATAAATTTATAAAAAATTCTAAAAAATTAAAATTTGGCTAAAAAAAATTAAAAATTATTAGATAATATTGAAAACCATTATTAAATCATTTCTATAATATATTGTCATTGATGGAAAAAATCTACTAAAAAGTTAAATAAAGTATATTTTCCATAGAAACAAAGTTTTTGGTTGTTGACTACATAAGATGATGAAAATATAATTAAAAAAATATTTTAATTAAATATCCCAATTAGAGAAAAATAAATTAATGTTAATATTGAGAGCTATATCATAATATTTTATCATGGGAGACATAATATTAAACAATTCAAATAAACACAGTGTTTGTGATATAAAAGCCTTACTCCATTAGTAACATTTAGATTTTACCCCTATGAAATAAATAACCATAGACGAATTTGTAAATAATAAGACCCTTTATAATAATAATCATAAATTACTTTAATGGGATTTATATATACCATATAAAATAAATAATTGGTGAATATGACGTATGTTTCATGGAAATAAAAGTGGGAATAAAATATGATACCTTTGGTTTGACTTCCGTGTTACAAGGTCTAATATCCTGCATAATAAATATATATTTATTATAAATATATTAATGAACTATAATAATATATATCATGTCATATATTATTTATTTATAAAATATTATTCCCCGATTATTAAGAATACTTTATTAAAATCTTTGTTACATGGGATATCTAAATCATTTGTATTATATGTTTGGTTTGGTAGTTTTGGTATTTGTACATTATTTATTGTTCCTTAATATATGTAAGTAAATTTAATCATGATATAATTTTCATATATATATACTCTATACATATTTATAATCATTTATAAAATATAGATATAGAAAAATAAATTGCACTGTTCTCGGAGATGGTAGACTGTCCATATACATTAACACTATTTTCATATTTCAATATATTAAATGAAAGAGGTATAATAATAATTCAACATAAAATAATCATTATTATATCATTAAAATCCGTCATTTTAATTAAAACAATTCTTAATATCATAAATGTAAAATAGAAGTGAAAAAAATCACATTGTTTCAAAGAGGTGGTAGTCCATACGTAGTCATGAGAAATATGAGTGTTTTCCACTAGATTATATGGTAAAATGGTAGATGTGATATTATAATTCCTAATTTTTAATTAATTCATATTTATCATATAATAACATATAACAAATAATAAAATCTGTAAATGAAATATGGTGGCAAAAAATGAATTGTATGGATACAAGGTGATTGTAATCCATACTTATGCACGAGTGATACTTCCACGTCACATTTGTTGGAAAATAAGATGGATAATGATTATATAATAAACATAAATAAATTTCATAATATAATGGATAATTAATTTATTATTTTATGAAAATAACACATTTTTATGTGGTAATGAACATGTATAAAAGAAAGTGGTCGGTTAATTCCATTACCACATCTCTGAAATAATATATTTAAATACCATCTTAAGGGTTTCAGGGTTGGTATTTTTGGAATAAATATTCATATATAATGACTATAATTAATTTAGTGAGGGATTATGGTAGGTAATTACCAATCTACATGGTTAAATGTGGTTTGAATAAGAGAAAAGTGGGGTGACTTTTATAACTGCGGTGTGGGAATCTTTTTTATTTTATTAAAAGGTTCAATTGTTATAATGGATTTATAAATAAAAATGTTTAATATGGTAATATATTTTAGGATAATTGATTAAGGGGTTAAAATAATATCATCTAATAAAATTTTTATAGGATTTGGTCTTTGTTTAAAACATATCCTTTGGTTTAACCTTGTAGTTAAACTATTTTTTCATCAACTGTGATAAAATATTTTTCACCCGTAATGGGTTATAATTTTTAATATACGGTATATATTAGATCATAAATGGATATGGGATTATATTTTTTATGGGTAGTTTTATTTTAATCGGTATATTTTTTATTTAACCTTTTAGTAAACCCATTTTATCCTTAATTGTGGTAACATATGTTTCCCTCTTAAGAGGATATAATATTAATTATAAGGTAAATGGCGACTCATAAATAGGATGTGATGAAATTTTCAAACATATATTTCCCCCTTTTTCCCCTTTTATGTTTTTAATTAATTTTCAATTACATAATAAAACATTAATTTTATGGATTATTATTAAGTAAATGATGATACTATTAATTTAATTTGACATAAAAGACATAAATTCAATGTTTAAATATGAATATAATGTTTCAAAATTAACACTAATATGTCAATTTAATATATAAAATTAAAACAACAGAAAAACTCCCTCAAATTAAAAAACTGTTATAATTTGTAATATCATTTATTTTATTTTTTCATTAATTAAATAACTATTGTTTCATTGATGTGTAACTATTCATTGTAATTATTTAAAACAAAAAATTTATAAATAAATTATAATCATTAAAATATTTTTATTAGTCTCAAAATATCAATTTATATTATTTCCCAAATTTTCACCAATGTGAACAAATATGATATCTAAAACTATGGGGGCGGAATTTTTTAATTTTCATTGACATCAACATTATATAATTCAATTTCAAATAAAAAAAATCCCTTTAACAATTAAAATTATTCCCTAAAGTGATATGGTTATAATTAAATTAATAAAATAATATTTAATACCAAATATTATGACCTTATCACCAAGGTTTAACCTACATTAACAATATTTACCATTTTTGAGGTGATGGGTTTTTCCAAAAATTACAATTGATATGGAAGAAAAAAGGGGTTTTTTTATGATTTGGACATCCAAAATCCATATATGGATAAACATTTTTTGATTAATTTATAAAAGTGTAATAAATTATTTTCTAAATAAATCCACAAAAATTAATAATAACATGTGTTTAGACAAATACTTTATTGTATAATTTTTTAGTTAAATGAAATTATTATATTAATTCAAAATAACATATATTTATATATATATTATTTATAATATAATATAACGAATTTTATAGCAAAATAATTTTCAAACCCAATGGGTCTTTGTAAATGATTAAAACAAAAATGCATTTTTTCATTACAAACAAGTATTTACACTATTCACTGGATAATCAATAATCTCATAAAAAATAGAAAATTGGTACGAAATATAATATATATATGATGATTTAAGAAAAAGTATTATTTTCTAGAAATTAATTTTTTATATTTCCCAAAAAAAGAAAATACATTCTCACAATGAGATATAAAATTATGTTTTTAAGAAAACGTACTTCTATATAATAAAATATAATTACTGAACCATTTGTAATTATTTCATAAGAATTAATAAATGTATTTGTGTTGATTAAATCATTTTTATATTTATCATAATTGGGATTATATGATTTATACACACCAATTCAATATCTAGTTTATAATGTTCATATAACAATATTTTGTGGGTTGATTAAGTTCAACGTTATGTGTTGTGTATGCTATTGAACCTAATTCTATTCATATAAAATAAAAGGGTGTTAAATGTGAAATTATATTTCATTTCTTCATAATGATTGGGTCCCAATTTTTTTTTTCAACCTATTCCTAATATATTTGTTCTCTACGCTTCTTTCAATAATGGGATTCCAATGGAGCCCCATGAATACTTGAGTGAGTAGTATTACTATAAGAAAACATGAATAAATCATGGTGTTGATAACAAAAAACTATGAATTTCCCAGAATGAGATTTAAAAAAATAAAATATGGTTATATTGGTTCTCTTAGAATGACCATATATATAAGGACGATAAGTAGTTCTTGAATCATTACTATGTATCAAAAGCTTTCTAAAGACATTTTTAGAACATTTAGGTATACCAAAACCCCAATTAGATATAATAGAATGTGGTAATATAGGAAAATATACTACTTAATTAATACATTTAATTATATAAAGATGAAGATATAAATCATATATAGTGGTCCTGAAGTTTGGTGACATCATAATACGGTCGAATGCAACCAAAATTACATTATTGCCTTTAGATGTTTTAGGGAGTCCAATGTAAAAAATATATAGTGATTTCTACTAATTCTATTAGGGTATAGTTAATGGTTGTAACATCCCATTCAAATTTAATCTCTTATAGTTAATATTCTATATAACCAACTAATATGATATATATTCTGCAATTTCTTTATTCATTTCATTCCACAAGAAATAGTCATTCAGGGAACTATACATCATTGTACATCAATAATGAATAGATAATGATTAACTATGAGCCTTATAAAACATCTCCTTTTTCAAATCTTGTATTGATAGTACACATACATGGTTCATAAAAATTATCAATCCCTCAAAATCAAGGATTAACTCATGATTTATTTTGACTTTATTATATAGTTCTAGGTATTCCATATACATCTCTTAAATCCTCATGTGGATTGATGAATTCAAACATATTATAGATAGGTGGTAATTCAACTATTTCTTCTGGATTTCAAGATCATTCCTTTAAAAAAGGAAATAATTGTTTTTTTCTTCATAATATAATCTTGAATGTTCCTTTTAGCTTATATAATCATCCACCTAGTTTAGATTCCCATTGAGGTAATGTATTGAAAAATCCTAATAATTAATCATCTATAACCATATTCACATTTTAATATTAATCTATTTTTATGTGAGAATATAAATTGGTCTTTTGTGATAGGTATATATGTCTTGCCTTTCTTTATAATGATAATTCACATATATCCTTAAATAAAAAATTACCTTGGGTATCTCTGAATCAATATATCAGTAATTTTTCTCATGAACCTTCAATTTTATTTTGGCATTAACTACCACCATATAATTAATTATAAGAACCCATCTCATTCCATTTTTTATGCTTCTTAATAAATAAAAAACCATTCTACACTATTGGTTAACAGAAGCACTTATACAATCTCTCACCTTATCTTCAAATCCATAAAATATTTTTTTCATTCATCAGTCATATTTATCATGGACCCATTATAAGTTATTGTGTTAAACATATTTGAAAAATATGATAAATTCTTCAAAAATCTTCAATCATGTCTGACCAGACATAGAAAACTATGCATCATAGTCATATAGTTTGGTTTATGACAATGATGACTAACATACATCATTGATATGAACACCGATATACCCTCAATTGAGATTATGTGACCTAAAAAAGAAACATTCTAAATATAAAATTCTCACATTTTAAATTTATCATTCAAATTATTCTTCCCATAGGTCTTAAAAAACTCCAATGGTCATCATTCAATTAAATTACCTATGAATATATAAGAATATCATCTATGAATTCTATAACAAACTGATCATGTGAATCTCTAAATACTCTATTCAATAAATATGTGATGACATCTAGGGAATTAATATGAACAAAGGAAATAATTATAAAATCATATGATTTGTACATTATATGAAAATAAATCAATGAATATCATTTATCATGAACCTCAAATTATGGTATCTTTTTTTTAAAGAGGTGGTGCCTCAGTTAAAGACCAAGGCACAATTTATATCATAATAGAAAAAAAGTAGTTACAAAAGTCTAAAAGGCGGAATCTTATTACAGTCCTTATTGAAGAAAATGAGCGAGACATCAGGCAGATCATCTAACAAGGTAATGTCCCGATTGAACCTCTTGTTGGCGAGACTATCTGCAACCATGTTCGCTTTGCGGAACACATGAGTGGAAATGTAGCTGAGATTCTTGAGCGAAGCAAGAAATTTCATCCATCGAGAGGTGAGCGACCAAGCAAGGTGCACAACTCCCTTCCAGATAGCTTGGACGACAGTGGTTGAATCACATTCAAACCACAGGTTAGTCCAACCCTTCTGCATGGCGAAGTCCACTGCATAAATGACTCCCAACATTTCTGCTTCCAAAGCCGAGGCCATGTCACATCCACCGAAGAAGAAGCCAATGCATCTGCCAGAAGAATCTCTGAAGATAGTACCATATCCTGCCGGACCTGGGTTACCTCTAGAAGTGCCATCAACATTCACTTTGATCCATCCTAGAAACAGGGTTTTCCAGAAGACCACAAAGGTTCGTCGGGGTAGCCCATAAAAAGAACCTGAAATGCGAAGACGTCGGAGGATCACAAAATCTCCAACAGAGTTGTCACAAAGATCCTTCTAAAGAGATTCAGCATCCTTAATGGCAATGAGAATGCATGTTTTACCTACATTGAGATTGATCAAGCCATTATTATGAATAAAATTATTTCTGTCATACCAGATCACATGTAGAAGCTCAGTCACCACATCCAGAAAAAGATTCTTGATTTTCTTAGAAGATTCCCAGGTCACATAGTGTTGAAGTTGAGAGATGATAAAAGTAAGGAGAGACCATATGCAGCCAAAAATGTCAGAAATGTGATTCCAAAGAGCTTCAGCTGTAGCACAAGATAAGAACAAATGATTAGCATCCTCCCGGTGTTGATTGTACAGATGACATCTAGAGAAAAGATAAATCCCAAAATATTGGAGACACACATCAGTAGGGACCCTATTATGAGCCACACTTCAGATGAGAGTAAGACGCGAGGGTTTGATCCAAGGTTTGTTAAAATCTTTCAACCAGATAAAGTTAGAAGTAGAACTACAAAATTTGTTTTTGTAGAAACTTTTAGAATCTAGGACCCCATTGAAGGCATGTTCCCAGACAAGGAAATCATTAATGTCAGAAAAATGATAATTGTCAATGACGTGACTGATTTGGTTTGGAAGGATGATGTAACGAGAGTTAACAACCTCACGAATCGTGGAGGTGGGGTTCTCAGGACTAGTGGCGGACGATATCATAGAGATTAAGGGGACACCAGTCCAGTTTTCCACCTATAAATTCATAGATGATTCAGCACTAACCACCCATCTAGCGTTGTTCATGATTTTAAGGAAAGACTATCTAATGGAAGGCCAAATGGAAGAAGTGATGTAACCCAAGTTACCATTCCAAAGCTTAGTAACAAACCTTTTCTTGAGGAATACCAAGGAGTCATAATTTATATCTATCAGATTCCAAGTCATTCTAGCTTGAATAGATTCATTGAAAAGCATAAGATTCTTGATGCCAAGACCACCCCTATCCAGGGATTTACAACAAGTGACCCATGGTATGGTGAAAAGTTTTCTTTCAATCATACTACCAGTCCAGACAAAATGTTTAATGCAAGTTTTGATTCTTTGAAGAAGATTGGTGGGCCAGCTATAGACTATCATCGAGTAAACCATCTTGGAAACAATTGTAGACTTAACAAGACAGATCCTTCCAGCCATAGAAAGAGATTTAACTTTCCAAGAAGATAGTTGATTGACAATTTGGTCCACAGTGATGTAGAAATATCTCAATTTTGTCTCCCCCAAAAGATAGGAACCCCCAAATAAGTGAAAGGGAAAGAACCTTCTTTAATTCCAAAGTAATCAATGATGTGAATTTTTCTGTTGGAGGCAAAGTTTTTCCCAAAGAAAACAAAGGATTTGTTCCAACTTATCGCTTATCCCGAAATATCTTCATAATGAACCAGGGCACTTTTGAGGTTTTTAATGTTCCTTTTATCTCCCTTAATGAATAAAATTATATCATCATCATATAGATGATGTGTGGGAACGTTTAAGTTTCTAGCAGCCTGAATGGGATTGATTTTCTTTTTATTCACAAGGCTCGTAAGAAGTCTACTTAAGTAATCCTCAGCAATAGCGAAAAGAATGGCTGAAATGGGATCACCTTTCCTAACACCCTTGGTACATTTGAAAAAACCTTTAGGGGACCCATTGACCAGCACAGACATGGAAGCCGAATTGAATAAGGTGCGGATCATGGTAATAAAAGAGTCATTAAACCCAAAGTTTTTAAGAACCTTAAAAATAAAATTTCAGTCCATAGTGTCAAAATCTTTCCTGATGTCTAACTTAATGGCCACACTGCCTCCTCTAGTGACTTTATTCAGCATATTAGTATATTCCGAGGCAAGGCAGATACAATCTTGAATGGTTCTTCCTTTGATGAAGCCAAATTGGATCCAAGAAACAATTTTATTAGTGATGGAGTTGAGTATGTTAGCAATAAGTTTTGTGATAATTTTATAGATGGTGTTGATGAGAGAAATAGGTCATAAAAGATGAATCTCAGCAGCATTATCCACTTTAGGAATAAGAGTGAGGAATTGAGCATTTATCCCATGAGGAAAAACACCATTGGAGAAAAAAATATTTGACCAGTTTACAAACATCTATATGGATGAGATCCCAGTATTGCTGAAAGAAACCATTGTTGAACCCATCCGGCCCTAGTGCACTGTCAGGGTTGAGGTATAAAACAGTGTCTCTGATTTCATATTCCATAGGTATGCTTAATAAGCGATCATTTTCTTCAATAGTGACCATATTGGGAATGATGTTAGGGAGGAGATCATTACTATCCTCTGGACCATTAAACAGATTATGGAAGTAACTAACAACATGATTTGCAATGGCATCCTTAGTGTCAAGAAGAGTGTCTTCAACTTTAAGAAAGGCAAGGGGCCTACAGATTTTCCTGATTCGTTGAATAGAATTATGAAATTTAGTATTTATATCACCATTTGAAATCCATTTAGTTTTATTAGGACATTATCACAAATAAAAAATATAGAAAACCATGAGAAATAATATTTTATCATCATATTAGAGGATTTAATATTAACTCATCATATAATAATTGAGGTGGCTCATTGATGCCCTTGGAAAATTCATCAGATATTAAATATTTCGTAGATGTAGAGTGAAATATTACTTTAGATGTTATAGGGTAGATTATAAATTTACCTTTCATAACTTCATTATCAATGTCTACATTAACCCTAGTGATTGAATGAGACAACCCTTTCTATCTCGGGTTAATATGTTTGTGACCGTCTTCATCATCACTAATCATTAGGTTTGAGCACTGGTCATCATAATTATTATAATCCTTTCACAAAAATCATTTGAGTGTAGGAGGGGCATTTGATGTTTTTTCCCACTATAATTGGATAACTTATTCCCATCACATCAAAATTTAACTTTTGTATGACCTTCATACAATATATAAAACATATAACAATACCTATAAGTCTATTGGCATTATATTTACTTCTACACATCAATCATAATGGAAATATCATCATATTTTCTCCATTTTTTGTAGACTTTCTTTTTAATTCCATCATTTTTTATCAAAACTATGATATGTATAAGTAAATTCAATATCAATTTTCACATTTATAAAATATAAAATAATATATTCATATCTACTAAATTATTATGTGGATAAGTCCCTTTTACGGATCTATTTTATTCCATTGAAGAATCGATCAACCATATTTTTAGTTTAGATGATAATATTAGAGGTGTACCTCACATGTCTTTTAAAATTATCCTTAGATACAAAAATGGATAGATCATTCATCGCCATTAGGTAATGGAATTCGTTCTTTATTATCAAATGAATTACATGAGGAATTTACTTATAGAAAGATATTATTGTACACTCATCCCTCTATATGGAGTCAATTTCTTCTATTTTCCTCATGTTCTTGTTAAGATACCATCATTGATATTTTTCTCCTTAAAAATTTTAAAAACACTAGATAACCATTTTCTTATCCAAACATCAAAGAATGGAAATATCATTTATATGGTACAAATCTACTATTCAGCTATTATTACATCAAAATTAATTATAAAAGATTATTGGTATTCCTCATGAATGAATCAATAGTACATTTTTCCCTCCTTTCCTCATTTGGAAGGTAAAAAAGATTCATATCTAAGGAACTCTGTGTGAGGAATGAAATTAATATTTTCAATCTATATCCCATTACATTTGATTACTCATGAGAAAAATAATTCCATTTTCAATCTTATTCAATGATAACTATATTCCTTTTGGTTCAATCCATCGACATAAATCGAAGAACATAATTTGAGAAAAAATAATCAATATAGGAAACTAAATAATATAGAAAAATGATTTATTGCATGTATAAATGATGAAATCTTCTTTCAATTCAATGAAACCATAGATTAAACCTAATAAAACCATGATCATTATCTAAAAATTGGGATATTATTCTTTACATAGACTTATCCATTGTGTTTTCACTAATTTATTCTCACATTAGTTTACAATGATCATTTGATTCATTCATTGATACTAACATTAATGACCCGTATATTTTATACCTCTATATTAGATATTATTATATGGATATTTGTAATATAACATAAAAATCCATTTGATAATCATGTACTTATATTATCATTGGAAACATTTATGCATAAACATTTGGTTTATAAAATAAGTACATCACTACCCAAATAGTTCTTCAAAACGATCACCTTTTGTAGAAATGTCATACATAATGTCATTATTTATAACATGGGGAATGCAAACATAAGAAAGTGTTTACATAGATTCTTATTAAGGGAAATCAGGAGAGATTTAAATGATCACTTGATTATAACTTGAGAAAAAGTGTATAAAAACATGAGAAAATGGAAATTCAAACCCTACATATCATATATAAAAATATTTACTTAGGGAATAAATTTGTTTAGTTCATAACACATGAATCACAAATGAATCAAAGAACAATATCCTTGGGATGATAAAATTAATATAAGATATAGATTTCTTGTATAGACATTATCGTAAAGAGTCATTTCCATATTATTCAAGGATATCGTTCTAGACAATAATTTTGGATTGTGTTCATTACCATTTCAATAATAGTAGTTAATGTTAAATCCCAATACTATTATAGTAGACATAGTCCCTTACGTAACTGTGTTCACTCCCCATTATATTCCATTTTATCACATTAGATATTGATATTTACCCAATGAATTAGAGGACTACATAAATTTGGGTACTTTAATCACATAATTAAAATCATAAATATGGGTTCCATGAGATTATAAGGAAGTCATGATATTAGAAATTATTAAAATATATGATTATTATAATCATTTCATCACTGCATAACCCACATAAATGTATCTTCTATCATAAGAATATTTTCATTACAATAATGATCCATCTAAATAATAAATAATTATTTCACCATGGGGTGATATCCTTGGTCTAACATAAAAATATATTGGGTAGTTTTCTTTGATGTATATAAATTCCATCACAATATCATTATAGCATTCATGAAGAAAATCAAATTTCCACTTTAAGAATCACATTAACAAATTATTGATTCAAAATTTATTATGAAAGATTAACTTCTTAGAAAATATAATTGGAAACATATAATGTATTATATATAATATTGAAATGTCATGATGGTTGTAAATTCCATTCATGCCATATAATTTAAATGAATACATTCCTGTCACGATTTTTAAAAAGTAAAAATCTCAATCATTAATAAAATGAAAAGAATGTATCTTTTCAAACATTTTAAATACATTTAAAAATGTTTAAAAATAAATTTAAAATTTAAAAATATAATATTATAAACCCTCCTTTAATATTTTAGAAAATATTGTTATGAAGAAAAATTATACTTGATCAAAGAAGGGATTAATAAAAACATTCTTTAAAACATTATTTCCAAATAATTATGTACTTATAGAGAAAAATGTGAAACAAAAAATTGAATTTAAAAGAAATAACTAATGGGGATCAAATATAGGATTATCTATAGAGGAATATCTTATTATACCATCATTGGAATCTTATTCATAGTCAATCCTGAAAAATAATGAGATTCCAAAAGAAATCTGATAATGCTTTGGTAACATTTAAATTACGAGGTTCATTAAAAAAATAACATTAAATGGGTATTTACACCCCCATGATATTCATTCTATTAATTATAAAATAATATAATGGGATTTATATGTCCTAGATAAAATAAATAAGTGGTGAATATGTAGGGTGTCTCTCGTAAATAAATGTATAATAAAAATATCTTACTATAGGTGTGACTTCATTTTAACCTATTTGAACCTCATTTATAAAAAATATGTATTTATTTTACACACACTTGAGAAACATAATCATATAAATAATAACTTAAATTATTTAATTATATCCTTTTTCAATCGTTTATTATCAATTCTTTATTAAAATCACTTTATATGGTGGTATCTCCATTATTTTTCATGTTTGTTTTTGTTTATCAGTTACAGTTATTATAAAATGATCAGGATACCATATATCTATACTATTAATAATGAAAAAAATTTCTTATATAGCCATTATATATATATTTATAATCATTCATGAAACATATAAATATTAAAATTTATTGTATCATTCATGGAGAAGGTAGGGCATACGTTCCCCTGAATGATTTTTTCACTTTTCAATAGATGGGAAAAGAGAAATATAATAAATAAATAACCTTTCAAGAATCATTAATATATCATATAAATCATTCTTATTAATTATATAAACCATTACTTTTATCCATGAAAAATTGAAATAAATAATAAATCACATCGCTTTGTGGGGGTGAAACTCCACACAAACGCATGAGTGAAATTATTATTTTCATATGAATTAAAATGTAAGAAGGTTTATGTAATATTATAATTCAAGTAGTAAATTTATTTTATAATTTTAATATATAATATTTTAAATATATCATAATAACCTTCCATGAAATATGTGTTTCGAAAATTACTTATATATTTATATTAAATCAGTAAGATAGTTTACACTCGATTCATACTTACAGTTCCCATTTGACAGAATAGATGGTGGATAATGGTGACTTAATTATCATAATAAAACATATAAATATTTTTATAGTAAATTTATTAATTTATGATAAATACCATAGATATACACATCATAAAAATGAAGGAATAAAGAAATTTAATGGTTACTGGGATTTCTTCTTCATTGAAATAACACATATTCAATTCCAATTAGAGATCCTAGGGTTGAGAAATTTGGAATAAAAACACCTATATAATCTATATAATTAATTTAGGAGGGTATTTTTATAGGGTTTGGTTGAGCTAGAATGATAAATATGGTGGGAAGATGTTAGAACCCGTGATTTTAGAATGGGTAAAAACCCAAACTTATTTAAAATTTTGACTTGTTTTTGAGAAAATTAGGAAAATATGGAAAGTTATGGAAATTTATATATTACACTCTGTGTACTCCAAAGTACACTCAATGTGTGGGTAAGACATGTACTATCCGTGTTCTGACCAAGTACATGGTGTGTGGTGATCATGTAATAATTTTCAACTACATAGCGTGTAGTGTTACATTACACCCTGTGTATATTCCTTCTTCCTACTGTCTAGATATTTTCCATGTGTTGACCCATGTGGCGATTCCAACCTGTTTTTAAACTTCAAATTATGTCGGAGTATGAAAAGAGTGACTACATTATGGGTAATACTTCATACACATCATGTACTTTTTTTATTCGTTTATACGAGAGGGTGTCACTTCTAATTTCAGAAAACATCTTATTTCTCCCTTTTTTCAGAAACTCTCTATTCTGAAATCCCAAAGAACATATATTATCCAAGAATAATCATCCTAAATCCATTCTTCAATCCATTGATGGATGCAGAATCACATCGGGAAGGGTAAACCAACACACCCTATTTCATCCAAGTTTCATGGCCTCACACACTGCAGAATCAATCCGAGCATAATTTCTGGTGATTTAAAGGAAACATATATCTATAATGATTGGCTTCAAATTGGAACTCAATATAGGACGTGATTACATCTAAATTTCTATAGTAGGTGGATCATACCTTCTTTCGTGTTTTTGTGGTCATTTGTGGGTTTTAGTATTTTTTTGTGATGTAGGGTATTGAGCGAGACCCTTGTTTAATTATATTGAAAAGACTGTATGAATTTTGGGATGTCGTTGGGTATTCTCTTATCCTGTTATGATTGAGTGAGGCCCGGTTAGAGGATTCTTCTCATTTGGATTTTTTTGGGGAGCCAAAATTGTTATAAATGAATTGATGTGAATCAAAATATTAACCTTTAATTTTTAAGGATGATTAAATTTATTTGAGGTTTTCTAGCACTCGGGGCTATTATTAGAAAACAAATTTGTAGTGAAATTCATCTTTTTAGTTTTTTTCCTATTTAAAGTATTTCTATTTACTATATGTATATGTGATGTGTGATATTTCATATTCTTGAACCTTCAAGATGTGTTCAGCAAGGCCTTGGTATAGTTGAGTGATACTGATCATAGGTTGTCCATGGCCTAAATTACATTGGGTGGTTATGACCATGGGATTGGGAATAATGGACATTGACATGAGGCAGTGGGAATGTATAGCTATGCGTGAACCAGGTTACCTGGTTGGTGAGGCCATCAGACTGGAGAGACATGTTTATAGGGAAACGAGGTGTCAGAGATTCTGTGGCTTGGGAACATATTTTGGTGATTACCTCTCTCCTAGATCATTAAGTAGTGTGCACCCATATAGACTCCTTGACGAGGTGGGTTTGATCATTCCTTGGGTAGAGACCCCCGATAGTTACTGTTAGGTACAATTTGTTTGGGGGTTGTTTTCCATAAGAAGCCACGTGGATGATAAAGATCCTTCAGGGGATAACATTGAGGCTATCGGGTTGGGGATAGAGGGTGGCCATGATTTATAGGTATACGTCATTGTCCCTATGGTTACTAATTTGAGGGAAAATATTATTGTCCATTTGGTTATTGATTTGAGGGCAGACATCTATGTCCCTCCGGTTCCTATTTGAGGATAGGCATCGTAGCTCATATAGTTGTTGTTATATAGGAAGGTGTGGGCTTTGGAACTGGGTTATTATTCTTTGGGTGTGTCATTGAGACATCAGTACATGATACCTGAGGTGTCAGGAGGCACATGGTTCCATGATACATGATAGAGATTCTAGAGCTGGATGAAGCAGGTGAGACTCTATGGTGGTTGCTAAGCACCATTGGAGTTTATTTTTATTTGTGCGTCATAGATTTTACTACATTCCTTATAAATCTATACTTACTTAAACACTTATATTGCACACACAATTGGGTGGAATCCTATTGAAATTTATCTCACACCATACACCGAACATTCGGGACACGTGTAGACATTATGAACATCCGTTCAAGAAAATGGAAAACCTCAGAAGCTGGACCATAGTGATGATTGACATGGAGACTGGCATGGGCCTTGAGGTCAAGCCTAGAATAATTTTAATTTTTTTCTTTCTTTACTATACTAGCATGCTTACCTAGTTTATTATAACTACTTTAGTTTATCCATTGGCACCCCCATTATATATTGACATGTTATGGATTGATGACTTGTCTTTTCTAGTAGTTGATACAAGTTGTGTCAGCATTCTGTTGTGTTTACATTCTGCTGCATCTTTTTTTTATTGCTTCCATTGTTTATTTGATATTGTTGTACTTTCTCTATACGGGTTTGGTTTGAGTCTTTAGTGTTTGTTATTTTATATTACACTCAGAAGAGTACCTTTATTATCCTCTGAGAGGGTATAGCCTCCACACTATACCTGTTTAAACCCTCGCTACTTGATAGAAGCCTTTGGCATTCGGGGAGGTGCACCTAAGGTAGTAACACCCTATCAATTTAGCTCTTTTCTGGTGGTTGTTCGGGTCTGGGACGTTTCTAAGTGGAATCATAGGAGGTTGTTCATGACAAGGATTTAGTAGAATTGTTTTGATGGATACAAATGAGATTGATAATTATCTTTTTATCTCAACATGTTTACTATTGGTGAAATGGTAGACTAGAGATAGGTTGTTGTTGGAAATCGGTTTCATGCTTATGCGTGGGAGCCTGCAGCCCCAGGTATGAGGGATAGACCGTGTGGCCTTGGATGGGGATTTTTGTTTTAATTTTTCTCAGATTATAGTTCATATTATTTCCACTTCAGTGTCTCTAGTGGTGTGTGTTGTTATTGATTATGATATGTGACCTTTACCACATGCGAGAAGGGAGAATTAGACCTTGGATCGGTATAGGAAAGAATGGTTATTTGTTTTTTTGTAGGAACATTTATAGGGTATTTCAATTTCATAACTACACGTATGCTTTTTTATGTGATAATACCATGTAAATAATATCAATTTCCATGCTATAGATGTTTTTGAAATGTGAATGGTGAAAATCCAGATAGAATTTCTTGATGATTTCATTGTAATTTTTCTATGCTTTATACATATTGTATAATTATATGTGAAAGTTTATTTGGGTATAGATATTTAATGAGAATGTAGGTATTATGGTTGAGGTTATTTTGATCATCAGGATTGGGTGACCTGGTCGTCGGTTTGAGGATACATTGGTTGTCACAAAGGGCATGGCCCGAGGTACTTTTGATGCATGGCTCTATTGATGGTGGTTAAGGGGGCCTTGAGGTTGGGAAGTCATGGCCATGGGTTGTGATAAGGGAGAGTAAGGGTATTTGTAATATGCTTCCTCATTACTACTTTCCTTATCTGAGTTGAATATACTGTATATATATATGGGTTGTTCGACCATTTATGGTATTCAACGGGTTCCTTATGGACGACTTAGACGGAGTGTCAGGCGGGAGATGGTACAGTGCCACAGGAGCAGGATCAATTTTAGGATTCTGTGCAGGCAAAGCATGAGCCACATGTATATTTTCAGGTACATTATAATTTTTAGGATCCAGTAAAGGTAGGAAAACAACAGGGTTTGACAGTATTTGGGTTGTGGCTCGACGAGCAGCTCCGAATTATCCTAGTACGTGTCTGGAAGGGGATCAATAGAGGTGCACAATGTATATAGCCATCTATGGAATATAAGATGTGGGTGTTCTAGTGGAATCAACCACCACTTTTTTAGGGATACTGTGGTACAAAAGTGAATGAGAACTAGATAAAGATCATGCAGATGATCTTCGAGCAGCTCACCTTGGTAGATGGTGAAGCTAGATACGAACATGATGAGAGGATCGACGAAGCATTGGTTGGATGGGCAGGTTCAAGCTCACAGACACAATAGAATGTAATGTAAGGACATTGAGGATATGTTCTTTGATCACTTTAACATAGAGACACTGAGGTAAGAGATAGCTCGAGAGTTCATGATCCTTTATCATAGAGAGCTGACCATCCATAACTATGCATCAAATTTTACTGAGTTTCCTCACATTGCACTTTGTGTGGTATGTGATGAATCGACAATGGTGAGGTGCTTCGAGGATGACTTTTGAAGCACCACTCAGATCCAAGTAAATATATTATAGCTAGGTTCGTTCATAGAGGCAATGAATCAAGTGCTCATAGCGGAGGGAAACAAGAAAGAGAGGTCTCACATATGTCCTATGACGGCTTCAGGTGAAGTATCAGATAGCTTGAAACGAGGTAGTGATGAGTTATAGTATGGTATCTTGGATAGGGACTTTGAATGACTAACTAGTAGTAGTTGATGAATGGTTTTTTGCAGTGGGGACAACCAGGACATGTACGCACTCAGTGTAATAGGCATTTATATTTGTGAAGGGATTGTGGATAGGTAATCCATCATGACGGGTTCTACAGGTAGCCTACTCAGATATCTGGAATTTAGGGATAAGGATAGACTACGACATCTGGGTTAGGGTCAGGGTCAGTACCAGGTGATGATAACTGAGGTTTAGCTGCACGTAGAGTACGTGCCAGATACTATGTGGCCCAACCGAGGGGTCTGGGGATGGGGACTGGAGCAGCACCGCATAGAGGTGAGGCATCAGGCAGTCATACATCAGGCTAGCTACAAGATGCGGATCTTCCAAATGATGAGCAGTCTAGTGAGCTGATGATGGTCAGAGGGATTTCGCAGATGTGGTCGTGATTTTCATGTTTTCTATTGGAATGGACTCTTATGTCTTGTCTTGCTTGAGTGCACATGACACACTTGATTTAGTTGGATTGAATAGACATTGTTTAGAGCGTTTGGATCTATTTTGAGTGCATCTTTTATTTATATAAATATATGAGATGTGTGGCTTCATTTGAATCGAGGATGTAGGATACTTGAGGTGTCATCAACATCGTGTCATCGAGGATGTGGGTTACATTAGGTACCGATGGCATAGGGGCATCCGTGATGAGGGTTAATTGAGTTGCATGGAACTAGGTTTAGCATTAAGACCCATGGGATGAGGGACCTCATGGAGATGGAAACCATGAAGTTTGTGATATTTTTGGGTGTCAGAATTGTCATGGGAGCATAGATAAAGTGTAGTGTTGACGATGCGTCACGAGAGGACCATTAGTCCAGTAAATTGGTCATTAGACCTTTGCATGATTTGAGTTTTTTTTAGTTTGAGACTGAGATCGGCCATTATAATGGTGGGAAGCCCCTTGAGTATTGGTATGTTCAGTACATATCTGTGCTTCTTTTGATAGCTCGGGGATGATCTAGGTTAAGTTTGGGAGATTGTAAGAACCCAGATTTTCAGAATGTGTCAAAATCAAATCCCTATTATAATTTTTGACTTTTTTTCTAGAAAATTGTGATAGTATATAATATAATAAAAATTTCATATTATATCCCATGTACTCCAATGTACATGCATTGTGTGGGTTAGGTGTGTATTATTTGTGTGCTGATCAACTACATGCCATGTTATGATCGTGTAACAATTTCCTATATGGCGTGTTATGTTACATGGCACATTGTGTATCTTCCTTCAATATACCGAAAGAATCATAATAGTTTGTTGACCCATGTGTCACATACAAGATGTATGGAATCCTCCTCATAAGTCATAGAACAGAAAAGTCTACTACACGAAGTTTAGTCCTTCATACATGTCAGGTTCTTTTATTTTTATTTATTTTTTCAGGATGGCATTGCATCGAGTTTCTAAAAACGTCCTCTTCTACACCAATTTTGGAACAGATCCATTCCAAAATCCAAAAGTACAAAACATAACCAATAAAAATCATAGGAATTCCATTCTCCAATCCATCTATGGCTTCGGGATCATGTCAGGGAGGTTAAACTGATGCACCCTCTTTCATCATAGTTTTTTTGGCCCCACACACCACAGATTGCGTCCCAGAAGAATTTCTAGGTATTGACAGAAACATAGATCTACGATGATCAAAATTGAATAAGAGCAAGATATCAAATGTGCCTACATATACGAGTCTCATGTAGTTGATTAATACCTTCTTCTATGTTTTCGTTGTCATTTGGGGGTTTCAGATTTTTTGTGACATTAGATATTGAGCAAGACCATTGTTCAATTATATAAAAATTATTGTATTCATTGTGGGATGATGTTGGGTATTCCCTTATCCTTTTGTTCAAAAGGGAGGCTGGGTTAGAGCATGTTGCTTGTTTGGGGCATTTTGGATGGGGTTACTGAAATGGTTATAATTGAATTGTAATGAATTAAACATCAGAGTTTGAATTGTTATGCATGGTTAAGTTTGTTAGAGGCTTTCAAAACGTTGGTGCTGGTATGGGACACCACATTCAACTCATTAGTTTGTTTTTCTAGTTTAAATGATTTATTTTCAGAATATGTATATCTGATGTGTGATATTTCTTATAATGGAACCTTCGGGCTGTGTTGGGAATGTCCTAGGTATTGTTGAGTGGTGCTGATCACAGGTAGGGATTGGCCTAGATTACATTGGGTGGTTCTGACCATGGGATTGGGTGTCATGGATGTCATCTTGAGGAAGTTTAACTATCAAGATGGGCATGTCCCAAGTAAGATGGATGGAGAGGCCATCAGACTTGAATGACATGATCGCAGGGATATGAGTTGTCAAAGATGTTGTGGCTTGGAAGCTTATTTTGGTGATAATTACTCACCTGGAACACTGATTATTGTTCCCACAAATAGACTTTCTGATGAGGTGGGTTTGACTGCTCATTGGGTAGAGTCCCTAATAGTTGTGGTTAGTTACTATTTGTTTGGGGGTGCATTCCATAAGAAGTCACATTGAAGGTGAGGAGCCTTCATGCTATAGCATTGAGGCTATCGAGTTGGAGCTAGAGGCACATCGTGATATGGGGGCTGGCATCGTTGTCCCTTATGTTACTTATTTGAGGGAAGACATCATTGTCCCTCTGATAACTGATTTTAGGGAAGACACTTATGTCCATCTACTTCCTATTTGAGGATAGGAATCGCTTCTTGTCTAGTTTATGTGCCAGAGGTAGGTGTGGGATTTCATGCCAGGTTATTATTTTTTGGGCAAGCCATTAGGGCATCAGTACTTGAGACAGGAGGTGTTAGGAGGAACATGGTTCCATGTTACATGACAGAGATTCCGACATTGGCCGGAGTAGGTGACACTCCATGTAAGCTATTGTACACTACTATATATTGTGTTTAGTTGTGCATGATAATGTTTACTTCTTTACTCATAAATGCATTCTTGCTTAAACACTTATATTAGGTATACACCATTGGGTGGTATCCAACAGATATTTATATCACACCCTATCGGGCGCTTCAGGATGCATATAGACATTATGAACATGCATGCAGGAAAAGGGATAGACTCGGGAGCTATACCGTATTGATGTTTTGCATGAAGACTGGCATGGACATTGAGGTCCTTCCTAGCTGGATTTTACTTTGTTTTTCATTCATTCCGGTATCATCATTATAACCTTGTTTATTTTATATACTATTTGTTATCCATTGGAGCCCCCTTTATACCACAACTTGCTATGGATGCAGGACTTGTCTATTATAGTAGTTTTTACTCATCGTTGCATCATGCTGTTGTGGTTACATTCGACTACTTCTATTTTTTTTAACACTTCCTTTTTTTATGTTATATTGTTTTGCTTTAGCTATGTGGGTCTATTTTTAGTGTGTAGAGTATCTTATTTTATATTATACTCTGTCCAAGAGCATTATTATCCACTGAGAGGGTATAACCTCCCCACTATATCATTTTAGACCCTCACTACTAGTCAACAACGTTTGGCATATGGGGAGGTGCACCTAATGTAGTAACACCCGACCCGTTTATCACTGTTTGGGTGACTGTTTGAGTCCAGGATGTTATAGGTGATGAGAAATGAGGGGTATAATTTATTAAATTAGGTGAGGGGTAGTTTTGGAATTTCATAAAATATTAAATTATAAAAAGGCCACTCTAAAAATAATACTTCCAAATGATCATATATTCAAATATAACATTGTTTGGGGTTGAAATAATATCAACTAATAAAATTTGAATTGTTTTACGATGTGTTTTAAAAGCTACATTTTGGTTTAACCCCTTAGGTAACCTTTTTTAACATTAATTGCAACGACATATTTTTCACTCTTTAAGGGTTATAATTTTACATATACGGTGGAAATGGGATAATAAAAGTGAAATGGATGAAATATTAAAACATATATTATAAATACTTTCTTATTTAATTATTTCTAAGATTTTAGTTAATTTAATAAAGAATTATTTTTTTAAATATCATTAATGGTGATTTGTATAGTACTCATTTTTTTACTTAAATGACATAAAGAAAAGAAAATAATTATAATATAAAAGAATTACAAAATTACAAAAATATTATATTTTTATAAAAAAAATTTCAAACACTATAACTCACTAAAATTTTAAAACATTTAATATATTGTAAATCGATTATTCTATTTTCATATATTTGAATAAATTCTGCAGTAGCATCACAGAATAATCTATGGTGTATACAAAATAAATAATTTTTTTTTAATTTTTTTTCATAAAAAATTACATAATTATTCTATACATATAAAATAATATTTTTTAAATTACCATTTTTTTAACCTATGTGGAGTCATATGAGATATTTAAATCTAAACGAGTTATATATATTTTTATTTTAAATACTATATATTTTATATAGGTCATTATAAAGGAAAAATGCCTCTTACAGAATTACATTTTGGACCTATGATGATAATGGTAGAATTAAATTCATCTAATAAAAATTATGATGATAATTAATTGCCTCATCCCTTAGTTTTATCCATGATTATCCCGATTTACCTATTTCCAAAGTCAAAAACTTCTCCATGTGGCTTTTCATATTGACCCAAAAAATAGGGGATTACAATTTTTTTCCTCCTAATACAATTTTTTGAATTAATTTTTTTGGATTAAATTTTTATAGGTGATGGAAATTAATTATATAAATTAAGTATATAAAACATAATGAAAATATTTTTTTTCATAAAAATGTAGTTTATGCACAAAACAAGTTATATACTTATCCCATGGTTTAAAAATATATTAAATGAATGGTAAAAGAGTTTATTAATTATATAAATTAGATATAAAATTATAATAATTCATCAATAAGTATTAATTTAATTTAATATGATTCAAATACATTACCTTCATACACAGATTTTTTCAAAAGAGACTTTTTTTATTTTCACAAGATTTTAAAATTTATTTTTAATAAATATATAACCCATGTATTATTTTTACACATGTGTAAACCATATTGTTTTTCTAATCTAAATATTCCTATTCATACCCACCCATCTAATGGAAAGATGATAACTATCACGTGATAATATTTTAATATTATAACATTGTTCATTTATACACTATTTAAAATTAATGAATGAAATCCAAGAAATAAATATATATAAATAGAAATATTTTATAAAATCATAAGGTTTTCCAATTACACTAAATAAATATTTGGAAATATTTTTTGGAGAATAAAAAATTTTCTTCATAAATTTATAAAAAAAAGAATATTAAGATAGTGTATTAAAACAATACAAAACATGATTATTTAGTTGATTATATTTCTCTTCTATGCAAATTTTTACCAAATATGTATCATTTTTTTTCAAAACAAATTCACCATTGGTGAATCATCTATGAAAAAATTATTTAATTTTTCTATTCACATGAGGTTTAAAATTATTTGAGAGAAATTTTTATTAATTATGGGTAAATTTGTTGTTTTTTATTTACCATTAGTTACCTTGATATGATTTTTAGATTAAAATTTCATCTTATGGGACAAATTGTTTTAATTTCAATACATTTTAAGTGACTAACATATAGGATTGTAGTTTTAATAAATTTTAAATTATTTTTAAAAAAATTATTAGCGGTATAAAAATTAAAAAACATGAATGTTTAAAAAAATAATAATTATAAAGATGCATCATAATAATAGTTAAGCGAACCATAAACCCAATTTATTTGACTATATGTTATTCATTGTACCCTTTTTTAAATCATTCTATAAATTATACATTTTATGGAATGATTTTATAATTTATTAAACATTATTATGAATATTGTTTCTATCAAATTTTGAATGTTGTGATGAAAATTAGATACAAAATTAATAAGAATGGTCTGAATAATAAATATAAATATTAAGGGAAAAAATTTTCTTTCATTAAATAATGAAAAAAATCAACAAAATGTGTATGTTATAAGATGTAGGGATGGAATAGTTAATTTTTATTCTTATTGAATCATGAAAATAAAAAACATTATAAATGATTATAATTATATAATTATAATGGATGAAAATCTAGAAATATGTATTCAACATGTTTTAATAAATTATTTTCATTTGATTTTATAATGAATAATTATAATTGAAGTGATGACTAAAATAAAAAATATTTAACAATTTCAAGGATATTTTATTATTGCAGATGATAAATAAAATGTTTTTTTGAAAAATTTAAACATCCCAGGAATTATTATTCTCTAAGGTCTTATGTGAAGGTTTTGGGGATAGAAATTAATTTTTATTTGATTCTAAATCTATAGTTTTATAGATGAATTATATATATATATACATATTTTGAAATGAAATTAAAAAATATAATATTACTATTTCACTAAATGATAGTTCATTTATGTTAACATTACTTCCAATCAAATTTAAATTTTTTATAATGATATTTTTTTCCACTAAATGTGATGCGATAGTAAAATTGAACATCCTTTAAATATTATTATAATGAAAATGATATTATAAATGATGAATAATATGATAAATTTGATTTTATATATAATTATATTATTTTTGATGATTCACATTAAACTGCATAGAATGGTTTGATATCAAATAATTTATGTGTTACAATTGTTTAAAATAGGTCTCTCATGGGTTAAATTAGACATCAATTTATAAAATATTACTCTTTTATTAAAAAGTAAATGGAAGTGTTTGATGTTTCCACAAAAATGAATTTTATAGAATTTATAAGAACATGACATTCCAAAATATTATTAATATCTTCCTACTAATGTAGGATGTTGTAATATCACCAAACCTGAAAAAACTAAACTGATTCCCCAAGCTGGGTCGCCACATGATCTCATGTGCTCCACCTCAAACACTAGAGGATTATGACTTGTATAGTGGGTCTAAGACTCAAAGGGGGATAATATAAACTTTTTACTAGAGTAATCCACAACAAAAAAATTAATATAATAGCTAATACAATATAGAATAAAAAATTAACATGCATAAATAACCTTCTCCTAAAACTGGCCACAAAATTAAACCAATAGTAAATAAGTTAGGTCATACTACATTTCTACTATAGAGACCCAAAGGTTGACGTAAATAGACATTACATTACTGTTGCGGAATACTTAATACATAACAAAAACAAACACTCAAGGACCGTAATAGTTTAGTGTCTTTGGAAACTTGGAATATAAACTTCTAATCATGTTGAAAGATCATCAACATCTCCCAAAACGATCTTCCACTTTTTGTTTCCTTACCAAAAACCTTTCATTTAATCCTGGGGGAAAAGAAAACATAAAAAGGGTGAGATAAAATGCTCAGTAAGGGTAAGCATGGATAAAATAAAACATACAGTATACATTTGAACTTAAAAACATGAACAAAATGTTTAAACAT
The DNA here is from genome assembly GCA_963277665.1 of Viscum album. Classification (NCBI taxonomy): domain Eukaryota; kingdom Viridiplantae; phylum Streptophyta; class Magnoliopsida; order Santalales; family Viscaceae; genus Viscum; species Viscum album. Next base: position 1,994,566,040 of record OY728122.1, read on the forward strand.
CGAAATCTTGAGCAACGACTTAAAACATGGAAGTACATAAGTCATAGATCATAATGGAACATAAATCATGATAAAATAGCATGTGAATAAAACATGTATTTGTGGAAAACCATTAATCACATGATATGATTTCCATAGTAGCCAAGGCATTGCTGCCAAGACCATCTTAGTGGAAAAAGTCCCTTTCTGAATTGAGTTCACTCCTTAGTCCAGTCCACTAATACTGAACCAGATTAACTTACCATTCCATCCATGTCTATCTCATGAGATATAAATTTTTACCCAATGCATTGGAGGGAGATATAGGTCCCAACCATCTCATAATGAAATCATTCTTTTGTGAGCCACAAAATCATAAATCATACATCATAGCATAACCCATGTAATAGAATGAGATTCTTAAACATCATGAAATCATAACATAATCTATATAAAAAATGGATATCATTTCATCATAAGAAGAATCAAACCATGTAAATAATGGATACATTATACTTTAAACATAAAAATATTAAATAACTTCATTTTTAGATGGAAAATAGTTTTGATAAAACACTTGAAATGAATTATTGAGGAAAATATCCTTTCTTCTTCAAAATCATTTTATCTTCACAAAATGCCATGTAATCTTAAAAGAAAAGGGTTTTGTTGAAAATAATCATGCAATATTGTAGAGTAAACATCATGAAAATAAGGAATTATGAAACCATAAAAATCCATTCATGCCGTATAAGTTAAAAAAACATTATCCTTGTACTTTTCTAGATAAGTCAAAAAGTTTCTCGTAACGTAAACAAAAGAAAGATTCCTTACATACCATGTAGTAAAATTCAAAAATTGGTAAAAAGGACTTTAAACATACATGAAAACAGTTTTAGAAAACATGGAAATGGATGATAACAATAAACCCAGTAATTACTTACGAATAAACAATCTCGGATAAGAATGAGATTGGAATAATTATCCCTTACCTTAGGTCGGATATGATTTGTACGTATCCAAACCTCCTCTTCTTCGACACACTTCTTTGAAACTTACTCTTAGGGCACTAAAATTGGTCTTTGAAGAATACCGGGACCTCTAGTATGTTGCTAAGGAAGTTGAGAAGGGAAATGGGTAGGGTTTGGATAAGCTTCAAGGCTCAAGGTTGTGTAATGAGGAGAGGGGGGAGGTGCCCTTTTATAAGGGAGGAGAGGGGCACCTTTGGAATCCTCAAAAATATTAGTTTAATATAAATTCAAACCCCACATAAAAACCTCCAAAAAATACCCAATTAAAATATTAGATGAGATAGGGTTGTAATCGCATCAACCAATCAAATTTAGACATGTTTTGAACTTATTTTAAACCTTATCATTTTGATTTATCCTTATTTAATCTATTTAATTTTATCCGTGGTAATAAGATTTTAATTTTTAAATTGTTATAAATTATTATTTATGTGTTGTGAATTTTCCATAATAAGATAATTTATGAAATTTTATACTATATAAATTTCAATTTTTAATTTTTAAATATTTTTGTTATTTTTAAACAATTTAATAATAGGTTATTTTTATAAAATAACAATAGTGTCAATTTTGACACTATTCATTTATTTGAATTTAAATAAAATCCACACAGAGGATATATTCAAATGAAAATATTAAATAGGTTCCTAACATGTCATATTCATATATCAAATTAGTGGAGAACATTAAATAGTTCATATAATATTTATTTTACTATTTTTAAAACCATTTATTTGATACTTCTCTTAATAAAATAATTTCTACAACATTTTTGTATAATTATTAAATATAATTATTTGTTGCATAAAAATTAAAAATAAAATACTATGATGAAGATAAATCTTATAGATTTTATAAAAATACTATTTTTTTGATTTATATTCTAAAACACCCAACTTTTAAAATGTTATATTTATTAAATTATGAAGGTGACAACTTTGACATCATTTAAAATAAAATAATATAAGTGTCATAATCACTTTTATAAGACTACAAACGGTCATATATTCAATCATTGGATTATTATGGTGTATATATACACTACCAATAAGTTTTGGTCAGGTTTGTGAGACTTTTAATGGGTATTATTATTTCAATAAAAACTATATTACTTATTTTTCACCAAATAAATAATTTCTGCATCATTAATGTATAAGCTATTAAGGTAATTAAATATCTCTTAAAAATTATAAATAAATTACCATGATAAAGAAAAACATTTTATCTTTAAAATGAGAATTTATAACCGAATTTATATTCTGTATAAACTTATATTAAAAATACACTAATTATTAAAGTTGAGTGAGACATATTTCACTTTCCATTAAATAAAATAAAATAAAGGTCCTAATCACCACCAAGTGGTTTCCAATGGATTCCATTTAGACCCAAATATTCCTTAGGAAGAAATATAAGCATCCAATTATATTAATACAATTTTTAGGGAAATTTTATAATATTATATTTACCCTTAATTACCCGATTTACATTTTACTATGGTAAATAAAATTTACCGTAGTTACTATTCATGATGCCCAAAAATAAAAAGTAGCATATTAACATAATTTGGACCCACTGATTCCAAATATGGAATCCATTTTTCTAAAATCAATACACAAAAGTTGCAGAAATTAATTTAAAATTAATCCCGTTCTTAAGAAAATGAGTTTTAAAAGTTATAACATTGCAAAAGATTGAAATGATTTTACCTATTAATTCAATGTAAAATCAATGATAATGAAATAAATTATATTAAATGGTAAAAATATATTCTATTTATACTTTAAAACAATTCAATATTATAATTTAACCATATAAATTATTATGATGAAAAAAGTTGTTTTTAATTAAAATATAGCGTGTTTTTACTATTTATTAAAATATGAAAGTTATCCGAAAAATATCAAAACTTTATGAAATATAAATTTTTATATCCTGATTCAAAATAAGAAGTTTATTTTGTAAAATTTAACATATAAATTTGTCAAAAATTATATTTATAATGGGTGCGCCATCAAAAGGTGGCAAAACTGCATTTTTGAAAAATATTTATTTTACCCAAAAAATTTATTTTGTTCTCATACCATGTTCTATAATGTAACACCCCGACCCCAGCTACCCAGAGTCAGTGCATTAATTACATAACATTGGCATGATCACAAGAAAGATCAAATCTCGAAAGACCGATTGGTTTAGTAGCCTTGGAAACACTAGATATATTCATAAGTTTTACATTACATCATTAAACGAAAAACTACTACAACAACATATTGTCTCCATAATCCACAATCATATCCCCACATAATATCCCTGCAGGTCATTCATAACTTACTTCTTCACTTCCTGGGAAAAATAAAATATAGAAAAGGGGTGAGCTCAAATGCCCAGTAAGGATAACAATATAGCGGAAACTTTCATAAATAAGAATAAACTTTTAAGGCAATGTATAACTTAAAACAAAAGCCTTTCAAACATGAACTTTCAACATGGTATGGCATAAATAAAATGAAATAATTCCATTTACTTATTCACATGGATATTCTACTAATCGAATAATCACATGCAAAAAACAATAACCACTTTCATAATGTTGGAATGCATAATGCCAGACTATCATAACCACATAGCCAAGGCCTCGTGCCAAGACTACAAATAAGATTTTGTCAAGGCCTTGTTCCAAAACACTAGTTTGTCTCATGAGACCTACCGATGAATTTTTTTTAGAAGATACTACGTTTAAAATTGCTCAAATATACTCCAGTGCTTTTCTGAAAATATTATGCAAGCTTCTAAAAACAAAATAACTAGTTCTGAGACTACTCGACTAACTACAGGCCATGATGGGTCCACTCCCAATCCCTTCCTGTCTACCAGGCTCGAGAGTCGAGTTTTCTGAAAACATTTTTAAGCTTGCATTAAATACGTATACATTTGCACTGGATTTTCATATTTTTGAGAGAAATATCTCTTTTTTGAAATCATTTAAAAATCAAATAATTATAAAAGAAAACCTTTATTTTGAAAATATCCTTATAAGCGTGTAAGGAAAGCTTCAAAGGTGTAATAACGGCATAGAATAACCGCACATGCCGTATAAGTTAAAAAAAAGACATTCTTACCTTAATTCTGTCGAAAAGGTTAAAAGCACCTTGTTTGGAAAACGACGGAAGGATTACCTTATAAACCTCTTATAAAAAGTCAAACAAGGGTATAAATGACTTTAACCCATATTCTTTTAAATATTAGAAATGTTTTGAAATACATTTTGAAGAAACATGGACGTGGATGATAACAAGGTCCCAGTAGATAATTATGTATAAACAACCTCGGATAATGAAGAGATTGCGAAATAAAACCTTACCTTGTACTTTTCCTGGGTTGGGGTAGGTTAACCTCCTGTATAATGGTGAAATAATTGTTATTAAATTATACAATAATCATATACATTAATATGATATCATTTATGATCTTTTAATATTGATTTGATAATAATATCTTAGTATTATCATTATATCGGGTGTTAACTTACTTGTTTTCTTTTATATGTTTTGTTATGTAAGACATGTTTGTAAAGGATAGGTTGTATATTATTCATATCTAGAATGATATCAAGTCCTTAAACATCATTTTTAAATCATCAAATGATAATTATACTTGAATGGATACGATGGAGAATGAATCTCATCGCGTTCGTGGAGACGGTAGTCCGTACGTACGCACGAGCGACAATATCATTTTTTTGATATTAAAATAATATATAAATGGATGGTATATCATATATACAGAATCATTAACATGTTATATTTATTATTTACATGAGTTACACATCATTATTATACCCATCCAAATAATAATATATTGAATAACAATTACACCACGACGTGGAGACGGTAAGCCGTACGTACGCACATATGGTGAAATGTTATTCAAAGGGTGGATAGAATACTGAATATGGTTGTACCATATTTATAATAACATCACAGTATATGTAAGATACTGGAGTTATTATTTTAGAATGGTAAGAACAAAGAAAGAGGAAGTGGAAGAAGAAAGGAACTTAGAAAAGGGTGGTGAAATCATTACCTCTTCTTCGGGTTCTTCCTTTTGATTTGATCAAAAGGGCTCCTTAGGTTGGCTTTATGATCAAACTAAGGCCTCTAGGTTGTAGTGAGGGATGTTGGGAGAGTATTTGGGCAGAGTTTGGCCGAACAAAAAGGCTTTGAAGGTGTGAAGAAATGAGAAGGAGGAGTGCCCTTTTATAAGAGGGGTGAGGGGCACCTTTGGAAAAGCTAGAAATATTAATTTATAATAAATTCATATTCGGTTTCCAATGGCTCCAAAGTTGACTATTCAAAGGATAAGGTGGGGATAGGTCTAAAACCACTCAACCAATAGAATTTAGACAGGTTTGGGTACTTATATTAACCTTATCTTTAAGTATTAACTCTAAGTTAATTAGTTTCACTTTTACAATGTCTCTTTGTATTTTTATATAATATGGTTAGTAAACTTAATATATACATCCAAGAGACCCCCAAGTGGTCCATTAATGATGAAACTATCATGATATAAGTCTCTTGGCCAAACCTTAGATTTTTAGGAATTTAATATCAATTAATAATATAATATTTGTTTTAAGAACTCTTTTATGTCAATTTTGACACTATTCAATAGTTGATTTTTGTGAAACTCATAACAGATTGATTACTTCGAACAAAGTACATTAAATCAATCCTAATATATCATATTATCCTATAAAATTAGTTTAATTCATTAAAAGTTTCATATTATATTTTTTTGGGTATTTATAATATCAATTATTTTAATTTTTCACTATTATAGTAATTACTGCATCATCATTGTGTCATAAATAAAATATATTATTTAATGTCTAAAAATTATAAGTAAAATATAATTATGTACGAAATCTTTTTATCTTTATAATTAATATTTATAATCTAAAATCCAACTTATATAACCCTATGTAACAATTGTTTTGCTAAAAGATATATGCTTGTGTCATTTTTGTATTCATTTTGACTTAATTAAAATAAAGTGTCATTATCACTTACAAGTGGATACATGGGGTCCCAAAATCGACCCAAAGATGCCCATGGTCGACCATGTATCAACCAATAGGGTTAATACACGTTTTAGGGTAATTTAGTATTATTATAATATTATTTTTTTAACCCTTATTTACCGGATTTACCCTTAACCATGGTAAATAAAATATTTACCGCAGTAATTATTCAAAATGTCTAAAAATAAAAGTTACCTATTTACACAATTTGAACATCCTGATTCCAAATATGGAATCCATTTTCCTAAATTCTAAACACATAAGTGGCAGAAATTAATTTAAAATTAATTCCCGCTGTCAAAACAAAAAGCGTGTTTTTAAGAGATAATAATTATCAAAAGATTGACACTTGTTTATGTTTGGTTTAATTGTAAAATTATGTCCAATGACCAACATTATATTAAATGGTAAAAATATATTCTAAATATACTTTAAAACTACTAAAATTCATAATTTATCACTATTAATTATTTTGATTAAAAAAGTTGTTTTTAATTAAAATTTAGTAATTTTCACTATTCATCAAAATATGAAAGTTATCCGAAAAGTACCAAAATTTCACCTTAGGCTAAATTAGATATTCTGAATCCAAAAATGAAGTCCATTTTGAAATATAAAATATATATAATTTTAAAAAGTAGGTATTACTATTCATAACGGCTAGTTTGATTGGTTGTTAGAACTCGGTGTTGCGTACAACACACGCTATCGCATTATTCAAAGAGAAGCGTACCGTAGAAGCTTGGGGTGTTACATATAAAATGTGTAAGATGAATTATAGTGTCATAAAATTCAAAATGTATTTACTACCATTCATAATCTCTAGTTTATAATAATATTATAACCATATATCGTTGTTTAGTGAAACCTGTTATTGCGTACAACACACGCTATCGAGGAAGGTCGCGATTGTGTGTAATGAAATCCAAATCAGGGTTGCGTGTAGTGAAAGAATCCTTTGTTGTTGCGTATAAAAAAATACAACCATATTTTATTTATACATTGAATATATATATATATATATATATATATACATACACACTCAATGTTGCGTAGAATAACGACTATCAAACAAACTTGAAATTATGTGTAGCACGGCCCAAGAATAATTTTGCATATACTGCAAGCTAATACGGTGTTGCGTATAACACAAGATAATTTTGGTGTAGCGTACAACATAAGATATGAAAGAAATTAAAAATAATATATATCTTATAAAATCTCGGGGTGTTACATTCTACCCCCCTTAAAATGAATTTCGCCCTTGAAATTCGTCGGGGTTATAAATGGTTTACTATTTGAAAGTTTCTTTAATAGAAACCCACATCGTAAAAAGAATACCAAAACTTAACTTTAAAAACAAAATTATGAAATGTAATGGTTACCCAAATTAACTAACCACTGGGTTTCCACATAGGAGAACATAGGTGAAAAATACGGATATGGCAGAGAAATCTAACCATCAAGTTCTAATGGAGAGTGGTAGAGAACATGGCTATGAAAAATACAACAATCACAAAGCCATAATTTCGGGATGATCTAAGGTACCATTGGATTCATCAGATATGAGAGTACTAGGACAACATTTTTGGTTTTCAAGATCATTTCCCTAATGTTGATGATTTTTTGTTAAAGGATAAATACTTACTTGATTTCAGTGTAAAATCATCATTGGTCATTCCATGAACAATTTCTACTTCATCTCTTATTTAAAGATATGAAGTTGAATTTGACATTCTTGAAGTATTATAAGATCACGCGATAGAATGATAGGTCATTCAATCTGTCTATATGACAATAAAAGGTGACTATAAGATATTAAATATACATAAGTATATCTATGTTGAGGTTAATCATACATGGTTCCAAAAATGGTCTTATACTTCATCTATCATAGCATGTAATAAAATAAAACTAATTTCTACAAACCAGGGACTTCTTGTAGGCCAGTGGTAGGCGATGAAGGCCTGTCGCACTTCGGTTGTGGGTTCAATTCCCGCAACCTTGTCCGACGTGACGGGTTGTCACCCGTCCTGCAGGTTGTCCTTTTTTTCTAAAACTATACTATAATATTATCAAAAAGCTCTATCCTTAAACAATACTATCTGATGTCCAACTTAATCCATTCCAACCTTTAGGCTTTTCAAAAATACTTCTTTCTAATCTTATAGTATAAAAAGAATGATTACTAAAAAGGTCATATAACAAGAATGTGAATACCATCGTTTATCCCTCATATATCACAAGATATATCTTTTTGATTGCATTCCAAACATGTGAATACCTTAATCTTGTATTCTTGGGAAAAAATTAAGACCCATTGAACCTTACTGAAAACATGGATGCTGTCAAAAGTTAACTCTTTCCCCATACCAAAATCCCAAAATTTCGATATACTCAAACCATGGTATCACTTTGTCTTTATATCAGTCATGAGCTCATGCATACTATGAACATTTCATTTTCTCCTTATACCTTCATTATGCTCATATCATATGCTTTCCAAAATATTTGAATCACTTTTCATGGTTACCAGTACCATAAAATTATTGAAAACCACAATAGACTAACACAAATATATTCCAATACACCATAAAAGTACCTCAACAACATTATTCTTGAATACTAATACATAAACACTTCAATCCATCCTCTTTAATGATTGTCATGTAATAATTCCTTCCTTGATTTAGAATTAACCTCTTAGGTCAGGGAATTGAGTTGGGTAATTCCCATGTTCTCCACAAATAAGACATTGAACTCCATAACAGTCTATCACTCTATGACCCTTTTCTCCACACAGATAACATATTTCCCTCCATTTGATGTATTCTTCGAGGTTCTTATTCCCTTCTTTAGAAATCTCAATCTTCCTTTCCATATGATCCTCAACATATGAACATGCATAAAAGTATATCTTCCTCTTATTTGATGAATTATGAATACCACTAAATTTCACTTTGTTAATCATATATCGCGATGACTGATTCGACATAATCACAATATCTTTCTCTCTAGGCATTATGCAATTTCTTTGCTCATAGTCACCAATTTTTTCATTGGATTCAATGTTAACCGAATTCCTTCTAGTTCCCTCCATTGACTGAAACACAAAAAAAAATTCTGTGAGAGGCAAAAATCATACAAGGAAGATAACATAATCAAGGGGGAGTACCTTCGACATCTAACATCTTTGGTTTAATTCTAATATCATTACCATAATTCTAGGACTATAAACTATACTTATACTTAACCTTAGGTACATCCCTAGAAAAACCTTAGAAATATCTCTAGGGATCTCACTAATTTTTTTGCAACTTATTTTCCAAAGGTTGAATAATCATTTCCTCTGATACCAACTGTAGAGACCCAAAGCTTGATGTAAATAGACATTACATTACTGTTGTGAAATACTTAATATATAACAAAAACAAACACTCAAGGACCATAATAGTTTAGTGTCTTTGGAAACTTGGAATATAAACTTCTAATCATGTTGAAAGGTCTTCAACATCTCCCATAACGATCTTCCACTTTTTGTTTCCTTAACTAAAAACGTTCTTTTAATCCTGGGGGAAAAGAAAACATAAAAAGGGTGAGCTCAAATGCTCAGTAAGGGTAAGCATGGATAAAATAAAACATATTGTATACAATTGAACTTAAAAACACGAACATAATGTTTAAACATCAAAATCTTGAGCAACAACATAAAACATGGAAGTACATAAGGAATAGATCATAATGGAACATAAATCATGATAAAATTGCATGGGAATAAAACATATATTAGTGGAAAAACATTAAGCCCATGTAACGACCCGTAAAATTCAAGGGAAATTTTTTCTTAATTTTCTTTAGAATTTTACAAGAGCGCGGTTTCTGACGGCACCTGATTCCGAGGCCCGGAGTGCCCGGAATCAATTTCCTAAGTTCGGCTCGGGTACGTTCAGTGAACGAACGAGCGGGAATTTCTAACTTTTGACCCGGTGCTCGAAATTGAAATCCGAGGACACTGATGAACTCATAGCGCCGATATTCTCTTAAGGAGACCTTTTTCGAGGTTGTGTTTTATGCGAGACGAAAGTTAGTTTTGGGAGAAATTATAAGAAGTTAAATAAAAAAAATGTGGAAACACTTTTTTTTATTTTGTTGGTTAACTTCTCCCAAAGGGAGTTAAAGGTGGGACCCACATCCACTTAACCTCCCTTGGGAGGATTAAGTGTGGTGGGGCCCACACGAACCCCAACTACTCATCTTCTCTTTTAAAAACTCCCTTTAACCCCTCTTTAAATGACATGACAACTTTGTTATTTAATTTGGAGTTATTTTATTTGAATTTCAAAACTTTGAAATTATTTTTGTTAAGTGTGTGAATAAAATAAGACTCTAGCTTATTTTATTTGGTTATATTTTCTCTAGCCTTCTTGAGAGGATTTGGGAACTCCTTCTTCTTCTTCAACTTTGACGAAGAACGCGAAGAACCTTCTAGCTCCGACAAAGAACGCCGCTCCTCTATTCTTCATAGCCGGTTGTTTCTGAAGATCGACGACGTCTTCCGTGTCAATAGAAGGAAACACCGCTTCCTCCTCAGACTTCCTTCGTCGACTTACGAAGATTCGCCAACGACGTACCTCTTCGAACGTACCTCTTCGTCAACGGATTTGACGAACGATTACCGCGACGCCCGACCTCCGCGACGTCGTCTTCCACGGGTCATTGACGATCTTCGATCATGAAACCAAGGTAGGGGTTGTTGTTGGTTATATATTTATTCTCATTCTTGGTTCTAGCATGACAAACATGAGGATAATTATTTATGTGTTATCGTCTAACGAGAGGGGGGGGGGGGGGGTCGGACCGCACAAACACGGCCGAATTCCCCCTACTTTGTTCCTGTTTATGAATTTCTTGTGGATGAACGAGATGGCGTGGTGCCGTCGAACCACGCGGAAATTCGCACGGTTATATTGCACGACGCCGTCACATCACGCCGTGGAAGGATCATCATGAACGCGACGCTGTCGCGCCGTGTCGAAGAAAACCGAAGGCGCCGCGGCCGGAGCAGGGCCGCAGAGGAGGGGTGCGGTGCCGTCGCACCGCGCCGGACGACGAACACCGCGGCCGGTTCCGGGCCGCGGCGGGACGAGAGGACCGGCGGCTCATCGGGCCGCCGGCATCGGAAGCCGGAAAGGGGACCGGTTTTCCGGTCCCGTTGAAGAAAAACCGGCCGGCCAGGTGGGCCGGCCGGAAGGAGAAAGACTGGGGGAATTAAATCCCCCCGGCTAGGTTAATTGCCCCCCCCCCATTATGAGTGGGGGCCGGTTTCATTAAGGGGGGCAGGCGGCCCCCCGTTTTTCCTCAAGGCAGGCCCCCACGAGGGGGGATGGTTTCCTCCAAAGGCGCGGCTACAGCCGCACCGCCAGCTGGGAAGCGGGGGCCATGCCCCCCGCGCGTGGCACCGAGCGGCGCCAGGCCTCGCCGCCGCCGGCCGGGCCGGGTCGGGTCGACCCGGTTCGGGTCGACCCGGTTTGGGCCAACCCAGGGGGGGGGGGGGGGGTCGGGCCGGGTCGCCCCGGACCCGGACCCCCCCGTTTTCGAATCAATTTCTGTCTTTTGGCCATAACTTGAGCTACGGACCACCGAACGACGAACCGGCAGCGGCGATACGATCCTTGGATCGAGAAGGTCGATTCGATATATCGCACTCAAAGTTTCGGAATACATTGAGTTCGGCCGGGTTGGTTCGTACACGAAACCAATCGGGCCCTCGGAGCGGAAACGCTCAAATCTTGAGCTACGGACGTCCGATTGACGTGCCGTCAGCTTTGTTGTGTTCCTATTAGTGAGACGGATCTTTTGGAATACTCCGCCCGAGGTTTGGACGCAGGTGGAGTATGGTCGGTTTGGTTTAGCCTTAAAAACCAACCGGGCCCCTGGGACGAAAAAGCCAATAACTCTCAGACCGGGCGTCCGATCGACGCGCCGTCAGTTGCGTTGAGTTCCTGTTGACATTATGGAACTTTTGGATACATCAACTCTGGACTTTGTGACAGTTGATGTATCAGCCTCTCGGCTTGTGGAGCAGATCCTCCTGAACGAGCTTATTGTGTGCGGGAACCCTAGTGCTGGCTGCGACTGTGACTACTACTGCTACTGCTACTGCTACTGTGACTACGACGACGACAGTACAAAGATCCTGTGTGGATTCGACGACGACTATAGAACTCAGCGATCCTACGTGGATCAGTGCTACAGGTCCTGTGTGGGCCCGATCCTGTGTGGGTCTTTGCGCTCAGTGGTCCTGTGTGAACCAGCGCCTACAGGTCCTGTGTGGGCCCGATCCTGTATGGGTCTTTGCGGGGGTTAGTTACCTATCGATCCTTCGTGGGTCCGACAACTTAGATGGATCAGAGATCATCTTTATCGTCTTTCAAAGAAGTATACCCATGTGAGATGAATCCTATTACTTTCCTGTGTGGATTGTGTTGTGCTATCCTGTGTGGATTTCGTTTTGCTTTCCTGTGTGGAATACGTATACTTTCCTGTGTGGAATGAGTTGTACTTGGGCTCGGAGGTTGGAGCGTATTGGAATTGATGACTTAGGTATATGTATGGTCATATACCTAAGCAGTGTCGGTTGTTACTTCGTAATTGTATCTTCCTTTGTGGTGTATCCTTTGTGGATTTTTGGAGACCTTCGGGGGTCTCGGGGTCCCTACTGAGTAGCTTATACTCACCCCTGCACGGGCTATGCCCGCACTACGTTGTGTTGGTTGCAGACGACGGACAACGTTGATCTTGGCTGAGGCTTGCATAGCAGGACAGTACCTGGAGGTGGACCACTGGGCGGGACGTGTTTGGAGCGGACGACGGGACCCGAGGAGCAGTGGAGCTATCTGTACCCACCCTTCAGGTGGGATTTCCAGTGGACAGCTCAGTGTAGAGGCTTTTACTTTACAGTTGCTGTTTTCCCTTTCGAGTTGTACTTTACATTCAGTTTGGGTTTGTATACTGGCCCATTTACTTTTCCGCACTTCAGTTGTACTCTGTTTTTACTTAGTGTTCACTATTCTGCTTGCTTACTCTGTGGTGGTTGTTTACTTTTCAAAGGCAATGCCTTCCCTTTTTACTGGGATTTACTCCTTGGTGCTAGTCGCCAGCCCCTGGCCTTTGGAAGGCGGGCTTGGGGTAGTCACGACACGGGCCCCGAGAACGGGTCGTGACAAATTGGTATCAGAGGCGTTCAGTTCTACCGCGAACTCTGATCTTTTCTATGTGAAGAAATAATGTTTAGCGTATTGAGTGTGGTTATCAGTCCAGGGAGTCCAGTGTTGGTGCGGCGGCCGACGTATCCGTATACCAGGACCCTGACTTCTGATTTCCGACTTAATGCACGAAAACATTGATTGCGTGTGTGTTTCAAAGTTTTCTTTGTGATTACTTTGTGTCAGCTCACCAGGTATACTGTTTGACCGTGGCGCACCTGTTCCTTTTTAGGATGGCCCCACGACGGCTGCCAGCTAGGGTTCCGAGAGTCGAGTGTGATGATAGCCCACCGAGCGATGAGGCCTCGGTGCAGGGCCCTTTGTCAGCAGTGGCACCGGCGGTAGCTCTACCCGTCGAGCCACCGATGCTTCCAGCACCAGCCGCTGACGATGCACGTCGCCTCAGCGCACTGTATGAGTTTCAGCGCCAGCGACCGCCTAGGTTCCATGGGGAGACGGACCCCCAGGCAGCAGAGGACTGGCTGGAGGCAGTGGTATGTGTGTTTAGGCTAGTGAGGTCACCAGCAGACCTCATGGTGATTCTCGCTGCGAGCCTACTACACGCAGCAGCAGGACGATGGTGGAGCTTGATGCTCCAGGTGCACGATGAGGCATCTCTACTTTGGATGGACTTTGAGAGCCTCTTCTGCTTGGAGTTTGTCCCAGCCACCCTTCGTGCGGTGCGTATCCAGGAGCTTCTTCAGCTGCGGCAGGGCAACATGACGGTCGCTCAGTTCTCGGCGAGATTTACTGATCTCTCGCGCTACTCGACTGACATGGTATGAGACCCATTCTTCCGGGCCTGGACCTTCGAGCAGGGTTTGAGACACGAGATCAGGGCATCGCTGATCTCCCTCAGCATACCGACTCAGACAGGAGTACTGGAGCGGGCCCTTTTGATCGAGAGCTTCCTTGCTGAGTCTACACCAGCGCCGAGACCCACCGCAGGGCGGCACGTGGCAGAGTCTTCTGTGGCTGGTAGTCGACGGATGACTCAGGGGTCCAGACAGACCATACCTTCAGGCAGACGACCTCAGGACATTGGCTCAGCAGTGCGGGGCACACAGCGCGGAGCCAGTCTTTCGAGTGGAAGACAGTGCTATGCATGCGGCGGGCAAGGCCACATGGCTCGTGACTGCCCGACCCGCCATGCAGAGGAGCAGCAGACGGTTGAGGAACCACCTAGGCAGAGGCAGACGTTCGACCGTGGCGGTCCGCAGGGAGCAGGAGGATGAGGCAGAGGAGCTGGCAGAGCAGCAGGTGGTGGGTGACGCTTTGAGGCTCTACCACCACCACCACCAGGAGGTCCACCCCGACCTCAGGGGAGAGAACAGCTTCAGGCAGCTAAAGCTTACGATCATGGAGCTCCGGAAGCGGGTGGACTAGTGCGGGACTAGCTCCAGGCATAGAGGCCTTTGCCCATAATGCTTCTAGCTTCGTAGATTGTGATGCCTTGTGTCCTTGTACTTTAAGTTGAAGTAATAAAAGATACTTTCCTTGGTGACTTTTGTTTTCTTGTCTTTTGTTTGTTTTTACTAAGAGGTGCCGGTTAAAAAAAACTGTTGACTTGACCCTCACTTGTGAGATTCTTACTGGAGGAAACCCAGTGACCACACACTGATACCGACAGTGTGACTCAACCCTTGGAGGCGAGAGTAACGGTTGGATCTCTTAGTAGCAGCGTCGAGGCCTTACGACGTCATCCATTCCATGAATTAACTAATCATGATGGGATTGACTGTATTAGGCAAGGAACGTGGTTCATCCAGGGGATGAGACCAGATTTCACTTTTCGGCAAAGGAGAAATCTTTTCAGCTTTGTCGTATGTTAAGGAGGAAGGGGAAACCCTTCGTGTGGTCAGACAGATGTCAGCAGAGCTTCTAGGAGCTGAGACAGAGGTTGACTAGTGCACCTATCTTGGGGTTTCCTGAGGAGGGAGTAGGGTACGTAGTCTACTGCGATGCATCAGGGACCGGGCTCAGATGTGTTCTGATGCAGGAGTGGGCAGTGATCGCCTATGGATCACGTCAGATGAGGATGCATGAGCAGAACTACGCTACCCATGACCTGGAGTTAGCAGCAGGGGTCTTCACTCTGAACACATGGCGACATTACCTGATGGTTTCTCCCTAGGAGCAGAGCACGACATCCTTTTTAGAGGATGTACCATGGTACCAGTTGCTTTGCGAGAGGAGGTGCTGAGAGAGTTTCACACTTCTCCTTTGGCGGTACATCCAGGAGTGGCAAAGATGTACCAGGATCTCAGACGAAAACACTGGTGGCTGGGCATGAAGAAGGCTGTGGTAGAGATCGTTTCTCGATGCCTCACCTGCCAGCAGGTGTAGGCAGAGCATCAGGTACCAGCAAGCTTGGTACAACCCTTGGAGGTTCCAGAGTGGAAGTGGGACGAGATATCTATGGACTTTGTGACTGGACTTCCACGCACTTCCAGAGGTCATGACTCCATTTGGGTGATTGTTGACCGACTTACCAAGTCGGCACACTTCTTACCCATCAGAGAGCAGGGCTCAGTGGAGAGCTTGGGACGTCTCTATGTTCAGAAGATTGTGCGGCTCCACGGTGTGCCATCATCTATCGTCTCCGATCGAGATGCTCACTTTACTTCCCAGCTTTAGAAGGGGTTACAGGAGGCGTTTGGGACGCAGCTACGTCTGAGCACAGCCTTTCACCCTCAGACGGATGGTCAGACGGAGAGGACCATTCAGACTCTCGAGGACATGCTCCGCGCATGTGTCCTTGACTTTGGTCGTAGCTGGGAGGACCACCTACCCTTGGTGGAGTTTGCGTACAACAACAGCTACCACTCCACCATCGAGATGGCACCGTACGAGGCGTTGTACGACCGACCTTGTAGATCTCCTTTGTGCTGGACAGACCCTGGGGAGTCAGCACTTGTGGGACCGGAGATGGTCCAGGCCACGACAGAGAAGGTCCAGGTCATCCAGGAGCAGATGAGGACAGCTCAGAGCCGGCAGAAGTCATACGCTGACAGGAGGCAGAGGCCACTAGAGTTCGAGGATGGCGACCATGTCTTCTTGCGGGTCTCACCTCAAAGTGGTATTCGGAGATTTGGCCGAGGCGGCAAGTTATCTCCGCGCTTCATCGGACCCTTCCAGGTCCTCAGCAGGATTGGATAGGTGGCTTATCGCCTGGCTCTACCACCTCAGTTGCACCGGGTGCACGACGTCTTCCACGTGTCTCAGCTGAGGAGATACGTGCACGACCCGATGCACATCATTGACCATGTGGAGCTTGACGTTGACGATGGGGCGACTTTTACGGAGGTCCCGGTGGAGATAGAGGATTGACAGGAGCGGGAATTACGTGGGTGATCGATTACTCTTGTGCGCATTAGGTGGCAGCACAGGAACCTTCAGGAGAGCACATGGGAGCGGGAGGCTCAGATGCATGCTCAGTATCCTCATTTGTTCCCCTAGTTTTTGATGTATCTTTACGAGGACGTAAAGCCCTGAGGTGGGAGTAATGTAAAGACCCATAAAATTCAAGGGAAATTTTTTCTTAATTTTTTTTAGAATTTTACAAGAGCGCGGTTTCTGACGGCACCTGATTCCGAGACCCAGAGTGCCCGAAATCAATTTCCGAAGTTCGGCTTGGGTACGTTCAGTGAACGAACAGCGGGAATTTCTAACTTTTGACCTGGTGCTCGGAATTGAAATCCGAGGACACCGATGAACTCGCAGCGCCGATATTCGCTTAAGGAGACCTTTTCCGAGGTTGCTTTTTATGCGAGACGAAAGTTAGTTTTGGGAGAAATTATAAGAAGTAAAATTAAAAAAATGTGGAAACACTTTTTTTTTAATTTTGTTGGTTAACTTCTCCCAAAGGGAGTTAATGGTGGGACCCACATCCACTTAACCTCCCTTGGGAGGATTAAGTGTGGTGGGGCCCACACGAACCCCAACTACTCATCTTCTCTTTTAAAAACTCCCTTTAACCCCTCTTTAAATGACATGACAACTTTGTTATTTAATTTGGAGTTATTTTATTTGAATTTCAAACCTTTGAAATTATTTTTGTTAAGTGTGTGAATAAAATAAGACTCTAGCTTATTTTATTTGGTTAGATTTTCTCTAGCCTTCTTGAGAGGATTTGGGAACTCCTTCTTCTTCTTCAACTTTGACGAAGAACACGAAGAACCTTCGAGCTCCGACGAAGAACGCCGCTCCTCTCTTCTTCGTAGCCGGTTGTTTCCGAAGATCGACGACGTCTTTCGTGTCAACAGAAGGAAACACCGCTTCCTCCTCGGACTTCCTTCGTCGGCTTACGAAGATTCTCCAACGACGTACCTCTTCGGACGTACCTCTACGTCAACGGATTTGACGAACGATTACCGCGACGCCCGACCTCCGCGATGTTGTCTTCCGCGGGTCATTGACGATCTTCGATCCTGAAACCAAGGTAGGGGTTGTTGTTGGTTATATATTTATTCTCGTTCTTGGTTCCTGCATGACAAACGTGAGGATAATTATTTATGTGTTATCGTCTAAAGAGAGGGGGGGGGGGTCGGACCGCACAAACACGGCCGAATTCCCCCTCCTTTGTTCTTGTTTATGAATTTCTTGTGGATGAATGAGATGGCGTGGTGCAGTCGCACCACGCGGAAATTCGCACGGTTATATTGCGCGACGCCGTCGCGTCGCGCCGTGGAAGGATCATTATTAACGCGACGCCGTCGCGCCGCGTCGAAAAAAACCGAAGGCGCTGCGGCCGGAGCGGCGGGCCGCGGCGGAGGGGTGCGGTGCCGTCGCACCGCGCCGGACGACGAACACCGCGACCGGTTCCGGGCCGCGGCGGGACGAGAGGACCGGCGGCTCGCCGGGCCGCCGGCGTCGGAAGCCGGAAAGGGGACCGGTTTGCCGGTCCCGTTGAAGAAAAACCGGCCGGCCAGGTGGGCCGGTCGGAAGGAGAAAGACCGGGGGAATTAAATTCCCCCGGCCAGGTTAATTGCCCCCCCATTATGAGGGGGGGGGGGGTTTCATTAAGGGGGGCAGGAGGCCCCCCGTTTTTCCTCAAGGCAGGCCCCCATGAGGGGGGCCGGTTTCCTCCAAAGGCGCGGCTACAGCCGCGCCGCCAGCTGGGAAGCGGGGGCCATGCCCCCCGCGCGTGGCACCGAGCGGCGCCAGGCCGCGCCGCCGTCCGGGTCGGGTCGGACCCGGGTCGGGCCGACCCGGGGGGGGGGGGGGGGGGTCGGGCCTGGTCGCCCCAGACCCGGACCCCCCGTTTTCGAATCAATTTCGGTCTTTTGGCCATAACCTGAGCTACAGACCTCCGAACGAAGAACCGTCATCGGCGATACGATCCTTGGATCGAGACGGTCGATTCGGTATATCGCACTCAAAGTTTCGGAATACTATGAGTTCGGCCGGGTTGGTTCGTACACGAAACCAACCGGGCCCTCGGAGCGGAAACACTCATATCTTGAGCTACGGACGTCCGATTGACGTGCCGTCAGCTTTGTTGTGTTCCTCTTAGTGAGACGGATCTTTTGGCATACTCCGCCCGAGGTTTGGACGCAGGTGGAGTATGGTCGGGTTGGTTTAGCCTTAAAAACCAACCGGGCCCCTGGGACGAAAAAGCCAATAACTCTCAGATCGGGCATCCAATCGACGCGCCGTCAGTTGCGTTGAGTTCCTGTTGACATTACGGAACTTTTGGATACATCAACTCTGGACTTTGTGACAGTTGATGTATCAGCCTCTCGGTTCGTGGAGCGGACCCTCCTGAACGAGCTTGCTGTGTGCGGGAACCCTAGTGCTGGCTGCGACTGTGACTACTACTGCTACTGCTACTGCTACTGTGACTGCGATGACGACAGTACAGAGATCCTGTGTGGATTCGACGACGACTACAACACTCAGCGATCCTACGTGGATCGGTGCTACAGGTCCTGTGTGGGCCCGATCCTATGTGGGTCTTTGCGCTCAGTGGTCCTGTGTGAACCAGCGCCTACAGGTCTTGTGTGGGCCCGATCCTGTGTGGGTCTTTGCGGGGGTTAGTTACCTATCGATCCTTCGTGGGTCCGACGACTTAGATGGATCAGAGATCATCTTTATCGTCTTTAGAAGAAGTATACCTGTGTGAACTGAATCCTGTTACTTTCCTGTGTGGATTGTGTTGTGCTATCCTGTGTGGATTTCGTTTTGCTTTCCTGTGTGGAATACGTATACTTTCATGTGTGGACTGAGTTGTACTCGGGCTCGTAGGTTGGAGCGTATTGGAATTGATAACTTAGGTATATGTATGGGCATATACCTAAGCAGTGTCGGTTGTTACTTCGTAATTGTATCTTCCTTTGTGGTTTATCCTTTGTGAATTTTTGGAGACCTTCGGGGGTCTCGGGGTCCCTACTGAGTAGCTTATACTCACCCCTGCACGGGCTATGCCCGCACTACGTTGTGTTGGTTGTAGACGACGAACAATGTTGATCTTGGCTGAGGCTTGCAGAGCAGGACGGTACCTGGAGGTGGACCACTGGGCGGGACGTGTTCGGAGCGGACGACGGGACCCAAGGAGCAGTGGAGCTATCTGTACCCACCCTTCAGGTGGGATTTCTAGTGGACAACTCGGTGTAGTGGCTTTTACTTTACAGTTGTTGTTTTCCCTTTCGAGTTGTACTTTACTTTCAGTTTGGGTTTGTATACTGACCCATTTACTTTTCCGCACTTCAGTTGTACTCTGTTTTTTACTTAGTGTTCACTATTCTTCTTGCTTACTCTGTTGTGGTTGTTTACTTTTCAAAGGAAATGCCTTCCCTTTTTACTGGGATTTACGCCTTGGTGCTATTCGCCAGCCCCTGGCCTATGGAAGGAGGGCTTGGGGTAGTCACGGCACGGGCCCCGAGGACGGGTCGTGACAGCACATGATATGATTTACATAGTAGTCAAGGCATTGTTTCCATGACCATCTTAGTGGATAAAGTCTCTTTCTGAATCGAGTTCACTCCTCGGTCTAGTCCTATAATACTGAACCGGATTAACTTACCGTTCCAGCCATGTCTATCTCATGAGATGTAAATATTTACCCAATGCATTGGATGGAGATATAGGTCCCACAAATCTCATAATGAAATCATTCTTTCGTGTTCCACAAAATCATAAATCATACATCACATCATAACCCATGTAATAGAATGGGATTCTTAAACATCATGCCATCATAACATAATCCATATAAAAAAATGGATATCATTTCATCATAAGAAGAATCAAACCATGTAAATAATGGATACATTATACTTGAAACATAAACATATTAAATAATGTCATTTTTAGATGGAAAATAGTTTTGATAAAACAATTGAAATGTATTCTTTAGGAAAATATCCTTTCTTCTTCAAAATCATTTTATTTTCACAAAATACCATGCAATCTTAAAAGAAAAGGGTTTTGTTGAAAATAATCATGCAATCTTGTAGAGTAAACATCATGAAAATAAGGCGTTATGAAACCGTAAAAATCCGTTCATGTTGTATAAGTTAAAAAAACATTCTCCTCGTACTTTTTGCAGATAAGTCAAAAAGTTCCTCGTAACGTAAACAAAAGAAAGATTCCTTACAAACCATGTAGTAAAAGTCAAAAATGGGTAAAAAGGACTTTAAACATACATGAAAACAGTTTTAGAAAAAATGGACATGGATGATAACAATAACCCCAGTAATTACTTACAAATAAAAAATCTCAGATAAGAATGATATTGGAATAATTATCCCTTACCTTAGGTCTGATATGCTTTTTACGTATCCAAACCTCCTCTTCTTCGACACGCCTCTTTGAAACCTCCTCTTAGGGCACTACAATTCGACTTTGAAGAAGACCGGAACTTCTAGTATGTTTCTAAGGAAGTTGAGAAGGGAAATGGGCAGGGGTTGGCCGAGCTTCAAAGCTCAAGGTTGTGTAATGAGAAGAGGGAGAAGGTTCCCTTTTATAAGGGAGGAGAGGGGCACCTTTGGAATCCTCAAAAATATTAGTTTAATATAAATTCAAAACCCACATAAAAACCTCCAAAAATGACTCAATTTAAAGATTAGATGAGATAGGGTTGTAATATCATCAACCAATCAAATTTAGACTTGTTTTGATCTTATTTTAAACCTTATCATTTTTATTTATCCTTATTTAATCTATTTAATTTTATTTGTGGTAATAAAATTTTAATTTTTAAATTGTTATAAATTATTACTTATGTGTTGTGAATTTTCCATAATTAGATACTTTATGTAATTTTAGACTATATAAATTTCAATTTATAATTTTTAAATATTTTTTTGATTTTTAAACAATTTAATAATATGTTATATTTATAAAATAACAGTAGTGTCAATTATGAAACTATTCAATTATTTGAATTTAAATAAAATCCAAACAGAGGATATATTCGAAATAAAATATTTAATAGGTTCCTAACATGTCATATTAATATATAAAATTATTGGAGCACATTAAATAGTTCATATAATATTTATTTTACTATTTGTAAAACCATTTATTTGATACTTCTCTTAATAAAATAATTTCTACAACAGTTTTGTATAATTATTAAATATTCTTATTTTTTTCATAAAAATTAAAAATAAAATATTAGGATGTAGATAAATAATATATATTTCATAAGAATACTTTTATTTGGATTTATATTCTAAAACACCCAACTTTTAAAATGTTATATTTATTAAATTATGAAGGTGACAACTTTGACATCATTTAAAATAAAATAATATAAGTGTCATGATCACTTTTATAAGACTCAAAACGGTCATATATTCGGTAATTGGATGATTAAGGTGTATATATACACTACCAATAAGTTTTTGTCAGGTTTGGGAGCCTTGTAATGGGTATTATTATTTCAATAAAAACTATATTACTTATTTTTCACTAAATAAATAATTTCTGCATCATTAATGTATAAGATATTAAGGTAATTAAATATCTCTTAAAAATTATAAAGAAACTACCATGATAAAGAAAAACATTTTATATTTAAAATGAGCATTTATAACCAAATTTATATTCTGTATAAACTTATATTAAAAATACTTTAATTATTAAAGTTGAGTGAGACATATTTCACTTTCCTTTAAATAAAATAAACTAAAGGTCTTAATCACCTACAAGTGGGTTCCAATGGATTCCATTTCGATCCAAATATGCCTTAAGAGGAAATATACGCATCTAATTATATTAAGACAAGTGTTAGGGTAATTTTATAATATTATATTTATCCTTAATTAACCGATTTACCTTTTACTATGGTAAATAAAATTTACCGTAGTTTCTATTCTTAAAGACCAAAAATGAAAAGTAGCCTATTAACATAATTTGGACCCACTGATTCTAAATATGGAATCCATTTTTTCTAAATTAAATACAAATTTTTTTTAGAAATTAATTCAAAATTAATCCCGTTGTTAAGAAAACGAGTTTTAAAAGTTAAAACATTGCAAAAGATTGAAATGATTTTACCTATGAATTCAATGTAAAATCAATGAAAATGACATACATTATATTAAATGGTAAAAATATATTCTATTTATACTTTAAAACCATTCAATATTATAATTTAACCATATAAATTATTACGATGAAAAAAGTTGTTTTTAATTAAAATATAGCGTGTTTTTACTATTCATTAAAATATGAAAGTTATCATAAAAAAATCAAAACTTTATCCAATGTAAATTTTTATATCCTGATTCAAAAGAAGAAGTTTATTTTTTAAAATTTAACTTATAAACTTGTCAAAAATTATATTTAAAATGGGTGCACCATCAAAAGGCGGCAAAACTGCATTTTTGAAAAATATTTATTTTACCCGAAAAATTTATTTTGTTCTCATACCATGTTCTATAAAATGTGTAAGATTAATTATAGTGTCATAAAATTAAAAATTTATTTAATAATATTCATAACCTCTAGTTTATAATAATATTATAACCATATATTGTTGTTTAGTGAAACCCGGTATTGCGTACAACACACGCTATCAAGGAAGGTCGCGATTGTGTGTAATGAAAGCCAAATCAGGGTTGCGTGTAGTGCAAGACTCCTTTGTTGTTGCGTATAACAAAATACAAACATATTTTATTTATACATTTAATATATATATATATATATACATACACACTCAATGTTTTGTAGAATAACAACTATCAAACAATCATGAAATTGTGTGTAACACGATCCAAGAATAATGTTGCGTATACTACAAGATAATACGGTGTTGCATATAGCACAAGATAATATTGGTGTAGCGTACAACAGAAGATATGAAATAAATTAAAAAGAATATATATCTTATAAAATCTCGGGGTGTTACAGCTATGCAAAATAAAATCCTAAAAAAATACAAACAAAAAAATCCTCAAAATGATCGAAGCTAAAATCATAGAACCTCGTTAATATATCTCAAAATCATGATTCAAATTCCAAGAACATGTCCCATTCCCCTTTCATGTCTGGAAAGGATAAAATCACCTCGAGTACCCAATGGTATCCCGAGTAGTGTGTGAGTAAAACTCAGTTGCACACAACCCACCATGTCTACAAATTATCACGTCTAAATAGATAGTTCATGAAAATATAAATAATGGAAATGTAAATAAAAGAAAATTAATGGGACACTAAATAAAAATATTTACATAACAATTACTTGTTATTTTTCTAATTCAATATGTTCATCTCCTTCATTACATAGTTCACCATTAACATGTAATCCATTGGATAATCATTTACAACATTTGTATGAGGTTCATGGAATTTATCATTATGCATAATGGAATAATCCATGTCAATATATCATTAGGGATAATACATCAAAAAATCAAAATTTACTCACCAGAAATCCTATATCTAGGTGGAATTCAATCGTTAGGGGAATATATCTTTGTCCCTATCCCTAACCCATTCATTGTGGGTGGAGTTAGATCATCATTCCAACTCGTCCAATGGGGGGAGCATTAGTCCTTTTTCCCACTCCACAATCCATGTGTACAGACTTATTCATACATTCACCACACGTAAAACCTGTCACAAAAGAACACTACCAAGACATGGAACAATCACAATACATAACAATCAACAAAAGAATTAATATTATTCCATAACCCATTAAAAAAATTACCTTTTACACCATTTATCCCATTTATGATAACTTCCATTCTCTTGACTACCCCACTAATCACATTCAATAACATGATTTTATCATCCCATTTCATATATTCATGCATTCCCTTATAAAATACAATTTATCACATTTCCATTTCACATTCCATTACCAATGAACATATCCATATTTTCATATGCACTAACTCGCTTATGAATTTCTAATATAATTCATAAGCCACATCTCAAAATCTTGATTAACCAAATTAACCCATTTTTGTGCTATGCCAAACAAACCTTTAATACCTTACCAAAATAATACACATTACCAATATTCCGTTTTCACTTTGATTAAACACATCAAAATAATCAGGAAGGGATACACATTATCCCACAACGACCATGCTTTTATATACCCCATTTCCAGATCCATCATTGCTGGTGCACCCCATGGGTGGCCCAAAATTTGTAAAACTGTCCTTGACGTGACCCATGGGGACCATGAGGGGTCATAATCATTATATAGAGTTCCACATTACCAAATCTCACCAAAATAATCAAAATAATAACAATAGGTGACTAGGAACAATCCATACGTGAAAAAATATTCAATGAAAATATATGATATAAATTTTATACCACTTACATAGAATTCATTGCAGAAAACACTCTTAATCATTTCCATAGATATCCATTCAAATAACCTTGGAATCCTCAACCTATATCTCCATAGAAATAAATTCTTTTATAACATCAGACGGAGATAATAGGGAGATGTAATTTCTAAAAAAATCAATAGCGGGACTAGACACACACGGAACGTCAATCTGTAACCAACAACACTTCAAACGACATTGGATCAAAATATAATCATCTCTAGGATGATTAAGTCACTGTGGATCATACTTAGGTTATCATGAGGTAAACTATTGGATAATATTGAGTTTGAACATAAAACCCCAAGGTATAACTTTTGTAATTTCTCCCAACATTAGCGGGGTGCATGGTTTTCCTACAGGGTTTTCCATACCATGAATAAACCATACACTAGGAACTATCAAAGGGAATTCAAGTCACATGATTACATGGGAAAGTCAAACGGATTGAAAAACTATGATCCAATCATATGTTAATCCAATTTTCATGACTACATTATTTTTCTGCAAAGGATGCATGGTTTACTTAATAATGCACCAACCGTGTTCCTTGCACAATTTTTCGGGGTTTTCATTCCATTCATGTCATAAACCCCCAGAACATCCCTGATTCCCATCATACTCCTATGAAACATTTATTTATCCAAATATATGAGTCAAAAACTAAAACATAAAAAATATATGTTATAAAAAATATAGGATCATACAACCTTCCTTCCTTATAACACTGTGTCCATGAGCCAGACATCCAAGAATTATTGAGTTCCAAATAAAAAGAGATTATACCACTGTGCAATTACATACGATTCTCGATATGAGGTTTCTTCCTAAAAATTTCCATGTATAAATAAAACAATAACATATTATATAGTGTTTCACATAAAAAACTTCTCACTATGATTCACAATACTAGCTGGTTACTCCTCGAAGGATGCATCAACCTAATTCTTTATATCATCATCATTTATCACATGAGTATGAATAGGATGATATTGTAGGCTTTACGAAATAAGAAAAACATCATAAATTCCTATATACCCATTTGTATGTTCCAATTAGTAGGCCACTTGTATGATCCTCTCAATGATATCAAATGGCCCATATATATAGGTTCCAACTTGCCTTATTTCCATGTTTGATGGAGAATCAGCCTTTCCGTCACCCAAAAAATCACTATATCTCACCATAAATTTAGGAGTTCAATGATGAAAATGTTTATATAACTTATTCTTACTCTGTGTCTTCATCATGTGCTCCTTAATCAATAGAACGTTTTCTGTGTCTATTACATGGGACTCATTCCAAACAACTTTGACTCCCCTGCTTCTAACCAACACAACAGAGATTTACACAGTCTCTCATAAATTGCGTCAAAATTTTCCATCAGAATTGTATCCTTAAATTGTTGTAGTTATAAATCTCGACAATCAACTAGTACTATTCCAATGAACCACTAAAATCTAGAATATAAGATCTAATCATATCATTTAATACCTGAGTTGTACACTCTAACTGCCTGTCCATCTACTGGTGATAAGACATACTCAAAAAGACCAGGGTATGAAGTGCCTTATGTAACCCCTTCCAGAAGCATATTATGAAATATAGATTTTTATATGAATCTATGGTTCTTAGCACACCCTAAACTCCATGATTTCTCAAACATAATAGTCAGCCAACAAATCGGCTATTTATTTCTTCTAGTTCTAAATGAAATGTACCCCTATAGTCAAATGAACCACAACAACCCAAATCACATCAATCTTCCGAGGTGTCCTTGGAAGATGCACTATGAAGTCTATCTTTACATCATTCCACTTACAATACAAATTTGGAAATGATTTTAACAAACCACATGTAAACTTCTTCTTGATTGTACATTGTTGACTGGTAAGGAATCATTCCAAAAATATAACACCCCGAACCTAGATACCCAGAGTCGGGGCATTATTACATAACATTGGCATGATCACAAGGTATCAAGTCTCAAAAGACCAATTAGTTTGGTAGTCTTGGAAACACTAGATATATTCATAAGTCTTACATTACATCATAAGGTAAAAAAAACTACAACAACATGTTGTCTTCATATCCCCTCATAGTATCCCTGCAGGTCATTCATAAATTACTTCTTTATAATCCTGGGAAAAATAAAACATTGAAAGGGGTGAGCTCAGATGCTCAGTAAGGATAACATTATATCAGAAGCTTTCATAGATAAGCATAAACACTTAAGGCAGTTTATAACTAAAATAAAAGCCTTTTAAACCTGAAATTCAGCATAAAATGGCAAAGATTAAATAAAATAAAGCCATTTACTTACTCACATAGATATTCTACTAGTCGAATGATAACATTCAATATCAATAAACACTTTCATAATGATGGAATGCATAATTCCATACTATCATAACCATATAGCCAAGGCCTCGTTCCAAGAATACAAATAAGATTTTGTCAAGGCCTTGTGCCAAGACACTAGTTTGTCTCATGTGACCTACCGATGCATCGAGGAGCTATAGCGGGCTCCACCCGTCACTTACTAAGTCCAATGAATTCCTCATATGAATAGGTTTAAACATAATATAAACATTCGTATTAAAACTAGCATAAGAAATGTCAATACTTTAACCAAAAACCATGAATGGTATAAAAATAGCACATCCACAGTCGAATATAACTCATTCGATACAATATGGAAGATTGTATTGTATCAGATTAACATCAATCGAGAATAATGAAGGATATTGACATAGATTATAAAAATCATCAAACTATTGAGAGAAATATCCCCCTTTTTATTGAAAACATTTAAAAGTCACACTATTTGTCAAGAATCCATTTAAAAATAGATTTTTGAATCAAAGTGTCCCATACAACATTGAAACTTTTAAAAGGAATTTTGATTTGAAAACATTAATGTCCATATAAATAAATCCTTAAAACCATTTTTAAAACATGGACATTAATGAGAAATATTTAGAAGAATAAGTCTTTAAAACATTTAAAAATGGTATTTTAGTTAGAATTTCTAACCAAAAGAGAGACACTTGAATACAAAT
This sequence comes from Viscum album, assembly GCA_963277665.1. Taxonomy (NCBI): domain Eukaryota; kingdom Viridiplantae; phylum Streptophyta; class Magnoliopsida; order Santalales; family Viscaceae; genus Viscum; species Viscum album. Next base: position 1,994,594,258 of record OY728122.1, read on the forward strand.
AATTGAAGTAATCAAAACTTTTTAATACAATAAGAATAAAGGGATTCATGATATACTATGTCAAAGTACATTATATACACCACATAAATGAGATTTGGTGTATAATAACAAAGAAGTCTCAATGGAATGTAAATTGAGATGAAATCTCTCATAAAGGCCGTATCCTTAGGTTAAGGATAAATCAACGACATAATTATGTGTGACAAATATAAATACACTAAATTTGATTGGATATTCAGTGCAAAAAAATCAAAGGACATTCACACATATTCTTGTAAAAACAACACAAATGAATTGGATGTTTATCTCAACAAATCGAGATTGAGTAAAAATTACTCTTATCAAGTTCATAACGATGAATTGAGAATTTATCAATGGAGTGATTATGTGAATAAAAATTTTATCCACAGAATGGGGAGTGGAAATTAGGACATAATCAAATGAATAGTGAATCCACACATAATCTTGGAGTAAAATAATCAATGAAGTATGCGTAAAGCCGAATGAGTGGAAATTGAAATTTCAAATTCCCTTATTGATTTGGTAACATACAAAACATACACCCATGAAAGAAGGATCATACAATGATGATTTAAATATACATGAATTAAATTATATTACACAATGAATACAAACATGGGCAGTACACACACCACATGTAATAAATAAGTGGTGAACAATGGAATTCTCACAGAATTAAAAGTGAGATAAGAAACCCCTTACCTTGTACTTTTCCTTGGTTGGGGGTAGGTTAACATCCTGTATAATTTTGAAATAATTGTTATTAAATTATTCATGAATCATATACATTAATATGATATCATATATTATCTTTTAACATTGCTTTGTTAATAATATCTTAGAATTATCGTCGTTTCGGGTGTTAACTTACTCGTTTTATTTTATATGTTTTGTCACATAAGCCATGTTTGTCATGGATAGTTTGTATCGTATTCATATCCAGAATGATATAAAGTTCTTAAAAATTATTTTTAAATCATCAAATGATAATTATACTTGAATGGATATGATGGAGAATGAATCTCATCGCGTTCGTGGAGACAGTAGTCCGTACGTACGCACGAGCGACAATATCATTCTTTTGATATTAAAATAATATATAATTGGATGGTATATCATATATACAGAATCATTATCATGTTATATTTATTATTTAAACGAGTTACACATCATTATTATACCCACCCAAATAATAATATATTGAATAATAATTACACCACGACGTGGAGACGGTAAGCCGTATGTACGCACGTATGGTGACATGTTATTAAAAGGGTGGATAGAATACTGAATATGGTTGTAACATATTTATAATGACATCACAATATATATAATATACTGAATTTATTGTTTTATAATGGTAATAACAATGAAAGAAGAAGTGGAAGAAGAAAGGAACTTGAAAAGGGGTGGTGAAAACATTACCTCTTCTTCGGGTTCTTCCTTTTGATTTGATCAAAAGGGCTCCTTAGGATGGATTTATGATCAAATTAAGGCCTCTAGGTTGTATTTAGGGAAGTTGAGAGAGTATTGGGGTAGGGGTTGGCCGAACCAAAAGGCTTTGAATGTGTGAAGTAATGAGAAGGAGGAGTGCCCTTTTATAAGAGAGGTGAGGGGTACCTTTGGAAAATCTAGAAATACTAATTTATAATAAATTCATATTCGGTTTCTAATGGCTCAAAAGTTTACTATTAAAAGGTTAAGGTGGGGATAGGTCAAAAAACATTCAACCAATAGAATTTAGACAGGTTTGTGTTACTATATTAACCTTATATTTTAGTTTTAACTCTTCGTTAATTAGTTTGACATTTACCATGTCACTTTGTATTTTTATATTATATAGTTAATAAAATTACTATATACATCCAAGTGACCCCCAAGTGGTCCATTAATGATATACATATCATGATATAAGTCTCTTGGATGAACCTTAAATTTTAAAAAATTTAATATCAATTAATAATATAATATTTGTTTTAAAAACTCTTTTATGTCAATTTTGAAACTATTCAATAGTTGATTTTTTTGAAACTCATAACAGAATGATTACTTTGAAAAAAGTTAATTAAATAAATCCTAATATGTCATATTATCCTATAAAATTAGTGTAATTCATTAAAAGTCTTAAATTATATTTATTTGGGTATTTATAATATCAATTATTTTAATTTTTCACTATTATGGTAATTACTGCATCATCATTGTGTCATAAATATATTAAATTATTTAATGTTTAAAAATTATAAATAAAATATCATTATGTAGGAAATCGTATTATCTTTCTAATGAATATTTACAATCTAATTTATCTTATTTATTACCCTATATTAAAAATGTTTTAGTAAATAAACTTTGATTTTAACTCTTTTAACTCTTCTTTGAATTAAATAATAATAAATGTCCTAATCTAATCCAAGTGGACCTAAATGATAATATGTTATTCCTAAGGTTGTTTTTGGTCGAGATACACTTGTCCAATAGAATTAGAACATGTGTTAGGATAATATTAATATCATTTTTACCCTTAATTATCTTATTTACTTTTAACCGTGGTAAATAAAAGTAAAAAGTTACTATTCACCGAAAATTATTTTCTTCTCATTGAACCACATTTTACTTCTTGATATTAACCGTGTCTCTCAGATTTTCGAAATTCCATTCACAGAAGCGGTAAAATTAAGTTTTATGAAAAATTCAGTTTTTTTAACTACCACTTAGTAGTTTCGCTATTCATCAAAAATTGAAGTTTTTCAGAACAATGCCAAAATTTCACCCTAAGCTATAATTGATATTCCAAATTCCAAAATGATGTCTATTTTACAAAATTCTAAACATATAAGTTTCATTAATTAATTTTATAATTAATTCCCACTGTCACAACAAATAGCGTGTTTTTAAGAAACAATATATATCAAAAGATTGACAATTGTTTAGGTCCAATATCAAAGTGAAATTAATTATAATGAACACCATTGGATAAAATGGTAAAAATATATTCTAATTATACATTAAAACCACTCAATAATATAATTTATCACTATAAATTATTTTTATTTAAAAATTTCTTTTTAATTAAAATTTAGTAATTTTCACTATTCATCAAAATATAAGTGTTATCCGAAAAGTTCCAAAATTTCACCCTAGGATAAATTCGATATTAAGAATCCAAAAATGATGTCCATTTTGAGAGATAGAATTTATAAAATTTCAAAAAGTAGGTATTACTATTCATAACAGCTAGTTTGATTGGTTGTGGTGTGTTAGAATCTCGAAGTTGCGTACAATGCATGCCATTGCATTATTCGAAGGGAAACGTACCGTGGAAGCTTGGGGTGTTACATTCTCCCCTCCTTCCATAAATTGTGTCCTCGCAATTTTTAAAATTGTGCTTGGGAATATAATGGAAAGTCCCACATCAGAAAAAGAGTCAATAAAACTATCACTTTAAAAGAAAGAAAGAGAGGTATAAAGGTCAACCAAGATAACCCATACTCGGATTCCATATAGGAAAACATGGATATGGATGATAAAATAAGTTTCAAGTTCTGATGGAGAGGGATATAAATCATGATCAGGAGAATGTTATCAATAAGAAAACCACAAACTTGTGTTGGGACAAACAACCATTAGTCTCCTAGTAGGAAAGTAAACAGACAACATTTTTTTGTTTTAAGTTACATTACATAAGGATGAGGAATTCATTTATGATATTGACTCAGAATATAAATATTAATACTTACATTTTAAGTAGAGTTTCATTCTTTAATAAATTTACACCACTAACTCATTTTTTTAAACGATGAGTATTCAAGAAGACTTGGTCACACTAGAAGAGCTAGAATAAACTTCTATAGAATCACATGATCCATGCAGGACGAACTATATATTTACATTATCTTTAGAGATTAATAAAAACCAAAATGGTTAGTACAAGATCTAATGATCCCCCAAAAGGATATTCCTTGAGAGAAATAAACACTAATCTTAATTTCCAAACTTAAACCAACAATACCCCAAAGTTAAATAAATACCATTCAATAATCAATTGTCCTTAAAATCCTTTAACATAATCAAAAATAATATTGAAAACCAAAACTTATTAAGAATGTAGCCTTCCACATTAAATTATATCTCCAAATGACATTAATTACTCTTAAAGTCACATACTTAAAAGTAATTAACCCAATCATTTCCAGAAATAACCCAAATCATTATAAATCCACAATAAAAACATAGATAAAAATCCACCATTACTCCTCAAATGAAATCCCATACTACTCTATTTTCCTTTGGCATATAGTGTTCTCAACAAAGCGAACAACTTCCAAAATAACATTTATCACTTAATCACCAAATCATTTTCCTATACTAAGGGTATTCATTTGATAAGACATAAGATCCAAATCAAATTATTATTTATCAATAAAATCATTTAACTAAAAATAATAGTCACACAAACCAGGGACTTCACGTAGTCTAGTGGTAGGCGATAAATCCCAATCGCACTTTGGTTGTTGGTTCTATTCCCATAGCTTTGTCCGACACGATGGGTTGTCACACGGTCTACGTGTTGTCCTTTTTCAAAAACTATATTTTATTACATTAACAAAAAGAGATAAATTCCTCAAAATAACCATAACATAATTTAACCACAAATGTAATCTCATACCTTGAATTTTCATCCCAAATTATAATAATTTGTAATTTCCTCAAACCCAATGATCATATAAAACCAAATGGTTATTTATAACTATATCCACAAGAGAAAATATAGTTCTTCCATAAATATCATTCTCACATGGAAAACGTTAGGGTTACAAATACAAGAGAAAATTCTTCCAAAGTAAACCCTTCAACAAGGATCACTAATAATTTTTAAACATTTATCCAACCATTTATTTCCACATAGCTTCTTATATAACCAAGAAAATATCGTATAGAATAGGACATTCACTCGGGTAATGGCCAGGTGCCCTACATTTACAACAAATGACTGTAAATGGATTCTTGGGACCATTTTTATCTTCTTCCATAGTACTCTTCATTTTTCTTCATCAATTCTTCACTTTATGTCCTTCCTTCACTCACGTAAAGCATTTATTTGTCCCATTGAGACACTTTCCTGGGTGTATCCTTCCACATTTCCTGCATGATGGAAATTGAGGATTTCATTCTCCATGGTCTCCACTACTGGAGCTCTTATGATTCATCACCTTTCTCTTCTTTGTTGAGTCCAGTAATTGGTTAATATATATATTTTTGATCATATTTTTGGAAAATTTATTTGTCATAAAGATGATATCTTTTATGCCTATCAACATTCCATTTTGTTGCTCATTTCCACCACTGTTCCCACCTTGTACATCATTCTCAAAGTCACTATGACTTCCTTGGAATCCAGCCATTGACTAAAACCATAAAGCATTGTGTGAGTAATAGTAGTCATACAATCATTTAGAGATTCACATGTCACCATATTATCAATTTGAAACACATTAGGATTAACCAAGGTCTTTTACTCTCATATTATATATATAATACTTTAAATCGATTTGTAAAGAAAATGTAAATTATCCTAAGCATATCCCTCGGGAGTGTCGTAACCAAGAGTGCAGCAAGGCCCATTGTCGTGCACCAGTTCCCGTTCGAGTCTAGCTCAAAGCGGTGTTTTCGGGTTTTACCCCTAAGTACATCTGTGCCAGAGACGCCTCTACCTGCTCGTATACAGACAGGGATGTATTTCTTGGAAAAATCACAAAATCTCTACAATACCAAAATTTTAGGAAGTTCTTCTATACTAATCGTCAAATTTCATCTTAGGTCTATGTGCTCTAATCATAGTGTATCTAAATCTAGCTTCCAAGGTTTGTACTAAACATCCTCTGATACCAACAGTAATGCCCCGACCCTAGATACCCAGAGTCGGTGCATTATTACATAACATTGGCATGATCACAAGAGATCAAGTCTTGAAAGACAGATTAGTTTAGTAGTCTTGGAAACACTAGATATATTCATAAGTCTTACATTACATCATAAGGTAAAAAAAAACTACAACAACATCTTGTCTTCATATCCCCTCATACTATCCCTGCAGGTCATTCATAAATTACTTCATCATAATCATGGGAAAAATGAAACATTGAAAGGGGTGAGCTCAGATGCTCAGTAAGGATAACATTATAGCAGAAGATTTCATAGATAAGCATAAACACTTAAGGAAGTTTATAACTAAAACAAAAGCCTTTTAAACTTGAACATCAGCATAAAATGGAAACGATTAAATAAAATAAATCCATTTACTTAGACACATGGATATTCTACTAGTCGAATGATCACATGCAATATCAATAACCACTTTCATAATGATGGAATGCATATTTCCAGACTATCATAACCACATAGCCAAGGCCTTGTGCCAAGACTACAAATAAGATTTTGTCAAGGCCTTGTGCCAAGACACTAGTTTGTCTCATGAGACCTAACAATGCATCGAGGAGCTATAGTGGGCTCCACCCGTCACTTACTAAGTCCAATGCATTCCTCATATGAACAGGTTTAAACATAACATAAACATTAGTATTAAAAATAGCATACAAAATGTCAATACTTTAACCACAAACCATGAATGGTATAAAAATACCACATCCACAGTCGAATATAACTCATTCGATACAATATGGAAGATTGTATTGTATCAGATTAACTTCAATCGAGAATAATGAAGGATATTGACATATATTAAAATAATCATCAAACTATTGAGAGAAATATCCCCCTTTTTCTTGAAAACATTTAAAAGTCACACTATTTGTCAAGAATCCATTTAAAAATATATTTTTAAATCAAAGTGTCCCATACCACTTTGAAGCTTTTAAAAGGAATTTTGATTTGAAAACTTTAATGTCTATATAAATAAATCCTAAAAAACGTTTTTAAAACATGGACATTAATGAGAAATATTTAGAAGAATAAGTCTTTAATACATTTAAAAATGGTATTTTAGTTTGAGTTTCTAACCAAAAGAGAGATACTTGAATAAAAATAATTTAAGTAATCAAAACTTTGTAATATCATGAGAATAAAGGGATTCATGATATACTATGTCAAAGTACATTATATACACCACATAAAAGTAATTTGCTGTATAACAACACATAATTCTCAATGGAATGTAAATTGAGATGAAATCTCTCATAAAGGCCGTATCCTTAGGTTAAGGATAAATAAACAACATAATTATGTGTGACAAATATAAACACACTAAATATGATTGGATATTCAGTGCAAAACAATCACAGTACATTCACACATATTCTTGTAAAAACAACACCAATGAATTGGATGTTTATCTCAACAAATCGAGATTGAGTAAAAATTACTCTTATCAAGTTCATACCGATGACTTGAGAATTACCAATGGAGTGATTATGTGTATAAAAAGTTTATCCACAGAAAGGGGAGTGGAAATTATGACACAATCAATTGAATAGTTAATCCACAAATAATCTTGGAGTAAAATAATCAATGAAGTATGCGTAAAGCCGAATGAGTGGAAACTGAAATTTCAAATTCCCTTATTGATTTGGTAACATAAAAAACATACACCCAAGAAATAAGGATCATACAATGATGTTTTAAATATAAATTAATTAAAGTATATTACACAATGAATACAAACATGGGTAGTACACACACCACATGTAATAAATAAGTGGTGAACAATGGAATTCTCACGGAATTAAAAGTGAGATAAGAAACCCCTTACCTTGTACTTTTTCTTGGTTGAGGGTAGGTTAACCTCCTGTATAATGTTTAAATAATTGTTATTAAATTATTCATGAATCATATACATTAATAGGATATCATATATGATCTTTTAACATTGCTTTGTTAATAATATCTTAGAATTATAGTCGTTTCGGGTGTTAACTTACTCATTTTCTTTTATATGTTTTGTTACATAAGCCATGTTTGTCATGGATAGGTTGTATATTATTCATATCCAGAATGATATAAAGTTCTTAAAAATTATTTTTAAATCATAAAATGATAATTATACTTGAATGGATATGATGGAGAATGAATCTCATCGCGTTCGTGGAGATGGTAGTCCGTACGTACGCACGAGCGACAATATCATTCTTTTGATATTAAAATAATATATAATTGGATGGTATATCATATATAAAGAATAATTATCATGTTATATTTATTATTTAAATGATTTACAGATCATTATTATACCCACCAAAATAATAATATATTGAATAACAATTACACCACGACGTGGAGACGGTAAGCCGTACGTACGCACGTATGGTGACATGTTATTCAAAGAGTGGATAGAATACTGAATATGGTTGTAAAATATTTATAATAACATCACAGTATATATAATATACTGGAGTTATTATTTTATAATGGTAATAACAAATAATGAAGAAGCGGAAGAAGAAAGGAACTTGAAAAGGGGTGGTGAAAACATTACCTCTTCTTCGGGTTCTTCCTTTTGATTTGATCAAAAGGGATCCGTAGGTTGGCTTTATGATCAAAATAAGGCCTCTAGGTTGTATTGAGGGAAGTGGAGAGAGTATTTGGGCAGGGGTTGGCCGAACCAAAAGGCTTTGAAGGTGTGAAGAAATGAGAAGGAGGAGTGCCCTTTTATAAGAGGGGTGAGGGGCACCTTTGGAAAAGCTAGAAATATTAATTTATAATAAATTCATATTCGGTTTATAATGGCTACAAAGTTGATTATTCAAAGGTTAAGGCAGGGATAGGTCTAAAACAATTCAACCAATAGAATTTAGATAGGTTTGAGTTACTATATTAACCTTATCTTTTAGTTTTAACTCTTAGTTAATTAGTTTGACATTTACCATGTCACTTTGTATTTTTATATTATATAATTAATAAAATTACTATATACATCCAAGAGACCCCCAAGTGGTCCATTAATGATATAACTATCATGATATAAGTATCTTGGCTGAACCTTAGATTTTTAGTAATTTAATATCAATTAATAATATAATATTTGTTTTAAAAAATCTTTTATGTCAATTTTGACACTATTCAATAGTTGATTTTTTTGAAACTCATAACAGAACGATTACTTCGAACAAAGTTAATTACATAAATCCAAATATTTCCTATTATCCGATAAAATTATTTTAATTCATTAAAAGTCTTAAATTATATTTATTTGGCTATTTATAATATCAATTATTTTAATTTTTCACTATTATGGTAATTACTGCATCATCATTGTGTCATAAATATATTAAATTATTTAATGTTTTAAAATTATAAATAAAATATCATTATGTAGGAAATATTATTATATTTCTAATGAATATTTACAATCGAATATATCTTATGTATTACCCTATATTAAAAATGTTTTAGTAAATAAACATTGATTTTAACTATTTTAACTCTTCTTTGAATTAAATAATAATAAATGTCCTAATCTAATCCAAGTGGACCTAAATGATAATATTTTATTCCTAAGGTTGTTTTTGGTCGAGATACACTTGTCCAATAGAATTAGGACATGTGTTAGGGTAATATTAATATCATTTTTACCCTTAATTACACTATTTACTTTTAACCGTGGTAAATAAAAGTAAAAAGTTACTATTCACCAAAAATTATTTTCATCTCATTGAACCACATTTTACTTCTTGATATTAACCGAGTCTCTTGGAATTTCTAAATTCCATTCACAGAAGCTGTGAAATTACGTTTTATGAAAAATTCAGTTTTTTTAACTACCACTTAGTAGTTTCACTATTCATCAAAAATTGAAGTTTTTCAGAACAATGCCAAAATTTCACCCTAAGATATAATTGATATTCCAAATTCAAAAATGATTTCTATTTTACAAAATTCTAAACATATAAGTTGCATTAATTAATTTTATAATTAATTCCCGCTGTCACAACAAATAGCGTGTTTTTTAAGAAACAATATATATCAAAAGATTGATTATTGTTTAGGTCCAATTTCAAAGTGAAATTAATTATAATGAACACCATTGGATAAAATGGTAAAAATATATTCTAATTATACTTTTAAACCACTCAATAATATAATTTATCACTATAAATTATTTTGATTTAAAAAGTTGTTTTTAATTAAAATTTAGTAATTTTCACTATTCATCAAAATATAAGTGTTATCCGAAAAGTTCCAAAATTTCACCCTAGGATAAATTCGATAATCCGAATACAAAAATGAAGTCCATTTAGAGAGATAGAATTTATTAAATTTCAAAAAGTCGGTATTATTATTCATAACGGCTGGTTTGATTGGTTGTGGTGTGTTAGAATCTCGAAGTTGCGTACAATGCACGCCATTGCATTATTCGAAGGGAAACATACCGTGGAAGCTTGGGGTGTTACAACAAAACTCGTATCCACTATCATCATTCCCTGCCACTAATACTACCTATGAGGATCATGATACATTTTAGTAAAACCCAGATGCACCACCAACTTTGATGCATAGAACTCGTGGATCAAATATTCATGCATACACACTGTCACAACCACATGTCCAAAAACACTTATAATTCCATCATCACCTATAGCCCAACTAAAATTTGACTCCCCACCTTTATGACTTTCCTTCTTATCGACGCATAATGAATCCTCTAATTTAATCTCCTTGACCCAACTAAAAATCATAGACTGAACTTCTATATATGAAAGGGTTATTTTACTGATCCAATTCCACTCCTCTAGGTGAGTCTCAACAAAAGGGCACCATTAACTACTATGATTTGGATTACTAAACATCTTGATAATGAGTCCTCTGGATCAGATAATTGGCAAGACGATTCTGTTTTCCTAGTTGTATAAACCAAATATAAATCAAATGATTACTGGTAACCAATCAACATTAACTACCCAAAATTCAAATACCCATGAGAGAATTTGAAAATCACACTTTTTGGATCAGTAAACACAGTGAACCACTTCCACAATTTGTAATGCCTCCAACATTTTAAGGAATAAACCACCCCAGCCAACTCATCATCATGCATATGATAATTTCATTGATGAGGCCTTAACATTCATATTCCATATTCTATAAAGCGATCCTATTGTATCTACACTACCCCATGTCCAACATGAGAAACATCAAAAAACATGGTGTACCTCTTACCTAGTTCAGGGAGTCTTAGAATTGTTGTGGTAGTCAACTGCTTCTTCAAATCATGAAAATAATTATCTCATTCCTCCGACTAATAAAGAAAAACTCAATTCTTGTTTAACCCACATAGTGGTGCTTCTCATTGGGAGAAATCCCTACAGAACATTACATAAAAAATGGATAATCTCAGAATACATTGAAAATAAAATATATTCTTGGGAGACTCCCAGGACACCACAGTTCTCACATTCTCTAGATCAACCAACACAGTTGACTCGTAAATGATGTGTCCCAAGAAAAGAAAATTTTCCATACAGAACAAACATTTGGAGATCTTGGTGTAAAGCCTACACATTATTATTTTACTTAGTATGATTTCATGATGTTTGGAGTCATCATAAAGAGTTCTTGAGTACACCAAGATGTCACCCAGAAACACAACCATGAGTCAATCCCGGTATGGGTGGAATACCTGCATCATCAAATCTATGAACATATCTAGCATATTGGTCAACCCAAACAGCATCACCATAAACTCATAGAACCCATACCTTCTACTACAATATTACCGTATAATTTCATAAGGTTTCACTGTCAACTAAGGGTATATTAATCTCCTGTCAATATTGGATAACACTATATCACTTCTCATAGGATGAAATGTGTTAGAAAATTTGGGAAATATGTATCATTTCTTACTTGTCATCTAGTTCAATATTCTTTCGTCAAAACATAGCCACAAAAATCTATCTACCTTCCATGAAAAAAATCCTAAATGATCCCAAAGGTTATGTACTTGGACAGATGAACCCCTTTCACACAAACCCGTATAGTTGAAACATATGTTCGTAGAGTTCTACAAACACCATTCGATATGGTGGAATGGAGATCAATTCTTTCCCTTGAAGCAACTCAATTTTAACCTCAACATCCATCTTCAGTGGGATCCCCAATAATTCCTCTGGAGTAACATACAAGAATTGATATAAAATGGTAGGGAAGGTTAGTTTCTCCCTTCATCCTTCATTTAACACATGATAATCTACATTATCCATGATTTCTCAAAACTCCAGACAAATTTTCGCAGTATAGCCTGCTCGAACATACCACTAACCACGAAGGATGTACTTGTCTCTATTGGGTTATGTTAATGTTACCTAATGTTGGAATCAATCAATATAGGCTTGATAAAACAAAAACCATCAAAAAGACAAAATTAGGCCAAAACATAGCATCTCACGGAAAAACATCAACCATAGAAAATGATATTTGCCAAAATCTAAAGCATAACCATTACATTGTCTAACAAACTCAAATTGAATCCCCAATGGGGAATCAATTGAAATAACCCCACATTCACTACCCATAGTTAGGCCCAAAAAATATGAAAAGTGAAGAAGTAATTGAATTTGTGGATCCTTTGTCAAATAAATCCCTACAAAACATGGAAGCAACAAGATTTATAGATCAAACATTAGATGGCCTAGCATCACCATCACTAGTTTTATATAGAAATATGTGGAGATTTCCATTTCCTCTACCAAGGGTTATAGCCTGTGTACCCTACACGGAACTGACCTACTAATATGGAGGACCTTACAATAGAGTTTCATGTTTTCCACACCTACTTTATTACCCATGGAGCTCTAAATTCATGTTGATATGTGATGAAAAAACCACTTCCTACACATCGTATCTGCCTCTATCCTCTATCTATACCCCACTGTCGAGTATTCTTATTCAACCTCTATATATTAACCAATGATCTATTTGACCGACACTCAACTGGTGGCCGTGGACATTATCCCAGCCTTTTACATGACCTAGCACACTAATAATAGAAAATCTGATTAACACCCTGAGAATCTGGTCCTCACTTCTAACTGCAGTGCGCACAATCTCCCAATAGGAAATTCCCATAAAATTTTTTTTACCTCAGAAGATGCAAAACCTATCTTCCAAACTAGAACAACAAGTTTACCTCTTGAAAATTCCTCTTGGATATCTTCATGGATGTTGACATGAAACAAAAACTCTACAAAACTCTTGAGATTGATAATAGTCACTTGAGATGTAATCTTCTCCATAATCCCATCTCGAAATTGTATCTCCTTAGTCGAATCATCACCAAACAATGTTAGAATGAAGTTGGACAAGTGATTGAATTAACTAGAATTATTAATTAATAATTTATTCCCATGGGTCAAACATATAATCTATGTAGCCTTCTCCTACCTCAAGGTCTCTGGGTAGTAGTTTTCTAGAAACGTTTTTTGAAAAAACTTCCATACCAGTCCCACAGTCTTCTCGATCTTAACCATAATGTATCACCTTTGTTTTTCCTAGACCCATAACATATGAGCTACCAACAAGATTACCCTCCTCCAAAGAGTCACCATATAATTAATAATTGTCATGATAGACTCTATCCAGAACCCAACTACCCTAGGCCCACCCGCTATGGTAATGGTCGAAGGGTGCTATGACTGAAACTCCCTGGTCAGCTTGAACATACTCGGTGCAACCCACTGTAGGTCCGATCCCACTATTTTCACAAATCAACTAAATATATCATGGAAATGATCATCCCCTTCTTTTGGAACCATTAGATATTTTGTCCCTCCTATTAGGAGACAATTCTCATCAATATCCTCTTTCCACCCAACTGACACACGTCTTCTTGGTGGAATTTCTCTACAATTCCAAACACAACCATTATAACAAAAACAATAAATTTTCTAAAAAATATATATGAAAACTCACCACTAACCATAAAAATACCATTTCACATGTATTTTTCAAAATGTACCTATCATACTCGAAACACTACCCTCAACCATACCTACCAAGGATCATGGTTAACATAGTGTAACTAACTCAAATGGTTACCATACTTAACTTCTACACCTATTATGATACTATTTCCATACCACCACATACTTCAAAACATTTAACTTCACCTACAAACTCTGGTTGAGAATAGTTGATTAATTATTATTTAACGTCTTAATTCTCATTTTACCTTTTTTCAACCTTTTATTATACACCATTTTAATCAATTTAATGAAAATAAAAATTATCATACCCATTATGTAACACACACTCGTCCCACAGGAGTCCCTACAATGTTTAAAGTAACATTATAATAAAGTTATTATATTGATTCATGAATGCACAACCTCATTCCATTCTCGTCATGACAAATGTATAATAAAATTGTTGTATCATACAACATGTGTTTCACCTAATGGTGAAATATCATCAAATTTAACCACACAAAGAAAGAACAACAATTCCTAACGTAGGTGAATTGGGGTTTCCCTTCTAAATAGGTAAAATAGCCCAAAAAAAGGGGCACATTTCCATGGATTGAAACCTTCTTGAAGTCCTATCTTCCACCCCAAATAGCAAGTCACATTAAAGTGCTCCTGGGATACCACATTGTAACATACCTTACCAAAGATCTACTTAATTAATTCCCTATGTCTGGTCAACACATGTCCTCAAGAATGAATCCTAATATGCCAAGGGTTTTTAACTAACAGTGAGGGTCTATGAGTCATGGGGGGAGACTATACCCTCTATAAAATTACAGGACACAATTGAAAACAAATCGAATTGTAGAAACAATATATAATAATAAATGAACATTTATAAATAACAATCTCTCCAAACTAGGCTTAAACCACAACCAATATTAAATATTTCAGGTCATACAACATTTCCATGTAAAAAAAAATAAAGAAAAATAGTTGATTCCCAAAAAAAATCCCGACTACTTGTTCAAAACCCCATCCACGTACTACTCGAGCATAATTTAACACTTTAACATAGGGCCCCTTCCACTTTTGTGACCTATAAGCATGAAATTATATTAGGTACCCAATAGAAGCTCGAGTAGGTTGTGAGTGGATCCCAGTAGGTCACCATTAATGAAGTCTTCCAAATATAAAGTCTAAATAGATATTGAATACATGTATAAAATAAAAGATAAGTAAATTAATGACCATTCATGGGCCACTAGTTACCAATCTTTACATAAATATTACAACTCATAGTTTCAATTAATTATTTTCATCTCGTTCATTATATACTTCAGTGTCAATATTTAATCCATGGGTTAGGAATTTACATCATTCACAAAGTGTTCATGGTATTTATCATTCTGCATAATAGAATATGAAATGTCATTATCTCACTAGGGACAATACCTTACAACATCACAATGTCCCAACCTAAAATCCTCATTTTAGTAGGACTAATATCATTAGGGGTATAGTTCTTTATCCCCTTCCCTAACTAGGGAATTTTAGGTGAGTTGGAGCATTAGTCTAACTTGACATGTGGGTGGATCCTCGGTCCTTTGTCCCACACATCATGCCTTATTCCTATGCTAATTATTCAATTCACCACACATAATCACTATAACAACCTAACCCAACCAATACATGAAACAATCATAATCCATAATAATCAACAAGGAAATTAATATTATCCAATATCCCATTAACACAATTTCTGTTTACAATACATAACCCATTTAGTCCAATTCCAATTCTCTTTCATATCTCATTAAGCACATTCAATAAATACCTTTTATCATCCCATTTAACATATTAATTCATTCCATTATGAAATAAAATTTAACACATTTTTATTTCATATACCATAACCAATGAACATATTCACTATCTCATATGGACCTTCTCTTTTGGAATTTCTAATACAATTCTTATGCCATATATCAAAATCTTAATTATCCATATTTACCCATTTCTGTTCTATTCCAAAAAACCCTTTCGGCCATTACAAAAACAAGTCAAATTAACAATATTAAATTTTAAATTCCATTAATCATATCAACATACTCAAAAAGGGACCTACATTATCCCACAATGAACATACGATTACTTAACACATTTCAAGACATGGTATTTTTGACGAACCCCATGGGTGGCTCTAAATTTGTAAAATCCCACACAATGTGTCTCATGAGGACCATGAGGGTTTTTAATCATCATTTGGTTACCAATTAATCCAATTATCACCAAAGGAATCAAAATAATGAAAACATGTGTCCAATCACAAACCAAATATGCAAAAATCTGTAATAAATCCATAGGATATAACTTGTAGACTACCTACCACGAAACATTTGATGAAAACACAGTTAATCAGAGACTTATATCCCGATTCAACAATAATTTTATTCCTAAACCAAGATTTCAGAAGAAGAATAGTGGATTAGATCTTTATGTTAAGATAATATTGAGATTCAAAACCTAAACCAAACAAATAATCAAGGGAGGGACTACACTCACTTGTAGCATTGATGTGAAACCCACATCGATCCAAATGGTATGTGATCGAAGTATAATCACCTCAGAGAATCTAGCTCACTTGGGTTCAACCCCAGTGTAGAATGAGGTGACATGAAGGATAATCCATAATTAGAATAAAAAACCTAGATGTGGAAATTTTTTAAATTTTCTCAACAATTTTGTGCCTCACGGTTTACCTTCATAATTTCCCAAACCATACACAAACACTTCATGAGCCAATGTCTAAGGTATGCCAAGTAACATGGATACCTAGGCAAGTCAGATGATTTTAAGAACTATCCTCCAACCATGTACTAAGCAACAACTCAAGGATGCATAGTTTGGTTAGGATGGTCTCATGGTTTATTTAACCTTGCACCTACTGTGGACTTGCATATTTTGGCCATCTTTTTCTTCCTTTCATGTCATGAACCCCCAGAACACCCTAGAGCCCCCTTGTACACATGGGAAACAATTATTTTTCCAAATATAATAGTTTTAAATTGATATATTACCAATCAATTACCATATAAAAATCATGGATCATACAATGGGGTAATGAATTTTTAAAAAAACCAATTATTTTTAAATTAGTGTTCCATTTTAAAAAAATCACTATTATGTGATTATAATTTTGATTATTTTTTTAAGAGTATTATTTTCTATGATTGTTTTTGTGATTTTCTTTTTGAAATTTTATAAATCTCCCCTTGTAACAAAAATTATTTTTTAATAAAAAGTCTAAAAAGGCAATTTTTAACACTGTTCCCCAGGAATAAGGGGAATAATATCATTTGTAACCCAATCCAATCAAAAAAATCATGTACTATTTTTCCTTTAATGGAAATCCTAGCCAAAAGAGTTTGATCCCCCGTATAGACATTTGTGACAATGTAATCAATTGATGAGAAAATATCCAAGAAAATGATCCTTCTATTAGTTATATTCCATGAAAGAAGAAACCCTATCCATATTACTAGAATAATTGTTGTAGAGTCACATTCCAACTAAAGATTTTTCTAGCAGCTCGAATCATATTTCTCAAATTCTATGATGAAACCATACATTTTAGCTTCATGTAATGAATAAACACTATAAGAACTATATAAGAATCCCAAGACATTGCGATGATGATCTCTAAGGAAATACCCATAACATGAGAGACCCATATTAACCCTCGATGATCAATAAGTGTTAACTTTTATCCATCCTAGAAATGATAACTACCATAAGACATCAAATATACTTGATTAAGGATAAAAATTACCCTTGATTTCAATTCCTGGGAGAACAGAAAGATCAATTATATTATTGTGACAAAAAATCCTATGTGATGAAATTTATTCTCTTAGAGATACCACCAATTGAGCCAAGAAAGCATGAAGAATAAAAGATGTTGATATAGAATCCAATTGTTATGGTAATTCCAAATAATTAAAATAATCTCCACTACATAAACCATATATATTTTAAACAATTGATAAGAAAGTGAAATTATTAAACAGTCTTTGAAAAAAACCTGAAGAGATGTTGTCCATTGAAAATTGTGTTTGAAAATATTAGAGTGATAATTATACATTGGGGATGTTGTGGGACAACAAAAAAAAGATGGAAATTATCCCCACGATGTTGATGAAAAGTATCATAATAACAACAAATAGAAATGACATAGTTTTGTAGGTACGCATCTATCAGAAATTTCTTATGCACCAACCTCCATGAAATAACATTTATAGATGGCCTTAGATACACATATGGAGACTACTAAACCAATATTGAACATTACAAAGAAATACGAAATACAGATAAGGAATTTTAGAATTGAGGATATTGTTCACTGTAGGATCTCATTCCCATAATTTATCCGTTAATGAGAACCCATTTCTACAAGTACATATTTAATATTTTCCTAAAGCACATCCATATTGTCTAATGGATCTTTAATTGATTCCAAAAATAAAAATTAGATACAAAATCCAGGAGAGGTTCATGATAGAGGACCCCAGTTCAAATGTAATTCTAAAAAATAAGAGATGAATATTGTGATACAAACCATCTTCAATAATAATAATTTGAAGAAAATCATTATTTAAAATAAGTACATACACAATACGCAATAAATCTATATTTCCATTTTTTGATACTGATCATAAATCAAGCATGAATTAACATAGGATCCTATGATTTTCCATTAATAATACTCTGTATAAAATGAGCTTGCAATTATTGATTAAATAACTGAATGCTTTTAATCCCCACACCATAATCCATATGTCATACATGAATCATTAATATAGATAGTGGTCAAACTTATTTCTTGTATTGTACCACGACATATAATGTTACTAATTGAAACATTTTCAATTCATTTGAGAGAATTAGTCCACATAAAATACCAGAAGGATTAAATTTTTTTTAATTGGTGTTGTATTTTTCTATGTATACATGTCTAGACATTGATATTGATTTTTGTTTCAATGAAGAAAATTGTCTTCTAATATTAATAACAATACAATAAAAATATTCATTAGGCCTTCCCCAAAAATTACACACAATAAGGATGATAAAGGGTAAAAATACTATTATAATAAAAATTTCTCTAACAGAATCCATTTTATAAACTTTAGGAATTACATTACCAAAAATGATGAATGACTTGATCCAACTAAACTCCTAACTAGAGGCCTCTATATAATTTGAATCTTCACTCTATTTTTTTATTAACCATGGACCCTTAGGTGGAGAGTATAATATAATATTCACAGATAAGGTGAGTGGGAGAAAATATCCCCCTACATTCACAAATGGATTAATGTATTCTATTAGTATCCATGAAGAAAAAAATACTACCGAGATAATCCTCTTCATTATAAAAATTTACTCCAGGATGGGGCTCCCCATGTATGAAACCCATAGGGAAAGAAAAATATCTTTTGAGAGATCCATTAATAAGGACTGAGACATTATAATATCCCAATATAATTTTAATCTAGCTAATTAATCAATCATAAAAACCAAATACAATAAGAATTTTGAAAAAGAAATTCAAATCCATAGTGTTATAATGAATTCTGATATCACACTCAGGAAATGTTGCATCCTCTGATGGGCTTTGGGAGAAGATTGACACATTCCATGGTAGTAATTATGAAATCTTGAATTTTCATTCTACTGATGAATCTATCTTGATTTTGAAAAAAAATTTCACTTTATATAGATAACAACCTATTGCAAAGGACTTTTATTATAATGTCATTATTATAGATAAATACTCAATTCATGGGAAAAAAATTCTTTTTGATTCATCAATTAGTATATTAATGAATCATTTTATATAAGTATATTATAAAATATGTAATTTTATCATATTATTGTCGAGGCTATTATTTAAATTTTTAATAACATTTAATTAAATTCATATTATTTTTATTTTATAACAATCAAGTTAAAAGAATGTATGTCCTCCACATTCCATATGTAGAATTATCTTTTTTTATGTTGCGGTCTGTAAAGTTTTTTTATATTAATTATTCATGGAGATAAGGGAAAAAATACTAAACATCATATAATAATATATATATCATTTGATCATTTAGATGTATTGTATACAAATGAAATAAAATTGATTAATATAATGTTTAGTTTTAATATTTAATTTTTTGGTTCTATATTTTTTTCTTTTCTCTAACACTTCGTTTTTTATAATGTAATAGAAAGTTTAAAAAATTAATATTAAAAAATTATTTAATATTTTCTAATATATTTAATTTCTAAAGAAAAATATTATAAAAGTTTATAGTCATTAAAAAAATCAAATACATAAAAATCATAATTAATACTAAAAATAAAAAGTAGTAATTATAATTAAACTATTTAAATTAAAACAAAATTAATTGCTTATTTTTTCATTGTGTATTTCATATTATGTTTAAATTTATTTCATTAAATATATGTTTTAATATTTCTATTTTTTTATTTTTCATTATTGAGAAAAAAATTAGAATATATAAAATTATACTAGTTGATTCTATGAAAATATGGTTTCTATGTTTTAGTATATGTGTAATAGTGCTTTGTGAAAAAAATGTTTATATTTTGTTTCTAAATGTTCAATTTTCATATGTATATCATTATAATTATAATTTGTATATTTATAATTCATAATATAAAATTAATATATATTTGAATCAATTTTCGTATGTGATAGCATGTGATTTTAAATTTTATATTCAACTTTGTTTTCCATTTTCAATGAATTTAAAATATTTATATATAAAATTTAATTTAACACTATTTAGTGAAATAAATACATTATGATCTCTTTTTACTATAATATGCACTTGTGATTGGATTTACTATTAGTGATACTCTAAACATGTAAACAAACTATTTCAAGATATAATGCGCACAAAATAATACTTGGAAGTATCAGATTTACATAAGTCCATATATAAAACCAATATAACTCAAAAAATGTTTTCAATGTGATAACAAAATATTTTATGCTAATAACATGTATATGGTGACCATTATTTACAATTTTACAATATTCAAGGTATGAAATCTCTATGTTGTTAAGTATCCTCGTTTTGAACCAAAATTCATCTATGGTTCCACAGAAGATACACGAATTTAATATCCATTAATCATAGTTGTATAAAATTACATTTTTTAATATATTCTAGGAATACAATTGTAGTGGGACAAGAATTATAAATCATAGTTCTAGAGGATTAGAATAGAGGATGTCTGGGAAGCATTAATTGGAAGATAGATATCATGTAAGAAATGGTGTATTGTTTACAAACATAGTATGACATCATTTTAAGTTCCCCCTATCCATTGATATTTTTTATTTAAAAATAATCTATATTTTATTAGCTATAATTATTATTCCATTACTTTTTATATATTTTCCAATATTCTAATTCATGTTTAGGTTATATATTACTAATATGATTTTCATCATTTATTAAATCAAGAATATTTGTAAGCTGATGTTGTCTAATTCACATGGATTATGGTAAATAATATAAGTAATTAAATCAAAAGTTAATTTTTCTAAAAATATTTCAATAGGAAAATAATATAAAACTATACATTCATCATCTGTAAATGGATAGTGAAATGTTCTAATTTAATTTTAATTTTAATATGTTTAATCATTAAGAGATTACTTAAGAAATATGATAATTTTTTTTCCATATCA
This sequence comes from Viscum album, assembly GCA_963277665.1. Taxonomy (NCBI): domain Eukaryota; kingdom Viridiplantae; phylum Streptophyta; class Magnoliopsida; order Santalales; family Viscaceae; genus Viscum; species Viscum album. Next base: position 1,994,615,969 of record OY728122.1, read on the forward strand.
TTGTTCATGAAATAATTTTTTTAAATTTAATTATCTAAATGAATGGATTTTTAAAACCCTCACATGTTATCTCCCACCTATTATCACTTTCAACATGGAAAACTAATGTCATTATAAATAATCAACTAGTCAAGGAAAATAAATGAATAGACTTCAATAATAGTGACGTATTATTTTTGTTTATCTATAAATTATGTATGGAAAAATATTAGAGGAATTTTATCCATAAAAATCATAGAATAATTTTTTTGGGGTTATTTATATCTCAATAATGGGATTTTATTTACATTTTATTTTTAATGTAGAAGGAATGTTTTTGAAAATGAGATCCATTTATTATGAGATATTTAAAATAGTCAATGTGAAATAAAATATACCAACTAGAGAGAAAATGTTAATATAATATATAAATATTTTAGTATCAAACATTCAATAACAACTAATGATTTATCATTTATTTTAAATAAAATTTATAAAATTATGTAAATTAAATCTTCCAAAATTGAACTGATAATAAAATTTCGATGATTTTTTTTAACAATTTTCTCACCAAACTCAATAAATTCCTTATAGAAACGGACATATCATGTTTACAAAAAATCTAATAAATTCATATACATAATTAATCTCAATATATTCAAGAAAAATTGGTAAAACATTGATATAACAATAAAATTAGAGTACCAACAAGTGAACATATTTCCATATCGAATGATATCTATTTAGTTCAATATTTATCACTATATAAAAATATATGTTTTTTCAAGCCTCATGCTACCTATTTTCTATTTAAGTATTAGAAGATTCTCAAATTTCCTAGCACATAGTTTTAGATATATATATTTAATTATGGTGATTCGGAGTATCTTAACTCTATATCATGGATTACGACCTTCGTAAAGGAAGAACTACTGCTTTCTCTAACATCCCAAATTTATTTATAGAAATATTAAATCCTAGGATTTAAGGATAGGATTAATATAATATGAGTCTGACATAATAATAAGGGAAACAATTGTTTTGGTCAACCATTCTTATTGGGTGTTCCCTCATCCAATTTTGACCCACATGTATTGTGTGATGTTTCATATGTTTTTTATTCATGCATATCTACAAAAAATATTAATATTAAAATGTGAAAAATATTATTGTAAAAAATATTCATTATTATTTATTTTTTTCTATTATAAAGTTATTTTACTGAAATGTTTTATTCAAAAAATATTTTTTCTATTGAATAATAAAAATTGGTTATCAAAATTATAATGTCATTAAATAAAACCCATTTAGTATTCCTTTCAATTCCAAAATATTATTAGTGTTTATTGTGTTAATTGTTTTAATTTAAAATAAAATTAAAGATTAAATATTTTAATTATTTGAAACCCATATATTTATTATTTATATATTAAAAACTATACATAAAATTGGAAGCGAAGAAGTTGATGCCTGGATAGATGAACAAGATGAAAATACATTCAGGAAATACCCCAATGGTGATATTTCAGCTGATACTTACCTTCAAATTCGGAAACGAATGTACATCAGGATGATAGATGAATACAAGATGAATCCTGATTTCATCTTTAGAGACATCCCTTGGGAATGACTTTTACTACTCATTTGATCCTGTTTAATCAAGGTATTTTTTCAATTCTGGAATATGAAAAAGTCTTTTGAGGGGTTGTGCTGATACAAATTTTTCTAATTAATGCTGCTCAATCTGGTGGAAGTGTGCCTGTCAAAGCTATTTTTGCCCTCCCCAAACCAACAAACTTGGGGTGAAAGTGACCGAATCTTGCATCAAATTCAAAAGATAAAAATATGAAAAGTTTAGTATGGCAATGCTTGGATGTTGAAATAGAGTCTCAAATGGAAGAATCAAAGCTGTTATTCACATACTGAAGACCTGAATTTTTTTTCTCTGGCCACAAAATCTCTGGATCCGGCCAAGAAGGCGAAGTTCACTTCTCCTCAGAAGACTGATGTCAAGACGGTGGTGCACACTGGATGATGTTTTGAATGACAGCGATGATGAAGATGATCTGAAGATGGGTGATGCCGATGATGGTTCTGAAGATGATGATGAGGACAACGCTTTGGAGGAAGACTCAGATGACAATGAAGATGCACTGCAGAAAGTGGAAGCAGGCAAGAGGGCCCTTGGGTGGTCTGTTTTTCTTTGTCATTTACTTGTTTTTTCTTTAATTCCCCGCTGGTGTAATTTCTTTACACCTCGAGTCTGTACCGCATACATCCTGTTTTTAATAAATTCTTTTGGGTTGTATGAACTAGGAAACAGTTCATGTCATCAGCCTTTTTGTTAAAAAAATAGGATAAAACAGATAAATTAAATGTTAATTTACCTCACCTCTTTTAATATTAATATATGATCTAAATTTCAAGACTAATTTTTTTAATGGGGATAATGATAGAACCAATAATATATAAATTTTTATAAATGATTCATTATTAAAGTGAATATATGAAATATAAATAATATTGTATATTAATGATAAAAATGTAATTATGAAAAGAAAACGTGGGTAATATTTCATTATAAAAAATCATTGGTATATTTTTTTATCAATCATAATGAATTTATATATATAATCAATGAAGATAAATTCAATAAATATTTAAAAAAATAATATATTGGAGTTTATAATGGGAAATATATCTATAATTAAAGTAACACAATTGAAAAACATTACATGTTGTGAAATATACATTTTATGGAATGATGCCAAAATGGGATTTATGTTGGATGTATATGGAATTTAATGGATATCATAAAAGAAAAAATTCATCATATTGAATTTTAATATAGATAAGTAAACAATTAGAATATTAGTTAGGGATTTATTAAAAAAATTACTAATACTTGAATCATTCATGTTATTGAAACAATTTTCTTAAGATATTTTTTAAAATATATTACTCATTTTATAGAAAATTATAACAAAATATGTATCATTTTTTAAATCATAAAATCAAAATAATATTACGTTTACAATTTTACAAAATTTATATATAATATAATCATCACCATATAATATAATATGATTTAATTATACAACAAACTAAATAAGTTTATTATTTTGATAAAATGCTTTACGTATATTTTTAATATTATTTAAAAAATATATATGTATTATTAATAAATACATGAAATGGTTTGTTGAAAACCAAAACCATAATTTGAATTCATAATTAATAGAATATAAATTATTATATTAAATGATTATTTTTAATTCTTTATATTTTCGAGTATATTCATAATATTACATTTAGTTTTGGAGAGTTTTAAAAGTAAAAAACAATTTTTATCAAATAACATGTTTTGAAATATGCAACATGGGGTTGAGAACAAATTTTAGAAATTAAAAAATATATTATTATTCAAATATTTCAAACAACCAATCGAATATTATCCATAAATTATCTAAAATTAACTATAAATAACACCTTTTGTACCATATAATATTCACATCAAATCCTATCATCAAGATTTTTATCATAGTTAACTATTAAAAATAAAATAAATTTTATCATATACATCATGAAAATTTCCCTCATTATTTAGAAAATATAAATATATGGTATGGTTTATTTCCACCCCTCCCTCATCATTTTGTATTTATATCCCTTATAGTAATACTTTTTATGTTCAATTATCTAATAACTTATTTTTTTATCCATTATAATTCAATCCATTTGTGTTATTATTCCAATGTTTTAGCTATTCTCTTTCCATTTATAAAAATAAAGCATTTTCATTATAACTTTATTGTGTCTGTATACATATATGATAATTTATTTATCTTAAAACGAAATTTTATGTTACTGGGTGTTTAGACTGTCTCTGGGGAATTTAGAATAATTATTTCAAATACATTATATAATATAGTAAGATCTATTTTTGAAAAAATAGATGGATAATCATTTTATATGACATTTTTTACAAATATATATATACAACTACGACTATAATATTAAAAAAATATGAATAAACTATTATACTATATTTTCATTCAAATTTATTCATTAAGATAGAAATCTAATTTTACTTGAAAGGTTAAACTACATAGTTTTATATTTCAATCATTTTATTTGTGAAAATTATATATAATAATTTATGTTTAATAATCATGTGAAGTTTTATTTATTTTTATTCTATTAGAAAAATATTTGAAATTAAATCCAAATTTTAGAGGTTATTTATATATCATGAAACTTGAATTACCTTATTATAATAATTTATAAAATATAATATAATCATAGTTATAAATTTATTTCCAATATCTATTCTTAGGAAATTATCAATATCCAAGGAATCATTAATAATACATGTACATTTTATTTATAAAAAATATTTCTATGAAAATATATAACAGTAAATTATTAAATATTATAGTATTTACCATGATATAAATATCATTAAATTGACTTAGTAATCCTTATATTTACAACAATAACTCTTTCTCTATGGTGAGACATATTGTTCCATATAATCTTATAATTTTTATATGTTATGTCATCATGTATCTATTTAATATAATGTGATGTGATTTTGGAAAAATTATAGTAGGATTCTACTTATATATACCATAATTTATGTTCAAATTATAAATAAATAGAGATTCTAAATAGTATTGGTAGTTGGAAATTAATATATGAGATGTTGGGGGATAGTCATAATAAGATTTATATGATACATCGTTGAGGTGGCTTAAAAATATTGAAATAATCATATATTTGTTTTCGTTTTAGTTTTTTCTAATAAAAGTGGTAATGGGTTTTTTAATATTTTTATTATAGAAAGAGAATCCAACATATAATGAGGATGAATGCATTTCCCATACCTTTATGGATAAAAAATTATTTTATGAATTAAATACATGTATAGTTAGATTATATATAGAATCCATGATATAGGATGATATTTGAACTATTTTTTCTATGAAATAAATGTTCTAATACAATTAAACGTGGTACTGTATAATATTTGAAGATTTGACTTCTAAATTATCAATTGAACAACTTATAATAATGTGATTAAAGAGGAGATTAATGGAGGATAATTGTTTTCAGAATTGTCGGATGAGGTATGAAGAAAACATCAATGGATTTATTTTGAATGATGGGTAATAATTATAATAATCAATATCTCATGTTTAATGGAATGAATAGGATGATTCAAATATTTAATTTAGGTGGTAATAATGTGTAACATAATTCTCATTATTTATTAATTAAATTCTATAGTGTAATTTAGAGACACACTGAAGGGGTTTGGAATTTTTTTTAAACTCCCATAATTAGTTGATGTTTTCCTATGGTTATTTTATATGAACAGGAAATCCTAAATTTATATTTATGATGCTCCAATATTAATTAAATAATTATTTTATTATTAGTTAAAAGTAAATTTTTTCATGTATTAAAACATAATTTTCATCTGGAGAAACCCTGAAAAATAAAATTTAATTTCATCTTATGATTCATTATTAATATCAAAATTTCCTTCCTAGACAATAGATATTTAAAATTTCATAAAGGGGTGAGTTTTTCAGAGACATGAAATACTTCAAAATATTAATTAAGGACCTCATAAGTGTAACTATGACATCAAAAGGGTATCCAAGAAAATCAGTTTGAGAGTTTTTAAAGTCATAATATTTGTTTTCTAATGAATAATATTAATTATCATATAGAATTGTTTTAAGGAAAAGTTCATAAGAGTCATCTCGTGAATTTGTTTTAGAATGTTTAGGTCTATGGATGTGTGGAAGAATACATCAAAATGGTTACCCAAGACTTTAAAATTGTAATGTATTAATTGGGTAGAGTGATTACTATATTAATATGTGTAAATTAAACTTCTGAAATAACATTAAATAAATATTTAGTAATATTTTTAAATCCTATTTCAGTTTATAAGAGTCATATCGTAGCATAAATTTAGATTATTTATGGAGAATGGATTAAAAAATATTTGAAAAGTTTTATACTGAATTTCTTGACCCAGCCTTCCCCAGTCCATGAGTTTTGAATATTGATCATATAAAATCATTAAATACCAAACTTAAGTATTAGGATGTTGAAGACATGTCAAGTGAAACCAAGAACGATAAAATGGTAACCCAAGGAAATAGAATTGTAATATGAAACTTTTTAAGAGTGATTAACGTACATGGAACTATTAATTACTCTACTAAAGTGACATATAAATGAAAATGTAGAAATTATTTTGAAATAGATTATAATTCATAAGATTCATCTAGTGGCCACCATTTAGAATAATTTTTTATGATGCATTAGATGGTATTTTGAAAATTAATATTCTAAATGTCATGAATCGACCTTCCCTTTGCCAAATACCTCGACATCAGGCCCCAATTGGACCTATGTAATACATTGGTTTCCATTTCAACACAACACATGCTATTAACCACTATTTATTCTTATTAGACTATGTATTTTCCCCATATTCCAATACATTATCTTTCAATATATTTTTCCTCAACCACAAAAACCCTTGGAAGCATCGTAGATGGTCATGCAACCTCATCACTACACGAGGCGAAGAAAATTAACTATAGAATTTTAATCAAGTTGGGTCCTGAATTGAATGTTTCAACTTCATGAAATGGGTAGTATCATTTATCCTCTGTAATTATAATAGGTATCATATCTTATCCAACTTGTCATGACACGACCTTACCCAAGAACTGAACCTGGTAATATTACCTCATGGGTCTCCATTAATACCTTGATTTCCTTCCCAACACCAAAAAATATATTACTCACTAGTAGTGTATCTTCAGTTACAGTTGTGTAGGGGATCTTATTCTATGATGTGGATATGCACATCTGAATGCATAATGGATCTGATATCATTTTTCCTAACCTGATCTTCCTGAGACCATGTACCATGTCCTATGACCCCATGGGTCTCCTGTAATACTTTGGTGTCCTTCCCAACACTACATCCTATTACTCTATGGGGTCGCATATCAGAAAAATCATTTTCCTCATAATCAATAATAGATTTTGTTTTTTAATCACTCCCACATACCCTTAAAAACTTCTAATATGTTCACCCTTTATTCTCACAACACTGGGCCACACATTCTTAACTATATATTTATTATTGGGAAGTATCCTGAAAATAAGAGTGAAACTTCTTTATATGGATAGTCACATTTATCATTTTATTTCACACTTTTATAAGTGTGTCATAATCTCTATAACTTTAAAGAAAAAAATCATTGTGGAACAAATGCCTTAGACATTGGAAGTGGCTATAGACTTCCATTTGGGTAATAGATCTTGTACCATCTGTCAAGACCCAACCATCCTCCAGAAATAAAACTATTCATCTGAACCCATGGGTATCCTATTATACATTAAAATATTTTTCAGATCACCACATACAATTATTAATTGGGTCACATTTAGGAATATTAATTGTCCCCATATGAAAAAACACACAATTTTTTGTCTTCACTCTCACACACCCTAGTAAACAACCAAGAAGATCACCCCCTTGATCACTACTCTAGGCCAAACACACATAACTATAAAGTTCTTATCAGGTACTATACTAAAATGAAATAAGTACCTTTTGACATGGTTAGTAACAATTGGAAATTTATGTCTCACTTTATTAGAGGTGTAACAATTTCCAACCCTTTAAAAAACAACACCCTCATTGTGGACCCCAATCCTCCAACTCTGGTAATGACTCTACACATACAATTGGGTATTTTATCTGATTTCATTTGTAACAAAATATCTATTTTATGTCCAAAAACATAGTATCTTTACCGAATGAGTATCCTGTAATACCATGGTTTCCTTCCTTGCACACAACATGCTATTTCTCACTGGGTTTGCTTATCATAATTATGACTATCCCCATAGGCTAACACATATTCTTTCATGGTGTTCTGTCCTCATTCACACTCACCCAGGAAACATAACATAAGTTCACCCATCCCGGTCACTACTATGGTCTGATCACACTTAACATTTATAAAATCCATTGCTTTACTAACATTGAAAATAAATTTGTTTTTCAGAATAATTAAATATTACACAATTTGAAACCTAAAGACCATAGTTTGTATAGTGCCATTGGAAACTTGAAAACAAAAACACTGGTACATATGTGAGTTACATGACCTCGCATTAGGGTCTTACTAAATAGAAACCTTCTTATACATATCAAAAATAGAACATATCATCATAAACTGGGTGGAGAGGAAACCTAAAATGGGTGAGATCTAATGATATGTAAAGATAAAAAAGGGAGACACGTAAAAATAAATATGATCATAAGGGTATGAGTATGTGACCCTGAAAATAGAAGATCATACCCTGCCTATCAATGATCATGATAGAGATCATGGAAGAATTATTGGTAGTTAATAATACATGAATCATAATGAAATAGATATCATTATGCATGAAATAAAAACATGGGAATGAAAAACAGAATTTTGGAAAACACATAAATATATAATTATTTCCATAGTATCCAAGGCATCACTGCTAAGACCTTCTTAGTGGAAAAGGTATTTTATTGAAACAGGTAACCACTATTACACCCATTTATTACTAAACTAAGTGGCCCTTATGTTGAGTAAATAAGTTTTCATTATGAATTTAAAATTCCATCTTGTTTTGAAAATCGAAAACACATTTTCTCAAGGAAAATCTCTTTACCCTATGTTTTTCTTCTATAAGGAAAAATTTCCTCCTCCATGGAAATATATCCTTATCATGTTTTCATTGTTCATATCATAATTTTTATAAGTGCAAAATATAGTTGTAAACCCAAACCTCAGAATGCTGTAACTACCTATATATGAAGCATTATGTTTTAGGAACCGAATTCTCAGAATTCTGGTTACGAACTCTTATGAGATCTGACCCCGAATTCTGATTACAAATTCTTGATATGAATTATTCTGAGTTCTAACTCCGAATTGTGATTAATAATTCTGGTTAATAACTTCTCTGAGTTCTGACTCTGAGTTCTATGAATACAGACTCCGAACACTTATGAGTTCTGACTCTAAATTCTCATGAACTCTGACTCCAAACATTATAATTTCATGCACCGAATTCTTGTGAATCCAAATTTCGAATTTCATTTAAATTTAGACTCTAAAATTCTATAGAATTCAGGATCAGAAATACTATAAAATAGAATCCTAATATATTTGTATTATATACTAAGAATTCAATTTTGGTTAGACTCATAAATTTCATTTGCATACATTCCGAATATTGGATTTTAGTTATGTAACCATATTTTTTGCTTATACTTGTTTTGTTATAAAATGATGTCATGCTTTCAGTTACTCACTAACCATTGTTTGAGTGTTACGTATAAAGGTCCCTTAGAAATTCAAGGGAAAATATGTCCATTGGAGGAGGGAGATGACCATTGAAGTTGTGCCTATAAATAAGAGCTCATTTGAAAGAGCCCATGAATTTTTGAAAACTTTTGATATGAAGTTATTTCTAGAGAGATATAATCACATTTGTTTGTGCATACTAAACATTTGGTTCAGATTTTCTTTGTGTGACTCTGATTGTTTCTGTGTACAATAGAGGGCTTACGAGGATAGGAAGATAGAGTTGTCGACTACCTTGAAGTTGAGGGCTTACTTGGTGAGGAAGACTGAGGTGCCGACTACCATGATGGTGAGGGTTATTGGGGATATCAATATAGACTCCGATATATTTAGCTAGGGATTACCTTTGGGTGGGTAAGACAGACTTTCTTGAAATTATAAATCAAGGGAACTTTATCCAAGGTTGTTGGTTACCCATCTCTTTAGGTTAAAAGATTTACTACATGTTTACTTGTTTTTTTACAAGTTTTCCATGGAATTTATATTGTTGAGGAAGGTATAACTATCTCATACATACTTACACTTATACTCTGATTTAGTTAGATTCTATATGATTTAAGGTAGAATCTTCATCATTGTAAACTTTTATTATGTTTAATTTCCGGAACCATCATTCCGTATTCACTTTCTCAGAATCATATTTCCTGAATAAAGCATGTGTGTAGAACATAGAGTATTTTTGAATTAACTTGTTTAACCTTATTAAACATAATTATATTTAAAATTTCAAAAGGAATTTTTTAAAGTATAAAATTCACCCCTATTGTATTTTGAGAATCATATGATACTTTACACAGTATCCCTTTTATTTTGATCCTAAATTTGATATTATAGAGTATATCATACTCACATACCATCTCAATAATTGGTATCAAAGGAGGTGACCTTGAATCCTGAAATAATCCATCAATTGGTATCAGAGGAGCTTTCTGAAAGACTTATAATCACATATAAGTTTTCCTTGATCATGTTTTTTTTCTTGTTAAAGAAGAATAGCTTGTACCCTGTACCAATTCAACAATTGGTATCAGAGGATGTGACCTTGAATCATAAACCAATCTAACAATTGGATTCAGATTTTTGGTTCAATCTAAATTAATCTCACAATAAGTTTCAGAAGAGAATTTATCTCATTCATTTCTCGAAATCATTTTTTGCACTCATAAAGTTCGGATTCATTTTTTCTTAGAGATAATCTTGTTCTATATTTTCCTTGATTAGGAATATTTTCCATATTTACAAACTTGTAATACTAACATGTTTGTGTGGAATGTTTTTTTAAGATAGAAGGAATAAATTTTGGTTCCAGAGACAATATCAATCCAACTAGTCCACCTATTTTTGATGGAAATGATTATGAATATTGGAGAGATCACATGAAGACATTCATTATCTATACTGGTGTTGATAATTTTTTTTATGCTTACTGGAGAATATAAAATCCCTAACAAGGAAGTTAGTACTTTTACAAATCAAGAATAACATGAATATCAACTGAATTATAAGGTATGAAATACTTTTCTTTGATCCATGACTAGAAATATATATAGCCAAATTTCATTTTGTGAAGAAGAAAAATGTATATAGAAGACACTTGAAGTCACTCAGTTTGGAAATTCCAAAGTTATTGAAACTAAAAGAGCAATGCTCAGAGCTGAATACCAAGGTTTTAACATTCTTTATGGAGAACCCATATGTAAGGTGCATCAAAGATTCATGACTATTGTGAATAGTTTACAATCCATGGGTGAGAAAGGATTATATGTTGAAGCCCTTGTTGATAAAATCATAAACATCATGCCAAATGAGTGGGAATCCAAGAGAACGGCTGTTGATGAGAACAAAAAGGATACTCAGATTTCCATAGATGATCTATTTGGAACTCTTCTTCATTATGAGACTAGAATGAAGAGAGATGTTGATAATGTAAAGAAGACGAATGGGAATGGCAGTGTTGCTTTTACTACTACTTCTAATCATATGAAAGCTAAGAATCCTAAGAGGGTTACCATATCTAAATCTATGAAGGTTGTTTTCCAATTCGAATCTAGTGGAAGTGAATCCTTAGAGAATGAATTAGCCAATCTTACTCAAATAATGAACAAGATAGTTGGAAAGAGGAACATTCAATCCAGATATATGAAGAAAGAAAGGGAAGATAAGAATCATTAAGAAGTTACATGTTATGAATGCAAGAGAGATGGACCTATAACACCTGATTGTCCTATGCTCAAGAGAATAGAAAGAAAGGAAAGGAATTATAAGAGAAACATAAGGAAGTATTACAAGGATAATGCTAATAAAGTCTTGAATGATAATGACACCTGGAGTGCCAGTGGTGATGACTCTTCAGATTAATTTTCAGAATATGAATCTTCTGGACAGAATAATCTTGGTCTAATTGCAAGACTACCTATTGAAAATCATTGTTTAATGGCTAAGGTACACAATGCTGAATCAATGACCAATGTTTCTTTAAATGAAAATTATAGTAATGATAATTATTATAACTCTTTGGATGAATAATCTTCTTCTAATGAAGATAACACTTTACTTTCATATGAAGAAGTTTCTAGTTTTTCAAAACTACTTGAGATTGAGAACTCAAAACTCATGAAAAAACGTGGTAAGGAAAAATCTAGGAATACTATTCTTACTAAGGAAATATCATATCTTTCTAAAGATCATGATAAGAAAAATATTGATTTTGAAAATATTTCAAAAAATCTTGAGGAAATAAATTCAGAGAAGAATAAACTTTATAGAGATCTAGAAAACATAATTTCTAAGAAATATGTTCTCGAGACTAACTCTAGTTCAAAATCAAATGTTTTAGATGACAATAACTTGGTTATCAAACTGAGATCAGAAATATTTTCCTGGAGGAAGTTTTTGTCAAACATTACCTTGGGTAAGGAAAATTTTGATAAAATGTATTCCCAAATCCGACCTCTATGGAATAGTTATGGTTTTGGTTATACAGGTTCTAATCCAATTTTTAATAACAATTACTTTGTTCCTCAAAGTGCTCTATTCTGCACTAAGTGTCAGTGTGGTGGACACTGGGAAAAAAATTGTTCCCCAAACAAAACCCAGTCTTTAGGATTTCATAAAGCCTATTTTTCTAAAATGATGTGGGTGCCTAAAATTTTCCTTTCTAATCTTTTCGGATCCAACCAAGTTTGGATTCTGAAATCATAAATTTTTCTTATTTTCCGGAAAATAGAGAAGGTACCAACAACAATACTTGGTACATGGATAGTGGATGTTCCCAGCATATGACGGGTAATAACAACTATTTTGAAAATATTATCAAGACGAAAGGAGGAAATGTATCTTTTAGAGATAATGCTCAGGGATAAATTTTTGTTATAGGCAACATCGTTCTTCATTGAAATAATTTGACTTCAAATGTTTTATTTGATAAAGGTCTTAAAAACAACCTCATTAGCATAAGCCAATAATGTGATGAAGGTTACCTTGTGAATTTTAGGAATGACAAGTGCTTAGTACACAATTCCAAGGAAGAGTTTATTCTTTCTGACCATAGGTAAGAGAATGTTTACACATTAAACATAGAAGACCTTAGGATCCAAGATATAACATGAATTAGTGAAATGAAAGATCATTCTTGGTTATGGCATAGAAGTTTAGGACACTCTACCCTTAGGAACCTAAGAAAACTTTCAATGAAAAGATTAGTTAAGGATCTACTAGAGCTTAGATTTGATTCTTCAATAGTTTGTGACCCTCGCCAATATGTTAAGAAACATAAATCAAGATTTAAATCAGTCTGTGAAGTCTCAACTACTGATGCATTACAATTAGTGCATATGGATCGCTTTAGTCCTACAAAAACTGGAAGCATCAGGGGAGGCTTTTATGTATTTGTTTTAGTTGACGATTACACTATATTTATGTGGGTCTATTTTCTAGAAAATAAATCTGATGCTTTTTCTTTTTTCAAAAGTTTTAGAACCAAAGTTAAAAATGTGAAAAATAAGCCATTGAAAACTATTCATAATAATCAGGGAGGAGAATTTCAAAATTCTGATTTTGAAAATTTTCGTAGTAGAAAAGGCATTACTCATAACTTCTCAGAACCCATAAAACCTCAACAAAATGGTGTTGTTAAAAGATGAAATAGAAATATTCGAGAGATAACTAGAACACTGTTGAGTTAATATTCAATAGCCAAACATTTTTGGGATGAAGCTGTAAGTACTGCTTGTTATAATATAAATTGAGTTTTTATTAGACCTTTTCTTAATAAAAATCCTTATGAGTTATGGAATGGTAAAAAACCTATACTTTCATACTTTATGGTTTTTGGTTGCAAGGTATTCATTCTGAATACTAAATATAATATTCATAAATTCACACCAAAATATGTTGAAGGAATTTTCTTAGGCTACTCCACAACTTCTAAGTCATATATAGTTTTCAATAAAAACACTTATACTATTGAAGAGACAATGCATGTGAAATTTGATGAAATTGACCCCTTTGTTTTTAAACAACCCCAACCTACATCTTTGGATGTGTTTTCAAAAACTTATTATCAACCTTTGTTAGAATATCCTTCTGATTAGGAAAATGTCAACGAAGATATTTCTGAAACATTTACCCCAGAATATTTTCTACCCTATGTTGATGAACAGGTTTTACAAAACCCAAATCAGTCATTTCTAAAGAATCATCCAAGTGATAACATCATTGGAGATGTGAATAAACCTGTAAGGAATATAATTTCAGGAAGAAATAAAGTAGAACATCTAGAATTTCTTTCCCAATTAGAACCAAAATGTACTAATGAAGCTTTAGGTTATGATGATTCGATTAAAGACATACAAGATGAACTAAATGAATTCGAAAGAAATAATTTCAAGACCTTTGTTGAAAGACCTAAGGAAACTACTATTATTGGAGTAAAATGGGTCTTCCAAAATAAGTGTGATGAAAATGGAATAATTGTGAGAAATGAAGCTAGATTGGTTGTTATAGTCTATAATCAATAAGAAGGATTTGACTATGAAGAAACCTATGCTCTAGTAGCTAGACATGAATCTTTTCATATTTTACTTGACTTTTCAGCATTCTTCAATTTCAAACTCTTTCAAATGGATGTGAAATTTTCTTTCCTTAATGGTTATGTATAAGAGGATGTTTTTTTTGAACAACCTCATGGTTTTGAATATACAAAACATCATGATCTTGTTTTTATAATTACCAAAGCTTTGTATGGAAATAAGCCAGCCCACTGATCCTGGTATGATAGACTTATATGATTTTTTCTTTAAAATAATTATATTAAGGGAAATGCAGATCCAACCATTTTTATAAGGAATGATAAGAAAAATGTTTTGATTATTCAAAATTATGTTGAGGACATTATATTTGGTTCAAATCTATAATCTTTAACTGATTCCTTTGCGGATCTAATGAAATATGAGTTTGAAATGAGTATGATGGGGGGGGGGGGTTAACATTTTTCCTTGGTTTTCAAATCTCTCAAAAACCAGAAGGAATCTATATATCCAAACATAAGTATATTAACTATGTTCTTAAAAAGTATGGATATGGGAACACTAAAAGTATAAAAACTCCCATTGGTACCTCAAACACAATTGATCTTGATGAAGCTGGGTTACCAGTAGATCAAACATATTTTAGAGGTATGATGGGATGTTTACTTTACATGATAGCTAGTCATCCAGACTTAATGTTTTCAGTATGCTTATGTGCAAGATATCAATACAACACCAAGGAATCTCATTTAAAGGCGGTTAAAAAAATATTTCGATACTGAAAAGGAACCATGGATTTAGGACTCTTTTATACATCTAGAAATGATTTTTTTAAAAGTTTTTCAGATGCTGACTTTGGTGGATGTAGATTAGATAGAAAGAGTACCTCCAGAACTTGTCATTTCTTTGGAGATTCATTAGTTTCATGGTCATGCAAGAAGCAAAACTCAGTAGCCCTTTCTACTACTGAAGCTGAATATATAGCAGCTGGAAGTTTTTGTGCTCCAGTGTTGTCGATGCCGCACAAAATCACAGACTATGGTATGAGTTTTTCCAAAACACAAATTTTGTGTGATAATACAAGTGCCATTTCCCTCAGTAAAAACCCTGCACATCACTTTCATTCAATGAACATAGATATTAGGCATCACTTTCTTAGGGATGACACACAAAAAGGAGATATCATTCTTCAATTTATCACAACTCATGATCAACTTCCTAATATTTTTCACAAAATCTTTACCCTTCGAAAGATTTGAATACATTAATCAGATGTTAAGAATGATAACTATATGTTAATATTCCTTATTAACTTCCAGTTAAACCAATATCCTTACAATAATAAACTCTTTTTCATAGGGGGGTATATTTTCTTGTTAGTTTTCATATTTTTCGTAATGAAGTATTTCATATTTTTTTTCTAATGAACCTTTTCATATTTTTCGTAATGAAGTTTTTCATATTTTTTTTGTAATGAATCTTTTCATATTTTTCATAATGAATCTTTTCATATTTTTCATAATGAATCTTTTCATATTTTTTGTACTGATGTTTATCATATTTTTCGTAATGATTTTTTCATATTTTTGATAATGAAGCTTTTAATATTTTTCTTAATGATGATTTTCATATTTTTCGTAATGAAGATTTTCGTACTTGAGATTTTCATAATAAATATTTTCGTAATGAAAATTTTCATAATAAAGATCTGTGAACTCATTTTTTTCGTACTCATATTTTTTTTCAGAATATAACGTTTTTCAAGAATAATTTACCTCAATACAAATAATTCTCCTGACAATCTGAAAGGTATGATTCTTTCTTGTGTTTTCATAATCACCTTTTACTTTCTAGTTGTAAGGACCTGTAAAATTCAATGAAATTTTTTTCTTAATTTTCTTGAGAATTTTACAAGAGCGCAGTTTCTGATGGCACCTGATTCCGAGGCCCGGTGTGCCTGGAATCATTTTACGAAGTTTGGCTCAGGTACGTTCAGTGAACGAACGAGCGGGTTTTTCTAACTTTTGAACCGGTGCTCGGAATCGAATTCCGAGGGGGCCAATGGAATCAAAGAACCGGTAATTGCTTAGAAACACCTTTTTCGGAGTTTCTTTTTCTTGGGTATGGTTTTTAATTTTTGGGGTTAAGTTAAAGAATAAAATAAAAGTGGTGCGACCTTTTTATTTTATTTCACTTAAGCGGAATAACCTATGTTATGCGGATACAATGGGACCCAAAATATCCTACCCACTTGGTAGGATATTTGTGAGGTGGGGCCTGCATGAGCCCCACCATTTCTTTCCCTCTAAGTAACGCACCCACAAAACCCCCCTTTCAAATAAAGTCAACCCATGCATTTAATTAAATATTAAACGCCCCTATTAATTTGGCGGTTTAAGCGTTGAAATTAATTCAATTAATTATTGGATTCTTTTTATGACTTCCAAAACGTTGGCATGGCAAATAAAAATAAGACCAACACTTTTTTATTAAGGGGTTGCTTGTTGAGATGATTTGGGAGAAAGCTCTAAGGCTTGAAGATCTTCATCCTCCTTCGTCGAAGAATGTGAAGAACACGAAGAACGCAAAGAACACGAAAAATGCATCGTCGACGATGAAGAACGCCAGCCTCCGACGAAGGGAGACGAAGAACGCCGAACCCTCGGAGATCGACGATGCGACGCCGTGTACCGCGACGCTGACGATCCTCCTTCCGTGACACTTCTTCCACGACGTTCCTTCCCCCACGACAATCTTTGATCATCAAACGATTGAGGTAGGGGTTGTGGTTCTTTTAAATATTTATGATTATATCCGAGGTTTGTTTAAATATTGTCGGACGACTTTTAAAACCGCTAACACGGTGGGTGCGGACCAACGAACAAGTCTGAACCCACCGTCTCTTCGTTCTTGGTGAGCGGATTTGGCGGGCGACAACAGAGCAGGCTGCGCAGGTGTTGGGAGGTCCTCCCAGTGAAGGACAGGTCCCGGGAGGTCTGTTGGCGAAGATGGCAGGCAAATCTGACAACCGAAGCTCGTCTGGTGGTCCGCGGAGTTTTCCGTCTGCGCGCCTCGCCGGCACGGCGGTGCCGGCGACCAGAGGTGGCGGCGCCCGGCGCGTCGCCGGGAAGGGGCCGCCGCGGCTAAAGCCATGATGGCGGGTGGCTAATCCCGCGGCCGTGCGGGACCAGAGGGACGCGGCTTCACGCCGCATCCATTGACAGGGAGCGTCCCCCGCGCGGGGGCCGCGGTTTCGTCCATGGGGGCGGTCCCCCCTTGCACGGCCGCTCGGCCAG
Organism: Viscum album; assembly: GCA_963277665.1. Lineage (NCBI taxonomy): Eukaryota > Viridiplantae > Streptophyta > Magnoliopsida > Santalales > Viscaceae > Viscum > Viscum album. The sequence goes on from OY728122.1 coordinate 1,994,633,723, forward strand.
CGCCAGCGCGTCGGACCGAGCCACCCGGCCGGACCGCCAGGCCGGGCTACGCCCAGGCCGGGCTGGGCCGCGCCAGCCGGGCCGGGCCGCGCCCAGCCGGGTCGGACCGGACCTGGGTCGGGTCGACCCGGTTCGGGCCGACCCAGGGGGGTTGGGCCGGGTCGGCCGGGCCCAGACCCCCTGTTTTCGGGCCACTTCTGTCTTTTTCCCATATCTGGGGCTACAGACCTCCGATCGACGCACCGTCCACGGAGATGCGATCTTTGGATTGAGAAAGTTGTTTTGACATATTAAACTCAAGGTTTCAGAGTATTTTGGTTCGGCCGGGTTGGTTCGTACACGAAACCAACCAGGCCCTCAGAGCGAAAACGCTTATAACTTGAGCTCCAGACGTCTGATTGATGTGCCGTCGACTTTTTTGGATTACTCTTAGTGAGACGGACCATTTTTCTTACTCCGCTAGAGTTTTGGACACAGTTGGAGTATGGTTGGGTTGTTTTTGACTTAAAAACCAACCGGGCCCCTGGGACGAAAAAGCCAATAACTCTCAGACCGGGCGTCCGATTGATGCGCTGTCTGTAACGTTGAGTTCCTGTTGTTGATAAGGAACTTTTGGATACATCAACTCCGGACTTTGTGTTAGTTGATGTATCATCCTCTCAGCTCGTGGAGCAGACCCTCCCGAACGATCTTGCTGTGTGCGGGAACCCTAGAGCTGGCTGCGACTGCGACGACGACGACAACTGTACAGAGATCCTCAATGGATTCGACGACAACGACTACAACACTCAGCAATCCTACGTGGATCAGTGCTACATATCCTGTGTGTGTCTGATCCTGTGTGGGTCAGCGCTCAGCGTTCCTATGTGGGCCAGCGTCTACAGATCCTGTGTGGGTTATTGCGGGGGTTAGTTAGCTATCGATCCTGTGTGGGTCAGATCCTGTGTGGGTCATTGCGGGGGTTAGTTACCTATCGATCTTGTGTAGGTCAGATCCTTTGTGGGTCATTACGGGGGTTAGTACCTATCGATCCTTTGTGGGTCCGACGACTTAGATGAATCAGTGGCTATATCTGATCATCTCTATCGTCATACGAAGATGTATACCTGTGTGAGCTGAATCCTGTTTTGCTTTCCTTTGGGGATTGTGTTGTGCTATCTTGTGTGGATTACGTTTTGCTTTCCTGTTTGTACTAGGTTGTGATTTCTTATGTGGACTGGTTTGTACTTGGGCTTGGAGGCTGGAGCGAACTGGAATTGGTGACTTAGGTATATGTATGGGCACATACCTAAGTAGTGTCGTATGTTACTTCGTGATTGTATCTTTCCTTTGCAGATTATCTTTTGTGGATTCTGGGAGACCTTCGGGGGTCTCGGGGTCCCTACGGAGTAGCTTATACTCACCCCTGCACGGGATATGCCCGCACTACGTTGTGTTGGTTGTAGACGAAGGACATCACTGATCATGGTTGAGGCACGAGGAGCAGGTCGGTACCTGGAGGTAGACCATTGGGCGGGACGTACACGGAGCGAACGGCTAGACCTGAGGAGCTGTGGAGGCTATCTGTACCCACCCTTCAGGTGGAATTTTCAGTGGACGGCTCAACGTTGCGGCTTTACTTGCAGTTTTTGTTTTCCCTTTCCAGTTGTACTTTACTTTCAGTTTGGGTTTGTATCCTGGCCCACTTACTTTTCTGCACTTACTGTTGTACCCAGTTTTTACTTAGTGTTTACTTCTACTCTTGCTTGCTCTGTGGTGTTTGTTTACTTTACAAATGCAATGCCTTCCCTTTTTACCGGGAATTACGCCTTGGTTCTAGTCGCCATCCCCTGGCCTATGGAAGGCGGGCTTGGGGTAGTCACGACACAGGCCCCGAGAATGGGTTGTGACAAATTGGTATCAGAGGATTTCGGTTCTACCGCAGAACTTCAGACTCTGATCTTTTTCTATGTGAAGCAATAGTGTTAAGCATATTGGGTGTGGTTATCAGTCCAGGGAGTCCAATGTTGGTGCCGTGGCCGACGTATCCGTACACTAGGACCCTAACTTCTGATTTCCGACTTAATGCACGAAAACATTGATGGCATGTGTGTTTCAAGTTTTCTTTGTGATTACTTTGTGTCAGCTCACCAGGTATACTGTTCTGACCGTGGCACACCTGTATCCTTTCAGGATGGCCCCACGATGGCAGCCAGCTAGGGTTCCGAGAGTTGTTCGTGACGACAGCCCACCGAGCGATGAGGCCTCGGTATGGGGCCCCTTGATAGCTGAGGCACCGGCGGTACCTCTACCTGCCGAGCCACCGATGCTTCCAGCCCTAGCCGCTGACGATGCACGTCTCCTTAGTGCACTTCACGAGTTTCAGCGCCAACGACTTCCCAGGTTCCACGTGGAGATGGACCCCTAGGCAGTCGAGGATTGGTTGGAGGTAGTGGTTTGGGTTTTCAGGTTAGTGAGGACACCAGAAGACCTCATGGTGATCCTCACAGCTAGCCTCCTACACGTGATAGCAGGTAGATGGTAGAGCTTGATACTCTAGGTGCATGATGAGAAATCTCTTCTCTGGATAGACTTTAAGAGCCTCTTTCACTCAGAGTTCGTCCCGGCCACCCTCCGTGCGGTGCACATCCAGGAGCTTCTACAACTGCGACAGGGAAGCTTGACGGTCACCCAGTACTCAACGAGATTTACCGATCTCTCGCGCTACTCGACAGACATGGTACGTGACCCATTCTTCTGGACCCGGACCTTTGAGTAGGGATTGAGGCTTGAGATCAGGGCTTCGCTGATCTACCTCCGCATTCCGACTCAAGCATGAGTACTGGAGCGAGCCCTTTTGACCGAGAGCTTCCTTGCTGAGTCTACATAAGCAGCGAGACATACCGCAGGGCAGCAGGTAGCAGAGTCTTCTATAGCAGGCAGTCGATGGATGAATCATGGGTTCAGGCAGACCAGACCCTCAGGCAGGCGGCCTCAGGACACTAGCTCAGCAGTGCGGGGCACACAACGCGGAGCCAGTCTTTCGAGAGGCAGACAGTGCTATGCATGAGGTGGGCAGGGCCACATGGCTCGTGACTGCCCGACCCGCCATGCCGAGGAGCAGAAGAAGGTTGAGGGGCCACCCAGGCAGAGGCAGAGGGTCGACCGTGGCGGTCCAAAGGGAGCAGGCGGACGAGGCAGAGGAGCTACCCGAGAAACAGGTGGTGGGCGATGCTTTGAGGCTCTACCACCTCCACCACTAGGAGGTCCACCCTGACCATAGAGAGCTGGCGGGCAGAGACAGACACATCTCCCGGCAATGGAGGCCTATGACCACGGCGCGCCTGAGATGATTCAAGGTACTATCTGTGTCTATTCCACCCTTTATTCAGTTCTTATAGACACAGAAGCGAGTCATTCTTTCATAGCCATTGCCCTTGTTCGGAGCACAGAGATTCCGACAGAGCCGTTGGCTTGATCCTTACGGCTAAAGACTCATACGGGAGAAGACTCGAAAATTACGCACTGGTGCCGGCAGTGTGAGCTTACTCTAGGAGGTGAGAGCTTCGGCTGAGATATTCTTGTAGCGGCGTCGAGGCCTTACGACGTCATCTTGGGCATGGATTTGTTATCCACAATCCATGCTCAGATTGACTGTATTAGGTGCAAGGTGTGATGTGTACGCACCGATGGGAGCAGGTTCACCTTCACCGGTGAGAAGGGAGTCTTCACAACACAGGATGGACTCTCACAGAGGAGAGGACAACCCATCACTCATTATTTGGCTAGCCTCATCCTAGGAGCAGTTGACGTGCGATGTCCTAGTTTTCCTGCAGTGGTGGATCAGTATGCGGACGTTTTCCCCGACGATGTTCCAGGACTACCTCCTCGTAGAGAGGTAGAATTTTATATTGACATGTACCCCGAGACAGCCCCGATATCCACCCCAGTATATTGGATGGCTCCCGTCGATCTTCGAGAACTATGGGTATAGTTGGAGGACTTACAGGGCAAGGGATTCATCCGACCCAGTGTTTCACCCTAGGCTTCCCTGATATTGTTTGCCAAGAAGGCGGACATGAGCTTGCGACTTTGTGTCGACTATCGTCGCCTGAACCTGGTGACAATGAGGAACAAGTATCCACTACTGAGGATTGATGACCTATTCAATCAGCTCAAGGGAGCACGGTGGTTCTCAAAGATAGACCTCGGGTCAGGCTATCATCAGCTCAGATTTCGAGACGAGTACGTGCAGAAGATGACCTTCAGATATCGGTATGGCCACTCTGTGTTCTTGGTTATTTTCTTTGGCATAACCAATGCTCCCGAAATATTCATGGGCCTAATGAATAGGATCTTTCAGACATACCTCGATCGTTTTGTCGTGATCTTCATCGATGACATTTTGATATACTCGACGACTGAGGAGGAGCATGCCTACAACCTACGGGTTGTACTAGACACACTCCGAGAGCACCAGCTTTATGGAAATCTCTCAAAGTGTCAGTTCTGGTTATGTGAGGTCCACTTCTGGGGGCACGTCATCTCTGAGGTGGGAGTTGCGGTGGATCCTGCAAAGATCAAGGCAGTGCTAGCTTGGGAACTACCCAGGAGCGTGACGGAGGTGCGGAGTTTCTTGGGACTAGATGGATACTACCGGAGATTTGTGCTAGACTTCTCCAGAGTTGCGACACCACTCTCATCTTTTAAGAAGAAGGGGAAACCCTTTGTGTGGTCAGACAGATGTCAGCAGAGCTTTCAGGAGCTGAGACAGAGATTGGCCAGCGCACCTATCTTGAGGTTTCCAGAGGAGGGAGTAGGGTACGTAGTCTACTGCGATGCATCAGGGACCAGACTAGGGTGTGTCCTGATGTAGGAACGGGCAATGATCACCTATATATCACATCAGTTGAGGCCGCGTGAGCAGAAATATGCTGCCCATGACCTGGAGTTAGCTGCAGTGGTCTTCACTCTGAAGACATGGCAACACTATCTGATGGGCGAGCATTTTATAGTCTTTTCTGACCATCAGAGTCTCAGGTACATATTCTCTCAGAAGGAACTGAACTTGAGATAGCAGCGATGGCTCGAGTTCCTCCAGGACTATGACTTTGAGTTAGTATATACTCCTGGGAAGGGGAACGTAGTAGCCGAAGCTCTCAGCAGGAGGGCAGGAATTCAACTACTTGAGGAGGCGACCGAGTAGCTAGCCGCTTTGCAGATATCCTTCATGGATAGAGATGGAGAAGCCTTCCTTCAGTCACTCACAGTCACTCCCCCACTACTGCAGCGGGTCAGAGAGGCACAACGTGGGGACAATGACTGTGAGATGCGGCGTGTGCAGATATCCTCAAGACAGACACCTGATGGATTCTCTGTAGGAGAAGAGCACGACGTCTTTTTCAGAGGACGTACCATGGTACCCGTTGCTTTATGGGAGGAGGTTCTGAGAGAGTTTCACACTTACCCTTTAGCGGTACATCCTGGAGTAGCGCAGATGTACCAGGATCTCAGATGATAGCACTGGTAGTCGGGCATGGAGAAGGTTGTGGCAGAGTTCATTTCTTGATGCCTCACCTGCTAGCAGGTGAAGGCGGAGCACCAGGTACCAGAAGGCTTGGTACAACCCTTAGAGGTCCCGGAGTGGAAGTGTGATGGCATATCTATGGACTTTGTGACTGGACTTCCACAAACTTCTAGAGGTCATGACTTCATTTGGGTGATTGTCGACCGAATCACCAAGTCAGATAACTTCTTACCCATCAGAGAGTAGGGATCAATAGAGAGATTGGGATGTCTCTACCTTCAGGAGATTGTACGACTTCACGGTTTTCCCACATCTATCATCTCTGATCGAGATTCTTGCTTTACTTCCCGGCTTTGGAAGGGGTTGCCGGAGGCGTTTGGGACCCAGCTACGTCTGAGCACCGGATTTCACCCTCAGACAGATGGTCAGACGGAGAGGACCATTCAGAATCTCGAGGACATGCTCCGCGCATGTGTCCTTGACTTTGGTCACAGCTGGGAGGACCACCTACCCTTGGTGGAGTTTGAGTACAACAAAAACTACCACTCCACCATTGGGATGACACCATACGAGGCGTTGTACGACCGACCGTCCAGATCTCCTTTCTGCTGGACAGACCCTGGGGAGTCAGCACTTCTGGGACCGGAGCTGGTCTAGGCCATGACAGAGAAGGTCCAAGTCATCCAGGAGCAGATGAGGATAGCTCAGAGCCAGCAGAAGTCTTATGCTGACAGGAGGCGGAGGCCACTAGAGTTCGAGGATGGCGACCACATCTTCTTGTGGGTCTCACCTCGACGTGGATTATGGAGATTTGGATGAGGTGGAAAGTTGTCTCCATGCTTCATCGGACCATTACAGGTCCTCAGTAGGATTGGCGAGGTGGCTTATCGCCTGGATCTACCACCTCAGTTGCATCGGGTGCACTACGTCTTCCACGTATCCCAACTAAGGAGATACGTGCACGACCCGAGGCATATCATTGACGATGGGGAGCTAGACGTTGATGATGGGGAAAATTTTGCGGAGGTCCCGGTGGAGATTGAGGATCGACAGGAGTGGGTCCTATGTGGACGGTCGATTCCTCTAGTTCTCATCAGATGGTAGCATGGGAACCTCCAGGAGAGCACTTGGGAGCGGGAGGCTCAGATGCGTGCTAAGTACGCTCATTTGTTTCCCTAGTTTTTGATATATCTTTACGGGGACATAAAGTCCTGAGGTAGATTAAATTTAAAGACCCGTAAAATTCAAGGAAAGTTTTTTCTTAATTTTCTTGAGAATTTTACAAGAGCGCAGTTTATGACGGCACCTGGTTCCGAGGCCCGGTGTGCCCGCAATCATTTTCTGAAGTTTGGCTCGGGTATGTTTAGTGAACGAACGAGTGGGTTTTTCTTACTTTTGAACCGGTGCTCGGAGTCGAATTCCGAGGGTACCAATGGAATATCAATGCCGATAATTTTTTAGAAACACCTTTTCCGGAGTTGCGTTTTCTCGGGTGTGGTTTTTAATTTTTGGGGTTAAGTTAAAGAATAAAATAAAAGTGGTGAGACCTTTTTATTTTATTTCACTTAAGCAACTTAACCTATGTTAAGCGGATAAGATGGGACCCATAATATCCTACCCACTTGGTAGGATATTTGTGAGGTGGGCCCGCACGAGCCCCACTATTTCTTTCCCTATAAGTAACGCACCTGCAAAACCCCCCCTTTCAAATAAAGTCAACCCGTGCGTTTAATTTAATATTAAACACCCCTATTAATTGGGTGGTTTAAGTGTTGAAATTAATTCAATTAATTGTTGGATTCTTTTTATGAATTCCAAAACGTTGGCTTGGGAAATAAAAATAAGATCAAAGCTTTTTTATTGAGGGGTTGCTTGTTGAGAGGATTTGGGAGAAAGCTCTAAGGCTTGAAGATCTTCATCCTCCTTCGTCGAAGAACGCGAAGAACACGAAGAACGCATCTTTGCCGACGAAGAATGCCGGCCTCCGATGAAGGGCGACGAAGAACGCCGAACCCTCGAAGATCGACAACGCGACACCGTGTACCGCGATGCCGACGATCCCCCTTCCGCGACGCTTCTTCCGTGACGTTCCTTCCCTCGCGACAATCTTCGATCATCAACCGATTGAGGTAGGGGTTTCGGTTCTTTTAAATCTTTGTGATTATATCCGCAGTTTTTTTAAATATTGTCGGAAGACTTTTAAAACCGCTAACATGTTGGGTGAGGACCAATGAACAAGTCCGAACCCACAGTCTCTTTGTTCTTGGTGAGCGGATTTGGCGGGCGACGACAAAGAAGGCCGCCCAGGCATTGGGAGGTCCTCGCAGTGAAGGACGGGTCCCAAGAGGGCCATTGGCGAAGACGTCAGGCAAATCTGACCACCGGAGGTCGTCTGGTGGTCTGCAGAGTTTTCCATCGGCGCGCCTCACGGGCACGGCGGCGCCGACGGCCGGAGGAGGCAACCGGCACTGGCCAGCCGCCAGGAGGTGGCGGCGCCCGACGTGCCGCCAGGAAGGGGCCACCACGGCTGAAGATGGGGTGGCGGGTAGCTGGTCCCACAGCCACGCGGGACCGGAGGGACGTGACATTGCTCCACGTCCGTTGACAGGGAGCAGCCCCCGCGCAGGGGCCGCGGTTTCGTCCAGGGTGGCGGTCCCCCCTTGCACGGTCGCTCGGCGAGTGCCCGCATGACGGACCGACTCGCCCGGCTGGGCCACGCCCAGGCTGGGCCGAGCTGCGCCAGCAAGGCCAGGACGCACCCATCCAGGTCGGACTGGACCCAGGTCGGGTCGGTCCGGGCCCAGACCCCCCATTTTCGGACCTCTTCGGTCTTTTGCCCATATCTTGGGCTACGGACCTCCGATCGATGCACCGTCAGCGGCGATGCGATCCTTGGATCGAGACAGTCGTTTCGCAATATTAAACTCAAGGTTTAAGAGTACTTTGGGTTCATACGAGTTGGTTCGTACACGAAACCAACCGTTCCCTCGGAGCGGAAACGCATATAACTTGAGCTCCAGACATTCGATTGATGTGTTGTTGACTTTTTTGGATTCCTCTTAGTGATACAGAACTTTTGGATTACTCCGCTCGAGGTTTGGACGCAGTTGGAGTACAGTCAGGTTGGTTTTGACTTAAAAACCAACCGGGCCCCTGGGATGAAAAAGCCAATAACTCTCAGACCGGGCGTCCAATTGACGCGCTGTCTGTAACATCGAGTTCCTGTTGTTGATACGGAACTTTTGGATACATCAACTCCGGACTTTATGTCAGTTGATGTATCAGCCTCTCAGCTCATGGAGCGGACCATCCCGAACGAGCTTGCTGTGTGCGGGAACCCAAGAGCTGGCTGCGACTGCGACGACGACGACGACTGTACAGAGATCCTCAGTGGATTCGACAGCGACGACTACAGAACTCAGCGATCCTACATGGATCAGTGCTACAGATCATGTGTGGGTCCGATCCTGTGTGGGTCAGCGCTCAGTGGTCTTGTGTGGGACAACGCCTACAGATCCTGTGTGGGTCATTGCGGGGGTCAGTTACCTATCGATCCTGTGTGGGTCAGATCCTATGTGGGTCATTGCGGGGGTTAGTTATCTATCGATCCTATGTGGGTCAGATCCTTTGTGGGTCATTTCGGGGGTTAGTACCTATCAATCCTTTGTGGGTCCAACGACTTAGATGAATTAGTGGCTATATTTGATCATCTCTATCGTTATATGAAGAAGTATACCTGTGTGAGATGAATCCTATTTTTCTTTCCTTTGTGGATTGTGTTATGCTATCCTGTGTGGATTACGTTTTGCTTTCCTGTGTGGACTAGGTTGTGATTTCTTGTGTGGACTGGGTTGTGCTTGGGCTCGGAGGCTGGAGTGAACTGGAATTGGTGACTTAGGTATATGTATGGGCACATAAATAAGCAGTGTCAGATGTTAATTCGTGATTGTATCTTTCCTTTTCGGATTATCCTTTGTGGATTCTAGGAGACCTTTGGGGGTCTCGGGGTCCCTACTGAGTAGCTCATACTCACCCCTGCACAGGCTATGCCCGCACTACATTGTGTTGGTTGCAGACGACGGACAACACTGATCGTGGTTGAGACACGAGGAGCAGGTCGGTACCTGGAGGTGGACCATTGGGCGGGATGTACAGAGAGTGGACGGCTAGACCCGAGGAGCTGTGGAGGATATCTGTACCCACCCTTCAGGTGGGATTTTTAGTGGACGACTCGACATTGCGGCTTTACTTGTAGTTTTTGTTTTCCCTTTCCAGTTGTACTTTACTTTTAGTTTGGGTTTGTATTCTGGCCCACTTACTTTTCTGCACTTACTGTTGTACCCAGTTTTTACTTAGTGTTTACTTCTACTGCTTTCTTGCTCTGTGGTGTATGTTTACTTTACAAAGGCAATGCCTTCCCTTTTTACTAGGAATTACACCTTGGTGCTAGTCACCAGCCCCTGGCCTATGGAAGGCGGGCTTGGGGTAGTCACGACATATGCCCCAAGGACGAGTCGTGACACTAGTGGTTTCTTTTGTTTTTAAAATTTCTCAGATTCTAGTTTTCTTAAATCGGAATGTTTTCTTTTAAAAAACCTCAAAAGATCAGATCCTACAAAATATTCCATTCCGCTATCTTTTCAACTGTCAGATCAGATTTGAATAATTTTCAGCCACTGGATTGAGATGTTAAGGGGAACCGTCGCATCAACACCTATAAAAGGGGACCCCTGATGGTTGTACCACATCGGTTTTCAATATTTTGTGTGTCGAAGCTCTGCCCCTCTACAAAATCCCGTTCAAGATTTTCGTAGGTTTCCCAATTCCAAATGTTTGGTGAAGTTCCTTCTCAAGATATGTCTACTGTCAAGCCGATTACGGAGTGGAAGATATACAAGGAGAGGTTGGTACATACAAACTTCTTCAACAAGTATGACTCTATTATTGCAAAAAAATCAAGCTTAATGGATGAGAGATTGTATCCATATCAAATCCAATAGCTAAGGATGTTGTGTATCTGAATCTACTCATTGTGTTTTATGGGTAAGCTTCTTTCATTAAGGAAGATGGAAGAGAAATATTTTCCTTCAAAAGCTATGGAAAAACCTATGCACTTTCATACACCAAGGCTGTAGACTTGGTAGGGTTATCCAATGAATGAGAGGCCGAATTTTGTTCCCACAAATTACCAGATGTATAAGGATGTTTTGTAAAATTGAATGCTATGTAATGTCTTGGACATTCTGATGTCAAGACCTCAAAGATTTCTCACATGTCTACCAACAATCAGATCCTTGAGTTATGGGTTCAATGTTTTATCATACTGAGAAAGGGTGACAAGGACACACTGAAAAAAATTGATATGTATATCTTGGAATTTTTGGTTAATTTAAGTAAGATCAACCTAATGAAGCATATTCTCATTACGATAGAGAATATCAAGAATGGGAATTTGAGAGCACAAATATTCATGTATCCGGCCCTACTCTTCAAGTTGATTGTTCGGTGCCTTGAATCTTTCTAGATATCTTGTGGTTCAAAGCCGAGGAATTGAAAAGTAATTCTAATCAGTGATGATAACCTCAAGAGGATGAAAGTTGGTTTTTCTATAGAGATAGGAGAATTCTTTGACTTTCCAGTGGAAGAGGATTAAGTCATTCTGAAGAAAGCAGAAGAGGCTGAACCATCGAAGAAAGCTGGAAAGAAAATAAAATTGTAAGAAGTAGAAGCTGAAGGTGAAACCCATAAAGCCAATGAAACTCAAACCGCACCTCCAAATACTAAGAAGAAGAAAGCCTATCCGGATGAGGTGGTTTCCATGTGGAGGGAATATAAGATGAATCAAAAGGAAGGAGTGCCACAGTTTGGATTAGATCCTACTAAGGCCAAGGCATTAAAAGAGAAGGCTGCTGAAGATCTTGAGAAGCAAGCCAATGAGAATAATCTTAAAAAGAAAATGTCTGAGGCTAAAATTTGTCAATACCTTCTAAGGGATACTGAATTATCATCCGAGAACAACCCTATTACAAAATATTTCTTAGTTGTTCCTTTACCAGAGACTCTGGGGAAGAAGTTTATGACTCCAGAAAAAGTTCTAGAGAAGGTTGTTGATGAAAAGGAAGCTTTGGAAGAAGTACAAGATAATGAAAGCAGTGATGATATGGCTGATCTGATAAAGAAATTTGAAGACTTTCTTGAGAAGGAAAGTAATTTTGAAAAGTTATCAATCCGGGCTTCTCAAGACGGATCGTTGAAACTTGCTACCCCTAGAATTTATGAGAAGGATAAATAGGAATTGAAAAAATTATCTGAGGAAAAAGGTATAATCATGACTTCATTCATCTAGAATATATTGATGTTGAAGTCGAGAAAGAAAAAATTGATGAAGTTAAGATTGTTCAGTTGTCTGAAACTGAGCATGAGTCTCCAGATGACAAAGCTATTCTGAAAACATAACAAGGGAAATAGGTGGTTGTTGACACACCAACCAAAGTTGTTACAAAGAAGAAAGAAGCTGGTGGATCTTCTATGAGGAAGCTAGTCGAGCTAGATGAAAAATCATCACCAACCAAAGTATCAAATTCAGAATCATCAGCTCTAGGACATGATTTTTTCATTCAATCTCTAAAGAATCTTGTTGACACCATTCTGATCTTTCCAACCATTGACTCCCGATTTTAGATGCTCCAATATAGCATGAATCAGAAATCGAATTATGTATCAATGGTGATGGATAGGTCTGTAAAGATTTAGGCCAATCAAAAGAACTTACTTATCAACTATGAAGCCCATATAAAATCTTGCAAGAAAATGGTGATCTGGTCGAAGAACATAGTTGAAGATTTGAGAGAGATTGATGAGTTTTGAGATGATGTTAAAGAAACTTTTAACCCTCAAGACAACAAAATCATGGATCTAACAAATATATTTGAGGAAAAGCTAAATTTTGAGCAGAATACTCGGATTCAGGAGGTCAAGGATCTAAATGGGATGCTGAACTCTGTTGCTCAAAGCTGGAAAAGGGCAAGGGATCTCCGGATCAAGATTGAAGAAAATCTATTGAAGAAAGAGGACTTGTTAATGTCTCTAGCATAGGACCTGAAGGCTTAGGATGATAGGATCAAAGCCTTGGAGAAGCAAGTATAGGAAGATCACAAGGAGCTAAAGAAGCTGAAAACCATAATAAAGAAGTTGATACCCAAGGACAGGGAATGAAAATAGATCAATCTTATATTTTGATGTATTTCTTTTCCCTGGTACAAATTATTCCAATCCTAATGAAATTGTTGGTTCCTCGTTTTTGTTTGGATGTTTGTACTAATATTTCAGGTACCATATTTTTTTCCATTCCCTCAAACTCTTCTTGAAAATAACAAAGGGGTAGAAGGAAAAATAATTCCAAGTAAAAGAAGAAATATCCCTATGTAAGGGGGATTTTATATAAGGTGGAGTTATCATTATGAAGATTTCCATATTCAAGCTAAATGTAAAATCATATTCCGAAAATCTAGAATACGATCCTTAGTGTTCCAAAACCTAAGGGGGAGTTAGTCATATTCTCCATTTTCCATGAGTAAAGGGAGATAAGTTTTATTTTCAATGTCTAGAATGTTTTTCCTATGTCCTTATATTATTTTTGATAAGGATGTTTGTTCTTTCCAAAGAGAGGGAGATTGTTGAGTCAATAAGGTTTCCTTATGACATTAAAATTCCTTCTTGTTTTGAAAATCACAAACACCTTATCTCAAGGAAAATCTCTTTACCCTATGTTTTACTACTATAAGGAAAAATTTCCTTCCACATGGAAATATATCCTTATCATGTTTTCATTGTTCATATCATAATTTTTTTAAGTGTAAAATTCGGTTTGAAACCAAAACATCAAAATCCTATAATTACCTAGATATGAAGCATTCTTTTTTCGGATTCAAATTCTCAGAATTCTGGTTACGAAATCTTATGAGTTCTGACTTTGAATTCTGATTACGAATTCTAGATACTAACTTTTTTGGGTTCTGACTCTGAATTTTGATTATGAATTCTAGTTACAAAATTTAATGAGTTCTAACTCTGAGTTCACTGAATACAAACTCTGAACTCTTATGAGTTATAACTCCGAATTCTAATGAAATCTAATTCCGAACTTTATAAGTTCAGGATCCAAATTGTTGTGAATCCATATTCTGAATTTCCTTGAAATTCAGACTCTGGAATTCTATAGAATTCAGGTTCCAAATTCCTAGAAAACAGAATCCGAATATCCTTGTATTATTGACTACGGATTAAATTTTTGTTAGAGTCCAAACATTCATTTGACTACATTCTGAATATTGGATTTTAGTTATGTAACCATATTTTTTCCTTATAATTGTTTTGTTATAAAACAATGTCGTGATTTAAGTTACTCACTAACCATTATTTTAGTGACAGGTGTATAGGTCTCTCCAAAATTCAAGGGAAAATTCGACTATTGGAGGAGGGAGACGACCGTTGAATTCGTTCCTATAAATAGGAGCTCATTTGAAGGAGCTCAGAACTTTTGGACAACTTTTTATCTGAAGTGATTTCTAGAGAGAGATACTATCATGGTTTTGTGTGTACTGAACTTTTGTTTGATATTTTCTTTGTGCGACTCCATTTTTTGTTGTGTACAATTGAGGGATAATGGGGATAGGAAGATAGAGGTTCCGACTACCTTGAAGTTGAGGGATTTCAAGGAAAGAAAGATAGACTCCGATCGTCATATCGAGGGCTTACCCTGTTGTGGGTAAGAAAAAATATCTTGAATGTATAAATCAAGGGACCTTTGTCCAAGGTAGTTGGATACCCTACACTTTGGGTTAAAATATTTACTACATGTTTACTTGTTTTGTTATAAGTTTTCTGCTGCATTTCTGTTGTTGAGGAAAGTATAACTATCTAATAATTCCTTATACTTGTACACTGATTTAGTTATATTCTATATGCTTTAAGGTAGAATATTCATCATTTTAAATTTTCATTAAGTTTAACTTCTAGAACCATCTTTCAGGATTCATTTTCTTGAAATCATATTTCTTGAATCAAGCCAGTGTGTAGAACTTAGAGGTTTTGTGAATTACCATGTTTAACCTTGTTAAACATAATTATCATTTAAAGTTCTAAAGGAAAATTTTAAAGTATACAATTAACCTCCTATTGTATTTTGAGAATCATTAGATAATTTACATAGTGTGTCTTTTATTTCGATCCTACATTTGGTATTATAGAGTATATCATACTCACATACCATCTCAAGACCTTATTCTAGCCTTGTGATACATATCAAGGTAACCCTTATTGTAGCCTTCTATTACTGAACCGAGTTACCCTGATTCTTTCTCGGTATTACTAAAATGAGGAAATAACATTCTAGTCCTATATTACTGAATGATGAAAACCATTGTACCTGCCATGAATTCTCAACCAAGTAAACCCTCATTCAATCCCTATATTACTGAACTAAATAAACCCATGTTTTAGCATTGTATTATGGAACTGAGTAAACCCTCATTCCAGCCCAATATTATTGTATTTATTAACCACTCATTTTATCTTTGTATTACTGAACCTAGTAAACCCTTTTTCCAGCCATGAGTTACCGAACCAAGTAAACTCTAATTCTATCCCATTATTACTAAACTAATTAAACCATCATTCCATCTATTTAATAATGAACTATGTGGTGCTCGTTCCTATCCTATATTACTAAAATGAGTTTCCCAAATTCCATGAATGCAATACTGTTCAGATTAACAATAATTCTGGCCTTATTATATCTCACGATATATAATTCATTACCCAATGCATTAGAATGATATATGGGTCCCATCCATCACATAATGAAATCATACATACACATTCATCATTATCATAAATAATCATATTGAAGCCTATGACATGAAATTTGTATCATAAACATGTGAACTTATCATAAATTGTAGAGATAGAAATGTATCATATTAATTTTATCAGAAGCATAACCCATAAAATATAAATGGATTTCATATACGAATAACCCATGAAGGTGATAAGGGTTTCAGAAATTCCATGACATAATAATAACAAATTCATAGAAAATATTTGAAAGGAATATTTAGATTGTTTCCAAGAAATGACTGAGTATCCTCAATATATATCATCATATATGGAAAAATATATTTAAAAAATCCTCTAAAAATGTTTCATGGGGAAAATATATTTCCTAGTTTGAAAAGGCTTTTTAATACATAAAACCGTTTAAAACTAATTTTTTGTAGAAAATAGTTTTAATCATATAAAATAATTTTGAAAACCATTTTCCTTAAAAACATATAAAATATGATTCAATTTTTTTTAGAAATCACTCTATTTGAAAACACATTGAAAAGTTATAAATAGAGCATCAATACATTTTGGAAAAAAAAAATACTTGAAAACTTACAATATAAGATTGAAAACATTTTGAAACCCATTTTTGTTAAATACTTATTAAATAATCATGAAATCACTATGATAACCATTTATTATAAAACATACTGATAACTTGTATATTAGTCCAAAAATAATTTTGAATTTTTTGAAAACATATAAAATAAGTTTAAAATAATTTTGAAAAATATTTTTTCTTTATAAATAAATTAAATGTTTTTTATTAAAGATGAAACATTTAAAAATACAAATAAAAGTTCAATGGAATGACGGCAGGTAAATATATACATGTTTAATGAGCTCAAATGAAAATTCCGTTATTCAAGGAAAAAATGTTCAGAATAGTATCATGTTAAAAAGTAGAAAATATAATTACCATTAATATATTGGAAAAAGAAGAAATGTAAAAATGTATTTTAAATATTATAGGATAATGGTATAATATTTTTTGTAACCCCAATTTATAAAAAATAGATTTTTGAAAGATGAAAGCGTAATGTCAGGGATTCCTAAAAACAAATTCCTACCTATCTTATCTACAAAAGAGTAGAATATGTTACCAATACATGAGTATATCATGAGATAAAATAAGAGAAAGGAAATAATGAATATTTTTGAGAAATTGATCAAATTATTTCATCATGGTAATCATAATCATAAACAATCTGAGAAAGTAAAGAGATTGTCTCAATAAACTCTTATTACTCAGTAACATGGGATTATACACTCCATGTAAGAAAAACCTTTTAAATTAATCTTATGATATTAAGAAAATATGTATCTTCATGATATAACATTTAAACTTTATTTACATACACCTCGAATATGTGTTTAGGTTCACATCACAACGTGAATATAAAAGAAAGAAAATTGAGAAAACAAATCTTATACATATTTGATAAATTTTGAATGATAATACCCATAAAATTAGGATAATAAAATGGTCATGTGATTTCCTAAGAAATTTATTTAATATATACATATAATTAAATAATGGGATTTATATACACCAAAAAAATGAAAGATTGTAATACATAGCTTGTATCTCATAGAAATTATAAAGGATATGAAATCCCCTTACCTTGTGTCTAGACTCTCTCTGTACTCGTAAAAGTTTCATGTATAATAAAAATAAATTTATTATAAATATTATATATATTAATATTCTTAAACATAATACCATATATGGTATTACTATGACCTTATATTATACTATTTTCAATGTTCTTATGTTAAAAATTCATTTCAGTTAAAATTCACTTTTCTTTTCACATGTGTCTTATTTTGTAATTTCTTTGGTCCTTGCACATATATCGTGATTCCAGAATGGAAAACATGATATAAATATCTGGTATATAAATTATAATTTAATTATAATAATTTATAAAATATAGGAGTGCGAAACTGAGTACACCATTCATGGAGACTATAAGCCGTACATACTCATAATAGTTGTTTCAGTCTTTGTTTTCATATATAATAAAATTATTAAAACGAAATATTTTTTTTGTATATAATTATTATAGTATTATTTATATATCAAATATATCATATAACTTCATTAATTCCATCCATAATACATTCCATGTTGTGTGCGAACGAATCACGTCGCTTTGAGGGGGAAATCATCCACACATCTCAAATGATATTATCATATTATCCTTGAATGAAAATTAATGATATTTTGTTATGCAAGGAATAAATAAGAGTAAATAAATATAAAATACAATATATGACATATCTAATTATATAGCCCATCATAATGTCCACCATGATTGGTGTTAAAGGAGAAATTGGCAAGCATGGTTTCGTGATGTCATTGTTCATCATACATAGAAATAGTATATTAGACATCCAATAGATGGAGGTATGTGTGAGTGTATATATAGTCATATTTATAAAAAAACCTTGTATATGGATAATACTGCTGTTTTCACACAATAATTGATTAAATAGAGTTGAATGATTGAATAAGGGAAATAATGGGATGGATCTTGAGAGAAGACGTTAACTCTAAATCGAGTAACTATTTTTGGACTTTTACAAAAGGATTTCATGGGATTATTTCTTTGGAAATGGATGATACATGGTCATAGGGGTGATTTTGGGGAGGCTACATGGGAATATATTTGATGATCATCAATAGTTTTGGAGGTGTGAGGAATGGGTTGCTGTGTTGGTCATTTATAGTGAAGGAAAATGACTCTCATGGAATTTATTGAAACAAGTTAGGTGAGAACATGTTCTTTCATGAAAAAAGTCATTCCCAAAAAATAATTTAATTTTAATGGCCAAAATATGGACCAAAAACGGTTTTGGTAAATGTTTCAAGGTTAATTGGGACATTTATTTTAAAGATTAGTTCCTAATTAAGCTTAATTTGGCATTCACTACTATGATTGCTTTTAATCACTTTTACTAATCATATCGGTAAAAAATAAATGTGTTATTATTATAATCAAAATATTGGGAGTAATACAGTGTTATATATAATTTTTTTTAAATTCAAATAACAGAAGATGAAATAATAATATTTGTGCTAATCATATAGATTAGATGAAATAAAGGGCTTTTAATGTTGGAAACATTTAAAAGGTTGTTATGATTTTATATTAAGTTTCAAATTGAAATTGATTCTAATGAATTAAATTGGATTAATATATGTATTATTTTTATAATGTGACCTTAAATAATATTTATAATCTCATTTATCATTAATAATTAATTATAAATAGGAATTGTTTTAACAAAAAACAGTACTTTTCATTATTCTTCCAAAAAATGTTGTTTAATTGAAATATTTCCAAAAATAACTTAGCATAATTTCAACATTTTTAATTTAAAAATGTTTTTTATTTTAAAAAATTTATTTTCTAAATGTCCCTAAAATTACTTTTTTATTAGAATTTGTTCATTCATGAAAATGTTTTTTTAAACATAGACGGACTTTACCAAAAAAATCATGTATTTCATTATAAATATGTTTTATTTATATAAAAAATTTTAAAAAATATTTGGAAAGTATTTATTATTGTCCCTATAACTATATTTAATGGTTAGGTTATAATTTTCAAATTTAATATATATATATATATATATATATTTGTTTCATAAAAACTCAATGTTGCATGCATCGTACTCCAAGTCGACATTGATTATAGTGCAAGACATGTTAGTACTATATGTAACCTATGTTGGTATTGCATGTAAAAGAAATAATTGACTTTTTGTTTTAATATATATAAATATAAACCCCTATTTCTAAGGTCACGTGAAATGAACATTATTGAGAATATAAATTAATTTTAAAATAAAATTCTCAAAATCTCAGGGTGTCACCATCCACCACCATTAAAATGAATTTCTCCCTAAAAATTCATCTAGTATATCAAAGTATTAATTCCTGAATGTTTTATTCATAAAAAGACACATGGAAAAAAATGAATACTAATACTTCCCTTAAAAAGTGTAATTTTGAACTATAACGATTACCCCAAGTAAATATAACTGGGTTTTCACATTTGAGAATATAGGTTTGGTGTGAATATTTGAAATAAATAAAAAATTTAAATATTTATAGGGAGTGATTGATGTCATCAATCACAAAAATAAGAGAAATATAAAATTAACGTTGAGGGCCTCAATTTCATAAATCTGTGATGATTTAAAAGGAAATCAGCTCGACGAAAATTTTTGTAATAGGAAAACAACTTTTTTTATCACTTTCCTAACCTTGAGTAATTATTCATAAATTTATACAAAAAAATTCATAAGTGGGTTGTTATTTTAAAAATATTCAATACATCCATGAACTCATGAAGTGAATATATAGAAATTAACATTGATGAATATAGCACTAGACTATTCTTTTAACAAATCATAAGTTGCATTAATGAATAAAAAGTCTAATAATATGTCTCATGAATAAACATAATGCATTAATATATAAAAAGAAAAAATAAATCTAACAGCTCATCATAAATATTTATTCACTAAAAATAAATATACATTAACCTGGACATCGTGTAGGCCAGTGGTAGGAATGAAACCCTTATCATCCTTAAGTCTTATGTTCACGACCCATGACCTTGATGGACTTGATTGATTGTCTCCAAAAAAACATGAGGTCATATTTTGAAACCACACTAATATAATATATAAGATACACATAATTGAAATAAGGATAATCATTGATTATAATTATAACCAATTTTTTCATCACATACTCAGTGCACAAATACTTAATATGATGTTTAACTTCTTATTTTCATATATGGTTAACCATATAACCATTCTCAAGGATTAAAAATAAAAATTATAGAAAGAGAGTCATGAAATTATCTTATTATTGATTCCTATGAATACCACAAAGTATCACTTTGTTCTCACATTTGAAGTACGTGAATAAGCTCATCATATAATATAGTGAAACATGATAGGAACCTAAATTACCATAAATACTTTTGAAAAATAGGAATTAATATTCATTACATAGTGTTTGGGATCTATTCTATAAATCCGAAAATGTTTTAAACATAAATAGTGGTAGCATAAACCACCGATAAACAAGTCCTTACATAGTTCCATGTTAATAAATACAGTCTAATTGGCTTATTCATTTCCCATGTTTCTATATCCATACAACATTATCTTATCATTAAGAATATATTAAGGGAAACCTTACCATAGAAAAAATTTCACATTTTAAATAGATAACACAATCAGCCCATAAGGAACATTTAATATGAACATATAAATACCATGAAAAATGTATGAAGAAAATCATGGTATATTACATCAACCTTAAATTTTGAATCTGAATACATAAACACTTATATGACATCTTCTTTAATACATTAGAAATATTACCTATTTACTTACACATTTCATATGTTGTCTCTTCATCATCAGTGTTGTAACCATTACTCTAACTACCTTAGTGATTCTCTTAAAAAAGATTCCACCTGGGATATTTGGTTTCATAATGGCCATTTTATCTATAGATAAAAAAATAACCATCGATGATGACTTAGGGAAGAAAAGTTTCCCTTCCATTTGGTTAACTAAACTCTTCATTTTTCCCATGAAGTCAAATGCTTTGTGTCGTTCTTTTCCATAGTCAAAACACCTTTTTGTTATTACAATAAATTCTTGTAGGAGTTTCATCTGACATTCTTGACATGAAGGAAACAGAATAATCATTATTTCATGGTATCCATTACCCGAATTCTTAACGAACTCATTATTTCCCTCCCTTTTTTATTATTAGAGTTGGTTCTAGTAAACATTATTAATAATGTTCCTTGAAACTAGATTAGGCATGATCATGACATCTTTCACTATGGTGATCATCTCACTTGATTGGTCATTAAAAAATATTCCAAAAAATTACACATTAATCCAGTTCTTTCAGGTTATCGTCATTAACTAAAAGAAGAATCACAATATGAGCCATAATTATAATTTCAGAAAACCACATTGTCTTTAAAATAATAATTTTTAAGATGTATAAATGATGAAATCTTCTATAATCTATGACACCTTATGTATATGCTAGGTTATTCATAGCTAACTTATATCTAAATCCTTCATGATGTTTTGTGGGGAGTTTTTGAGTTCCCAAAGCATACACCTAAGAGTGTGAGACTAAGTGTGCAGCAATGAACATTTTCATGTACTATATTACCCCGTGTAAAGGGAAAATAATTATGTCAGAGTTGTTATGCTTCGGTACATCTATTCTAGAGCCACATCAACATGTAGTATCCATACGAGGATGTATTACAAGGAAACTACTCACCCTAACCTTTTAAAAAATTCAATGTCATTTTCCTAAATATTAACACATCATTATAATTAACCATAGATACATTCATGGAAATATATATAGAAACATAACTAGGGATCTCACTAAGGTTTTCACATCCTTTTTTCCAAAGGATAACTACACCATTACTCTGATTCCCTCTATTAAAACCATATCTTTACAAACATTGACATTACAAGTATTTTGTGGAATACTTAATCATTATTCAAAAAGATGACCAATGAACAAATTTGGTATAGTAACTTTGAAAACATTGAAACATAAATTCTAGTACATATGTGAGAAAAATCACCTCCCACTAGGTTATTCATGACTATAACCCTTCTTATACATATCAAACATAGTATATATCATCAAAACATAGTGGAAAATAAACCCTAAAAAGGGTGATCACAAATTCTCATTAAGGGTAATCAAGTGATACATTAAGAATAAACCTGATCATATGTGTGTGAGTACGTGATCATGGAATAAGATGATCATAACTTTCTAATCAAAGATCTTTATAGAGATCATGGAATAAATATTTAAAACATCATAAGACTTGAATCATAATTAAATAAAGAGAATTATCCATGACTTCCTAACATAGGAATAAAACATGGAATTGTGGGAAACACATATGCAGATAATGATTTCCATAGTATCTAATACATCACTACCAAGACCATATTAGTGGAAAAATTCATTTACGAAACCGGCTAACCCCCATTTCATCCTTGTATTACTACTCCGAGTGACCCTCATTCTGGCACTATAGTACTAAACTATGTTACCCTCATTCCAACGCAGTATTACTAAATGGATTAACTCTAATTCCATCTCAATATTACTGAATGAAGTAAACCTCTTTTGAGCCCTATATTACTGAACCGTTTAAACCCTCACTTCATCCATTCATTATTGAAATGCGTAAACCCTAATTTATTTCATATATTGCTAAACTGAGAAAACCCTAGTTATAATCATGTATAATTGAAAGGTATAAACCCATATTCCATCCATGTATTACTGAATCGAGTAATCCCACATTCTAGTTCTATCTTCCTAAATCGAGTGACCCTCGTTCCATCATTGTAATACTGAATTGATTAACCCACATTTCATCCCTATATTACAGAACTGAGTTACCCTTGTTCCTGACTTGTATTATCTGATGAGATATAAATCCTCAACCAATGGTTTGGAGGGAAATATAGGTCCCACCTAATACATAATGAAATCATATATACTTATTCCATAATGTCATAAGTAATCAATCCATAACCCATGAAATGAAATGGGTATCATAATAATCAAAAAATGTGATAAACTATATAAAGAGACATGTTTCATAAAATTTTTTCATACGCATAAAACATAAAAAATAAATGGATTTGATATACATATAACCCATTAGGGATAAATATGTTTCATAAAAAACATTACATTAATCATAACTCATTCATATAAATGATTTGAACGGAACCATTAGATCATTTCCTAGAAAAAATGAGTAACATCAATAGATTTATACAACAAAAATAATTTTGAAATATCCCTTAAAATAATTTCTTGAATAAAATATCAAATCCTATTAGAAAAAATATTTTTTAATACATAAAATCTTTTAAAAATAATCTTCTCAGAAAATACCACATAACTTATGAAATCATTTTGAAATCCTTTTTTGTTGAAATCTTATAATACGAGCTTCCAACCATTTTAAAAACATTATAATTAAAAACACTATGAAAGAATTTAATAATACCATCAAATGGTTTTTAAAACTGTTGTACATGAAAACATAAAAAATAATTTTGAATTTTTTTAAAACCCTTTTTCTTGAAAATTAACAAATGAATCTTGAAAGAATTTTGAAAATTATTTCTCGAAAAACACATTGAAAATTGGTAAATAAGTCATGAAATTATATTGAATAAAAATTCCTTCAAAAAATATAAAATATGTTTGAAAAAATTAAATTTTTTTTTTATGAAAAATACATTTAAAAAATCTCATAAAGACAAACCATTTAAAAATTCAATGGAATATTCAAATGAATTATGGCGAGTAAATCCATACATGTCATACGAAGTCAGATGAACATTCATTTCTCACTGAAAAAATGTTAGAAAAGATAATTGTTTGGAAAGTGAAAAGAATATTAGATTGAATATATTAGTAAAATATAAAAATGATAAAACCTTTTTTCAAATATTATATGATAATGGTATAATATTCTTGTAAACTATTAGTAGAAAATATAGATTTCTGACCAAAGAAAGGTTAAATTCAGTCTTCTATAATAAAAGTTTCTTAACTGTATTACATATCAATGTGAAGAATGTGGAAAAAATACATGATAATAAAATTAAATTATATAGAATAACGAAACAAATGAATATTCATTATATATAGATCATAAAATTTCTTCATTGGAAGCATAAACATAAACAATGTAGAAAAGTAATGAGATAATCATAATAAACTCTTATAACACGGTAACTTGGTATCCTAATCCCCATGTAATGTAATTAAATTTCATAAATCATAATATATAATTATAATATTTATATTAATTATATAACATTTAAAAGTTTTTTCTATACACCTATAACAATATTTTAGTTTTATAATAATATATGAATCTCAAAGAAGGCAAATTGAGACAAAACGATTTTACCGATTTGGTAACTTTGGAAAGATAAATCCTGTAAAAAGTATCATCAAATGGGAATGTGAATAAACAAATAATTTTTTACAACATTAATAAAATATGATAATTTTTAGTACACACACCTCACAGAAGGAAAGAGTGGCGATCATAGCTTGTATCTCACAAAAACTAAAAGTGAGATGAGACCCCCTTACATTGTGTCTTTACTATATTTGTACTCGTACGAGCTTATTATATAATAAATTTAAGATAATTATACATTATTTAAAGAAGTATATTCATAGTAATAATACTATATATATTTTTATTATGACCTTATATTACCCACATGTTAACGATCCCATGTTAAAGTTTCATTTTGGGTAACGTTCACTTTGTATTTTGCATGTGTCTTAATTTGTTATATCTTTAGTCCTTATATATATAATGATTCAAGAATTTAAACCATGATATTAATAACAGTTATATAAAATATAATTGTATTATAAGAATTCCTATAATATAGTAGTACGTAATGGAATACATAGTTCATGGAGACTGTAAGTCATGCGTACACATGAACATTGTTTCCATCTTTATTGTTGTATTGAAAGAATGTCTATAAATGAAATATATACATGAATATATATATAATTATTAAATTATAATTAATATATCATATATGTCACATATTTTCTTTAATCCCTTCATTAATACATTTCCTGTGGTGTGTGAATGAATCACATCGCTTTGAGGGGGTGGTAGTCGAGACTTCCTCAATCAAGATTATCATATTGTCTCCTAATGGAAACTAACGATATGTGTGTTGAAAAAGTAATACATAAAATTAAATATGTATTTAATATAATATTTTAAATATTAAAATATATTTTCTGGTATAATTTCCACCATGATTAGTGGTAAAGGTGAAATGAACAATCATCATTTTGTGAGGCAATAATTATTTGAACAAAGAAACAATATGTTCAACATTGATTCATTGTAGGTGTGTGTTAGTATAGGTCTGAACCATTTTATAACAAGAACCTAGTATATAAAGGATACTAGTGTTTTCAAAAAATATTTTAATAAATATACTTCAATGGGTGATGAAGATAAATAAAGGAATTAATCTTGAGAAAAGACGTTACCTCTAAATTGGGTTACTCATTTTTGTTTGGGAAAAAAGCTTCCTTGGGAAGATTTCTACCCAAAGGGAGGAATCAAGGTATAAGGGAGGATTTTTGGGAGGATAATTGATTATATCATGGATGATATTAAATGGTTTTAGAGGTATGAGGAATTGGTTGTCCTGGTTTCCTTTTGTTGGGATGGAAAAGGACTCCCTTGGAATTTTAAGAAACAAGTTAGGTATGCACATGTTATTACCCAAAAAAAGCTAGAAAAAACCAATTTTTTTTTTAATTTTTATGGCCTAATATTTACATAGAATGGTTTTTGGACAAGTTTATTAGTAATTTGGGCCCTTAGTATTAATTTTGAGTCCCTAATTACCATAATGTTTCCTTAACTGTTGTGAATAATTTCAGTAAATTTTACAAATCATTTTTTTCTTCAAAAAATAACATGGTACTATTAGAAATTAAATATTATAATGAACACAATGGTCTACGTTTGGTTTTGAAATTCATATCAAATAAGAAGAAAAATTAAGATTAATGTTAATCTCCCTATTTGGATGAAATAATGGGGTTTTAATAAAGTAAAAAAGTTCAAAAGATTGTTACTATTGTACATTCATTTTCCAAGTAAATATGATTCTAATAAAAAAAACATATTAATAGACTTAATATTTTTCAATTATGAACTTATAACATATTTATAATAACATTTATCATTACTAATTAAATATAAAAATAAAAATTTTAACTAAAAATGGGTATTTTTAACTATTCAACAAAAAATGATGTTTCTTAGGGAAATCCCAAAAAATCACCCTTTGATAATTTCTACATTATGAATTCAAAAAATATTTTTCAATTATAAAATAAAATTTATAATGGTTATTAAAAATTATTTCATTATTATATGTAGTTCGTTCGAGAAAATGATGTTTTTAAACAAAAGACTTTACCAAAAAAATCTTGTCTTTTATTATCAATAGGTTTTATTTACATAAAACATTATCCAAAATATTTAAAATGTAGTTATTAATATTCATATAACTATGTTTAATTGTTTGGGTATAATTATCTCAATTATATATATATATATAATTCATAGAAACTATGTTTTGGGTGAATCATACGCCAAGTCTACATTGCATGTAGTGAAAGTTATGTTGGTATTGCGTGTCAGAAAAGTTGGTATTGCATGTGAAATGAATGTTTCACTTAATGTTTTAATATATATATACATATAATGAATTATTTCTAGTTTCATGTAAAATGATTAATATTTAATGGATAATTTAATTCAAAAAAATTATTATTAAAACCTCAGGGTGTTACAACATTAGAGTTATAATTAGGTTGTCTAATAAAAAAAATCACATTTTTTTCATGTGTTATAACATTTAACCATTTATGTCACAATTTTCCATGGGTGTAGCAGTAAATAATTAACAAAATCTGATAATGTTGAAGATTATATTTATTGGATTAAACACAAAGAATTAATTTGATTAAATCTGAATAAATATATTTTTACCTTAATCTAATAGATAATAAGATGACCTTATGAGAATAATAAAATGTTCAAAAATCATTCTTATTATGATTATAAAAAAGGATAAACTCTATAATATCATTATAAAAATTTAATATTATGATTCTAGAACTGTTCTAAATTGTATTAAATATCACAAATTTATTAGTGATTCCATGTGAATGAATGAGAACAAAACCATCATAAATGAGAAGAATAAGATCAATCTAAATGGAATTTTAAAAATTAGAATTTGAAGATGAAGAAAAACATGTATTTTTTATTCCCTCATAGAATGAATAAATTTTCAATTCCAAAATAGGAATTTTATTTTTAATTTTTAAAAGGATTTATAAATTTATTAATAATAGATAGTTATAGAATTTTTTTCAGAATAATATTGTCTTGTTTCTTATAACAGTTTTGAAGAAAAAACATGACTATGGTAAATTAGAATGTTAATGTGAATAGTTTATATTAGGGAATAATGTATCAATATGGGGTTGATTTAAATAGAGTATTCATTATTATAAGAGAACATCCAATTGATAATGTTGAGGAAAATGTTTAAGGATCATTGTAATAATATTATATAATATATTTGGATAAAATATATAGAAAATATATCCAGTCTTGTCAATTCTTTGTTTCTATAGAAATAAAAAAATTAATAGGTCATAAGGAAACACGACCACTATCTATGGGAATATAAGAGAACACTCAATGAGATATGTGAATAATATGATACTACTAAAATGAATAATGAATCTTGTAGTTCAAAAAAGAAGACTAATCTAACCTGGTATTGTCTGTCAAATCTATTTTCTTGAAGAAACATATAAAGAATATAAAGCATTCTGATACCATTTATTTTCACTGTGTGAATCACTGAGTTGTTATGGAAGGCCAATGTGAATGAATAACTTTTCCCTATTTCATTAGTAGTCACCTACCTTGATGACTGAGGTAATTGAATTTAATGGTCTAATTATGTGAATGTCTTATGATATTGATGATTTAGCAAATCCCCTATTTGACAAATACACATCATCCAAATGGAATATTATTTTTTCAAGTTTTTGAAATATTAAATTTCACTTCATTATAAAAATTTAAATTACCTCTTATAATTTAACATTTATTTATAATTATATATAAGTATTTCACGTTATATTTCACTTCCTTGATGAGAGAATTTCGCATATTAATCTACATTGAAAAAATTTCATTTCATTTCTTAAATATCAATAATGAGAATTTTATTTTTCATCATATAATTCATGTACAAAACTCGATATATATATATGTTTTAATATATAAATTAACAGACATCATGTAACCAATAACTATAAGGTATAAGACTTCAATATATTTAACATAATAATCCTCGTAATTTCTTGAATTGGAATCATCCCTAGAATCAAAACAAATAGATATTACTAGGAAATTAAAACACTAATTATCATATTCAAGTGGTTATCCCTCGATTAAAATTGATATATTTTCCTAAAACATTCATTATATAATATTTTCATTTTCGGTTTTTGAATAGTTTATGATATCTGATCATGTTTCAATTTCCAGAATTGTATAAAATGATTATACATGTGATTAATGGATTGTAGTACTATGTCTTCAAATGTATTGTAAATCCATTATTATCTATATATAAAAAACATAATTAGTAGTTTCAAATGATTATATGATATATTAGTGGAAATACTTTTAATAAGGACTATGATGCCAATGAAATGTTAATGGGAAATGTGGTTTTCTTACCTTATGGATATGCCTTGTTAATGAAATTAGGATATCAAAATCTAGGAATTTATTATCATAATATTAAAAATGTTCAGTTATGAATTATTTGATTTTAAGTTTATAATGTTACAATAATTATGTTCCTACCACAAAAAATACATCATTTTTTATTTATCATAAATATTTCATTGTTACTAATATCATGTTCATATATAGTGTCTCGGGATGAAATATTCCTTAACATTGTTCCTAAATAATTCCTCTATTAATGAAATAATAGGTTTATTGATAATATTTCACCTGTTAGTGGTTTTATTATGTAATTTCCATTAATTGATAGGGGTTAATCCACTATAAATAATCACACATTTATAAAATATTTTCATAACATCCAAGATAACAATTTTCTTGTTTTTCTTATTTCCTTATGAAATCATGCATATTATGAGTACTGTAATGTATGTTGTTACTACAATTTGAAGAAAATTTAATATGATTATTTGAAAAAAAATCATCCATTTCATATTTTAGTCATAATTCCCAATGAAAGGAAACATATGACTTAGAGATATTACTATAATGTCTTTGTAAAATCTAATTAAATATATAAAATTATAACATTAGATATGGATATATGGCGCTAAGGATTTTTTATAACCCCTAATTTAATATAAATGAATATAATTTGTTTTAATTCTATAAATTCTGGTATTTATTAATTTAATGTGTTTTTATTACTTTAACATATAATCATGGGAGTCACTAATTCAAATCTACAAGCTTGTTTGCCACATGGCCTCATGTTCACCTCTTTCTATGGTAGGGGATTCAGACATACATATATATTATAATGATGGTATGAGATGGAGAATAAACCTTAATAATCATAGTAGCATACTAGAATATAAAAATAAACCAGTAGAATATGTAGTTAAATAATATATAAATGGAAGATTATTAACGACAATCACTAAGAAATGAATAAAACCATTAATGAATTTGAAATACACAAAAAAGTCAAACCAACTAACAGTAGATAGTACATACAATAAGTAATGAATAAATAATGTATAAATAAATAAAGAATCCAACCCTATAAGGAATCATTATTATGTGTTCAAATTCTATATGCGTACCTAGTATTGTCCAAGAAGATAACACTACAAACAATTCTAATATGAAATCTATATCCTACAACCATGAATTATTTTTTGTTACCAATTAATGGCCTGAAAATGGTGTGATATATAATCTATATACCACCAAATATAATGTATAATGAAATTTAGTTTATGATATAAAATATAATAATCTGCTAGGATCATGATAAATTGTGAATAAGTAAATGTAAATAATTTGGGGCCGGGTTCCTGAAAGGAGACCAATCCAACCATTCATGAATTGGGAAAATCCAGATTATCCCAAATTATTCAATCATGTATTTATGCATATATATATACACGTATATAGGCAGAGATATACATGAACATACCTGGATTTGAGGTGTAAGGCCAATTAATCCTTATATAATAATATTAATATAATAAGAATATGATAGTTGTATAAGTGTACCAGACTATGTATCAATACAGGTGGAACATAGATCCATTCCTTTCAACCCCAATGATTGATTTTAAATTTCAGGTCAATTTCCATACTCATATTCATGAAATACATATTCAACAACCCTAAATTATGGGGGATTCCATGACCTACATCCTAGATTATGGGGTGTGGAATATCATGTAAAAATATAAAATGATGTGAAATTCCATGTGCAACATCCTTGATTAAGTTTGTTACACATTTCATGTAAAAAAACCTAATGAAGTCCAGTAAATAATAATCATGTATAAACTAATCACATTGGTCCTATGAATGTACAACTAAGGTGTTCTGAAAAAATGAACTATTTTCTCGCTCAAAAAACAATTTAATCTCATTTGTACTATGATCCCATCTACGTCATTTCAACTTGGTAGAATGAGATTTATTAATGGTGAAAAAAATCCTTTATCCCTTCTTAGTATCATAATTTTTATTTAATAACAGAATTATAAATTATGGAGTATTAATTAAAATTTTAAGATTCAATAAATTGTTATATTCATACATGAAAAATATGCATAATATGCCATGAGAATTATCAATTCTGATATTGAAATGATTCATCATGATCATTCCCTTTCTTAATTAAATATTAAGAAATAATGATGTCCAGGTGAATATAAATTCCATTAAATTATTCCTTTAAATCAATTTAGACATTGTTGTTATAGGGGATAATCAAATATTAATATTAAATAATATTCAATGATAAGTATTTCATCTTCATAATTTATTGATCATTTAACTCTCAATATCCTTAAAATTTTTTACATTACATGTAATCACCCCTCAATTGGGGTTTTAATTATAGGATAATAGTGTATAGATCTTGGGAATATAGAACAAACTCATAGGGGTGGTTCAAGTTGTGGTAGACATCCTCCAAGAGTAAGATTCAGTTAACTAAGAGTAAAATAATTAATTAATTATTACAATATATTTAATTTTATTATTTAGAGTCAATTCACATGTGGAACAACTTATGACATAAGGGAAAATTTAATAAATGAATAAAACATAATGGGAAAAAATATTGACCACCTCCCTTATATGTTGAATAATTCAATCATGCCTTCTCTATATTATGTACAAGCCCAAATAATAAGAAAATAAGAAACTAAAAAATGATATGAAAAATGGGGAATATGAGCATGTATGGAAATAGAATTCACTATTATTAAAATAATAGATATCATAGGAATGTGTGTGAATAGATTAACCAAGGGGATCCAATAGGAAAATTGCCTTTAATCAGATATATTCTAAGGGAGACACATTCATTCCTATTGGGGGAGAGAGGGGTGATTGAGTGGATTACTTCTAGGGGAAATGATATATACAGAGGAAGGATGAAGAGTTGAATGCCCGAGGGGATGAAAGATAATTATTCAACCATTTAATGTCACACATGTTTGGCTATATGGTTTGATAAACTAGGTACCAACTATGTCAGATCTCTATTCATATTTTAATTTCTTTTTCATGGAATGATTCATTGTTAGAACAAAATTGTACAACCCGTGAATTGACACATCCCATATTAATGAAACACATACAATGTTGTAGTTGGAGGTTAGAGAAATTTCCCGCAATTGTTTGATCCTCATTACCCATGTTCACCAAAATGTAATGTTGTATGGACTACCCCACAAAGTTAAACTGAGCATGCTTCACATATCTATGGGTATACGTTTGAGATGCATAGTAACTACTAAATATACTTCAATCATTTGGCTCAACAATTTCACCAATAAATGATTTCTCGAATACGAATGCACTTGAAACACTTCTGAACTCCTATGACACACCATGGTAATAGTATAGAAGTGTAGGAAACTATTTTATGTTCTCCAACCCTTTTAATTTCATTGTGATGATCATCTCCATATTTTACACATCCACATAATGTGAATTTGGATTCCTTTAGTGTTTTATAATTGGACCTCAAATATTGTATGTTACAACCACCCCAACATAGAAATTCTCATCCCTGAGTACACTTTAGTATCAATAAAAACATCAACGGAAATACATGGGTCATGAATTTTTACTCAAATGGATGTATTCTGCTTCCAATCAACTAAAATGTATCCATGATTCATTTCAAGTATTAGTCTCTTAATGTTCTATACAATGAACATCATTTTTAAGCACTATAAAAACATTTAGATGGTAAATACATGATCCTATATAACTTCTTACACGATCATGTCATCATTTATTTCTCTAGGCAGTCTATGATTCTCCCACTATAGTCTCTAGAATGTATCGGTCAATTCTAATTTAGGGTGCTTACATAATTTGAATTTCTTAATAGTGCATGTACATACCGTCTTACAGAAATTCCATACATGTTTAACAATTTTCACAATATAAAATTAAAATTGGTCATCGATTTAATCAAAACATTCAAAATCCAATCAAACAAGATCATACTTGTTACACCGAATTTTAATAAAAATTCATGAATGACTAGTCAAAATTCCCAGTCAAATCATAGTGGAATGACTAATTTGGTTTCTCACAAGTCATATGCTACAATTTTAGGAAACTCATGTTCATCTTTTCTAGGAGACTAATTTAATTCTCATTTTCAATATAATTTTTTCCACTAAACCTTATTATGAAGCATTCAACCCATGGAATAGCCATATCATTCATAACATACTCACAAAATCTTGTGCTGACCCCTAGTGACATCTCTTTGATGAACCATCCCCTATTTAAAAAAATCACCATTCTATATAATAACCATTGACACATTTCCAAATATACTATCCAAGGACCATATTATTCCCTCCCAAGCTGAATACATGGACTCAGAATACAAATATTCTTTGGTCAACAATATAAAAGGAATTAGTCATTAAATAAAATAGTACATTGTTCCATTTATTTAACATCACATAATAAAAAACAATCATCACATGTATGGTATCAAGATCACATGGGCCTCCTCACATCAGTATTTCCCTTCAATGTCCAATGTCATGATCTACACATTTTGGGCATTCATTTATTCTCACAAATGAAATTATTTCCTTATTATCATATCTCATCCCCATATATACTGACTAGTGAGTATAATAACCTACTAATACTTTCCTATAATGTAAATTTGATATATAAAATACTCATGAATTCTTAGAATGGTTCCCAATGAAATCATATATTTTCAAAATTAAAAATGAGGGTTACCTCCCTCACATGGACAATGGATTACTCACCACATTATAGCTTTTGATACTATAGGAAAACTCCCAAGGATTCATCTTATCAACCCAATAAATATTTTTATATATATAGCTTGGTATATACCCAACTATCTATCAACATAAAAAGAATGATGTAAATATATTGGACATGATCATCTTGAAACCATGATTACATAAATATTCCATCGACATGCATACACCACTCCTCTATATCCTCGATCAAATCATATATGGATATACATTCCTTTAACTACTCCTAAATGTACATCTCAGTATAGTGAGTATAATGTTATTACCATTGGTGAAATGTTTAATGACACACATTTAATTATTAATTTCTCTCGTGCACTTAAATATATGAAAACAATATATTATGATCGTTCAACTAGACACTAATTGAAAATAAATTATAAATTATTACCACATGTGTTAGAACCCATCCCCCAAGGCCCATGTCGTGACTACCCCAAGGACGCCATCCATAGGCCAGGGGCTGGTGACTTTCACCAAAAGTGTAATTCCCAAAATCTGGGAAGGAATTGCCTTTATAACTTTAAACACACACACAAAAGAAAAAACAAATGGATACAAAACACAAAGTAAAACTGTATAATAAGAGAGTGCTGAAAAGTAAAGGGACTAGAAATACAAGCCCAACATTAATGTACAAGTACAACTGAAAAGGAAAAAACAACTGAATGGTGAAAAGAAGCTCATGGATCGTCCACCACAGATCCTACCTGAATGGTAGGTGCAGGTAGCCTCCACAGCAGTCCACGTCTGTCTGTCTCCTCCATGGAATGACACACCGTGTGGTCCACCTCCGAGTACCGTCCAGTCCTGGTACACTCTGCCTTATTTAGCGCTGTCTGTCATCTGTAACCAACACAACGAGCTGCGGGCATAGCCCGTGCAGGGGTGAGTATAACTATACTCAGTAAGGACCTCAAGAACCTCAAGGACTCAAAAAAATCCTACATGGATAAACCACAAAGTATGAAATCATCAGATAACCCTACTTAGTTATATTCCCATACATATACCTAAGTTATCAAATAATCCATCTCAATCAAGAGGTAAACATAGAAGTTACTGACTCAGCACAACCAGGATTTTTATTCACATTATCGAAACCACGAAAGCTGGAGAACACCTCCTCTTCCGAGTACAGTGGGCCTGCCGTGACACCAATTCCCTTCCCACTAACCTTGGACTGCTGAGGTACTCCTCCTGTCGAGTACCGTGGGTCTACTGCGTCAGCAAGGCGCTCCCCACCATTGGTCTGCCGCCTCACCAAGGTGCTCCCCCTCATAGCATGTTGAGGTAATACTCTTGTTGAGTACCATGTGTCTACCGAGAAAACAAGGCGCTCCCCAATATGGGTCTGCCATGACACCAAAGCACTCCCCATTGGGATAGTCGAGTCACTCCGAGTCGAATCGGTCTACAACCGTCAGGTCTCAACCAACTACTAGGTCTCCGCACTCTGCTCGATCGTCATCAGAAGGATCTGCAACACGAGCTATAGGTCGATAACCCAAATTTCAGGAAGTCCCTTGTAGAAGTATCTCAAAACTCTGCCACATTATAGGGGTCACAACACAACAGACGACGCATCAATCAGACGCTCGGTCTGTGAGTTATTCACCTTTTAGTCCCGGGGGCCCGGTTGGATTCGTGCCCGATCCATCCGGACCGTGACTCAACTATAACCCAAAATCAAGTACAGTATACTCAAAGGTAGCTTCACGCTCCAAGATTACCCGCACTGTGGATGGTTCATCAAACGGACGTCTGCTGCCAATGATATGGCCAAAATAAAGTAAAGGGGCGGTAGTGAGCCTGGGTCTGGTCTGACCTGGTCAGGCCGACCCGACTTGGTCGGCCGACCCGACCCGACTTAGTCTAGGCCAACCCGGTCATACCTGTTGTGTTTGGCCTAGAACATTGGGCTGGCTAGCCTGTTAGGTTTGCCCTGACCCGCTCGGCCCATCCCAACAGGCCATGTGGGCAGTTTGACCCGGGCTAGGGGCCAGTTCGGCCCGAAGTGCATGGGGCACGACTCGGCATCTCAGCCCCTATGTACAAGACCGGTTTGACCAACGCCATGAGGAGCATGGGTCGGGCGGCACAGGCTGTGGGGGGCACGTGCAGTGCGCGGTGCCGATGCATTTCAGGTTGGTGCACGACTGATAGCCGGACAGGCCGGTGGGCAGGCCGGCGGGGCGTAGGCAGGGCAACAGGTGGGCCAGGCAGGGTGCAGCCAGGCCGGATGGCGGTCGTGCAGGGCGATAGGCGGGCCGGTGGGTGACCTGAGAGGGCGCGGCCAGGCCGGCAGGCTACCAGGCAGGGTGCCCGATGGGCCGACGGGCGACCGGCCAGGGTGCCAAGAGGGCTGCCGGGTAGGGCCCCGGTGGGCCTGAGTGTCACCGGGTAAGGCGCCAGGTGGGCCGGCGGGCGGCCGGGCATGAGCCAGGAGGGTCAACGTGGGGTCAGGCTGGGTGTTAGGCAGGCTAGAAGGCTGGGCCGATGCGGTTTAGCGCTGCTTGGGCAGGCGCGGTTCTGCGCGGCTAAGGCCGACGTGGGCCGACGGGGTTCTGCTAGGGCACACGAGAGGTCAGTGGAGGCCGAGACCCAGGCGATGCGAGATGGCTGGCAGGCAGTTGGGGAAGCTGGCAGCAGTGGGATTGGGGCATCCCGGCCGGTTCGGCCGGTTGATGGTGCATCCAGGGCGTCTCAGCTAGAGGGTCGCGGTTCGGCCCAAAGCACAGTGCAGCTGAGGCGCAGTGCGGTTTGCGGAGGCATAGGAAATGCGGACTTTATCTGTTGCCTTTTTCTCCTTCAACGCTGCTTCATTATTACATTTTCATGCATATGATCATCACAAACAAGAACGGAGGAGGGGTCGGGAAATGTTGAATTGGCCGGCAACCTCCACATTTAGTGTGGTAACATTTGCCTCATCAAGAAGTAAGAAAGATGAACTTCTATAGCTTCAAAAACTCCGCAACGATTCCGTTCCAACTGATAAAGAGATAAAGAAAGGTAATATTATTCAAATTAATAAACTACCTTTGTTTGTTTATCACCGATGAAGTCGTGGGAAGAAGATGAAGGTGATCGTCATTTGTCGGGTCCAACACACACTTCCAATCCCGAGCTCGTGCCTCAGATAATTGAAGATGATGTGGAGGGAAGGTCGTTTGAAGACGCCCCACTTCAGTAGAAGCTCTGAGGAAGAAGTTGAAGAAGGTCAGCATTCTTTGTAGTCGAAGGCGTTCTTCATTGGGAGCTTTCTCCCAATAATCCACCTCTCAAAAGCTGCCTCCAAAATGAACAATGCCAACCCAAATAATAATATACTGTGTTAATCTATTATTTAATTTGTTGGCACAAAAATCAAAATGGTGAATTAATTAACTTGGCTCCCCCTTAATTAATATGGAGTCTTTGGCACCATGAAATTAGGGGAGTTGGCTCTAATAAAGGAGGGGGTGTGGAGAGACTCTCCCTCATTAATGAGGGGAGTTGAGAGGTTTTCCTCTCCAACCATTAATAGGGGGATTAGTCCTATGTGTCCCCATGTCGTAACCTCTCACATGTGGTTAGGTTCGGGTTGTCCCCACCATAATATCCTCTCATGGGAGGTTATGGTGTGGTGGTCCCACCTCCAACATCCATGAGGAGGTTTTAACCAAAAAATAAAAATTAAGCCACAAACATTATTTTTATTTAATTCATTATCTAAAAACCCAAAAAATACCTTTTAACCTCGACCCACTATCGTCAAGGTGATAGTCTTTTTAAGTGAAAATCATTACTACGAGTTCAACTGTGTCCTTGGATTTTAATTCTGAGCACCGGTTCAGAAGTTATACAAACCCGCTCGTACGTTTACTGAACATACATGATCAAAACTTAAGAAATTGATTCTGGGCACACTGGGCCTCAGAATCATGCACCGTCAATTTTCGTGGACTAGTAAAATTACCATGTATTTTGAAAATAAGTCCATAGAATTTCCGGGACTTTACATTCTCCCCACCTCAGGGCTTTACATCCCCATAAGCTATAACTGGACATAAGGGAACAAGTAGGGGTACTGTGCACTCTTCTGAGCCTCCCACTCTCAAGTGCTCTCCTAGAGGTTCCCATGCTACCAAGGAAAATGCACCAGAGGTATCGACCGTCCACGTAGGACACACTCCTATCGATCATCAATCTCCACTAGAACCTCCATGAAAGTCTCCCCATCGTCTACATCCAACTCTCATTTGTCGATGTTATGAGAATGGTTGTGCACATATCTCCTCATCTGAGATATGTTGAAGATGTCGTGCATCTATTGCAACTGAGGTGGAAGAGCTAAGCGGTAAGCCACCTCGCCAACTCTGTGGAGGACTTGAAAAGGTCCGATGAATCTAGGAGATAATTTGACACCTCGTCCAAATCTCTATATTCCTCATTGAGGTGAGACCCATTTAAAGACGTGCTCTCCATCCTTAAATTCTAGAGGTCTTCTTCTCCTGATAGAATATGAATTTTTTCTGCTCTATGAAGACTTCATACACTCCTGGATGATCTGCACCTTCTCCGTGGTAGCCTGTACCATCTCTGGTCCCACTAGTGCTGACTCCCTTGGGTCAGTCTAGCACAAAGGTGATATGCAAGGTCGTCCGTATAATGCCTCAAATGGTTCCATCCATATGGTGGAGTGATAGTTGTTGTTTTATGCAAACTCTACCAAAGGTAAGTGATCCTTCCAATTGCGACTGAAGTCGAGGACACAAGCACACAACATGTCCTCGAGGGTATGAAAGTTCCGCTCAGTATGGCCATCCGTCTGAGGATGGAAGGTGGTACTTAGACGAATCTAAGTCTTGAAAGCCTCCTGAAACCCCTTCCATATATAGGAAGTAAACCGTGTGTCATGATCAGAGACAATAGAAGCAGGTACTCTATGTTGCTGCACAATCTCTTCCACGTAGAGGCATCCCAATCTCTCTACTGAACCCTGCTATCTGATCGGTAGGAAGTGGGCCGATTTGGTGACTCTATCAATGATCACCCAAATCGAGTCATGAAACCTTGATTAACGTGGAATTCATGTCACGATGTCCATGGATATTCCATCCCACTTCCACTCTTGGACCTCTAAAGGCTGAAACAAGCCTGCTGGTACCTGGTGCTCCGCCTTCACTTGCTGACATGTGAGGCATCGAGAGAAAAACTATGCTACAACATTATTTATACCTGGACACCAGTAATGTCATCAGAGGTCTTGATACATCTTCACCACTCATGGATGTACTGCTAAAGGGTAAATGTTTATCTCCCTCAACAATTCCTCTTAAAGTGACACAGGTACCATAGTACTTCCTCTGAAGAGGATGACGTGCTCCCCACCTTTA
The DNA here is from genome assembly GCA_963277665.1 of Viscum album. Classification (NCBI taxonomy): domain Eukaryota; kingdom Viridiplantae; phylum Streptophyta; class Magnoliopsida; order Santalales; family Viscaceae; genus Viscum; species Viscum album. The sequence continues at coordinate 1,994,672,784 of OY728122.1, forward strand.
GAAAATCCATAAGGTGGCTTCCCTTTGGATATATGAGCACATCGTGTCTCACAGTTAGTGTCCCCATGATGTGCCTCCATGAATCACTGAAGAAGTGGGGGAGGGACTGTAAGAGACTAAAGAAATTCTACTCCATCTCTATCCACAAAAGGATATCTACAAAGCGGCTAGCTGCTCTGTCTCCTCACTTAGAAGCTGTATACCAGATATCTTACTGAGAGCATCTGGTACAATGTTCCCCTTTCCAGGAGTATATAATATCTCAATTTCATTATCCTAGAATAACTCAAGATATCGTCGCTGTCTTAGGTTGATTTCCTTCTGAGATAAGATATAACTGAGACTCTTGTGATCAGATTACACTGTAATACGCTCTCCCATCAGATAGTGTTACCACATCTTCAATGAGAAGACCTCAACTGCTAAATCTAAGTCATGGGTAGTATAGTACTGCTCGTACGATCTCAACTGTCGAGAACCATATGGAATCACTACTTTCTCCTGCATCAGGACACACCTGAGTCTGGTCCCTAATGCAACGAAGTAGACTACGCACCCTACACCTTACTCTGGAAGCCTCAAAATGGGGGCACTAGTCAGCCTTTGCCTCAACTCCTGAAATTTCTACTATCGTCTCTTCAACCACACAAAGGGATGACCCTTAATCATCGAGGCTGATAGTGGTGCTGTAACACTAGAGAAGTCTAGAACTAACCTCCTGTAATATCCAGCCAAACCCAGGAAACTTCGAACCTCTGTAACACTCCTGGTTGGCTCCCGAGCAAGTCCCGCCTAAATATTTGCTGGATCCTCTGCAACTCCAGCCTCTAAGATAAAGTTTCCGAAGAAGTGAACATCTCAGATTCAAAACTGGATCTTCGAGGGCATAACATAAATTTGGTGCTCTCTGAGTGTGTCTAGTACTACCTAAAAATGGTATGCATGCTCCTCCTCAGTAGTTGAGTAGATCAGAATGTCGTCGATGAAGACTACAACAATCCAATCGAGATAAGGCTGGAAAATCTCGATCATGAGTCCCATAAACACTGCTGGAGTGTCGGTTATTCTGAAAGGCATATCCAAGAACTCGTAGTGGTCGTACCCACATCTAAAAGCCGTCTTCTGCATATCCTTGTCTCAAACTCTGAGCTGGTGATAGCCTGATCTGAGTTCTATCTCCGAGAACCACTGTTCTCCCATCAACTGATCTAAGAGGTCGTCAATCCTCGGTAGTGGGTACATGTTCTTCACGGTCACCTAGTTCATGCGATGGTAGTCAACACAAAGTCTCAAGTTCCCATCCCCCTTCTTGGAGAACTGAATCGGGGCTTCCCAGGGGGAATCGCAGGGCCAAATGAATCCCTTCTATTATTAGTCCTCTAGCTATACCCGCAACTCACGAAGCTCTGCATGAGCCATTTGATATGCTGGTATAGATATTGGTGTCCTCCCGGGGTACAAGTCAATTTATAATTCCACCTATCTGTGAGGATTTAGTCCTGGAACATCGTCAGGGAAAACATCCACGTACTGGTCCACCACTACAGGATAGCTCAGACTCTCCACATCAACTTTGTCGAGGTTAAGGCATGCCAACTATTGAGTGATTGTTTAAACCCTCCTCCGAGTATGTCTGTCCTGTGCTGCAAAGGTTCATTTCTCCCGGTGAAGGTAAACCTAGTCCCATTTGTATGGACACACTGCAATTTGTGCCTAATACAGTTGATCTGAGAATGGACTGTAGATAACCATTCAATACCCAAGATGACGTTGTAAGGCCTCGACGCTGCTACTATGATATTATAACCGAAGCTCGCGCCTCATAGTATAAGCTCACACTTCCAGAACCAGTGCATAAACGTCGAGTATGCTCTCGTAGGAGTCTCTAGCCATAAGGATCAAGACACCAGCTCTGTCGGAATCTCTGAGCTCCAAATGAGGGTAGTGGAAATGAAAGAGTGACTGGAAACTGTGTTTGTAAGAACTGAAGCTAAGGTGGAGTAGACAATGTCCGTGCCTTGAATCATCTCTGGAGCTCCATGATCATATGTCTCAGCTACCTGGAGCTGAGCTCTCGCATGTCCACCTGCTCCAAGTGGTCAGTGTGGAACTCCTCATGGTGGTGGAGGTAACACTTCGAAATGTAATCCAATGCTAGCTGCATGACCAGCTCCTCTGCCATGTCTGCCTTCTCCCTGTGGACCACCATGATTGATTATATATCTCTTCCTATGAGGTCCTTTGACTATCTGCTGATCATCTGAAAGGAGGTTGAAACAGTCATGAGCCATGTGGCCCTACCCTCCGCATGTGAAACATTGCCCACTCCTGGAATGTTTGTCTCTGCTCCTGGTTCACCGCACAAATGATCCTGACTCATGCGGTTATCCACATATAGGTATGGTCCTCTTGGTCCACTGCGACATATGTCTACTTCCAGCTACAGAAGACTCCGCTACGTGTCGACTGGTGGTGGATCTTGCTTCTGGGGACTACTCAGCAAGGATACTCTCCACTTGGAGGGCTCTCTCTAGCACCCCCGCCTATGTCGGGAATCCAAGTGAGATCATCGGAGCTCTGATATCCCGTCCGAGCCGCTGCTCGAAGGTCTAGGCCCAGAAGAATGAGTTTCGTACCATATCGGTGGAGTAGCATGAGTGGTCTGTGAAACTCACTGAATATTGAGATACAGTCATGCTGCTCTGCTGCATATGAAGTAGCTCTTGTAAGCGCACTGCGCGGAGATTCGCTGGAACAAACTCTACCTCAAACAGGCTCTCGAAGTCTGCCCAGAGAAGCATCATCTCGTTGTGAACCTAGATCATTAAGCTCCACCATCTTCCCACTATTTCTTGTAGAAGGATAGAATTAAGAATCACAATAAGGTCCGCTGGTGCCCCTACCAGTCGGAAAACTCTCACCACAACCTCCAGCCAATCTTCATTCTCTTGTGGGTCTATCTCTCCCCAGAACCTGGGTGGCCACTGTCGCTGGAACTCATGAAACACACTCATGTGGCGTGCATCATCTGCTACTGGGGCTAGTAGAATCGATGGCCCAACGAGAAGTGGTACCAATGGTACCTCCTCTAGAAAAGGGCCATGCACTGAGGCCTCATCACTCAGTGGGATATTTGTGTATACAACTCTCAGAACTCTAGTTGGTCGTCCACAGGGAGGCATCCTGAAAAAAATAATATGCGACACGGTCAAAATATTATACCTTGTGAGATGACCTGGTTGAGTTGAATTAATGAAAACTTTTGAAATCACACATGCAATCGGTGTTTTTGTGCACTGAGCTAGAAATCAGTGGTCAGGGTCCTGGTGTATGGATACTTCAGCCGCCGTACCAATACTGGACTCCCTGTAATGAAATCCACAATCACTACTCTTAATACTATTGATTCATAGAATATAAATATCAGAGTCCTATGTTCTGCAGTATAACTTACTCCTATGATAACAATTTTTCACGACCCATCCCCCAGGGCCCATGCCGTGACTTCCAAAAGCCTGCCTTCCATAGGCTAGGGGCTGGCGACTTGCACCAAATTCATAATTCCCAAAATCTGGGAAGGCGTTCCCTCTATAACTTTAAACACACACAATAGAGAACACATCTAGATACAAAACTCTAAGTAAAACTGTATAATAATAGAGTCGTGAAAATTAAAGGGGCTGGAAATACAAGCCCAACTATAAATTAGAAGTACAACTGAAAAGGGAAAAATTGATGAAAGGTTAAAAGAAGCTCCTGTATCGTCCACCACAGATCCTACCTGAAGGGTACGTACAAATAACCTCCAAGGCACTCCACGTCTGTCCATCTCCTCTGTGTACCATCACACCATGTGGTCCACCTCCGTGAACCATCCAGTCCTGGTACACTCAGCCTCATTCAGCATTGTCTGTCATCTGCAACCAATACAACGAGATGCGGGCATAGCCCGTGCAGGGGTGAGTATAATGATACTTAGTAGGGACCCTGAGACCCATAAGGTCCCACAAAATCCTACAAGGATTAACTAAAAAGTATGAAATCAACAGATAACCCGACTTAGGTATATTCCCATAAATATACCTATGTTATCAATTAATCGATCTCAATCATGAGGTAAACACAAAATCTACTGACTCAGATCGACCAGGATTTTTATTCACATTATCAAATCCATGGATGCTGGAGAACTCCTCCTCTGTTGAGTATAGTGGGCATTCCGCGACACCAAGGTGCTTCCCACTAACCTTTGATTGCTGAGGTACTCCTCCTGTTGAGTAATGTGGGTTTGCTGTGTCACCAGGCGCTCCCCACCGTGGGTCGGCCGTGTCACTAAGACGCTCTCCCTTGTAGCCAGCTGGGGTACTCCTCTTGTCGAGTTCCGTGGGTCTGCCGAAACACTCAGGCACACCCCACTATGGGTCTGCCACGACACCAAGGTGCTCCCCACTGGGCTAGTCGATTCAATTAGAGTCGAATCGGTCAGTAGTCATCAGGTCTCAGCTGGCTACTAGGTCTCTGCACTCTGGTTGCTCATCATCAGAAGTATTCGCCTCATGAGCTACAGGTCGATACTCCAACTATCATAAAGTCCCTTGTAGAAGTATCTCAAAGGTCCACCATGTCATAGGGGTCTCAACAAAACAACAAACACATCAATCGGACGCCAGGTCTGTGAGTTATTATCTTTTTAGTCTCCGGGGCCCGGTTGGATTCATGCACGATCCAACCTGACTGTAACTCAACAATACACTGAACTGCAGTGGGGTATACTAAAAGGTAGCATCATGCTCCAAGATTACCTTTGCCGATGATGGTTTCTCAAACGGACGTCTGGTGCCAAAGATATGGCCAAAAGAATGTAAAGGTGCGGTAGGGGGCCCAGGTCCGGTCAGAACCGGTCAGACCGACCCGAAAAGACTTAGTCTAGGCCGAACCGGTATGGGTCGACCCAGTCAGACCTGTTTGGTTTGGCCCAACATAGTCAGACCTGTTGGGTTTGGCCCGAACCATTGAGTGGCCCAGCCTGTTAGGTTCGACCCAGCCCGCTGGGCCCAGCCCAGCGGGCCACGTTGGCGGTTCATCCTTGAGTGCGTGGGGCGTGGCTCGGTGGATCGGCCTGAATGGCCCAAGACCAGTTTGACCAGTGCCGTAAGGTGCGTGGCTTAGGCGACAAGAGGTGCGCGGGGCGCGCAGGGCGCGCTGCCATCGCGGTTTTACCGGGCACATGGGAGGCGAACAGATAGGCCGACGGGCGGCCGTGCAGGGTGCAGCCAGGCTGGTAGGTGACCGGCAGGGCGCCAGGCGGGGTGTCGGGTAGGGCACCCGGGGGGCTGGTGGGCAGCTAGGCAGGGCGCGGACGAGCCGGCTAGCGGCCGGGAAGGGCGCCAGGCGGACCGGCGGGCACCCGACCAGGGCACCAGAAGGGCGACCGGGTAGGGCGGCCAACGGGCCGGGAGGCCGGGCCGGCATGGTTCGGTGCAGCTCGGGCTGGCGCGTGCTGACGGGGATCGTTCGAGGCACCCGGGAGGCCGACAGTTGCCAGGAGCCAAGAGGTGCAGGTTGGCCAGTGGGCGGCCGGGGAATCCGACGGCAGTGCGAGCTAGGGTGGCTCGGTCGGTTCGGCCAGTAGACAGTGCAGCACAATCGGGGGGCTATGGTTCAGCCCGAAGCGCAGCACAACCGGGGCACGGTGCAGTTCGCGGAGGCCACGATAAGAACAACCTTTTCATGTTGCCTTTTTTTCCTTCAACTCCGCTTCATTGGTACATTGTCTTGCCAAAGATCATCACAAACAAGAACAACGGAGGGGTCAGGCCATGTTGGTTGGGCTCGCACCCTCCGCATTTAGGGTAGTAACATTTGACTCATCAATAAGTAACAACGATGAAATTGATTTTCATCAAAACCTCATCAACAATTCCTTTCAAACCGATGAAATGAAAAATGAAGGTAATATTATTAAAATTAACCCCTACCTTTGTTTGTTGATCGCCAATGAAGTCATGGGAAGAAGATGAAGGTGATCATCGTTCTTCATGTCCGCTGCACACTTCCAATCCTGAGCTCATGTGTTGGATTATTGATGATGATGTGGAGGGAATTTCGGTTGAAGACATCCCATGTCGTTAGAAGCTCCGAGGAAGAAGTCGAATAAGGTCGGCATTCTTCGTAGTCGAATGCGTTCTTCATTAGGATCTTTCTCCTGATAATCCTCCTCTCAAAGCTGCCATCAAAATAAACAATTCAAACCAACATAATAATAGATTTCATTAATCTATTATTTAATTTGATGGCCCAAAATTCAAAATGTTAAATTAATTAACTTGGGACCCCCTTAATTAATGTGGAGTATTTGGTACCATTAAATTAAGGGAGTTGACACCAATAAAGGAGGGGGTGTGGAGAGACTCAACCTCATTAATGAGGGGAGTTGTGATGTTTTCCTCTCCCACCATTAATAGAGGGTTTTAGTCCCGTGTGGTCCCCACTTCATAACCACTCGTCATAGGTTAGTTCGGGTGGGCCCCACTCCCATAACCTATCACGGGGGGTCAAGGTGTGGTGGTCCCACCTCCAACATCCATGAGGAGGTTTTAACCAACACATAAAAATTAATCGAAACACTTTATTTTTATTTAATTCATTCTCTAAAAACACAAAAACTATCTTTTAACTTCAACCCACTACCGTCGAGGTGATAGTTTTCTTAAGCGATAATCAGCGCTGCGAGTTATATGGTGTCCTCATATTTCAATTCCAAGAACCTGTTCAAAAGTTATAAAATCATGCTCATACGTTTACTGAAATAACCCAAAAAAACATTATAAATTTATTTCGGGCACACCAGGCCTCTGAATCATGTGTCGTCAATTTTGGCGGACTTGTAAAATTACCATGTATTTTAAAAAAATTCCATTGAATTTACAGTTCTTTAAAACATGCAACCAGTACATTCAATTTTTAACACATATAGCATGGGTACTTACCATACCAATTGATTCATGAATCGACAAATGATCCCATGAGTAATCCACTAAAAAGGTCTCCATAACCATGATAAATTGAATTTCAGTTTCATTATATCAGAAGTTCACTTGGAACACCTATTCAAAATATAGCACCTCACAAATTCCATGATTTATTACAAAACCTCCAACCACATGATTTTATTTTATTAATAATCTCAAAAAACACACCCCCACTAGTCAATTTAGATAGGATATCAAAATTTACATCCATTTAATGAGAGGCCGGATAGACATTACCCTAGGTTATTTTAAAATTTCCAAATGAATAATTATTCATATATAGTAAAACTAGAAAACCTATTTGGGATTTTTCTCAAAACAAGTGTACTATCAGTTTTTCTACCTCCAAATGAATTTTTTTAAAATGGGAAAATCAATCAAAAGTTTTCCTTGATTCTTTCAATCATTAACTCACACTAATATGTGTCATAACAACTTCCATGTGGTCCTCTAGCATCATCTTAACAATCAAATCAAAAACATGCCACTATATAATTCCACATAGCCCTATGGTCTCACATATGAGAACTATTCCCCATATAAGGGAATCTATTATAGAAAGTCTACCAAACCAATAAAATTTCTATGAAATATGTAATAAATATGTACTAAATAAAAAAATTAACTTATAAAGGTCAAAATATTTAGAAAGATCATTACAGAACTACCTACCATGCACCGAGCTTAATGGTGTTGATCATCTCCAAGAATCCTCACATGGTTCTTCTACATGAAGGGTAGTGATATGAATATAAAAGGATATGAATCTTAAATGCACATAAAATCCATTTTTGGTAATATCCCTTTGAGTATTGACACTACAAACAACCACCCATGTCTTAGGGGTGTCTACTAATAAACTTAGAGTCATACTAGAGTCAGAGTATCATAAAATGAAATGAATGTGAATCCATGATCACATAAGAAGTCAACTAAAATTCTATTCTCAAGGGTGATACCAAGATTTAATAACTCCTCACTTATACATAAATCATCTAATTTTAATCTATAGTTATGCCCAAAATATCACTAGGAACAACACTAATCCATTCGTTCATCATAAAGGAAACATTTTTATTGACCCGTGAGAAATATCTAAATTCTCATTCCATCATCTCCGAATGAATCATTTATAGTTGACCCTTAAATGGGATCTATTATATAAAAACATGTCAAATGATTCATTATATGGAATTTAATTTGTTCCCATTTTGTATAACATATGAGGAAGCTCATAAAAAAGGGATATCAAGAACCAGTTGTATGGGATAACTATACAATAAAAAGTTTTGGGGACTCATACATAATTAGAAGATACATGTAATTCCATTTTCAAATAAAATTATTTATCCTTACTTTCTCACTGATGGTATATGTTACAAAAAATGGAAATTACATGAGATAGTGTAATACTAACTCAAGGTTGAAAGTAGTATTTTAATTAACATGGCATCCCATTAACATTGTATTAAAAAAATGTAAATGATTTTTTCATATAAGGGAGATCATTTCAGTAAGATGGAACCATAATTTTCTAGGTATCCCTTAAAAGATCTTCATGTAACATTAAATTACCTTCCCATATTCCTAAAAAACAAACCCTCATTTGGCTATATACTAAGGAATAAAAAAGGAAATAGAAACAAACGGGGCCTCTAGAAGATAATTATTTAATGGTTAATAACACCATAACTAGGATTATCCTATAGGCTTACCATTTCAAGACTGACATACTACTATAGAGTCTGGTTTATCCCATAATAATAAAAAACTATGACCAACCAACTTGGTTCGAGCCATGATTATGTTTTATACAAAACATAACCATTTTATGAGTCTAATATTAATCTTTTTCATATTTTTACAATTGTGCAGCTAGTTGAATGACCACTCCCATGTAATAATGGTATAGTATATAGAAGTTACATTAGGGTACCATGTAACTAAAACTATACTAGACATATGATTTTATAATATCACATATAAAATATAATGAATTGATAATGGCGATATCCATTCAATATTTATATAATTATATGATTTATTGATAATAATCATAATCCATGAGACTATAATCAACTAGTGATTCCATAATGGTAACTATATTTCTATTTGGTAAACATATCATAATTTATTAGATAAGGTTACCACATCATGATATAGGGTAAAAATTTAGGGTAGATCTGAGAACATTAAAAATAAATTATTTTTCTCATTTCCCATATATGAAATTTCAGCACAACTAAAATATAATTTTTGATGTATATATAATGAAAAACAGGCATGTAAACAGATGAAACTTGCTTGGAATGTAATATTTATGACATATAAATCCTCAAGAGCATATAATGATGATTTAATATTACTTCCTTTTCATTCTGGTCCAAGGTTAGATTACTATAAATCCCATAAATCATTAAGTAGTGGAAAATTACAGTAATCAATCATGTTTAAATAGAAATAATCTATAATGATGACAACATGAAAAATCTCATTCATGTGAACTTCATCTCTAAACAATTAGGGGGTTGTCCAAACCTAGGAATGCAGTTTTTACCAAGTGATAAAACATTCACATTCTTATATCTATCATCCCTAAATATATGATAAGGAAAAAAATTATTTATTTTATATTATAACTTCTTGTCTTGATAGCCACAAATCTGGCTCCGCATACATGTTTTCCACATGGCCTTAAGTATTCATCCCCTTAAGCTAGAACTTTTTATCTAGTATTTGGAGTCTAATAATATAACATTGGGGAAACATTACCCTCATAATCAGATTATCAAATTTATGTATACAAATAAAACCACAATGAGTGAATGTAATTAAAAATGTAGTGGAATACAATAATTGACAATAGATAAACGACGAATAAAACCATGAATGAACATATTATTCAAAAAAACAAGGAAATCCAACATACACCAGATAGTATTTATGGCATGGCTAGAGTAATGAATGAATAAATGAATAAGAACACTATATTAAGAAAGTATCCTGAGTATGTTCTTAACTAACACTTCACTAGAATGTCGTAGAATAAATGATTCAATTATAAAAAGAAGAATCTATAATCCTTACCATGTAACCATGAGGTCTATTCAACATCCAAACACCATTCTCAAAAGTGTGTGAGATAAATTCCATAGGAAAACACCAACGGTGAATAATGAAATATAGTATATGAATAGAGAACAAAATATCATTCTTTTATAATGTGTAATAGTGAATAAATATTTTAATTAATTTGGTTTTATGTTCCTCAATGGAAACCTATCCAACCATACATTATTCAGCCTAAGACGGAGATTCTAGGAACATGCCATCATATGTATATGGGTGTGTGTGTGAAATTAAGTAAAAATATATATTTAGAGATATAAAAGAACTATTATCGACCCGAGGTGTTGGACCATGGAATCTATATATAATAATAATAATAATAATAATAATAATAATAATAATAATAATATTAAAAATATCATCATTGAATCAGTTTATAAGACCATGTATCATAATAGATAATATAGAGTGCCATAACAGTCATCCCCAATCAATGATGTGAAATGTCATGTGAATGATCTGACACATAGATATGAAATTTCTAATTCAATAACCCTAAATGATATGAGTCAACATGTCTAACATTCTACACCAAAGGTTGTAAATTGTCATGTAATACAACACAAAATGATGTAAATTTACATTTCCAACATCCTACACCAAGGGGGTGTGAAAATTCATGTCCATAAACACTGACTAAGGCCCCTCAATAAAAATCCAATAAATATTAATCTAATATATCCTATAATTATATAAGAACAAGGTTACATAAAAATGAACATTTTTATCAATCAAGGCAATATATATTTTTATTTTACCCATGTCTCTATATGATCTATTCCTATTTTGGAATCTAAGGTGTACTCAATGAATAATAAATCATTTAACCCTTAAATATCAAATTATTTGTATGGAATGAACCAATAATATTGCATGGATATTAATATTTATTGTGAACCATCCATATACATTCAGTTCCATAAATTCAAAGATATATATCACAGAAAATGATAATTATAAATTGTTAGGTCCACTAGGTCAAATAACCTGAGAGGGCGGAGGTGAATCAGGGAATTTTGTGTTAAAACATTCCCCCATTTAGATCATGTTTTTTTGTTAGAAGAAACTCAGTTATTTCTTCCTACTATAGAAATATATTAACAGATAAGAAAATCAAGCACAGAAAACAATGATTTTTACTTGGTTCACCCTCAATGGGCTATGACCAAGGATCATACAGCCATAATGTGCCAATGTACCAAGGGAGGAGGAGAGGGGAGCTTGAGAAACATCCTAAAAGGATAAAAAAATGATTAGAAGTGAGGAGGAATAGATAAAGGCTATATGGGAAGAACAAAACATTTTAGCTTCTAATGGGCCAAAAAGTATGTCTAACAATACACAAACTATGGCCAACCACATTCAATATTGTCCTTCCCCTCACATGTCTATGTGACATGTTAAACGACCCCTTTTAAGACCATGCAGTTTAATTTCCCAAATTCCACTCTCCCTCATACAGTTAGAAAAACGGTTTTACAACCATGTGATTACCTTTACCACTCTACACCAAAACACAATGTTTTCTTGACAATCATTCATGATAAAACAAACTGTACTCCATCTATTTAAGTGGATCATGGTTGTGTCTCATAGTTTTTAATAAATATGAAACTACCATGCTCCTCTGCCCATTTTCCAAGAAAATAGGATTCTTATCCTAACACTCCAAAAACTAATACAAACTCTAATACACATCATAACAACAATTAAAAATCTAAAAACATCACTATTAAGTTTCCAACACAATAAAATATGTTCTGAATCCAAATCAAAATTTGAAAATTCCAATAAATGGTTTATCAAATTCATTTAAAGTCATCAAAATTTTCCAAAACCAAGGATATTACAAATACATTTATAATTATTATACAATTCAGGTGTGTTGTTATATAATTGGTTTGAGATAAATTTTTTCTTCCTCAAACTAATTCATTGAATTATTTTTTATTTCTAAACATATTTATAAAGTATGATTATTTTTATATACATTATCTTTTGAATTTTTTTGAATTAATTCCCTATTGAGTATTAATCTATGGATAGTGTATTTTTAATCAGACATACCACTTTACTAGTAGATTATTCACTTTTAAATAATTTTTAGTTTTTTATAAATATCAAACTAGGATTTCTCTTGGGTAGATTTTTATTCTATATAATTCTAAATAAATAATGAAATTTGTTATGTGACTTTTCAATAATATTCATTAAGATATACATATATATAACTATATTTTTTGTGACAACATATGTATTAGTATAAAATATTATACAAAAAAATATTTGAAAAATATTCATTATTTAATGTATTTAATACAAAACCTATGATATTTTTGTTTCCTTATGTATGTTGACTACATGAGATTCAATGTTATGCATGAGATATGCATGGAAATTACAAGACTTTGAACACTCTTCAAAAAAAATATTATGATATTCTTTCCAAATAAAAGACATTACTAGACCTCAAAATTTTTATTTATGTATTATAAAAAGTGATGCACTTGTATATTTTCCAATTTTGGGATGTGGATTTTACATAATGACTAAATATTAGATGATTAAATAGAAAAGTTTAGTGAAAATTCATAAAATTAATTTGGATAAGTTATTGTCCACCTAATAAATCATTCCTAAAAAATTAGATAACAATGGACTAAATGAGAAGATTCAAAAAATAATAATTATGTGTAACTTCATATAGTAATATAATTTAGTTGAAAATGCTTGATTCTACATTAAAAAATTCCACTCATCAGCTAACCAGAATGTTTTGTACTTCTAAAATGAACATTCAAAATTTTACATTTCAATATGAAAAAAACTAAATATTGTGTTGTTGAACTCTACACCATATCATCAATCAAAAAAATTTACCCATGTAAAATTAAATTCAAAATATAGTATATGTGGTTAATAATTAATGATATCATAGCCTTTTTATTGTGATTAAATTTTATAATTATCATATGTGTTAGAAACTCATTCTTATTTCCTAATTTATATAACATGTCAAAAATAATCATAGGTTGTACTCTAATCTATGGGAAATAATTTTTTCAAAATGAAGTCTTTATGTACAATTGGGTCCCATTTGAATAACTATATAATTAAAAAAAATTATGTTCATTCCAAAGAATGAATATATGATAAATTAGAACATAATAGATAAGTTTATTTATCTATACATAACATTTTAGTATCGTATTAACATATAGAATACCATAAGAGTCTCTATATTTGTATTTATGTAAATATAAACCTCTAAAAACACTTGAGATATAGGATTCCCCATACCATCGATTATATCAATTAAAATTCACAATTACACAATGACAGATGATTGATATACTATCGTGAACTCTATAAAGAATTCTAATTATCTAAATAATACTTATGTTATATTCATGGATATAAAAATTTCTTGAGAAGTATCATACTTGACCTCATAGATCATGTCTAGGATAAAAATATAATCAATTTAATAGAAGTTTATTATATAAAAATTCAATATATCAAGAACATACTCAATTTCATTAAAGCACCTATACTCCCCCACATCTATATTTATGACTATAAATACATACATTGACCAAATAATCATACCCAAGCTAATACGAAAAAAATATTTGACATCATTTTGAATTATTACACATGGTATCTAAACTTTGAATCACACTCTAAAATCCTCTAGGTTTTATGATAATGGATATTAGATAAATACCCTTCTCAATTAAAAATATATCATACATTTCTTCCCTATAAATTCATTATAAATGATCCTCTAATATATATATATATATATCCTGGTATATTCTCGGATAATTTGGGGACATAATAAAGGGATGATATCACACTGAAAAAAAGGGAATACATTATCAATAATATGAGATATCTGTAGATAATAAAAAATTAATAAAAATAATTATTTGAGAAATAAAAAATGTAAATGAAGAATATCTTAATATCATAATATATGGTCAGAAGGTGTTATAGTATAATCAAAAATCATGGAATAAAATTCATAATGGATTATTCAAAGATTATATGATATACCATCTAAAGAAATAATAAATCCTCTAAAGGCATATACTGATTAAACTATATTAATCAAATTAAAAAAATTATCCTCCATTGGATATATAAAAAATAGATAAAATAATAATCAATATACAGAACATAATTCCCTTTTTAGAATTGAATGGAATGGTTATCACGATGACAACCATTAAACTATAATAGGAATATATGTAATATTATTGATGAAATAATTTTCAGGAAGCAGAAATATTTAAAAATATTCAATAATAAGATAAGAAAACGTAAACGATAGTTCAATATTTTTTTGGATTTCAAGTCTATAGAACCATAAATATTTAAGAATATAGGTAGTTAAATATTATATATATTTTGTGTAGTAACCACATATGAAAATGATACAATGAGAGGGAAAATGGGAATATTTTTTACATATATAAAATAGTTTTACTAAATACATGAAATTATACATAATTTTTGAAATCAATTTTATATATTTCGGAAGATTTAAAATAATTAAAATTATGAAAAAATACACTGACGATTCAATTAGAAAATGACCTATATAGAATAATATTTTTATAAAATAATGTTTTAAATATTTCATTGACACAAAATGAATTAATTGAATATGATCTTTAAAAAATAATAGACATAAGAATAAGTGAAATCCATAAAGGTTTTCATTATATTTATTGAATTTTTATAAAATCATTGTAATTAGTCACCATCAATAACATTTTAAAAATTTTAAAAATTATATTATATTTATTTTTTTCATTAGTATGATATCTAAAAAATCTAAATAGGAAATTAGATATTTCTAATGTAGTGTAAACTATGAGTTGAACATTATAAGTGACTCAAAAGTTGAAAAAAATATTGGCATATTTACATAATTTGAAGTAATATACCATGATAAAACATTTCAAGATATATCTTTTACATTGAATTAAATAGAATTTTGAGTGGAAAAAAGGAAAATAAATTTTAAAATTTCAAGAGAATATATATATATATATATAATAGTTTTAATAAATTATATACATGTGATAAATAAATGTATGACATATAGAGTGAACATCATACTTTACAATGTTTTATTTTTCAACTAAGTGTAAATCACAAAGGATAGTCTGATTAGAAGATATAAATTAACTAGAAAAATCAAATTATTGAAAGAAATATTAAAATATTTATTAATATAAAATTTATAATAAAATAATTAATTATGAAATATTATAAGAAATTTTGTTTTCAGAAAAAAATGTAACACATAAAACCCATTTTTAGACAAAAAATATTCATTTTTTTATGAATGATTTGATTATGAATTTATATTATATGTTAATTATAATATGTTGTAAAATTAAATATTTACAAATTTTAAACACAATAATTATAATATATAATATATTTGTTATTTTCTAAATATTACATACTCTAAATAACATGTAATAGAAATATTTTTGATAATAACTATTCTAGAATGTTCAATTATATTGATTGATTCATTTTAGGATCCCAAAAGAAATCATTTTAGTCGCATTTAAATAAGAATATATATATGTGTTCTCATACATAGTCACATACATTCTTATATATAACCATTAAAATTTCATGATTATTAGAAAAATCATGTGTTCTATGGTTTATATTATCTTTTACATAATATTGGACTGATCAGAATTAACTGATTTCAATAATTTTAAATAATTATATTTAAAAATTTAAATATACTGTTTTCTTTTTCCCAATGTATAATTAAAATTCCACTATTATATGTATAATTATAGTCTCACTATTTTGGTATATTTAAAAATTAATTTATACCTCTGAATATTTAATTATAATCTTTTAAACAAAACAATCATCATGGTAAATGAATGTTTTAAAAATAATAATTAATTCATAGAGATTTTATTAGGTTTTTATTTTACAATCAGAATATTTAGTCCTAATGGATAAGAAAATTTTATTCTAAAACAATAATATGAACTAGTGACATTTTTTCAAAAAAATTTAAATATTCTTTTAAAATAATTATTTATAATAAATGTGTATCCATAATTCATTTAAAATGGATGTTAAGGAATATAAAAAATATTTTTTACCCATCTAATTTTTAAATGTTTAAAATAATATTGTTAGAAGTTACAGTAATGACCTGAATCTTCCTATTGTAATATTCAATCTTGAAAACAATTATTTTTATATTCAATGTTCTCTTACTTATAAATCATTTGTATTATTGTTTCTCTATAATAAAACAACCAAAATTACCTTTTAAAAATTAATCTGTTTTAAATAAATTATTTTGTATTTTCTAAAAAAATCAATCTATATTACCCAAGATTGACTTCTCATGTACCAAACTCAAAACTCCAAATCATACATGTAAAAAAAATCCCACAAATATTTTCATATTGGGGTGTAAAATCATTAATCCTGCCTCTAATAAGCTATGATCCAGTGATTCATGCTGAATATTCATTAAAATATCATGATAGGAATTACCTTATAAGATAACTTCTAATATTCTACTATGTCACATCATACACCATGATATATATGAATATCTAATAATGTAAAATAAATTATCTAAAAATAATAAGTATTCCAATAAAAGAATTTAAAATAGTAAAATAAATATCTATATACACATAACACATATCAAACCTATGAAAAAAAATATATCATGAAATGGGAAAATTCAATATGGTTTTCCAATAAAAACACTTTGAAATATACTATAACATCACCCACCAAACAACAACATCCAATATCATCTAACATTCATTCTTGTTTATATGCATGGATGTAAGAACTAAAAATACCCACGTGCACATGTGTGGGTGGATAATAACACTCAATATAGCTACATAATTAAGTGTTTTGAATAAATGATTAATATGGGTCTTTGTAAATCATATATATAAATAATACAATGAAAACCCAATATTTTAACATGAATTATAATTTTTTTCAAAATAACATTTAAATTCCATTTCATATTAAGTTACATGTATCGTGCTATCATATAACTCATTAGATCAAAATATAATAATGGACATATATGTACATATTCACATTTATAACTATCCAAATAAGAATATCCCTCATAAATGATTCCTTTATGGAGGGCACAGTGAACCAATGATGAGTCACTTGGTACCCATTTATAAGGCCTAATGACATTATTCTATCATCAAATTAGGTGAGGGGAACTAGTTATAACTCTATAGTCATGAAGACGATCAACGTCTTCCTCCATTAATAGTTTTATAAACTCACATACATACATGTGAATGATAATATTTAGGTGAATAATATATACTAAAATAGTAATCCAGATATCACATTCTTTTATAAATTCATCATTATAAAAAAATTCATAGGATTCATTATTTTCTCTAACCAGTGTAACAACTGTATGACTAATCAACCATAAAAATATATTAATATTTATGAAAGGGAAATAAATTTTATGAATCATCATTTTCATTAATCTTTGGACTGTTTATGTGATTATGTGTAAACAATCATATGAAAAATTTCATACTTTTAACATAGGAAAATGGTTTAGAATATCATAAAATATGTATTCACCTACATGATAGACTCTATCCTAGTGATATCCTTGATTTTCATTAAAGATACATGTATATATATATCATCATGAGACATTATCACATATCAATGGGTGAGTAATATAAGAATCTAAATTACAAATTTTCATCATCTTATAAAAAACCTTTTTTTTGAAATAATAATTTTTCAATAAATGTTTTACCTTATTGTAATATTAGATCAATTAAGAGTAATAGATTATTATTAATGACTTATTTGTAATATGAAGAAAAAAGTAACATTTTATTCAATTATATATCAATACAAATAAATTATGAATACATTATATTCTATTGAAAAATGTGCAGTGGGATAATAAAGGAATGTAAATAATAATACAATATTTTATAAATCTAATTTTGCATTGCCTTTTGAAATTTAATGGCCATTCACATTAATTTACTATAATTGAAATACATTTGAAAAATATTTAATTTTTTAAAATAAAATATTGTGGTCCTTGATTGAAAATTATCTGAAGAAATTAAAGAAGTAATTGGATTATTTTGGAACTAAATGGGATATATTACAATTATAAATGTTAAAAACTACTAGAAAAAATATATTTTATAGTAGTCTTAATAAATAGTAAGAAAAACTATGTTCATATTGTAGCTGATATCAATGATGAAACAAATAACATTGTGGTGTGACTTCCTATAGTAAGTAACAACCATAATCAACATGGATCATGGATATAGTCTTGTGTGGGAGGGGGCCATAGCCATGGTCCACATGGTACATGGTAGTGGGTAGATGCGGAGGAAGGGTTATGGTAGGACTATGTAGATAAACCACATGGATCATGGTAGTAGGAAGATCTATGACCATATTCCACATTAACTATAGATGTACGGGTCTCACACAATCACGATCTATATAGACCATTGAAATAGTTGTGGCATATGACCAACTATAATCATGGTCTATCTATACCCTTTCTATATATCAATTTATAATAGTTATATTAATAATGATTTTTCATATATAGGCATATAATCTATTTTAATTTATGGATAATGTCTTAGTTAAATAATTATAAGATCATGAGATCAAACCTCTATGTCATAGAAATGGAAATAATTTTAAATCTAAACAACCATGATCACTAACCATGTCCATGGGCTAAAATCGATAACCATGTCCCCAGATGGTATATGTTGTCCTATATACATGCTTAAATTGATATGGAACCTGGGATATGACCAAAATCTAGACCCTTTTCAGGGAAATATCTCCACTGATGAATTTCTATATGTGTTGTATTTCCATAACCATAAATTGGGTCCATAGTATAATATCAATATTATAATATAAATCAATTTGGTCCTTTGATCAGGATCATAGTCATAGACAACTAAGACTTATTGTATATTATTATAACTCAATGTTCCTCAATCAACCCATATTTACATAATTTATTAATATTTTAACATTTTCATACATTATGATGATTTTCTTGGATTATTGTTATAGAGAATTTTGAAAAAATATACATATCATTTATTTATAATAAAAGGTTGAAACATCTACTTGATGTCCAATTTTTACAAAAACATGATTAATAAATATTATCAAATGTTTCATTGAAAAACTATTTTTTTATTTTTTTTTCAAATCCTTATTATGGAATGATAGAAAATTACATATTTCTTACTCATCATTATTCCATGATATATCATTTGAAATAAATTGAACAAAAAAATAAATCTCTGTAAGGGAAATAAAAAATAAACTCATTCGTTGACTTGAAAATTCATAATAACAGATAAGAATGGTTGAATTTTTAATAATAAATATTAAATAGAAAAAATATTTTACATAAAAAATAAAAAATATTATTTTACCCATTATTTAAGAAAGCATATAATAAAATATTTGAGATGCAATGTTGTGATCACTGTACATTCATGTAAAATATTCAAACTTTTGAAATAAATTCCATGAATTTTTTTCTCCATTAAATGAGGCCTAAAAAATCCTTTGAAGTAAATATAATTATCCAACCTTAACAAATAAATATTAATTTATAAAAAACAAACTTTTATGAATATTAAAATCAAATTGGTCCTTTATGAAATTGTTTTATATCTATATTAAATTTACTCTTAGAAGTACTCTTACAAATGGAAAACCAATGTAGTTGGTTTATTATATATTCCCTAGATAACAATATCATAACTGAGTAAATAGGAAAAATAATATGGGATAACACTTAATTATGAAATAATTAGAACTGTCAAAAAATATATAAATTACATATAAGATTACATTTCAATGATAATATACATAAAGAATAAATTTGAGCTCATGTGTGGAATCATTTTCAGGATTCACATTGGATTAATGAGAAATAACCTTTTATAATGGAAAACAATTGAAATTAAAAATTACCAAAAGAAGATGGAATAATAATTTTAGCAGATAAAATTTGGTAAATTGTATATTAATCATTTTATTGGATAATGGTCAAAATTCTAAAAAATTCATATTAAGTTATATAATTTAAAAACATTTTTTTTATAATTTTGTAAAAAGATTCAAACGTAAGATTTAAAAAATATAAAAACACCAATTTTTAATCAATCATAAATAATGTAAATATTTTTTTAAAAGGGACATTAATAGGTTTTCATATATAAATCTGGAAAATGTAGAAATATTTAAAATAATGTGTGAATGGATGAAAAATATACTGAATCATTTAAAATATTGTTTTTATTAAAATTCGTTACCACTTATGTAACAGTTGAATAAAAAGTTCATTGAAGGATATAAAATGAGAAATATTTTCAAATCAATACATTTTAGTTATCTTAATGATAAAATAATTTCATTAGGCATTATATACAACATATAAAAAACATTGGGTGATTTTTTAATGTATCTCAATGAAAGGAAATTGAGATAGGAAAACACTTACATTTAGTCTCATCAAACATTATATGTTATTTAACTCTTTAATTATAAAATTAAATTAGATTTAATATCTAATAAGTTAATATTGAATTTTAGTTTCAAATTATTTTCCCTTTCATTCATTGGTGTCTATTTTTTATATAGTTACTCATTCAGTTATGTTTTAATCTTAGGTTTTGAGGATTTTTTATTCTAAATTCGAAAACAGCATAGCTTGGATTAATTTTTTCAATTAGGTCTTAGTTAAAAAATTTATAGAAGGATAATAATGTAATATTTTTAATATTTAATCATTAAATAGATTTTTAAAACAAAACATTTAATGTTTTAAAGAAAGATGAGTTATATCTTTTTGTTAAGGTGGTAATCTAAAGTTATGCACAAAAGATGTAATCATATTTAATTGGATGGAATTGTAAGAAAATAAAATATATATTATGTTTATATAATGATTATTATATCATAAATATCATATATACACATTAAAACCATCTTTATTATCATCCATATGTGACAGTGATGGAGAATGAATCACATCGCATCATAGTGGTGGTAGTCCACACATATGCACATATGATGTTTTTGATACCAATATAATGGAAAAGAATATAAATCTGATATTTACCATAAAAAATAAAACTTAATTATTGAGGATATAATTAGGTTATTATTTCACAGTGGTTTAATAATATTTTATATAGTTATAATAAGAAATAAAATGAAATTTCATTGTTAGGAGTTTCACATATTCTTTGGACGCGACCCTTTACTTAAAACATAGTTCTTCTATGATGGTCTTTTAATGGGAAAATATACTATTGGGAATGTGTAATAAATTTCATATGGTATTATTTAATGTATTAGTTTACATGTATTCTAATAATGTGAGATGAAGAGAATATTAGTTGATCACTTTTATAAGAGAGGGGAGTGGCACTCTTGTAATTTTAAAAAGTTTTAAATTATAATGAGGAAATTTTAATTATAAATAGGATGTAAGGTGTCGTGAAATAATAGAAAATATTTTATAGATATAAAAATAAACTAAAACAAAAAAAAATTAAAAAAATCATTTGATACATTTTTTACATATTCTATTAGTAATACACCCTTTAATCCCAACTCAACTATCACCAAAATAATTAAATGTTCTACAAGAAAACATAATTGTGAGAAAAAATTAATAGTGCCTTTTAAACCAAATATTGAAATGTTTATTACAAATTATAAATTCATTATATCATATTAAAAATTGATATGAGGATGAATTGTTTTTGTTCAAGTATACAAAACTCATGATAAAAAGTTTTTAAGAAAACCCGTGATTTTATCATAAAAATGTTTTCAACGAGAAATAAATTAAGAAGTATATTTACATGAATTTTTTGTGTTAAAAAATAAAAAAAATAATGTTTTTGTATATTTTGGCCAATCCCGTATCGAATCTCACCTTCAAACCATTACATTGAATTTAGACACCGAAAATATTTTATATTAAGATAAAAAAGAATTTATATTTATTAAAGTATATCTTGTGCTCTTGAACACAAATTTATTCTTTAAACTACCTTAATTCACTATTTATGAATGTATTTTGTGGAGAAAAATGTTTTGAAATTTAATATTCATTCCAACATCAGAATAATTTAATAAAACTAACAGTAATAATGTTGTCATAATTTTCACTATTCACAAAATATAAATTTTTTAATAAAATAACAGAAATTATTCCTAAGAATATTATAAATTAGGATTTATAAAAAGATACCCATTTTATAAATTACAATTGATAATATTGTAATAATTTTTTTTTCTTTTAGTGATATATAATTTAATAAAAACATTTTTTAAGAAAAATGTTTTTTTGAAGTATAATATATATTTATTCTCATTAATTGAATAATTAAAATAATTTAATGAATTTAAATTTATTAATCTGGATATATAATATAGTTATCATAATTATTTATTGGTATTATTAAATTTACATAATAATATCACAATACATTTTATGTATAATAATGGTTTTATAAAATATATATGTTTTACAATCAAAATGATACTATCATCGTTTGAATCCATTTAATATTAAATATAGGGTTAGTTTTTTATTATGTTAAGTTAAAACTATAACATATATTTCACAATATTTTAATTCATTATTGTATCCACATAAGTAATGGCTAGGTCATTGTGTCTATAGAATAATACATCATGGATCGTTTAAGATCAGAGTTGCATATACCAATGGTTATAATATACATTACTTAATGAAAAAAAATCTAAAATCTAGAGGTGTCACATTCAACCACCACCACCAAAAGAATTTAATATATTTTATACATGTTTTATAATATAATTTACATAAATTAAAAGAAAAAATATTGGGAGGGTTTTATAAAATGTCTAATCGAGAAAGTAAAAACAATATTAATATTTTAAAATACCTTTATTGAAAGAGAAAAAAAAAACAGATAGTAAATAAACATTTTAAAAACATGAAGATGTAAATTTATTTTTCACTGATGATAACATATCATTAGGTTCCCAAAAAATGATATAAATGTTGATGGATTTTAACGTATGGATATTAGGGAGAAAAATATCACTCAAGGGACCATAGCGAGTGATAGAGAACATTGTAATGAGAAGGATATTTGAAAAAAAACCATGACTATATACAACATAAGGAAGTAAATTAATTAATCATAAATTATGGTCAATGGTTAAAAAAATTATTTAATAATTGTTTTTCTTAAAGATCAGGTTTTTTTACTATCTTAATAGATAACTCGAAAAAATATATATAATTGTATTCATTCAATTTAATAAGAATAATTTTCATCTGTTGGTTTTTCATCAAACTATTTCTACCTTTTTCTCATATATTTCTATAATAAATTAATATCATAGATTATTTTTTCATGCTTGGTGAAATATTAATTAGTTTTAATGAATCACACGATCAAAAATAAGATATAAAATTATTTTTGAATTACATTTACATTATCCTAAACAAAACATAAATAGAAAAAAATAAATATAATATTAAATATGAATAAATCCAGATACATATTCTCCAATAATTCATTAATAAAACCCATATTTGAAAACAATTCATTCCACAAATATCTATGATTTAAACACCATAAATTTTTCCTAATAAACACAGATACTGGAATAATAAAATGGTTAGATCTCATAATACTCTACGATCAACATAAAAATTATCAGTAAATATCCTCAATCACTCCTCAATTAACACAACAAAAATATATATTCTATATTTATATAATATACATAATATGATAATTTTTTATGATAAATACCCCCATTCACTTGAAATAAAAAAATATCATATATTTCCCCAAAACATATTAACTCATTATTTCTTAGATAAAATCCCATCTTTACTAAAAAAACAATTTAACATAATCATATAATGATCTCAATATAGTTAAATTCATTAAAAATAAACTTAATCACATGGTCAACAATTCACATTTCAATCAAATGGATTTCAATACAGCAAAACATACATTCTGAAAATGTAATAAACCTCTAAACAAAAATAACCCCAATGAACACAAAATCAAAGAACATTTTAACTCTAATGGTTATCAGTAAAATTAAAGTTACCTCCAAAAAATATAAAATCATTATTAATCAAGTAAACTTTTCACATGATAACCATTAGTATTACATATACATCTTACATCTATAAAAGTGAATGAAATGTCTCCCAATTTACATCACTGATGTAAAACCTAAAAATGGTATTTACTTAGTTAAATTTAAAACCAAAATGTGAATTATATACACTTCATGATATCAGAAAATATTAAATTATCCACTTCTAAATCAACATATCCTCTAAAGTTACCTAAATCCCTACTTTGATTTCAATAACAACACTTCGTGTAATAATCAACCTATAATTATGGAATTTAAGAAAACTGTTTCACATTCATGCATTTCAATTTTCTTTTATGATTATATATTTTTATAATTTTTAAAAACTCTTAATTATAAAATCCTTGCAATACCAATTTGACATTTCCACTAAATGCATATTTTGTTTCAAAAAAATTGATTTAAAATTTTAATTAATCTTTCATTAAAAAAATCATATATAACATTCATTAAAATCCATATAGTTGAATGAAAAGAATTTATATAGATCATAATCGTCCTTAATCACTAAAAAATCATTTTAATTCTATGGATGTTCCAAATTGTCTTCATCAAGGTATATAAAAATAAAGGAAACAGACTAGTCTATTTAGAAATTCATGAAAACCAATAATAATTTTTTTTTGTTTTTGGAAATTATATTTAATCTCAAATAAAAATTTAAATTCCTTGAAATCAATGTATATTAAAGATAAATTAACAAAAAATATTATAAAATCATAATTGAAAAATAAATACCGTGATGGTATCATGTAAAATATTATAACATAGAAAAACAATTTCTCTAAAAACCCATTTTTCATCTTTAAAAGGGCAATAATTATTATTTTTAAAAATATAATAATATTACCTTATGAAATAAAAATAAATTCATAAAAAAAACATTCCCATTTGATATATAAAAATTAATTTATATTTGGAAGTAAAATTTATATCACAATTACAATAACTCTTACATGAACTCTTACAAATGGAATAACCAACAATATTATAACAATATATATTACACAGAGAAAAAAATACCAATAAAATATATTTGAGAGCTATATCAGCCTTTAATTTCATCATTAAAAATATATAAGAACCAAAACATATATAAACTAGAGAGATCTTTTTTTTTACATCATAACATCCCAAAAATTATACTTTTTAACACACATGTAGAACCACTTTCATACTTCACGTTAATATTATGTGGGACAAAAATATCCATTGAAACGCACATTAAATGAAATATTCCTAGAATAATATGGAATAAAATATTACTGAAAAGTCAATTAATATATATTGAGTAATCTTCTTATGTAATAAATTTCATCAATGTAGGAAATTCCACCCATGTCATATAAGTAAAAAATGTTATATTGCAATTTTTTTAAGATATTTAAAATTAATAGGTACAAAAACACTATAAAATTTCTATTTTTTCTTTTTAATGAACATAAAAATTAGTAGAAAATTACCTTTTAATTTATTTCATATTTATATATGAGAATTCTTGAAATATTCCAATGAATATGTCAATGGTTTTAAAAGAGTTAAAAACATTTTAAACCGTGTTTAAATGAAAAATTCCTTACTACATTAGTAAAATTTGATTCAAAATATCACTATAAAAGGGGATTTGAAAATATTAGAATGATAATTTATTTTTTGTTTAATATTTATAAAAATTATTCATGTGTAAATATGTACACCATATAATTAAAACATGGGTTTAACATGTAGGGCGTCCTAATAAAAGTAAAGTGTTATAAAAATCCATCGCCATAAGTCTCGTCTAGAATAATGAGTTATCTAACTTCAGAATAACAAAAATATATTATTATTTTTTAAATTTCATGATATTTTTTCATATAAATTTTATGATTTGAATCCATTTTTTATTCTAGGAAATTTTTTATTTGGTTACATGATAAGAAAAATTTATTGTAAACTTTTTTTGGATGTTCAGTAAATAATCCCAAAACAACTATAAAAGGTGACTATGTTCAATGCATTATTAGTTTCAACCTATCAAAATTCCATGTTTGGATATATATATTGTATTTATACATGAATTTAATTTTATAATCATCAATAAATGTTAGAAATGATACATGACTCTCACCACATAGTGGAGGTGGTGATCCAAAAAATCCCATGAACCACAGTACAGTTTAAAATAGATCTAAAGGTAATAAAATAAATGATATGTTAAATGTAATAAATTATAATTATGTATTTAATATAATATATATTCATGAAATACATCATTATTGTGATCTATTATATGCGAGGATTGAATAAAGTAATACATCATTTCGTGGAGGTTGTAGTCCACACATATGAATGGGTATTTTTACCTTCTGCATATAATTGAAAATGATAAGAGTAAGGTTTGTTTTCTATAAAAATACTTATATATAAATATATTGGATGTAATTATGTAATTAAACCATAATTCTTATTAATAATGTAAGGATAAAGAAGAAGAAATAAAAAACTATATTAAAAGTACTACTCCTTTTTAGAAAACAACTATTTTAATAAACCATAATCCTTATAGGATATTATTTAAATGTGTGTAGAGTATATTGGTAGTATAGAAGAATTACTTGAAGGGATTTAGAATCTTATTGTTTGAGAGAAGTGTCTTAATAGTTATATTGAATAGAAGATAGTTGTGGCCATTTTATAAGTTAGGGAATTATCACTTCTGTATTTATAAATAGAATTAAATTATTATAAAAAATAATTCCTGGTAATGTGGAACTATGGAACCCAAAATTTGTATATAAAATGATATTGGATCTAAATAATGTCAACTGATAACATTTAGAAATTTACTGGATATATTATAATCTATATCTCCTATGTAAACCACATTTAATCCAAATTTATCCATAATCATGACATATAAAATTTTTCTATGATAAAATATCTATAACAACAATAAAAGGAAATACATTAACCAAATATATATATTTATAATAAAATATTATAAACCATTTTAGCATATTCAAAATCTATTGGTGACGGAACATTCATTAAATATTTGATGAAAAATGCATGGATATTTATTATTAATAAAATAACTGAAATAAGGATTAAAAAATTTAACATTAAATAATGCAAAAAAGATGATTTTTAATGACCCAAATATTTCATGTCATTTTTTTAAAATTATATGGAATTATTTCAAGACCAGGAAATTTGAGAGAACATGACTCCAAGGCCCGGTGAGCCCAGAATAAAATTTTGATCTTTTTTATGTTCTTTTATGTATATGTGGGAGAAGATTTTTCTAACATATAAACCATTTCTTGGATCAAGAATTTGATATCACCGTTGAACTCAGAATTGAGGGATTCAGCTAGGTAGACTTAACATTGTCCAACAAGGATCGACAAGAAAATTTAATTTTCAAACATTTCAGAAAATAGTAGAATATTTTAAAAAGTTATTTTATTTTATTATCTCACCATTGAGTTCTTGAATTCTATTACTACAGTGCGATGACAAGGCGATGATGATCCCCTCTAATGAGACTCCTTAACAGAATCTAAATCGATCGTTGTTGCATTAATGAAACAGTGTAACTATGTATCGATGCAACATAATAGAAATGATGTGAGACTTCTCTCTATAAATGATACAATACATTGGGGAATCCAATGGGGAATTAATTTGATGAACCTTGGGTGAAAATAAATTCCAATGATGTATGAATAATGTCGTTGAATTTCTATTGATGTCAACACAACATGAAGAATGGGACCAGAGGGCGACTAATGTCGAGGGCTTTGAACAGAACTTTAATCCTCGCGGATGGGTCACTACAGCGATGAACACCATTGAGGTAGCTGATTATTTTGTTTCAAGTTTCCCCAATAATTTTTCTAAAATGATGAACTCAGATCAATCCACTAATATATTGATCCACAGATCAGTTTTTCATGCGGTACGATTTTATTCATGTGTTTTATATACCATTATTAATTATTTGTTGATAGAAACTCAATCCCAAACATCCCCATGTTTATTCCTCTAACGTAGAGGGTGCGGGATAACATGAACAAAGCTATATCCCCTCCACCTTTTGGGTTTTGGGAATTCTTCATTGTCGCATATTTGAAGTGTAAGCAAGTGGGATTCGAGGCCATTATGTGGAAGATAGAATTCCCTAATATCAATTGGTGCAAGAGGCGCCAAGAATGGACCACCAGAGAAGACATAGTGGTTCATATAATAACACTTCAGTGCAATAGAGGTTGTGTAGAGACCCAAAGATTAACGTACATGGACATTAAATTACTTTTACAGAATACATAATTCATGAAAAAAATAGACTCCCAATGACCGTATTAGTTTAGTGTCTTTTGAAACTCGGATCATAATCTTATAATCATGGTGAAAGATATTCAACATCTCCCATAAATATCTACCCCTTTTTTTTCTTACCTAAAAACTTTCTTTATATCTGGAGACAAGAAAACATAAAAAGGGTGAGCTCAAATGCTCAGTAAGTGTAAACATGGTGAACATAAAACAATCCATAAACATTTGAATGTAAATACATAAACATAAAGCATGAGTAATGACATAAATCTTGTAAGTACATAAGGTATTGATAAAAAAAGGAACATCAATTATGATAAAATATCATGGGAATAAAACATGTAATTCTATCAAAGCATTATGCATATGATATGATTTCCATAGTAGCCAAGGAATTTCTTCCAAGACAATCATAGTGGCCAAACTCCATTACTGAACCGGGTTTACTTTCCGTTCCAACCCTATATTACTAGACCATATTTTACGTGTCATTCTAGCCATGTCTATCTCATGAAATATAAATCTTTACCCAATACATTGGAGGGAGATATAGGTCCCACTCATCTCATAATGAAATCATTTTTTTGTGTGCCACAAAATAAACATAAATCATTCATCATAACCTAATGAATAAAATGGGTTTCATTGATATTATCCCATCATAAAATAATCCATATAGAATAAATGGATACCATTTAATCCTAAAAAATGAAACCATGTAAATAATACAGTATTATACTATAAACATAAACATATTAAATAATTTCATCTAAGATGGAAAATAGTTTTGATAAAACACTTTAAATGAATTCTTGAGTAAAATGTCCTTTCTTCTTCAAAATAATTTTCATTTATCAAAATGCCATGAAATTTTAAAATAAAAGGATAATGTTGAAAATAATCATGAAATCGTGTAGAGTAAGCTTCATGTAAATAAGGGATTATGAAACCATAAATATCCTTTCATGCCGTATAAGGTAAAAAACATTCTTCTCATAATTTTTCTGGAAAAGTCAAAAAGTACATCGTATGCTAAAAAAAAGAAAGATTAATTCTATACCATGTGGTAAAATTAATAAAAGGGTAAAAATGACTTTATATATACATGGAATTATAGTAAACATTTTATGAAAACATTTTGTGAAATCATGGACAAGGATGATAAACATAACCCCAGTAAATACTTACGAATAAACAAATCTCGTACAACAACAAGATTGGAATAATTATCCCGTACAAATTATGATCAGTGGAATCAAATGAATAATAAAATAAAGAAAATTACATGCATATTTAAATATATTATCCTTCATAATAAAAATCATAAAACATTCATAGGAAGAACAAACACCATACCATGAAAATAGATGGTGATTAAGACATATGTCCCACAAAAATTAATGTGATACCAAATAATCCCTTACCTTATGTCCAATTTCTTCATTATGTGTACGAGACTCTTGTATATTGTATTTGAACATATTATTAACTTTTAATATAACCATAATAATATTTATGGTATCATATATGATTCACTTATGACTTTATATTACCCGTTCATTTGTTAATTCCATGTTAAAGAAGTGTTTTGGGTAACTAAATCTAGTATCATTATTATGTCATATATTTCGTAATTATTTATTATATATAATTTATAATCATTCTAGAATGGTTAACATGAAAAATGAATATCATTGCTTCGTGGAGACGGTAATCCGTACGTACGTACGACCGATGATATCATTCCCATAATTATTGAAAAGAATTGGAGGGGTTGATAAAATATTTCATAATCAATATGATGATATAATAATCATATATAGTTATTATTTCAACCATTATACTCATCGATTTATGGTGGTGGTGGAAAAACATATTAAACCGCGATGTGGAGATGGTAAGCCGTACGCCCCCACACACGGTGATTTCGTTTTTCATAGGATAGATATAAGGTGAAATAGGGTTGTTTCATTTTTATAATACAATATAAGTATATTTGTGAAACTGATGTTATTACTTTATAATTAAACAACTAAATAAGAGTAAGTAGAAGAAGAAAGAAACTTGAATGAATAGATAGAAGAGATTACCTCTTCCTCTATGTGCCTCTTTTAAAATTCATCTTAGGGCACTAGAGTTGGTCTTTTGAGAAGACCAAAACCTCTATAATATAACTAGAGAGTTTTAGAAGAGGAATTGGTCTGTTTTGGCTGAGCATGAAGGCTCAAAATGGAGTGAAGAGAAGAGGGAGGAGGTGTCCTTTTATAAGAGAGGATAGGGGCACTTTTGGAAACCTCCAAAATATTAATTTATAATAAACTCAAAAACCACCTAAAACCCTCAAAATGACTCCAATTATAGGATGACATGATATTGGGTTGTAATATCATCAGCCAATTATATTTATACATGTTAGGAAATTATTTTAAACCTTATCAATTTCATTTATCCATATTTAATCTCTATAATTTTATTTGTGGTAATAATGTTCTAAATTTTAAATTGTTATAAATACTTACTTTTATGTTATTAATTGTCCATAATTTGATAATTTATGAAATTTACTACTATATAAATTTAAATTTTTAAATTTTAAATATTTTTTGTGTTTTTTAAACATTTTAATAATATGTTATTTTTATAAAATATCAATAGTGTCAATATTGACCCTATTCATTTATTTGATTCTAAATAAAATCCACATCGAAGATATGTTTGAAATAAAATATTTAATAAATTATTAACATGTCATATTCATCTATAAATTTTTTTAGCACATTAATTAGTTATTATAATATTTATTTTAATGTTTTTAAAACCATTTATTTGATATTTCTATTAATAAAATAAATACAATTTTTTTGTATAATTATTTAATATACATATTCGTTTCATAAAAATTAAAAATAAAATACCAAGATAAATTTAAAACTAATATATTTTATATGAATACTTTTATTAGAATTTAATTATAAAACAACCAAAATTTAAAACATTGTCTTTATTAAAGTATGAAGGTGACAACATTGACATCATTTAAAATAAAATAATATAAATGTCCTAATCTATTTCATAAGGCTCCAAAATGGTGCACAAGTCGTCCCTTAGATGACTGGGGTATAGTTAAACTATACCAATAAGGATTGTTCAATTTTATCGTCCTTTTGATGGGTATTCGTATTTTAATAAAAACTATAATATTGATTTTTGTCTCAATAAATAATTTCTCCATCGTTAATGTATACTATATTAAGGTAATTATATATTTCAAAAAAATGAAAAATAAATTTCCATGATGATGAAAACCATTTTATCTTTCATATAAGTATTTATAATTGAATTTATATTTTTTTTACTTTATATTAAAAATACATTAATTATTAAGGTTTCAGTGATACATATTTCACTTTATTTAAATAAAATAAATTAAAGGTCTTAATCACATCCTAGTGGGTTCCAAAAGATACCATTTATACCCAAGTTTATTTTAGGACGAAATATAATCATCCAATTATATTAATAAAAGTGTTAGGGTAATTTTATAATATTATTTTTACCCATAATTACCTGATTTACCTTTTACTGTAGTAATAAAAATTTACCGTAGTTACAATTCATAATGTTTAAAAATATAAAGTAGCCAATTAACATAATTTGGACCTACTGATTCCAAATATGGAATCCAGTTTTCCAAATTCAAAACACAGAAGTAGCAGTATTTAATTTAAAATTAATCCTGTTGTTGAGAAAACTGGTTCTAAAAGTTAAAACATTGCAAAAGATTGAAATGTTTTTACCTATTAATTCAATGTAAAATTAATGATAATGACATACATAATATTAAATAGTAAAAATATATTCTATTTATACATTAATACCTTTAAATACTATAATTTACCCATATAAATTATCTTGATGAAAAAAAGTTGTTTTTAATTAGAATTTAGCGTATTTTTACTATTCATAAAAATACGAAAGTTAATAGAAAAATATAAAATAATTACTAAAAGTTATATATTTTTTTATCTTTATTCCAATGAGTAAGTTTATTTCTTCAAATTTAACTTTTAAATGTGTCAAAAACTAGTTTTAATGTGGGTGCGCCATCAAAAGGAGGCAAAACTGTATTTTTTTGAAAAATACTTATTTTACCCGAAAAAATTTATTTTGTTCTCATACCATGTTTTAGAATATGTGTAAGAGGAATTATACTGGTATAAAATTAAAAATGTGGTTAATACTATTCATAAAGGCTAGTTCATAATAATTTTATAATAATATATCGTTGTTTAGTGAAACACGGTATTGCGTACAACACATGCTATTAAGGATGGTCGCTCTTGCGTGCAACACAAGCCAAGAATAGTGTTTTCATATACTTCAAGAGAATTTGGAGTTGTGTATAGCGCAAAACAATCATGGTGTACGGTACAAAACAATAAATAAAAGTAATTAAAAAGAATATTTCTCATAAAATCTCGGTGTGTTACATTCAACCCCCCATAAAATGAATTTCGCCCTCGAATTCTTCGGGGTTATAAATCGTTTACTAATTGAAAGTTTCTTTTGTAGAAGACCACATCATAAAAAGTAATACTAAAACATAATTTTAAAAATGATAGTTAGAAACATAACAGTCACCCAAAGTTACTCAGTACTAGGTTTCCACATAGAAGAATATAGTTTAAAATATGGATATGGAATAGAAATCTAACCATTATGATATGATGAAAAGTAGTAGTGAACATGGATATAAAAATACAACAATCAAAAAGCCATAAATTTGTGTTGATCTAAGTTACCATCTGATTCCTTTGATATGAGGGCACTATGAAAACATTTTTGGTTTTAATTATTGTTTCCCTAAAATTGTAGAATTTGAATTAGAAGAAATAATTACATGATTTTTGTACAATCTCACCATTGATAATTCCTTGAACAATTTCCACTTCATATTTTAAATAAATAAAGTTGAATTTTTCATTCAAAAAGAGTCACCAGATCATGTGATTGAATGATGGGTCATTCCATTTATCTCAAACAAAAGGTTAGCCAATGTTATTTAATATACATAAGCCCATATATTGTGATATTAATCCTATATGGATCCAAAAATGGACTTACAATTCATATATCACACCAATTAATAAAATAAAACTAATTTCTACAAACCAGGGACTTCCTGTAGGCCAGTGGTAGGTGATAAAGGCATGTCACACTTCGGTTGTCGGTTCGATTCCCACAGCCTTCTCCGACGCGACCGGTTGTCGCCCATTCTATGGGTTGTCCTTTTCTAAAACTATAGTATTATAAAATTTCATAAATAATATCAAAAAGTTATATCCTTAAACAATACTATCTGATGTCTAATTTAATCCATTCCAATCATTAGGCATATCCAAAATACTTCTGTCAAATCTCATAGTATAAAGAAAAGGATTACTAGAGAGGCCATCTACAAATCATGTGATTACCATCATTTATCCCCCATATATCATAAGATATATCTTGTTGGTTATATTACAAACATGTAAATACCTTAGTCATGTATTCTCTTGAAACAAGAATTACCATAGAACCTTAGTGGAAACATGAATGTTTGTCAAAAGTTAACTCTTTCCACATAAAATATCCCAAAATTTATATATACTAAAATGATGATGTCACTATGTCCTTATACCAGTAATGAGGTCATTAATACTATCAAACATATTGTTTTCTCCTTATCCCTTAATTATGCACATTTCATCTACTTTCCAAAAATATTTCAATCACATTTCATTATTACCGGTACAATATTTTTATGGAAAACCAAAATGAACCCATACATATATATTTCAATGTACCATAAAAGTGCCTCATCAACATTATTCATGAATTCCAATATATAAGCCCTTCAATCCATCCTCTCCAATGATTGGCATGGAATTGGTCCTTCCTTGATTTAGAAGTAACCTCTAAGGTCAGGGCATTGATTTGGGTATTTCCCATGTTCTCTATAGATAAGACATCGAACTCCATAACAGTATGTCACTCTATTCCCCTTTCCCCCACACAGATAACATCTTCCCCTCCATTTTAGGTATTATTCAAGGATCTTTTTCCCTTATTCTTGATATGTAGAAAGATTAATCTTCATTCTTCAATGTTCCTCACCATTCAAACAAGCATAAAAGTCCATCTTTCTCTTGTTTGATGACTTAAGAATACTACTAAAGTTTACCTTGATAATTATATATCGCAATGACTGATTCAGAATAATCATAATATCTTTATCTCTAGAAATTACACAAATTTTTTGATCATAGTATCCAATTTTTCCATTGGAATCAATGTTAACCGAATTCCTTCTCATTTCCTCCATTGAATAAAACTAGAAACCATAGTGTAAGAAAATGTTAAAATAACGAGGAATGACATGATCATAAAAATAACTTATGGGATGTCCAAGTTATCACACATTCTTTAATCCATGACACCTTAGGGTTACCCTTGGTTATTCAGGATCCTTAACATAATTCTATGACTATAACCTATAATTACACTAAACCGTAGGGACATCCCTAGACATACCTTAGAAATATCTCTAGGGATCTCACTATAGTTTTCGCATCCAAGTTTCCAAATGTTAACTAAACCTTTGCTCTGATACCAACTATAGATACCCAAAGCTTAATGTACATGGACATTACATTACATTATCATAATATATAATACATGAAAAAACAGATTCCCAAAGCCTGTATTAGTTTAGTGTCTTTGGAATGTAATATCATAATCTTCGAATAATGGTGAAAGATCTTTAACATCTCTCATAAAGATCTTCCCCTTTTGTTTTCTTACCTAAAACATTTTTTTATATCCTATAGAAAAGAAGAACTAAAAAATGTGAGCTCAAATGATCAGTAAGGGTAAACATGGAGAACACAAAATAGCCCATAAACATTTGAATGTAAAAACATGAACATAAAACATGAGTAATGTCATAAAACATGGCAGTACATAATGCATGGATCATAAAGGAACATTCATCCTGATAAAATAGCATTGGAATAAAGCATGTAATTTTGGCTATCCATTAAGCACATGATATGATTTCCATAGTAGACAAGGCATTGTGGCCAAGAACATCATAATGGACAAAGTCCATTACTGAACCTGGTTTACATGCTATTCCAGCCCTATATTACAGAACCAGATTTTACTTTGCGTTCCATCCATGTCTATCTTATGAGATATAAATCATTACCCAATTCATTGGAGTGAGATATAGGTTCCACCCATCTCATAATGAAATCATTCTTTCATGTGACACAAAATAAACATAAATCATTCCTCATAACCCAATGACTAAAATGGGCTTCATAAAAATCATCCCCTCATAACATAATGCACATAGAATAAACGGATATAATTTCATCATGAGAAAAATGAAACAATGTAATTAATTGAGGTATTATACTTGAAACAAAAATATATTAATTAATGTCATCTTAGATGGATCTTTTTTGATAAAACACTTTAAATGAATTTTTGAGGAAAATATACTTTCTTCTTCAAAATCATTTTCTTTTCTCAAAATCCCATGAAATTTTAGAAGAAAAAGATTTTGTTTAAAATAATCATGAAATAGTGTAGATTGAGCTTCATGGAAATAAGGCATTATGAAATCATAAAAATACATTCAGGCCTTATAAGTAAAAAACATTGTTCTCGTACTTTTGCCGGAAAAGTCAAAAATTACCTTGTATGGTAAACAAATGAAAGATTCCATCCATACCATGTGGTAAAAGTCAAAAAAAGGTCAAAATTAATTTAAAAATACATGGAAGAATAGTAATAATTTTATGAAAACCATTTGAGAAAACATGGGCATGGATGATAAACATAACCCCAGTAAATATTAACGAATAAACAAATATCGGATAAGAACGAGATTGGAATAATTATCCCTTTCCTTTAATGATAGGTGGAATCATACATGTCTTTAAATAATAAAAATTACAATCATATTTAAGTATCATATCTCTCATAATAAAAATAATAAAACATTCATAGGAAGCATTAACACCATACAAATGAAAAAGATGGTGATTAAGTCATATGTCTCATAGAAATAAGAGTGAGATGAAATAATCCCTTAACTTATGTCCAATTTCTTCCATATATGTCCAAGAATATATTATAGTGGGTTTAAAAATATTATTAACATGTAACATAACCATAATAATATTTATTATATCATATATTATTCACTTATGACTTTATATTACCCATTCATTTGTCAATTCCATGTTAAAGCAGCGTTTTGGGTAAAATCATTTCATTTATCATACGTGTTTTGACTTGTAATTATTCATATGATTACTCAGATAATGATTACTTAAATACAAAATGTAAAACATGATTTATATATAATATATATTCATAATATAATATAATATATATAATAGATTGATAAATGGAATGAAATACACCATTCATGGAGACAGTAGGTCGTACGTACTCATGAATGTTGTTTTCGTTTCCTTATTAAATTGAATAGAAGTAAGTAAATAACATATAAATTAATCTAGTATCATAATTATGCCATATGTTTCATGATTATTTATTATATATACTTTATAATCATTCTGTAATGGTTAACATGAAGTATGAATCTCATCGCGTTGTGGAGACGGTAATCCGTACATACGCACGACCGATGATATCATTCCCATAATTATTGAATGGAATTGGAGTAGATGATATAATGTCTCAGAATCTATATGAAGTTATAATAATCATATATAGTTATTATTTCCACCATTATACCCATCCAAGTATGGTGGTGGT
This sequence comes from Viscum album, assembly GCA_963277665.1. Classification (NCBI taxonomy): domain Eukaryota; kingdom Viridiplantae; phylum Streptophyta; class Magnoliopsida; order Santalales; family Viscaceae; genus Viscum; species Viscum album. Next base: position 1,994,710,382 of record OY728122.1, read on the forward strand.
GGAAAAACAGATTACACCACGATGTGTAGACGATAAGCCGTAACGTACGCACACATGGTGATTTAGTTTTTCATAGGATGGATATAAGGTGAAATATGGTTATTTCATATTTATAATAACATATCACTATATTATTAAAATTTATGTCATTACTTTATAATGAAATAACTAAAGAATATGAAGTAGATTAAGAAAGAAATTTGAAAGAATCAGTAGAAGAGATTACCTCTTTCTCAAGGTGCCTCTTTTAAACATTCTTTTAGGGCACTAGAGTTTGTCTAATGAGAAGACCAGAACCTATATAATATAAATAGAGAGGTTGAGAAGAGTATTTGGCATGGGTTGGATGATATTTAAGGCTCATAATGGAGTGATTAGAAGAGGGAGGAGGTGCCCTTTTATAAGAGAGGAGAGGGCACTTTTGGAAACCTCAAAAAGATTATTTTATAATAAAATCAAACCCCACGTAAAAACAACAAAAATGACTCAAATTAAAATAAGAGATGCGATAGGGTAGTAATATAATTATAAAATAAAAATTATACATGTTGGGAAATTATTTGAAACCTTATAAATTTCATTTATCCATATTTAGTCTATTTAATTATATATGTGGTAATAATATTCTAAATTTTAAATTATTATAAATACTTACTTATGTTTTTTTAATTTTCCATAATTGGATAATTTATGACATTGATGACTATATAAATTTAAATTTATAATGTTAAATATTTTTTTGATTTTTAAACAATTTAATAATATGTTATTTTTAGAAAATATCAATAGAGTCAGTTTTGACACTATTCATTTATTTGAATTTAAATAAAATCAACACAGAAGATATGTTCGAACCAAAATATTTACTAAATTATAAACTTTTCATATTCATCAATGAAATTCATGTAGAACATTAATTAGTTCATATAATATTTATTTTAATATTTTTAATTCCCTTTATTTGATATATCTCTTAATAAAATAATTACTTCAACATTTTTGTATAATTAATTAGTTTACTTATTTATTTCATAAAAATTAAAAATAAAACAATAAGATAAAGATAAATCTAGAATATTTCATAAGAATACGTTTAGTTTAATTTGTCTTCTAAAACACCCAACTTTTAAATGGATATCTTAATTAATGTATGAAGGTGACAACTTTGACATTATTTAAAATAAAATAATAAAAATGACATAATCCGTATTATAAGGCTCCAAATGGTCCACAGGTCGACCCTTGGATGCTTAGGGTATATATAAACTCTAAAAATAATGGTTAGACATTTTTTTGGTCCTTTTGATGGGTATTATAATTTTAATAAAAACTATATTATTGATTTTTCACTAAATAAATAATTTCTGCATCATTAATGTATAAATAATTAAGGGAATGATATATTTCATAAAATAAATAAATAAATTACCATGATGAAGAAACACATATTGTATTTAAAATGAGTAATTATAATTGAATTTATATTCTGTATAACCTTATATTAAAAATACTTTAATTATTAATGTTTGAGTGAGACATATTTCACATTCATTAAATAAAATAAATTAATGGTCTTAATCACATCCATGTGGGATCCAAAAGATACCATTTCGACCCAAGTATATTTTAGGACGAAATTTGATCATCCAATTATATTAATACAAGTGTTAGGGTAATTTTTTAATATTATTTTCACCATTAATTACTTGAATTACCTTTAACTATAATAAATAAATATATCGTAGTTAAAATTCATAATGTCTAAAAATAAAAAGTAGAATATTAACATAATTTGGACCTAATGATTACAAATATAGAATCCATTTTTCCAAATTCACAACACAGAAGTTGCAGTAATTAATTTAAAATTAATCCAGCTGTTGAGAAAACGGGTTCTAAAAGCTAAAACATTGCAAAAGATTGAAATGTTTTTGCCTATGAATTGAATGTAAAATTAATGATAATGACATACATAATTTTAAATTGTAAAAAGATATTCTATTTATAATTTAAAACCATTCAATTTGATAATTTAACCAGATAAATTGTCTTGATGAAAAAAGTGGTTTTTAATTAAAGTTAAGGTATTTTCACTATTCATCAAAATATGAAAGTTAACAGAAAAATATTAAAAAATTATCCAAAGTTAATTCTTATATCCTTATTGAAATGAATAAGTTTATTTTTTCAAATTGAACTCATAAATGTGTCAAAATCTATATTTAAATTGGGCATGGCATCAAAAGGCGGCAAAATTGCATTTTTTGAAAAATACTTATTTCACCTGAAAATTTTATTTTGTTCTCATACCATGTTCTAGAATATGTGTATGATGAATGATATTGTTTTAAAATTTCAAATGTGTTTAATACTATTAATAAAAGCTAGTTCATAATAATTTTATAACAATATATCATTGTTTAGTGAAACTCGGTATTGCATACAACACACGCTATTGAGGAAGGTCCCTCTTGCATGAAACGCAAGCCAAGAATAGTGTTTTCATACACTAAAAGCAAATAAGGTGTTGTGTATATCGCAAACTAATCTTGTTGTAGCGTACAACAAAAAAAATCAAAGTAATTAAAAAGAATATTTCTCATAAAATCTCGGGGTGTTACAGGTTGCCTGTGGTTGGCTCAGCCCATGGAAGTGTGGATAGAGCTTCAAGACTCTATTCTAGTGGGAGGATGCGGCCACACAACCACAGTTTAATGATATTGGTAGAGGAGGTAGCCCCGCAGATGACCCATGGGACAGGGGGAGGCGGAGGCAGCTTCCAGTAGTGTCCTGCCAACATAGAGCTGGTCCACCTGTTGAGGACCACGTAGGGAACGAGATACCCTAGGAGGTTGAAAATAAGCTAAGTTGTTAGACCCAAGTAGGGTCCCATCTTCCAAAATGGGGAAGACCAGACCCATGTTGGGTCAAGTTGGGTCGGTCCTACTCGGTCGGCCCGGACCCTACGACAACTGGCCCCTTTTTGAAAAAACTCCAATAACATACAAACCATGAATTCAATTGTTTTGTTTTTATGGATTTGTAACCCTCAAGACGATTTGGATATTTGGGAATACTCTATAGATTCATTCATTAATGTTGAAATTCTATGAATCTCTTGAAGTACGGTTCTCTAGGAATCAAGTGCACTTGGTGTGGAAACCCAATGGTTGGTTGAGACCTCAAGACTTTCAACAAGAACCCCAATGTGGATCAGCTATGATGACCCAGTGGAAAGAGGGTTATGTGTGACCTAACATGCCCATTATAGGGAGAGGCTCTTTGTGACCTAGAAGTCCCATAGTAACCGACATGAGGGGTACATCAGTATGGACAATTTGGGAAGTGTCATTTTGTGGCCCGACATTCCCACGGTGGGGAGTGGATTTTGTGTGACCCTACATACCCACTATAATCATATAGTATGAGTACCACAAAAATTCTATTTTAGTGTAAAGCATCTTCTGTGTGACCCGGCAGGCCCACTATACTCATTGATAAGGAGTTCTCTAGTAGCCGAAGGACTTCCAGGATATGGCAGATTGTCTTACATTCCTACAACATATTATAATTGTTGTGAGTTGTCTTTCTTCATGGTTTTCATTGTGAATTTCTTTGTGGTCTTTCCCTATTATTTTGGGCTCCCTACTAAGTACATTGTTACTCACCCCTGTAAAGGCTTCGGCCAAATGTGTTGTGTCGAGTGCAGACCACGACCTCCTTTATAGAGGACTCGATGGCCCAGGACACGGTGGTGCCTAATGTGACTAGGAGGCCGAGCATAATTCTATATCTTCAAGTGGCTACTCAACACTTACACATCATGTGATGTTTTTAGTGAATGATTTTTTTATATTCCTTGTACATTCTAATTTTTAGTTTATCTTTTTAAGTTTTAATTATAGCCAATTTGACCTATAGTTTGTACATTTCATTATTGGTTGTTAGTGGCATGAATGTTTACATTTCCATCATTGGAATGTGGTTATGTGTGCATGTTTAAAGGTACACAATAAAATTCCTCCCACATGCAGGTTGAAGCCTTCAGCGGTAGTCGACAACCCCAGTCCTTTGGGTGGAAGGCATGGGGTATTATCAGGGCATGAGCCCAAAGGGACGGGTCATGACAAATTCTTCTCAAAGTTGGTCAGGTCTAGCTTAAAGAGTTTATTTTTGTGTTGGGTTAACAATGTTAATTGTTTAGATATTAACATTCCAAATTGGGGAGTGTAGTGTTGGTGAGGCTGCGGACATAAATAAACGCCATGACCCTAAGTTATAATTTTCGACTCTATATATTAATACACTAGTTGCATAGATCATATAAGAAATTAAGGTCTCTTAATGTTCTTCATCGATAAGAGTAAGCTCCATAGGTATAATATATTAACTCTGGTACATCATGACTTGTATTAGGATGCCTCCACTTAGAAATCCATCTTGGATTTTGATACATGACCATGAGGAAAACCCATAAAGTGATGAGGCATCAGCTTAAGGACCAGGGAAAGAGACGTGCCCACTTGTTAAAGCACTAGAGTGACCACCACTCGTTGATCAGAATTTACATCGAGCATTATCGGTAGAAGAAGAACCTAGTCACAATACCTTGCATGAGTTCCATAAACATAGACCACCTAGGTTTAGGGGATAGAATGATCATCAGTTCACTGACGACTGGCTGGAGGCGGTGACACGGGTCTTCCGCTTAGTTAGGACGCCACTCAACTTGATAGAAATCATAGATGTGAGCCTTCTTCTGGGCTTGTCATGAAGATGGTGGAGCCAGTTGATTTAGACTCCATATGATGTGACCCTTTCATGGTATGACATCGAGTGGATTTTTTAGGGTGAGTTCTTCCCCACAACATTGGACTTGGTGAACATAGAATAGTTACATCACCTATAGCAGTTATGAATGACAGCAACTGAGTACTCTCCGAGGTTTACAAACCTCTTTGTATACTCTACAAACATGGTGTGAAACCATTTCTTCAAGACTTGGACAATTTAATAGAGACTCATACAGGGGATCAATGCATCTATGTTATCTCTCAACATTCCCACAGAGGATGGGGTGGTAGAGAGATCCCTTTCTTCAGGATATCTTCCTCGCAAAGAATGAACCAAACTGTAGAATCCACAAACAAAAATCAGGAGGAAGAGTCTTTTTAGTGAGTAGTAGGAAGTACACCAGGGGACCCAAGAAGGTTAGATCATTCAAGGGATGATCCGGGGACTCAGGTTCAGTAGTGAGGAACTCCTATAGTAGTGGGAGTCAGCAGGGAACCTGATTGTGCTTCACAGGTGGTGGGTAGGGATACATGGCCCGTGACTACCCAACCCATCGAACAGATGATCATCAGATGGTCAAGGGACCACCATGATAGATTTAGATGTTCGATCAAGGAGGTCCATAGGGTAGTTGAAATGGTAGGGGAGGAGGCCGAGTGGCAGGCAGTGTATGATGATTTGAGTTGCTACCACCACCACCCCCAGGTGGTCCACCATGGGCACAGAGAGCCTGCGGGCAAGGGCAAGGACAAGTTCAGGCGATGGAGGTCTATGCCCATGTATATATAGAGATTATTAGAGGTATTATATGGGTATTATCCACCATCATTTTAGTTATAATAGACTCATTTTCCTGTCATTATTTTTATACCATGGACCTCGTTCAGGGCTCGAAGATTGTGTTGGAGTCGTTGGCTCGATCCTTTCAATTACAGAATCCTATGGGAGGGGATTCGATGATTACACACTATTTCTGGTTGTGTGAGTTTACTATAGGAGGATAAAACTTTATCTTGGATCTTATAGTAGCTGCGTTGATGCCTTAAGACATCATTTGGGTATAGAATCATTATCTACAATCCATGCTCAAATTGACAGTATCAGGTGAAAAGTGTGGCATGTTTGCAATGATGGGACCAAGTTTTCCTTAACCAGAGATATGGGAACATTTTCAGCATAGGAAATACATTCTCATAGGAGGGTGAAGCAATTAAATCACTAGTTGGATAACCTCACTCTCGCTGTGGTGGATGTGTGGATTCCAGGATTTTCTATAGTGGTGGATAAGTATAAGGATATCTTTTTTGAAGTTGTTCTGAGAATATCTCACCTAGGGAGGAAAAATTTATCATCAATCTATACCTAGGGAAGAATCTGATATCCAAACCAACATAAAGGATGGATCCCTCAGATATATGTTAATTTAGTGTAAAATAGGGGGACTTGTAGGATAAGTTCTTTGTGAGGCCCAATGATTCACCATGGGTAACCGCAGTGTTGTTTTCAATGAATGCACATCGAAGCATGAGGCTATGCATGAACTTACGACGGTTGAACCATGTCACTGTGATGAATAAGTACCAAAATTCCAGGATTGATGACCTCTTTGACCAATTGATGTTTCCATGATGGTTCATGAAGATCGACCTCAGATCATGCTATCATCAGCTTCAGGTACGGGATGAGGACATAATGAAGAAAGGCTTCAGTTAACGGTATGGAGACAGAAGTTTTTTTATGATGATGTTTGGTGTGACCAATACACTATCAGTGTTCATGGGAATCATGAAAAATATCTTCTAGATTTACATGACCAGTTTTTCGAAGTATTAATTGATGAAACCTTGTTTTACTTGGCGTCATAGGAGGAGCACACTACACACCTGTGGGTAGTCCTAGATACACTTCGAGAGAACTAGAATTTTAGGATGCTCCTAATGTTTCAGTTCTGAATTTGGGAGGTCTACTTTCTGGGACACGTCATCTCAGAGGCTGGAGATATAGTGGATCTATTGATGATAGAGGCATTACTTTCATGGGAGCCACCTTAGAGCGTTAATGAGGTGTGGAGTTTCTTGGGCTTGGATGGATACTACCAATGGTTCGTGCCCAAATTTTCAAGAATAACATCACCCTCATCCTCTTGAAAAAATAAGGGGCAAGGAATTATGTTGACGGAAAATTTTTAGTCATGTTTCGAGGAGTTGAGGCAGAGACTGATGAATTCCCCCATCATGAATCTCCCAAAAGAGGGTGTAGGGTATGCAGTCTTTTGCGACACATCCAGGACTGGATTGGGTTGTGTCCTAATGTAGCAGTTAGTTGTGATCACCTACAAATCACAATATTTGAGTTAGAATGATAAGAACTATGCGACTTATGACATGGAGTTAGCAGATGTTGTCTTTTCCAAGAAGATGTGGGGGGAGTACTTGATGGGTTAATGATTTACCATCTATTATGACCACAAGAGTCATAGGTATATCTTCTCCCAGAAGGACCTGAACTTGAGATAATAACAATGAATATAGTTACACTGGGACTATGGCTTTGAGATAGTCTATACTCATGGGAAGGTGAATGTGGTCGGAAACATGCTCATCCGAAGGAATTTTTTATATCTATAGAGTAAATTGACGATGCAGCTAGCCATGATGTAGATATCCATCATAGATGAAGATGGAGAAGATTAACTTCAGTCTATGACTATCACTTCACCACACTTACAGTGAGTTAGAGAGGCAAATATTGTGGTTATTTATTACAAGGCCCGATGTGCCCCATTATCCTTAGGATAGGCTCCACATGGATTTTAGATAGGTGGGGAGCATGTCATCCTTTTTATAGATCCCACACTCGAACCAGTAACATTTTAGGATGAGATGTTGAAATAGTTAAATATAAATCCTTCGACAGTATATCCTTGTGTATTGACAATGTTCAAGGACCTACTATGTCAGTACTAGTGTCCGGGGATGAATAAAGATGTGGTAGAATACATTTCATGATGCCTCACTTATTAGAAAGTGAAGGATGAGCATCATGTTCCAGCACACATAACCTAGCCAATTACGGTACCATAGTGGAAGTGGGATGGTACCATAATTTACTTCTTAATGGCATCAACATGCATGTACAAGGGCCATGATTCTATCAGAATGATCGTTGACTTACTCACCATGTTGGATAACATCCAACCTATCTAGGAGAAATGATCAGTAGAGGGATCTGGTCACCTCAACATCCAAGGGATAGTGTGTCTACACAAGTTTCCTTTGACGATTGTCTCAGATCGTGATTCACGCTTTACATCCCAATCATTGAAGGGATTGTATGAGGCTTTCAGGACTCAGTTGGGATTGAGCACAACCTTTCACCCACAGAATGATGGTCAGAAGGGGCGGTCCATACAGACCTTATAGGACATGCTTCCTGATTTCACCCTTGATTTCAGTCACAATTGGGAGGCCCACGTTACAATAGTGGAGTTTTCATTAAACAAAATCTATAACACCCCCATTGGCCTAGAACCGTTTTAGGCCTTTACAATCGACCGTGTAGATCACCTCTTTACTAGACAGACCCAAGGAAGTCATCACTATTTGGTCTATATATTGTACATGATACCACTGAGAAGGTGTATATCATCCAAGGATGTATAATCACTACAAATAATAGAATGAAATTATATGCTGATAGAAGATTTGTCCCCATGGAGTTCTAGGACGGAGACCATGTTTTCCTTCAGGTCCCATCCTGATGGGGATTGTAGAGATTCGGTCGGGGAGGCCTGTTATCTCTAAATATCATCAGACCATTCCAAATTCTATGAAGAGTTAGGGAGATGGCATACAACCTAGTGCCCCCCACCCCAAAGATTCAGTGGGTGCACGATGTTTTTGACATGTCACATTTGAGGAGATAAGTACATGATCCATCACACATCATTGACTAGGGTGTGTTGGACATTGACATTAGGGCAATTTCCGTGGAGTTCCTAGTGGGGATAGTGGATAGAAAGGACGGTATCTTTATGGACAACTGATTCCTCCTATGTGTGTTTGGTGAAAACACATGAATCTCCATGAGCGATTATGAGATTGGGAGGCTCAGATTCATTCTCAGTACATCCATTTGTTTGTTTATCCATGTTTTAGCTTATGAGGACTTGAATCCAAAAATGGGGGGAGTAATGTAATGTCCCATAATTTCTTTTTAATTAATTTTAAATTATAAGGGATTATTTCTGTACCATAAACTTTTACAGAACCTGATTCTGATGCTCGTTGATCCCAAAATATAATTTTGATCTTTTTTTAAGTACATTTATGTATATATGAGAGTTGTTCTTTCTATGAACCAAACTAGTGCTTAGATAAAAAATATTAGGGTTCCATTGATCTCAAAACATTGGGATCCACCTATAAAGGACTTAACATCAACCAGTAATGATAATTCAGAAAAATTAGTTTTTCAACATTTTGGAAAATAATAAAATTGCATTAAAAGTTATTTTATTTCCTTTTAAAACTATTGAGTTGTGGAATGCCAGCACTATAGTGTAGTGACAAGGCATAAATGATCCCCTTTAAAGAGACTCCATAATAGAAGTGTAAGAGAAACGTTGCTTCAATAATGAAACTACATAATGATGTGGCAATGCAGCCTAATAGTAACGCTCTGAAACGTCTCTCTGTTAATGAGATAATTGGTTGGGGACTCAACAGGTTAATTCCTCTGATGAACCTGTAGAGAAAATCCTCTCCAATGATGAAAAAATATTGATGGATAATTTCTAGTGATGTTAATGCACCTCGAAGAACCGGACCAGAGGGTGACAAATGCTGACAGCTTCAGAAGGATCTAGAATCCTCACAGGCAGATCACTTAAGTGGCGAACACCATTGGGGCATGAGTTTATTTTTTCCATGTTTCCTCATTCTTTATTCTAAAACGAAAAATTCAGATCAAACTATGAACAAGTTGATCCATGGATCACTCATTCATTCGGGAGGGTTTTTTATTGCTTTTCTATTTCGGGATTAATTATTTGTTGATAGAACCTCAATCCTAAACCTCCCCATGTCTAAACCTCTAAGGTGAAGGGTGCGGGCTGACACGAACAAGGCCTGAGACCGTATGCATTTTTTGTTTTTTTCATTCCTATTGGTCATATCTTCAAAGTGGTGGTAGGGAGGATTCGAGGCCATTGCAAGGATGATAGCATCACTCAAATGTTGTAGAAGCATGTGGTGTGAAGAACAGACCACTGGATCACACCATGTAGTTCATAGGAGAACCCACTAGTGTGCCATGATGGAGCACTAAAATAAGCACTACAGCTAGCTTAGGTCATGACGGTGCTGAAGGATCCTCAGACTATTGTGACGGCGGGTGGACATGGCCACATAGTTCTGGCTGATTAACTATGGCAGAGGAGATGACCTCGAGGACATCCCGCGGGGATGGGGAGGCGGACACGACTTGCAATATATTCCTATCCAGCTGAGAGATGGTCCACTTATGATGGGTCATGAAGGGTGCAGACTACCCTAGTAGGCCTGACATGTAGCCCATCAGGCTGGATCCAGGATGGGTCAGCTAACCCAGGTTGGGTCAGTGGACCAAAGACATGGTCGGGTCTGGTTTATCCGACTAGGTCAGACTTTCCACAAATGCCACAGACCCCTTTTTGGAAAACACCAATAACATACGAACCAGACATCCGATTGATGATCCATTTGTGACATTGGAAACCTAGATATGGGGAGGTCATTTTGGAATACTCTAGGGAGGATTTCCTAGAAGACTAAATGTGAAAAATTTCTTAACTAGAGGTTCTCTTGTTATCAAGTGAACTATGTGTAGAATCCCAATGGTTGGATGAGACCAGTAGACTGCTAAGAAAAGACATTTTGTAGATCAGCTTTGATGGCCTAGTGGAAAGAACCTTCTGTGTGACCCTATAGACCAATGATGGGGAGTGGATATGTGTGATCCATAAGACCCATGATACTCGACAGGAGGAGTACCTCGATATGGCCATGGTGGGAAGCGTCTCTATGTCACCCGACATGCCCATGGTGGGGAGAGTCTTCTGTGGAACCCATGATACCCATGATAATAATCATGGATGAGTACCACATCATTCCACGGTTTGTGGGAAGCGACTTCTATATGACTCGACAGGTATAATGTACTCATTGAGGAGGAGTTCTCTAGTTTCCCAAGTTGTTCGATGATATGAATTATGGTGTTACTTTTTTACTCTATATTATACTGGGTGTGATCTGTTTTTCTTCTTGACATTCCTTGTGTATTTATTTCTTTGTATTTCCTTATTTTTTGGGGTCCCTACTAAGTATATTATTACTCACCCCTTCACCTGCTTCGCCCGCACTTGTTTTGTCTAGTGAGGACGACTGCAGCCTTGACAGAGGACTTGGTGGCCCAGGACCCGACGGTGCCCTATGATACAAGGCAGGTAGAGCCTAATTCTACAGCTTCTAGTAGCTACTCTACATATATCCATAAGGCAAGGTTTTCATCTAATGGGTTTCATAGTTCCCTAGTACTTTCATGATTTTAGTTCATCTTTTTTCGGTTTGTATTCTAGCCCTTTTGACCTATAGTTCATACCTTTACTAAGGGGTTGTTCGGGGAATACATGTTTACTTATCCTTAATCGGAACGTGGCTGTGTGTGTGTACATATAGGTATATTGGAAAATTCCTCCCCAATGAAGGTTGACGCCTTCTGTTCTAGTCGCTAACCCCTAGCATTCGGTAGGCGGGCTATGGGTATGTCATGGCATGTTGCTCAGGGGATAGTTCATAATATGATTTGTTAGAATTTTTTATTTTAAATAATAAAAACATGAAGGTTTTTTAATATTTTAGAAATTTAAAACCTATTGGAACCTTCCAATAATACCATTTAATTCAAATTACATGTTTATTTAAATTTTAATAAAATATAGTTAATGTTAAAAAAAGTCATGGTTGGGTTCCAAAACTAAAAATATTGATTTAAAATAAATTATTTATATAATTAATTTAAAAATTGGTTGATCCAATTGTTTTTTAGATATTATATAATTCTTACATCATAATAATGAAATACAAATGACAGTGTTTGAAATATATATATTTTATCTTTTCACAAAAATTCATAAAATTTAGAAAAATCACAATAATTCAAACAAATACCCTTATTAATTTTTGATTTAAATATGATATTAATTATTTTGAAATAAAATTATAATAGTGGTTGAAAATAATTATAATATCTACACAAAATGATCAATAAAAACAATTTAAAAAATTATTTTTAAGCATAAAATGTCTTTATTCTCATTAAGTGGCTATTAACCATAATATAGTGAATGTTAATTAATTATATTTGATATATAATCTACATATAATAACAATTTTTTAATATTTATTAATTTAATCTGTTATGGTGAAAATAATTTTCACATATAAGAACATGCTTTTGAAAAATTCCCCCTTTACAAATTACAATATTTTATCTTCATTTCAGTTAAAATAATAATTAATTTATATATAGATGACGTAAGCGGTGAGGTCAGGGAGCTTCAAACTGTGATTTATAAGATATTTTTGGGCAATTTCATGATGGTGATCCATAGACAACCCTCTCGACTGCTTTTTCAATACCAAATATTTCTTCATTCCTCAATTGAAGGATGCATCTTTGGAAGGTGGTGTGACTTAGGAGCTCGAAGTTCCCCCAGGATCGACTGATATGTAGAAATACGACACGCAAAAACCAATGATATATTTGGATGAATTTAAGAATAATGATTTGAAAAAAAATTATTTCTTAGATCATTATGATTCTTTTTTCTCGTTGCATAAGACGACCACCAAGAATGGCTCCATCATGCTCATCTAGGAGAACACTACAATCATTGAAGATCATTTGGAGGAGTACAACTTCTACCTCCTTTCTTGGATCCAGGATCCACATAATGATATTAAATGGAATTATTAATATATGATGAATTGAATTCCTTAGTGGTGGGAATTTAGTGATTGTCAATAGATATCAATTGGTTAGTGTGTATATCACATTTTATTCCCATCAATGGAGATAATATTTTTCTCATATGGATTTTTCCAATTTCTTTTATAACCTGGGATTGTTACCATTCAATAGTGGGATCCCCGCATTGATCTACACTGATCTAGGATATCTTACACCCATGATTATATTATAATTAGGTATTTGAGATTTTTCTTCTATGACCATTGATTCCATGTGAACTAGCCTCTATTGTGGGGACACTGATAAAAATGATATGTATATAGAGAAATATTGTTATGGGGATTTATCTAGGGATTTTGTTGAGATTTATATATATTATTTTCTTATTGAATTAGTGTTCTTTTATTTGGGTGATTTTGAACTAGAATTTTTTATTAAATTAGAATGTATTCCATGTTATTTTATTGTTCCACTTTTGGAAACTCGATTTCACAATGTAGATTGAACATGAATTGTTGTAGGTGTCATAAAATATTTCACGTATATTGAATTTGTAAATCTATGCTACCATTTGGTGAATATATAATGGTGGGGAATACTGGTCCTATGAGGTCATAATTTATATTAAAGCTGGTTAATAAGGATGGTGTTTCTCCAACATTTAATCATCATGTATTTGGGAGTTCATTGTTTGTGAATATGGTCAAATAGGGAGATTAACCATCTAGTTTAGGGGTTCCAAAAGTGATTGGAAATCCTCTACTTCGTGAGACCCCTTAATGGTTAATGACAATCTTACTCAGCAACACTCTTTTAGAAAGTGGATTAATGTCTATGTTCTCTAGTGAAATAGTGGAAAGATAACTGTTGAATATACTTTTGGATAGGGATTTGGATATAGGGATACCAATAAGACTGCTTCTGAACCATCTTGGGGTGGCACAGGTTCTGTCATAATATCGGACGAAGTGGCATTATGGGATGAAATTTCAGCTAATGAGGAGGAGAACTGGTCTGATTACGATGATTTTTTAATGGGTAATTTGACCATGAAATGAGAAAATAATTACTAGTTTCATCCAAAATAAAGGGAAATGTTAATTTTGTATATTCTGTGAGATTTTTGTTTCTTATTCCTTGGAAACACTAGGCACTTTCAATTGTGCATTAATAGGAATCAACTGTTAATTTTAATTAATCGGAATATGTGATCATTGAAAATCCCATCGATTTCAATATGTGGAAGAGTTAAATATTTACTGAGAGTTGAACATCGAGTCAGACCCATGTTAATTTGACGTATAGGGAACGGGTTGAGAAATCTGACACTCTGGGAGCTTATTTCGAGGCTTCCCCCTTCTAGGATGAAAATGTAATTAACAATCTCTTGTGTAGAAGAGTTGATGGTTCTATGAATGTTGTTTTTTCTTGTCAACTAATTTTTATTGATATAATGAAAAAAAATATTTCTCCTTTTTCAAGTCCTCATATTAGGATTATAAAATTTCATAGGCAAAAAACTCTAGCATCATACCACTTTTGGGCTAGGAAGGTGAATATCCCATTGAATGCCTTCGCAAGGAAGACGCATAATGTTTTTTATAGATTCAAGTAATTTTTTAATTAAGAGAGCCATAGGTATTTTTTTTAAATTAAAATTTGAATGTTTAAATTATTTTATCAACTAATATTGATGATTTTATTGATTTCAAACTATAAATGGACTTCTTGGTTTTATCATATTTATTAATTATTTGTTCCCATCCAAAGGACTCTTCTGAATCTTCATTTAATGATGAATATGGTTTCTCATAGTAGACAATGACATAGAGAAAATATAAACATCCAAATTAAAGTGTAATATTTTATATAAATACGTGCACTAATGTAGGTAGGGGTTAGATTACTTTTTGTGATTCTTTTCTTCTGATGTGGGAATTTTATGCCATATTTTACTGCCTTCATTCTTGATTGTTTTACATATAGTACTAATTTTTTTTTCACACATTTGGACCCAAAATCCATGACATATAAATCTATATTAATTATCAATGAATGAATGAATGGTTATATTATTAATAAAAAATTTATATTTATATTTCATGACATTTTATTTATATTCATACCCATCAGACCAATGGCTAGGACATAGATGTCATATAACACTATATCATAATTTATTGAGCTTAGTTTTTCATATATCACACTCTATAAAATACATTACATAAGTAACCTAAATTATAAACTCAAATTCAATCACAATAGGGGTTTTCCATGCCATGAAACCAAGGAAATAGACCCATTTTATTGTAGTGATACTAGTCTGTGAAAATTTCACTATAATAATTCTATCCTGATCATTATAATTATAATTTTATTCTTAGATTAATTAAATTATTGATAGATTAGACAAAAGAATTAAAATTAATATTCAATGTGAGTAAAATTGCTATATATTTTTTAATATAATAATATTATTTCAAAATACTATAATTAAATGTAACAAAATATATATAATTTTTAAGCATAATTTCACTACTTTAGTAAAAACCTTAATTTTATATTTAAAATATAGGTATTTTAATTCCATTAATTAAAAATTTATTTGAAAAAATTTAATATATTTATTTAATAATAATTTTGAGATTATCTAATAGTGTGTATTTATTGGTATTTTAAAAACATTTTTTTTTGGAATATAAAAAAAACAAACATTTGTTATTATTCTATGTTTTATAAAATCATTTATATATATATAAATATATTAGTAATTTATAAATTATATTTCATGATATAAAAAAGTGGTAATATATAAGATAATTTTTTTTTAAAATATTAAATATAATCTCATAAAATATAAATCCATGTCAAAAAACTATATTATTTTTCATTCTAATAAAAAATTATTTTTTATTTGTGACATTGATTAAAATATCCAAATTTTTTTGTTTAGTTTATATGTTTACATTTGTTAATAAATTATATTTTTGGTCCAATATAATTAAATGTTAGTAAAATTAACAGTATTGATATACTATGGAAGATATAATAAATTAATGATTACATTATTAAAAAACAATCCTATCCTTTTCTTCTAAATAATACCCTCATTCAACCATTACTTTGAACATATAAAATATATTTCACCAATAATTATATATCGAATTTTATCCATATGTATTTCTATCCACAATATAGAGGCCCTGGTGAAACCAAATAGCCATCATTCAAAGGATTAAGTGTCATTTGATATGATACTTTTCAAAGAGAATGATATGATTTCTAAATACAATCTACATCCTTTTCATTCTCCAAAAAATACTTCAATAAATAATCCCTCATTGTAATAACAAAACATAATATATATATTTATTTGTAAATGTAATTTTTGAATCTAAATATTGATTATTATTCTATATTTTAATCATTTAAAAATCATCATTTACTCTATAGTTAGTTTACACCAAATATATGGATGATTTTGATTTATTTACTTTTTATGGTTACTATTAAAAATGATATTCTAATTAATTATGAAATTAACAATCGTCTACTATCATAGTTTTTATTTTTGAAGTATATATTTTTTATTATAATGATTATATTAAAAATAATTTATAATTATACAACTAATGACTAAAAAAATTTACACAAAAACACCTCTCAATTTCAAAATATTATAAATTATTTATCATAACATTGAAATTTAATATTATTATAGATATATAAACCCAATACCATGTCCTAGTGGTCAGTTTGTGTGGTGAGGGTGGGAGTGGGTTTGGGTTTGGTCACGTGGTCATGTCTTCGGACCAACGGGTTTAATTTTAGTTTATTGTAGCATGTGTTAGTTTTTATTGGATGTTTTACTTAATATAATGTAATATAAACTCAATAAAATCACACTATTAGAACATATATATCCATAAAATTGTCAAATTTTATTATAACCATTATACCAAAGATGTTTTGGAACGACGCATTGAACAACCTATAGCCATTAACATGAACTAAATTAAACAAATAACTGATAAATAAATGGATGAAAATAATTTAAAACCCCATTTATATGGGTTAAAATTTTATAAATAATATGTTTTCTATTGTCATTCGATGATTTATTAGGGAACGAAATGAATGTTAGATTCAAGGTACATGTAACTTCATTATTCCCATCTTTTATTATAGATTGTGCTCTATAAATATCTCTAAATATATCTCCCATTATCATCGCATTTATATATGTTATTTATAGAAAAATTATTGATCTCAATTATTTCCATTACCCATATTTATAAAGGGACATATAACATTTTTAATGTATTCATAAACTTCTATTATATCACACCAAGTGGAATATGAAATTTAAATATTAATAATTCTTATTCATTGATAAGAAAATTCATTCATTGTTATTTTTTTCATCGAAAATATAAACTATTTCATCCAATATATTTTTTTGGTATTTTCAACAGATTCATTTTATTACATGGACCCTTTTCAATTTCCTGTGATTTTATTATTTTATTATTTTCCAAAACAATCAATCAACTATTTATATATTGATTTATTGGTAATTACTCCCTTATAAATGGACTATAATATTTTATTTTTTTCTATTTACTTTTTAATGTCAAATTAGATATATTAATTTCATAATTGGGTTACCTATATTTTTTATTATTGGGATATTCATTCAAACACAATTATATATTCCATTAACTTATCATCTGTTTATTTAATTTTTTGGCTTAATTTATGATTTCCTTTCAGCATGGAACATATATTAAAGATATATTAGGATGTTATGGTTAAACACTAAATTAGATGTCATCTAATTAACCTGGATAATTATTATATGTCATGAGAAACTTTTTGTGGTGGACGTGTCATTTTCTTATTGCATTATGTCGTAATATGTTCGAATTGATCCTCAATTTGTATTTATGATAACATATTCTTTTTATAACATGTCATTATAACTATCAAATATACCATGTTCTTATGATATTAATTATTTTGACATAATAATCTATGTGTTGTGTTTTAACACCATGCGCCCCCTCATTGGATTGAGTTGTGATAGTTATGCTACTAGGCATTAGCTGACATCCCCAAGGCACCAAAGGAATGAAATAAATACCAATGAACTCAGGAACATTTGGGGTGATTTTCCTGTGGAAAATAAATCATAAAAACTACATAGATAGTTACCATCCAAACCACTATATATTATATTAGTACAAAATACCACTAAAAAACCATGACATTAAAACATATTGGAGTACAAGAGGAAACTAGAAAATAACCATAAAGAGAACCAAAAGTCCGCAGAAATAAAAACTACCAAGTCACATCAACCAGCATTGCCCAACTAGCTCAAATATTTAACTTCAAGTTCCATTCCCATGATATCATGAAGAGTTACTAAATAACATAGAAACTGTTCTATTAAATTTGTCTCAATTGATTAAAATTGTATATGGATAATAGTTCTCTAGAATGGGGTGAATATAAATATCAGTATTTCTAAAATGAAATCCCAATTCAAGACTCTATGATAAAAAATGTTACCATAATTTATATATATATATTTTTTTGTAGACTAATCAATTTATATCAAACCCATTTTAAATATCCATTCAAATAATTTTAAGGAATAAATCCATTCACATTTATTTGGAATACCGATAACCATGTTACAACACACACACCATGCATGCCCATGTGATAGTTTAATACTCATAACCATTCTCTCTTCAATCCATAACCTCATAAAATGGTGAATAATAACATGTTTCAAAATGTATAACTCCCCTTCCATAATTTTTCATCAATGAATTCATTCACACTAACCATGAGTGCCAAATACCACCGCCAAAACATTCCACATAAAACCATTTTAATTCTTTCAAAAATTTCAAAGAAAACTCATGCATCACAAATTATGCCATAATTTTAAAATAATCAATTTATATTTATATACAAAGGGCGTTTTCCTAAAATTCATTAATTTAGCAAAAATTCTAAATCCATAAACAAAAAGGGGTTCTATTGATAATTACACAAGGATTGCAAAACTATTTAATAGAAATAATCCAAAAACACATATCATTAATTTCTATGTCATTTAGATATTATAGATAATCAACCTACCTCATAAGGATTAGTGAAAATGAGAATGACTATAAAATTATATAGATCTAGGGTTAAATCAACATCCCTTCAATTAATCCCATGATAAAACATCATGAATCCCATTAAAGAGTTTGAATCTCTCAATAAAGGTTTAGATATATGATTTGAAGTGATAGATGAATCTACTATCTTATAATAACTATGATTAATGATGACCTAACTATGAATATGGACCTCCAACATTATTTTTTTCTTATGAATCACTTTTGGATTGAAGGGGGTCATTGCATAAGTCTATGGAGGAGAACAGAATAAATTTATTGAATGATTAAGTGATTAAAGGAGGTTTCTAAACACAATTCAGATTAGACATACATTTTTAGATCTTACAAATATATATTGAATGGTTGGGCTATAGATTTTGGAAAATATTGCACCATCCATGTGGTTTTACTATATTTAGGCCACAACTCACCTGATTCTCTTCCATGGTGAGAAAAATGTTGTACTAACATTTCATTTCCCTATATATTAAGAAGCATGGTTTCCCCTAGGAATAGACCCAGATTGGATAAACCATGTACCAAATTCATCCCTACCCAGTGACCTCTATAATCATTTATATGACTTATTATATATATTGAATAGTTTCTACAAGTCATGCAAAATCTATGAAGCTCCTTAAATTCAACTAAAAGAATCCATTAGCCTTCAATACCTTCGTAAAATCAACCAGAAATGTATACTAACACAAAATACATGTATAATGGGATAAATAGATAAAAATAGTGGTTCATAATTCCCCCCAAAATTTATATTTCTAATCCAAAATAAAAAATAAAAATATACTTTTCATGGATGTGTCTGCACTATTCCATCCACAATTCGTTTTCATTCTCCTATGTTTGATCCAAAATACAATCATATTTCCATAAAATAATTACTATATTTATGATTATCCCAAAAAATTCTCTTTTTTAACAACATGGACCCAAACAGCCACCCGAACAGTGTTAAATATGTGAGGTGTAACTACCTAAGGCGCATCTCCTCGAACGCCAAAGGCTGCAAACTGGCTGTGAGGTTCCAATAGTTATAGAGGGGAGGATATACACTCTCAGAGGATAATAATGGTTCTGGTACGAGTGTAATAATAAATATGCAGTGGAAAAAATGGAACAGAAGACTCAAACCAAACCCGCAGAGTAGAAGCACATTCAATATCGATAAACAGCGTAAGCAATAAATATAAACAACAACAACGAAACGTAAACAGAACAGCATTATAATCACTTGTGACTAATAATGAACAACAAAACATGCATCCAAAGCAGGGCATACATTTCAATATATATATCAAGGGTTCCAATGGATAACCAACTATAGATACATAACAAGTAATCATTCTGATACAAGAAAGAAATAAAAACCAAATAATCCACAACTAGGTTAGAACTCAAGGTCCATACCATCTCCATGGAAAAACTATTGTAGTCGAGCTCCTGAAGCAGGCCTATTTCATGCACGTAAATCCATGATGTCTACACACATCCCGAAGGTCCCATGCTGGGTGTGAGACGAATCTCAGTAAGATACAACCCAACAATGCGTAACTAATATGAGTGTTCAAGTAGGCATGCAGTTATAAGATAATAGTAAAAAATATGATTCACATGTTATCATAAACTCCACTGGTGATATATAGCCACCATGAAGTGTCACATGCTTTTTGGCCAACACTGGAATCTATGTTATGTAACCTGGAACCACGTGCCCCCTAATACCGCATGTCTCAAGTACCGACATTCCGAAGGCACAACCAAGAAATAGTAACCCAGAGGAAGAACGCTGTCTATCCTTAAATAAGTAATCTGAGGGACAACTATGCCTACCATCAAATAAATAAACCAGAGGGACATTGATGTCTTCTCTCATGTAACGTAGCATGAGGGACAAGAATGTATTCTCTCAGGTAATGGCGTGCCTCTTCCCCCCAACATGATAGCCTCAATGTTATCCCCTAATATCTCCTCACCTTCCATGTGGCTTCCTACGACAAGCACCGCCTAACAAAAAGTACCAAAAAATCAACTAATGGGGCCTCTACCCACACAAGTGGTCAAAACCACCTCATCACAGAGTCTCTCTGTGTGCACACAACTCAATGATCTGGGTGAGCAGTAATCACCAAAGTATGTTCCCAAGCCATAACCCCTCTAACAGCTCGTATCCCTACGACGATGCCGCTCAAGTATGAAAGCCTTTCCATCCATGTAAACCAGGCCACACTCAACCTAACAATCACCTTTCCTCAAGCCGACGTCAATGACACCCATTCTCGTGGTCAAGACCCCAGATTTTAACCCTGGCCAAGCCCAACATGATCATTATCACTCAAGAATATTTGGGTGACGCCTAACACAATTGCAAGACATCCAACATATGCAATTAAGCAATTACATATAAAATCTAAAGAGTCACTTTTTAATAGGAAAAAAAACTAAACAGTGGAAATGTACTAAAGAAGTGTTATTCCGTACCAGCACTGAGGTCCTTAATGACTCCACAATTCTTATCATGGTTCAATAACTAAACACAACAGTTTAAAATTATACAATGTGATTATATCCATTTTGGCAACCCCCATCAAAATTCCCTAATGAGTAATGACCACGCACCCAACCCCGCTCAAACAAAATAGGTAACATGGAATACAAAAATTCATCCAATAGGTCAAATTAAAATTAATCATGAAATAACAGGTAATACAAGGTTGTGCTCAAAATACTATAAAACACTCCGAAGGCCGCACCACCCAAAAGTCTAAAAAACACAACAAGTGATATGAACCACCTACCTAAGACTAGTAGACATAGGCACATCGTATATCGAGCTCCAATTCAATGCCAAACTTCGTATATCAACATTTATACCTAATCGCCGCAATTCCAATCAGATGGAAACTGTGACACATGAGGCAAAGAAACTGGAACAAAACAGCGTGCGTGAGTTTAGCCTCGCTCTTGCGATTCTGCAGCCACTAACGAATTGAAGAACATACTCCATTTGAAGAATCTAGGTCAAGGTATGTTCTTCAGGTTTTCGGAATGGACCAGTTCCGAAGTTGGGGCAGAAGAAGGTTTTTCCCAAAATACGATGCGATGCTCATTAATTTAAGAGAATAAAAATAAATTTACAAATCTTGTATTAAGGAAAACATGCCGTGTAGTAGCCTTATCTATACTCAGACTTAGGCAGAGGTTGCCACACGGCTTGTACTTTCCACACAGGTTGACACATGGCTAGAACTCAGCCGGTAAATAGAAACCAAGATACTTGGTATGTCGAGCAACACTACACTCCATGTAGTATGAAATTTCGACACAGTCATCACATGGCATGTACTCGGCGAGCACACGACCTGTACATTCCTAACCCCAACATAGCGTGTACTTTAGAGTACATGGTGTGTAATCTAGAGATTTCTAGAACATCCAAGATTTTCCCTATTTTCTTAGAAACAAGCCCTAAATTCAAACAATATTTTGACCCGTTCTAAAATCCCGAGTTCTTACAATCTCAAAACATTAATATCTCTCATCTCCAAGATAAAAAACGAAATCTGGAGATGGCACCGAACGTACCACCCTGATCAAAGTAACCCACACTTCCCCATTCTCAAGTGTTCTAGATAAAATCATCAAGGTGGATCCCCACCTTATGAAATTTTTAACTCGGTCTCAACCCTACAAAACATACCAAACCAATGGTTCACTATCATGTTTTCGGGACTAATGGTCCTCTCATGATGCATCATTATCCATGTGCCTCATTGGTTCTCCTTTGTCGTTTCTGACACCTAATGTATCATGCACCACATTAGGGTCCACCTCTATGATGTCCTTTATCCCATGGATGCTTATAAGAAAACATAATTTCATGCAGCTCATGTAACCGACATCCTCGATGCCCCGATTCCCAAGGCACCTCATTTAACCCGCATCCTCGATGCCCCATTCCACGCATCTCATACATAAATATAAATATATCACACACCCAATATGGTGTCAATTCCACTGACCAACATCATGTCAGTACACATAAATTATTTGTAGCTCGTGCACTCAACATGAACATCCCTCAATAGGTCATGAAAAATTAAAACAAGAATTCCATGTCCACACTCATGGTGTACCACTAACCTTCGCTGGCTCACCAGCCTGCTCAGCCCCTGGGAGCACCATATCACGCACCTGTCTTGAAGCATGACATCCTGATGCCTGACCTCCATGTGGTGATTCTCCAGTCACTGCCACTAACCCCTCAGCTAGGTCCTTCTATCTCTATCACATCCTCTACGTGTAGTTGAAACTCGGCTTCCCACTCTTGGTACCGAACCTAAACTAACTCCAGATGCCATAGTCTATCCTGATCTCTATCTTCCAGCTGTATGAGAAGGATGCATGCAGAACCTCTTCATATGCCCGACCTGTTCACATGACTAGCACTCCTTTGGAGCCTTATCTCACTGTGTCCAAACTTGTCCTGGTTTTCCACACTATAAAAAATCCAATAAAGAATTTCTACGAGGTGGTCTAGAAGAGTCCTTGGCCTAACTTCCCACATGGAAGTCATCCCGTACTTGCGTAATGTTGTCTGAACCAACACTTGAAGCTATCGTCTGACCAACCAATGGCCTATCCCTCTGGTTACCCTCCACTATAAGCACCTGATTCACCACCTCTTAAAATGAACACAGCCTGATGATATTCACCTGGATCTAAATGGTGTGTCGTAATACATCCAATAAGTGCCTCACCCTTGTCGCGTCATCGCTTACCATACCAGTTGAAAAGTGAGGCAGCTCAGTGAAAGTAGGTACATAGTCCATTACATACATGTCTTCTTGCTGAATGTTCAAGAACTCTTGAAATCTCTCAGCCCTCATTGTCTCTAGGTAAAAGTGCTCAATGAACCAATCCTCATTGTCTTTCCATGATAGTCCCTCGTGCCTCCGATCCTAAACCTGCACATCCCACCAACACTTTTCCGGTCCATGCTGCATGTACATTTCCAGCTTGACCCTCCACCCTAGAGGCATCTCAAGAAGCTCAAAGATCATCTCCATTCTCTCTATCCAGTTCTAAGCCACCTGCAGACCACCATCACCCTGAAAAAGAAGAGGGTGTTGCGACTGGAGCTCCCACGTTATATAATCCATAGATGGATTTTTACCCTACGCACCTCTTTCAATCCCCTACAAGACATGTACCAGGATATGTCAGTGTTCCTTATCGAGCCATAGTCTGAACACTGCAAAATCCAATTTCTATCCTTCCAGCACTGGATCCTAGATCTATTCCTATCACTGAGCCTGTACTTACGGCTCATGATCTGCTTGCACTAGATCCTAAACCTGATCCTACTCCAGTGGCACTGTACCATCTCTCACCTGATGCTCCATTTGAGTTGACTAAATAGAACCCACTGAATACCATAAATGGGCAAGAAAACCATATATATAATAATATATATTCAACGCAAAAAAGGAAGACATTAAAGAGGAAACATAAAACATCTAACCTTACTCTCCTCTATCAAAACCCATTTCTATGGCATCCCGACCTCATGTCGTCCTTACCTACCCTCAACAGATCCATGTATCAAAAGTACCTCGTGCCATATCCATCCCGATAACCAATGTTGCCTCAAACCGACGATTGAGTCGTCCAATCCTGGTGATCAAAATAAGCTAAACCACAGTACATTCCAACTCATAAAAGAGCCATACCCAAATACCTTTCCACATGAAAA
This sequence comes from Viscum album, assembly GCA_963277665.1. NCBI lineage: Eukaryota > Viridiplantae > Streptophyta > Magnoliopsida > Santalales > Viscaceae > Viscum > Viscum album. The sequence continues at coordinate 1,994,735,138 of OY728122.1, forward strand.
TCTACAAATATATAAACAATGGCATAACAATTTACAATAAACAAGGAATTTTATCCGTAATTTAACCTTGTCTCATTTTCAAAGCATAAAAAGAATGACAATTAGATATTATTCACATGGAATTATCACATCGCAAAGAATATGTGTAGTTATGAAATTGAAATATGTAAAATGTGCCAATCAAAAGCCAAAACAGCAGCCTTACCATACCGAGCCGAGGCCAATTTTTCCGTAACCACACTAGGTCAACAGTCACATATTACAATCTGTAACATCGTAAACCTACTAAGACACCGAGGTGGAAGTCATATAAATTTTAATCTGAACAAAAACCAACTGAAATGCCCACCAGTGGAAACTTGGTCCATCCCTCGTACCTAGGGCTGTAGGCACCAATTCCCAATCTTGAAACCTAGTTCCAGTCAAAGCCTATCTCCAGTCTACCATATCCCAAGTAGTAAAAACATCAGAGATAAAATGGAAAGCCTCAATCCCATCAGTATCTAGAAAATCACCGTTACTAAATCCCTCTCAAGAACTCCTTTAATACCTCTTTTTAATGACTCAGTCCTGAATTCCCACCCAAACAGTGCTAAATGGGTTGGGTGTTACTACCTTAGGCACACCTCCCTAAATGCCAAAGGCTGCTGACATACAGCGAGGGACTTATAGGTATTCTGGGGAGGCTATAACCTCTAGGAGGATAATAATAGTACTAGTCCGAGTATAATAATAAATATGCAGTGGAAGAAAATGACACAACATACTCGAACTACACCTGCAGAGCCGAAGCACTTTCAATATCGATAAACAGTGGAAGAAATAAATTTAAAAAATACCAGTAGAAAGTAAACATGACAACATGCGGATAAATTATAAATACTATTGATCAACCAATCATGCATCCAAATCAGGTCATACATATCCATATATATATATATATATATATATCAATGGTGTCAAGGGATATCCAAATATAGGTACATAACATTTAAACATGCTGATATAGGAATGGAATAAAAATAACATAATCTATTGCTAGGAATGTCATTAAGGTACCTACCATCTCACTGTAATATCCAATGCATTCGAGCACCAGAAGTTGGTCTCTTTCCTACATGTAAATCCCTAAAGTCTACATGCATCCCGAAGGGCCCGTAAAGGTTGTTAGACGAATATCAGTAGGTTACCACCCAATGGTGCATACCTAATATGAGTGTTTAAGCAGGCCTGCAGTTATAAGGAAATAGTAAATAGTTCGATTCAGATGTAATCATAAGCTCTATTGGTGCTCTACAACCACCATGAAGTGTTACATACTTCGTCCAAGGCCGGAATCTCTATCATGTAACCTGACACCATGTTCCCCCTAACACCGCGTGTCTCAAGTACCGACGATCCAAAGTCACACCAAATAAATAGTATCCTAGAGAAACAATGATGTCTATTCTCAAATAATTAACTGGAGGGACAATGATGTCTACCCTCAAATTAAGTATCTGGAGGGGCAATGATGTCTGCCTTCAACTAACATAACTAGAGGCACAATGATGTCTGCCCTGACATAACAACGAGCCTCTGACCCCAACCCGATAGCCATTATGCTATCCCTTGAAGGCTCCACACCATCCATGTGGCTTCCTAGGATAAGAACCCCCAAACTAAAAATACCTAAACTACAACTAACATGGCCTCTACCCACACGAGTGGCCAAAACCACATCATCACGGAGTCTCTCGGTGTTCCCATTACTCAATGCTCTGGGTGAGCAATAATAACCAATGTATGTTCCCAAGACACAACACCTCTAACACCTCATGTCCCTACGACCATGCTGCTAAAGTCCAACGGCCTTACTGTTAAACTAAATCGGGCCATGCCCAACCTGACAGTCACTCTGCCTCTAGCCGATGTCCATGATGCCCAGTCCGGTGGTCAGAACCACCCCATGTAACCCAGACCAAGACCAACCTGATTATTATCACTCTAGAATATTCAATCCATGCCCAACACAACCACAAGAGTTCCAGTATATGCAATTAGAAAACTACATATAAAATCAAAAGAATCACTTTTAAATATGAAAAACAAACTAAACAGTTGAAATGCACCAACCAATTGTTGTCCCATTCTAGAACTGATCTCCTTAATGTCTCCACAATTCATATAAAGGTTCAATAAATAACTAAATAGTTTAAAAAAAATAAAATTCGATTATAACCATTTGGGAAACCCCCAGGAAAAATGCCTCGATGAGCAATGACCACTCACCCAACCCCACACAAACAAAACAGGTAACATGGCATATCAAAAGGCATCCCATAGGTCAAATAAAAATTAAACAAGCAATAACAGGAAATACAGGGTCTCACTTAATGTACCCGAAAACATGTCTATGGCCGCACCACCCAAAAGACTACAAAGACACCAAAAGCAGTATGGACCACCTACCTGAGACTCGTAGACATAGGCCTCTCCAATATCAACCTCCTATTGGAAGCCAATATTCATAGATCTACATTTCCACCAAATCTTGACTATTCCACTTAGACGGAAAATACGACGCATGTGGCAATGAAACTTGAACCAAACAAGATGTGTGGGTTTAACCTCGCTGTTGCGATCTCATAGCCACCGAAAGATTGAATAATGGACTCCGGATGTAGAGTCAAGGTCACTGAATGTTCTTTCTATTTTTTGAATGGATCTGTTCTAATGTTGGTGAAGAAGAATGTGTTTCCCAAAATAAGACGTGACAATATTTCATTTAACCGAATAAAAATAAAATTACATGACATGTATTATAGACTACACGCCATGTAGTAGTATGGTTCATACTCTCTCTTTAGCGGAGGTAGCCACACGGCATGGACATTACACATGGGTTGATAGAAGTCTTGAACATAGTTGGTACACAGAAAGCATGATACACAATTTTTTGACCAACACTACACGCTGTGTAGTAGGAAATTTCGACTTGGTCATCGCATGGTATGTACTCGGTGAGCACACGACCGGTACATGCCTAACCCCTACCCCGCCTGTACTTTAGAGTACACGGAATGTAATCTAGAAATATCCAAGAAATCATAGATTTTCCTAGTTTTCACATAAACATGTCAAAAATTCCAATAGGTTCGGGAATTAGAGCCTTCTAAAAACCCGGGTTCTTACATCATTCAAATACACAATCAATACCAACACAAGAATCCATGTTTAATCTAGATGTAAGTCAATATGATCTGATCAAATCACATTATGTGGATTACTTTGGTACACCATTACAATGATATAGGTAAAATATTAGGAACTGAACATAATCTTGGATGAAAAAATGATATTCTAACTCATTGAGTCATTCTTGTTTCTAAAAAGGGCCTATATACCAAAGATAGAACAATCCCTATTTACAAAAATTATGATGCCCATGTCTTGGAGGTATTTTCATGAACACATGGTCGCTCACATAGAATGAAAATGGTTACTAAAGATGATCCAAATATGATTTCTGACAACTCATATCCATCTCCGACCACTTTATGGTCAAGTAAAATTTTTTCTCTTCCAAATGTTTTGGTCCAACTATTAATGTCTCATATGTTTCCAAAAAAACATAGTGGAGAACAATAAATAATCTTGTACAATTGTTAAAAATCATTCATGTGTGTCGAGGCCTGATTAATATTATTGAATATGAATTCCAATAATTCTAAATATTCTTCCCATGATCCACTAAAATCCAATACTCAAGAACTAAGCATGTCCTCAAGAATTCGGATTTTCTGCTCAGAATCTCCATTTATTTTATAATTACAATTCATTATCCTAGTAAATTAAATTCCATGGGATTAGAGTAATGATTTACAAAAAAAGGAAATGTAAACATAGGTTATCAGTCAGATAAAATCGTGATTGGAGTATTTTTCATCTTTACAATTTCCTTAATATAAAACTTGGAAAAATATTCCCCCATATTAATTCACAAACGGGGTTGAAGTTTGAATACTTGTGAGTGTATCCACAATCACCCATATGGCTTCATGTTTCCTGACTAACCTTGGTGGATCTAATTCAAAATACATGGTTATTTCTCCCATTTTCACATAGGATATGTTAATGACTACAATATACCTATGGAACATTGATTCTCTACCATGAATGAATTATAAGTGAATAATTTAGAGATAAAATCATTTTTGATTCCTCTTCATTCTATAATAATTAAACAATTATTTCAATCCATTTTACATCATTTTTATTCATAGGTTAAAAAGACATCTATAACTTATGTAGGGAATAAGAATATATTATAGATAAGACAAAGATACAACTATATGATCTCTGAATCATAATTTTGAGTTCACAACCAGCATAAATCTTTCAATTTTGTCCCAAACAATTAGTTTTAACCATATGGTAACACATTCCAGAGTAGATGATTTCCCCATAAAAACATCACAACAAAATTAGGAACTAGTTAAATTGAAAAGAAAATGATTATCCAACCTTGGCCCAGGTAGTCTATATGCATATATTCAATGAAATAAATATTATACCATTGATATAATGTATCTTTATCCAATATAAAACATGGATTCTTGCTCAATTCATGCACCACATAGTTCCATTTACATAATGCCTACATCAAGTTGAAGTCATGAATTTTTTGATACTTTATCTATATTATTCTCCATAAATTAAATTTTTTTTTTCATAAAATTATATTCCAACTCTTATAATCCATTAAAACCAGGAATTTCTCACAAATTTAATAATGGTACAACATATTCACAGTATGTACCATGATAACCAATTTCGAATAATGTGTTCGTTATTTATTCATTGGAAATTATAACTACCATGAGACATAAGAAAACAAATATTCCCCATTCATGAAAACACATCCCATTAATGATATCAATGAAAAAAAATACTACATAGCCTAATACTATCTTTAGAAACATATGGATTAGTGATGATGCATGTCTACCCCTAATTTATTTAATGTATTTTCTCATTAGTCATTCAATTAGAATGGAAATACTTTCTCCATTAAAGCATCCATTGGTGATTATGAATGTGGAAAATATTCTTCAGAATATATGTATTATCACACTAATCAATGGATGATACATATATTGAATTCATCATTTGTAGTTTCCTAGAGACAATAGATTTATTTGTTTTCAAGATCTGTAAAAATTCATTTCATAGAAATAACATGACCATGCAACACACCAATTTGTTTCTAGAAATTTTTATTTGATAGCATGGATGAAAAATGGAGATCCATCAAAATACCCAACATTATTGGAAACTATATCTCATGATATACGTTTTCCTTGAATACACTAAAATATCATAAAAACACTAATACAAAAGAATCTAGATAACTCTAAAAGAACCATTTCATCAATGAAGTGAATATTTCTATTGAATTCATTAGAAAAAAAATGAATAACTAAACATTCATAATGGTAATATATACTTATAAAATATGTCTTCATAATATCCTCCTTCCAAAAATGAAGTCTGTGATACACCAAATGTAATCCAATCTAGGGGATCCAATATGTCCCCTCAGTTGATCAAACCGATTAACGATTCATTGAAGAGGATATTTATTATTTATCATAACATGATTAAGTTAATATAATCCAAAAAATCCATATAGTTCCATCTACCTTTATCCTATATAGGACCAGTTATTCCCATGGAGGAGTTGTTGGTTGAATCAACCTGTTACATTCCATCTCATCCCACTGGGAATTCTATTTCATCAATTTTTTCATTCTATAACAAAATACAGATGATATATAGGACTGATAATTGGTAGGAGATCAATCATATACTTCAACTATATATTTTTTGGTAACCCCAATAATTTTTTATGAAAAAATTCATGAAATTGTTCAATGATAGTTAGAAAATCAATTTTTTCAATCTCATCCATAGATTACAAAGTCAATGCTACTAACATATTGAAGATAGTTCCAACCAACAATGCCAAAATTCTCTTTCTACTACCCTTTACATCCAAATATTATTTGAAGGGATTCTTGATGCCATCCAAATATGTAAAATAATCTTTTTTGTAACAATAGTCGATAAGTCAATGGAAAATGTAAAAAAATACATATCCAAATCAATTCATTAAATTATATCCCATGAATAGATAATCCCAAAATAACTCAACCCTAAGAATAGTATTAGAAAAATATTTACACCTAAAGGATATTAACACTCTCTAGTCAAGCATATTTTCATGTTTTAAAACATAATCTATCATCTCAACAAGTTAACCCATATATTAAATAACACAAGAAAAAAATAATCTAGTGATATTTTATTGTATCATAAAAGGATTATGTAATTGTATATTTAAAAAAGAGTCATACCTCTTTCCATTTAAGGACTACATTGATCATTCATCATCAATTTCATATAGTTATATAGTTTCTGACATGCCGAATATTTCTCATTTTTACCATATTCAGATTTCACTTCTAATGTGTCATAGTGTTCCTAGAATCACCTTAGCATGCTAGATCCTTATATTGAGAATATCTCTAATTTAATCTTCATGTCAAACCATATATTGTTTGGGAACTGTCAAATGTTACCCTAGAACCTCACCTTGGTGAATTGTGATAATAGTGTAAAGTTAACAGATATGGTTGGAATTGTAAAAATATATCATGGTGGTTTCATACAATATAATTTAATATTCAAAAATGAAACACAATAAAACATCCAGATATACTGTTTGGTCATGTAGGGATATTTATTTGTCCCAAATAATTATTCTGAGGTATCTCACCACTCTAAAAATATTTTCAACTATTCTTCTTAATTCCAACATTATAGTTCTCAACTACTACAGTAAGAATAAACATGATCCCCTAAACTATATATTTTTTGATATATAACTTTCTATAACAATCCCCCTATTGATCATATTTGTATAATCTATTATATAGAGATAAAAATCACTAATGGAATTACTGACAAAAATTATAACCTGAAAATTAATTCCTTCAATGATGCACCTACAGTAACTTCTAGGGAATGTGGATTAAGTTTAATAATTTATTAGCATAACCTGTCAGCATGAGGTTATCTTGATTCAACCTAAATATGTCCATTAATCTAGAAATAAAAAAATTTAGGATTTAATTATTTAAAAAAATCATCATAATCTACTGATTTCATGAATTTTTCCAATTTAACAAGAAATTATAATCCCCAAAATTGGAATTCAAAATAATATAGAATATAAACTACAAAATTTAATTTTAACTCTACATGTGTCCAAAAGAACTCAATGTTAAATTATTTATATTAAATCAGACCAATGATACTTTTGACAAAACATACCCCCAAATGACTGACGTACTATCCATCTTGAACTGAACTAAATGATTCACATTCCACGTTTCATAATTCTAATCACCACAATCAACTATATAAAAATATGGGGAATTTTTTCGTATGAAAATATTGTTCACTTGTGGGTCAAGTGAAACCATATTTTTATTAAACTATTTGGGTTCATTTCTAATTTTCATAGATGGTTCCATTATCAATAACCATGATAATATCCTTTTGGTCTCATTCATTTTCAATTAAATCGATCAAAAATAAAATTTAAAAACATAATACATATCACAAAAAGAGATATCCAAAAATAAAATATTTTCCACATTTCAACCATTTTCAAAAATACTATAACAATGAATTTTAATATTCAACCAAGTTAACATTTTTCAAAAATAAAAAATTTACTTATTTTAAAAACCATTAAACTGTTAATGAACAATGCACTCCTATTGGATGTTATTTCTATTATTCCATGTCTTGAAACACGCATCGGATAAAAAGTAGATTATTAGTTGACTATAAACCTAGATGTATCTCCAAAAAAGTATGTTCCCCAACAAAATGATACAATTTAGTTCATAAAAAATGTATAGAAATGAATTTCTTTGATATATATTTCATTTTCCATCTAACCTAAAACCGTGATTCCAACCAAAATTAACATTAATACAATTTGAAACATAAATACAATTAAATAATTATCATTTTTAAAAAAAAGATATATGGTTCGACCATGATGAGTACCATTTGTAACATCCCACCCCTCCTCAATGGTTTGAGAAGTGAATGGTCTCCTACTTTGACTTAAGGGAAATCCCCAATACACCGAAGGATATAAATACATGAAAAGAACCACATGATAATTAGGGGGTTTTATTACTGTTAAATAAACATCACATTAAAATAAACAACAACTAACAAAACCATTATATGTTTCTTGAGAAAAAAAATAAAACATGAAACATAACCCAAACTATCAAACCTAGATGATTACAAGTGAAATAAAAGACACACTCAACGAGAACCAAAATACCATTGATCTCAAAAACTCCCAAGAGACATTAATCAATAATGATGAACCATTTCCATGCTCTAACTCTAAATTCCAAGGCCATGGTATCTAGAATCCTCAATAAATATCTGAGATATACTGGCTTTAATTATATATCGATAGATGAAATATTGGAATTCTAAATAGTTCCCAAGAAGGGGGTGAGCCTAAAAAAATGTAGGATTTCCCAAATGATATCTTATCTCATAATAATATGAAAAAAAATTTCATTATAATTTATCTATGAGTGTTTGAAAGCAGTTTAAATAGTTTATATAAAAAATAAAAATGATTTCCATGGTAGTGATTTTCCAGAATAAAACCTTCCACATATATTTGGAATACCCATTCCAATTTATCAACTAACACACCATTATTTCCAATGTGAATGATTCATAATCATAAGTGGTATGTCATTGATACACCATGTGATCACAATGTGACCAGTACCGAGATCTCCATTAGATAATACTCCTTCTATAAGTTCATGTCTTTGAATCAATCACATCAACCATGTATGGAAATAAACATTCCAAATAATTCAACATAAAACTATTTTCACTATACAGAGTATATAGAAAACACTTTAGATGACTAAAAATTAAAACCATCATTTCAAAATTATATAAAAATTAGTTGTTCCCAAAATATATCCATTTTAACTAATTATAAATCTATATCCAAAATTGGTTTCCATCGACAAATTTACAGGTATTTCAAAACCATTTCTTGTGAATAATTTTTAAACAAATCTTCAATGTTCAATGTCATGTGAATGTAATATACTAGCCACCTACCTCATAAAGTTTGGTGAAAATGATTAATGAAAATACAATTTTCTATATATAGGCTTAGAACATCTTCTATTCAATAAATCCATTGATAAAACAACCATTTTATCATCAAAAAACATGAATCTATCCAACAAGGATGACATTTATAATTTTAGAGAGAGAGAGAGAGGAAAAATAATAATGTGGGATATAAGAAGAATGATGAATAATGATGACGTTCCATTGAATCTGGGCCCTAAAGACATTGATTCCCTTAATAATCATTATTGGACCAATTGGTATCATCTACCAAGTTAATTGAGATGTTATAAAATAGGTTTATGAGGGATTAGTTTATTAATGGAGGTCCTAAGACTAAATTTATACTAGATCATCATTTTTAGGGGTTCCAACTGTACTTCTCATGGTTAGGTTAAATGATTTTGAAAAATGTGAATAAATAGTGTGATGCTACTATCATAAGGAAAAACTATGCATGGTTGTATCATATCCTCCAATGGCCCGAAGGCCTTCATTTTTTATTGATTTTTGATACTACACCTTTCAATGGGTGAGGTGGAACCCTAACAAGGCCCGTAGGCATAAGTATTACATGGACCATAGGCCTTAGAGGAAGTCATTTTTTCATAGGCTTCAAACATTACATAAAACCCAGACTAACTACTTGGAACTGCTCCTCCCCAGCATCTTCATCGTGAAATCATCTCTCCACCTTCACATGGATGTTTAGTTTGGCATTACCGTGCATGCACAATCTTATACCGATGGCAGTTTTCATACCCTCTCATTATTTCAATCTGTTTAGCTTCTGCTGTGGTGAATGCTCGTTGCTCATCCTCCTTGTAGAGATTGTTCGTCGTAGGTCGTCTGGTTTTCATCTTCACACAAGGTGGCCTGAAGGCCTTCAGGTGGTTTGAAGGCCTTACTGACCCGAAGTCCTGGGTGGCCCGAAGGTCTTAAAGGCCCCGGGGACCAAATCCGTGGCCTGAAGGCCCAAAAGAGGGCATATTTCCAGCTGTTACAGTGCCAAATAGTACCTGCTACAGTTCTGCTAAAGTACCTGCTAAAAAACTACACAGTTCCCGCTACATTACTACTACAATACTGCTATAGTAATGCTATAGTAGTTCTATAGTGACTTGGAAATAATGTCTCCACTTGGATTTGATCCCAGGTCTCCCGGATGCACTTGCAGAGTCCTCACAAACTGGAATGAGGATCATGTTCTATAGTTATCTCATTTATTTATTCAAACTGTGTTGCAACCGTAATTTTGCATAACTTTTATGAAACATGGTTTCTCCTAGGCAGTCGCATAGTTTCACAAAATCGTGAACCAATCCTGTTCCTTCCTAGTGATGCCTATCTTACAATGCAAATTTGGAGGGGGGTGGTACTACTAGACTAATGTCACATCTTAAACATGGTTCATATTAAATGAATTAATAAGACTCCATAATAATTAAAAAATAATAACAATCCAAATCAAAATTATTTGTCATTTTAGGGTTGTCCTATAATTATAATATTTAATAAATCTAAAATTGAATTTTATGTAAATGTGTTATAGTTTTAATATTTCTAAAATAATATGATCATTATAATGACTATTTATTCTAGTTTTTTAATGAAATGATTTATTTTCTAAAAATCCATTTATGGAATAAATATTTATTAGCATTGATGAATCAGGATTTTAATTTTTTGTTATACTTTCAAAGATTGAGGAATTTGAATGAAATAAATAATTATTCCAAGATAATATAATCTAGTAAGTTCATAAATGTAAACAACCATAGATATATATATAAATATTATTATCTTATTTACATATTTATTTTTTGGAGTAATTGATTATATTATTGTTACAAAGACATTAGTCTTGCGTTATATAATATTTATACAAAAAACTGATAAGTTATGTCATCGTTTGTTGATTCTCTATGGATGGATGATAAAAATGATGAAATGGACTCTATAATCATTAATAATTAATTGATGTTAGTTTATATTCCCTTATTTTCAGAAGTTATTTATTTTAATTGGGTATTTAGTTGTTTAAGAAATGTCTATGATTCAATTAAAAAATACAATGATTTATTAATAACTGAGGGGTCTACTCATAATAAATGAATTGATTATTTTGAGGAATATAGTCTCCTGGAAATGAAATATTCTATTATAAATATTTTTTCCTTAGCTTCCACATAAATTTTTTCATCAAATTCTCTATTTATGAGTACCATTTTAATATCTATTTTTAAAGGAAATAGTGTATTCTAAAAGGTGAATCGTGTATAGAGTAGATGGTGAGAGTGGGGACCCCTTTATAATAGGAAATCATTTACCATTAATCTAAAATGATAATGTTTAAAGTATATTATGGGGGATGGGGAATGTTAGCCTCCACATGAGCCCAACTATATGCATGAAACCACACGTGAACTGACCCACACATGCATGATCATGTAATTTAGTTCAATAATGGAATGCATTTCACATTGTATTCCATGTTGATCAGAGGTTCGTAGAGGTGTATTTTTTTAATGAATTATATGGGTCATGCTAATTTGGGTCCTTGATTGAATGGGAGTTCTTAGTGGTTCTACTATAATGATCCGCCGTAACGGATATCAGACCATAACTACCTGAAGCCACCTCAATAGGCCATGGGCTAGTTATAAGAACAAAAAGGAATATTTGGTATCTGAGGCCTTTTCCTAATATACCTAAATGCACACACACAACCATATCAATAAATAATTATAGAGTAATAATAATAATAAAATATTAAGCATCTAAAATGTAAACTATGTATGAAAAAACCTCTAGGGTATAGTAAAATAATACTAACTGAAAAGAAAAGTGGAAAATACATTCCCAACCAGATGATGTCCATCCTGTGAAAACTAGAATGTAAAATTATCAATAGTGACTATGTCTAGATCTCTAATCTCTATGAAAAAACATAGTTTAATACAAAATGCCTCCCTATGCTCTCATGTGGTCTCCTCTTTCCTTTCTATCATCTATATAAGAAATTAATTTTTGGGAAATGACCATGTATGGGTGAGTAAATACACACATAGTAAGACACCTTGAAAGAGGAAGAGGGAGTTGAAAGAGAAAAAAACAGAATATATGGAAAAATATTTAATATCTCAAAAAAATAAAGACTTTAAATAGAACCAAACAACATGGATATATATATATATATACTGAAAACAAATAAATTAAAATTATAGAGAAGGTGGTCTCTATCTCACAATGATTCCCATTAAAAGTTTAATGAATTTTCCATAATATTGTCATTGATTCCCATTATATCATGCATAAGACCAGCTGCAAAAATCCATGGAAAGAGATTACAAATAATCATGTCTAACAGTCAAGGGAAAACCATTCTTGATAGAGGAGTCATGTCCAGGTTCAATAGGATGGTTCTAGTTGGTAGTTAGCTAGAGGACCCATGCCCTACCAAGTAGGAGGGTTCCACTTTGATGAACTAGGACCCAATCCCTAAATCTACAGGATGTATCCACACAATTAATTGGTAGGTTACCCATGCCCATCCCAACTAATGGGTTCCACTCTATTAGATATAGACCTATACCCTTAATCTGTAGGAGAGTTCCACACATGTGGTATTTATAGTACGAATTCCCAACCATGCTAGAGTGTGTCACTCTAATAGTTTAGGATCCATGAAATGTATTTGAAGGAGGTTGAAACTCAATTAGTATATAGATGATGCATAACTAGCATAGTTGGAGGGTTTCACTATGGTATTCCTGGATCCATGCCCTTATATGATAGGATGGTTCCACTCAGATCCAAATGGTGGACCCATGCCCTGCCCTGTAGGATGGTGCCACTCCAATAGTCAGTCGAGGACCCATATCATTCCTAACATGTGGTCTCCACTAAATGATTTGATATAGGACCCATGACCATCCCATATATAGGGTTCAACATTATTATTGGTAGAGGACTTTTTACGTATCCCAATTGGAGGGTTCAACTCTAGAATCCTAAGGTGATCTAGTGTGATCACTACTGTTATCAAGTGTCTCCTAAAAAAACATCATGATAAGATCATTTCTAATCATTCCTCAAAATTCCCAATGGAGGACCAAATCACATTATACATGAAAAAACTCAGTGTATGATACTCACAGGATAATATATGTGCCGAATGAAAATAGATATGAGAGGTTAAATCTTCCTTAAAAATCAGTCCTAGGGTAAACCAAACATCAGGTGACCCACATGTTTTTTGGTCCCACTCAATCGACTTGAAATATCATTAAAGGTATAAAAATCACTTCCCTTGTTTCCATGAATATAAAGTGGTGGGAATATACATCATTTCTGAGCCACCTAAGGTCCTTCCAGTGCTCTCCGGTTGTGTTCTTTAACAATACCCATGTATGTGTATATTGGCACATGTCATGATCATGGTCATTCCCATGCATTTATACTCTCATAGACCATTCCAAGTCATTATTCCATGTTGGTATATCATGTGGGGGTCCAACATTCCATGTGATACATATGTCACCCGAATCTTTATCATCTGTAGTCAGGGCCCTATAGGATGTGTGTTCTTCTGACTACACAACTTATAGTTGCGATTTTCATAGAAAGGGATATTTGTGCTCAATCATCCTAGATTCTTTACTCCATCCATGGATCTCAACTTCAAGAACGTAAAAATGGTGTATCTCATCATCTCTAACCATTTTCAACCATTCGGTGGTTTTAAAAATTATTTCATTGAATTTCTCAAAGGCAATGATCCCCCATCATCCCACACACCCCATGTCACAACTACAGTTGATTTAGAACCTTATTCGACAAATAATTCACCTAAAACGCATAAAATCATTCATTTCAACCATAATTTGATACTCTTATTATAATATATGATATCATTAATAATTTAGATTGTTAAACCATGCTCTTCACCAGCATGAAAACATCAATCCATGGAACTCATAGCCCAATGGAAAATAATGTGATGATTAAGAGGGAAAAAACACCAATTGAGAATGGTTCACATTAGTCTTCCAATTGTTCATGTCCAACAGACACAATTGGGGAATCTGGGTGATAATAAAATAAAATAAACAACTAAATATATTTATGTGCACATGAAATGGTCCAAAATAGTGATATATCAACGGTAATAAGATTATAATACTCAATAATTTAATCAAAAGATTCAAATTAAAGAAATTATGATTAAAACATGGAGACTGAATTGTTCATTGTTGAAGAACATGGAATCCAAATATGGACAGGGGTCATTTTATTTTGAATAATCACGAACTATATCGATCTGGTGTATCATTTTCATCAGATGTAGATTTTCCAATTGAATGAGGAGGACACTCTCAATTATCCTAGTCGTTTATACCTAACTCAATATTTTTTAATAATGTGTATTTTAGAGATGTATTTTAGTTATGTAAATTAATATTATTTATTTATTTTATAAATTAATTAATCCACCGAATGTACAAGAATTTTACGTTTTATTTAAACACCCCACAACGACCTATTTTATTTCATGCCATGGGTTAAAATAGCATTCAAAACTCAAATATGGTATCATATTTTTGATAATTGTTCCTATATAATATTTACATCACTTTCATTAATAAACTACTCATCCCAAATATTAAATATATTAAATATTTTTTATAAAAATATTTATAGGCCCATTGGGTCTCAGATTAACATGTTGTCTCAGCACCTCCCTTCAAAAATTTATGTTCAAATGTTAAAAAGAGTTACAAGAAAAAATGGGTCACTATATCATTCCTTCCTTCAATATTTTCATCCTAAAAAAAGAAAAAAGAAATCAAAATTATCGAGATACTCATGCCCCATATATCTCTCCCAAACCAGGATCTCTCCTACAAACTCTAGGGATTCAACAACATATAAACAAATGGGACGATCAATCCATAAATGTTTATGTCAAGTCGACCCTCAAAATACATCATGTGATCCCAAAATATATCTACATATTTGATTTCAAAGTCACCCCAGTCAATAACATGTGTATGTTATTCACATATCTCCTAAGGTGTGACATGTGGTGGATGACATGCACCCCCTCCAACTGTGGGGGTTCATTGAGCAATTATGAATTCCTCCAACCCTAGGTATGTTGATCACTATCCTGATGATCTTCCAGGATAGTATAACTACCCATCTCAAAATTCTCTATCATCATTCTAGGGAGACCCTTAATAAAATATTGTATACTTTCATGGTCTCCTAGGACATATAATGGTGATCTGTTTATGACTTCTACATACTCTGAGCTATCCTTATCTAGTCATAGACAAATTGTACCTTCTTATTCTTTTTGTACACTAATTCTAGACCCACAAGATATGACTACATGATCATTTTCATTCAAAAGGGTGACGTATATGGTATTTTTATATGGATTCAAATGGTATTATGTCTATATTATATTGGTAGATATTTTTTAAACAATTAAACTAAATTAAAATGATCATCCAAACTATGAAAAAAGTATTTCTAAAAATCCTTCAGTATATCCTCCAACACATGTATAGTGCAGTCATTCTGCCCATTATTTTTGGGGTGAAAGCATCTACGCATCCTCATCTGGGTCCTTAGTCACTCTTATATCCCTATCCAAAATCCTAATGTGAACCATGCATCATGATTAGATATAATATGTTTGGTCACCCTAAGAAGGTGAACAATCTCATGTACATATTTATTATTCAAAATCACCACCAAACTCTTCCCCTTATTGCAATAAAGGGTGATGAAATTATGAGTCTAGCAACTATCTACATGATGGGGTTTTCCCCCCATTTTCAACATAATAACTAAAGGATTTATATATATATATTTGGCATACCACATCTATTCTGGGATCTCAATGGGCTACAACAAACCTAATGGATCCTGGTTCATATCTGCCAGATTTTTAAAGTTAAGGCATCAATAGATGAACACATCCATCTTATGTCTCATGTCATAAAATAGAAAATAAAATTTTTGGCCTCTGAAAATCATCTCCATTCATGGATGTACATATAAATAGAGTTATGAAATTTCATCATCACCTCCCCCCACATTCTGACATGACCACCACCGATCATTCAAAATTGATGACGTGATTAACTACCCTTGAATACCCATCTGGTAAATCTCATGTCGTTATATGGTAACACAATACCTCCGAATCGATGGATCCAAGTTGAGAATCCATCACATGCTCGAGAAGAAGGGGAATCAACTCAATCGAATAAACAAAAGTTGTTCCCTTCTTCTCCACAAAGCTCTGCTGCAAGGAATCCAACTACTAAACAGACTAGCATGCAAAAAAATCATGGGACTTCTTGCTATGGAAATATGACTCTATGGTTACCTTCCCCTAAGTATAGTCATTATAGAATCCATATTTGCACAAGAACTCCAACTTGTGCTACTTTCTCATGTTCATGTCTCTCTATGTTAAGATGTACTTGAGACTCTCATGTTCTCTGTAAACTACAATGTGCTCTACCGAAACCTAGTCCCACCACATATTCATGGAAAAGACAATTTATTGAAACTATAGGTTAGGAGTCATAATTTTATTCTCATGGGTTCTCAACTACATTGAAAAATATGCAACAACTACCTACTGCTACATTGAAACATAGCCGATCCTAGTTCTGAAGACATCCCAATACACTATGTACTCCATGAACTCATTAGGTGGTATCATCATAGAAGCACTTGTCAGACATCACCTCAACTACTTGATGGAACTATTCACTACTCCGTCCAACTAAAAGTCATACCTTTCTATATATAAGTGATCAAAGGGGATAAAATTCTGAATAATTATGACATAAACATCCTGTAGAAAACTACTATTTCATGAAAAATCATCACCCCTGACACACTTGTTGGTGGATCCCTTGAAAACAAAGAATTAATCATCCCCAGGCCCACAACCATACCATGATCTGAAATGAAGTACACTATAATGTGATCCACATGAATCCAGAAGAAGAACATTGAGAGATAACCATAATTATAGATCTCTCAAATAATATCTAGAACCATCTTCAAGTGCTCTTCATGATCCTCCTCTGATGTAGAGTATATGATTGTGTCATTTGAGATTTAAAGAAATAATTGTCCCATGTAGAGTTGGAGGATCATGTTCATTAATGACATAAACATGGAGTGGGATTTTTCAAAAACAATGAACTCACCATGAAATCATGGTGTCTATTGAGTCATAAGTATTCTATTTAATGAATATCAGCCTCAAGAACCCATAATTGTAGGTATAGTTACATGATATCTCTCTTCGAGAAAAAACAATTCATCACTACTAGTCAAAGGGGTCATCAATCCACTATAAAGGGATCTTATTATTTATTTTGGCATGGTTTATTTGACGATATTCCACAAATATCAACAACATCACATCTTAGTTTATCATAAAAAACCCTATTGCCTCCTAGGGAGACACACATGGCCCGATGAAACCCTAATCTAAAAGTTCCACCAATTACAATTGAAACTCTAAAAAATGGGGCATCCAATATAATGAAAAAGGTAACATATTGGTCTCTATAATAAATCCAATATAAATGTCCATATCCCTCCTTAGAGATAGTATTATAATTTCCTCAGAGAAAATTTCCATAAAATGATCCCCAAAAAGGAATACATATTCTTGTAGATATTTCTTCCCAAATGAATATTCTCATCAACCGAATGGTGATGGGATGGAGCCTCCTGATCATAGAACCCACTTAAGACATCATGAGAACTCTCTCTCCTCTAATGGTGAATCTCATGACATTATTGTGAAGTCGTATGAATCATCTAAATTCACTATAAATCTAGTAATATACAATGGAAAAACAATACATTGAAAATATGACATCATAGGTTTCAATCATGATGACCGAAATGTCCATTATGAACCTATCTCCACCAAGTTATATCTTGAATTTTCAGAAGATAAATTATAATGAAGATTTGTTCCACATATAAAACTAAAAAAATATATTTTAGGATAAATCCTCACTTTGTAGATATATAAGTTGTACCATGAGTATAAAGATGAACAGATAACTCACCGATGTTTCTATGAATATTGATTAAATAGAAGAAAAAACGAATTTTTTACCTCATATCATATCACGTGTCACTGGATCATAGGTCTCCATTTCAAGAAGTTGTATGCCTACCCAAATTTTAGTTCCCTAAACCTGATGCGGGATTCCATATGGAGGTGGTGTATCTCATAGAATTGTTCACCACCACTACTCCTCCTCAAGGTGCTCCACCTTCTCCTCATCTATAACCAACTCTATGGGGGCCTCTATGCACCATAATGGGAGATCCCTAATCATAGTGCTGTGTCTTCCATGGAGGTCTATATTCTATCATCTTATGCTTCTTATATTGAATTATTAGTAATCCAGGTGCCATGTTACCTCTCCAATCACAAGAATAGAATTTCCCCTCTTCTGGTGGCACTTGTCCTTTGTTTTCCCCTAGGCCACATGCCTGATGTGGATCATGGGAAGACCACCTAAATTGGGATATTTTCAAATGGAATCTTCTTGCTATTGTAGATGACTTCCCCCTATGACACCCACTATTACATCTATTTACAATTCATCCCTATAATAGTAATATATCTATAAAAATTGGCCACTCCAACACCCTGGTATAGGTGAGAATTCACGTAGATTCCACATAGTCACAAATCTTTTTATAGAGTCCCTACTAAAACTTATGTTCTCAAATGTTGAGATCTCTAATCATGTGAAAAGTGTACTATATATATGTCCTATGGGCCTCACTTAATACTCACCCACTTTTATCCCTCACTACATCATCAACATATGTTCCATAATAATAATTGAACATAATAATAGGGTATAGTACTCTGAATGAAATAACTACTATTAGCCCGATCATGAGTGTTTCGACACCTCATGCATCTGGGTAACAAGACTCCATCAACTCCAATATTCTCCATATAAAAGGATAGATTGTAGCACAACCACCTGAATCAACGGTGATGGTATAAGCCTGAATATATACAAATTTACTCTATGTAATACGTCACTACATGGGGATCAAGCTCTCTATGAAACCTCAATGTCATATAGTTATTGAACTTGTTCAGTGCGATAATCCTACCCACATCTTCTTCCTCCTCAGTTTCTATGAAATAAAACTCAATTAGTGGTTATGATGTTAATAGTCCTCCTAGATGAAGGATAACATGGTATGGACCATGAAATAAGGCCTCATCACATAACAAATCATCATCACAATCTAAAAAAGTATCATGGCATATTTTCACTGTGGAGGAATCCTAAAAATTTAATCATGATGTACCATGGTTAGATGACCATTTATATATATATTTATACACACAACGGGGAGTTGACTCAAGAAGGAAAATTAATGACTCGGTCTTATATGATGCATGTACCACATATCCATATAATCAATTCCACAGTATTCCAATTCGATAAGAATGTATCCAATATCCTAGTTAATATATACATCGACCTCATATACCATAACTTTCTTACCTATAATGAGAGTTTCACTTGAGTATTTTTGAAATTATTTCCTTAAATCAAAACTAAATCATTATAATGGGACTGCACCTAACATAATTCCTAGGATTGATCCACCTCTAATACAAATATTTGATGACCCAACCCAAAGAGGCTCCATCTACAACTACCTTAAACACAACCCCTGTAGGCTGTTGTGAAATGACTAGCACTGAAAGTGATATCTATTATGGGAGGTCGTTGCCTAATGTAACTATATTCACACAACCAACCATCTCAATTAATAGGTTCAATGGAATAATAATAAGAAATAATAGAACATATATTATATGAACTAGTAATGAAACACCTCTCGTTTGTACCAGATTATGTTAATGAAAACTAATATGTAAATGGGGAATACAATCCAAAAATAAATATTCCAAAACATGAAAAAACAATAATGTAAAAGTGGTGATAGATCACATCTTCTGATCTCCTTGATCAGACCACCATATGGGGTCTAATGTACCATGAATCGTTAAGATCTTCGGTAGTCACATCCAACTTGTCCATCACCTACATATGATAGGACACATGATAGAAAATACCACTAAGGGGTGAGTATATAAATACCCATTAGTATTCCCCAAAATATGATTGGGGAGTAGTAAGAGATTCAATAGGAATAGGTGGACAGATAGTAAATATCTCATCCTAAAGATACTACATAAATAAGATCAAATAACAATGATACATGTATATATATATATGATCAAAAAAATGAATCCTAAACAATAAAAAGGGGATCTCCATATCATTTCTCAACCTATAAAAATAGTTCCAATTGTTCTACATGTCCACCAATGATTCCCAGATTCTCATGTGTCTTCTCATCAAAATAATATCCATGTTAAGATGCTACGAATCACTATGTCACATAGTCTACAGGAAATAGTCTCTAGATAGAGGACCCATTCTATTGAATCCCAATCATAACATATATCGATATTACAAATATTTGGATAAATTTTCTATATATTAAAATAATTCAATACGAAGGACCATAATATTTTACAATCAATAGAAACCTGGAATCAAAAAGATTATATCCCAGTGAGTGATAAGGAACATATCCCATAAGATCTCAATATTTAGTACTTCTACCAAAATGCATACATAACAACCTTGGGAAAGGAAATAATATAATGGGGTGATCTTAGATTTTAGGTAAGGGTAAATAGAGGAAACATGTAATCATAACAGGAATGAATGGTATGGAACAAAGGCATTACATCTAAAGATCATACCCTTAATATTGTAGATCGTAAAAAATATTTTTAGTTCATAACACATAGATCATATAAGAATTAATATCATAAGTTTTGAAATCATAATAAGAATAAAATATTGAATCGTGGAAGACACATGAGCATACAAAAAATTCTTTCTATAGTAGCCATATATTCATTGCCATGACCATGTTGGAAGTAAATTTTCACACCCCATATCATCTTTTTAGTCATGGTTCAATCCAATGGCCATCTTAGTACCATGATTTGAATCCTCATACCGTATTAGTAGTAATGGTTCATTCTCATGTCCATCTCTATAGTAATGTTTCATTCCCTAATACCATCTGTGTTTTTCTCCGGATATATAAATATTTACCCAATGCAGTGGGGGCGATATAAGACCCACACATTTATAATGAATGAATAAATAAATTTTCCCCAAAATAAAATAAATTCATATCATCACCCATGAAATGAAATGGGTCTCATAAAAATGTAATCATATTATAACCCATAGGAATGATATACATTTCATAATCATTTCATCATAATAATAACCTATGAAAAGTAGTAGTTTTCGAAAGCATATAACTCGTGAAAGGGAAATGTGTGTCATAAGAATCAATTTAGTAAAAAATGATCCATAAAATATACAATATAAATGAAAACATTGTATTATTTCCTTAAAGGGTATGATTAACATCAACCTATTTCATCAAAGAGGGAAAATAACTTGGAAGGAAATTTTGAAAACATTTCTTGAGTAAAATATCTAATCAATTTTAAAATAAATTCATTCCAACACAAATCATTTTGAAAACCATTATCATTGAGAATAATTTTAAAACATAGTAATTACGCTTGAAACATTATCTGAAATGTTTTCAATTGAATTTATTTGAAATAAACTTCAATACATTTTTAAAATAATTTTCCCTGAAAACATATAAAATAATCTTGAAAACATTTTGAAAATAAATTTCTGTTGAAAATTATAAATGGAGCATGAATAAAATTTAAAAATAATTTCTTTGAAAATACTTTTCAAATATACAAATGAGTCTTGAAATCACTTTTAAAATATCTGTCAATGAAATGTTATAAAAGAATCATGAAAATATTTTGATTTTTTTTACTTGATAATATATAAAAGGACCATTAAATAGTTTTTAAAAACATATTGTTGAAAATATATTTTTAAGAAAATTTCTAAAAAAATAATCTCTAAACATTTAATGAATAATTCAAAGGACTGACTATGGATAAATTTTTTCATCTAGCATGAGTTTGAAATAACATTACTTTTTCACAGTGAAAATTTTAGAAAAATGACTCATTTATAATTTGATAATAATATTCCATTAAAAACATTGTAAAAATAAAAGATGGTGAAAAGATATTTTAATGATCATAGTATAATATTAGAATATTCTTGGAATCTATTTTTAGAAAATTTTGTTTTAATGGAACACATATTTTCAACCAAAGGGAGGGTAATGTTAGGCTCTCTTAAAAACATTTTCTTAACTATATTATATACCAATGTGCGGATGAAATGGTACCAATAAATGAATAAATAATAATAACTAGAGGATAATAAACTTTTTGAATTTTATTGGTAGTTGGATCATAATATTTAATCAAACTAAGAATAAGTGTAATAAATATTGAATAGAGATAAGATTGTTTCAATAAACTCATAGAACATTGAACATAATCTACATGTAGGAAGTGGAAATTTCATGAATAAAAAAATCAAAAAAATAAAAATATTAATGATATAAAATGTAAAATAAATATATATAAACGTTGGAATATAATTTATCTTCATAAAAAACATGATTCTAAAAAAGGGAAATTGAGAAAAACTATTGCATTGATTTTGTAACTATTTAAACATAAACCCCATTAAATAAAGATCAAGAAATTGACTTGTGAGTTCCCAAAACATATATTTATATGATAAATTTAATTAAACAATGGTATGTAGAAATATCACAAAAAATTAATTTGTGGTTAACATACCACGTATCTCATTTAAATAAAATGTAAGATGAGATATACATACCTTATGTCATGAATCTTGTCATACTAATTAAAACTAAGTATATAATAAATATAAATTAATTTTAAATCTTTTTATAAGACAAATGTTTTCATATAAATACATATGTAGTTTGATTTTAACCATATAATACCCTCTTGTTAATCATCCTATGTTAATGTTTCATTTGGGATAATATTTTCATTTTTCTTCACATGTGTCTTAATTTATTATATCATTGGTACTTATACTTATATATTTATTAAAGAACATAACCCATGATATAAATATCTTTTATATCCATTACATGTCTATTAATGTAATAATTATAATATATTAGTTAAAATTGAGTAGTCGTTCATAGAGACGGAAAGCCGTATCTACACATGAACGTTGTTTCATTTTTTATTTTCGTATTAAAAGAAATAATGAAAATGAAATATCTATATATATGTACATAATATCACAAAATAATCAATATAATGTTATATATGTCATTTAATTTCCCAAAAACCAACCTTAATTGTATCCTTTTAGTGTCTGAACAAATCACACCTCTATAAGGTGTAGTAGTCTGCACTTCCTGAAATGAAATAATTATATCTATACAAAATGAAAAGTAAAAAATGATATTTTTTATCAAAGGAATACATATGATTATATACATAATAAATTTAATATATAATAAATGTAATATATTTAATATTAAAATAGATTTTCCATCATAGTGTCCCCCATGAGTGACAATAAAGGAAAAATGAACAATCATACATTAGTTTGGAAGTAGTTTTCCTTACAAATAAATAATTTGTTTTTACCCATTAAAGGATGTGTGAGTAAGTATAGATCAAATAATTTTTAGAAAAACTAATAATATTTTAAGGATGATTGTTTTTTTATAAAAAAATTAATAAATACTATGGGGCTATAGAGATATAAAATAAAAGAAATAAGTTTGAGAGATGTTGTTACATCTTAATCAGGTAACTCATTATTGTTTTTGCCAAAAGGGTTCCTAGAATTTGTTCCTTCCCAAAGAGAGTGTTTAAGGAATAAGGGAGGGATGTGGGGAGACAATTTTTATAATTTTGGGATGAGAAAATGTGTCTTGAATGGGGTGAGTGTGTGGTATAGTTCATTTAATTTTATAGTGTAGGGGGAGTGGAACTATTGTAAATAGAAAAATTTATTCGATAATGGGAGGTATCCTTTACTAAATGTCCCTAAAACATAAAAAATTTGATTACTTTTAATTTATTGTTGAAGAAAATATAAACCACACAAAAATTTGTTCATTTTAATAATTTTGTTCCTTATCATCTATGATTCCCCAATTTTATTATTTTGGTTTTTATTGAAGAATCTAGTTTTCTTACCTATGTAATTTAACCATTAGGTGTAAACTAATGTATTATTAATTAAATAATATAGATCTAGAAAATTAATAATAAATAAAAAAAAATAAAAAAAAACCTCATGTGTTTTGAAAATATTTTTTTTAAAAAGAGCATGCACATGTGACATGGAAAAAACTACTAAAACACAAACCACGCTAATAATGTTTTCGAATCTATGGGTCAATATGTTTATTATAAAATATAAATTTTCCATTAATATACCATATTTAATATTTTTTATACCTTAAAATGAAATTATCCTAATATATTATTTTATTAATTTTAAATCATTTAATAAAATATCAGTTATTAAAATATAATTTATTGTAAAATAAAATTTATTGTAAAATAATAATAATGTCATATTTTGACATTTTTTTGATTTATATTTTAAAAAATAAAACTAATATTGTAATGAAAATAAAGTAACCATATGGTTGTAAAAAATGATATATTAATCTTCAAAAATTATTTAAATAAAATAATTCAATCAATTCACATGTCTTTTAACATTTTAAACAAAATTTATTTTAGTTAATTATTTACTAAATAAATACTACGTTGGTGTTTCTTAACCATTTTACATAACTAAATAATCTCTAGAATTTATTGATAATTTTTTATGATAATAATATACTATTTATATTTCAGAGGGATATATATAACTAAAAATATGGTGTTTATTACATATCTCAAGGTTAAATAGATGAAAATGTTAAGGAATGTTCCCTTTTTGTCCTTTTCCTTACGTATCCTTTTATATTGGGAACATCCATTTAACAATATCCAAAAAAAAAAACATTAGAACCAAGAGTGTTTATGGTTGAATTATTGAGCTAAATTGGCTTTTGGACATGTTTCGAGGTCATTTTGGTACTTAATATTTAGGTTTCGTCACTAATTAATCTTATTATTACATTAATCTTTGTGATTTATTTTAATCGCATTCAATAATCATTTTGGTCAAAAATGAATATGATCTTATTAGAATACTAAAAAAATACTGATTATAACCGTGTTTGTTGATTTTACAATATTCAAATTATATAAGTGGTAATGCTAAGATTATTGCTAATCCCACAGACATGGCAAGAAATCTAGGTTTTAGATTAAAATTTTTCAACAGGTCAATAACATTTTATATAAAATTTAAATATAAAAAATTACTCTAATAAAATAATTTGTATTAATATATTAACAATTTTTCTATTGTGACTATACAAAAAGTTTTATTATATAATGTAAAACTAATAATTATATATACTAAATGTTTGTTTTAAATAAATTAATGTATTTTTTACTATTCACCTAAAAATGTTATTTTCTCAAAAAAAACCCAAAGTTCACCCTATTCTAATTTCGAAATTATGAATTCAAAAATTATTTTTATTTTATCAAAATAAATTTATATTATTTTCTAAAATAAATTTTAATAATCTTCAAATATTGACATAAAAAGTAGTTTCTTTATGAAAATATTATTTCAAAACATAAAATGAATTTTCCCAAAAATATAAATTTCATTTTCAGTATGATTTATTTTTTTGAAACCTTTATATATAATATATGAATATTACTTATTATTATTAATATTACTAGGTTTATTATCAATGTTATAATTATCTCATTTGAATAATTATAATAATAAAATGATGGTTCATAGAAACTAATTGTTGTATATAATACATGTCATGTCGGTGTCACACATAGCTCAATCCATGTCAATTAAATGTGAATGGAATATTTGGCTAAGTGAAATTAAATACATCAATGAAGACTAATTCATTAAATGAAATAAATAAAAATATTTCACAAAATCTTATGCTGTTACATTCAACTCCCATTAAAATTAATTTCACCCTCTAAATTGATTTGGGTTATCAATTGTTTAACACTTTAATGTTCCATTAATAGAAACCCACATCATAAAAATGAATACTAAAACATATCATAAAATGGAAATTTGGAACTATATTGGTTAAAAAATGTAAATCAAAATAGGATTCTCATATAGGGGAACATTTGTGGAATGCTTAAACATTGACATGGAAGCGAAATTCCACCATCTAGTTTGGATGGAGAGAGATAGTGAACAAGTTCCGGAACAAGTTAAAAACCAGGAAGGCATAAATCTGAGATGACTTGTAGGGTTATCTCATCAATACAAATTAAATGTACTAAGACGATATTTTATTTATAGATCAGTTTTATAAATATGAATGATTTTCATGAAAATATATACTTGCATGATTTTAGGACAATGTCACCCTTTTCTGTTCATTGATCAAATTCACCAATTTCTCTAAAACGGTAGTTGAATTTTTCATTCCTAAAGTAATAATAGATCAGGAGACCCAGGATATGTAATCCCATTATTTATAATAAAAACAAAGTAGTTTGAATAGGCTATCCAATTAGTATAAATTCTCATATGGAGATAATATACTTTAATCATGATGATTTCATTTGAAGTTTAACATAAAAATTCTAAAAATGGTAAAACATATAATCCTTATAAAAGATTAAAATCATATTCTTTAGAATGAATGAATAGAAATTATAATAATTTTGATCCCCCATATATCACAAAATTTTTTATGGTCCTCACATTCCATATATGTGAATACAACCATCATATATTCACTTGAATCATGTTAATATAGTGAATTACCATTAATTATCTTAGAAAACATTCATTCTTCATTAATCCAATGATAAGTGGATAAAATATTTAAATATAATGAGTTTTAGACATAATTATAGATTAAATATACTAATCTTTCAATAATATGTTATAGTGTAATCTTTATCATCCAATTTACGTATTCAGGTCCAACATATCTGTATTCAAAAATCATTTTCTCAATAATAGGAATTATTTAATTTGCTCATTTCCATTATCAAAATACCATTTTACATGAAACCACACTTCAAATTATCATTTTAATTCCATAATAAATACTTTTATTTAGTATATTTTTAAATTTCATGATTCATAAAACATAATATTTTAATTCCACACCAGAAATACCTTATTAATCCATCCATATTCTTAAACCATCACATAGTATTCATCAACTTATTCCTTAATACCTCATTTCTTTAATATGAATCATTCATATGTTTCAAAAACATCATTATAATTATTGTTCATATGTTTTATGTAAACAATATGGAAGGAAAATCACATTACTTTCACATGTTGATTGAGTTCTCATTACGTTCAAAAGTATTATCAATACTCGTCCCAACATCAGGATTCTATTTATGTCATTTCCAAATGGGAAATAGATTCACACAATGAATATTATTTCCACATATGAACCTTTAAATGATAACCATGTTCCTTATAGTACCTTTTGTTGAATAAAACAAGAACGAATAGTGTGAGAAAAAATTTCATATTGGGATACCATATAATAAAGAAAAATTACTTATAGGGTCCTAAAATCATGGATCCTACATCTTTTATCAATTACAAATTAGGTTTATCCTAGGTTATTCATATACATCCTCTATTTAAATCCATCATGACGATTTGTGATGATTTTTATGAATTACCAATGAACAGACCCTGGGATTGTCCTACCAAGTGTCCAGCAAGGCCCGTCATTGTGTACCAGATTATCCAGAGTGTGGCCGAGAACATCATTTCAGTGTTGTTACCCATAGTTTAATATATTCTAGATCCATATCCACTTTTATTATCCAAAATGGGTTAATTTATTTGCAACCACTCACGTTATCCTTTAACAAAATTCTAGGATTTTTTTCTAATGCATTAACTCATCCATATACATATCCTTATATACATCTCTAGATATATACTAAGAAATATACATAGGGATATCACAAAACATTTCTCATCCTAGATTATAAAGGATGAATAATCCAGTCCTTAGATATCAACTATAGCGACCTAAGCATATAAGTCATGGTTATTACTTCATTTTGTATTAATATTTGGTATATCACAAAAATGAATTCCCAAGTACAGTAATAGTTTATTGTATTTGGAAACAATTATAGAAAAAATTATATTCTAGAGAAATATCGCTAACTTCTCCAATAAAGATATACAACATTAGTAATTCTACCTCAAACCGTTCATTATAAACTGGGAAATGAATATATATAAAATGGGTGAGCTTAGATGCTCAATAATGGTAAATAAAGGAACTGCATAAGGATAACATGAACAAAGGTTATGGAACTTGAGAGTAACATTTGATGATCATATGATATAAATAAGATATTATTATAATGATTCAAAGATCATAAGACATAGATCATAATATAATTAATACCATAAGTCATTTAATCCTAATATAGAAATAAAACATGGAAAAATAAAAGACACAAAATCATATTTTATGTGATTTCCATTGCGGCCAAGCCATCACTTCCCTAGCCATATTGGTAATATAGGTTCACTCACCACACTGTATGGGTTGTCATGGCTCACTCCCATGGATATATTAGTTGCATGAATTTTATCCTCATAAAATCTTGGTATTCATGATTCACTTCTATGATATTCATATAAGTCAAATTTCAATCTTCGCACCATCGTAGTTGGCTTATGAGATATAAATTTTTACTGAATTCATTGGAGAGACATATTGGTCCCACTAATAGCACAAGGTAATCATACATACATGTTCCACAAAATCATAAATAATCATATTGCAACCCAGGAAATGAAATGTTTATCATAAACATATATCAGTATCATAACCTATTGAAAAAGATACACATTTCATAATCATTTCCTCATAAAAATAACCCCTGGATAGAAGTGAGTTTCAAAAAAATATAACCCATGAAAAATAAATAGGTGTTTGAAGATTCCATCTATAAAAACATAAACCATTCCATAGAATTTATTAATGGATCATATGGAATATTTTGGAGAATGAAATGAGTAAAATCAACATATGTAATCTTAAAGTAAAATAACATGAAAGAATATGTTGAAAAAATTTCTTGAGGAAAATATTAATTATTGTTTGAAACAATTTTCATTAATACATAAAACATTTTGAAAGCTAATTATTTTTAATATAATTATAAAAGATACAATGAATAATTGAAATAATTTTGAAAAACATTTCCCTTGAATATATTTAAAATATGCTTCAAAACATTTCTAAAATCATATTCCATTAAAAAATAAAAAATTATCTTGATTTTCATGAAAATAATATTCCTAGATAAAATATAAAAAAATCATGATTTTTTTGAAAATCATTCCTTTTAAAATAATATTTAACCTTATAAATGAATTTGAAAATCGTTTTGATAAATGTTTCTATTTAAATTTTAAAATATTTTTTAGAAAAACAATTCAAACAAATTTTAACTAAAAGTTAATAAAAAGAGCATGATAACAAGTTGAAAACCATATCACTGATAATATCAATTAAAAAACATAAAAAAATCATCATTAAACATGAAAATAATTCTTCAAAGGGATTATGAAAGATTAATATTTACATGTTTTTTGAGGTAAAAATAACATTCCTTTTGCATGGTAAGGATGTTAGAAAAAAGGACTCATTGGGACTGTGAAAAGATGACTCCATTGAAAAACTTTTATATAGAAAAAAATGGGGAAATATTAATTTAATTCTCAGAGGAGAATAGTGTAATATTTATGGAAACCGATTATAGAAAACATTTTTTAATCGATCATAGATTTCCGACATCAAAAAGGGTAAATTCGGCCTTACTAAAAAACATTCATCACTATATTATGGAACAAAGATTGGAAGAAATGGTACTAATATATTAATTCATAATTAATAAACATTAGATAAATAAATTAATTATTTTTATGGATTTATTGATCGTAATATTTCATCAAAGTAAGAATAAATATAAACAATCTTGAAAAGAGATTAGATTGTTTCAACAAAATCTTATGACACGTTATCAAGGAATCATACTCTCCATGTAAGAAAATAAATTAAATGAATCTTAAAATTTTATGAAAATAAGTATATTAATGATATAACATGAAAAATTTAATTATATACACCTCAAAATCGATTCTTGGTCCATAACAAAACATGATTTTCAATGAAGGAAAATTGAGACAAATTTATTCCACCAATTTAGAATATATTGAAAATTAATCCCCCTGACTGAAAGATCACAAAATTTATATATGAATACCCAAAAAAATATGTTTAATATACATATAATACAATCATGTTAGTACATACACTACAAAAATTTAAAGAGTGGATTATATAGCTTGTATCACACAAAAATAAAAAAGTGAGATGAAGTCAACTTACCTTGTGTCTTGACACTCATCTTACTCCATTGAAACACCTATATAATAAATATAAATTTATTATAAATATTTTATAGAAACATATTATTATATCTAATACCATATATTTTTACATTGTTACATTACACTACCTTCTTTTTAACCATTCAATGTTAAAGTTTCAATTTCAATAATATTCTCTTTATTCTTTGATTGTGTCTTAATTTGTTATTTCATGATTCATATAGTTATATCATGATTCCAAAATTTAAAATATATATATATATATCATGTATATAGAGAATATTTTTATTATAATAATTTATATAATATAGATTTATTAAAATGTAATACGCCGTTGATGGATATGGTAAGTCGGACGTACATAAGAACAATGTTTCTGTTTCTATTTTTGTATTCAAAGAAAAAAAAAATAAAATTACATTTATGTATATATTAGAAAAACATCATTAAATTTTAATTATAATTTTATATTCCTCATATATTTTCACTAATCCAATACATAATACATTCCATGTAGTGTGTGAATGAGTCACATTGCTTTCAGCGAGTGCTAGTCCACACTTTTTGAAAAAAAATTATCGAATTTACACAAAATGGAAAATAAAATGAAATTTGTTGTAAAAGGAATTAAGAATTAAAAATACAGAATAAATATATTATAAAATATATATAATATATGACATATTCTAAAAACTCCATAATAATTTCCACAACGAAAGGGGATAATTGAAAAATAAACAATCATCCTTTAGTGAGGTGGTAGATCACCATATATATAAACATTATGTTCGTTATCCATTAGATTTATGTTTGGTAAGATTATTTATAATACATAGAAATAAAAGTAATTTTATATTTACTATACTGGGTTTTTTATACAATAATGTAGTAAACAGAGTGGAGGGGGTAGAGAAAGAAAATAAATGGAAGGAGCATGAGAGAAGGTGTTCCCTCTTAATCATGTTACTCCTTTTAGTGTGTGACAAAGGCTTCATTGGACTACTTCATTCCTAAATATAACATTCAAGTAATATGTTAGGGATTTTGGAAGATTATTTTCTTTATATTGGTTTAGCCAATGTGGCACGAGTTGTGTGAGGTAGGGGTAAAGAGGTTTCCTTTTTATAGTGAAGGTGGAGTGTCACTCTTATAAATTCCTAAAGGTATTCAATAATGAGAGCTGTCATTTTCCTAAGGTCCCACTAAAACAGGAAAATAATGGAGTAATTTGAAAATATGGTCAAAAAAATATATACCACATAAAAATATGTTCATTTTAATAATTTGATTCACTAACATATATGATTCCCCAATTTTATTATTTTCATTTTTGTTAACGAATCTATTTTTAAAACCAAATCAAATTTTCCAATCATACTAAAAATAGTTAGATTTATTATATAATATAGATACACTGAATTCTAATTATTATACATAATTTAAAATTAAAAAAATCATCTATTTTGGAAATTAATTAATAAAACAAGAACAGGTGATGTGAAATATATTTCCTAAACTCAGACCGTATTAAAAATGTTTTTTCAATCTACAGGTCAATATGATAATTATAAAATATAAATTTTCCTATTAATAGACCATATAAAATATTTTTTACCCTTATAAATTGTGAGTACCTAGACCCAGATTCCAGTTAACGGGTGCCCTGAGCCCAGGGCGGCACATGGCATCAAGCGCATCATCCCAAGCACCAAAGGCTTCTGAATAGCAGTGAATGTCTAGGGTGTGGTTGTGGGAATAACATTCCATTATTATCAGAGTATAACAAATATGAAGGAATATAATTAATGGTAATTAATGGAAGAAATAATAACAAAAAAGAATAACAATAACTATATCTACTGAAACAGTGATGATGTAATGACATGTCACTAGAAAACTAGAAAATATGGATACTAGACAACATGCATAACATATGTTCCAAAATGTAAATGAAAAAATGTCTATATTAAGAATCCTAATATCCAACTCAGTCATAAGCTATCAAGATCTTTCCTATAAGCACACAATCATGTATTGGATGTGGTATGCTTCCCTTGGTCAATAACTACAACCATGTAATCAAATCTATGTACAAAATGACACCTGGAGAGGCTTTGAGACGAATCTCAGTGGGCCACCACCATTAGTGTTTATAAAATATGGCCCATAAAAATGGAATTTAGAAGTGTGTAGGCATGAATATATATATAATTAATGAATTACATATATAAATAAATACCCATGTACATGATTCAACCATTGGCTGGTGTCTGAACATGTAATTAGTTCATTCATTAAGTAATCTCCATTTAATGTTAATTGGTCATGTGAGGCATAGCAAGAACTGACATCACATCATGATAGTTTATGTACTAATGGTCCCAAGATGTAAAAAGATAACATGACAATGATATCTAGTGAAGGAGTTCCAAGGTAATAATTAAGGTATCATAATTCTCACAAAATTATGACTCGGTAGAATCTAAGTCTATATATGTGGTTAGAGTGTTATCCCAGGAGCATATTCTAAGGCATTCCACAATAAGGTTCATACCAAATCCAGGGTGATTACAAAAAGTAAAATGGGGCTATACAAGGAAAGGACTTGATGGGCTTTCAGCATGGCACCTACCAGTCAAATTTTATATCAAGGATTGTATCTGAGGTATCATGTAATAGTAAAAAAGACCCTACAGTAGTATATCAGGCATTCAAGGGATAGACCAGAACTAGAGTCTTGGTGGGTATCAACCTTATAAAACACCATCCTTGATTTGGAATGGGGTATCTGGGATCCAAGGAATTATCCTCTTAGAATCCAGGGCAACATCTAGTCATTCCATTCCTACATGATATTGTAATCATGTAGTAATTCATTTGGTTCAAGTTTTTCATTTCATTATTGTGGGTAGGTCAAGTATAGTTGATTCCATTAATTTATTGGTCAAATCCATTTCTTCTATTAGTCTAAATTTTCCATGTGCATTATAATCATTTAATAATATCTTAATTAACCATTAATGCATATTCAACTAGAGAGGTTCATTATGTTACCTTCCATCTACATGAAAAGGGGTGCTACATACATGTAACATCAATTCAACTCATATTTAAGGCCAAGATATATATTTATTACAATTTCCATTTCACTTTTTACATTTAATAATAGTTTGGAAACAATTACCTTAGGAAGTTTAGGTGGTGAACATACATAGTACATTCCATTATGCAATTATGGTCAATAAATATTCATTCATTAAGGAGAAGATCTCCATTGGGAAGGTTAAGAAAATGAACACCTGAACGGTGGCTCAAATGTGTCAAAAACACTAAAACCCAATGTTGTATAACAATCATCATTTGGAAAATTGATTTTGTCCTATAAACACTATCAACTAATCAAAAATTTCTAAAGAGAAAAACCATGAGATTCTAACAAGTATAATCATGGCATGTATATTTATGAAATGACTTCTGATGAGATCGGTGGTCCCCACACTAGAATTCGATAATCAACAAACATTAGGGAAATGTTATAAACCACCCACTATAGGGTTGTACAACTATTTTACTCTGATATAAGCCTTTTATTTTCCTCAGATTGGATTAGATCTAAGAAATGGTGAAATTGCTCACATGGCGATATCTTGGTCTTGACTGATAGAGAATAAGAATGCATAAAGAGGACTCGAGTACATACCATTGTGAATCCAACGTGTTGCATGGATGCTCGATTGGATGCTGGATGGTTGAAATCTCTTGATTCGATGTTTTTATCTTCAAAAATTACCAAAATGAAAGGGAAATAGGACAATCTTGAAAAAACCTCGATTAATGAGGAAGGGGTGACTTAATTAAATCATTAAGAGAAAAATTTGAAAATTACACAGAAAAATTATCCTTCGTACAGTTTCTCCACACATTTTGTCAAACCATGCACAAGCCATGCATGATTACCTAGGGAAAAAGGGGTGTTCTCATGGTTAGGCTGCACAGTCATGCGCCAACCATGTGAGGTGGCAATGTCTAAAAATACACCATCTACACGGCATACTCTAAACCGTGCACAAGGTATGGTTTATACATGAAGATGGTTTCCAGGCTCTAAAAAATCTCAAAAAAACATTTTAACCTTTACTAACCCATTATGCATCAGTATTTGGTCCAAAGTGTATATTTTGGTTGAAAATTAAAGGACCATACCATAGTGAAATCCAGGGTTCTTACTGTCTTCCACCCTTAAGAGAACATACCCCCAAGTTCTCCTTCCAATGATTAAGGAATGCTTTCTAAAAAAACTATAGCCACTAAGCATGTACATTTGTAGAGACCCAAATCTTGACATATATGGCCATTACATTACTTTTTAGAAATACTTAATACATAACAAAAGGAGACACCAAAGGACCGTAATAGTTTAGTGTCTTTGGAAACTCGGAATGTAATCTTCTAATCTCGGTGAAAGATCTTCAACATATCCCATAAAGATATTCCCTTTTTTTCTATCCTAAATCCTTTCTATATATTCTGGGTAAAATAAAACATATAAATTGTGAGCTCAAGTGCTCAGTAAGGGTAATCATGGAGAAAATAAAACAAACCATATACATTTGAACTTCAAAACATGAACATAAAGTTTAAACTTCAAAATCATGAGTTATGAAATAAATCTTGGTAGTATGTAAGGAATAGATCACAAAGGAACATCAATCGGGATAAAATAACATGGGAATAAAACATTTAATTGTGGAAAAACATTAAGCACAAGATATGATTTCCATGGTAGCCAAGACATTACTGCCAAGACCATCTTAGTGGACAAAGTCACTTTCTGAAATCGAGTTCACTCCTCATTCCAGTCCTGTAACACTGAACCAAATTAACTTACCATTCCAGACATGTCTAACTCATGAGATATAAATCTTACCCAATGCATTTGAGGGAGATATAGGTCCCACCCATCTTATATTGAAATCATTCTTACTTGTGCCACAAAATAAACTTAAAATATTCCTCATAACCCAAAGAATAAAATGGGTTTCATAAACATCATCCCATCTTCTCATAATCCATATAAAACAAATGGAAATTTCATCATAATAAAAGTGAAACCATGTAAATCATAGAGAAAATAAACTTGAAACATAAACATATGAAATAATGTCATCTTAGATGGAAAATGGTTTTGATAAAACATTTGAAATGAATTCTTGAGGAAAATATCATTTCTTCTTCAAAATCATTTTCTTTTAACAAAATTCCATGCAATTTTAAAATAAAAGTATTTTGTTTAAAATAGTCATAAAATATTTTAGAGTATGATTAATGAAAATGAGGCGTTATGAAACCGTAAAAATCTTTTCACGCCGTATAAGTTAAAAATAATATTCTTCTCATACTTTTGTCTGAAAAGTAAAAAAAGTACCTCGTATGGTAAACAAAAAAAATATTCCTTACATTCCATGTAGTAAAAGTAATAAATGGGTAAATAGGACTTTAAACATACATGAAAACATTTTTATAAAACTTGGACATGGATGATAAATATAACCCTTGTAAATACTTACGTATAAGTAATCTCGGATATAAAACAATTGAGATTGCAACATTATCCCTTACCTTAGGTCCGATAAGATTTGTACGTATTTGAAACTCCTGTATAATGATTTAAATAATGTCATTGACTTATTACAGAATCATATTCATTGTTATGATATCATATATGGTTCACTTATGACTTTATATTACCAGTTCTTTTGTAAGTTCCATGTTAAAGCAGCATTTTGGGTAAAATTGTTTCATTTATCGTACATGTTTGGACTTGTTGTTCTTGATATTATTACTTATATCCTGATTTACTTAATTACATAATTTAAAACATGATTTATATGTAATATATATTCATAATATACATATATATATGATACATCAATAAATGGAATGAAATACACCGTTCATAGAGACGGTAGGCCGTATGTACGCTTGAACGCTGTTTTCGTTTCCTTATTGAATTGAATAGAATTAAGTAGATGATATATATATATATATATACATAAATCCAGTATCATTATTATGTCATATATTTCATGATTACTTATTATATATACTTTATAATCATTCATTAATGGTTAACATGGAGAATGAATCTCATCGCATCGTGGAGACGGTAGTCCGTACGCACGAGCGATGATATCATTCCCATGATCGTGGAATTGTATTGAAGTATATGTATAATATTTCAGAATCAATATCACTTTAAAATAATCATATATAGTTATTTATTTACACCATTATACCCATCCAAGTAAGGTGGTGGTCGAAAATAGATTACACCACGACGCGGAGACGGTATTCCGTACGTACGCACGTGCAGTGATTTAGTTTTCCGTAGGATGGATAGAAGGTGAAATAGGATTGTTTAATATTTATAACAACATATCAGTATATAAGTAATACTTATGTTATTAATTTATAATGAGACAAATAAAGAATAAGAAGTATAAGAAGAAAGAAACGTGAGAGAATCGGAAGAAGAGATTACCTCTTCTTCGACGCACCTCCTTTAAGCCTTCTCTTAAGGAAGTAGAGTTGGTCTTTTGAGAAGACCAGAACCTCCATAATGTTTCTAGGGAAGTTTAGAAGAGAAATCGTCAGGGTTTGTCTGAGCTTCAAGGCCTAAAAGGGTTTGAATAAAAGAGGGAAGGGGTGCCATTTTTATAAGGGATGAGAGGGGCACCTTTGGAAAAACATTAAATATTATTTTATAATAAAGTCATATTCGGTTTATAATAGCTCCAAATTGATTTATTTAGAAATAATGTGGGTATGGGTCGAAAAAATTTCAACAAATTGGTTTTAGACAAGTTTAGGTTACTATTTTAACCTTATCTTTTAGATTTAACTCTAAGTTAAATAATTTAACTTTTACCGTGTCTTTTGGTTTTATTACAATATATGGTTAATAAACTTACTATAACCAGCCAAACGAAACCCAAGTGGTTAATTATTAATATATATAACCTTATATAAGTCATTTGGCTGATACATAGTTTTTTAGGAATATAATAACAATTAATAATATAATATTTGTTTTAAAAACTATTTTATGTCAATTTTGACACTATTTGGTAATTGATTTTTTTGAAAATCCTAACAGCATGATTAGTTCGAAGAAACATAATTAAATCCATAATAACATGTCATATTAAATTATAAATTTAGAGGAATTAATAAAAAGTCTCAAATTACATTTATTTGGGTATTTATAACATCAATTATGTTAATATTTCATTAATAAGATAATTACTACATCATCATTGTGTCATAAATAAAATAAATTATTTAATGTCTAAAAATTATAAATAAAATACCATTATGTAGTAAATAGATTTATCTTTCTAATGAATATTTATAGTTGAATTTATCTTATGTATAACCCTATATTAATTTTTTTATTAATTAATATTTGATTTTATCTATTTTAACTCTTCTTTAAATAAATTAACAATAAATGTCCTAATCTAATCCAAGTGGACCTAAATGGTCATATTTTATTCCTAAGGTTATTTTTGGTCGAATTACACTTATCCAACAGAATTAAGACATGTTTTAGGGTAATAATAATATCATTTTTATACTTAATTATCTTATTTACTTTTAACCGTGGTAAATAAAAGTAAAAAGTTACCATTCACTAAAAAATATTTTCATCTCATTGAACCACATTTTAGTCCTTGATATTAACCGTATCTCTCGGATTTTCGAAATTCAATTCATAGAAGTGGTAAAATTTCATTTAAATGAAAATGTCAGTTTTTTAACTACCGCTAAGTGGTTTCACTATTCATCGAAAATTGATTTTTTTTCCAGAAAAATACCAAATATTCAGCCTAAGAATTATTTGATATTCCGAATTAAAAAATGATTCCTATTTTTTCAAATTCAAAACATAGAAGTGGCATTAATTAATTTTAATAGCATTTCCCGTTATCAAAACAAATAGTGTGTTTTTAATAAACAATAACTATCAAAAGATCATCACTTGTTTATGTCCAATTTCAAAGTGAAACTAATTCCAATGACCAAAATTGGAATAAATGGTAAAAATATATTATAATTACACTTTAAAAACAATTAAAAAGATAATATAACCATATAAAGTATTGCGATGAAAAATGTTTTTTTAATTAAAATATAGCGTGTTTTTACTATTCAACAAAATATGAATGTTATCATAATAATATGAAAAATTTATCCAAATTAAATTTTTATATCTTGATTACAAGGAAGAATTTTATTTTGTAAAATTGAACTTATAAACATGTCAAAAACTATATTTAAATTGGGCACGCTATCAAAAGCTGGCAAAACTGCATTTTTTGGAAAATACTTATTTTACCCAAAAAAATTATTTTATTCTCATACCATGTTGTAGAAAATATGTAAGATGAATAATAATGTTATAAAATTCAATATGTAATTAATACTATTCATAAATACTAGTTTATAATAATATTATAATCATATATCGTTGTTTATTGAAACCCGATATTGCGTACAACACACGCTGTCGAGGAAGGTTGTGATTGCGTGTAATACAAGCCAAGTCAGGGTTGCGTGTAGTGCAAGACTCCTTTGTTCCAACCATATTTAATTTACACATTGAATATATATATATATATATATATATATATATATATGCACACTCAATGTTGCGTAGAATAACTACTATTAAACAAACATGAAATTGTGTGTAACACGATCCAAGATTAGTGTTGCGTATACTGCAAGCTAATATGGTGTTGCGTATAATGCAAGATAATCTTGTTGTAGCGTACAATAGAAGATATGAAAGAAATTAAAAGAATATATCTTATAAAATCTCGGGTTGTTACATTATACCCCCTTTAAAATGAATTTCGCCCCCGAAATTCGTCGGGGTTATAAATCATTTACTATTCATATAAACCCACATCATAAAAAGAATACTAAAACTTAATATTAGAAACTCAAGTATGAAACTTAATGATTACCCAAAGTAAATCATCACTGGGTTTCCATATAGGAGAACATAGGTGAAAATATGGATATAGAAGAAAAATCTAACCATCATGTTCTGATGGAGAGTGGTAGAGAACATGGCTATGAAAAATCCAACAATCACAAAGCCATAAATTTGTGATGTTCAAAGGTACCATCTGATTCATCAGATATGAGGGCACTAGGACAACATTTTTGGTTTTCAAGATCATTTCCCTAAAGTTGATGAATTAAAAGAAATACTTACATGATTTTTGTGCCATATCACTGTTGTTTGTGCCTTGAACAATTTCCACTTCATCTCTTAAATAAATGAAGTTGAATTTGTCATTCGTGGAGTGTTATTAGATCATGTGATAGAATGATGAGTCATTCCATATGTTTCAAACAAAAATGTTAGAAAAAGTTATCAAATACACATAAGTCCATCTATGGTGTGGATAATCGCATATGATTCCCAAAATGGATTTATACTTCATCTATCATGCTTCTTAATAAAATAGAACTAGTTTCCACTAACCAGGGACTTCCTGTAGGCTAGTGGTAGGCGATAATGTCTTATCACACTTCAGTTGAGGGTTTGATTCCCACAGCCTTGTCCGACACAATGGGTTGTCGCCCGTCCTGCAGGTGTTCCTTTTTCTAAAACTACACTATTATAACATTCTAGAAATAATATAGAAAAAAATTTCTAGCCTTAAACAATAAAAACTTATGTTTAATATAATCCATTCGAATCATTAGGCTTGTCCAAAATAATTCTTTCCAAACTTATAGTATAAAGAGAATGATTACTAAAAAGGTTATATAAAAAGTATGTGAATACAATCATTTATCCCTCATATATCTTGTTGGTCACATTATAATCATGTAAATACCTTAATCATGCATTCTCTTTAAAAAAATGAATACCCATTGAACATTATTGAAAACATGAATGCTGTAAAAAGTTAACTCCTTCCACATACCAAAGTACAAAAATTCTATATACTCAAACCATGATATAACTTTGTCCTTATATCAGTCATTAGCTCATGAATATTGTCAAACAATTCATTTTCTCCTTATCCCTTCATTATGCACATATAATATTCCTTCCAAAAATATCTCAATCACTTTCCATGGTTATCTAGGCCATATTCTTGTGGAATACCACAATGGACCAATATATAGGTATTCCAATATACCATAAAAGTACCTCAACAACATTATTCTTGAATACCAATACATAAACACTTCAAACCATCCTCTTTATTGATTATCATGGAATTAGTCCTTCCTTGATTTAGATGTAACCTCTTAGGTCAGGGCATTGAGTTGGGTAATTCCCATGTTCTCCACAGATAAGACATTGAACTCCATAATAGTCTGTCACTCTATGACCCTTCTCTCCACACAGATAACATCTTCCCCTCCATTTGATTTATTCATCAAGGTTCTTCTTCCCTTCTTTAGAAATCTCAATATTCCTTTATCTATGCTCCACAACATGCGAACATGCATAAAAGTCCACCTTCCTCTTATTTGATGAATTTAGAATGCCACAAAAGTTCACCTTGTTAATCATATATTGCGATGTCTGATTCGGCATAATCATAATATCTTTCTCTCTAGGAATTACGCAATTTCGCTGCTCATAGTCACCAATTTGTCCATCGAATTCAATTTCAACATAATTCCTTCTGATTCCCTCCATTAACTAAAACCAAAAACCATTTTGTAAGAATCAATTAAAATAATGAGAAACCACATAATCATAAAAAGTCACTTATAGGATGTATAACCTATGGAACCTTCTTTAACCAATGATATCTTAGGTTCACCCTAGGTTATTCATGATTGTAAAAATAATTCTAGGACTATAACCTATAGTTATACTAAACCTTAGGGACATTAATAAACCTTAGGGACATCCCTAGACATACCTTATAAACATCTCTAGGGATCTCACTAATGTTTTCGCATCCTAGTTTCCAAAGGTTAATTAAACCTTTCCTATGATACCAACTGTAGAGACCCAAATCTTGACATACATGGACAAACATTACTTTTTCAGAATACTTAATACATAACAAAAACAGACACCAAAGGACCATAATAGTTTAGTGTCTTTGGAAACTAATAATGTAATCTTCTAATCTTGGTGAAAGATCTTCAACATATCCCATAAATATCTTCCCTTTTTTTCATACCTAAATCCTTTCTTTATATCCTGGGGAAAAGAAAACATATAAAGGGTGAGCTCAAATGCACAGTAAGGGTAATCATGGAGAAAATAAAACAAACCATATACATTTGAACTTCAAAACATTAATAGAAAGTTTAAACTTCAAAATATTGAGTTGTGAAATTAATCTTGGCAGTACATAAGGCATAGAGCATAAAGGAACATCAATCATGATAAAATAACATGGGAGTAAAACATTTAATTGTGGAAAAACATTAAGCACATGATATGATTTCCATATTAGCCAAGGAATTGCTGCCAAGACCATCTTAGTGGAGAAAGTCCCTTTTTGAAATCGCATTCACTCCTCGTTCCAGTCCGGTAACACTGAACCAGATTAACTTGTCGTTCAAGCCATGTCTACCTCATGATATATAAATCTTTCCCCAATGCATTGTAAGGGGAGATATAGGTCCCACCCATCTCATAATGAAACCATTCTTACTTGTGCCACAAAATAAACTTAAAACATTCATCATAACCCAAAGAATAAAATGGGTTTCATAAATATCATCCCATCATCTCCTAATCCATATAAAACAAATGGAAATTTCATCAAAAGAAAAGTGAAACCATGTAAATCATAGAGACATTAAACTTGAAACATACACATATGAAATAATGTCATCTTAGATGGAAAATGGTTTTGATAAAACATTTGAAATGAATTCTTGAGGAAAAAATCCATTCTTATTCAAAATCATTTTATTTTCACAAAATTCCATGAAATTTTAAAATACAAGTATTTTGCTGAAAATAATAATAAAATCATGTAGAGTAAGCTTCATTAAAGTGAGGCGTTATGAAACTGTAAAAATCCTTTCACGACTTATAAGCTAAAAATAACATTCTTCTTGTACTTTTGTCAGAAAAGTCAAAAAGTACTCGTACGGTAAACCAAAAAAAAGATTCCTTACATACCATGTAGAAAAAGTCAAAAATGGGTAAAAAGGACTCTAAACATACATCAAAACATTTTTATAAAACCTGGACATGGATGATAAATATAACCCAAGTAAATACTTACGTTTAAGCATTCTCGGATAGAAAACAATTGAGATTGCAACATTATCCCTTACCTTAGGTCCGATATGCTTTGTATGTATCCGAAACTCATGTATAATGAATTAAATAATGACATTGACTTATTAAAGAATCATATTCTTTGTTATGATATCATATATGGTTCACTTATGACTTTATATTACCCGTTCTTTTGTAAGTTTCATGTTAAAGCAGTGTTTTGGGTAAAATCGTTTCATTTATCGTACTTGTTTGGACTTGTTGTTCTTGATATTATTACTTATATCCTGATTTACTTAATTCCAGAATGTAAAAAATGATTTATATGTAATATATATTCATAATATACATATATATATGATAGATCGATAAATAGAATGAAATACACTGTTCATGGAGACGTTAGGCTGTACGTACGCATGAACACTGTTTTCATTTCCTTATTGAATTGAATGGAATTAAGTAGATGACATACATATATATATATATACATAAATATATTATAATTATTATGTCATATATTTCATGATTACTTATTATATATACTTTATAATCATTCATGAATGGTTAACATGGAGAATGAATCTCATCGCATCGTGGAGACAGTAGTCCATACGCACGAGCGATGATATAATTCCCATGATCTTGGAATTGTATTTAATTGTATGTATAATATTTCAGAATCAATATCAATTTACAATAATCATATATAGTTATTTTTTTACACCATTATACCCATCCAAGTAAGGTGGTGGTCGAAAATAGATTACACCACGGCGTGGAGACAGTATTCCGTACGTATGCACGCGCGGTGATTTCGTTTTCCATAGGATGGATAGAAGGTGAAATAGGGTTGTTTCATATTTATAATAAAATATAAGTATATAATTAATACTGATTTTATTACTTTATAATGAGACAACTAAATAAAAATAAGTAGAATAAGAAATAAACTTGAGAGAATCGGAAGAAGAGATTACCTTTTCTTCGACGCACCTCCTTTAAGCCTTCTCTTAAGGAAGTAGATTTGGTCTTTTGAGAAGACTAGAACCTCCAGAATGTTTCTAGGGAAGTGGAGAAGAGAAATGGACAGGGGTTGTCCGAGATTTAGGGCTCAAAAGGGTGTTAAGAGAAGAGGGAAGGGGTGCCCTTTTTATATGGGAGGAGAGGGTCACCATTGGGAAAACGTAAAATATTATTTTATAATAATGTCATATTTGGTTTATAATAGCTCCAAATAGATTTATTTCGAAGATAATTTAGGGATGGGTCGAAATCCTCTCAACCAATAGGTTTTATACAAGTTTAGGTTACTATTTTAAAATTATCATTTAGATTTAACTCTAAGTTAAATAATTTAACTTTTTCCGCGTCTTCTTGTTTTCTTACACTATATGATTAATAAACCTACTATAAACAGCCAAAAAAAACCCATGTGGTTAATTATTAATATATATAACTTTATCTAAGTCATTTTTCTGAACCTTAGTTTTTTAGGAATATAATAACAATTAATAATATAATGTTTGTTTTAAAAACTATTTTATTTCAATTTAGACACTATTTGGTAATTGATTTTTGTGAAAATCATAACAACATTGTTAGTTCACAAAAAGTTAATTAAATCAATACTATCATGTCATATAAACCTATAAAATTAGTGTAATTCATAAAAAGTCTCAAATTTCATTTATTTGGGTATTTATAACATCAATTAGGTTAATATTTCATTAATAAGATAATTACTGCATCATCATTGTATAAAAAATAAATTAAAT
This sequence comes from Viscum album, assembly GCA_963277665.1. Lineage (NCBI taxonomy): Eukaryota > Viridiplantae > Streptophyta > Magnoliopsida > Santalales > Viscaceae > Viscum > Viscum album. Next base: position 1,994,780,053 of record OY728122.1, read on the forward strand.
TATTTAATGTCTAAAAATTATAAATAAAATACCATTATGTAGGAAATCTTTTTAGATTTCTAATGAATATTTATAGTCAAATTTATCTTATGTATAACCCTATATTAAAAATCTTGTAGTTATTAAACTTTGATTTTATCTATTATAACTCTTCTTTAAATAAATTAATAATAAATGTCCTAATCTAATCCAAGTGGACCTAAATGGTCATATTTTATTCATAAGGTTGTTTTTGGTCTAATTAAACTTATCAAATAGAATTAATATTTGTGTTAGGGTAATAATAATATCATTTTTACCCTTAATTATACTATTTACTTTTAACCGTGGAAAATAAATGTAAAAAGTTACTATTCACCAAAAAACTATTTTCATCTCATTGAACCAAATTTTAGACCTTGATATTAACCTTGTCTCTTGTATTTTCTAAATTCAATTCACATAAGTGGTAAAATTTCATTTAAATGAAAAAGTCAGTTTTTTAACTACCACTAAGTGGTTTCACTATTCATCGAAAATTGATGTTTTTCAGAAAAATACGAAAAAATCAGCCGAAGCATTATTTGATATTCTGAATTCAATAATGATTCAAATTTTTCAAAATTAAAAACATAGAAGTGGAATTAATTAATTTTAAAAGTAATTCCCATTATCAAAACAAATAGCGTGTTTTTAAGAACCAATAACTATCAGAAGATCATCACTTGTTTATGTCCAATTTCAAAGTTAAATGAATTCCAATGACCAACATTGGATTAAATGGTAAAAATATATTCTAATTACACTTTAAACCCAATAAAAAATATAATATGACCAGATAAATTATTGCGATGAGAAAAGTTGTTTTTAATTAAAATATAGCTTGTTTTAACGATTCATCAAAATATGAAAGTTATCAGAATAATATGAAAAATTTATCCAAATTAAATTTTTATATCCTGATTCCAATTAAGAATTTTATTTTTTCAAATTGAACTTATAAACTTGTCAAAAACAACATTTAAAGTGGGTGCGCCATCAAAAGGAGGAAAAACTGCATTTTTTGAAAAATACTTATTTTACCCGAAACATTTATTTTATTCTCATACCATGTTCTAGAAAATATTTAAGATGAATAATAATGTTATAAAATTCAAAATGTAGTTAATACTATTCATAACGGCTAGTTTATAATAATATTATAACCATATAGAATTGTTTAGTGAAACCCACTATTGTGTACAACACACACTATCGAGGAAGGTTGTGATTACGTGTAATGCAAGCCAAGTCAGGGTTGCATGTAGTTCAAGACTCCTTTGTTGTTGTGTATAACAAAATCCAACCATATTTCATTTACACATTGAATATATATATATATATACACACACTCAATGTTTCGTAGAATAACTACTATCAAACAAACTTGAAATTGTGTGTAACACGATCCAAGATTAGTGTTGCGTATACTGCAAGATAATATGGTGTTGCGTATAGCACAAGATAATCTTTGTGTAGCATACAACAGAAGATCTAAAATAAATTAAAAGAATATATCTTATAAAATCTCGGGTTGTTACAACATTAGCTGCCCATTCCCATGTTTCATTTTGTACTCGGAAGTGTTTTCATAGCACCTGTGTGAGATGGACAAACATTCAACATAAAACCTTGGTAATTTGGTCAATGATGCATACAAGATACGCCTCAACAGTATCATTGAAATAAAACATAACATCCTTAGGATCAATGGTATGAGATAATTCAGAATGATATTGGAAAAGCTATAAGAATTGAAGGATGTCATTTATGGAACAATATCTCTAAGGTAGTAGCAACTGAACGGCTACCGATCTGACTCCCTCTAGAATCCTGAACAGCCTGACATAACAAGGTGACAACTTTCCTTGAATCCTTAACAATCTATTCCCCTATCTGGGAGATACCCCGATAAAAAAAATTTCCCCCATCCATGAACTCAAGAGGTCATTGGTGATGTTCGACATAGGATTTCTATCTAGACAGAGTAGTATTCATACACTTCCAGATCAGCCGAACCTATTCTGATGACTCCAAAACAAGATGAGAACCTTTTAGGGCTACCTCACCTATCACTATGTATATCAATGTGGAACCGCATGCCTAGCATATATGTCCTCAAAAGGATCCATCTGAATCATCGCCAAAAATTTGTTATTATAAATGAACTCAACAAGAGGAATGTGCATCTCCCATGAACCCCCGAAAACAAGGACACGTGCTCAGAACATATCCTCTAGAACATATATCATTCGTTCCTTTTTTTCCATTTGTCTATGGAAGAAAAGAAGTTCCTAGAATAACATTAGTTCCCATAGCATTCTAAAAACCCTGCAAAAACCATGGTGTGAAATGAGAGTCCCGATTCGAAATGATCGTATGTTTAACCCTTTTTAGTCGTATGATCTCATAGACATACAATCATCCCAGTTCATGAACTGATAAGGTCTCTCAAATAGGAATGAAGTGGTATTAAATTTTTAGTCGGTAAATGTCTACACAGATAGCATTGATGTAACACCCTGAGATTTTATGAAAAATATTATTTTTAATTTTTTTATGTCTTATGTTATACACAACACCAAAAGAATCTTTTACAACACACAATACTGACTTGGCTTTCATTACACACAATCGCGACCTTCCTCGATAGCGTGTGTAGTACGCAATACCGGGTTTCACTAAACAATGATATATTCTTTTGGACTAGCCGTTATGAATAATATTAACTTCATTTTGAATTTTATAACATTATTACTCATCTTACACATTTTCTAGAACATGGTAAGAGAAAATAATAATTTTTTCGGATAAAATAAGTATTTTTAAAAAAATGCAGTTTTGCCGCTTTTTGATGGCGCACCCACATTAAATCTAGTTTCTGACATGTTTATAAGTTCAATTTGAAAAAATAAAATTCTTTTTTGGAATCAGGATATAAAAATTTACTTTCGATAAATTTTTTATACTTTTCTGATAACTTTAGTATTTTGATGAATAGTAAATATATCCTAATTTTTAATTAAAAACAAATTTTTTCATTGAGATAAGTTATATGGTTAAATTATAATATTGAATGGTTTTAAAGTATAAATAGAATATTTTTTTATCATTTAATATAATTTATATCATTAGCATTAATTTCACATTGAATTCATAGATAAAAACATTTCAATCATTGGCAATGTTTTAACTTCTAAAACCTATTTTTTTAACAACGAGATTAATTTTAAATTAATTACTGCAACTAATGTGTTTTGAATTTTGAAAAATTGATTCCATATTGGGAATCAGTGGGTCCAAATTATGTTAATAGGCTAATTTTTTATTTTTGGGCACTATGAATAGTAACTACGGTAAATTTTATTTACCGTAGTTAAAGGTAAATTAGGTAATTAAGGGTAAATATAAGATTATAAAAATAACGTAACACCTGCCAAAATCCTATTGGATGAATAGAAGTCGGTCAATATCACATAAGGGCCGGACTATATTTATTTCAAGGACTTTTGACCATGAAATAACATAATTATTATTAAAACCAAGGAAAGTGACAATATGCCACTCTCTTAAATTTTATAAGTATAATAATTATAATTTAGTGATAAACTTCATGAAACTTAAGATATAAATATTCTCCAGAAATATAATGAAATTATCTACTTCATATGAATTTATTTATAATTTTTAGGAATTATATAATTATCCTTAATTGTAACACAATAGTGGTCTTGAAATTATTTTATTAATTAAAATATCAAATAAATGGTTTTAAAAATTTAAAAATAAATATTATATGAACTATTTAATGTGCTCCACTAATTTTTTAGAAACATATAACATTTAATACATCTAATAAAATTTTTATTTCGAACATATATTTTGTATATATTTTATTTAAATTCAAATAAATGAATAGTGTCAAAATTGACACTATTGTTATTTTATAAAAATAACATATTATAAAATTGTTTAAAAATCAAAAAAATATTTAAAAATTATAAATTAAAATTTATATCGTCTAACATGTCATAAAGTGTCAAATTATGGAAAATTCTCAACACATATGAAATTATTTATAATAATTTAAAATTTAGAATATTATTACCACAAATAACATTAAATCGATAAATAAGGATAAATCAAGTTGATAATGTTTAAAATAAATTCCTAACATGTATAAATTTTATTGTTTGATGATATTACAACCCTATATCATCTAATCTTCGAATATGAGTCATTTTTGATATTTTTAAGTAGGGTTGGGATTTAATATAAACTAATATTTCTTATATTTCCAAAGGTGCCCCTCTCCTCCCTTATAAAAGGGCACCTCCTCCCTCTCCTCCTCACACCAATTTGAGCCTTCAAGCTCAGCCAAACCCTACCCATTTCACTTCCAAACTTCCTTAGAATCCTACTAGAGGTACTGTTGTTCTCAAAAGACCAACTCTAGTGCCCTAAGAGAAAGTTTAAAGGAGACACTTCAAGAAAGAGGTAATACCTTCTACTGTTTTCTTCAAGTTCCATTCATCTTCTACTCCATCTTATTTAGTTGTTTCATTATAAAGTAATAACATAAGTATCCCTCATATACTTATATGTTATTATAAATATGAAACAACCCTATTGCACCTCTTATCCATCCTACGGTAAACAAAATCACCGCGCGTGCGTACGTACGGAATACCGTCTCCACGTCATGGTGTAATATGTTTTCCACCACCAACTTACATAGATGGGTATAATGGTGTAAATAAATAACTATATATGGTTATTCTAAATTGATATTTATTCTTTAGTATTATACATACACTTTAATACAATTCCACGATCATGAGAATGATATCATCGCTCGTGCGTACGTACGGACTACCGTCTCCACGAACACGATAAGATTCATTTTACATGATTAACCATTCAAGAATGATTATAAAGTATATATAATGAATAATAATAAAATATATGACATAATGAAGCTACAGTATTTTTGTATATATATATGTGTCATCTACTTACTTCTATTCATGTCAATAAAGAAAGGAAAACATCATTCATGCGTACGTACGGCCTACCGTATCCATGAACAGTGTGTTTCATTTAATTTATCTATATATTATATATATATACTGAATATATATGATATATAAATAATATTTTAAATTCTTGAAGTAATTAAATCATGATATAATTAATAATAATATAAAGAACAATAAGTCCAAACACGTACGATAAATGAAACAATTTTACCCAAAACGCTACTTTAACATGGAATTGACAAATGAACGGGTAATATAAATACCTAAGTGAACCATATATGATATAATAACAATGAATATTATTCTTTAATAAGTCAATGACATTATTTAAATCATTATATAGGAGGTTCAGATACATATGAAGCATATCGGACATAAGGTAAGGGATAACTTTTCTAATCTCATTTTTATCCGAGATTATTTATTCATAAGTATTCACTAGGGTTATATCTATCATCCATGTCCCTATTTTCTTAAAATGGTTTCATGTATTTTTAAATTCCTTTTTACCCATTTTTGAATTTTACCACAGGTTATGAATGGAATCTTACTTTTTTTACCACACAAGTAACTTTTTGACTTTTCTGACAAAAGCACGATGAGTATGTTATTTTAAACTTATACGGAAAGAAAGTATTTTTACAATTTAATAAAGACATATTTTTATGAAGTTTCCTCCAAATTATTTCATGACTATTTTCAACTAAATCTATTTCTTTTAAAATTTCATGATTTTTTGTGAAAATAAATTGATTTTGAAGAAGAAAGGATATTTTCTTCAAGAAATCATTTCAAGTGTTTTATCAAAACCATTTTTTTCATGTAAGATGACATTATTTCATATGTGTAAGTTTCAAGTATAATGACTCTATGATTTACATGGTTTCACTTTTCTTATTATGAAATTATATCCATTTATTTTATATGGATTATGTGATGATGTTTATGAAACCCATTTTATTCGTTGGGTTATTATGAATGATGTATGTTTATTTTGTGGCACAAGTAAGAATGATTTCATTATGAAATGGGTAGGACCTATATCTCCCTCCAATGCATTAGGTAAAGATTTTTATCTCATGAGATATACATGGAGGGAATGGTAAGTTAATCCGGTTCAGTGTTACCAGACTGGAACGATGAGCGAACTCGATTCAGAAAGGGACTTTGTGCACTAATATTGTCTTGGCAGAAATGCCTTGGATGCTATGGAAATCATAACATGTTATTAATTGTTTCCACAATTAGATGATTTATTCCCATGCTATTTTATCAATATTGATGTTCCTTTATGATATATTCCTTACGTAATTCCAAGATTTATGTCTTTTCTCAAGATTTTGATGTTTAGATTTTATGTTCAAGCTTTTGCATTCAAATGTTTATGGATTGTTTTATGTTATCTATGCTTACCCTTACCTAGCATTTGAGATCACCCTTTTTATGTTTTCTTTTCCCTAGGATATATAGAATGTTTTTAGGTAAGAAAACTAAAGGGGAAGATCTTTAGGGGATAAGTAGAAGATCTTTCACCATGATTAGAAGATTAAATTATGAGTTTACAAAGACACTAAACTATTACGGTCCTTGTGTGTCTGTGTTTATTATGTATTAAGTATTCTGAAAAAGTAATGTAATGTACATGTACGTCATGATTTGTGTCTCTATAGTTAGTATCCGAGGAAAGGTTTAGTTAACCATTGGAAACTAGGATGCGAAAACTTTAGTGAGATCCTTAGAGATATTTCTAAGGTATGTCTAGGGATGTCCCTAAGGTTAAGTATACGTATAGGTTATAGTCCTAGAATTTCTCTAAGGATCTTAGAATTAAACCTAAGATTTTAGATATTGAAGGTACTCCCCCTTTATTATGTTGATTTCCCTGGCATGGTTATTGCCTCTCAAACTCTTATTTTTGGGTTTTAGACGATAGATGGAACCCGAAGGAACCGTGTTGATCAATGTAATGGAAAATGCAATGATTGTCCCCCCGAACAAACCAATGTCATGCGAGATGGAGTGCACAATATTATTTCTATAATTACACAAGCTATAAATCATTCTGGACTTCAAAATGAGCAGATAATGGAGAAACATTCTGTTGAATCCTTCATGAGGCAGCGTCCACCTTCATTCAGCAGGTCTTCTAATCCCTTAGTGGATGAACAATGGATCAGTACCACTGAAAATATATTTTCAGTTCTACAATGTTCTGAGCATGATAAATTCATCTTAGCGGTATATTGTTTGGAAGGTGATGCTGATCAATGGTGGAATCTTATCAAGAATATGAGGCAAAGAGATGAAATTGAGTCCATGGAATGGGACAAGTTCAAGAAGTTGTTTTTCAGTAAGTACTTCCCTCGTATTCTTCGAACAAAGATGGAAATGGAGTTTCTTGAGCTTAAGCAGAAGGATGATGAATCTTTTGGTATATACGATGTGAATTTTACAAGACTTGCAAGGTATGCATCTGGATTTATCATCCAACGTGACGGTAAAGTTGATCGATTTTTCAGTGGATTAAAACCAAGTCTTCAAAGGGAATTAGCTATAAGAGACTTTAGTAGCTATGAAGAAATTGTGCGTTGTGCTATCAAGGTAGAACTAGAAGTTCATGTAACATATCCATCTCATGGTTTTGACAAGAAACAAAAGATGGAGTTCAAGGAGATATCTCTGAACAATGGTGAAAATAAGATGAATGTTTCTTTATGCTCAAAGTGTGGAAAGAAGCATGGTGGATATTGCCTAAAAGGTACTATAAAATGTTTTAAGTGCGGAAAAGAAGGCCATCGAGCTGTTTATTGTCGAAGTAATGGAAAAAAGGTTGCTAATGATGTGAATAGAGAAAAGGCTATAGAGAACTCTCCACCAACAATTCAATGCTTCAAGTGCAAGGAAATGAGGCATTATGCTAATAAATTTTCTAATCCACGGGTTAATGATGATCAACGTGAGCAACCTCTTAAGGCAAAGGATAAAGGGAAGTCTCATGAAATCACTATTTGTGATGATGAGTATAAAAATGATGCTGTGTAATGATTAAGTCTTTATATAATGGGATTTCAAAATAGTATCATAGAATCTCATTTATTGTATTGTGGAATTTTTGAATATCTATGTATTGGTTTTCAATAATTTTATGGTACTGGTAACCATGAAAAACAGATTGAAATATTTTTGGAAATAAGATGAAATGCACATAACGAAGGGATAAGGAGAAAATAATATGATAGTAATCATGAGTTCATAACTAAAATAAGGACAAAGTGATATAATGGTTTGAGTATATAGAAATTTTGGGATTTTGGTATGTGGAAAGAGTTAACTTTTAACAGCATTCATGTTTTCACTAAGGTTAAATGGGTATTCATTTTTCAAGATAATACATGATTAAGGTATTCACATGTTTTGAATGTGATCAACAAGATATATCAGGGATAAATGATGGTATTCACATGCTCGGTAGATGAAATTTCTATTAATTTTGTTCTTTATACTATAATCTTGGATAGAAGTATTTTGGATAAGCCTAAAGATTTGAAATGGATTATGTTGAACATAAGTTAGTTTAAGGATAGAACTGTTTTTGATATTATCGATGGAATGTCATAATGATGTAATTTTAGAAAAAGGACAACCTACAGGACGGGCGACAACCCATCATGTCAGACAAGGCTGTGGGAATAGAACCCACAATTGAAGTGCGACAGGCCTTTATCGCCAACCACTAGCCTACATGAAGTCCCTGTTTAATAGAAAACAGTTTCATTATATTAAGCAGTATGAAATATGAAGTATAAGTCCTTTTTAAGAACCATATATGATTAATCTCACCATAGATGGACTTATGTATATAAATTTTGCTAACTTATGTTTGAGACAGATGGAATGACTTATCATTCTATCGCATGATCTGCTAATACTTCGCGAAAGACAAATTCAACTTCATTTCTTAAAGAGATGAAGTGGAAATTGTTCAAGGCACAAACAACGATTTTACCAAAATAAAGTAAGTATTTCCTCTAATTCAAATTATTCAACTTTAGGGAAATGATCTTGAAAACCAAAAATGTTGTCCTATTGCCCTAATATCCGATGAATCAGATGGTACCCTAGATCATCACAAATTTATGGCTTTATGATTGTTGGATTTTTCATTGCCATATTCTTTACCACTCTCCATCAGAACATTACGGTTAGATTTCTCTTCCATATCCATATTTTAACCTATGTTCTCGTATGTGGAAACCTAGTGATTAGTTAATTTGGGTAACCATTACATTTCATACTTTAGTTTTTAATGATTGGTTTTGGTATTCAATTTATGATGTGGGTTTCTATTATTGAAACATTCGAGTAGTAAACCATTTATAGCCCCGACAAATTTGGAGGGCAAAATTCATTTTAAGAGGGGTAGAATGTAACACCTAGATATTTTATGAAAAATATTAATTTTTTATGTCTTATGTTATACGCAACACCAAAGGAATGTTTCACAACACAAAATACTGGCTTGGCTTGCATTACACGCAATCACGACCTTCCTCAATAGCGTGTGTAGTACGCAATACTGGGTTTCACTAAACAATGATATATTATTATAGACTAGACGTTATGAATATTATTAACTACATTTTTAATTTTATAACATTATTATTCATCTTAAACATTTTCTAGAACATGGTAAGAGAACAAAATAAATTTTTCGGGTAAAATAAGTAATTTTAAAAAAATGCAGTTTTGCCGCTTTTTGATGGCACACCCACATTAAATCTAGTTTTTGACATGTTTATATGTTAAATTTGAAAAAATAAAATTATTCTTTGGAATTAGGATATAAAAATTTACTTTGGATAATTTTTTGATACTTTTCTGACAACATTCATATTTTGATGAATAGTAAAAATACACTAATTTTTAATTAAAAACAACTTTTTTCATTGAGATAATTTATATGGTAAAATTATAATATTGAATGGTTTTAAAGTATAAATAGAATATATTTTTACCATTTAATATAATGTATTTCATTAGTATTAATTTCACATTGAATTCATAGATAAAAACATTTCAATCTTTGGCAATGTTTTAACTTCTAAAACATGTTTTCTTAACAACGAGATTAATTTTAAATTAATTAATACAACTAATGTGTTTTGAATTTTGAAAAATAGATTCGATATTTGGAATCAGTGGGTTGAAATTATGTTAGTATGCCACTATTTATTTTTGGGCACTATTAATAGTAACTACAGTAAATTTTATTTACCATAGTTAAAGGTAAATCGAGTAATTAAGGATAAATATAAGATTATAAAATTACCCTAACACCTGAAAAAATCCTATTGGATGAATAAAAGTCGACCCATATCACCTTAGGGCCAGACTATATTTATTTCATGGACTTTTGACCATGAAATAATATAATTATTATTAAAACCAAGGAAAGTGACAATATGTCACTCTCTTAAATCTTATAGGTATAATAATTTTAATTTAGTGATAAAATTCATGAAACTTCAGATATAAATAGTCTATAGAAATATAATAAAATTATATACATCATATGAATTTATTTATAATTTTTAGGGATTAAATAATTATTATCAATTATGACACAATAGTGGTGTTGAAATTATATTATTAATTAAAATATCAAATAAATGGTTTTAAAAATATTAAAATAAATGTTATATGAACTATTTTATGTGCTCCACTACTTTTCTAGATACAGATGACATTATATGAATCTATTAAAGCTTTTATTTAGAACATATCTTATGTATATATTTTATTTAAATTCAAATAAATGAATAGTTTCAAAATTGACACTATTTTTATTTTATAAAAATACATTATTATAAAATTGTTTAAAAATCACAAAAATATTTAAAATTTATAAATTAAAATTTATATTGTCTAAATTGTCATAAAGTGTCATATTATGGAAAATTCACCACAAATATGTAATTATTTATAATAATTTAAAATTTATAATATTATTACCACAAATAACATTAAATCGATAAATAAGGATAAATCATGTTGATAATGTTTAAAATAAATTCCTAACATGTCTAAATTTTATTGTTTGATGATATTAAAACCCTATATCATCTCATATTAGGATATGAGTCATTTTTTAAGTTTTTAAGTAGGGTTGGGATTTAATATAAACAAATATTTCTTATATTTCCAAAGGTGCCCCTCTCCTCCCTTATAAAAGGGAACCTCATCCTTCTCCTCCTCATAGCAATTTGAGCCTTCAAGCTCGGCCAAACCCTGAATATTTTACTTCCCCACTTCTTTAGAAACCTACTAGAGGTACTGGTCTTCTCAAAAGACCAACTCTAATGCTCTAAGAGAAAGTTTAAAGGAGGCACTTCAAGAAAGAGGTAATACCTTCTACCATTTTCTTCAAGTTCCATTCTTCTTATACTCCATATTCTTTAGTTGATTCAATATGAAGTAAGAACATAAGTATCCCTCATATACTGATATGTTATTATAAATATGAAAAAACCCTATTTCACCTCTTATCCATCCTACGGTAAACAAAATCACCGCGTGTGCGTACGTACGGAATACCGTCTCCACGTCGTGGTGTAATATGTTTTCCACCACCACCTTACTTAGATGGGTATAATGGAGTAAATAAATAACTATATATGGTTATTGTAAAGTGATATTTATTCTGTAATATTATACATACACTTCAATACAATTCCACGATCATGGTAATGATATCATCCCTCGTGCGTACGTACGGACTACCGTCTCCACGAACGCGATGAGATTCATTTTCAATGATTAACCATTCAAGAGTGATTATAAAGTATATATAATGAATATTAATGAAATATATTACATAATTAAGCTACTAGATTTATGTATATATATATATGTGTGTGTCATCTACATACTTCCATTCAAGTCAATAAAGAAAGGAAAACAGCATTTATGCGTACGTACGGCCTACTGTCTCCATGAACGGTGTGTTTCATTTCATTTATCTATCTTATATATATATATATATAATGAATATATATGATATATAAATCATTTTTTAAATTTTGGAAGTTATTAAATCGTGATATAATTAATAATAATATCAAGAACAACAAGTCCAAACACATACGATAAATGAAACAATTTTACCCAAAACACTACTTTTACATGGAATTGACAAATGAACGGGTAATATAAATACCTAAGTGAACCATATATGATATAATAACAATGAACATGATTCTATAATAAGTCAATGACATTATTTAAATCATTATACAGGAGGTTCGGACACATATGAAGTATATCAAACATAATGTAAGGGATAACTTTTCCAATCTCATTTTTATCCGAGTTTGTTTTTTCGTAAGTATTCATTGGGGTTATATCTATCATCCATGTATCTATTTTCTAAAAATTGTTTCATGTGTGTTTAAATTTCTTTTTACCCATTTTTTAATTTTACCACATGTTATGAAATGAATCTTACTTTCTTTTACAACACGAGTAACTTTTTGACTTTTCTGACAAAAGCACGAGGAGAATGTTATTTTTAACTTATACGACATGAAATGATTTTTATAGTTTTATAAAGACTTATTTTTATGAAGCTTACTCCAAATTATTTCATGAATATTTTCAAAAAAATCTCTTTCTTTTATAATTTCATGTCGTTTTGTGAAAAGAAATTGATATTGAAGAAGAAAGGATATTTTCCTCAAGAATTCATTTCAAGTGTTTTAACAAAACAATTTTTTCATCTAAGATGACATTATTTCATATGTGTATGTTTCAAGTATAATGTCTCTATGATTTACATGGTTTCACTTTTATTATTATGAAATAATATCCATTTCTTTTATATGGATTCTGTGATGATGTTTATGAAAACCATTTTATTCATTGGGTTATTATGAATGATGTATTTTTATTTTGTGGCACAAGTAAGAATGATTTCATTATGAGATGGGTGGGACCTATATCTCCCCCTAATTCATTGGGTAAAGATTTATATCTCATGAGATATACATGGATGGAATGGAAAGTTAATCCGGTTCCATGTTACAGGACTGGAACGAGGAGTGAACTCGATTCATAAAGGGTATTTGTCCACTAAGATGGTATTGGAAGCAATGCCTTGGCTACTATAGAAATCATAACATGTTCTTAATGGTTTCCACAATTACATGATTTATTCCCATGCTATTTTATCATGATTTATGTTCCATTATGATATATTCCTTATGTACTTCCAAGATTTATGTCTTTTCTCAAGATTTTGATGTTTAGATTTTATGTTCAAGCTTTTTCCTTAAAATGTTTATGGATTGTTTTATGTTATATATGCTTACCATTACTGAGCATTTGAGCTCACAAATTTTATGTTTTCTTTTCTCCAGGATATAAAGAAAGGTTTTAGGTAAGAAAAAAAGGGGAAGATCTTTAGGGGAGAAGTAGAAGATCTTTCACTATGATTAGAAGATTAAATTCTGAGTTTCCAAAGACAATAAACTATTACGTTCCTTGTGTGTCTGTGTTTGTTATGTATTAAGTATTCCGCAAAAGTAATGTAATGCCCATGTACGTCAAGCTTTGGGTATCTACAATTGAGAGCCCCAGAGACATAGGTAATATGACTAAAAAATACCTAGACATATTTTCCCATTTCTATTCCCAGACTCGAAGTGGCTGTAACAAGACTGCAGTTCTTAGGTGCTCCACCTTTACCTGCTGATAGGTAGAACATCTATTGATGAGGCCTGAAATATGACATTTCATACTCGGCCAATAATATTTGCCTCGCATATCACGATAAATCGTTGAGATTCCTAGATAAACTTCCCACTGAGAAGTGTGGGACTCTTTCATCAACTCCTCTCCCATATCTACATGAACCCATATATTTCTACATAGATACAGGATGTTGTCTCTATCCACAAACCAATTCATAGGTGGGTTATCTCCTAATTTACTCTCATGAAGAACCAAACCTTCAGTATTTGAAAACTGCCTACTCTTCACATTCTCATAGAGGAAAGAGGTAACTGTTAAGCATGAGAGTAAAGACATCTCATTACAATAATGAATCTCTAGGTGATGTTCAGAAACGAGGTCATTTTGTTTCAATTCATCACTGTCCTCCTTTACATCCTGCATTTGAGTTTTCTAACTGAGTGCATAACTTACCAAATTCCCCATTCCATGTGTATAGGCAATCTCAAAATCAAAAGATTATAGATATTCAACGAATATTTGTTGTCTGATGTTCATGTCATTCTGAGAAAATATATACATGATGTTCTTGAGATATTTATATACCACTAAGCACTCATAGAATAGATAATGTCTCCAATAATGTAAATATTGGAAAAATACTGCTAGATCAAGGTCGTGCATCAGGTAATTTTTCTCATGAGGAATTAACTACTTTGATCCGTATGAAACAACATTGACTTCCTGCATCAACACTTCTCCTTTTCAAATTCCAAATGCATCACAGAAGAAAATATATCCTTTAACTGGTTTTGTAATAATTAGAATAGGTGCTGAGACAAGCCTCTCATTTAGCTACTGAATGGATTTATCACTTGCTTTTGACAAGATGAACATAACAACCTTCTTTTTTATTCCAGTAAGTGGTGATGAAAGAAGTAATATGTCCTATATGAAATTCATGTAATACTCAAAAGGCTCTAAAAAACTCGTATTATCAAACACCTTTTTGGGATTCTCCCAGGAAAATACACCACTAACCTTTTCTGGGTCAACAAATACTCATAATTCTGAAATTATATGACTTAGGAACATGTCCTAGTCAATCCAAATGTCACATTACCAAGCTTGGACTAAAGTTTATGCTCTCTCAATGTACTCAGAAAAAGCTCAATATTTTGGGCATGTTCTTTATTAATGCTAAAATTAAACATTATGACATACAAAGACAATATAACAAAACAGTACAAATAGGGGTGTACAACCATTTTCATCAATGACATGAAAATGGAAGGTGCCATCGTAAGATGGAACAACATAACAAGATACTCATACAGACCATACCTACTATTAAAATTTGTTTGAGGTATGTCTGTTGTTTTGACTCACACCTGATGATAACTTGATATCCGGTCAATCATAGAAGTAACCATTTCCCCTCAGAGGTGGTAAAAGATATCATATATTCGAGGAAGTGGATACTAATTCTTGACAATAAGCTGGTTCAATATTATGTAATCCCCACATAGACAAAGTGTCACATCCACCTTCTTAGAAAAATCATGGGTGAAACCCAAGAGGATTTACTAGGTCATAGAATACTTTTGGACTCTAGGTCTTATATCTGCCTCTTGAGCTCCTAAAGCTTAGAATATTCCATCCTGTATGGAGGAATGGACACTACAGATACTCTTGGAATGAGATCTATTATAAAATCTACATCTCTCCTTTGAGGTAAGATAGAAAAGTCATCAGGAAAGACTTCCCTGAAAATATCATCTACTAGATGGAAATAAAATGGAAGTAAATACAGATCCTCCATGATTTTTTTTCAATCTGAATAGTCACATCACATAGTGCATGATGCCTCAGTCCAGCTCCGCCAGCCTGAACATCCCACTATCCTTTGAAAATATAATTATTTCCCTTTGGTGATGTACAAGAGACCATATAGTGATAATAGTCTACACAGGTGTCCTAGTGTACTAACTAGTCTATCTTGAGAATGACATAGATGCCCGTCATCTCAAGAACAAATAGATTCCATAGTAAAGGGTAACTGCCAACCTATAGGGGACAATCCCAACACGGGCTTATGCCCTCCGTCGATATTCCCAACGGTGTATCGATGGTCATTACACCATAGTGATAGTGTATCACTAGTATGAGACATTCCATGGTAGATACAGAAATAAAATAGTTTGAAGAACCCACAACAAACAATGTATAGAAAAAATTAGACGATATTGGAAAATTACTTCGTATTGTATATGGTCATGTAGCCAGATCCTCGAGTATCAGGTGTAAAGCATGCAAGTGATCTAATCCACGACCCAGTGAAGTAGATGGATGAACACGATCCTGAGTGCTCTGTTGGCATTGTTGGTGATTAGGGGTTGAACTACCATAGCCTTGACCTCCACCTCATCCAAACATGTTGGAGCTACTTGAACTCATCGCCTGACATGGTGAAAAAATATGTCTCTCCAGTATGTGGAGTAGATGTTATTCAATTTCTACTCAATGCTGGTTGAAAGGGGCATAAAAATCACAGAAGATGACCCATATGGCCATAATACACACAATCTATAGGGTATCTATATCATTGGGGATGTTTATGCCCTAGTAATCCAAAATGATGACACACCACAATGCTATCAAACTGTATACTCTGGATGCCACTTCCATTAAGAAAAACTATGATGGATTGTTTCCTACCACTAGAAGAACTACAAGTCTAATGTGGCACTGATCCTATAAAATCAGTAATAGTTAAATCCCATAGGAAATATTCAGTGATAAGGGAATGATCAGATATTTCTAAAAAGGAATGATGGACAAAGAATTTCCCCTGAGTTCATATGGTGTACTGGAGTCCATCCTCCAAATGTATAGTATGTGAACGATCATCACCGGCTAGATGTGGTGTAAAGTGTTGTAAATTAGTGAAATGTGCTGAATATTCCATAATTTACATAGAACCATGCCCTAGATTCATGAACACTCTGGATCTGTCAAATCGTAGTTCGTTAGGAAAGAACTGATCATTGAAGGTATTCTAGAATACAACCCATAACATACCATGTTGATGACTATTCTGGGTAACCACATCCCACCAACGCTTTTCCGAATCCCAAATCATGTATATAGAAATCTTTAATCTTCTCTATTGAGGTGTTTCTTGATGATTAATGATAATCAATATGGCCTATATCCAAGACATAGAGGCCTTAGAACGGCCATCCCCTGAAAAAGTTGGAGGATGCTACGGGTGAAAATCGTGGGTCATATCAGCCATCGTAGGTGCAACCAATGGAGCACCATGTGTGTAATTCATATGAACTAGGAAATTATCATGGACCTGAGGATCAATTCAAGGATTTGGTACAATATGTGGTGTTAAAGTGGAACTCCATGAAGTAAGACTGAAATCTCTGGCCTACCCACTGTAGAGCATGGTCGCCACCACACTCTTGGAGAATGACACAACGACGTCGTGGTGGAAATGGTCTAAAAATGTGGAGAACACACCTTAGAGAAATATTTGAAGAAAGGAGATATAATCACTAAAAAAAATGATCATAATAAATATCACAGCCCATGGCACACAACCCATACTGTCTGCTTAAATTTCAAGGGATCTGTAAGTGATGATGTATAATATTTTTTCTGTTTGAAGTTAATTATTAGGTTTACTACATTACCTTTCATAAAAATGAAAAGTTGTGATGAGTATGTGAAACCAATTCATTTTTTATTTTAGTATTCACATTTTAATGGATACCCATTTCCAATGCATTATTTCATATACACAAATTATCATAAATGACACTAATTTATTTATAGTTTAATGGCTCCACTTGGTAAATTACTCATACCAAACCATGATGGCACATACACATCCTAAATTGAGACATGCAATCACTCAATCACAACCAATTTAATAAGGTACAATCAAAATATCAAAACATAACTCAATATTTTCAGGAATAACAAGCAATGCAAGGTAGTGAAATGCACCTATATGGAATGGAAATATGCGTGACTTAGGAATTCAATGTTCCTATAATGATGCATGAAGTAATGATCTTTTCCCTCATATAATCAAAATAATAATGAAATAATTTTTTAAAATAGCAATATTCAAAAACACCACACACCATCTGTGTCACCGAAATGTGAAATAATATCAATTGTAATAGGAAAAATAGAACAACAATTTCATGTTGGGTAACCTGGATTTTATCCCGAACATTGGGTTCACAATGCCCAAGAATGACTTATTACCAAGTCCCAAGATTTCCTATTATCCAATATATTTTCTCCAAATAGTAAATAAAGGAGAGAAACCACCTATGATACCACATTGTGAAGACACAGACCTGGATACCACATAACGGGTGCCCCGAGCCAGGAAGGCCATATGGCATTAAGCGCATCTTCCCAAATGCTAGATGATGCTGACTAGTAGAAAGAACCAAGGGTGTGTCCATGGGAAGACTATAACCTCCTTAGAATTGTATAACACAATAGATGAATTGTAATGAAAGGGAAATAGATGAAAAAAATAATAATAAACAATTATAACAATAACTATATCAACTTAAGAAATGAGGATGTAATGACATGTCACCAGAAGACTCGATAACATGGATACAAGAGAGTAGGAATAACATGTTCAATAATGAAAAATAATACAAGGCCTACTCCCAGCATCTTGAGATCCATCTTCATAATCTTCTTTCAAGCTCCATCATATCATCAGACAATCGTGTATTGGAACTTTTATGATTCCCTTTTTAAATACATACAACCATGTAATCTACACTTAGTACCAAAAATCTCCCAGAGAGTGTGTGAGATAAATCTTTGTGGGCCACCACCACTGGTGTTTATAACATTCGGCCCATAAAATTGAATATAGTAGTGTGAAATCCTTCATATATAAATAACATAAGCATTTCAAATATAATTAAATACCCAAAGACCGTCTTCTTCCCTCTACTTGTGTCTGAACATGTAATAAGATCATTAATTAAGTAATCACCATTTAATGATAATTGTTCATGTGAGGCATAGCCATCCCTGACATCACCTAATGATTTTATATGTAGTGACAGTCCCAAGACATAACAAGGCATCCAAAAAAATATATAAAATGAGGGAGTTCCATTTTAATAACCAAGGTAACACAATTCTCACAGAATGCTAACTCAGTAGTAGCCGAGTCTTGCTAAATAGTTAGAGTGTAATACAAAGAGTGTAGTCCAAGGGATTCCACAATATGGTGGCTATTGATTCCAATGTGATTGACCTTGGTAAAATAGGTCAATGCAATTATAGGGCCTGATGGGATTTGACCAAGGAACCTACTAGTCAATGAGGGATCCAAGGAGTGTATATTAGGTATCATGTAATAATGAAAAGAACCATAAGGTAGATACCATACATTAGATTAATTGACATGAAATTATTTATAGGTAGGTATCGACCTAAAAAACTGCATCCTTGAATCAAAATGGGGTTATAGAGACCTAAGGTGTCTCCTCATGGAATCCATGACGATCTCGAGTCAGTACATTCCTATTTGATATTGTATTTAATTAGTAATTCATTTGGTTCATGTCTTGCCTTCCATCAGTGTGGATATGTCATGTAGATTTGAAACCATTTTTTTATTGGTCCAATCCTTGTCTTCCATTAGTGTGGTTTGGCGAAGTAGCATTTTAACCATTTAATCTAGTCCTAATTAACAATTAATGCATATTCAATTAGACAGGCTCATTCTGTTACCATCCATCAACATGGAAACAGGTGCTCTAGACATGTAACCATAATTAAACTCATTTTTAAGGCCAATATATATACATAGTATGATTACAATTTCTTATTTCACATTTAATAATCATTTGGATGAACATACATTAGGTAGGTCTAGTAGTGAGAATACATGGAACATTCCATTGTGAAATTATCATAAATAACGATTCTTTCATTATGAAAAGGCTTACATTTAGGATGATCAGGATAATTCACACTCGAATGGTGGCTCAAATATTTCAAAAACACTAAAACCCAAAATGTGATAACATTCCACATGAGGTGGATTGGGATGGGGGTAAAACCGCTAACAACTAATAACATATTTGGAAAGATCATAACCATACGATTCTAACATGTATAATCATGGAATGTAAATTTAATAAATGCCTTCCAATGAAATTGGTGGGCCCCACACAAGCATTCCAAAATCATCAAACATTGGGGAAAATTTTTAAACCACCCACCATAGCATTGTACAACTCTCCACCTCCTATATCGACCCATGATTTTCTGCGGATCAGAGTAGATCGAAGAAAAGGTGAAACAATTTCACAATGTGATATCTAGTTTGAGAGAAAAAGAGAAGAAGAATGGCTAATGAGGACCCAAGTACGTACCATTGTGTATCCAACATGATGAACCGAAGTACAATCGGATGTTGGATGATGTAGATATCTAGATTCCGAATTTAGATCGTCAAAATCTTGGAAAATGACCGTGAAATAGCTCAATCCCCCATGAACTCAAATTAGTGAGGAAGGGGTGACATAATTAGATCATTAATAAAATAATTGGAAAATCATCTAGAAAAATTATCTCGCACATGGTTTGTCATCACAGTTTGTCAAACTGTGCGCAAACCGTGCCAGACAGTTCTGCCAGAAAAGACATCCTCTACATGGTTTGTTCAAACTGTGTGCAAGACCTTAATGGGTAACTAAGGGAAAAGAGTAATTTTCATGGTTAAGCCGCAAAGCCAAGATCCATCCATGTGAGGTGGCACAGTCTGAAAAAAGCATCATCTGCATGGTTTACTCTAAACATTGCACAATGTCTGTTTTATCCAAAATGATGGGTCTCGGGTGCCGAACAAGGCCCAAACACCATTAGAACATTTACTAACTCTTCATGCTCCCTTATTGGGTATGATGTAATGATTTATAATGAAAAAATGAAATATTTGTACCTAAGTGAAAACTGGGTTCATACAAAAATATATGGGCGTATTATTGTACTTCATTAATCTTAAATCATTTCATAAAATGTCATTTCCTGTAAAATACCAATAGCATCATGTACGAAAATATTAAAATATTTTATTATTTTAAAATACAAAAATAATATTATAATTCAAATAAATTAATTTTAATGTTGTGTAAAATGATATATAAAACTTCCAAAAATAATTAATGGAAATAATGCAATCAATTCTCCTCAATTTTAACATTTATTGTAACATTTATTCTGGAAAATTATTAACTAATGAATCTATATGTTGGTGTTTCTTAAGCATATTAAGTAACTAAATCAAATCTAAAAATTATTTATAAATTGTTAAGGTTATAATAACCCATTTATATTTCAATAGGATCTGTACAATATACAATATGCTTTATTTTACATATCATGTTGTTTTATAAATGCTATTGGTAAGGAAATTTCCCTATTTATCTATTTTACTTTCTTATCCTTTTATATAGGGATCATTCCTCTAATAATATCCCAATAAACAATTAAATTTGATCCAAGAGGGGAATAGTGGAATTATTTTAATCCAATGGCTATGGGACAAGTTTATATGTAATTTTGGCCCTCATCATTAAGGTTTAGTCCCTAATTAAGCCAATTATTACCCTAATCATTGTGATTATTTTAATTCACTTTCACTAATATTTTAGGTCAAAAATTATGTTGAAATTACTATGCTAAAAATATCATACTAATTAGAACCATTTATTTCAATTTTTTAAATTTAAAATCACATAAGCGGGAATGTTATTTATTAATTATTATCCCACAGACATGGAATGAATGCATGTTTTTATAGTAAAAACATTCAAATGATCAATAAAATTTTATATCTAATTTTATTATAAAAAATGACTCCAAAAAATGAAATAAATTAATGAAAACTAATTCATTTTATGAAAAGAAATAAATATTTCAGAACATTTCAGTGGGTTACACATTCAATTGATCTACAAGAGGGTTCCATTCATTAGATAGCTAGATGACCCATTCCCTAATACTGTAGAAGGGTTCAAATCAAGTAATCGGTTGAGGAACCATTCTTATCCTAGATGTAGGGTGTTTCTCTAGTATTTGAGGACCCATTTAATGTCTCTGCGATAGTGTTCCACTCAAGTAGACTATAGTGGACCCATTCGTAGCCCTGCTAGAGTGTTCCTCTATAGTAGTCGAGGAACAGTACCAAATCACTACGAGAGGCTTCCAGTGAAGTAGTCTATATAGGACCCATGCCCATATTAGATGTTGGGTGCCACTATAGTAGTCGAGTTCTTATATAGGAAAACAATAGGACGACGCCTCTCAGATACACATAGAGGACTCATGCCCTACCCAGTAGGATGGTGCCACTCCAATGGTTGGTTAAGGACCCACACCTTTCCTAGGAGGAGGGTTCCATTAAATATTTATATATATGACACATTAATAGCCTAGATGGAGGGTTATTGAAATAACTCGGATCTTCAATTCAGGTATGGATCATTATTTTGGGTATTTTGAGGAAAAAGGAAGAGTTCGGAAATATTCAATGTACATGTAGTGTACTCTTGTGTACATGATATGTTCCTAGTTACCCTGTATAGTCTTGTAATGATGTTGTAATAGCTATGTACATGACCCTGTGGGCCACTTAATGTGGGGGTGGTTGATGATAGTACAAGGAATGTCCATTAAATGAACATGCCCTTTACTTTTATTTGTATCTGATTAATCAGGACAGGGTCGCACCTCATCTTCAAAACACATCTCTCTTCTCGTGTTTCATATAAGAGAGTGACGAGACGATGGAGAACATTGAACGCCTACCGTTCCTCCATCTGAGATCTGATCGAGATTCCATCTAGTGCGCTGGCTTCTCACCGGGGAGTTCTCTCTTCCCCTAGAGCCTCTCTTCCTAATTTCTCCTCTCTCTAGGGTAATTAAAGGTTGAATGATTTTTACCTTTTCATAGATCTATGACATTCTAGGCCGATTCAAGGCTTGTAGATGAAGAGTGTTCAGTGTACAACATCGAGGTACATGGTTTGTGACTTTCCTTGGTTTTATTTGGATTATACATGCTAAAACTTTAGAATTCCCTAGATTAGGGTATTGTGTGTTTTTAAATTTTAACCATGTTTGATTCCTGCTATGTTTTCTTTGTTAGATAAATGGTTATTTATTGGTAATAACGTTTTCTACCTTGATTATTTAGGTGTTACCCATGTTTGATTCAATTATGGCCATGGGGTTATAGAATGCATGTTAGGCTACATTGTTTTCCATGCCTAATGTTTTTAGGATGGTGTTGTAGGATATATTAGATGCAAGTGTTTCACATTATGAACGTATGGACAAGGGGAATTTCCTATGAGAGCTTCTCGAAGTTGGGTGTTTTAATTATGAATTATTGTTATGATTGTCCAGAGGTATTGACTGTGAGAGCTATTGCGGGTCATTGACCAGAGGGGTTAGACTGTGAGAGATACCCATATGGTCATTATTAAATAAATGTTAGATCATAAGTTATGGACTATGAGAGCTTCTAGGGATTCATTATAATGAAATAGAAAGTGATATTGACCATGAGATCTACCTAGGTGGTCGTTTGTTTTTTATAAGTGTTTTGTGGGACCAAAGGTGTTAGACTGTGTGATCTTTCCTAGAGGGAAGTAAATATTATTATTGAATGGTTGATTTGTTAAAAAAATATTAGAATAATCTATGAGGGCATTCCCAGAGGGATTCTTATTAATGTCTGAATCATTGTGTCGATATTTCCAAACCAAATAAAAAGTTTGGTCTATATCATACATGATTCTAAGATGGCCTTCTTAGACGTATGTTTGTTATTGTTATACAGTGGGACAATGATCATAGGCTAAATCTCAAGGATATATTATTAATTTTTTTAATAATTCATAAATGAAAATGTAAGTAATTAGAAATTGTAGGATTTTTTTCTTTTGAGTACTTCCTAGTTTATTTATAATTTTCCATATTTAGATGCTATATATATTCTGTTACAGTTAGGTACATATCATTTGGCAGTTTCCTACTAGGGTTCATCTCACACCCTGTTTGGGTGATGCTTTTGACCCAAATTGTTCATATGGTTGTAGGTATAAATAGGGGAAAGTGACCATCTTCATCATGTACTTGATTGATGTGGAGCTGGTGAGTACGGGACCAAGTTGAGACTTTTGATGCTGTTGGAGATTACTATTTATCTATGTTGTTTTATTATTTTATTTTCTGCACTGTGACTTGTTTGATTTATTTCCATGATACATGTGACATGCATCATTTATTTATATATTTGTTTTAGTTTTTATTACTATTAGTCTTCTGATTTTTAATTCTTTTGTATGGTATTAATTCTTCCTCTATTTTTTACTATCTGTTTCCACTGTGTTACTTCACCAATGAAGTAATTGTCTCCCTACATTCACACCCAAGTCCCTCTATGCTAGTCGGAAGCATCTGGTATTTGTCGAAATGCACCTGAGTCTATGTGACTAACCTGGAACGATACACCTTTGGGCGGTACATGAAACCGGGGTGTTACAAAGTGGTATCAAATGATGTTTCTATTCAGATTTGTCTGGCTATATGGAGCCTATAGATATGGATAGAAAGTAATATGTAGTTGGTAATATGTTTTCTCTGGGAGTTGCTAACCCGTGTACAGGGATAATATTATTTACCTCGAATATTGCATTTTTTTTGATTTCTTCAATTGGTAATGTTGATTTGATTTCACCATTGGGTGATGTACTTGTTCTGTGATGTTATTGTTGATTTCATTGGGGTTATATTTCTATTGCAACACAATGATATGAGGGTATTCTATCTCATTCAATATGTAGGCACTTTCTAGAGATCTCATGTAAAACATTCCGATCATGCCATTTAGGGTGCATTACTAATTTCAAGATATTGTGATAGAAGTTGTGTTAAATAATCATGTTGTTGTGATACATACCATGAAAAAAATACATACTATTTTGAATGTTTATCAGTGTGTGTAAGGTTTTATTTGAATGGAATTCATACATTTGTCCATGAGGTTTTACGAGCTCTCATGGATCAAAATTTGAAGGATCACGTTTGAAAATAATTTAATTTTTCCAAAATATGACGTGAAAAAGGATGTCAAACATTTATTCGTTGGAGTATGGGATCTCATGGGTCAAAGTTTTTAGTCCTTGGACAAAATATTATGTTTATAAGGGTTCTAGAGAAGTTTCAAAGGTTTACTATCTTGAAACCCAGACAACACGACATGTAGTGTTATGAACACAAGCCATTTGTTTCTTTGTTCTAGAAGAAACAACTTTTCTTAAGTACATGTTGTGTACTTTATGTACATGCTATGTAGTATTTAACTTTGTGATTAACTATGTGAGTAGAGACACAAGGTTTGGAAACATGGGTATACCATGTTGTGTACTGGGAGTACATGCTGTATCGAATGGACAATGTGCTAGGCCGTGTGACTAATGACACAGTTAGAGAAACTGAGGGTGTACACGCCATGTGTTTCTCTTACATGATGTGTAGATTGTACCATTTCTATAACCATGTGACTAACGTGATGAGTGGTTAAAACACAAGTTTTACACATTGTGTCTAGGGTGAAAATGCCATGTAGTGTTACCCATGAGAGAACCATGTGGTTTAATTGTTTTGAAGTAAATAGGCAGGAGAGAAAAATCAAGTACAAGTCGTGTCTTAGGAGGAACACATCATGTGTAGGGTTGTTACATGACAAGGTTTGGTAGAGGTACACACCTTGTTTATTCATAAGGGAACATGTCATGTACTAGTTATACATTCTGTGTAACCCTATTATGTAAAACATGAATGTTTTTCTTCTTCTTCTCCATACATGAAATTCTTGGTTGTTTTCCTTGATAAGCATATACTGAGGTATTCCCATGCCTTGTAGAGTTATGCCACCGATACATCCTCTAGATGTATGCCAGGTAAAGGGCAATGCTAATACATTAGAATGGATAGATCAGGGACTACCGGCAGATCCTCCCATTGTGCCCGTCTTTGCACCAGCTATTGTACTAGACATAGTGTTGATGAGTAGTTCTGAGAAGGCTTCATGAGGATATTAAATACCTTCAGTGGAGCTCTTCATCCTACTCAGTCAATAGAAGAGAATTCGTGGGTGTTCCAGTAGGAGTTTCCTCCCACATGTTCAGTGGATGGAGGACCATAGGCCGTAGAGTCATGGTTGGAGGTCATGCATTCAATCATTGAGCATCTAGTGTTTCCTTGGATGAGGAGGGTGAAGCTTTGATATGTACATTCTACATTCTTCCACCATGATATGGTGTGATGTTATCTCACTGGAGGGACATCATGATGATATGGTTTGGGAAGATTTCTAGAGGATATTCTTGGAATCCTTCTACGTCGAGATGTTGTGGGACGTTCAAACCCAAGAGTTTATGCATCTGCATCACATCTCTCTTTCAAATATGAACAAATAATCCACTTTTATAGTGAATCAGAACTTATCAAATATTCTTTGAGGTGATGAGTTATGTTTGGATTGGAATTTTGAGGATGTTCTTAGGTGTGACATCTGATGACATGTGAATGTTTTTAGGCTATCTTCTATGACGACTATAATTAACAATATTCTAATTACTGAGCATAATCCTAGGGAGTTGGGAGATGCGAGTCAGGTTTTTTCAGCATCTAGTGTTGGTACTCCTTAGATAGATAGCAGGAAGCACCATTTTGAGATTTCATGAAATGTTAATTCAGGCTACTAGGTGGGGTTCTACCAGTTCGAGAAGAGGTGGAATATGAGAACTCAGTTCCCAAGTGACAGAGTTGATGGCTGAGCTAGTGGTAAGATGGGTAATATTTATCAATTTTTCTGGGTTTTCTCAATAGAAGTTGATGATAGTGGTTCTTTAATGAACCCACATTTAGTGTTAGGACCACCAGTTTCTCCAAAAAACAGGGAACTAGAGTTCATTAGGACACTTAGGTTGAGGAGGTGGTCATGTCCCTAGTAGTCAGGATACATGTTTTTCGTGACAGCATGGTAGATCAACATAGGGTATTCCGGCATGGTTGTAGGTCCATCATACATGTCATACATTTTCAATGGAGTAGAAAAAGTGGGAACAGGATCTCGAAACCTCTATGGTTATAGGTACTATTTTGGTCGCCTTGGCTTGAGCTTCTTATATTTTTAATATTAGGGATTCACGTAGTTTTATATCAATTGCTATTGTGGAGAGCCTTGGGTCCTGTAACATTATGTATCAAGATGTTATTATTCTAGAAAATCCACTGGTGATTAGAATGGGTTGTGTAAGTTAGTGTAAGGAGTTCCCTCTTGAGGATGGTGGTGTCACTTCTTTTGGGACCACTATGTCTTAGGGATGATGAGATTCATTGTCTTTCCCGAAACGGACTAGAGGTCGCTTTCCTGGATTTTGGTGACTTTTATCATTGTAGGGTGATTTTCACATCACCATAGGGTGAGTATTTTCTAAATAATGTAGAATGGGATGTCCAGGTCAGCAGAGCTGGACCCGTGCATCATGGGTTTGGGGGAATTACAGCCCAGATTCCTATTATACATTTGAATGACTAGGGGACATCCAATATTGACATTCCTCCAATGGTGGATCGTTTAAGATATTTCTTTCTAGATGACATTTTAGGTTTACCTCTAGAGCGATAGTGAGATTTCTAAATTGACCTTCTACTAAGAGTGGCACTCGTGTCCATTCCTCAACATGGGATCGATACACTAGTCTTACATGAGCTCAAGATGTATTTAGAGGAGTTGTAGGAAAGGAGTTTCATCCAACCCAGTACAACTACTTGGGGTTCACCTATCCTTTTTGTGAAGAAGGTGGATAGTACCATCAAACTTTGTGTGGATTATTAGATGCTGAACCAATTGATGTTTAAGAACTAATATACCTTGACAATGACTGATTATCTATTTGATCATCTTCAAGGTTCCAGGGTGTTCTCGAATATTTACATGAGATCTTTTTATAATTAGTTGTTTGTTAGACCATTAGAAATACCTCTTACAAACTTTTAGAGCAGATATGGTCTATATGAGTATGTGTTTATGTCGTTCAATCTCACGAAAGCACTGGCAGTTTTCATGGAACTGATGAACTGAGTTATCCATACCTACTTGGACTATTTCATGGTTGTTTTGTGGATTATATCTTGGGGTAATCTCACAGTTGACATGACCATTCCACCCATCTTGAGATCATTTTTAGTACACTAAGAGGTCATCAATTATCTTCTATGTTCTCAAAATTTCACTTTTGGATGGACCAAATTAAATTCTTGGGTCATGTCATTTGAGAGAGAGGACTATCAGTTGAACTAGAGAATGTTAGAGTGGTAGTATCATGGGGGAAGAAGAAGAATGTTTTTGAGGTACAATGTTTTCTGGGGCTGGCTGGTTAATAATGGTACATTATACCTGACGTTTCACCCTTAGTAGCTCTACTGAGGGGCCTAACAAAGAAGGTTGAAAAGTACAGGTTGGTAGATTGCTATGATTCATCCATTCAAGAGCTGAAAGGGAGATTTACATCATCACTAAAACATATTTTTCAAGATCCATGCAAGAGTTACACCACATAATGTGATTTGTCAGGTATCGGGTAGGGAGCAGTGCTCATATAGGGGGAAGGAGTCGTTTCATACGATTCATGGCAGTTGAGGCCACATTAGAGAAATTACACGATGAATATTCTAGAGTTAGCTGTAGTTGAGAATTTCTTACATTGTTGGAGACATTATCTTTTGGGAGATCGTTTTGTGGTATACACTGTCCACAAAAGCCTAAAGTATATATTTACTAAGAGTGATCTAAATTTAAGACAATGAATGAGGGTTGAGTACCATATGTATTTTGACATTGAGATTGCCTACACGCATGGGAATGTTAATATAGTTGCTGATGTATAGAGCATGAGGACTTAGATACATGCAGTTCAGGAGGCCAACAGTGAGTGGTAGCTTATGGATCTATTTGTTGATATGCATTTGGAGGTTCATGACATATTGGGGAAGACTTTTAGTTCTCCTTTTGTTTTTACCTCTACTCTACTAGATCGAGTGTGAATGAGGCAAATATCAAATTCCGAAGTCCTATCTATATAAGAGAGTCTGTCAGGAGAGGACCCTACTCCAGGATGGACAATTGGAGAGGATGAGGTCCTGTGTTTTTATGGCTTTGTATGGGTTTTAGCAGACATATGTTAGGAGTTTTTGTGATATTTATATTCCCTTGTTTGTTTAGTTCATCCAGGTGTCACCACAATTTTTAGAGATCTACACTATATGTATAGTTTGATAGGTGTGAAGAAAGATGTTTTTGGTTTTTTATGAGATGTTCCACCTGTTAGAATGTGAATGTGGAGCACTAGCAACCAGTAGGTCATTTACTAGATTTAACCATTCCAGAGTTGAAGTGTATTAGTGTTAGGATTGATTTGTGAATCTGAGGTTGCCTCAAGGGAATGATGTTGTTTTTGTTGTCATTGAAAGACACATGAGGAATAAAATTTCTTACTGATTAAGGAAACCTTCATTGATTATGGGCTTGGAAGGTTGTACATCTGAGAGATTGTATGTTTTCATGGGATTCCCTTCTGTATAGTTTCATATAAGTAATCTCATTTTAATTCACTTATCTAGCTGGGACTATAGATGGATTTGGGTATGCTAGTACTTCTGAGTACACCATACCATCCCCAAACAAATGGACATTATGAGAGCACAATTCAGGTGTTGGAGGACATGCTATGAACATGCGTCCTAGATTTTTGGGGTTCATGGGATAATCTTATACACATATTTGAGTCTTCCTACAATAACATTTTTCATGTGACAATTCAGATTGTACCTTAACAGGCTTTGTAAGGTAGACCATGCCGATCACCACTCTGTTGGCTAGAGGTAGGAGATACAGCTATGTAGGGACCTTGCCTTGTCCAAGAGACCACTGAGTAGATTGATTTGACTCTGAGGAGGATTACTACTATGCAGTCTTGGCATCAATATCATGGTGACCGATGGAGACGACCTCTGGTGTTTGAGGTCAGCAGGTTTTCTTACATGTCACATAGGGGTTTGGACAGAGGTGGATTAGGAGATAGGGGAATCTTTCACTATGATACCTTAAACAATTTTATGTCTATAAGAGAGTTGGGATGGTTTCCTATTGGTTGATGTAATCTCAGAAGTAACATTCAATGCAGGACCTGTCCCATGTTTCTCAGTTTTGATGTTACTTTTTAGACATGTATCTTGTTTTTTACCCCGAGGAGGTTGTGTTGGAGGTGGATGAATCATTTGAGGAGAACCCTATTAATATTTTGGATCACATCACGATGGTTCTCTATGGCCTATATCTTTATATGGAATTGGTTCTATGGAAACACGGGCAAGTAAATGAAGAGACTTGGGAGGGGCAGGCTGATGTACGATCCTAGTGGCCAATGTTGTTGGATGTTTCCTCTTCACCACACTTTTAATGGAAATTCAGGGATGAATTTCTTTAAGGGAGAAAATTGTAAGAACCTGGATCTTCATTTATGTTATGGATATTGACATTGGGACTTTCGAGGAAAAATGGTGAATTTGGAAATTTTCTAAGAGTGTGTATTCTTTAGTAACCACCGTATACCCAGTTTCGGTGTGAAGCTGTATAATGGCCATGTAACAGCTAACTACATGGCTGTGTGGACCACCTAAAGTGGGGGCCAGTTGAGGATAGTACATGGCTTGTACATTAAATTAACATTCCATACAATTTTATTTTTATTTGATTAATCAGAACAATGTCACGTTTCATCCCTATAACACATCTCTTCTTCCCGTGTTTTGTATAGGAGAGTGAAGAGATGGCCAAGAACTTTTAACCCCTTCAGTTCAACTATCTGAGCTCTAATTTAGGTGTCATCAGGTGCATTAGATTGCCACCGATGATTTCTCTCTCCCCCTAGCACCTCTCTGCCTAATTTTTCTTCTCCCTTGATTTAATCAATGTTGAATGATTTTGAACATTTTGTAAATCTAGGAAGTTATATGATGATTCATGGGACAAATTTTGAGAGTGATCATCATATGACATCAAGTTATGTGTTTTATGCCTTTCTTTAGTTGCCTTTGGATTATATATGCTAATATTTTTGAATACCCTTTTGTAGTGTGTTGTGTGTTTTTTAATTTTAACCCGGTTTGATACCCGCTCAAGTGACATTGTTAGATAATAGGATAATGATTATTAATAAGGTTTAATACATTTATTATGTATTTTTTACCCATGTCTGATTCTATTATGGCTGTTAAGTCTTGAAATAATGTTAGGCTTATTTGTTTTTCATGACTAATGTTGTTAGGATGGAGTTGATATTTATATAAGATGTATGTGTTTCGCATTATGAATGTATGTCCATGGGGAATGGATGGTGACAGATTCCTAAAGTCAGGACTTTAAATTATGAATTGGTGTTAAGATTGACCACATGTATTGATTGTTAGAGCTGTCTTGTGTCATTGAACATAGGGGTTAGACTGTGATAGCTACCCAGAGGGTCATTATTAAATAAATTTTATACCATAGGGAATAAACTATGAGAACTATCAGTGGGTCATTATAATGCAGACCAAGGGGGTATTGGCCTTGGGTGCTACTCGGGTGGTGGCTTTTTCTTTGATTGTTGCTCTGTGTGACCAAATGTCCTAAACTACGTGAGATTTCCTAGAGGGTCGTTATTATTATTATTATTGAATGGGTGATATGTGATACTAGATGGAAATACACTATGGGGATGTTCCAAGAGGGCTTCATTCAATGTTTTACTAATTATGATGAGTTATCCAATCCAAATATCAAGCTTGGACTCTTTCTAACTTGATTGTCAGATTGTCTTTTGAGATATCTATTTTTTTATGTTATACAAGCTATGAATGATTAGGCCAGATCGATAGGTTATATTAATCAATGGATTGTACAATTTTTAAATGGAAATGAATGTAATTGAAAACAATATGATAGTCTACTTTTGAGTACATCATATTTTATGGCTCATTTTTCATATTTTCCAAAAATATATATTCACTGATAGATAGCCACATAATTTTTTGTGGTCTCCTACTATGATTCAAATCACACCCTATTTGGACAATTCTTTTCAACCCAAACAGATCATATGGTTTAATGTATAGATAAAGGAAAGCTCCCTTATTCATCTGGTACTTGATTGTTGTGGAGATGGAGTGCCTAGGACCAAGAAAAGTCTTGCGATACTATTAGAGATTACTATTTTTGTACATTGGGTTCAGTATTTTATTTTTAGCATTGTGGATTGTTTGGATACTTTTCTTGATATGTGTGATAAGAATTATTTATTTATTCATATACTGTAGTTGTTATTACAATCAGTCTCCTTCTGTTTACTTATGTTGTTTGGTATTACTACGTCCACTACTTTTAACTATTTTTTCTGATGTGATACTCTACTAATGAGAGAATAGTTTTCTCTCTAACACACCCAAGGCCATCACTGCTATTCGAGAGCCACTTGAGTTTATAGAAATGTGCATGAGGCTATGTGACTAACCAGGAATAAGGAGCATTTTGGAAGAAACCGGAACAGAGACTTTACAGTTACACTCTATAGATTGGCATAATATTAATTCCCTATCTTAGTTGGAGGGTTCCTCTCTAGAATACACTGGTGATCCCATGTGATCACTTCCATCATAGAGGACCACATAAATAAGTAAAATGGCTAGAAAATTTCACATCATACCTAAAAATATTATGTGGACATAATTATCACATTCAATATTAAAACAAAAAAAAATATAGGCCACTTCTATGACCCAATCCAATTTCAAATGAATGTTATACGATAGGTCGATGTTTCCTAGAAAATTGTTAAATGGTAAAAGGAATTTTAGGGAACCCACATGACATGTGGTCCCAATCCTTCGTTTCGAAATTTCCAAATAGGTACATGTACTACTTACCATGTTACCATTCACAGAAATTAGAGGTTCTACATGGCATGTCCAAGCTAACTCGGGTTATCCCCAAGCTCTCTATCCATGTCTGTGAACTTATCCCATGCCTATTTACATTAGAATACAATTTATACCTTGATGTTCTCATGTACTTGTACTCCTAAAGTATATTTTGAGTCACTAGCACAATATCACATTGGGTGTGGGGGTCCCACAAGGAATGTGATACTTATCTTACATGAAACCCTTAAAACCATAGTCGGGGCCCTATAAAATGATTGTTAATTGAACTACCCGGCATGTAGTCAATATTTTCATAGAAAGATTGATATGTGCTTATGCATCCTAGATTCAACATTCCCTACGTAGATCATGAATCAAACAACTAAAAAATTGTGTATCTCTCCATCAGTCACCATTTTTAACATTGAGTTTCTGAGAAACCGATTTCGTTGAATAACTTTAGGGCTGCATGAACCACCCATGTCTGACACAACTCATGTCACAACAATGGGGGGTTTGGAACCCGATTCAAAAAATAGTCCAACCTAACTCATTAATCCTTTGATTTATTCAATGAGTTGGTATCGTGTTAGTCATACACATTTCTTCTATGAATCTGGGGAATTGGTAAGGTTCAATACCACCTGAAATCATCGATTCATGAATCATATAGTCCAATGGCATTGAACGAGAAGAATGACTGGTGAAAAAGAAATAAATGAATGGTGAATCATTATTTGGACACGTTTTAATATCCAATGTATATAATTAGGAGATTTGGGTGAGAAGAAAATATAATAAACAAATTACTCATCACAAGGTCACATGTAATTGTCCCCAATTTCCACATATCAATGGAAAAAAGATGATCTCACTGACTAAATTAATTAAATGAAGAAAAATAAAAAAAATGATAACTCATACCTTGATACTGGGTCATTCAGCACCAAATAGTTCACTCAACATCGATGGATATGGGAAATTGTGTTTATGATGTTTCAATCTACTTTGATACGTAGTCTTGTCGTTTTCAAATCCTAATTATCAAACCCAAGGAGGAAGAAGACGCTCTTAGATCTCCTAGGCGCAAGCAGCTATCCCAATAGAATTTGTCATAACATGGAATTTGTAGATGTATTTATGATTGGATGATGAATTAAATTATTAATTAGTCAATTAATTAATCCATTGAACATACTCCAAATGGATGTTTTCTCATAATGACCTACATCAACCTATTTGAGTTCCCACCTAGGGTAAACATCATGTTCTCTACTAAAAAAAATTCTTGGATTTATAATCTGAGCCTTTGTATAATATTTATCTCATGTTATTTATGAAACTATATGTTCACAATTTAAAATATAATAAATATTTTAATAAAATTATTTTCAGTTATATCATGCCTTGGAATCACCCAAAATTTTAGTGTTTAACTTTAAATTTATATATATATATTTTAAATAATTACATGGAAAAAATGTATATATACATCTAACAACTTCATATAACTAGTATAATATATAATGTTATATTAATCAGTTAATTTAATGCATGCATATGTTTAATTAGTTTGTGTGATCTGATTCACATATTTGATCATGTGAGATCCATCGTAAAAAAATTGAATTGGATAACACATTTCATTCTAGAATGTTTGTCTGTCCAATATGAGATGAATGATATTTTATGTCAATAAAAATAACTCACTTGGGAATAATTTTTTTTGATCACTCTAAATGTTTATTCAAAATTCGTGTTCCTATCTACTTCTACAAGCATGTGATATTCTTTTTTTTATGATAAAAAATAAATTTTCATTCATTAATAACATTATTCCATGGAGACCTCAAGAGATACTCTCCTCTATTTAATGGAGTATATAAATTTCCTCTTTTTGATTTTACACTAGTCTAATGATTATTGATATTTTCATCATTTTTGATTTCCATTATTGAAAACTGACGTTAAAATTATTAAATTTTTATTTAATGTCATTTTATTTGTAACCGGCATGATAAATCATATAACTCGTTTTTTCACATTGGTTATTATATAACCGATGATAAAAATCATTTCATTGCGTCAGTTATAAAATAACCAATTTGATAAAACTCTATATAACATCTGTTATTAAATAACTGACATGATAAATCATTTAAAAAATTTATGAATTCTCATTTCATGTCATGTCACTATTTTTCTTTTAGGCAATAGTGACTTGGTATCTCTCGCATTTAAAATATAGATTCAATTCTACTATATTGTGTCATCATAACTTATCTTCCAGCTTCATTCATCATCTTTCTCATTGGCACATCTATCCACTCAACATGACACTCTCATGTAAGAATCACACGATTTGATGGTGGTCATTCACAGATTCCCAAAATCTACTTTTTCACTTTTTTTCATTGTGTATTTCACTATTAATTGTTGAAAGCAGTTTATTATCCTTATATTGGTTTGTCATTATTCATTCACGGATGCTAAAACTAAATTTTGAGATTTCATTCATTGTTCCACAATCTATTAATTTTTGTAGGTAGATTTGTATCCTGATATTGTATTATAATTGGCATGCAAATTTTTTTTAGATTTGTTTTACCTCTAGTTATATACCATATTTCCAATGAGTATTATAGAGAGATAATACTAAATATGGATTTTCATTTAGATATGCATACCTTGTCACCCAATCGGAAATTTTAAGGTATTTTAATGTGTTATAAATGGATGATACGGTCATCGGGATACTAGATGACACTTGTATGTCTTGATAATGAAGACATTAGAACTTTTCATTTTTAAGGGAAATATTTGGATGATATATTTTGTGCATTGGTTAACTATTTATTGGTTTTTCATAGTTTTCTACATTAGAATGAATTTCCTTTACTATTATTATATTATATTTATTATTTTCCTATAATGTAAATTCCTTCAACCAAACAACCATTAAAATATCCCTGCTTGTCGACAGCCTCTAGAATATGGGGAGGCTCGCTTGTGGCCTTACATCCAAAAATTATCCTTACTATTTATAATGTGAACAAGTTCGAGGATTTCCTTTTAAGCCATGTATCCCACCAAACAACCTTTCAATATGACATGAATAGGATATTTGCACCACCTTCCATGTATAATCGAGGTTCTTATCAATGCCTGTACAGATGTCAATTTTCCAAAATAAAATTTTCCATAATGAGCTCTGTAGAGACCCCAAACTTGACATACATGGACATTACATTACTTTTTCGGAATACTGTATACATAAAAAAACAAACAATCAAGGACTGTAATAGTTTAGTGTCTTTGGAATCTCGAAACACAATCTTCTAATCATGGTGAAAGATCTTCAACATATCCCCTAAAGATCTTCCACTTCTGTTTTCTTACCTAAAACCTTTATTTATATCCTGGGGAAAATAAAACATATAAATGGTGAGTTCAA
Organism: Viscum album; assembly: GCA_963277665.1. Taxonomy (NCBI): domain Eukaryota; kingdom Viridiplantae; phylum Streptophyta; class Magnoliopsida; order Santalales; family Viscaceae; genus Viscum; species Viscum album. The sequence goes on from OY728122.1 coordinate 1,994,816,395, forward strand.
ATTCTCAGTAAGGGTAATCATGGAGAAATTAAAACCAACCATATACAATTGAACTTAAAAACATGAACATAATTTTTATACTTCAAAATCTTGAGCAATGAATTAAAACATGGCAGTACGTAAGGGTCAGATCATAATGGATCATCAATAATAATAAAATATCATGGGAATAAAACATTCAATTGCGGAAAAACATTAAGCACTTGATATGATTTCCATAGTAGCCAAGGCATTTCTTCCAAGACCATCTTAGTGGACAAAGTCCCTTACTGAACTGAGTTGACTCCTCGTTCCAGTCCTGTATCACTGAACCGGAATAATTTTTCGTTCCAAGTATGTCTATCTCATGAGATATAAATATTTAACCAATGCATTGGAGGGAGATATAGGTCCCACCCATCTCATAATGAAATCATTATTATGTGTTCCACAATATAAACATAAATCATTCATCATAACCCAAAGAATAAAATTTGTTTCATAAACATCTTCCCATCATAAAAAACCCATATAAAACAAATGGATATCATTTTATCATAAGAAAAGTGAAACCATGTAAACCATAGAGACATTATACTTGAAACATACACATATGTAATAATGTAGTCTTATATGGAAAATGGTTTTGATAAAACACTTGAAATTAATTCTTGAGTAAAATATCCTTTCTTCTTCAAAATCATTTTATTTTCAAAAAATTCCATTCAATTTTAAAATAAAAGATTTTTTTTTAAAATAGTAAGTAAATTTTGTAGAGTAAGCTTCATGAAAATAAGGCGTTATGAAACCATACAAATCCGTTCATGCCGTATGATTTAAAAAAACATTCTTCTCGTACTTTTCCCAGAAAAGTCAAAATGTATCTCGTACTAAAAACGAAAAAAATATTCCTTTCATATATTTTATTAAAAATTAACCAATAGGTAAAATTAGATTTAAAAAATTTTATAAGGGTAGAAATAATATTACATATTTAGGAAACATGGATGTGGATGATAAATATGCCCCAGTAAATACCGAAGTATAAACAATCTCGGATAAAATTTGAGATTGTGAGATTTTCCCTTACCTTTTGTCCAATTTAATCCATATGTGTCTGAGACTTCTGTATAGTGGGTTTAAACATATTATTTACTTTTAATAGAACCATAATAATATTTATGATATCATATATGATTCACTTATGACTTTATATTATCCGTTCATTTGTCAATTCCATGTTAAAGCTGTGTTTTGGGTAAAATTGTTTCATTTATCATTCGTGTTTTTACTTGTAATAATTCATATGATTACATAGATTAGGATTACTTAATTCCAGAATATAAAACATTATTTATATATAATATATATTCAGAATATACATATATATAATAGATTGATAAATGGAAATAAATACACCGTTTATGGAGAAGGTAGGTCGTACGTACGCATGAACGCTATTTTCATTTCCTTATCAAATTTAATAGATAAAATATACATAAATAAAGTATTAATATATCATATATTTCATTATTACTTATTATATATACATTATAATCAATATTTAATTGTTAACTTGAAAAATGAATCTCATCGCGTCGTGGAGACGGTAATTCGTACGTACGCACGAGTGATGATATTGTTCCCATATTTATTGAATGGAATTGGAGTGGATGATATAATATATTAGAATCATTATTATGTTATAATAATCATATATACATATTCTTTACACCATTATACCCATCCAAGTATGGTGGTGGTGGAAAACAGATTACACCATAGCGTGGAGACGGTATTCCGTATGTACACACACGCGGTGATTTCGTTTTCCATAGGATGTATAGAAAATGAAATAGGGTTGTTTCATAATTATAATAACATATAATTATATAATTAATACTGATGATATTACTTTATAATTATAGAACTAAATAAGAAGAAGTTGAAGAAGAAAGAAACTTGAAAGAATCGGTAGAAGAGATTACCTCTTTCTCGACGCACCTCCATTAGACATCTTCTTAGGGCACTAGAGTTGGTCTTTTGAGAAGACCGGAACCTCTATGATATAATTATAGAGGTTGAGAAGATTAATTGACAGGGTTTGTCTGAGCTTCAAGGATCAAAAGTGTTGTGAACAAGAGAGGGAGGAGGTGACCTTTTATAAGGGAGGAGAGGGGCACCTTTGGAATCCTCAAAAATATTAATTTATAATAAATTCAAACCCCACATAAAAACTTCCAAAATGACTAAAATACGAAGCATAGATGATATAGGGTTTTAATATCATCAAAAAATAATATTCATACGTGTTTGAAATTTATTTTAATCATTATCAACTTGATTTATCCTTTTTTAATGTATTTAATTTTATTTGTGGTAATAAAATTCTAAATTTTAAATTGTTATATATAATTACTTATGTGTAGTGAATTGTCCATAATTGGATAATTTATGACATTTCAGACCATAAAAATTTTAATTTATAATTTTTATATATTTTTGTAATTTTTAATCAATTTTATACTACTTTATTTTTATAAAATAACAATAGTGTCAATTTTGACAGTATTCATTGATTTGAATTTAAATAAAACCCTCACAGAAGATATGTTCAAAATAAAAGCTTTAATAGATTCATAACATGTTATATTTATCTAGAAAATTAGTGGAGAACATTAAATTGTTCATATAATATATATTTTAATATTTTCGAAACCATTTATTTGATATATCTATTAATAAAATAATTAGTACAACAATTGTGTTTAATTACTTAATATACATATTTTTTTGCATAAAAATTAAAAATAAAATCCTATGATGAATATAAATCTCATATATTTTGTAATAATACTTTTACTCAAATTTATCATCTTAAAATCACAACATGTATATTGTTATATTTATTAAATTATGAAGGTGACAACTTTGGAATCATTTAAAATAAAATAATATAAGTGTCATAATCTTCTTTATAAGGATCCAAATGGTCACAAATTATGCCATTGTATTATTAGGGTTTATATATACACTACCAATAAGTCATGGTCAGGTTTTTGGCCTTTATATGTTTATTATTATTTCAATAAAAACTTTATTATTGATTTTTCACTAAATAAATCATTTATGCATCATTAATGTATAAGTTAATAAGGTAAATAAATAATTCTTAAAAATTACAAATAAATTACCATGATAAGTAATAAAATGTTAGATTTCAAATGAGTATTTATAATGGAATTTATATTCTATATAACCTTATATTAAAAATATTTTAATTATTAAATTTTGAGTGAGACATATTTCACTTTCTTTTAAATAAAAATAAATTAAAGGTCTTAATCACATCCAAGTGGGTTAAAATGGATTCCATTTAGACCAAAATATTCCATACAACGAAATATGATCATCGAATTATATTAAGACAAGTGTTAGGGTAACTTTATAATATTATATTTACCCTCAATTACCCGATTTACCTTTAACTATGGTAAGTAAAATTTAGCATAGATACTATTCAATGTTCGCAAAACAAAAATTAGTCTTTTAACATAATTTGGACCTACTGATTTCAAATATTGAATCCAATTTTTCTAATTCAAATCATAGAAGTTTCAGTAATTAATTTAAAATTAATCCATTTGTTAAGAAAACAAGTTTTAAAAGCTAAAACATTGCCAAAGATTAAAATGTTTTTACCTATGAATTCAATGTAAAATTAATGGTAATGACATAAATTATATTAAATGGTAAAAATATATTCTATTTATACTTTTAAACCATTCAATATTATAGTTTACCCAAATAAATTATTGTGATTAAAAAAGTTGTTTTAAATTAAAATATAGCGTGTTTTTACTATTCATTAAAATATGAAAGTTATCAGAATAATATGAAAAATTTATCCAAAGTAAATTTTCATATATCCTGACTCCAAAGAAGAATTTTATTTTTTCAAATTGAACTTATAAACATGTCAAAAACAATATTTATAGTGGGTGGGCCATCAAAATGCAGCAAAACTGCATTTTTTGAAAAATAATTATTTTAATCAAAATATTCATTTTCTTCTCATAAGATGTTATAGAAAATGTGTAAGAAGAATAATAGTGTTATAACATTCAAAATGTAGTTAATACTATTCATAATGTCTAGTTCATAATAATATTATAACAATATATCATTGTTTAGTGAAACCCGGTATTGCGTAAAACACACGCTATCGAGAAAGGTCGTGATTGCATGTAATGCAATCCAAGTCAGGGTTGCGTGTAGTGCAAGAATCCTTTGTTGTTTAATATAACATAATCCAACCATATTTCATTTATACATTGAATATATATATATATACACTCAATGTTCCGTAGAATAACTACTATAAAATGAAATTGAAATTGTGTGTAACACAATCCAAGAATAGTGTTGCGTATACTGCAAACTAATACGGTGTTGCGTATAGTTAAAGATAATCATGGTGTAGCGTAAAATAGAATATATGAAAGAAATTAAAAATAATATTTCTCATAAAATCTCGGGGTGTTACATTCTACCCCCCTTAAAATGAATTTCTCCCTCAAAATTCTTCAGGGTTATAAATGGTTTATTACATGAGCGTTTCTTTCATAGAAACCCACATCGTAAAAAGGAATACCAAAAATAATCTTTAAAAACTATAGTATGAAACATAATGGTTACCCAAATTTACTAATAATTGGTTTTCCTCATAGGATAACATAGGTGAAAATATGGATATGGAAGTGAAATATAACCATCAAGTTCTGATGAAGAGTGGTAGAGGACGTGGCTATGATAAAGCCAACAGTCACAAAGCCATAAATTTGTGAGGATTTCAGGTACAATCTGTTTCATCGGATATAAGGACACTAGGAAAACATTTTTTGATTTGAATATCTTTCTGCTAAAGTTGAATAATTGTTTAATTAAAAGAAATACTTACTTGATTTTGGTACAATCTTACTGTTGTTTGTGCATTGAATAATTTCCACTTCATCTCTTAAAGAAATGAAGTTGAATTTGCCTTCCGTGAAGTGCTAGTAGATCATGCGATAAAATTATAGGCCATTCCATCTACCTCAAAAAAGGATAGAGAACATTATTAAATATACATAAGTCCATCTATAGTGTGAATAATCGTATATGGTTCCTAAAATGGACTTATACTTCATCTATCGTACCGACTAATAAAATAAAACTATTTTCTACTAACCAGGGACTTCCTGTAGGCTAGTGGTAGGAAATAAAGGCATGTCCCACTTTGGTTGTGGGTTTGATACCCACAAACTTGTCCGACGCAACGGGTTATCACCCGTCCTGCAGGTTGTCCCTTTTTCTAAAACTACATTATTATAACATTCCTGCAATAATATCGAAACAAATTTCTAGCCTTAAACAATACCATCTTATGTCTAACTTAATTCATTCCAATATTTTGGCTTATCCAAAATACTTTGGCCCAAGCTCATAGTATAATGAAAATGATTACTTGAATGGTCACCTAACAAGCACATGAATACCATCATTTATTCCCCATAAATCATAAGATATATCTTGTCGGTCATATTCCAAACATGTGAATACCTTAATCATGTATTCTCTTGAAAAATGAATACCCATTGAACCTTAGTGAAAACATGAATACTGTCAAAAGTTATCTCTTTACACATACCAAAATCCCAAAAATTCTTTATACTCAATCCATGATATCACTTTGTCCTTATATTAGTCCTGAGCTCATGAATACTATCAAACATATTATTTTCTATTTATCCCTTCATTATGCTCATATCATCTGCTTTCCAAAAATATTTCAATCCCTTTTCATGGTTACTGATTCCATATTCTTATGGAAAACTAAAATGGACCAATACATAGATATTCCAATATACCATAAAATTACCTCAACAACATTATTCTTGAATTCCAATACATAAACACTTCAATCCATCCTCTTCAATGATTTTCATGGAATAAGTCCTTCCATGATTTAGAAGTAACCTCTTAGGTCAGGGAATTGATTTGGGTAATTCCCATGTTCTCCATAGATAAGACATTGAACTCCATAACAGTATGTCACTCTATGACCATTCTGACCACAAAGATAACATCCTCTACTCCATTTGATGTATTCATCAAGGTTATTCTTCCATTCTTTATAAATCTCAATCTTCCTCTCATTATGATCCTCAACTTGAGAACATAAATAAAAGACCATTTTTCTCTTATTTGATGAATTTGGAATACAACTAAAGTTCACCTTGTTAATCATATATCACGATGACTGATTCAACATAATCACAAAATATATCTTTCTAGGAATTACACAATTTCGTTGATCATAGTCACTGATTTGTCCATTAGATTCAATGTTGACCCAATTCTTTCTGTTTCCATCTATTGACTAAAACTAAAATCCATGGTGTAAGAAACAGTTAAAATAATGGGGAACCACATAATCATAAAAATTCAATTATGGAATTTCTAACTTATCACACATTCTTTTATCCATGACACCTTAGGTTCACCCTAGGTTATTCATGATCGTCAACATAGTTCTAGGACTGTAAACTATTGTTTTACTAAACCTTAGGTACATCCATAGACATACTGTAGAAATATATCTAGGGATATCACTAAAGTTTTCTTATCCTCGTTTGAAAAGGTTAACTAAAAATTTCCTCTAATACCAAATGTAGAGACCCCAAACATGACATAATGTACATTACATTACTTTTGCGGAATATTTAATACATAACAAAAAACCAACACTCATGGACCGTAATAGTTTAGTGTCTTTGGAAACTCATAACATAATCTTCTAATCATAGTGAAAGATCTTCAACATCTCCCATAAAGATCATACCCTTTTTTTCATACCTAAAACCTTTATTTATATCTTGGGGAAAAGAAAATATATAAAGGGTGATCTCAAATGCTCAGTAAGGGTAAGCATGTAGAAATTAAAACCAAAAATATACATTTGAACTTAAAAACATGAACATAATGTTTAAACTTCAAAATATTGAGAAATGAAATAAAAATGGAAGAACGTAAGGCATAGATCATAATGGAACATCAATCATGAAAAAATTGCACGGGAATAAAACATGTAATTGTGGAAAAACATTAATCACTTGATATTATTTCTAAAGTAGCCAAGGCATTGCTGCCAAGACCATCATAGTGGAAAAAGTCCCTCACTGATCTAAGTTCACTCCTTGTTCCAGTCCTGTAACACTGAACTGCATTAACTTGTCGTTCCAGCCATTTTTATCTCAGGAGATATAAATCATTTACCAATGCATTGGAGGGAGATATAGTTCCCACCCATCTCATAATGAAATCATTTTTACAAGTTCCACAACATAAACATAAATCATTCATCATAACCCAAAGAATAAAATGGGTTTCATAAACATCATCCCATCATAAAAAAATTCATATAAAACAAATGGATATAATTTCATCATATGAAAAGTGAAACCATGTAAATAATAGATAAATTATACTTGAAATATACACATATGAAATAATTCCATCTTATATGGAATATAGTTTTGATAAAACACTTTAAATGAATTCTTGAGGAAAATATCCTTTCTTCTTCAAAATAATTTTTTTCACAAAATGCCATGAAATTTTAAAAGAAAAGGGTTTTTTTTAAAATAGTCACCAAATATTGTAGAGTAAGCTTCATGAAAATAAGGCTTTATGAAACCGTAAAAATCCGTTCATGCCGTATGAGTTAATAAAAACATTCTTCCCGTACTTTTGCCGGAAAATTAAAAAAGTATCTCATACTGAAAACGACAAAAGATTCCTTTCGTATATTTTAATAAAAATTAACAAAAAGGTAAAATTGGATTTAAATTTTTTTATATCTGTAGATATAATATTACATATTGAGGAAACATGGATTTGGATGATAAATATTCACCTGTAAATACCGAAGTATAAACAATCTCAGATAAAAATTGTGATTGTGAGATTTTCCCTTAACTTTTGTCCAATTTATTCCATATGTGTCTGAGACTCCTATATAGTGGGTTTAAACATATTATTAAGTTCTAACAGAACCATAATAATATTTATGATATCATATACGATTCACTTACAACTTTATATTATATGTTCATTTGTCAATTCCATGTTAAAGCAGTGTTTTGGAAAAAATCATTTCATTTATCATTCGTATTTTGACTTATAATTATTCATATGATTACTTAGATATTGATTATTTAATTACAGAATATTAAAAATTATTTATATATAATATATATTCATAATATAAATATATATAATAGATCGATAAATGGAAAGAAATACACCGTTAATGGAGACAGTAGGTCGTACGTACGCTTGAACGCTGTTTTCATTTCCTTACTAAATTTAATAGACAAAATATACTTAAATATATCATTAATATGTCATATATTTTATGATTACTTATTATATATACTTTATAATCATTCTTGAATTGTTAACATGGAAAATGAATCTCATTGCGTCGTGGAGACGGTAATCCGTACGTACGCACGATCGATGATCTCGTTCCCATATTTATTGAATGGAATTGGAGTGGATGATATAATATCTTATAATCAATATGATGTTATAATAATCATATATAGTTATTATTTATAGCATTATACCCATCCAAGCAAGGTGGTGGTGGAAAACAGATTACACCACAACATGGAGACGGTATTCCGTACGTACGCACGCGCGATGATTTCGTTTTCCGTAGGATGGGTAGAAGGTGAAATAGGGTGGTTTCATATTTATAAAAACAAATCCGTATTTAAGTAATACAGATGTCATTACTTTATAATGAAACAACTAAAGAAGAAGTATTTGAAGAAGAAAGAAACATGAATGAATTGGTAGAAGAGATTACCTCTTCCTCGATGCACCTCCTTTAAACTTCTTTTTAGGGCACTAGAGTTGGTATTTTGAGAATAAATGAACCTCTATGATATAACTAATAAGGTTGATAAGAGGAATTGGCAGGCGTTTTCTGAGCATCAAGGATCAAAAGTGTTGTGAAGAGGAGAGGGAGGAGATTCCCTTTTATAAGGGAGGAGAGGGGCACCTTTGGAAACCTCAAAAATATTAATTTATAATAAATTCAATCCCCACAAAAAAAACTTCCTAAATGACTCAAATAGGAATATTAGATGAGATAGAGTTTTAATCTCATCAAACAATAAAATGTAGACATGTTTTTAATTTATTTTTAACATTATCAACTTGATTTATCCTTATTTAATCTATTAAATTTTATTTGTGGTAATAAGATTCTAAATTTTAAATTGTTATAAACAATTACTTATGTGTATTTAATTGTCCATAATTGGATACGTTATGACATTTTCGACATTATAAATTTTAATTTATAATTTTTAAATATTATTGTGATTTTTAAACAATTTTATATTATTATATTTTTATAAAATAACAATAGTGTCAATTTTGACACTATTCATTTATTTGAATTTAAATAAAACACTCACAGAAGATTTGTTTTAACTAAAAGCTTTAATAGATTATTAACATGTCATATTTATCTATAAAGTTAGTGGAGAACATTAAATAGTTCATATAATATTTATTATAATATTTTTAAAACCATTTATTTGATATATCTATTAATAAAATAATTAGTACAACATTGGTGTATAATTATTTAATATAATTATTTGTTGCATAAAAATTAAAAAAAAAATCCTATAATGAAGCTAAATCTCATAGACTTTATAATAATACTTTTAATCTAAATTATCATCTTAAATGCACAACATGTAAATTGTTATATTTATTAAATTATGAAGGTGACATCTTTGGAATCATTTAAAATAAAATAATATATGTGTCATAATATTATTTATAAGGATCCAAATGGTCACCAATTCTGCCATTGGATGCTTAGGGTTTATATATACTCTACCAGTAAGTCTTGGTCAGGTTTTTTGGACTTTTTATGTGTATTATTATTTCAATAAAAACTATATTATTGATTTTTCACTAAATAAATAATTTTTGTATCATTAATGTATAAACTAATAAGGTAAATAAACAATTCATAAATATTAAAAATAAATTAGAATGATAAATAAAAACATTTTAGCTTTCAAATTAGTATTTATAACCTAATTTATATTCTGTATAACCTTATATTAAAAATAGTTTAATTATTAAAGTTTGAGTGAGACATATTTCACTTTCTTTTAAATAAAATTAATTGAAAATCACATCCAAGTGGGTTCCAATAGATTCCGTTTCGACCATAATATGCCATAGGACGAAATATAATCATCCAATTATATTAATACATGTGTTAGGGTATCTTTAAAATATTATATTTACCCTCAATGACACGATTTACCTTTAACTATGGTAAATAAAAATTACCGTAGTCACTATTCATAGTGACCCAAAATTAAAAGTAGCCTATTAACATAATTTGGACCTAATGATTTAAAATATGGAATCAATATTTCCTAATTCCAATAACATAATTTTCAGTAATTAATTTAAAATTAATCCTGTTGTTAAGAAAACGAGTTTTAAAAGTTAAAACATTGCCAAAGATTGAAATGTTTTTACCTATAAATTTAATGTAAAATTAATGGAAATGACATTAATTATATTAAATGGTTAAAATATATTCTATTTATAATTTAAAACCATTAAATATTATAATTTAACCATATAAATTATTGCGATGAAAAAATTTGTTTTTAATTAAAATATAGCATGTTTTTACTATTCATTAAAATATGAATGTTATCAGAATAACATAAAAAATTTATCCAAAGTAAATTTTTTTATCCTGATTCCAAAGAATAATTTTATATTGTAAAATTAAACTTATAAATATGTCAAAAACTATTTTTAATGTGGGTGCGCCATCAAATGGCGTAAAAAATGCATTTTTTTGAAAAATACAGATTTTACTCAAAAAAATTTATTTTGTTCTCATACGATGTTCTAGAAAATGTGTTAGATGAATAATTATGTAATAACATTAAAAATATATATAATACTATTCATAATGGCTAGTTCATAATAATATTATAATAATATATCTTTTTTTAGTGAAACCTGGAATTGCGTACAACACACGCTATCGAGAAAGGTCGTGATTGCGTGTAAAGCAAGCCAAGACAGGGTTGTGTTTAGTGCAATACTACTTTGTTTTTTCATATAATAGAATCCAACCATATTTCATTTATACATTGAATATATATATATATATACACTCAATGTTGCGTTGAATAACTACTATCAAACGAACTTGGAATTGTGTGTAACACAATCCAAGAATAGTGGGGCGTATTCTGCCAGATAATACGATGTTGCGTATAGCGCAAGACAATCTTGGTGGGGCTTACCATATAAGATTTGAAATAAATTAAAAATAATATATCTCATAAAATCTAGGTGTGTTACAAGCTCAATATGAATTTTAAAACCCATAAATGCGGTCATTAGAATTAGTTGATATAAATAAAATATTTCAATTCAATTCAATCCTATGACATGATATGTTAATATTTTATATAATTATGACAAAAAATTATGTAAAACAACTCATGATATGAGAGGTTAATAATACATAAAACTAGGGACTTTTTTTTACATAGTGAATTTATATCATTTGTCTCAAAAAAATATCATTATAAAATTAAAAAACATATATATTTGCTTTTTATATAAATTTTTTTTACATTCAAATTACTGTATATTTCATATAAAGATAATACTAGGTTATATAAATATATTTTATTTTTAAAATTATTTCAATGCATCTATTTTTATGATTTATAATTTATAGTTTTACATATCATTTGTTATTGTGTAGAATTTTTAATAATATTTTTCAAATACACATATATTTGTTTCATATTTCAAAAATTAAGTTACTTTCTAATTATGAAATATTTCATATTAATATAAAATTGTCTTATCTAAGAAAGATGTATTAATTTTATATTTTTTATAGAAAAAAATATTTCGAATTTGGATTATGACACATAGAATTAGTGATGAATATGAAGAAGATGTTGCTGGTTTTTGGGAATTTCTAAGTGAAATGTTCCTAAAAATGACATGTTATCATCTCTGTTCCTGAAATGATAAAATATGAAGAAGATCAAAAGTAGAGATATCATAAATCTTTTTATTTTTCATGGATTTAATTTTAGTTATAGTCCTTGGATTTTCCAGGGTGAAACTAGGAAAAATTCTGATCTACTAATGATAATGCTATGCAAGATGGTAACACTGGTGAAATTGAAGAAATTATTCATAATTTTAAAGAATATAAAATTGAGAATAAATTAACAGTTGAGAATATATATATGGTGATACATAAAACCCATTTTATAATAGTTTTAAGTATTTTATAGTTATATCGATGGTGTTATGATTGATTAACCAGAAGGAGAAATATGGATGGAGTGACATGAGTTTAACAGAGATGCTATAATTATTTCATTACATTCTTCATGAAGAAAATGATCCTCTAGATTCACAGTATTAGCGTAATAAAATATTATTCATGATTGGATTTGGATATAAGAAAATTAATGCTTGTCAAAATGACTGTGTGATATATAGGATGGAATATGAATTTCTTTCAGAGTTTTCTAAATGTGGGTCATCATAGTATATTTTGGAAGAAAAATGATAATATTGTGTAGGGATTACAGAGATACTTGCAAAGGTATTTTGGTATCTTCATAATATTACTTGTCTGAATTTTTTATTTTCTAAATAAAAATATAAAAAATGTTATGAAGGCATGATGATGAGGCCATATGTTATGGAAAAATATGCCATCTAGCAGATTTTCCACAGTTCTTGAAAATTGATGAGTTGTGTCCATCATTTGGAAATGATATTAGAAATATCAGACTTGGGTTGTGCATGGATGGAATGATTCAATATCGAATCCTCAGTAGCAGACATAGTACATGGCATATTTTATTTGTAATATACAACCTATCTCCCAAATATTGAATGAAGCACAAATATTTCATATTGAGTTTAAAGATATCTTGATCAAAGAAACCCTGAAATGATATTGATATTTTATTTTCACCATTAATTTATGATTTTAGTCTCTTTTGGGACGATGATTTTTGGGAGTATGGTTTATATAAAATAGAATATTTTCAACTGCAAGTAGTGAATATGTTCACTATAAATTACTTCCCAGTGTATGGAATATTTTTATGGATATAATGTTAAGGGGAATAAAGTGTATCCAATTTGGGAATAAAAGACTTCATATTTTAAATATCATCATGGTTGCAAAATAGTATACAAGGGTCATCAAAATTTGTGGCCTATGGATCACTATTATAGAAATTTTAAAATCAAAGTAAGGGGATCATAAGAATTTGATATTTCTCTAAAACCATTATCCAATAATGAGTATTTTCGGAGGATTCAAAACCATAATGTGTTATTAGGAAAGACACATAAATGTGGTAATGATTGAAATATTTTCATTAAATGGTAAACATATTTTTAGATACCATATTGGTGAAATCATGTAGTGAAACATAGCATTTCTATCAGACACATGGAGATGATTATTTGTGATAGTTTGGTTGGAAAGCTATTAGAGATTAATGAAAAGAATAAAGTTTGGTTTAATGAAAAATTATACTTACTATCAATGGTAATATATTTGGATTTAGCTCCCACTGTATTTGTAAGGTGAACATTTTTTCCCTGAGATTTTCATACATTATCCAAGGAGGAAAATTATATTTTTTTTAGTGTCTCCATGATATCAATGTGTCATAGGGTTATTCTTTAAATGTAATTTGTTTTGTCTCTTTGATTGATTTAATGTAAACATGTATGAATTATAATTATTTTCATGCCATTATTCCACAACATATACCAGTTTCATTGTGTGGATTATTTCCCATTAATATCTAAAAGAATAACACAAAGGTGTGTTATTTTTTCAATTGTATTTATAATAAGGCAATTAATCTGGATGCTTTCGAAATATTGGAATATATATATATATATTTCTATACATTTTCAATTGTAAAGGCATTTTCTCTCATCTTTTTGATAAAATGGTGCATTTAATAGTTTATATGGTTTGAGAAATAAAGCATTGTGGACCTGTATATCTATGTTTGATATATCCTTTTGAAAGGTATATGAATATATTGAAGGGGTTTGTCAAGAATCTATGACATCTTAAAGCCTCCATTTTTGAAATGTATATTCATGAAGAGGTTGTTGAGTTTTGTACAAGCTAATTCTCTACAGTAAAACACATTGGTTTTCTTCAATGTCTCTATGAATGATTTAATAATGGGAGAAATGGGATTCATGGTTTGAAACTAAAATCTGTGTCAGGAAAAAAGATGAAGAAGAAACATTTAAAAATATCTAATAACATAGCTGATGTTAAACCCTATATGACATTTCATATTAAAGAGTAGAAACAATTTCATAAAAAGAAAAATTAAATGTGGATTTTGAATGTGCATAACAATACTTTTATGTAATGGTTTAAAAGACCATGCATAGTAGATCAAATGCATAAGAGATATTAACATGGTTAGTGGGTGGTCTTGTTCAAATGTGATAATATGGTCCCGTTATGACATAAATGGCTATACATTTCATATGAAATCTCATGGAAACATTAGTTTAGTTCATAATAGTGGGGTTTTGGTGTTCGTAGAAGTAATGCATTAATCATGTTCTAATGAAAAAAACCCAATTTATGCATCAAGTGGATATTATGGAGACATTTAAGAAATATATGGGGACTATTTCCTTAAAATTATACATCCATTGTTCAAATTAAAATGTTTTTTCAGTAACAACATTGTCATAAAATATGAATTTGGAATAACACTTGATAATTTGAGTAGATTTGAAGACACATTTGATTCTTTTATAATGGAAAAACATGAAAAAAAATTATATGTTCATGATCAGTCTGATATGTTGTAGTCTATTGTTTTAAAAGGAAAAACAATATGATGGTGATGATAAGCATGGAAAAGTTGCTGATTTATGTGAGATACCAACTTTAATGGAAGGATTAAAATATAATAATGATGAACATGTTATAGACAAGGTTTGTTCCATAAAAACAATCACGAAGTAAGAATTTTGGGAAAATAATCCATTTGTACATTCCTAATATTACTTGTAACATATATTTATTTGTCATTTAATTTTATTCATTTAATAATATGTTTTATATTGTAATTTTTCTCATTATTATTCCACTTATTAAATCTAAAAAGCATAAATGTTAGATTATTTTAGTTTATTTCTATTTATTTTACCATGTTAACCATCACGTAACTTATATATTCTTTGGTTTTGTTTATGGACAAATATATTCAATTTAATATGTTAAAATTTTTTCTATTTTTGTGAAAAAATGATTTATTTGGTTGGACCCTTTGTATTATTCATACACCAATTTTGGACTTGTATTCATTCCATTAAATAACATTTCATATATCATCACTGTTGTTGGAATTTGAGTTAAATAAAAAATATGAATAATAATGTGTAATGTTTTATTTTACTTTTGTGCTTTTTAATTTTTTATTTTTTATTTACATTAGAATTGTAATATATGAATTTGTATATTATTGTATTAAATTAATGTTTCATTAATATGATGGTTAATGAAATATCAATTAGTTGATCAACTAAATTCATTTGGAGATGAGATAGAATATCATACATATTAGGAAAAACATCAATATCATATTCTTGGTGTTCCTCAATCTTCATCATATACCCCCACAATAGAAAAGAAGAGTTCGATGGTGGGTAAATGTGGCTGAACACGTTAACCAAAATTATCACTTTCATATAGCCAGGATTGGAGTATAGGGGTAGACATGGAATATAATGATATAAAAATATGTTCTAATGAAAAAAAATTCAAGGGTTATGTACCAAATCATGGTAAATAGAAGGATATCATTTTGTTTTGATGATTGGAGAAGTGCTGGAAGAAAAAAACTATCTCCATTGTGGGAGATGATTTAGGTAATCTATTTTTTCATTTTTTGACTAATATTGAGTGATTAATAGTGTGTTATGTTTCCCTCATATTAATTATATGAAATTTGATATACCTGACACTGGAGGAGTCAGGAGTAAAAGCTTATCGATAGCTTCTAGGCTCTAGATGGATTTCAAATCAACCCTCACATCTGATTTCATTTATGGGCATATGCAGCATGAAAATTCATGTCATATATATCGTATTTAATGTGAAGTCCAATGCAATTTTTTTCTGTAATTAGAAGACATGATTCATTTTTGGTAAGTGAAAAATGAACATTAGACAGTTTTCCAGTATTAGTGATCTTATTAATGAATTCATAATGAATTCTTATTTGTAATTTATTGGGATCATGGAGATCTCATCAGGAGATCCAATATGGAAACATATAACCTCATAGTTAATCTCATAAGGATTATATATTATTGTAAAAACACATGATGGCTGAAAATTCACAAAATCATAGAGTTACATCTTCAATATCTGGATAGGTTTCCACTAAATCATCTTAATGTAGACACGAAAAATAGAGGTGTGGTTAACTGAGAAAAAGTGTAAATACCTTACCAAAGCATTGAGGTTCATAGCTGTGAGGATTTTA
Organism: Viscum album; assembly: GCA_963277665.1. Taxonomy (NCBI): domain Eukaryota; kingdom Viridiplantae; phylum Streptophyta; class Magnoliopsida; order Santalales; family Viscaceae; genus Viscum; species Viscum album. Next base: position 1,994,833,074 of record OY728122.1, read on the forward strand.
GATTTTTATTTAATTTAATTATGATAATTATGTTCTTTATAGGCATTGAATCATGACAGAATTTTTCAAATAATTCATACAAGACTCTCATGAGGTGAACCTCACATCAGTGTTATTTAATAGTGATTTGATGCAAGATATTTTTTATGTATTATTGGGAAAATCCAAACATTCTGGTTGTGTATGAGGATCCCTGGTGTGTTTATCAGTGAAAAAAGTGTCACAATATTATTAAACTTCTTCCAAGTAGAATATTTATAAAAAATTATTCATTGGAGGCTGTAGTTCAATGAATTAATGAAATGATGGAGGAAAATAGTATATTTCTAGTACAATCTATGTTTTCGGACACACAAAGTCGATCTCATACTACAACTCTCACTCCTCTATCTCCGCTAGTAGCTCCCACTCCCCCACCACCGCTTGATGACCCCATTATTTATCCTACACCTCCACAAGAAGACCCCATTTTTATCTAACTCATACACCCCCACCTCCACAATATCCTACTTTTTTTATTTTTATGACGATGATCCTCACAATCATAGAGTTTCATATGGGTTGATATATTACATTGGATATACTATTAAACATGAATAGTTAGAGGTAGAGAAAAATAGACTCATTGTAAAAGATATTATAGATATATCTATTTGAGTACCTTTACCTACAGATAAGGTGAGGACAATTCGAAAATGTATCTTCCAATTTTTAGTGTGTCAATCTAGAATTCTACAACACATTACTATAGTGGTATGTTAATATTTTATTTTTTATTTAATTTTGGAATTATTTTTTGAATTTTTTGAATTTTTTATATTTATCAATTTATTTAAAATAATATTATAAAGATAAATAAATATTAAATAGAAACAACAATGATAATGGTATTTGACATTAGATAATGATTCTAGTAGCCATGAATGATTGTCCTGATATTCAAATTTTTTGGTGGGTCATTATATGTCTCAATTAGAATACCATATTTGTGGGCATGAAATAGATGTGGGGATTTGGAATAATGATATCATGGATCTTGTTACAATTAATAAATGTGCATCGACATGATTCCCATTTTTCCCATGTATGCCTTCACATAAATCATTCCCTACATTAAATTTATTGTAAATTTATACTTATTTTGGTTTTATATTAGGTATCTTTATAAAATGTCGTTGTAGAATGAAAGGAAATATGTATATGGATTGATGGACCCAAAGTATATTTCACCTAAAGTGCATGCATTGACTAAAGAATAAAGGATAGCGTATATTACTGAAATATTTGAACATAATGAAATTACGCAGTGATGGATTATTACTTATGTTGGGTGGTATAGAACATATATCCCCAAGAGTGTTATTTCTCTTTTATCATAATATCCACCAACATTAATTTCTATTTTATATTAGTGACCAATGGATGTTAGGTGTTTCTTTTCGAGGGAGAAGACACATTTCTGGATATGCTCTATCAATGGTGATGTGCAAGGAAATTTTGAGAACATGTTGGAAAAATAGGTTTTAATTTATTTATACTTAACATTATAATGAATTTTATATTTATTTCATTGATATTATATTCCAAAATTGGATAGTGTTTCATTAAAGATACCATAATGAAAAAATGTAAAAATATCAAATATGCAAATGTAGACATGAATATTCATTTATAATTAGTAAATTTTGGATGTATTACATAGGAATGATTTTTTTGAATTATCAAACTCATATAAAAAAATTTATACACAACAAGGCATCATTGAATTTGGATATTATGTGTTAATATTTATGTATGAAATAATTAATACATGAATAGTTATAAAGATTGATGAGGTTAGATTTCCAAATAAACTATTCCTTAATATTTTATTTGTATTATTCATTGTATAAGTTAACTGCTTTACACTTAATTTTTAGCTATTTGATTACAATCAACTATATATTTATAACAATTTCACACACATACAAGTGGAATGGTGAAATTATTTTACAAATTGGATTTGATTTTAGTTTTTTTGTGAATATTGAAAATTTTTAATGTTGTAATTGTAAATGTATATTTGGATTCTATTTTGGTAGGATTTTGGTTTCTAGTTAATATATTAATTTTTGAATGTTGTAACTATGATTGTGTGATTGTTTTTCTGGTTTTTTTATTTCAACTTTATTTATTTTTTTGATGTTCTACTACTCGTTTTACAATTTTCATGTTTTTTCAGGAGTGGAGAGGAATTGTAACATGAATTAATTTGTCTAAAAATAGTTTTTAGGTCATAAATTTTTATAACCGATGATAAAAATATATTTTGTCGGGTTTTATGTCAGTTATTTAATATCTAATATGGTATAGAATTTTCAAGTCAGATATTTAATAAAGTATATAAAAAACATTCAAACAATGAATTTTTAATGTAGGTTATTAAATAGTTGGCATAAAAAAATTCTTTTGAAGTAGGTTTTTAATGTCGGTTATTAAATTACCAAATTAAAAATTCTATAAAATAATTTATTTAATAATTTTATTTATTCTAACAAACTATAAATACAATATTTATGACATCTCCATTATTAACGGTGGTAAAAAGCGACATAAAAAATTAAATAACATGCCATTAATAAGGCTTTTTTCACTATTGTGTAATTGGATGTTTCTTGCAACCCATAGTACTACAATTTTGGAGGAAACAAATTTATACATATGAAGAATGATATTTATGATTAATCGGTGTACACTGTTTTAATTCCAAAATTCCCCCACATCTGATGATTAGACAATATAATATTCATGTTTATAGTAAAAAGGGTGAAAAAAATAACTTCTTCCAAGGGATCATTTTTAATGAATTGATCAATGTTCTCTATGAAACATAACAAAATATTTTGACTTCATTGAATTTCTGGGATAATTCGGTGAAAAAATACATCAATGAGTTTGGGAAAGAATCAATTTTATAGTAAAAAAGATTATTTCATAATAAAATTTAGATAATTTGATTATCTAAAAAATTTCAATGACATAAAACATATATAAAAAAATATAGGGAAATAAAATATCAATATGGATAATTCTATCATTGTCACACCCATCATATTTGAAATGACATAGGATTTGGGATCATTTAAAATAAACATTGTAGTCTATACCTCATGTCACATGCAACACCCAAAATAAAAAATAACACAACATTTTAAGAATAAATTATTAATAAATATAATATAAACACTAATATAAAAATCATTAATATTTATTACAATTATAATCTAAATATTAAATATGTGTTAATATTGGCAAGTTTATTTTCAATAAAATCCATTTTATTTGTAATATTATATATTTTATTCGATAAATTTTTTTCTAAAATTATAGAATTCTAATTTACAAAGTAAAATTATGTGTTAATTGCTCATAATGATATTATGTTAGGGTGTATTTTCAGAATATTTTAAAATAGTGAATTTTTATATTAATAATAAAAAAATTAAAAATGCCACTACTTTTATAAATAATTATATATTATAAATACATTCAAGGTTTTTGAAACATTTTTCTTATAAGATTGTATTTTATAATGTATAATAATTAATTTTAAAATAATATTTTCAATTTGTAATCCCACAATGAAATTTTTTGAATCTTTTTAATGAAAACTATCTTCCTACTGTTTTATTAATTATTAATTAAATGATTAAATTTTACTATTAAATTAATTAATTTTAAAAAATATATAATTTGAATTATTATTTTTTTTATTTCATTGAAATCAATTTTATTTATAATGATATCCTAATAATAATTCATTTTTTAAAGTAACTAAATTTTGAAAAAAATAGGATTTTACATCTTAAATGAACTAATATTATGATTAATTTCCATTAATAATTAAAGTTAATTTCATAAAATGGTTATTATATTTGAAATATTTATGATCATATTATTTAAATAATCAATATTAAATTTTTTGGATCAAATTTACATTGTTATGAATAATTCAAATTACCATGACTAATAAATTAATCATTTATATTTCAATAAAAAAATTTAATGGATAAGGGAAAAAATAAAAAATCCTTCAACAAAAACCATATATGAATTCATAATTCTTTCATAAAAAACTTGTAGGAGGTAGAATAATCCACCCTATAAAGCCATCAATTGATTAAAGTTACTTCAATATATGGATCATCTTTAATGAGGTCCTAAAAATGGTAGAACAACTTATTCCAAGTAAAAATATACAATTATAAATTTATTTTCCCCTCATTGATTTCATTTGTAAAAATTGGATCTAGTATTCTAATAAAATAAATCTCATAATATATACTAACATTGAGAGTCCTCCCATAAATTGTTTCGGCCTCCTCTTTTGAAACATTAATATTAAATAATAGCTCCATCATTTATTCCTCAAAGTTTTTGATAATTACCATATCATTTCCTTTTTCATCCCACTATTTTCCGACATCCACTTATACATACTTAAATAAATCATTTCCCACTGAATGTTTTGGTTCCTTGTTCCAACTCCCTTGATCCACCTCAACACTATCTCAATGAATTGGTGCTTTCCCAAAAAACTTACCACGATCCTAGATAACCACTTTTCTATGGGTAGATTCATACGACCATGCCTCAACCTTAATTTTCATATCATTTATTAATGTTATTGTTTCCATGTATTTTTGTATGTTTGATTATTCTTTGTGTTACATTGTTTTTTCCCTTTTTGAATAGAAAATATCCAAATGTGGGATTACTTTTATAATTGTACCAAAAGCCATACCATGATGTCATAATCATGTGGTACTATGTTCATAGTAATTCATTGGATAACATTCTGTTTATTTTTCACTCAAACTGGTATCTTCAAGAGACCATTAACTGACAATATTTATTTTCTATATTGAAATATTTCAAATTTCCAATATAATGGTTAAATAGTTGTTTTAAAAATAATATTTTAATAATATCAATATATTTATATGGATTAAATTAAATTAAAACCATTAATATAATGAATAATATATTTTATTTAAATAGATAATTATATATATTAAAACTCATTTTATGGGTTATCAATTATAAATAATATTATGAATTCATAATGATAATAATGTAATTTTAATATTAATTATATTTTTGACACACTATCAAGGAAGTTAATTTTGTAAAATGTAGATTTTGAATTGGATGAAATATTTCATAAATTTAGTTACAAATAAATAATTTCATTATATGGGTTACAATATATGTATAATTAAAAATATTGTCACTTCGATTAAAACTAGTAACCTATTTTAAAAGTAAGATACTAAAATGTGAAAACAATATATTAATATCATTATAACATGTTTTAAAGATGCATGGAAATCAATTTATACAATAATTCTTGAACCAATGTCACCCCAAATTCAATATGTTAGATAATTTTGATATATTAACCTTTCTAATGATTTTATGGAATTATTAAAATAGAAGGATTCTTCCCAAATGTGAATGTTTCCCATCTTATAAAAGGGGATCACATACACTAATTCCACACAGACAACATTTACAATTACTCATTTAATGTTTTACCTTTTAATCGCACTATAACCATATACCAAAAAATAAAATAATCACTCAAATTTATCTTAATCACATCACTTTAGGGGAACATTAAAGGTTTAAATGAAGTCCCCATCATAAGCATTATCTCCTATTAATATTTTCTTCATAATTATACTTTACAAAATATATCATCACTGTAATAATTTGACTACCTCATAATTTTTATTATATTTATATATTGTTATATAAGTGGTAAAAATATAGTTTATTCACAATCATCCACTTAGAAAAAATAACATCAGTAGTACATTGTGTGGACAACCGCCTCCCTAAAGTAACATCTTTTTTTAATTATGTATATTCATGGATGGTATTAATTATTTCGATGACGAATTAAAAGGATATTCTCATTTTATTGTTATTTTGGAAAATCAAATTAATATTCACCTTTACCCACTATTGTGAATTGAGAAACATGAATGCAAATTTTTTGTACATGTAGATTACAACCACCAAGATGAAAATTAAAACCCATATTTTTTAAATGGATACAAAATACCCATACATTAGAACCTGATACTACATTATTGTTCATTTTATTTTAATAATTTTTAAAATTATATATAATTACTCTTATATGGTTCAATATAATAATAAAAAAATCATCAACTTTCTATTATAAATATATTATATCAAAATAAAACCTTTATAACTATAGACTTCAATCCAGTTTGAAAGTGTTCACATTTCGTGTGGTCTGACTACAAACATAAAAAAATTATTAAAATATTATTGTAAATGACTATGTGTGATAAATTTGAACATAATACACTCTCAAACTCGTACCTAACCCAAACATCCATATGCGTTAAGGATGTTATCGATCCTCATTTGTTTTCCACTAGAACCCAGGAATCAAAAATAACTTGGGGGATTGATGTTTTCAAACCTAATATAGAAACCTGACATATATATATCTATATAAATACACAATGTTAATAAATAGTGGATAATTAAGAAATAATATTATTTTATGTAAAAGAGGAAATAGCTAAAATGATACAACTCAAATAAAGAAAAACAATATCCATGTTACAAGTCTAATAGAAAAGGGATCTAAAACTGAAACAACTTCTCGATTTGATACCATGGGAAAATTCCCACCATCTCACCACTAGCTCCTTATACATAGATGAAAGAAACCATTCTACCTCACTAAGGAACATTTCCCTTTATATCATCAAAATACATAACATGGTCTATGAACTGTTGAATTGTTGTGAAGGATGTGAGCTACATAATCTTAGTAGGATCCCACAAAAGGGTTTCATATAATTTAACTATAAGAATATATATACAATTATCAATGTTAATGAAAATAGGAATGATATTTTGTTAAACTTTTTTTACATCAAAATCAAGGTAAAAAAATTCCCCTTTTTCATACTTTGAAAACTGTCCACAAAAAAATGTTTTAAATAATTTCATATATGTCAAATATGTCACTGAAAATTCTGTATCACATATCATATAAAATTAAAAGTAGTTCAATCCAATGAACAAGTAACATCCCCCTAAGGACCACAATTAGAACTAAAATATTTTAAAATCAAACCAAAACACCTAAAATTAGGGGAATAATGTGTCAATAAATATTAATCAATTTTAAAGAGCATAAAATACCCCAGAAAGTAATCATCCCAATAGGTCTACCATGTCCCTAAAACAACATTTCTAGGGAGTAGAGGAACAACCACATAGTTTACCCCACCCTCATTATTACTAGATGAGCCCTTTTACTACATATCCACAAAGTACCCAAGGATTCTCATGCGATTAATTTTCCAAAAAAATTCATAATAACCATGATTTGAACACCAATTGTTTGATCCATTTTAAAATTCATGGAAATTGATTTTTATTCTACAAAACTAGGTGAAAACACCATCAAACATAGGATAGTAATGAAACATCCCACCTCAAACTCGGGTCTATAATTGTTGTAGAAGGAATAACCAGCCCAAAATAACACAATGAAAAAAACAGAGGCCCTATAATCAGTCATTACATCCAAGTATCAATTCAACATGAATAAAAGTTGGTGAAGAAGATACACAAAACATACCCCACGAAACACACACACTCCACCATAACTATAGAAATGTTATCCTATAAGGGAAAATCACACATCAAATCTCGAAATTAGAGATAGAATTAAATACAAAAGAATAAAATATCATTAAATATTTTGTAATAGAATCATTTCAACCAATGATAATGGAGAAAAAAATAGCTCACTCACCCTAATGGATGAAACACAACCAAAATTAAGATCAATCACTGAACAAAACAATTTGGATAGAGAATAGATCTCTATAATTCTATGGGAGATCTCCTAGGTCTTAAGAGATAATATTTCATCTGATAGAAATTCAAATCATAGGTTCAAAAAATAAAAAACTATAGGGTGTGAATATTACACTACATTAATCCCAGTTTCATTATATAAAATCCATGAAATCCATGTTTGATGAAATTAAATTTTCATCAGTTAAAAACACCTAGTCAACATTTCATAATGTGAACCAGTGTAGTACCCCCCAACATGAGTTATGAGACCCTTGTTTTGGTTTTTTAGTTCTTTTTGAAGTGGTTGGTTGAAGTTAAGACAATTTTGGGAAAATCCTTTAATGTTGTGGAGGTTATGCAGGAGAACAAGGTTGGCGAACGGTCTGAAAAAACTGTGCGGCCATCCTATGAAACCGTGCACCCTTGATAGTGAGCTCCGCATGGGTGGCGCATGATTTGTCAGACCGTGTGGGCAAGACATTCATTTTTTCTAGGTGAGATAGTGGAAACTGAACGGTTGGTGCATGGTTTTCCAAACTGTATAGGGTAACCCCGAAAACACTTAATGTTTGGGTTTTTAAGTCCCAGGCCACTCTGGATTGGCCAAATTTCCTCCATTCTTCCTCCCAATTGTGGCTCATGCAGGAGTACCAGTTTTCAGAGGGTGGGTGTGCTTAGTAGCTCGTTTTGGAGGAAAATCGAAGGGGTTTCTCAGTGGATCGATGGAGGTTCTCCTCGGGTAAATACCTCTTTTAGTTCCTTGAGGTTTTGATTAGGGTTATACCTCACAATCTCTTAGTTTCTTAGATCTACATGTTTTCATGTAGATATAGTGTTATGTTTCCTTTGTGAGTTAAAGTATGAGATTATTGATGTTAGGGAAGGGTTTTTGAGGTTGTTTCAAGGATGTGTTCACTGGTTTCGGAGTACGTTTGGGTGAAGGGTCAATTTCGCCAAACCCTAAGAGGTAGGTGGATTCACTCTAAACTCTACATGGTTGAAATGTGAAATTAATTTACAATTAAATTGGTTTCATTAATTTAATTGTAAGCATGTCATGTGAATTTTGTAGGAAAATATAATGGGTGATGATTTGGGGGTTTTGGAATGAAATTGGGGTATTGTGGAAATGGTCTCAATTGGTTAATTTTAAATTGGTGATTTTAAAATGGTAATTATTGTGAGCATGGGTAATGATTTTAATAACCAGGTGATGTTGAAATGTTTTTGGCATGGAAATGGTATTTTTTGGTATTGGAAATAATTTATGATTATTGTTTTGCCTTTTGAAATGGTTTTTCAATAAAGGAGTTGTCTTATTAAAATGGGAATTGGGGTGTAAAAAGGGTGGAATGGTGTTTTCCATAAATGTTTGATTTATTAAAGTGGTTCGACATGTAGTTGAAATAGGTAATCACATATTTTGGTGACCTTGGTGGGTTATATTCTTGGTTATAGCTTGATTGAATGTTGTTTGGAAGTGTGGGGGAAGTACCACTATAAAAAGGGGATGGATAGTGAACGAAAGGGCCACCATCAATAGCACGTGGGCGGGAAGTACCAGTTGAGTGTATTGGTAATGAATGGGTTGGACGGGAAGTGCAACCATGATTTGTTGTGTGGTTTGTTGGTGATGTTTGTAGATGGGTCTTTTGAGTGAAATTTGAAAATGGTAATCAGCTTGTGGCAAAGTTGAATTGGATTCCTTGCATGGGAAGGATGATTTGGCTTCTTTGTGTAGAATGTTTGGAATTTGACATGTTCCTCTTATAAAGAATTTTTACCTTGGTTTTTCTTTATATAAAATGTTTTATATAAATGTGCTAATAGTTTTAAACTAGTTGTGTGTGTAGGGATGTCAGTTGGGGAAATCCAACTGAGTTGTTGTACTCACCCCATGCTTTGGAACTTTGGTGTCTTTTCAGATGTTGTGTACTTTGATGTGGGCATAGGTAAGGCATCACCCTCCTTTAGTGGTGCACTGTGACCTTTTGGTGGTGATTGGAGTTTAGTTTTTGGTGTGGAGCTGTGGTGGTTTCATGGATCATGGTGTTTTGTTGTTTAGTTTCCACTCTGTACTTTGATGTTTTTTTGACATGTCTAGTTGAATGGTTTTGGAGTTTGTGATTTAATTGTTAGTATCACATGATTTGGTTCGAAAGTGCATGCATCATTAGTTGTTGGTAGGTTGAGTTGGCTTATCCTCTTAAGGGAAAATCATTCCCCAATGATCCTTGAAGCCCTTGGCATTTATTTCCAGACATTGGCGCCTTGGGAACATCGCTTAAGCCCAAGTATCCCTCACCACCTCCTCAAGCCAATGAGGTAGGGGCGGGGTTTTACAAGTGGTATCAGCTTGTTCGGTCATTTGGAGTTGATTATCGAATATGGAGTTTACATTCATTGTGGTGTATTCCATGAGTCAGGATGATAGAAAGGTGTAGGAATGTCAGAACATGGAATGTATAGAATAAAAGGATATAGCTGACCCTTTTATACTGAACGTCATGTTACCAGGGAATTGGGTTCATATGTGTTTTGGAGATACATATAGGCATTGGAAATATCATTGTCGTGAGTTTTTCCAATGAGATGTGCAGGACATATATATTTAGAAAGGACATCCCACTAGGATGCATATTTAATTGGGCATTATGATTAATGGGATCAATTAAGAAATGTTTTTCAGATGTCTGAAATTGTAATGTGAATAAGTTTGGAATTTTCAAAATGGCTAGGTTTTAAAAAAAGGAAAAAAATGGAAAATGCGGAATGGTGGAAATCCTTGTTGTGATAGTGTTGAGAAATGAAATTAGAAATGGGAATTATTGATGTCTACATAAGTGAGACTAAGGGTTGTTTGTTTCCTGTTTATAGAAATGGCACTGGGTTGGTGCTGTAGAGACCAACAGGAAGTGGCTGATGGTAACATGGTTGCACCTGAGCCCCAGGTGAACCAACAGTTATTCCAGAGCATAGTGAAAGTTTTCCAAGATGTGGGAAGTGTGAATATAGTGGAAGATCCAAATCATATTGATTTTGCGGCTCAGTTGCAAAAGCATGATCCACCCATCTATATGGGGGATTCAGACCCTGAAAGGGCAGAGGCGTGGCTGTCTAGAATGAAAAGAATTTACAAATAATTGGGGATGCCAGCAGAGTAGAAATTAAATCTAGTAACGTTTAAGCTAGAGGATCATTCTCTTTAGTGGTTGGAGTTGGTAGTCCAAGCGGGGACAAACCAGGGTATGAAATTTGAAGGATTTTAGGAATTTTTTAATAAATAATTCTACCCACATATGTTTAGAATTCAGCGCTCAACTAATTACATCAGTCTAATGCAAGAGTATATGTCTGTGAAAGAGTATGCAGCTTAGTTTATGAGCTTAGTGTGGTTTGCACCCGATCTATAAGACAACACATCGTTGAAGGCTAGGATCTTTGAAGCGGGGTTAAGGTAAGAGATCCATTCAAAAATAGAAGTGTTGTGTATCGATGATTACACAGATATGGTGAATCAAGAATCAGTGGCTGAGTGGGATCTTTTGGGTGATTCGGGTAGAGGAATCATGGTGGTACCCATGGGGAATAGTGGGAACTCTAACGTTGGGTTCAAGTAGAGGAGCGACATTTATTCCCCAGGTGGGAGTATGGCACATAATCCGATAGCAGGATTGGTGAATCTTCATCTGAAGCCAAAGGGAAAACTAGGATGTTTTTAGTGTGGCTCTACAGCACACATCAAGCGGGACTGTATGGAACAACCTCAAGCATGTCACAATTGCAAGAAAATAGGGCATATTTAGTGCAATTATATGAATTATCTGATGTCGGGTTCACGTGACACTACTCCGGGATCGTAGATTTCGTATGCTTCGATGAGATGGGGACAACAACATACCCCTCATCGGCAGAGAAAAGTCAGTTATGGTTATTCTTGGAACACAACCACTCCTCGGTAGGGAAATAAAGAGCAGAGTGTGGCAACAAAGGATTTGTTCGGAGATGAGAAGGTTTATTGTGGATCCACATTCGGAACAATCCACGATGCAAGGTAATATTCTTTCAAATTCTACATTGATTCAAGTGCTATTTGATATAGGTGCTTCACACTCTTTTATTGTTGCACATGTGGATGAGTTGATGGGATTAAGGGTAGAAATGATGCCTTCGGTTTTGAAACTTCAAACTCCTCTTGGTCGACGATAGTGTCAATCCTTCTTGTGTATACCTTGTTGTACCATTATGGGTGAGGCTGAGATAATGTGAAATTTCATAGTTGTTGGGATTGATGAGTATGATGTAATCCTAGGAAGGGATTGGCTGGTGTCTTTTAAGGCCTACATAAACTGTAATGCGCGAACTGTGGCTATTAAAACAAATGATGGTGTTAGAAATCTCTTTAGAGGAGAGAGGCATGAAAGGTAGGGTGCAAAAGGTTTCTTGGCACCAACTGTGGGCACATTATCCTATTAGTTGGTGGTGTTGTCATTGGAATCGATGGAGGGTGTTGAGTAGAGTTTTCTTCCGGTAGTGTCGGATTAGATCATGGATGTTTTTCCCAAATAATTCTCTGGGTTACCACCCATAAGGCAAGTGGAGTTTAAGATTGATCTCCTTCTGGGGACAAGTCCTATCTCACTTTCATCTTACCGAATGACACCTATTGAATTGCGGGAATTGATAGTCCAGTTGGAAGAGTTAGAAAACAAAGGGTTTAACTGGCCTAGAACATCTTCGTGGGTAGTGCCGGTGTTGTTTGTGAAAAAGGAGGATGGATATTTGTTGATCTGTGTTGATTATCATACAGTTAACTATGTTATGATAATGAACAAATATCAACTTCCACAAATTGATGATTTGTTCGACTAGTTTAGGGGAGCGCAATGGTTCTCCAATATGGACCTAAGGTTGAGATATCATCAATTGCTGGTGAGGAAGGACAATATTCCTAAAACAACTTTTAGAAGTATATATGGCCATTATTAATATGTGGTTACGCCTTTTGGTCTAACGAATTCCCTAGCGGTGTTCATGTAATTGATGAATCGAATATTTCAGAGATACCTAGATTCATTTGTGGCGGTACTTTTAGATGATATTCCATTGTATTCAAAGACAAGTGTGGATCATGAGAAGTACTTGGCGACAGTGTTGGGGATCATGAGGGATCATCTGTTGTACGCCAAATTTTTAAAGTGTGACTTTTGGGTACATGAAGTCTATTTTCTTGGCCATGTGAATTCTGAAAAGGGTGTTTTAGTGGATCCAGAAAAGATAGTGGATATTATCTCATGGAAACCACCAAAGAATGATTTTGAGATACAGATTTTCCTCTGTCTAGCTGGGTATTATCAGTGTTTTTTTTGTGATTTTTCTGGTTATGCATCACCGATGAAAGCTTTGACAAGAATGAATTTTCCATTCTGGTGGAATGACCATTTTCAGCAGTGTTTTGAAGTGCTATAGGGTAGCCTTACATCATCACCAATCATGGTATTTCCAGAACCATAAAAATGGTATGTGGTGTATTGCGATGCATCAGGATCAAGGTTGTGGTGCGTTCTCATGAAGGGGAATCATGTGGTTGCATATGGCTCACGACAGCTGAGCGTGCATGAGAAGAACTACCCATCCTAGGATTTGGAATTGGAATCAGTGGTCCATGCTTTGAATGTGTGGTATCATTATCTCTTCGGTGAGAAATTCACAGTATATATAGATCATAAGGTCTTGAAGCACATTTTCTATCAAAAGGATATGATCTTGTGGAATAGGAGATGGATGGAATATCTCCAGATGTTGGATTTTGACTTGAGGTACACACATGGTATGGAAAATTTAGTGGCAGATGAATTAAGTATAAAATCATATGCTCAGGTTGTGAAACATGAATTAGACCCGTGTTAGTTGATGTCGTTTATAGTTGACAAGCGGTTGGAATATGAGGATCAGGGTGATCGAGTGGTCTTCTTTCCAATTTTTTTGATTCCTGACTTGGTTGGCCTGGTTAAAGAGGCACAAATATCTGATTCTGAGTGTGTGACCATGAGGTAAAAACTCAATGATGGGGAGAACATTGAGGGTTTTCAAGTGAATGGAGATTCAGTTTTGTGTTTTTGGAATCGAATGGTTGTACCAATTTCTTTTCATGAGGATCTTCTCAGGGTGCATCATCATTCCAGTTTGGATTGTATCTGATAGAGATCTAAAGTTTTACATCTTTTTTCGGGAAATACTTACAGCAAACCCATGGAACTAAGTTGACCATGAGTATAATGTATCACCCTCAGATAGATGGTCAATCCGGGAGGAGGATACAAACATTGGAGGATATTTTGTGTGTTTATGTTATGGATTTTAGTGGCTCTTGGGAGGAGCTCATGTCGTTGGTTGAGTTATTGTACAATAATAGTTATCAAGCATCCATATATATGGCTCTGTTTGAAGCATTGTATGGGAGGCCGTGTCGTTCTCCACTATGCTTGGTGGAAAGAGGTGAGTCCTCGATGGTTGGACTAAACCTTATCCTTGAGACTACGGTGAATATCAAGTTAATTTGGAAGATATTGGAGACGGCTCAGAGTTGTCAAAAATTGTATGTGGATCATCGTTGACGATCATTGTCATTCGAGGTGAGTGATCATGTTTTCTTGAGGATCTCTCATAGGTTGGGACATCATCGGTTTGGGAAGCATGGAACGTTATCTCCGAGTTATATTTGTCCTTTTGAGATTATTGAGATGGTTGGTGAGGTGGCTTATCGTTTTTATTTTCCACCATGGTTCTGTGTGGTGAACGATGTGGTTCATGTGTCATAGTTGAAAAAGTATCAGCCGAATCCGGGCCATGACATTCGATGGGATCATGTTGAGCTAGAGTCGGATGCTTCGTTGGTGCACGTGCCATTGCGGGTTGTGGAGAGGCTAGATAAATTCTTTCTTGGTAAAAGCATAGGTATGGTTTGGTTTTTGTGGCATCATGGACATATCCCACAGGATTAATTGGAGCGGGAGAAAGAGATGGTGGAGCAATGGCCCGAGCTCTTTCGGCAAAGGGTGGGTTCACTAAATTCCAAGGATAGAAAGTCCGATGGTGGGGAGAATTTAGTACCCCCAGTTTGAGGTATGAGACCCTTTATTCAATTCATTTAAGCTTTTTTAAGTGGTTGATTGATGTTTGGAAAATTTTACAAAAAACAATTAAATTTTTGGAGGTTGTGTAGGGGTGAATGGTTGGCGCATGGTCTGATCAAACCATGCGGCCAGGCCATTAAACCATGATCCCTTGACAGTGGGATTCACACGGGCGACACACAATTTTTCAGACCATGCGGGCAAGCTGTGTGAAGTCCCTGGGTGAGACAGTGGCAACTGCAGGGTTGGCACATGGTTTTGAAAACTGCACGGGGTAACCGTGAAGCCACGTAAATTTTGGGTTTTTATGTCCCAGGCCACTCGGGATTTCCCATTTTTTCCACCATTCTTCCTCCCACTCATGGCTCACGTGGGAGTTCTAGTTTTCAGAGGTTTGGGGAGATCTTTAGGTAGTTTTCAGGAAAATCAAAGGGGTTTCTTGGTGGATGAATGCAGTTCTGCTCGGGTAAGTCCCTCTTTTGGTTCTTTGAGGTTTAGAATAGGGTTATCCCTATCCCTCTCTTAGTTTCATATATCTACAAGGGTTTCATATTGATCTAGGGTTGTGTTGCCTTTGTGTGTTAATCGTTGATATTATTGATGTTAGGGAAGGGTTTTTGAGGTGGTTACGAGGAGGAATTCACCTGGTTTGGAATGCATTTCGGCAAAGGATTGATTTTTCCAAACCCTAAGATGTAGTTGGGTGTTCTCTAAACTCCACTAGGTTAAAATGGGAAGTTCATTTACAATTAAATTGGTTTCTTTAATTTAATTGTAAGCATGTCGTGTGAATTTTGTTGGAAAAAAATGGGTGATGATTTGGGGGTTTTGGCATGAAATTGGGGATTTTTTGAAATGGGCTCAACTGGTTAATTTTAAATTGGTGATTTTAAAATGGTAATGATTGTGAGCATGAGTATTTATTTCAATAAATAGGTGATATTGAAATGTGTTTGGCAAGGAAATGGTATTCGTTGGTATTGAAAATAATGTATGATTATTGTTGTGTCCTGTGAAATAGTTTTTCAATAAAGGGGTTGTTTTATTGAAATGGTAATTGGGGCATACAAAGGGTTGAAGGGGGTTTTCAATAAATGTTTGTTTTATTGAAGTGGTTAGGCATGTAATTGAAACGTCTAATTTCATATTTTGGTTACATTGGTGGGTTATATGCTAGGTTATGGATTGTTTGACTGTTGTGTGGAAGTGGGTGGGAAGTACCACTATTAAAATGGGATGGATAGTGGACAGAAGGGAAACCATCAATAGAAAGTGGGAGGGATGTACCACTTGAGTGGATTGGTAATAAATGTGTTGGACTGGAAGTTCCACCATGATTTGTTGTGTGATTTTATGGTGATGTTTGTAGATGGGGATTGTGAGTAAAATGTTAAAATGGTAATCGGCCTGTGGCATGGTTGAATTGGATTCCTTGCGAGGTACGATTGATTTGGCTTCCTTGGGTGGAATTTTTTTCTTATGTCTTTTTTAGATTATAAACAATTTTTAGCTTGGATTTCCGTTATATAAAATGTTTTATTTAAAATTGCTAATAGTTTTATTATAATTTCACGTGTAGGGAAGTCAGTTGGTGAAATATTATTGAGTAGATGTACTCACCCCTGGATTTGGAACTTTGGTTTCATTGCTGATGTTGTGTACCGTGTTGTGGGAAAAGGTAAGGCATCACCCTCCTTTAATGGGGCATTGTGACGTTTTGGTGGAGATTGGAGCTTGGAGCTTGATGTGCAGTTGTGGTGGAGTCATGGATCATGCTGTTTTGTTGTTTATTTTCTGCTTTGTACTCTCATTTTTTGTGGACATGTCTAGTTGAATGGTTTTGGGGTTTGATGGAATTTTTAGAATCACATGGTTGCGTTTGAAGGTGCATGAATCTTTAGTAGTTGGTGGGTTGAGTTGGGTTATCTTATTAAGGGAAAATCGTTCCCCATTGTTCCTCGAATCCCTCGACATTTATTGACATCCTTTGCCGCCTTGGGAATGTCGCTTAACGCCATGTAGCCCTCACAACCTCCTTAGGACAATGGGGTAGGGGCGGGATGTTAAAACCAGTCTAATGACGTGTAGACATTACATATTCTAAACTGATTCACAGAATTATCCATGATATAGATTCTCATTTTTAACCATTTAACAATTTGAAATCTTTTAGCATTATAATTATTTATATACATAGAGAAACCTTTCTGATGGGGAACCCAGAGCCCAAAGTACATCCTCAAAATCCCTGATCATATTTATACCTAAGGTCAATTAATTCCAATAAACATAGATCCCAGAATATTAGAACTTTTTTTTCAAGAAAAGGATATATTTCCTTTAAGGATAGAAAAATAACCCAATAAATAATGAAATGAAAGGTGAGATATGAAATGTCTAAAGGTGGGTAATATGAAGTTTGAAACACCCCATAATAGGACATTCCATCCCAATGAAGTCCTATGGGAGAATACTATCTAGAAGGTGGTGAGTCAATTTATCCCTCATCAAAGACTATCACCCCAATATCTTGTTAGTGTGTAGTTGGTGTCTTTATAATAATCTGACCAGTGAAATCATCATCACATTCATGAATTTTACCTAAGAGTAAATGGGCCCTACTAGTTTCACTACAGTAGAAATTTTGTATCTAACATGATCTCTTCCCATATTATAACTTCATAGGGATTTTGAAGGAACTTCCTTTGCTAAGATATGTGAAAAATTCATGAATACATGTCAAATGAATTGGAAATGTCAACTGATTAGATGCCATACAATGATGCTCAGTGAGCTTAAATGGTATTAAATATCTCAATTCCATATTTCCCTTTGCTCCTAAATGAAGGTGATCTCTCCAAGGGTAAAAATTTAATAAAACCCAATTACTAATGGAAATATCCAATATAAAATGATCATTATCCAGATAAGATTTCAATCGAACATGAGATATAATTGTAAACTGAATTATATCCTGAATCCTCTCAGATTCCTCTTGAATGATACACTATACAACTAGAGAAGCCTCACCCATCACTACCCAAAACACTGGAGACTATCCTGAGTAAACAAAAAATCATCAAAAGGAGCCATTATGATTGATGATTGATAGATTTTGTTATATGAAATATCATCCAATCCTCTATTTATATCACATTATCCTAAAAGATCAATGATTTAGGCACGTGGCATATCATCTAGGATTTTAATATCATTCTATTCTTGGTTATATTTCTATTTATGGTATGTTATTCCCCACCTAACCCAAGCCCCTAATGCATCATGGATACTCTTCCAAAAACATGAGGTAAATCTAGGAACCCTGTCTGAAACAATGTCAAAAGTGACCTCAAGTGACCACATAAAATATTTCACATATAGCATACATATGACTTCAAGATTATTTGTTTCACTTATTAGAATGAAATGAGATGATTTTTTCAACTAATCAATCACTATCCAGATAGAATTACACTCTTAGGGGGGGTGTAGTAGTCCAAAATAAAATTTCATGGACACCTCATCCCATTTCCAACCTAGAATCATAACAGAATGGGAAAAATAGATGGGTTGATATTCTCTATCATTATCTGTCAGAAGGTGTAACCATGGGACACAAAATCTTCAATGTCACACTTCATTCTAAGCCACAAAAATCACTACCTCATGTCATAATACATCCATATAGTTATCAGATGAATTTCCCACTATAAACTATGATAATAAAAAAAATATCCTTACAAATATTTGGAGGAAAAACTGATCCAAAAAATAGATAGTGACATATTATGGAATATACCAACTAAAAACAGCCTTCCCGCCATAGGGGATCCCTCGATTTACCAATATTTATTTATCAAACTACCATACCAATATAACAGATTCACGGAGATATGACTACAGATAAAAACTAATCCTTACCTATAAAATAACCTAGATCATACAAGAGAAACTGAGTGGATGTTTTCATAATATTTCACTCCTCTTTAAATTCCATAATAGCCTTATATGGAACGTTCCAACTTAGAGTTTCAAAAATAAAATTCACCATCCCTATGTTCAAGATGATGCCAAAGTCAATAATGTAAAGGTTTCATGACCCCCTCCCACCTAAGATGCCCCTCCTGATCTGGGAATGGTGAAAGGGAGATAATGATTCCCGAGTCCCACCTCCAGTAGGCCCTAGAGTGGCGACTAGCACCAAGGGTATGAGTTTTATCAAATATTGAAGGCATTACCCGTTTTATTATTTAAGATCGGGAAATAAGACAAGTCAACCACCAAAAAGGAAAAGAACAAGTTCATAGAAATAAGCCCAAACCAATCCCACTTGCTTGTTTAAACAATTCTAAAACAAAGTTCAAGTACAATAAATCTCAAAAGTACAATACCAAAATGAAATAAGAGTACAACAACTGCAACAACTCCAACTGTCCCGACCAGTAGGGTCCTGAATGGCCCTGGTAGTCCTCTTGGAAACCTGAAAGTAAACGTAGGGTGAGCATAAATGTATACTCAGTAGGAAAACCTAATGCTCTCATGCACAGGTGGGGGTGACATCCTAATGTTCTGTGAGAACAACAGAAGGAACCAACGTAGCAAGGAAATCTATCCACCCAACCTCACTAGCCACGCTCACCAAAACACAAGACAAAAGGTAGTAGTATATAAGAACAAGAGTATTGGGTACCCCGCACCATTTCCCACTAGTTAGCTGCTCTCCCTAACGATGAACTTCCTGATGCTACCACACTCTTCCCGCCCGCACACACCTGGGCCCCAAGAACCACATATCCCACCTGCACACACATGGGCCTCACAAACCACATATCCCGCCCACACACACCTGCACCTCACAAACCAAAAATCCCTCCCGCACACACCTGGGCCTCACAAACCACACCTCCCACCCGCACACACCTGGGACTCATCCTGAAGATTCATGGGAACAGAACACCTGCCTGAAGAGTATTGGGCTAAAACCACCCCAATCAAAACCTACCCAATGTGTCTTGGGAGTAAGGTCGCCTCAAGCCATCACAACCTATGGAAGAAGGAGCAGTAAGGAGCTAGTAACTAAGGAGAAAACACCCTATCCCATGAAATGGGAGTGTTCAGCACTAAGTGCTCAACATGGGTGGGGTGCGAAAAAACACAAAGATATAGATATATATATATATATATATACCAAACACACAGCCCAACCTATGGCTTCTAAATAGAGAAATTGAGCATGTTCCTTGGCACTGCTACTAGGAATCATGCATATAAAAAACAATCCCAACCCCATTTATCATCAATCAAAACAGATCAAGCGTTTCGTAGAACAAAATCCCAGCCAACCACAAATCAAGTTAAATAAAACACAAGCAACACAACCAAACCTTTTATCATCAATCAAACCCCATTTATTGATCCCTCATTTAATTCATTATCGTTCCCAATAGTTCATTTTTCAACTTTCCACTTTCTTTTAACATCATAACCAATTACTGCAGCCCTGCTGCAATTATAACCACATCTCCATAACCATATCACAAACAAGGTTCGTGCCACATCGTCGTCACTTTTAAAAACATTTCTTGCAGCCTCGAGACCCATTAATTCTATAACAACCCAGGATTCACCCCCCTTTTCACACTCACATAACCAAGCCAACACCCACACGTTCATTATTCCATTTTGTTCAACCGGGGTGATCACACAAGGGTTCCAGATTTTAATTATCCAACTTTACATGATTAACCAATTTCCATGTTCCACAAGGTTTCCATCCACAAAAATGGTCTATAATGATAGGGAAACATTTAATTTCACAAGAAAAGGCCCCCAACGACTGTTATTTTCAGTAGGCATAAAACTATTCAATTCACAACATAACATCACAGGATATAAATATTGTAACTGCATTCACAAACATCCCATCCCTGTTATAAAAGCCTGTTATTATCTTTATTAAACATGTTAAAAAGTGATTCATGTAAACAAGAGGACACCCACCCCGCATGATTCACAATTTAGAGAGACGAAGGTAAGATCCCAACCTCAACAGTTTCTGATCACAATGCTCCCCTGAATCAACTTTAGAAAATGTCTGGCGGCCTCCGTCGCTTCTGTAAAATCTGGGAAAGACCTCCTTGGGTGGAATCTTGGAAGGAAAGGTCAAAGGGAAAGCAATAGATCTAAGATCAGAAGTTCTGCCTCGTCGTAATGATCTCGTGGGCACTGACGGATCGTAAATTGGATTTCAGACAAAGATGTTATGGAAGAAAGAGCCTTGGAGTCTCTCGAGAGAGCTCTTCTCATAGGAATGGGGAGGAGAGGAGTGAGTTGAAAAGGAGGAGAGGTCCCGTCCCTTTATAGGCGAGAAAAACTAAAGTAAACGGCATGTACTTTCTAGTACACGTCGTGTACTTAGCAATTTCATACTATCTCCATGCGGAATCCAACACGGCCTTCAACGCGGCACATGGTCGTTGACTGGTCAACACATGGTTTGAGGGTAACACATATGCGGGGAGGCACTACACGACATGTAGTATGGGCTACATAGCGTGTACTCATTTATTTCACGCGGCAAGGACACACCTTCAACATGACACACAACCATTGACTGGTCAACACACGGTTTGAGGGTAACCCGTACGCGGGGAGGCACTACATGGCATGTAGTATGGTCTACACGGCATGTATTCATTTATTTCACATGGAAAGGCCACGACCTCAACATGGGATATGCCCAAAAAGGTGGTACACGACGTGTACTCACACTACACGGCGTGTAGTTACAAAATTCAGAAAAGTGTGGGAAAAGTCCCTTCACCCTCTAGAACACTTCGTGACCATCTTTTTGACAAAGGAAAGGGCCGGAGAGGTCCGGACCATTACATCAGATACATCTTATAACATTCTCATCCACGAGAATTCATAACCCAACCCAGAGAAACCCAACAAGATACCTCTTAGGGCTCTCCTTATAATAGGATCCCAACCAACAACCCTAATCATATGTGTTAGGAATTCCTTCTCCTATGTCGAGATATTATCCGCTTTAGGCGGCACTGACTCACCTTCACAGGTTTAATCTCATCCGCATTAATGCGTCTCTATTATGAAATGGGTGTTCCCACTTCCATATATTTGTATTTTTCACCAACACACTGCCCGAACACATGGCTAGGGGAAATTCCTTCTCCCATGTCGAGATATTATCCGTTTTAGGCGGTACTGACTCGCCCTAATGGGTTCAATCGCAGCCACATTAATGTGTCTCGACTAAGGATCAAGTTTTTCCCTTTCCCCAAACATCCAGAAACATTACAAACTTCCATAGGACAAGGAAAAAAACGCCTCATAAAAAACAAGCAAAGAATTCCATATATCAAAGGTACATATTATATTATCAAAACAAAGCTCAAAAGAACAAAGAAGAACACAAGTCAAAACAACTCCGGGTACTAAGCGTGCATCTGAGCCTCCCGCTCCCAGTTGCACTCCTCGAGGCCTCCATGCCTCCAAAATACACAAACCAAGGCATTTTTTCGTCCACGGAGCACCTTCTCTTTACGATCCACGATTCTGACCTGTCGCTCCTCAAAGGTCGCATCGTCTCCCATATCAAACGTTCCCCATTTGACAATTTTAGAGTCGTCGTGTAAATACTGACGAAGCTAGGAGACATGGAAGACATCATGAACCTTCTCCAACAGAGGTGGTAGGGCCAGCTGATATGCCACCTTGCCGACTCGCCTTAGCACCTCGAAAAGTCCGATGAACATAGGGGAGAGCTTACTCCCCTTACCAATCCTCTACTGCCCCTGACGAGGGGAAACCTTCAAGAACACATGATCTACCACCTCGAACTCCAAGGGCCTCCTCTGACGATCATCATAAGATTTCTGTCGGTCCTAAGCCGCTTTCATCCTCTCACGAACAAGCTGGACTTTCTCTGAGGTGCTCTGTACTACCTCTGGCCAAAGAGCACCTATATCACCAACCTCTTCCCAACAAATGGGTGAACTACATGGCCTTTCATAAAAATCCTCGAATGGTGACATGCCAATAGTATAGTGGAAGCTATTGTTGTAGGCAAACTCTACTAAAGGAAAGTGTCGCACCCATGATCCTTCAAAATCCAGAACGCATGCTCTCAGCATGTCCTCCAATATCTGGATAGTCCACTCTGTCTTGCCATCAGTCTTGGGGTGGAAAGCAGTGCCAAGGCATAGTTGGGTGCCAAAAGCATGCTGTAACCCCCTCTAGACTCGTGAGGTAAACCGAGTATCCCGATCTGAGATGATAATCTTTGGAACTCCATGAAACTGCACCACCTCGTCTACGTACCACATTGGTAAGATACTCACTGGTCCCTAATCCTTAATATCTAAGAAGTGAGATAATTTTGTCATCCGATCCACCACTACCCCGATAACATCATAACCACCCTGAGCTCTGGGTAGTCCTGTGACGAAGTCCATTGAGATATCATCCCATTTCCACTCGGGGACATCTAATGATGCAACAATCCATTGGGAACATGGTGTTCATCCATTACTTGTGGACACACTAGGAATTTTACCACAAACTCTGCCACTACCCGTTTCACCCCGAGCCACCAAAACTGTTCCCTCAGGCCTCAGTACATTTTTGAAACTCCCGGATGTACTGCCAAGGTTGAGCTATGGAACTCACGGAGAACTCCCTCATATATCGCCTCCGGAACAAACAACATTTTGTGAAAGAGAATCTGATGTTGGCTATCCTCTGACCATCCTTCTAGAGAATTCCCCTAATTGACACGATCCCACATTACATCTGCCTCAGATTCTCCCCACTTAGACTCATCCACCTGTTGCAAAAAGGAGGACTGCACCGTCATATGAAACAAATAGCCTCTAACACCCTCTACCCTTGCATCCAATTGCAAGGAATCCAAATCTCCCATCGCTTTCCAATCATCAGTGGACTCCCGGACCACTTCTTTATGTGATTTCCTACTCAGGGCATTAGCCACAATGTTTCCCTTACCTTCAGTGTAAGAGATCTCTAAGTCATAGTCTTGGAGAAACAGAACCCATATCCGCTGTTGTAATTTTAGGTCACGCTGGGAGAAGATATAATGTAAGATCTTGTAAACTGAGAAGACCACAAAGCGCTCCCCAAAAAGGTAAAGTCACCACAACTTCAGTGCGAACACTACCGCCGCAAGCTCTAGGTCATGTGTGGCATAGTTACGCTCATGAGGGTGCAACTGGCTAAAACTATAATAGATCACACCCTTCTTCTGCATCAGTACGCACCATAAACCAAGGCCAGAAGCATAAAAAAACACCTCATACAACAAACCTTCCTCTGGAAACCTGAGTACTGAAGCACTGAACATCTTTTCCTTTTGGTAGTCAAAAGCTTTATGGCACTGCTCGCTCTATAGGAAGACCTGGTTCTTCCAAGTCAAAGCCGTCAATGTAGCAGCAACTCGAGAGAAGTCCAAAATGAACCTCCGATAATAGCCTGCAAACCCCAGGAAACTATGAGCTTCTGCCATGCTCTTGGGTGCCGCCCAAGAAACAACTGCCTCCACCATCGACGGGTCCACTAACACTCCATGTTGATACACCACGTGCCTAAGGAAGTGTACTTCTTGTGTCAAGAACATAATCTTTGACAATTTCCCATAAATCTGGTGGTGTCGAAGGACTTCCAAGGCTGCCCAGAGATGCTCAATGTGCTCCTCCTCTGATCTTGAGTAGAACAGGATGTCATCGATGAACACAACAACGAACCAATCTAGGAACTCTCGGATGAAAAAGTTCATAAGCCCCATGAACACAACTGGTGCATTCGTAACTCCAAAAGTCATCACTACAAACTCGAAGTGCCCATACCTGCACCTCAAAGCCATCTTCGAGATATCACCGTCCTTTACCCTCACCTGATGAAATCCAGATCATAGATCAATCTTAGAAAACCAACCTTCTCCCCTCAGCTGGTCGAAGGGATCATCTATCCTTGGAAGGGGGTAAAGGTTCTTGACCGTCACTTGATTCAACCTTCGGTAGTCTATGCATAGTCTGAGACCACCCTCTACCTTTTTTACGAACAAAACTAGAGCACCCCATGATGACACGCTGGGTCGAACAAAACCCTTCTCCATCAGATCATCAATCTGAATCCGCAACTCCCGCAACTCCAATGGTTCTATCCGATAAGGGGCCATCGAAATTGGATGGGTACTAGGCTGTAAGTCTATCCTAAACTCAATGTCACTTTGGGGGGGAAGAGTCACAACCTCCTCGGAAAAAACAATGCGGAAGTCTCCAACAACCCCTGGAACATCCATCATCTCTGTGTCAACTGGAACCACTAATAACCCGCCTAACAAAGAAAGGATATGCCTCGCATGCTGGCTTCCCACTTGATATCTCCTCTCGCTAACAAAAGCTACGCATTACCCATTCACGTTGGAGAACAAGACTCATCTTTGGAATTAGTCGATAACAACACTAACATAAAACATCCAGTCGATGCCTAGGATGACATTGTACAGCTGCATCTATAGCGAAAGAAGATACCCACTAGATCGATGGGGTCCCAACGTCAGCCCACATCCCCGGCAAACACAAGATACGCTGGTATGACCTCCAACTGGTGTACAAAGCACCAGGGGTATGGAAAGTCTCTCTACATCTAGTCCCAAGGCATGGGCTAGACCGGGTGCAACAAAGCAGTGCAGAGCTCCTGAATCAAACAAAGAAGAAAAAAAGTGCTGAACAAACAAATCGTACCTCGCACCACCTCTAGTCCTGCTGGGGATACCAACTCTGCTGCATGCAACTGTCCATGCCCAGTTCCTCTTCCTCTCTGATGTCGACCACATCCCCGACCACGCCCTGTTCGAGGTCCCTGAGGAGCACCCTGAGGTTGGCCTCCTCCTGCAATGTCTTCCCTCAGAGGAGTAGGGTCCTGCTACTGCTGGAAGGGCCTCACCGATAATTGGTGTTGCTGAGGCGAGAGCTGAACCTGCCCACCACCACCGTACTGAGCTCGGGTCAGGCACCCACTCTGAACGTGCCCGAAACCTCTACAAGAGATACAATTCAGTCCTGGGCTCGTGAAAAAGGGACGAGGGCCCAAAAATCTGAACTGGAACTGCTGGGGCCTACTCCCCACTGGCCTGAATCTGAAAGGTCCCATCGCAGGAGACATGCTACTGACTGCCTTCCCCTTCGATGAACATGGATGGATCCCCTCTCATGTTGCACCTCCCTATGAGTGAATCCTCTCTACAACACCTTCCTTCTTCTGTACCGCTAAGTATGTCGGAAGGGTGAAGGGGGTGACAGCATATTGGAGCGAAGGACGAAGCGCCTCCTCAAAACGTCTCACCCGAGACTCCTCATCTGGAAAAAGATCTGGAGCAAAGCGTACGAGATCCTTGAACCTGATTCCCAACTCACGTACTGACATACTCCCCTGCTAGAGGGTGAGTAACTCCTTCCGCTTCTCCGCCTTGATCATAGAAGTAAAGAATTCCTCTCGAAACTCCTTCTCAAAGTCATCCCATAGAACTTCTGCCTATGTCCTCTCCCCGTGGTAGAGCATCCACCACTGGCGCACCACACCTCTCAGCTGACTGACTGCTAGGGGAACCCATTACTCCCTCAGAGCACGGATCAAAGTAAAAGTGATCCCCAGCTCCTCAAGCCACCCCTCTGTCTCCATATCCGAAGTACTACACTCATCCTTCTTGAGGGTTTTTCACTGAAAAGAACAGAGAGTATTCTGCCACTGGCTATCTTTCTCCTCTCAGTCAATCCTCAACTGATCGATCACCTGAATCTGCTAGGCCTCGGCTGCCTAAGCCACCCGGGGACGACGTCCAGGTGCCATAGCTGTACGGTAAACAAAGATCGCCTAAGCCCAAGTAGCAAGGAAAGTTTCTCAAGGTTCCATTTTATCATTTTATTTCAATTTCATTCCCAGAACACCCAAATCAAGTAAAACACAATCATGATGATGCATGTACCTTCCCTAGGGTCTCTACCCTTCAATCAATGTAGTATCACTTTATCGTTCTGTAGGCTCAGAGTCCTTGCCTTTGATCACGGGGTGCACTAAAATCCCATGTCCTAGCCGGTCTTCCCTGGCCTATGTCATCCACCAAGATCACCTAACACTATTTCCCTACAATCCCATGGAATCCTCACTGTTCCTAAATCCAGACTCCATCTTATCTCTCAACCATCATCTTTGATACCATTCTTTCATGACCCCCTCCCTCTAAAGATGTCCCTCCTGAGCTGGCAATGGTGAGAGGGAGATAATGACCCCCTAAGTCCCACCTCCAGTAGGCCCTGGAGTGGTGACCAGCACCAAGTGTATGAGTTTTCACAAATATGGGAGGCATTACCCTTTTAATTATTTAAGATCATGAAATAGGACATGTCAACCACCAAAAAGGAAAAGAGAAAGTGTATAGAAATAAACCCAAACCAATCCCACATAAATGTTTAAACAATTCTAAAACAAAGTAAAATTACATTAAAGATACAAAGTACAATACCAAAAGAAACAAGAGTACAACAACTGCAATAACTCCAACTGTACCAACTAGTAGGGTCCCGCACGACCCTGGTAGTCCTCCTGGAAACCGAAATGTAAACATAGGGTGAGTATACAAGTATACTCAGTAGGGAAACCTAAAGCTCTCATGGACAGGTGGGGGAGACATCCTAATGTCTCGTGAGAACAATAAAAGGAACCAACCAAGCAAGGAAATCTATCCTCCCAACCACACCAGCCACGCTCACCAAAAAAAAATACAAAAGGTAGTAGTATATAAGAACAAGAGTATTAGGTACCCCACACCATTTCCCACTAGTAAGCTACTCTTCCTAACGTCGAACATCCTGATGCTACCACACTCTTCCTGCCCGCACACACCTAGGCCTCAAGAACCACATATCCCACCCGCACACACTTGGGCCTCAATAACCACATATCCCGCCTGCACACACCTGGGCCTCACAAACCACAGATCCCGCCCACACACAATTGGGCCTCATAAACCACACATCCCGCACGCACACAACTGGGCCTCATCCTGAATATTCTTGGGAACAAAACACCTTCCCGAAGAGTATTAGGATGAAAACACCCCAATTGAAACCTACCCGAAGTGTTTTGGGTGTAAGGTCACCTCAAGACATCACATCCTATGGAAGAAGGAGCAGGAAGGGGCTAATAACTAAGGAGAAAACACCCTCTCCCATGAAATGGGAGTGTTCAGCACTAAGTGCTCAACATGGGTGGGGTGGGACAAAACACAAAGATACAGATATATATATGTATACCAAACACACAACCCAAACTATGGCTTCTAAACAGAGAAACTAAGCACGTTCCTCGACAGTGCTACTACAAAGCATGCATAAAACAAAAAATCCTAACCCCATTTAGGTTTTCATGTTTCAACAGAATTAGTTTATTAGTTCCTTAACTATTGGAAAAATATTAAACCAGATCAAGTATTTCGTAGAACTAAATCCCTGCCAACCACAAATCAAGATAGATAAAACACAAACAACACAACCCAACCTTTTATCATCAATCAAACCCCATTTATTGTTCCCGCGTTTAATTCATTATCATTCCCCACAGTTCATTTATCAAATTTACACTTTCTTTTAACATCACAACCCATTACTGCAGCCCTGCTGATATTATAACCACATCTCCACAACCGAATCACAAACAGGGTTCGTGCCACATCATCATCCATTTTAACAACATTTCTTGCAGCCTCGCTGCCAATTCTATCCGTAAAAATGCAGGATTCACCCCCCCTTTTTCACACACACATAACCAAACCAGCACCCACATGTTCATTATTCCATTTTGTTCAATCGGGGTGATCACACAAGGGTTCAAGATTTTAATCATCCAACATTACGTGATTAACCAATTTCTGTGTTACAGAAGGTTTCCATCAACAAAAACGGTCTAGAAAGATAGGGAAACATTTAATTTCACAAGAAAAGGCCCCCAATGACCATGATTTTAATTAGGCATAAGCCTATTTAATTTACAACATAACATCACATGATATAAATAATGTAACTGCATTCAAAAACTTCCCTTCCCCCTTATACAAACCAATTATTATCTTTATTAAATAGGTTCAAAAGTGCTTCATGTAAACAAGAGAACACCCACCCCGCATGATGCACAATTTAGAGAGACGAAGGTAAGATCCCCACCTCAACACATTCTGATCACAACGCTCCCCCGAAAAAAACTTTAGAAGACGTCCGGTGGCCTCTGTCGCTTCTGTCAAATCCTGGAAAAACCTCATTGGGTGGTATCTAAGAAGGAAAGGTCGAAGGGAAAGAAACATATCCAAGATCATAAGTTCCACCTCGTCGTTAAGATCTCGTGGCCACTGACGAATCGTAAATCGGAGCTCGGACGAAGAAGTTATGGAAGAAAGAGCTTTGGAGTCTCTCTCGAGAGCTCTGCTAGTAGGAATGGGGAGGAGAGGAGTGAGTTGAAAAGGAGGAGAGGTCCCCTCCTTTTATAGGGGAGAAAAACTAAATTACACGGCATGTAATTTCTAGTACACGGCGTGTACTTGACAATTTCAAATGGTCTCTATGCGGCTTCCAACATGGCCCTCAACGTGGCACATGGTCGTTGACTGGTCAACTCAGGGTTTGAGGGTAACGCGTACGTGAGGAGGCACTACATGGCGTGTAGTATGTGCTACATGGCGTGTACTCATTTATTTCACCTGGAAAGGAAACGCCTTCAACACGACACATGGCCGTTGACTGGTCAACACACGATTTAAGGGTAATGCGTACACGGGGAGGCACTACACGACGTGTAGTATGGTCTACATGGCGTGAATTAATTTATTTCACACGGAAGGGACATGTCCTCAACACGGGGTATACCCAGCAAGGAGGTACACGGCGTGTACTCACACTACATGACATGTAGTTACAGAATTC
Organism: Viscum album; assembly: GCA_963277665.1. Classification (NCBI taxonomy): domain Eukaryota; kingdom Viridiplantae; phylum Streptophyta; class Magnoliopsida; order Santalales; family Viscaceae; genus Viscum; species Viscum album. Next base: position 1,994,863,120 of record OY728122.1, read on the forward strand.
TGAAAAGTGTGGGAAAAGTCCCTTCTACCCTCTAAAAAACATCGTGACATTCTTTTTGACAAAGGAAAGGGCCGGAGAGGTCCGGTCCATTACAGAAGGTATTCCACCGACAAAATATTTATGAGATTCATGTATTTTATAAAAGAAAAATCTCATAGTCTAATGGTGTGAAAATACAATGCCCCTATCCCTAAATCGATATTTCAACCGACATTTTGGTGCATGAATAACCATGTAATTATCTGAATAATGATTGATGTAATTATTATTATGTGGTAAATGCTTTTGAGAGCTATAAGTCACCACATTATAATCCTATGTAACCAAGCATCCCATGCCAACACTATATGAATCACAACATGTGACATACCACATACCGGCCTGAAGTTAGATCAAAATTGGATCTGATGTAAGAATTGATTACATATTGTCAAAAAAATACTAACACTTTTGAGTCCCACAAGGGTTTCACCCCTTTCCTATCATGTGTTGTAAAATGTGATATCAACTTTCTGAAATCCTTGACAAATATTTATTATTATTTATAATGACCAAGGAATCTATATATCTCAATGACTTTTTGGGGATCTCTTCATGACAATACAAAATTCACCTTCTCCTTGTCAACTGATAGGTGATTTTAGAAATCATGTTACCCACATGAAAATCACTTCAACATTAAAAAATGACTTTAAAAATTCTTCCATACAAATGGAAACTTCTCAGGATCTGCATAACAAAATAAAATGGTTCTTGTGATCATGGTTAGATCTCAAATAATCCAAAATTTAAGCCAGGAACACAACCAAAAAAATCGAGATCCAACTATAATATAGAATTACTAAAATCTATGAAAAATGATGGATTTTATTCCTAAAAAATATAATATTAACATTTATTTTTAATTCAAGAATTTCTCATAAAATCTATGTTCGATATATAATACTCCTTAACGTAAACCAAATGATACCTTTACCTCATTAATTGGTCAAAATATCATCCATATGGGTAAGGGGATAATTACACTTAATTGTTACCTGATTCAAATTAATATAGTGGACACACAATTAGAGTAAACCATCTACCTTCATGAAAAAATGAATAGGGGTTTCCCTTGGTGAAATCATAGGGAAAAAATCTATTCTCCCATAGATCATCCAACTGAATATTGATCTCATTCATCCTTATTGGTCCATATAATAAGTTGGTATTGAAATATGGATTTTATCTGGAAATAGATTAATCATAAAATACAATTCTCACAATAGAGTAAGATAAGAGAAATCATCTGGGAAAAGGTTAAGAAAATGACAGACAACATTTGGAAGATAAATAATTAAAGAAACATCCTCAGGATCAACTACTAAAATTGAAAAAAAACTCCTATGAATTATGCAGGATGGTCCTACATGGACTGGGCTTAGAAACCAATCTCACTGAAACTGTCAATATCACATATCAGCTGTCTGAAACTAGTCACACTAAACATAAGAATCAACCACTATAAGATGAATGATATGTTAATATATGGATATAAAGATGGTAAATAGATCATGATTGAAAAAAATGGCAACCCTAGACTAACAATTCCTCAACTATCGATATTGGAAAAGGAAACTGAAACTCAACCTCTTCCAATTTTCCACATTCCAATTCGATTTTATAAATCAATAACAAAGGAGAAAAGTTTCTTAGGATGTTTAATCAAATCCAAAAAAACAGAAAATATAAATGTGTTGTGAGGAAACTACACAAACAATTATGAATACAATAGAAGATGAAATAAAGATGGTTCTTATCAATGATTTTGGAACTGAATTCCCCTCAACTGTAAAACACTCAACTTCATGAAGGTTATTTATTACTAGGGACTATGTAAGAGACCTATATACATGAAAAAATATGAATTTCACATAATATCCTTTGGATCCAATGATCGTTGACCACAATGAGGTGTTTATATAGCCTAAGATATCTTTTTCTGGTGACCGTAATATCCATTACTGTTACACATCTTTGTAGGTGATGAACAAGAACACCAGGTGCTTCCAACCATGCCACACCGATAGAATGTTATTTAAACACTACTGGATATAACTGTATGTAAATAGAAGTCCATCTAATGAGAACCACCGAACCAATCCTAAGATGATCATTCCACTTACTCATCCTAAATTTCACACCCATGAATCTTCCATAGTGATGAATAGATGGGGTATGATAAACATCCTTTCCTGTAGTATATATCTCAAAAATGATTTCCATATATACTATATCTACATAGATCAAAATATTCATAATAAATAATTTGATCTGATATCCATTTTAAATCACTGAATGTACTTATGAGACCTCAGTTTGTTATTCTATTCTACATCTAGTGAAAAAAACCATCTTTGCAAACTAATTGGTGTATTCCTACATTGAATAATCTCTCTTATTTAGGTAGAGGAATTGTAGATATGAAACCATCATCGAAGAATTTGGAAATACTATTGAATGAAGTGGGTCCGAAACCCCTTTTATTCCATTCCCCGGTGTCAATCCACCTACATCATGGAATCACATAATATCAAATTGGGACCCTCAAGTCCAAAGATTTTTACCATCACAAGGATATTCGTAGGTGTATCCAGAACGATAATGATCTGATCAATTTTTCAACTCATTCAAGTGCCTATTTAGGTTTATTCATACCCTTAAAGTATTGTGTCTTATCCCATAGGAAATCACATGATCGATCCCTCTCCCAACGAACTCCTAACTATACCTCAAAAAAAAAATGGTCATTTGAATTATTATTTTTATATGGAATAAAATTGCCCCATGATACACTTGATAATATTCCAATCTTGTGGTGGATTCCACTGAGGACCATCCACTACACCCATCGGAGGAACACATGGAAGGAACCTAAATGGAATACCGCTACACACCAAAATATAATAAATGAACAAAAATAAGACAATATAATTTCAAACTAAACAAACCTAAGAACAAAAAAATATTATGATAAATAACATAATAAGAGACACAAATCACCTTATCCCATGCTTGATGGAGTCTCCTCAACGAAATAGTTGGCTATGATCTCGCCAAAACCTACCTATCATATCCAATATATCCTAACTATAATAAAAAAAATTTTAAATACCAATCACAACTTTAATATGATGTAACGTTGTGTCAAAAATGACTAGTATACTCTCTCATTCTGGTACCCAACATAAAGAGACACATACTTGAAGGGAGTTCTTAGTTCCCATAGGTAGAAAACTATCACTCATGATTCAATTACAACCTAATGTAATAATTTATTCCATCATGCTGAAAACAATATGGCATATATATATAAACCTAATAGGAAGAAATAGTAGAAGAGTAACCAATGAATATATGTCATATCCAGGAGGAATCAAAAGAAATGATATAACTAAAAAATAACTAAATTTTCTCCAATATACAATTCTAACATCATTGGATAGCTAAAACATGAATAGATACTCCTTGTGATAGCATGGGAAAACTCCCACCATCTCACCACAATCCACCCAGACATATAGAGAAAAGAACCCCACCACCCCACTACATCACATTTCATTACTCAAAAAATGAAAGACATGAAATTGTATACACCCCACAAAAGGCCGACACTATGTGTGATATAAAAAGACATTGTAGGATCCAACACATTCATTCCATATAAATTAACATTAAAAAAATCCAAATAGTTCCCAACTTTAATGACAATAAAGAATGATAATAATTTAAATTGTTTTTATATTAAAATCATGGTTAAACACTTCCCATTTTTCTACATTTCCAAAAACATTTTATAATAATTCATGGAATTAAATATATATCAATGAATTCAAATATAATCAAGTATAACATATCATATCAAATCTAAAACTCTCAAATCCAATGCATAGGATAAATATTTCAAATGTTAACAATTGGTATGGAAAGATAGGTCACTAGTTCCCAATCATAGACAATCAGACACATCAAGTATCTAGATATTTTCCCTGAATCTAAAGAGCATAGGAACACCCAGTAAATTCAACATCCAAGTGGGTCTATTAAGTCCCAATAACATCTAACCATGGGTGACTTGAAACAACCCTTGAGTGTACCCTCAAGATGTGTCAATAGATGAGTCATATTACTACACCTTCCACATAAGTACCCAAGATTTACGATATTTTATATTCTAAAAAATATTTCATCAAAAGAATTATGAAAACAATTTCATAAATCAATTTCACAAATATTTTAAAATAAAATTTCTTTTACTAAAAAATGAAGAAAACCATCTTTTCTCAAAACCCCATTTACACCCACACACAACTAAATCATGACAATTAATTTATAAAACATGTTTTAGAACCATAAGAAATATAGTTCAGCCAACTTATTCCAATGATCGAACCACCTACCTGAATTTATAGCCTCACACACCAATAGTTAAATCCACCAATAAAAAAGAGTGTAATTAAAATTGGGGAGGCCAAATTATTGATTCTTACATCGAAGAATTAGTTCAGCATGGAATACATTAAGCTGAGAATATATACAACACGTACCTCAATAAACATGAATGAAACTCCAGAACCAAAAAAGGAAAGCTTCTCAAAGAATATATCACAACAAATATAGTAAGGATCAATAAAATCATTAATACAAGTCCAACGTATCAAAAAACATAGGGCAATAGCACTACTATGACCAACGATAATGAAGTAGAATAAATATCACTTACACGGAGAGTGTTAGTGAATCCACAATGAAGATTAACCATTTAATAAAATGATCCAAAAGGATAAAAGTTCTCAAAATTCATATGGGATATATCCAACATCTAGAGAGAGGGATAAAAGTGATTGAAAAAAAATAATATGTGCGTTTTATCAAAACTGGATGGTAAAAAACATAGCAAGATTTATTTCTAGGGATCACAATTTGAATTCCATGACATTCATATAAAATGAAAAAAGTATTTTCCTAAATTAAAATCCTCTATTCGAACATTTCATAGTAGGAAAATGTATCATGATGTGTAAACATTTGAAACTCAAAAAAACCTCTTGGAATCATCCTAATAATAGATTAACAATGTTTAAAAATTTCATTATTTGATACTATAAAATGGCATGTTCTACAAAGACAATTTGGAAAACCCCTCAGTCAACCGAAACCAAATTGTACATCCTCCTAATCCATTTTCTCATTTATACATAGATTCCATTATTTTTAACATGCATACATCCCTAAAATTCATTACATTTTTCTATAAAGGGATAACCATCCTTGAAATATATAAAATGAAACAAAATAGAGGGAAATGAAAAGGGGGAGGAGAAATATATAAATGTGGCTAATGGGATATTACTCTCTGGGAACATGAAAACTAATTTAAATATAATAAATATAATTAAAAAATATTATTTTATGTATCTATAAATTTTATTTTATTTATTTAACTTATTATTAATACAACATTTTCATTCCCTAAAAATACTAAAATATGCTATTATCAATTCAATTTTCAAATAATGTGAAAAAAACAAATTGAAGGAAATAATAAATTTTTTAAAAAATATGTGTTGTATATAAAAGAATCTTAAATGATGTATTAATAATAAAAATGGATTCAAATGATGGGTAATTATATTAAAGTTATTAAACATATAAAAAAGAGATAATTTAATTAAATCCAAATTCTCATAATATGCTATAAATAATTAATGCACTCAGGATGAATAATTTTAATATTGATTATGAAATGTGAATATTTGTGTGAAATTTTATGAAATAGGATATTAAGTGTTATTTTTTTGAAATGATTTTATAGTTTCATGATATATAATTGTTTATTTTATGATATCTCCTTTGTTATCCTTTAATTAATTATATTATCATGTAATAAGGGATTCCACTAAAACAAATTCCATGAGTCACACATTCGATGATATGCATATTTTCAAATAGATTGTGTCTAAACTACCTCTTTGTTTTTCAATATCATGGATTACATGTATCATAGACTTTTAGCTTCAATTTCAATATCTCCCTCTTTTATATCGCTTTTATTGAAAATTTTCTAAATCCATATGGGTTTTAATATAAACATATATAAATTGTGAAATGTTTTGTTATTGTGAAAAAATTAATTATTTATAATTTGTATATTAAAGCCAAAAATTTATTTTTCAATATATTCATATTTAATTCAAGGAATTTACAAAACCATATGATTTTCAATATTCCAAGGAATTTTTAATTTAAATTTACAACATCCATTGGTGGTTTTGTGACTCAAATGTCTTCTTTAAGAGAAATTCAAAATACCTTATCATTAATATTTAGGTATTTATTTATTATAACATAATATGTTGTTATGTTATATTTCTTTATTCATTTTTTAGGAAACTATTTTTTACACTAATTTATTCTTCTATGATATTTCTCCTATTTCATTAAAAGGCCTTTTGTTTAGAATAATTTCATTTACATTTATTTTAATTTTCATCAATAATAATTGTTTTACTTTAAAACAATGTTCTCCTTTAACTAATGGAAACTCAAATATTTTATATACAATGATCATTTCTACAATAATTAATTTTAAGTAAAAGTATTTCAAATCCCATTAAAGATATAGGATTTCGACTAAAGGCTATTTAAAAATGATCAAAATGTTTCTCCAACATTTCAAAATAATGTGGTTTTATCATCCACCCACATTGACCTTTTATAACCATTATTAATTTTTTCAAATTATCGTTAAAATTTATAATTTTCAAAAAGAAAAAAGTTTAATATTATTTCCACTTTATTTATGCTATGTTCATGTTTTCATTAATAATTTTTCTATTTTAAAGATTTTTAATGTATATTCACTTATTTTTCTGAAATGTTTCTTTAATTTTCATTTATTATTATTAATTATTATTTTGAAAATTAATATATATCAATTTAATTTAACTTATTTTTGGAAAATGTTATTTATTATTAAATTTTTGGTTATAAAATATTCTATCTAAATTAAATAGTTTCAAATTATTTTTGCATACAATTTTTTATAAATTTATTTATTTTTAAGGAATTGTTATTTGGATTACATTAGAATATGGTTTAAAAAATTTCCCAATTTACCATAAATATGGTTCCAATGTAGTTTCAATTTAAAATTTGGGAAGTGGTTTTTTCATCATTTTGTATATTAAATTTTATATCCCTATTAGATTCGATTTTCATTAAGTGAACTTATTACCCCCTATATATATTATAATGATATGATTTATTTTAAAAAAATGAAAATTCTAATATTTTATGATTTCATACTTTCTTGTAATGTGATTTTTCTAAATTTTTTAGAAAACCATTATTTTTGTATTGGTTAATTTAGATATAATTAATGTTTTATTTAGATGTGGCACACAAATGTTTGGATATTGTGATGGGTGGGACCTATATCTCCCAATAATTTATTGGGTAAATGATAATATCCCATGTAATAGAAATGTTATTTGAATTGGTTATAATGTAACTAGGTTCAGAAATGGTGAGGGTGATGGTATTTAGATATGCTGCAAATTTTATAATTGAATATATTGGAATGTATATAGAATCATAAAATGGTCAGTTCTATAGAGTTTAACTGTACACCCAATTTTATATGAAACTAGTTTAGGAATACACTAGGTTAAAAAATGATCTATGTGATTTTAATCATTTTCAAAATTTTATCACGCTATGAAATGTTTTCACGATAATACCTTATTTTTAATTTATTATACAATTTTATATAATGACCACTAATTTTTTTATTGTTTATATTTATCGTAATCCAATTCATTTGTGTTATGGTTCTCTAATAATCTTATTTGCTTAATTCCTTTCACCATCATGTTTTATGATTATTTTCCATGGATTTTTGGATTTTCCTACATTATTTATATAATCATCATATTATCCATTACGATTATTATCTAATCCTTTATGATTTTCCTTTTCCATTTTGGATTTTTGGGCTCACCCATTATTAGGTTTCCAATCACTAGGTTTTTAAGATTACTATATCATGATCAATTTCTAGAATGTTCCTAGAGTAGCATGATTATGGATGAAACATTATAGGTGTGGTAAAATATGTTATTTATATAGAAAATATTTAAGAAATTAAAATTTTGGCCCTTTGTTTTTTGATTATTTATTTGATGTATTATTTAAATTATGGTATTAATTTACTCTTTATGTCATGTTTATCTGATTGTAATTCAGTTGGTATTAGATCAAGGTTTAGTTATTTTAATGATTAGATTATATATATTAAGATATAAATTATGTTACCTTTGATATTAAAGTCAGAGAACATTAGTAAAAACACTAAAGCTTATTCTACGTATAGGATAATGCCTTGAAATATAGTTAACTTCATGATTAAGTCATTTTAAAAGAAATATATCCTTTTCTAGATACCGGTAAGTGGATGTGGTTGTGGAATAGTCAAACCTATATGTGAACAACCTAAAAAGGATTGTATGGGAATTGAATAAATCATCCCCTGATGCAGGCTTTTTGGACATTAGACTGACCACATGGATAGACACTTATGGGGATATGATTTGGTTGATATTCTCCTCACTCTAAACCTCTACTAAGTATTTGTTTCATATTTAATTTGAGGAATTAGGATGGGAAACGTAAGATATCCCAACTTAAAGTTGACTAAGTGGAACCAATAGAGGTATATGACTGACCAAGTAGGTCATAGTTGAAATAATATTATCATATGTTTAAATTATGGTTTCAACAGTGGATAAATAATAGAATTGAAAATTCATATCCACATATATTAATTCATTTTAATATGATCATAACATTTTTACATTTATTATTTTTTCAAATCAACATCATGAAAATGAATATATGAAACAAATATCCCAATGAACTTCTATGAATTTTTTTGGGATAAGTGGTTTCCTAGACATACCAAGGATAGTGGGTTAGATATCTCTATACCATATATATGATTAGTTTCTCATGGAGATATATGATTATACCTTTAGTAAATGATAATTATAATTATGAGGATGTATATTTTTTAAGGGGGTATAGTGTTTCAACATGATATTTTTGAACCCTTAAAATAAATACGTTACTCTATAAAATTTGTCACACTATACAAACAATGTAAAAAAGAAAGAAAATATTAATAAAAAATTATTAATAAAGCTACAATAAACACAAATATGGTAATTATTTCATATTTATTACCTACAAAAGATAAATAATTAAAATAAAATAATAATGAAAATGTTATTTGGAATAAATGATATTTAATTATGATAGAAATATTAATTTATTAATTCAAATTTTAAAAAATGAGAATTTATATATGACAATGTAAAATTATTTTTTTAGTACTCACAAAAAAAATCATATCATTTTTTGATATTTTTCTTGAATAATTTATTATTAGGTGAATAGTAAAAAATTAATTTTATAAATTTCATCCCTTTTAAAAAATTATATTATTATATCAATACATTGGAATATTTTAAAATATTTTTCCATTAAAATATAACTTTATAAATTATTATAACACATTTTTTTATATTATGTTTACTATTAAATCTTTATCTTCAAAAAATGAATATTTATGTAGCATTTTAATAAAAACTATTTTTCAAATGTTTTGATTAATTAATTATATCATAATTAAATTATGTGAATAAATTATATTATTATAAAATTAATACTCATTTAATAACTACTATAATTTTATATTTAGTAGAATCATTGGAATTTATATCTATATCATATTCATATATATATTTTAGTAAAAAATTAACTTATAAAAAATGAGGGTCTAGTTGTTATATGTGTTTGCATTATGATTAGTTACCCTAAAAATAGAATGTTAATTTAATAAAAGTATTCTTATGTTTGAAATAATAAATATCATTTAATTTAATATTTCTTTGTTTATTTCTGGTAATAAGATTTATATTATTAACATTAATGTCTATAACCATGATAATTGTCAAATAATTATTTTAAAATTATTATTTCATTAATATCAAGAACTTTATATCAAATAATATAAATTAAAATAATTAAACATATTTTATGTATAAAAACTTGAATAAATATATTAACCATCACTTTATTGGTATTCAATACAAATTAATATTGAGAATCCATAATAGTAAAAATGTGATTTTTCTAATAAAAATGTTTTTCTACACAATATCACTTTTATTTTAAAAAGTAATTTTTTAATTTTTAGAATTTGAATTGGATTAAATATATAATCAATTGATTCCATAAAACCCAGATTTGGTTATATGTTTTATGTTATATATTTAATAAAACATAAAATCACTTAGTTAAAAACTAGTTACATTGTTTCAATGTAATAGTAAAATGTGAAATCATAATGGAAAAATCCTAATAACATGTTAAAAACAAGTATGGAAATCCATATTATTGTATTAATAAGCCCAAAACATCCCATACTCAAATTCTATGAAATATTTGATCCATTTACCTAGTAAATGTTTCCTCGAAATATTAAAATATTAGGGGAGTTTCCAAAAAATATTGTTTCGCCTCTTATAAAAGTGGTTAAATTACAACCTTTAAAAAACAACATTTGGATTAATAAATTAAACTATTATATTTTAATATATCTAAAACCCTATAAAAAAATACTATAGTTAATGATGATAAGACAAAGACCATAATTTCAATGGGAACATCAAATTGAAAAATCAATTCTCTAACATAAGAGTAATCTCGTCTTAAGCATTTCATTATAATATAACTCTTCAATATATCATATCACAATAATCATATGATAAATTCAATATATAAACTTCACTTACATAATTTTATATTTGGGGTACAACCCTTATTATTTCATATTTATCCACTTATAAAAATAAAAGAACATTTTTAATGTGTTGTGAGGAATATAACTAGCATTAATCAACATCCTTTTTTCTTTATTTTAATTGATGGTATAAATTATGGTAAGGATGAATAAAAATTTTATATTTAAGATAATTATAATTCATAAATTGAAATTTAATATACACCTTCTCCCCTTCTCATTCATTGAGAAATAGGAAAGCTAATTTGGTGTAACATCTGATTACAAATACCATGATAAGTTTTTTTAATTTTCATTTATAATTTCATAAATTTTGTAAACATATTCATAATTTATTCAAAATAAGTAAATAAAAAATATATCATTATTATTATTATATATATATATATATTTAAATTAACACCTCATTAACCCAACTCACCAATCTAGTTATTGTGTGTTATATTTTAGGCAAGTTTGACCATCTATGTGAACAATTCCTTAAAATATGATTATGGATGACTATAGGAACATGAAAAAAAATAATGCTATATTAATCAAGTTATTATTTTTATATGGTTATATAAATGTTATATTAACTATTTAGATTCATATTAATGTGAAATTGTTGCCCATCAGAACTAAAAAAATATGTCCCTATTAATTTGGATTTTAATATATGTGAACTAAACACAATTGGATTGATATATGAAAGCTTTGAATCAATATAATTTATATATAACATAATATTAAATGATATATTAGTAATTAAATTGGTATAAATTGAAGGGTAATAATATCAATATTATTAAACATGAAAAAACCTTTAATGTTATTCTCATTTGAGGGTTAAAATATTCTATAACTAATTAATGTACTCATGATAAAAAAATAATTATAATCATGAAATGATAATTTTTTGGAGAATGGTTTTGAAATATTATGTTATATTAGATATTATTTTACTAGATGTTATAATATATATAACTATGTAGGTGAACATGTTAAGGGTTTTTTATCAGCTTCATATTCATTGAGGCATGATTACATGTTTGGAACCTATTTCAAACTATTAGGTATTTATAATAAATAAATGAATAATTTCATCATAAATAATGATATTTCAATAGATATATGATTTTTATTTCACAATATCTCCCACAAGATCTTTGAATCCATTAAAATCTCTGGTTTTAAGGTTTTCGTCTCAAATTTTCCCCCTTTGAGACAAACATTATTTTATGATCATATTTTTATTTAAAATGTGTTAATAATTCCTATTGGTCATATAATGTTATTAACAATATTTATCATTCTATTTTATATTTAATTTCTATATCCCTCTCTTTAAATGGGATTTTATTGGAACTATTCTTTTGTCATAAGGGTTTTCATCTCAACATCTCTTCTTTCCGACACATTTTTCTATTATTCACTAATTAATTATTTTTATGGAGTATTCTCAATAATAATATATTTTTTCAAATTACCCAATATCTAATTCAGGGATGTTACATAATCATATTAATTTCTAGATTTCAATTACATTGGAATTAAAATTAACAAAAATCCTAAGGGGTTTTCATGACTAAAATCTTTTCCATAGTTCATATTAATTATTATTTGTCTATCGTATTTCTAGATTTACATATTAAAAAATATTTTTTTTGTTTTATTATATTTACACATAATTGTAATGGGAAATAATGTTTCACACAAAATTATTCTATCTTGACAAATCTATTATTTCATAAAATTTCATTTTGTTAAGAATAATTTTGATTACATTTCAAAACATTTCCTCTAGTTTTTAGGTTATTAATTTCCCATATTATTCCCCATTCAAAAATTGATTCTCAATTTTTTATCTAATATGAACCTTTTTTTCTTTGATTTCATACTAAATTACTGTTTCATATACTTTTAATGATGTGGGTTTCAAAACATGTTTATTTCAAAAAGTTTAAAATAATTTCCATCCTTTAAAAATAAAGAGGTTTTATCATCCACTAAACTCATTTTATTGATAAAAATTATTCCTTTTTTAATTATAAATTATTTAAAATTATTTTTAAAAATTAAAAGTTTTCATGTTATTTCTATTTATTTTATTTCATTTTTATGTTTCAATTATTAATGAATATATTTTAGAGTAATAGTTTTCAATGTATTTAAACCTAATTTATTGTAAATTTTTTAAATTTTTAGTGTTTAAATTATTAATTATTATTTTTAAATGAGATTTTTATCAAAATAGTTTCACTTTGTTTTTTATGAAATTATTAATTTTTCAATTTTACATTATTAATGATTATCTTGAAAATAAAATAAAAATTTAATGTATTTTCAAATATCCTTTTTGAAACCTTTATGTATTATCACTAAATTTTTATTAATAACACCTTTTTGTATGTTATTCCAAAATACTATCTTTCCTTTACGAAAATGTTTCTAAATGTAATTTTCATTTCATTATTTTAAAAGGGAATTTTGAAAAAAAACAATTATTTTCACTTATATTTTCCAAACATTGTATATTTTCTGATAGTGATGTTTTGATCACATGTTATATGTTTTTACTATATGATTTAATTTGTAAAATGATAGTTTGGGTATTCTACTATTTTATAAGATCGGGTTATTTTATGTTTTGGAATGTTTTAAAAATCCCAATTTTTTCTATTGATTCTTTATTAGGTTATGAATGTTTTATATTCTTGTGGCACAAAAATGAATCGATTATGAGAATTGTGGGACATCTATCTCCTTATAATTAATTGGGTAAAGGATAATATTAGAAAAGATATAAATTTAATTTGAATGGGATATGAATTATCTTGGTTTAATGGGTTAGTTTTAGTGCATTTATCTATAGTCACAATTTTACATTTAAATGGGTTAGAATGTCTCTAGGTTAACAAATGGTTAGTGTAGTTTAATTAATCTCAACTCAAAATTTTACTTGTTACTGGGTTTGAAAATTGGTATGTTCACAAACATGGTATTAAGGTATTATTTATCTCTTATTTATCCTATATCACTTATATTGGTATAAGAGAAGTGATTCATTATTTTATAGATTAGTTCACATATTATTAGAGGTTAGTAAAGATATATTTCATTTTTAGGGTTAGATAAATTTGTGAAAATACTTATAGGCGTGTCTAAGAATAGGATGTCGACCTGAAATATTGTTAATAACAAGATTAAGTAGGTTTAAAGGAAATATATCCCAATGTAGATACTATAAAATGTATTTGGTTATTTAAAAAAATCACCTAGGGGTAATTACTTGGAAAAAGGTTGGTTGAGAATTGAATCAATCACTATAGAGATTCATGATGATTGAGCCTACGATAACACACCATGATATCCACTCTGGGGGATATTCTTTGGTTGATCATATTTCCTTTATAATCAACTATAGAGTATTTATATCCCAATTATATTGAGGAATTAACAATAGAATCATAAGATATCCCATCATAAAGTATCCTTGGTAGAACCGGGGGAGTTAAAGTATTAACCATGTTTTACATAGTTGAAATGAATGAATCACATATTAAAATAAATTTTTCAATGAGGTTACTTCTTAGTTGCCATTCCCAATCTCAATTATAGTATGATTTACCTTCTCGAGAAATAATAGCACAATACAATTAATTGTATTCCAGAAGGCACTTGACGTAAAAAATAATAAAATAATAAAATATTATATATTTGATTTCTTATTTAAATTTTATTTTTTCAATAATCATTTCAAAATTATCTTGTGGTTACAGTTTACCATTTTTCCAAAAAAAAATTAATTTATTGAATAATGAAAAATTCAATTTAATTTTATAAATACCAATTATTTTCATTGAAAAACTACAAAATATATTAAATTGCATACAAAAGTAATGTAATAATATTTTAGTGTGTTAAAATATCAATCAATACATTATAATCCACATTATACATTATCATATTATAAAAATAATTTTGTATTTTAAAAGTTATTTTCTAAAGAAATCTATTTTTCATTATGATTTGAGAGATTATTATAAAGTATACTTCTAATAATTTTAGATATTCATTTTTGTAAAATGATATTCCAAATTTGGAGTCATAAAAATTATTCTTATTTATTAAGGAAAACATATTTTTTTTGATAATGAATATAAGAAATTTAAAAATTTTCCACTATGGTAAAGGTGTAATTCGAGTTAACATAGGTTAAAAATAAGTGTTATGCCCTAAATTTTTCATCTTAATTATTATTATGTAATGTTTTGTAGACTCTTATAACCTTATTCTCATGATATAATTTTTATGCAACACCTGTCCCTGAAAATGAATGATATAATATTTTTTCTAAAGAAAAATATTAAATGTTACTCTCTTGTTTTTAAATTTCTTTTATATCATCACATAAGTATAACAATATGTTGTGTAAAAAAATTAAAGGCTATTTTGTGATTTAATATTTCTTCTTCTTGATATGAATTTTTTTCTAATTTTTTTATTATATAATTATCTTCAATGGTTACCCAATGAAGAAAAAATATTTATTCAATTAATTGAAAACGAATATAAATTATTTTAATAATATTAAATGTAGAAATATTAGGAAACTTTATTCTGTTATGTGAATTTTATATATTAATATAAAATACATGGAAAATGTGAAATGTTTATATTCAATTTCTATAAATATCTTGAAGGCATTAAATTCAACGTAAATGAATAGTCCAAAAAATGACATTAATGATACTTTACAATAAAAAAATTATTAAATGATTGAATATTCATAGAAATATAATATTATTCCAATGAAGTGAAATATGGTTTCACATATAATCCATCCTCCATTTATTAGTTATTACTACTTTTATAGAAAAACTCTTGAGCCTTAAAGAGTATAAAGCATTGATTTTTGAGTATTTGGGAAATGGGTTTATGTGGGCGAAAAATAAGATATAATGATAAAACAACATAAAAACATTATTAAACACAATTTTTTGTTATGATTTTGATATTTATATTTTAAAATTATTACAATAATCCTTTTATTGCATTTAATAATAATTGAACATGATAATATTTTAGAACTTTTAAATATTTAGTTGTATCACTCACCTCAATTAAAAAAGAGAACCTCCTCCCCTACATTGATCACACTTATTATGTCATATATCTTAAAAGAACTATAATGAATATCTCTTAAAAATAATTATCAAAATTCTAGAGGTTTTTTAATTCCAAAAATATGAACCCTAGAGTCCTTATGAAGACATCAAGAGGTGGTTTCCCCAAGAGAATAAATTTTTTTTTACAACTCGTTAAAATTTATTTCTTCTTGTAATTACAATAAATTATTTACCTACTATAAAATAATAAATAACAGAAATTAAATATATAGATATATTATTATGATTATGGTAACATATTTTAAAATATATTTTTCATTCATATGAAAAGTGAAAAACATCACTCGTGTGTACATACACAATATCATCTCCATATAGTAAGGTAACTCATTTTCCACCACTACATTCTTGAAATTGTTATAAAGAGATAAATAATGAATATATTTTTTATTTTTGACATAATATAAATTATAGTGCAACAATATATCATTTTAATTCTTAAAATTCTACTGATTAAAAATGCTATTGTAACTTGTGTATAAGTGTCGGATTCCACCATCATGGAGCAATGTGATTCATTTTCCATGTTATCCTTTATAAGATTATTATAAATTTTTATTTAATAATTTTATTAGATATAAATATCATTATTAACATCTAGGAGACTATTTAACCATGTGTAATAATCAATTAATAATACAACCATAATGAAACGTACATGAAAAATGAAAACTATTACACTTTGAAACAGTGTTCTTAAAAACAATTATTAATAAAGGTGTAATAAAAATTTATAATTGAATAATATATGAAATTATATGTATTCATATAGTAATATTATAAAATTATAATATAATTAAATTTAATATTTAGGAGGTTATAATTACTTATTATGAAATTCATGCATGAGGTAAGGGTTTATTTCAAAATCTCACCATTATTGGGTATTTTTTATCATTAAATCGCCATTTCAAGAATTCTATGATACATCAGTCATGAAACAAATATATTTTTTCTCCTATAATATATATATATATATATATATATATATATTTCCTTTAATTTTCCTCTCTTACGTATATAAGATACTGAAATAATTTTTTTAATGAAAAACAACCATGATGGTTTTTTAGTCAAAAATATTTTTCTTCCAAGAAAATATTTACATTAAATATTCTATGGAATACTTTTAACATTAAATATTTTTTAATTAAAATAATTTTTTATATTTATTAAATTTAATATGAATTCAAAAATTAAACCTTCTTGTTATAATGAGGCACCTTTTATTAGGGATGTGAAAATAATATTTGTTTTAATGTACCCAAAACAAATAGATTTTCTCAAAATAATGGTCACTCTATGATATTAATGTTGCAATAAAAGATTCTAAAAAACAAATGAAAATGTTCCACTAAACATTTTAGGAAAATTTAGATTTTAATATATATTATTTTAATATAAAAATGGTAATTTCTTTCATGAAAACATCCAGTGATATATTAATTGTATTTTTAGCAATGTCTACATTATACAATGAAGAGTATGATTTAATATGGATGTAAAATTTGTTTATTATCTTAAATATTACACAGTGTGGATTATAAAAATGCAATATTTATTTATCTTGGAAAATATTTACACTTTTATATTTGTTTTAAAATATGACTATTTATGTTTATTATGTGTTGAATTTTTATCACCCCTTTCATATGATGAATACATTGGAGTTAGTAATTGAAGTTAGATTCCTACTATTTCCCCTTAATTTATTTATAGGTCTCCTGAGACTATTTTTTTTTTCATATTTTGAATATGTATTACCTTTTTACATATTGTTTTACATTGCATTGACAGTAATATTATGGTATCTTTAATGATGAATTCTATCAATACGAAACTAGTTATTATTATCCATGTTAATATTTATGTTATTTTATTATCCTTTTATTTATTCCCATTTTTATTATAATAGTTTTATGGAATATTTCATTATTTGACTATCTCAGGAATATGATTCATATTTTTTTATTTTAAAAAAGCTTCTATTGTATAGTTTCTCTTATAGGGCATATGGGATCACCATTTATTATGTTTTCATTTACCTATGATATAAAGATGGGATATATGAATGAAATCCATGATCTACTAAAAGAAATTATAATAAGCCACATTTTAATTATTAAAATATTTTATTTTGATATATAGTGATAATAATATATGTATCTAGACTCATAAGACTACTAAAAGATATGAGCTTTTAGGATGCAATCTCTTGTATTTTTGTGCCAATTTAGTAAAATATATATCGAATCTATGCTATTGGTTTTGTGGTGTCATAGTTGGTGTCAAATGATCTTTAGTAGAACTATATGGATATTTATTAATGAAAATTTAGATTAGGTAACCTTACCCTATGACGAAATATAACTATAAATATAATTGAAGAATAATATCCTAATGTCATTGGTAATGTAAATATTGCTTTGTTTTCATATAATCACATAGTTTTATGGATACAAAATGTTGATGTGGTTTCTTCACATGTTAATTTTAATGTAATATCCCAAAATGTTCTTAGTCAATTATATCTCATATTTCATTCTAATGTACAGTTATTATTCCCTTATTTTACACCAAGTTTCATACTCATTGGGGTTATGATTGGGTTAATTAATATTTTCATCACAAACCATTATGAAATATTTTAAAATGTTTTTATTTTTAATAATATTAAGAATATGATTCAAATATTATCTATGAATAAATTTTGAACTCATGAAAAATGAATCAAAATGTTTCGAATTAATGATTCTGATTCATAATGCTATTCTTTAATCTTGTGTATGACGTTATTTAAAAATACCACATAGATGATGTAATGGAAATTAAATTGATTCAACTAATAATTATATTTTTTTCTTTCATGGATAATACAGTGGAACATAAGCTAAAGATGAATTTTTTTAATATTATCTGGGAAGATAACTCAATTTGTTACAAAAAAACCATTTCTCGTATGCAAAAACCTACTTATATTCAATGTCGTAAAATAGAAATTAAATTATTCATTATCCTAGATAATTCAATGGCACTTCTAATCAATTGGTATCAATGTAATTTATATGTTCCTTGGATAAAATATTTGTTTCTTTGGGAATTAATGAAAGGGTTATGGTTGTCCCAGTAATTTGTCATCTCATGGGGGATGTAAATCATTATTGTTCCTTAATTCAAAACACTATGGTTGTGGATGAAATATAAAAAATGAGAGGAATTATTTTATTGTTCATTATTTGAAAAAATATTTTCCCTGTGATCAATAATAATATTTGAAGTTACAATTCCAAACTCTAAGATAAAATGAAGAAAAAAATATTACTATGTATGAATCCACTAATAAAAGGATAGCATAGAACATTATGATCTAATTATGTAATATAAAGATTATGATTGGTCATTTATTTAATGAGATAAATACAATACATTTAATGGAAATGGTGTTCCAAACATTGTAATTATAAGAGGATATAATATCATGTTCTACCAGGATCGAGAAATAATTCACAATATCATATGGCATTAATGGAAAAAAAGTTAAAAAGATGGAGTACATGATCTTTGGAAAATAAAATACAAAAAAGGGAACAATGGGATGGTGTAATTCTAAAATTGAAAAAAATAAGTAAAGAAACACCACATAACATTATTTCTATGAATGCGTGTTTTTGAAATGTATGGAGAGAAATCCCATCATTCTCCCCATTTCAATGTCCTTATAGATGTTTTTAGTGTTCAGTCCTTTAACTGTAAAGAGATGGGGCACTATGAAAATGAATATCGTTGGCCTAAAGGAAATTTTTCATATAAAATTAATATGGATAAATCCAATTATTATGTGATCACTATAGTTTTGGTTGATGTTCATAAATATGTTGATCCAAGTACCTAAATCAAAGACCTACATTCAAAAATTGAATTATTTTATTAAATATCATCACACACTTTTAAATATTCCATGTTATCTGAGAGAATTAGATATTTTTGTAGAACATTTATAAGGTATTTTTCTGTACAAAATCATAGTGAAAATCCCACAACAATAAGGTTATTCCAATTAGTTCCAATTATAAATCACATAAATTCCCTATTTTTATGCATTATTATTATACCTAAGGTAGTAAATGTTATATTCCATTGCTTGGATTTTCATAAAAAATATAAATATTTCAGGACCTATCCCATTGTTCTTCTTTTACATTAGAAGTCCAATATTAAATTACCCCAATCCCACCCTCATAGGCGATAGGATACTAATAATTTCCGAGAAAGAATTTCTAAATTAGAAGGACATTGATTAAATGAAGTATGCATACACACATACCCTAGCCCATAATATGATGAAATTTAATAACAAGTATAATAATTCTTTCATACATATATGATACAAGAATTAGAGTACAACATAAATTACTTGAAATCATAAAAAATGTCCAAATAATAAAATTGAAAACTGGAAAATAATTTATTTCTAGCTCAGATGGAGGGGACTACTCTGAATGAAACATTGGTATACCCCTCAATATGTCTATCCAAAACTAATCTAAAACTACTACTAATCTTCATATAACTCCATTATAGTTTCTTTCTTCTATATAATACATGACGTGTGTGGGTAGAGTCCATGTAGGTTTTAATATAACAATACCCTACATGACACCCCAGAAACACAAAACATAAAAAATCAAGAGTAATGAGATCATCAAATATAAGTATTTCAAACAAGATATGACATATAATGATAACAAATGATATCCTAGATAAACTTATAAATTATTTGGATTAAAAAAATTCCTTGATCTCTTCAAGCTATCGATCCACATGAGGTTTCAGGGTAACGATTTTCCAAGAGGAACCAATCCCCAAGTTATACATCCATATATGAAACTCATTCCAATGGGTGTGCTCCTCATGTCCATCATAGAAGAAGAAATTATGAAACTGAGAGGTCATATCTGATGAAAACACTCCACAAGATGAATAATGTATCGTAAATATCAAATATTGGTACACTAATAGGTTTTTTATCCATAGGGATCACTAGGGAGATACTCGACTCTACTGGAAATGTCCTTTTAGACAGAGGATTGATCCATGTGTAATTGGTGGTCATCGAAATTCCAAAAACCATACCCAGGGAAAATATGAATGATGTTAGAATTTATATAGGGCCCTTACATGGATACATTATCCAAGTAACTATGATATCTAATGTATAATTTTAAAGACTGTATTTCATACTAAACCCCAAAGAAGTAGTCTGCTATGAGTCACACCATAATTAGGTAAAACAACCACACTTCCCTGATGATTAGGAATTTTTATAGTGGTAACCATCCTATGATGAGTACATGATATTTTGTTAAATCCTTATATAAATGGACCATGAGAACACAAACTACAGAAAAGTTATACTGAGAGGAAATTATACTCCAAACAACCTAAAAAATAATACATAGTGTTTTCCTATGTGATCATGGTGTGTCTCTCAAATGCTAGCATGGACTGTTCCTCATACTCACATGGAATAACCATTTCAACAATACAATGTGTGTCTCAATGGTTCATGATGTGTAGATGATTCCATGGAAATAAGTGGGTGGTATTCACATGACTGTTTAAATTGTGTTATGCTCGTGAACTTGTCCATGTTCAACTATACAGATCTTCTGGTGTACTCTTTCCTACACGTGTACATACCATGTGCATGTCGTGTGGGTCCATATGGCCACCACGGTGAGTACTCCATATACATTCCAGGGTTTATTTTATGTACTACATGGTGTGTGACTTGGTTTACATGGTGTGTTATAATACATGGCTTCTTAGGTTTGTATATCCTATATATGCTGATCAATTTAGAAAAGTGCCACTGGATGAGTGACACATATCACATGGAGTTTGATACTTACCACTTCACAAAAACCCTATAAACAATCAAACAGGATAACATGTTGTGCTTTCATACAGATATATTTCATTTTTTTATGCACAACCCATAGGAGAATTCATGAATCTTTCGATTCTGACTGTGATGCCACCAATTATTCCCAAATCACTCTTATATGGTCTGATTGAGTGCCAAAATTACATAATCACTGGATTTCCTCCACATCATCATCTCTGGAGACATCCTTCATCATGCCTCTCCACTACCGCATGTCAAATCTACAAACACAAACACATAATCCATACATTTATCTATATACATCATTATACAAAATAACTATAATGTCATATATCTATCCCAGGATAGTGGTAGTGATACATTTTTCCACATAACTGATGCATAATGATCATTTCCTAGACATTTATCGATTCATAAGACAAAAGGGAATGGAAATGATGAACATACATAAAAAATAATATAAAATGAACAAAAAAATAACATTAATAACATACCTCATTAAATTTTCATGTTGGCATTGATTTGTTTTAATATTGTGATGAATGAAGAGAAATAAATAAAAAAAATTCATTTCGTATATATCAAGAAGATAACTTAATTGCATGAATTAAAAAATTTATTTGTGAATTTTTTTTAGATGATTACTTTTCATTCAAAAGGGGTTAATAACAATGTGATAAGTCCACACACACACACAAAATCCTTCCATTTTTAGGGTCAATCACAAGAAAAAAATATTTCATGTCATTTGTTTTGGTAATATTCAAAATAATCGTTATCAGTATCATTCATTACATTACTATGATCATTTATCCATGATACTAATTCCCAAAAATGTTCTTCCATGCACTCCTCTACATTATTTGGGCTATGAGGCTAACCCTACATTTGGTTCCAACAACATATTTATAGAGGAAAAACTATGTCACTTTTTCAACATAATAAATAAATAAATAAAATTTATTTATTTCATTAATTGAACACAAGATTTCATCTAACAGAACTCAAAATTCAAATAATTATTTGGTGTCACCTATGGTAATCACATCATTCTTATTTAAATGGTCATGTTAAATTTTCTAATCTGACACTCTATTTGATTATTTTTCATATTTTCAAAAAATATTATCTCTGAGTGATATTAAAATATTAAATATCATTATATTCTCAATTTTGGGTTTATTTTCTCTCATAATAACATGTCATTTTAGTTACTAGCTCCAAGAAATATTTCATAATATATATCGATGACCTAAAAGAAAAAAATGGGTTTCTATTTTATTCCCCCGTCACTGATTTTTATAGCTAGAAACAAAATCTATAGAAAAAGGTGGTGATAATGAGCTCTCAACTTGGTCTCTAACTCCCATGAACATGTGAATGGTTTATTATGCTTCCCAAAAACACACAACAAATGAAAAAAATTTCTCTTGTTCGGTCATTCTCTATCGGTTCACAATGCTACTAGCTCCTTGATGATGGAAAATCCACTATCACAATCAATATAACCCAGGTCAATGACATACAAGGAGTCATACACGTACCTCCTCATCTAAAACTTTTGGAGAACATGAATCAAAAAAAATACTATGGTTAGGTGGTTAATAGGTATACCACCACACTTACCCAACCTAGATTAATGAAAAAGGAGACTATGAACCCCAAAGATATCTAGTCTCCCTTTCTAAAACAACATAACTCTTAGACTCCAAAATCATTCCTTGTTGGTCTCGACTAGATATAAATTTCACTATCCTATGGTGTCTCACATGCTTCAAAAAACACCGAAACACATGAATTTCATCAAAGAAGACATCCAACAACGGATCCATGAATGGTTAAAGATCAATTCCATTTGTCATAAACCTCTACTATAGTGTACAACATCTCAATGGGTATAACCACAAACTAAAAACATATGATGGGAATATGGAATTTTAATTTCTAAAATTTCATACTCCAAAACTAGTGATGATGATAACTTTTCTTGTGGTCGAACACTAATAACCACATCCCTGCAATCTACAGGTGGAAGAACATTGTGATTTTTTGAAATATTATAATCTTTCTTGTGTCACCTCATTCACGTGACATCAATTCACACCGAATATAATGAACTCATACGTACTCAAAAGAAAAATAATTGGAATCCAAGGAGAACACATAGGGTCATATAAAACCCCTTTATAAATAATCTTATGATTACATCTATTTCTTATGAATCTCAACCTCTTCAATATGATATACTATTGAAAAAATTAAGTATGATCCCAGGTTTCGGTCCTTACATAACCCTAGAACTCTGTGTGGAGAAACACTTGGAACACCACTAGGAAGGGATCCCCCATGCCAAAGAAACACTATAGTATAATAATCTCAAATAACACACTACTGAAAAGGTATTAATATCCAGTTGATAAGATGTCAGTCATAACATTCAACACATGAGTTCATCCTACTCTACCTGGGATCACTCCATATTAAAGGTGGAAAACAATATCCAAAAATGAAAAAAACACCACCACACTCACAGATGATAGAAAATTAACTTGTACAGTAGGAAAAAAATCAATTTTAGGGAAAAAGTATTTGTTACCCACTACCACAATAATGATATTCTTTGTGAGGATCTCTATCGCCCCTCTGAGTCTGGTCATACAATTGCTATAAGCATGTTATCTCTAATCCTCTTAGTAGGAGCCTATAACCCAAGGGTTGAGAAATAATTGAAATTCATGAATCAATAAGGATATAGTGATGGAAATTATTAAGGATAATTGGATCAAGAAACCATGTAAAAACTATAGTTGGGTAAATAAAGACATTTGTCATACTGTGAACACTGTATGAGCTTGAACTGCTTCGATCTAATCCTTTCACTTTCTATCTTGTTCAAATCAACCTAGTCTTACTACGTCACCCTAGAAAATCAAAAGAAAAAAAACACAGTACTCAATGGAATTCATCAATCACACCTCAACACTACCCATTTGGGGTGGCACTGACTTCCCCAAATTTGTTTTTATCACATCTCAAAGACATGTCTCTATGGAGTAATTAACACTTGAATTTTCTTGTTCATTGTCAGTCCAAAAAAAACCAATATATAGTTCTATCGTAAAAATGAATATCCCTAAAAATAATCAAGAAATGAAGAAAATGATTGGATTTAACATATTTCAAATAGTACTACAAAAAAATTATATGCTACACATATAATACCTCAATGATTTCATAGATACAATTTGTAAAAATGCTACAGTTCCTACACCTATACAAGATTATGACCACTAACATCCCGGTCATAGTGTGGTATACTTGGGGATGGTGGTCGTAGCTTAAATCTAAAGCAATAACCACCTCATACAGCTCCCCCAACACCTCTATCTCATCTTTCACCCAAGAGACCACTTTTATCCAGCTGCTACCTCTACCTATTTCATTTTTCGTCTTCCTCTTTGAATGAAATTGTTTTTTATGAAAATAAATTATGATATGTACATACCTATAAATATATTAGAGGTTTTCTATCATTATTCAATATATCTTTCCCTGAGGTCTATGTGAATGGAGGTGCCTCCTACGATGAGACTTGTGTCATATTCCTTCCATTAGTGGGTCTTACTAACCATGTATCCCATGAAATCCCTACCATGAATGTTCATGAAAAAAATTTAACCCTTAACATCATTAAAAAAAATAACAATGCATGACTCATTTTAACATTCTACATCAACCAGAACCTTATGAGGTGGGTCTCAAAACTGATCAATTAGAGAATGTTCCACTTGCAAACTGTCCTTAAGAAAACAACCTCATGACTAATCCCCTTATGGGATGACATATCATGCATCAGGTTGTACTCTAAACAATATTATAGAAACCCCTCTATATGTCATCCTGAGAACAACCTACCTCCATATACTATGGTTTGGTGGTTAATAGGTATACCACTATTACTTGTTCATATATAATGCATCTACCCATGTTTTCCCTAAAACCTATTCCGTCGTGTACCATGTCAACATGTAATTATTCAGAGTCCTAATATATGGATATGATGGCCAAAACAATAGCACTATATTCAATTTCCCGAAATCCACTGTAATTTTTTTTTCACATTGTTACCCAATGGATGAATATAAACCTCGCATCTTGAAGAAAATGTCAAACTATTGTCTTTGGAAGAAATTAAACTAATACCACTCTATTTGGATTCGACCCACCCCAGACCACTAATCTAGAAGAAGGACGATAAAAACTACCCCAACCTGCCTCTATATACGAGGGGTTGGCGATAAGCACCATGAACTAATATCTAAAATGGGAGGCATTTTGTTAAGTATTTTTATGTATGTACCCATATTTATGATGAAAAAAGTTCTAAATATAAAAATACTAATAAAAATACATAAATACATGTATAATATCACAATAAGAGTATGTTATAATGTTTTATAAATCCAAAAATGGGACAAAGACAAGAACACCCAAAACTAGGACAAAAGAACGACCTTCTTAGAATGAGGGGACTACTGTCAATGTATCTTCGGTGTACACCTCGGTTTATCAAGACCAAAATAGGATCTACCTACTCTTAGACATCTATGGACTCTGTAATAATGTTATTTAATCTCCATAAGTCATGACATGTTTAGGAATTTCCCTTGAAAGAGTGGGTATAACAATACCTAGTAAGAAACCCTAAAAATAAAAACATAAGAATATAATGTAGTCCTCTTATCAAACATAGATATATCAAATAAAATTCGAGAAATTAGGATAACCAAGGATATCACAGATATTCTCATAATAGGCTCTGTGTAAAAAATGGATTAAAATGATATAATCTATAGATTGGATCGATCATTCAAGTTTACAATCTTCTGGTAGGAAACACTAGTAGAGCAATAAATCCCCTAAAAACACTCTACACATAGGTTACCCTTGTCTAAGAGGAACAACTCCCTATGATATACTAACACAAATGAAAACCATATGATAGTTCAGCCTTGTCAGGTCAATCAAAGAAGGAACATATAGAAAATTTATAAGGTTTTTACAAGATAAATAATATGTATATCTAATACCCCATCGTAAATATCATTTCTTGATACACAAATAAGGTCTAAATTCCCATGGATCGTTGTAGGTACACCAAACACAACATGAAACATCCTAATTGCTAGGATATTAATTCTTGTGTATGTATTGGTCATGCCAAGTATGTACAACCAACCTATGGAAAACATGATTTAAATGATGATCACTTCCAGCCTCACAGAGGGATATATGATCAAAGTCACTATGGTAGGTGAGGTCTATGACCTAGGAATATATTACATAATAACACCCATAAATACTAACTATGAAAACTCAATCCATAATTAGGTAAATCTTCCACACTTCCTGATCATTATGAATTTATATGGGGATCACAGTCCTTTGAATCATACATGATGTTTTATTGAACCATAAAAGGAATAGAGCATAAAAACACACTCTACCAATATATTCAATGGAATATAACACAATATAACAATGAATATGATCTCATTTGATATAGGAATAAAATATTTCCAAAATGGATTACACATCATTTCCCTCAGGGTACACAGAAAGTCCAAAAATACCATGAATTATTGTGAAGAATTCTCACAAAACTTGACATTTCCCACAATAAACGGTGTTTCCTAAGGTAACAAGACATGTAGATGTCACTCCGGAACTTTGTGTGTATTATTTTGTCCTTCTATCTTCTAGGTCAGGATAATGTACAAATTATTAAATGAGTACATGTCCCTAACCATGTACTCTAATTTTCTTGTGCACTTCCCATGTATTACATGTATGGGAACAAGGAATCCTGGTAATGTACTCCTTATACACAATATTCATTCTAAAACGTTCTAATCAACATGTGACTTCAACCGCAAGGCATGAAAAACTACATGTATTTATAGGTGTGTATACATTGTAAACACAGATCTGGTCGGAATATTATCACACCGCATGTGAAATTTGAGACAGAGTGTGTGATACTCATATTTCATTAGAATTACTGGTTCACCATAGAGGGGAATACACCTAATGTAGATAGTGTTTTCACAGAGATCGTGATGAACATCATGTATATTCTGATTCTGGAATTTTTACCATATATTTCACCCATGTAACTATAATATGGTCTAAATGAGTCCCTCATTCACCTACTCATTGGATCCCAACCACATCCAGCACTCATGTGACAACTAATGTAACACCTTTCTAGTATTGTATTCCAAAAATAGAAAAAAAATACGGATCCATCTATTTATCTAATATCATCACCATACACCAAAACTATAATATTGTATCTCCATCTAAAATATGTTCTAGTGATATACTTCACCAAATAACAAATATGTGGCAAAACATTACATTGTATTCATCTAATTTTATTCCAAAATAAAATTCTATGGATGGAAGATCATAGAATAGGGAGATAAAAAACAAAAAACGCAAATGTTAGTAATGGACCTCATCTATTTATATGGTGTCCTCAAATCATTTACACATGGTAATGAAAGAAAAAATATAAATTAACCAAAAATATATTAATTAATATACCATAGAAAGATAATTCAATTACCAAAATTATCAAATAGATCTGAAAAATAATTTTTTAGTTGATTAATTTTCATTCAAAAATGGTAAATTAAAATGGGTTTATTCCATTCAAATGAATTATCTACCTCGATTTGGATTAACTTCTATAGAAGAATGATCATACATCATCATTTTTCACAATAACCACAAGTTTAATTTTCTTTGATCTTTTTTACAGTACTTTGATCATTGATCTATGAACCCGATTATCACAAAAAATCTTCCATTATCTCCTCTTAATTATCATGATTATGTGACCAACATATAAAATTGTTTATAATAATGTATTTATGAAGAAAAAACTAGGATTTTTCCTCAACATAACAAACCAATAAATATAATTTATTTATTTCATTATTAGTCCCCATGATTGATTTTAACCAAGCTCTTAATTCTAAAAAAGATTATTTTCTTCCAAGGGTAACCCTAAGGACCTAAACATAATGTCAATCTGATATTTCATATCCCATTATAATGTTGAGATTTATTCTGATTTTTGAGGAAAATTTTACAATAAGGATATTAATATATTCAATAACATAAAAATATCAATTCTATGATCACCATGCCATGGAATCATGGGGAATCTGAGTTCCTATCTCTAAAAATATTTTGTAATATATTTTTAAGTATTACAATGAAGAAATATGGTTTCTATTAATGAAAAAATGTATTTTATAGTGAATTAAATTGACATATGTGATAAAGATATAGAATTCATTATCATTAAAAGAGATACATAATCATCTTGGAAATATCAATATCCTCTAATAGTATCTCTTTCTAATAATATTCTTAGGAAAGAAGGGAAGAAACAACGTATGGATGAAAATGGTAATCATCAAATTTTGGATGTACATACTACACATGAATATATTGATGTATTTATTGAGGAATTAAATAGACACCCACTAAAACATGATGTTGAGTTTTATATTTAATTAATTCCTACTGCAAGACAAATATTGAACACCCCCTATATGATTTAAATTATGTTATTAGTAGGTTTTATGAAACAACAACCAAATTTAAATGAAAATTCATTTAAACACCCATGAGTTTCAGCTTAGAGAACCTATTTTCTTTAAATTTTGAAACAATTATGGATCTATGAAGTTTTTTCAATGATTATAGTAAAATTAATATTAGTTTTGTAGATAATATCTATTCTCAACCTCACATTTAAGACTTCTTCCATCAATTCAAGGAAGCTTTATGTTTTTCAATGACTGACTATCAGTTTGGGTATAATCAATTGTGAGTAAAGAATGAAGATTTTAAAAATATAAGAATTCAAATGTTTTATGGACATAGTAAATTTATGTTAATTTAAACTGTATTAATTAGAACACCCAATATTTTTATGAATCTATTGAATATATTGTTCATGGAATGTCCTGATTATTTTTTAGTGGTATCTAGTAACGATATCTTGTTTTATTATAAAATTTATGAATACCAACAGAATTAATTATGGATCACTTATTAGACTCTTATTTGAATTGTGTTATACAGTTAATTAAGAATTTTTTAATTTGGGAATAAATAATTTAATTTTTTTATCCATTTTTCTCTTAGGAGGGAAGCTATGTTTCTCTTCAAAAGACAATAAAATTCAACGAATGAACTATAAAAATATATATAACCGAGGTATGTAATTTCATTGGTTTGGAATGTTACTATCAGTTATTAATTTAAAATTTTATGAAATTTGATAACTTGTTATCCAAGATTACATGTAGAGGGGTTATGTTCACATAGATAATTGAATATGGACCACTTTTTTATAAAATGCTGTGGGCAATGTTCAATGCCCCGAATTTGACACTACAGTTAGAAAATGATGGATTTTTTATATATATTAACACATCAAATAATGGAAATGGATGTGTACATATAAGAAATGATAACATTATTTCCTATATATCATGATAGTTAAACATTCAAGGCCATAACAATCAAAACCTTGATATTGGGATTTAATCTATAATTTTTTTCATAGAAGATATGGAGGCAATATCTCTATGGTGAAAAATGTGAAAAACAGATTGATAAAAAGGGAATGAAATATAAATTTTTATATAAGGGAACAATCATGAGAGAAATTTTTTCAGGTTATACTGAATGATTATAGTTACTTTATTAACATCCAACTTATAATGTAAGATTAGGTAGAAGATGCATTTACCGAGAATGATTATCATTTCCTAACCAAAATTATTATACACAGTGAGAATATCTTACATATTTTAGTAAATATAGATATTCATATTATTAACAAAGGGGAAACATCACTATTTATAAAATTATTACCAAACACTCTTTGTTGTAAAATATAAATTGTTCTCATATTGATGATGATATTTTTCGAAAATAAAATTAATGATTTGACTTATAGGATTTTGGAAAACATTATTTATGATGATTGTGTTCTTATAATTGAAAACAAATATGTTTTCCATCTATACATTATCTAAAAATAAAATTATTATATTATTATCATATCTTGAGATTCTATATACACCATATTAGTTGAAATATGTACATAAATTTGATGTAACATTTTTAGTGGGATAATATGAAGCAAGAAATTGTTGATTATGTATTTTGATTCTTGGTTTTTTTATAGGTGAATACTGAGGTACATTACCCTAATGGTGTACCAAAACCTTTTAATATACTTATATTGAAATTTTATGACATTATTATGGAATTTATCACTAGATTACCAAATACTCCTTGAAGAAATGATAACATATCATCTATTATTCATCAATATTCTATATATGTATATTCAATCACTATATTATATTATTTAACTCTTGATAATATCGCATGAATATATATTAATGAAGATTTAAGACTAAAATATTTTCCAATTTATGTTATGAGGGATCTGAATAGATGATTCACATAAAATTTATTAAAATTTATTGGAAATCCTCTTGATACAGAACATTATTTGAACTCTACCCATAATCCTTATATATATTTGAAGTCTGATTGAACTACATAAACATTAAAATATAAGTAAATGTAATTTTTAATTCAATTTCATTGTATTGTGGTAATTATTTAAATTTTTTGTGTTTTACTATAACAAATGTTTCCATTCAGGTATTCAAAGTATATCATATTTAACATTATATAGAAATATATGTTGTGTGCCAACATATTGGGATGATGTTTATGTACATAAACATATTGGCCCATAACATTAGAAGGATACAAAATTATTTTTTAATAATATTCAATAATATATTAATGAATGTTAATGTATGAAAAAATATGCGAATAATCTGAGGAATAATGTTGACTTTAATGTCGATTATCATGTTTTATTTAAAGTATACCCATGGAAGAGTGATATAAGGTTTGTTATGAATGAAAAATTGACCCCTTGGTACATTGGACATTTTGATATTCTATAAATTATTATAGTTATAGATTCCCATTTATAAATTACAAATATCCTCTCTGGTTTAACAATGTGTCCCATATCTCATTATTGAGGATGCACATGTCACATCTAACACATGTTCTCACATATAAGGAAATAGAATTTGAACCTAATTTATTATACTATGAAGAGTTTATCTAGATTATTGATACTACAGAAACATTATTGAGGAATCATACAATCAATCATTAAAGGTACTTTGATGAAAAAAAATATTGAAGAGGTGATATGGGAAACCAAATATTTCATGAAAAAAATGCCCAAATCTGTTCATCAGGTGACATTCAAGAAATTTCAGGGATGAAATTTCATAGATACAAGAATGTTTAGCCCATGATATAATCATTATAACATTTTATTTATAGATAAATAAGAGGATAATAAAAATTATATAAGCCCAAGTTTTTTATACATATTATTACATTATTTGTATACATAAATATCTATTAGTATAATAAAATGTTAAGAAATGTGTCTTTAGGTGACGAGGTTCAAATTACATCAAATGAAACTAAAATATTAAATCCTAAATTTATTCTCCATAATGTGTTCCAAAAAACAATTGGAGATACTACATATGCATTGGATAACCATGGGAATATATAAATAAAGTGGTGGCTGAAAATCCATATAGGGGAAGAAATTTTATAAGGAAATATAACATGTGAGTCAACGTTAAATCATGATATCATAAAAGATAAGGTTATAGGGTAATCCTATAGAATCATAACATAATGATAATGGTAACATATGATCCTGATAGCATAAGAAATACGAAAGAATCATATAATATGATATAAACATGATTCAAGGTTTAATTCCAAGAAAATATAAAATGTTTTATAAAGTACCATAATGGATTAATGTTTACTCCACAATCCCCTAAATGATGACTGAGGAGACTAAAAAATTACCAAATGAATTAGAGTGTTGTTTGGGAACACCTATCATAATATGATCATGGTATATTAGTTACACATAAATCAACTCAATCTTGATGGATGACATAATAATTAACCGGGGAAAAAATGGCGTTCATTATCATTCCTCAAACCACAATGAATGTAAATTTCATTTTTAATGAATTTCATAAATAAACATAAAGAATAAATGTTTTCAAAAATGAAGGTAGAAAACTCTAGGTATATAATTGGGGGAAATATATAAATAATTCATAAGAATTAAATTTCATTAAGGGGATATAAAATGAGTAAGATATAACATGGTCATAAACCGAAGAAAAGTGTGGGTTAGAAGTATCCCTTACCTAAGGCTCGATTCATCACATGAATTTTTTATATTCCTAAATAAGTAACATATTTTAATTATTTAATTTCTTATAAAAACTTTTAAACATAATTATTCCTATAATTTTATTCATTACCAAGTATATTATATTAATTATTATATTATGTTCATGTCATATATTTTGACAATGTTATCCTCATACATCCAAATATCAGATTGATAAGTTGAATACGGTCAAATAGATTGTTAATTAATCACATAAAGAATAATAATAATCAATTAATTATCATTTTTATTCATAAATTAAAAATTTAAAAACAATTATGAAATAATGTTATGAAAAATTAACTTGATTGAAATCATTAACACAAAAGTGGTACATACATATGGGAAATGCTTGCGTTATTCTATGATTTTGAGATAATGAATGAACTTGTTAATTTATAATTATATAATTATAATTATATAATACTTATCAGGTTATTAAATTAAATACAATTAAAAATAAAATCAATTTTATGTGGTAAAAAAATGAATCACATCATTTCGCGATGTGGTAATCATTCGTACACATAAAATATGTTATAATTTATTCACTAGATGGTAAGATAAGAATGTATATGGAATATTAATTTTATAAAATTAATAATATTTAGTTAATACAATATATAATTAATAAATTAATACTTATTCATTTTTATAATAAGTGATGCCAAAAAATAATAACATTGCTTTGGGATGCGGTGGTCCTCCATACCAACAAATGAAATTATCAATATCTTTACCGAATAGGGATAAAGACATTTTATGTGATATTATAATTTTAGAAGCATAATAATATCATATATATAAAATTTAATATTTATATACATTATTATATCCATAAGTCAGAATCAGTGATGAAAAATAAATTATGTCAGTTTAGAAGGTGGTAGTCAGCCATAAACATAATCATTGGTTTCATTTCACATTTGTTGGAAGTGGAGATGAATTTTGGTTATTCCATTAACATAGTAAAATATTTTTATATGAAAAATATTTAAATAATTATATTATAAGTACTTCATATTATTTTACCGATGTGTAGGATTAATTTAAGAAAAGATGATCAGTTAAGGGTGTTTGAGCCACTTCAAAAAACATCTTTTTTCCACATAATCCATCTTATGATATATTTTTAATAATACCATTGAAAATAAGATGTCTTTTTGGATTTAATTAATTTATATGGGATTTTTTGGCTCACCAAATTTGTTTTTTATTTCTGTAATGTATATAAGATGGGTGACATTATTAATGTGGGGGGGGGGGACTCCAAGCATGAAATTATTGAAAAGAATGAATTACACCCATGTTATTCACCAGACTCAATGCAAAAAAATCAACCATTTTTTTTAACATTTGATCATATAAGGTCTATTTTTGAAAAAAAATATTTGAATTATAAATTGTGTTTCATTCATAACCCATATTTTTTATTTTACACCTTGATATAAATATTTTTAATTGAACTATGATAATTAATTATTAATGTTTTTATAAATCCTTATAGTTTAAATTTATTATTTACATTTAATATATATATATATATATATTATTATTTATAATATGGTATTGTTTTTTAAAAAATATATTAATATTTTTTCCTATTTTAATTTGAAATTAATCCCACAGATGTGTTGAAAAAATTATTTTTTTCCAAAAAATTAATTTATCAAGAAAAACATGATCATATAATGAAAATATGACAAGTAATAATAATTAATGTAATTTCAATTAATATTTATATATTTATATTCTAAAAATTTAATTTTAATCATTCTACAATATGGGTTATTTTACTTAATTAAAAATGGGAAACATTATTCACATTAAATTTTTTTTCTAGAAACAATGATTTTTTAAAACTAAGACTAAAATTATAGTAAAATTGTTTATAATGATTATATCACCTGTTATTGTATGAGTCATAATAGGTTGAAATATTTGATTGTATGCATGCTTCACCATCTATTTTATTTCCTTGGATTCCTCATCAAATTTATGGCTCCTCCATTGCACTATGACTAGATGAGTCATCTTATTGTGGAGATATTTATCTCCATGTTCAAATTTCATCACCATTTAATCCCCATAAGAGTGGTAATTTTATAAATTTATAACCTTCTAATTCAATACATGTTGGAATGTGTTATTTACTTCTTCAATAATGATACATGGAATATGTCATGCACATTAGAAAGGGTTCAAGGGAGTGCTAGTCCATAAGCCACGACTCTGATGTGATCGAGAATCTTGAGGGGGTCAATGTATCTATGGAATAGAATTCAATTCTTCTAAATTCTCATGATTCTTATATTAAGGAAATCATAGAAACACATTATCTCTATAAGAAAATATTGGTTTCATTGAAATTTTTCATCATTTCTCTTCTATCCACTCAGAGTAGTCATGTTGAGTAGTAGAATGGTTATATTATTTTCAATCATCTCCTCAACCATTTTAGTTCCCAAATAAATGTTTCCACCAACTTCATCTGAACACATAATGGTTATACATCTCTTCCTATAAAAGGATCCATAATTTTCCACATGCATGGCTAAGTTAAATATATAAATCTAAGAGAAATAAACCATAGAAAAATGTTGATAAAATCATTCATTGAAGTCCATTTATCATTATATTAAAATGAAATTTAGTTTTTGAATACTCCACTTAGATTGATAATTAGTTTGTTCGTGATATTCTATACTACGATTCATCTAATTATTTAGATCATGTTGGAGGATCTTCTAAAACCTGATGGTAAATATTATATCTCATCCAAATAGAGTCAATAGTGGTTTTCCATGTATCCCCACCAGTTATATGGGATATATCCTTGATGATTATTGATTGATCATTCCACTAAATTTTTAGTGAATAGAGAAATATTCATAATACAATCAACCATAACCCATAGAGCATTAATTCTTCTTGATGTCTATAAGTGGCCAGTAACAAATTCCATAGTGAGGTTTCCTAATTTATATGTAGTTATGTGTAATGTTTTATTTTCCCAATTTTCTATTTCTTTTAATCCATAACATGCTAATATACTAAAAAAATTGAGGTATAATTTATGATAACTTTTTTTATATTTTTCCACAAAAAGTTCTCTCTATGATATTAATATACCAGTGTGCTCCCTTAGTGGATGGAAAAGGTCAAAAAATGTAAATCATTCAACAAACATCTCATCATATCAGAATATGATGGTACACATAATCATTAACCAAAATATACTATTCCTTATTCATAAATTTTTTACTATATGGATTTCCCATTCTTTATAGATTTAACCTACCTTTGATCGTCTACATCATCTCTCTTTTAATTATTCATCTTCTATAGAAGGATGGTCGAGAAATTTTTTTTAATTAAATATTATGTTCCTTCCATTATAATTCACATTTCTATCATTTTAATGTATAATAATAATATATACTTCGTAATTAACATCATTTGTTAAGGGTTTCAGATCCTTTCTATTTAGAGAATCATCAGCATTATTATCTTTCCTTGGGTGGTAATGTATCAATGATTCATAGTTTTTGATCATCTCAAACCATATTTACTCATGTATAATTATATCCTTTAATTTGAATATATACTTGAGGTTCTTATGATCTAAATATTTTCCCCAATTCTATCCATAGAGATAAATTCACAATATTTTAAAAGAAATGATCACAATATCTAACTCTAAATCATGTATAGGATAATTATTTTCATTAACATTCTACTTCCATAATATGTAAACTATCAATTTATAATTGTTCTTTATTTCACTACCAAATACCTTCATAAAATAACTATTGTTAGCTGAAAATGGTTCCCCGCTTTTGGGTAGCATTAGTACTGCTGTTTTGATTGGCCTCTTTTTCAATTCCATAAGTCTCTCTCTGCATTTACTTTAACATACAAACATTTATCCCTTCTATATTACATAGGTTATTGGGTTAGATAAGCATGAAATTTTTTCACAAATCATTGTTAATACCTATAAAATATAATGAATCGATGGATCTCTGATATTTATTCTGGTCTAGTACAGTCCATGATTTCATTTTTCCTATAAGGGTCCAATGATATCCCATTTATGGGGAGAATATTCCCCATGAATGATACTTCAATACTCCAGAACCCACATTTACTAAACCATATATAAAAATTTTCCTTTCACAAATCCTATATCATTGTACTCAAATGTTCGTCCATTATTTTTTTTCAAATCCTAATACCATCTATAATGACAACACAAGATAGTCGAGGTAATCTCTAAATACTCTATTTATCATGTACATAATGATTTATAGAGAATTAGTGAGTTTTAAAAGAATCACTATGGAATCATTATTTCTACTCTTGGTTCTAATGGGGGTTTTGTAAAATATTCCTTCATTTCCACTAATTAGTGATATATTCATCAAATGTCTACATTACAACTATATTAAACCTCTGTATTTAATAAAAAAAGAATCATATACATGGTAGGGGATACTTATAATTTAATGGGATTTTTTTTGTTCATGATAATCAATAAAGAGATTCATTGACCAATCATTATTCAGGATTAAGTGGATGGACAACCCTTATGGTGAAGTAATTTGGAAATTACAACCATTTTCATGATTCCCTTTTAACTTATTCTTCATCTCTTCTAACTCGATGGTGGCCATCTTTTATAGAGTTATTGTTATGGGATGATATCATAGTATATGTTCCATTGAGACCTAAACCTATCATTTAGGAGTAATATTGCGAAACATGTTTAGAAAAAAATAAGTATAAACCTTTACAATTGGGATTTATTCAACCAATGTTCTCTTATTTTTCTTAATCATTTGATAGAGATATTATTTCTTATAAGGAAATAATATAATTACATTAATAGAAGATTACAGGGGAAATTCACCCTTTTCCATTCACTTATACATATTCAATGATTGACATGGGACAATGAGTGTGATTTACACCTCTTAAAAGATGATGTTGGATTTATATAAGGATATCCAATACATGACCAAAACTTCGTCAAACTCTACTAATGTATGTAATATTGTATTTTCTTGAATATTGTCTCTATAAACATTGTTGAAGATGAATTGTTATAATTGGGATGAAATAATTGCTTCGTTTTTTAATCTCTTAAATAGGAAAAACCCCACGTTTTTAGGTGGAATATGAAAAGATATACTAAAATTGTATGATTTTAAATAATACATAAAACTATAACCAAAAAGTTATATTTTTTATTCTTTAATGATTAATTACCAAAACTATCACCATATAATTTTAGTCTTCCACCTCTATGGTAGTGATAAAATATTATTTTCCATGTTGACTTAGAGGATATCATCTCTGACTATCTTTGACAACCCCAGGTTTAGGTAATTTTCATGTATAGTGATTGTTTTCAATCAAGTAAAAACGCAATGTAGTATGTATATTTTTGAGATGGACATTCTTTTCTTCTTCCACATTAATGGGAATCATCATTTACCTTTGTTACTGATTAACATGATGCCTCTCTAATCCATAAATGAAACATCCTTTGATTCCACTTAGGTAGTTTTTTGGATTCTTATTCCTTCACTTTTGAATCATTGTATGTTGGGTTTTATATCCTCGATGAATTTTATCTGTTGATAACCTCAATGAAAATTCCATTTAATTTTTCATTCTCAAGTCCCACTATAGAGACCCGAAGCCTGACATACAAGGACATTACATTACTTTTGCAGAATACTTAATACATAACAAAAAGAGACACACAAGGACCGTAATAGTTTAGTGTCTTTGGAAACTTGGAACGTAATCTTCTAATCATGGTGAAAGATCTTCAACATCTCCCATAAAGATATTCCACTTTTTTTCCTTACCTAAAACCTTTCTTTTGATCCTGGGGGAAA
This sequence comes from Viscum album, assembly GCA_963277665.1. Classification (NCBI taxonomy): domain Eukaryota; kingdom Viridiplantae; phylum Streptophyta; class Magnoliopsida; order Santalales; family Viscaceae; genus Viscum; species Viscum album. The sequence continues at coordinate 1,994,902,412 of OY728122.1, forward strand.
GAAAACATATAAAGGGTGAGCTCAAATGCTCAGTAAGGGTAAGCATGGATAAAATAAAACAAACCATATACGTAATGTTTAAACATCAAAATTTTGAGCAATGACATAAAACATGGAAGTACATAAGGCATAGATCATAATGGAACATAAACCATGATAAAATAGCATGGGAATAAAACATGTAATTGTGGCATCCATTAAGCACATGCAATGATTTCCATAGTAGCCAAGGCATTGCTGCCAAGACCATCTTAGTGGACAATGTCCCATTCTGAATCGAGTTCACTCCTCATTTCAGTCCTGTAACACTGAACCAGATTAACTTACCATTCCCGCCATGTCTATCTCATGAGATATAAAATATTTACCCAATGCATTGGAGGGAGATATAGGTCCCACCCATCTAATAATGAAATCATTCTTACATGTGCCACAAAATAAACATACATCACTCATAATAACCCACCTTGTAAACTGAGTTTCATAAACATCATCCCATCATCAAATAATCCACATAAAAGAAATGGATATCATTTAATAATCATAAAAGTGAAACCATGTAAATCATAGAGACATTATACATGAAACATACACATATGAAATAATGTCATCTTAGATGGAAAATGGTTTTGATAAAACACTTGAAATGAATTCTTGAGGAAAATATCCTTTCTTATTCAAAATCATTTTCTTTTCACAAAATGTCATGAAATTTTAAATGAATAGGATTTTGTTGAAAATTGTCATGAAATATTTTGGTGGAAGCTTCATGAAAATAAGGCTTTATAAAACTGTAAAAATCCGTTTGTGCCGTATATGTTAAAAAAACATTCTTCTCATACTTTTGCCGGAAAAGTCAAAAAAGTACCTCGTAACATAAACAAAAGAATGAGTCTTTACATACCATGTAGTAAAAGTAAAAAATGGGTAAAACAGACTTTAAACATACATAAAAACACTTTTATAAAACATGGACATGGATGATAGAAATAACCCCAGTAAATACTTACGAATAAGCAATCTTGGATAAAAATGAGATTTGCAAAATTATCCCTTAACTTAGGTCCGATGTGCTTCGTACGTATCCGAACCTCATGTATAATGATTAAAATAATTCCATCGACTTATTACAGAATCATATTCATTGTTATTATATCATATATGTTTCACTTATGACTTTATATTACCCGTTCTTTTGTAAATTCCATTTTAAAGCAGCATTTTGTGTAAAATAATTTTATTTATTGTATGTGTTTCGACTTTTCGTTCTTGATATTATTACTTATATCCTGATTTACATAATTCCAGAATTTAAAAAATTATTTATATATAATATATATTCATCATATACATATATATTATAGATCGATAACAGGAATGAAATACACCGTTCATGGAGACGGTAGGCCGTACGTACGCATGAACGCTGTTTTCATTTCCCTTTTGAATTGAATGGAATTAAGTAAATTAAATACATATATATATACATAAATCCAGTATCATTATTATGTCATATATTTCATTATTATTCATTATATATACTTTATGTTCATTCATGTATGGTTAACATGGAGAATGAATCTCATCGCGTCGTGGAGACGGTAATCCGTACGTACGCACGAGCGATGATATCGTTCCCATAATTATTGAATAGAATTGGAGTGGATGGTATAATATATAAGAATAAATATGATGTTATAATAACCATATATATTTATTCTTTACATCATTATACCCATCCATGTATGGTGTTGGTGGAAAAACAGATTTCACCACGGCATGGAGACGGTATTTTGTACGTACGCACGCGTGGTGATTTAATTTTCCATAGGATGGATAGATGGTGAAATAGGGTTGTTTCATAGTTACAATAAAATATAATTATATGAGTTATACTGATGTTATTACTTCATAATGAAACAACTAAAGAAGAAGAAGTGGAAGAAGAAATAGAGTTGAAAGAATCGGTAACGGACATTACCTCTTCTTTGAAGCACCTCTTTGAGACCTCCTCTTAGGGTACTAAAATTGGTATTTGAAGAAGAACAGAACCTATAGGATGTTTCTATGGAAGTGGAGAAGAGAATTTGGCAAGGGTGGCCGAGCTTGAAGGCTCAAAGTGGTGTGAGGAAGAGAGGGAGTAGGTGCCCTTTTATAAGGGAGGAGAGGGTCACCTTTGGAATAATTAAACATATTATTTTATTATAAAGACAAATTCGGCTATAAATAGCTCCAAATTGATTTTTTTAGAAGATAAAATTGGGATGGGACGAAATACTCTCATCCAATAGAATTTTGAAAAGTTTAGTTTACTATTTTAACCTTATCATTTAGTTTTATCTTTAAGTTAGATAATTTTACTTTTACCGTGTCTTTTTGTGTCTTACACTATAAGGTTAATAAATATACTATAACAAGCCAAAATAACCCCAAGTTGTTTATTATTAATATATATAACCTTATCTAAGTAATTTGGCCGAACATTAAATTCTTAGGAATAAAATAACAATTAATAATATAATACTTTTTTTTAAAAACTATTTTATGTCAATTTTGACACTATTTAGTAATTGATTTTTGTGAAAATGGTAACAGATTTATTTGTTCGAAAAAGGTTAATTAAATATATACTAACATGTCATAGTAACCTATAAAATTAGTGTAATTCATAAAAAGTCTCAAATTAAATTTATTTGGGTATTTATAACATCAATTATGTCAATATTTCATTAATAAGATAATTACTGCATCATCTTTGTGTCATAAATAAATTAACTTATTTAAAGTCCAAAAATAAAAAATAAAATATCATTATGTAGGAAATCGTTTTAGATTTCTAATGAATATTTATAGTCTAATTTATCATATTTATAAAACTATATTAAAAATTATATACTTATTAAACATTGATTTTAACTATTTTAACCCTTCTTTAAATAAATTAATAATAAATGTCCTAATCTAATCCAAATGGGCCTAAATGGTCATATTTTATTCCTAAGGTTTCTTTTGGTCGAATTAAACTTATCCAATAGAATTATTACATGTTTTAGGGTAATAATAATATCATTTTTACCCTTAATTACCATATTTACTTTTAACCGTGGTAAAAAAAATAAAAAGTTACTATTCACCAAAAATTATTTTCATCTCATTGAACCTCATTTTACTTACTGACATCAACCGTGTCTCTCGGATTTTTTAAATTCCACTCATAGAAGTGGTAAAATAAAGTTTTATGAAAAATTCATTTTTTTACTACCACTTAGTGGTTTCAATATTCATAAAAAAATGACAGTTTCCAGAAAAATACCAAAAATTAGGCCTAAGGTATATTTGATATTATAAACTCAAAAATGATGTCTATTTTACCAAATTCAAAACATATCAGTTGCATTAATTAATTTGAAAATTAATTCCTGACATCAAAACAAATAGCGTGTTCTTAATAGATAATAACTATCAAAAGATTGACACTTGTTTATGTCTGGTTTAAATGTGAAATTACATCCAATGACCAAAATTGTAAAAAGATATTCTAAATACACTTTAAAACCACTCAAATTAATAATTTATCACTATTAATTATTTCTATTAAAAAGGTTGTTTTTAATTAAAATTTAGTAATTTTCACTATTCATCAGAAAATGAAAGTTATCCGAAAAGTACCAAAATTTCACCCTAAGATAATTTCGATATTCCGAATCCAAAAATTAAGTCCATTTTGAAAAATAAAATTTACAAAATTTTAAAAAGTGGTTATTACTATTCATAACAGCTAGTTTTAATAATATTTTAATAGCATATCGTTGTTTAATGAAACTCGGTATTGCGTACTACACACGCTGTCGAGGAAGGTCGTGATTGCGTGTAATACAAGGCAAGTCAAGGATGCGTGTTGTCCAAGATTCTATTGGAGTAGAGTAAAACACAATACATTAATGAAATTAAAAAGAATATTTTTCATAAAATCTCAGGGTGTTACATTCTACCCCCCTTAAAATGAATTTCGCCCTCGAAATTCGTCGGGGTTATAAATGGTTTACTACTCGAAAGTTTCTTTAATAGAAAAACACATCGTAAAAGGAATACCAAAACCAATCTTTAAAAACAAATGTATGAAACATAAATGTTACCCAAATAAACTAATCACTGGGTTTCCACATAGGTGAAAATATGGATATGGAAGAGAAATCTAACTATCATGTTCTGATGGAGAGTGGTAGAGAACATGGCTATGAAAAAGAAAACAATCACAAAGCCATAAATTTGTGATGATCTAGGGTACCATCTGATTCATCGGATATAAGGGCACTAGGAAAACATTTTTGGTTTTCAAGATCATTTCCCTAAAGTTGATGAAATTGGAATTAGAAGAAATACGTTCATGATATTGGTATAGTCTCACCATTGGTCGTTATTTGGACAGTTTCTACTTCATATCTTAATTAAATGAAGGTGAATTTTTCATTCATGATGTGTTAGTAGATCATGTGATAGAATGATGGGTCATTCCATCTGTCTCAAACAAAAGGCTAGAAAAGTTATCAACAATTACATAAGTCTATCTATAGTGAGATTAATCATATATGGTTCCGAAAATGGACTTATACTTCATATATCATACTTATTAATATAATTAAACTAGTTTATACTAAATAAGGACTTCATGTAGGCCAGTGGTAGCCAATAAAGGCCAGTCACACTTCGGTTGTGGGTTCGATTCCCACAGCCTTGTCCGACGCGATGGGATGTTGCCCGTCCAGCAGGTTGTCCTTTTTCTAAACTACATTACTATAAAATCCCATTAATAATATCGAAAATAGTTCTATCCTTAATGAATACTAACATATGTCCAACATAATCCATTCCAATCTTTAGGCTTATCTAAAATACTTCGGTCCAAGCTCATAGTATAAAGAAAATGATTACTTGAAATTTTATCAACCAAGCATGTGAATACCATCATTTATCCCCCATATATCTTGTTGGTCACATTCCAATCATGCGAATACATTAATCATGTATTCTCTTGAAAAAAATGAATACCCATTAAACCTTAGTAAAAACATGAATGCTATCAAAAGTTAACTCTTTTCCACATACCAAAATCCCCAAAATTCTATATACTCAAACCATGATACCACTTAGTCCTTATATCAATCATGAGATCATGAATACTATCAAACATATTAGATTCTCTTTATCCATTCATTATGTGCATATCATCTGCTTTCCAAAAATATTTCAATCACTTTTCATGGTTACCGATGCCATATTCTAATAAAAAACCACAATGGACCGATACATAGATATTCCAATATACCATAAAAGTACCTCAATAACATTATTCTTGAATACCAATACATAATCACTTTAAACCATCATCTTCAATTATTGTCCTGGAATAAGTCCTTCCATAATTTAGAAGTAACTTTTTAGGTCAGAGCATTGAGTTGGGTAATGCCCATGTTCTCCACAAATAAGACAATGAACTCCATAACAGTCTTTCACTCTATGTCCCTTTTCTCCACACAGATAACATTTGTCTCTCCATTTGAGGTATTCCTCAAGGTTCTTCTTCACTTCTTTAGAAATCTCAATCTTCCTGTCATTATGCTCCTCAACATGCGAACATGCATAAAAGTCTATCTTCCTCTTATTTGATGAATTAGGCATACCACTAAATTTTACCTTGTTAATCATATATCGCGATGACTGATTTGGCATAATCACAATATCTTTATCTCTAGGCATTACGCAATTTTGTTGCTCATATTCACCAATTTTTCCATTGGATTCAATGCTAACTGAATTCTTTATGGTTCCCTCCATTCACTAAAACACAAAAATAATTCTCTAAGAAGCAAAAATCATACATGGAAAATAACATAATCAAGGGGGAGTACCTTCAACATCTAACATCCTAGGTTTAATTCTAATATCGTTACCGTAATTCTAGGACTATAACCTATACTTATACTTAACCTTAGGGACATCCCTATATATACCTTAGAAATATCTCTAGGGATCTCACTAAAGTTCTCACATCCTAGTTTCCAAAGGTTGACTAAACCTTTCCTCTGATACCAACTGTAGAGACCTGAAGCCTGACGTACAAGGACATTACATTACTTTTGCAGAATACTTAATACATAACAAAAACAGACACACAAGGACCATAACAGTTTAGTGTCTTTGGAAACTTGGAACATAATCTTCTAATCGTGGTTAAAGATCTTCAACATCTCCCATGAAGATCTTCCACTTTTTGTTTCCTTACCTAAATCCTTTCTTTTTATCCTAGGGGAAACAAAACATATAAAGGGTGAGCTCAAATGATCAGTAAGGGTAAGCATGGATAAAATAAAACAAACCATATACATAATGTTTAAACATAAAAATTTTGAGCAACGACATAAAACATGGAAGTACATAAGGCATAGATCATAATGGAACATAAACCATGATAAAATATCATGGGAATAAAAAATGTAATTGTGGCATCCGTTAATCACATTCAATGATTTACATTGTAGCCAATGCATTGCTGCCAAGACCATCTTAGTGGACAAAGTCCCATTCTGAATCGAGTTCACTCCTTGTTTCAGTCCTGTAACACTGAACCGGATTAACTTACCGTTCCAGCCATGTCTATCTCATGAGATATAAAATATTTACGTAATTCATTGGAGGGAGATATAGGTCCCACCCATCTCATAATGAAATCATTCTTACTTGTGCCACAAAATAAATATACATAATTCATAATAACCCAACAAGTAAAATGGGTTTTATAAACATCATCCTATCATCACATAATCCATATAAAAGAAATGGATATCATTTCATAATCATAAAAGTGAAACCATGTAAATCATAGAGACATTATACATGAAACATACACATATGAAATTATGTCATCTTAGATGGAAAATGGTTTTGATAAAACACTTGAAATGAATTATTGAGGAAAATATCCTTTATTATTCAAAATCATTTTATTTTCACAAAATGTAATGAAATTTTAAAAGAATAAGATTTTTTGAAAATATTCATGAAATATTTTGGTGGAAGCTTCATGAAAATAAGTCTTTATAAAACTGTAAAAATCCGTTCGTTCTGTATAAGTTAAAAAAACATTCTTCTCGTACTTTTGCCGGAAAAGTCAAAAAAGTACCTCGTAACATAAACAAAAGAAAGATTCCTTACATACCATGTATTAAAAGTCAAAAATGGGTAAAAATGACTTTAAACATACATGAAAACACTTTTATAAAACATGGACATGGATGATAGAAATAACCCCAGTAAATACTTTTGAATAAGCAATCTCGGATAAAAATGAGATTTGCAAAATTATCCCTTACCTTAGGTATGATATGCTTTGTACATATCTGAACCTCTTTTATAATGATTAAAATAATGTCATTGACTTATTACAGAATCATATTCATTGTTATGATATCATATATGTTTCACTTATGACTTTATATTACCCGTTCTTTTGTAAATTCCATGTTAAAGCAGCATTTTGGGTAAAATCATTTTATTTATCGTATGTGGTTTGACTTGTCGTTCTAGATATTATTACTTATATCCTGATTTAAATAATTCTATAATTTAAAACATGATTTATATATAATATATATTCATCATATACATATATATTATAGATCGATAACAGGAATGAAATACACCGTTCATGGAGACGGTAGGCCGTACGTACGCATGAACGCTGTTTTCATTTCCCTTTTGAATTGAATGGAATTAAGTAAATGACATACATATATATATATACATAAATACAGTATCATTATTATGTAATTTATTTCATTATTATTCATTATATATACTTTATGATCATTCATGTATGGTTAACATGGAGAATGAATCTCATCGCGTCGTGGAGACGGTAGTCCGTATGTACGCACGAGCGATGTTATCGTTCCCATAATTATTGAATAGAATTGGAGTTGATGGTATAATATATTAGAATAATTATGATGTTATAATAACCATATATATTTATTCTTTACACCATTATAACCATCCATGTAAGGTGTTGGTGGAAAAACAGATTTCACCACGGCATAGAGACGGTATTCCATACGTACGCACGTGTGGTGATTTCGTTTTCCGTAGGATGGATAGATGGTGAAATAGGGTTTTTTAATACTTATAATAACATATCCGTATATGAGTTATACAGATGTTATTAGTTCATAATGAAACAACTAAGGAATAAGAAGTGGAAGAAGAAATAGAGTTGAAAGAATCGGTAACGGACATTACCTCTTCTTTGAAGAGCCTCTTAGAGACCTCCTATTAGGGCACTAAAATTGGTCATTGAAGAAGACCAGAACCTCTAGGATGTTTCTATGGAAGTGTAGAAGAGAATTTGGTAGGGGTTGGCCAAGATTGAAGGCTCAAAGTGGTGTGAGGAAGAGAGGGAGGAGGTGCCCTTTTATAAGGGAGGAGAGGGGCACCTTTGGAATAACAAAAAATATTATTTTATTATAAATCCATATTCGGTTTTAAATAGCTCCAAATTGATTTATTTAGAAGATAAGGTGGGGATGGGTCGATATCATCTCATACAATATAATTTGGACAAGTTTATTTTACTATTTTAACATTATCATTTAGTTTTAACTTTAAGTTAGTTAAATTTACTTTTAACGTGTCTTATTGTGTTCTTACACTATAAGGTTAATAAACATACTATAACTAGCCAAAAAAACCCCAAGTTGTTTATTATTAATATATATATCCTTAGCTAAGTCATTTTTCCGATTCATAGATTTTTAGAAATAAAATAACAATTAATAATATAATATTTGTTTTTAAAACTATTTTATGTCAATTTTGACACTATTTAGTAATTGATTTTTGCGAAAATCATAACAGAATGATTAGTTCGAAAAATGTTAATTAAATCAATAACAACATGTCATATTAACCTATAAAATTATTGTAATTCATAAAAAGACTCAAATTAGATTTATTTGGGTATTTATAACATCATTTATGTCAATATTTCATTAATAAGATAATTACTGCATCATCTTTCTGTCATAAATAAATTAACATATTTAAAGTCTAAAAATTACAAACAAACTATCATTATGTAGGAAAGATTTTTATCTTTCTAATGAATATTTATAGAAGAATTTATCTTATTTATAACCCTATATTAAAAATTATATACTTATTAAACTGTGATTTTAACTATTTTAACCCTTCTTTAAATAAATTAAAAATAAATGTCCTAATCTAATCCAAGTGGGCATAAATGGTCATATTTTATTCCTAAGGTTGATTTTGGTCTAATTACACATATACAATAGAATTAAGACATGTTTTAGGGTAATAATAATATCATTTGTACCCTTAATTACCCTATTTACTTTTAACTGTGGCAAAAAAAGTAAAAAGTTACTATTCACCAAAAATTATTTTCATCTCCTTGAACCACATTTTACTTACTGACATCAACCGTGTCTCTCGGATTTTTTAAATTCCACTCACAGAAGTGATAGAATTATGTTTTATGAAAAATTCATTTTTTTACTACCACTTAGTGGTTTCACTATTAATCAAAAAATGAAAGTTTCCAGAAAAATACCAAAAATTATGCCTAAGCTATATTTGATATATTAAACTCAAAAATTATGTCTATTTTACCAAATTCAAAACATATTAGTTGCATTAATTAATTTGAAAATTGATTCCCGTTGTCAAAACAAATAGCGTGTTCTTAAGAGATAATAATTATCAAAAGATTGACACTTGTTTATGTGTGGTTTAAATGTGAAATTACATCCAATGACCAAAATTGTATTAAATTGTAAATATATATTCTAAATATACTTTAAAACCACTAAAATTAAGAATTTATCACTATTAATTATTTCGATTAAAATGGATGTTTTTAAATAAAATTTAGTAATTTTCACTATTCATCAGAAAATGAAAGTTATCCGGAAAGTACCAAAATTTCACCTTAAGATAATTTTGATATTACAAATCCAAAAATGAAGTCCATTTTGAAAATTTTTTTTTACAGAATTTCAAAAATTGGTTAATACAATTCATAATAGCTAGTTTTAATAATATTATAATAGCATATCGTTGTTTAGTGAAACTCAGTATTGCGTACTACACACGCTATCGAGGAAGGTCGTGATTGCGTGTAATGCAAGGCAAGTCAAGGTTGCGTGTTGTGCAAGCTCTTTTTGGTGTAGCGTACAACACAAGACATTAATGTAATTAAAAACAATATTTTTCATAAAATCTCAGGGTGTTACACCCACAAGTCCTCTAAATGTAATCAACAACCATATCAACTTTTAGCATATAATGGAAAATATCTTTATAGACATAAAGTAATTAAAATAATTAATATTTTAATTTATTTATATTTAACCTTTTAAATAAATGATACACTTTTCATTTTGTGATGATTAAAAAGGAAAAGGTATGTCATGCAAGTCATCTGATGATTTCCTAATATGAATTAATTGAATCGTCTTCTATTTGTTCCAAATTGAGGAACACCCTATCCTTTTTATAATAAAGATTTAGGGGGAAATATTTATTGTAAAATATTTACTTGATGGATTCATATATCATGGAATAAATATACTCTATGTAATTTTTGTTCTTGATCATTTCCCACTACTAATTTCTTCATCCCCATTATGATAAATGGCTAGTAAGGGAATCTATTCTTCTAATCATAGTAGATTAAAGAATATATTCTCAATGGATTTCATACATTACTTATTTATTTGGGGATGGAAATTTCCACTAATTGAAGGAGGCCTTTTAGAATAATAGAATGAACTACAACATGACCCTCATTTGGATGAGTATAGTTTTTTTCATGATTTATGATATTATTCATAACCTGATGAAGTGGTTATCGTAATTCCATGAATTTATCAGATTCCAAACCAATAAAATGTTGGATATAATTTTGTTAATCCGTACAATTATTATAATGTTGGTTATTGACATGGTTTCTCCTATTTAAAACTATTAACTTGATGAAAAAAAGATGAAAATACATTGTCATTCAAGAAGAAATCATTATACCATAAGAGGAATAATATATAAATGATTTTAATATCCTGAATTATGAGTAGCCATGTATCAATATAGCTTTTACATTAGGTTTTTTCCTATAGAGTTTCTAGCAAAAATATTTGTTCAATTTCATCATAATTTATCATAAAGTGTTTGTGAATTTCCAAAGCATATCCCCTAATATTGTCAAGGTAGGTGCACAATAAGGCACATTTTCATGTATTAAGTAATTATCAAGTCAATCATGTGGAATATCTTTTGTATTTATTAAACATATGTATATTTTTACCATAACCACGTCTACCTATTGTATATAGATAAAGATATAATTTCCTATAAATGAGTCACTCTATACTTTACACAGATTCTAGATTATTTTTTATTCATAGTCACATCCTTATTGATATCCCTAGGGTTCCCACTAAATTCTTATCATCCATGTTTCTAATGAGTAACTCAACCATTCCTATGGTACAAACTATTATGTTCAAAAATATTTTACATGAATTATTACATGATTTTTAAATAGAAATATCCATTAATAAAATATAAGAATCGTAAAGTCCTATATAGATTTGAAGAATAAGTTCATATTACATAAAATGAAACTAAAAGATGACATCCAATATTTATTCTACAAAATTATCTATAATAATCCATTTCATATTAAAAAACTATAGTGGATAACACAAGGAATACATACAAAAATAGAAGAGCTAAAAATCCCACTAAGGGTACGAACATGAAAAATAACTAGTGAGTCAATAGTATAACATGATATCATAATTGAGAGGGATCATTGGTAATTCCATGGATTAATATAATAAATAAAATTGTATCAAAAGATAATTTTAAAATAGATTATATGGATGAAACATATAAAATTACATAAACATGAGTCAAGGTTAACTACCTAGACAATATCATAGGGCGGAAAAACATCACACATTGGATTTTGTTTACTCCATAATCACATACATGAAGATTCATGAGAATAAAACATTTAAAATTTAAATGAAGAGTTATCTAGATTCTATAATGACAACATATTCAAGTTCATAATTTTTCAAATAAATGAATTCAATAATAATTAATAATATAATAATTACCCATTTGGTGAAAATAGGTTGTGTGATCTTTCATCATATCATAATCAAAAGAAATTTTATTATGGGAGAATTTGAAAAATACAAATAAGGAATTTGTTTCCCAATAAAAGTAAAGTATAATAATATAGAAATATATGTGATAGATATAAATATAGAATATATAAAAATTCCATTCCATTAAATGGATATAATATTCGATAGAGAGAGAATATGCATAACCAGATGAAAAGGTGGGTTAGAAAGATCACTTTCCTCGTGCATGACTTATCTTTAAAGTTATTTATATTTATTAATTATAAAATAATTTTAATTATTTACATTATTATGAATATTTTTTCAGGTTTATTATTAATTTTATTTTATTCATTACCATTCTATATTAAATTACATAATCATTTAGTTTCATGTTGGATTATTTGACATTGTTCAACTCAAATGTCCCAAAAAAATTAGTATGTTTATTAAGGTCAAATAGATTATTAATTAATATCTGCCATAGTAATAATCATTATATAAATATATATTTTATATGTAATTTATAAATTCTAAAAAATCATGAAATAATGTAATGAAAATTGAACTGTGTTACAATTTGGGAGAATATATGTCATATTTACACAAGAGTAAAATTTATAATTTTCAACTATCATGATGAAAAGAAGGTAAAAATTATTTTACAATTGATAACTAATTATTATATAATAAAAAATAATATTTTTTATGTAAATAAACATTAATCCTATATCCATGTTGTGCGGTTAAAAAAACACATCGTTTTAGGAGGTGGTAGTCCCCCATACAGATGAACTATTATAATTTTTTTCAATGGATGACAAGGAAAGTATGTATGTTATATATTTATATTAAATAATGATTAATAATCTATTAATATTACTTCTATACATCAATTTAATCTTTATTTCCTTCCATATAAATCAATAGTAAAAAATGAATCACAATATGTCTTGAGGCGGTCATCAGCCAACCACACGAACAATGTTGTCATATTCTCTATGCAATAGAATGTAAGAATTAATTTTTGATACAATATTTCAACTAGTATAATTATATATTAAATATAAATATTAAGATTTAATACAACTTTATATCTATCAAATAAATTTTTTATATAATACTAATTAGGTCTGTTCCTGATGATGTATATTGTCATACACCCGATCAACGATTACGTATCCCATTTGATGGAAGTACATATGGATTTAGGTTATGACCTTAAGGTAGTAAAATATTATTATATGGAAGGGAAAAAATTTATTAAATGATTTTATTGGGTAATATTTCATTTAATTTTATGAATAATTAAAACAATGATGATCATTTAAAGATCTTACCTCGTATATTGACAAAATCTTTCGGATTACACCAAAATCCTTCCTCAGTTGTCTTTACAATAAAAAACATGCCTCTAGTATGTTTTGATGAAATTAAGGAATGGATTTTGGTAGATGGTTCCAAAAATGGGTTTTTTAATTACGGAATGTAGATGAGTGGGGATGACCATTTATAAGAGGGGAAGAGAATACACATTAATCTTTTTTAAAAAAAGAGTCAAACCCACAATTTTCAATAGAAAAAGGCCTCCAAAATGTCCCATTTTTTAACCATAGAATCCATAAGGTAAAAATATGTCCAAAAATAGTAAATAGACATGTTTTGGTAAATTATAAAACTTAATTGTTTTTAACCCTAGGTTAATCCGCTTTTACCTTTATCACAATAATTAATTTATATAATTTTTATTATTCACTGTGGTCCAGTATTATGTTAAAATTAAAGATAATTAAAATTATAAAAATTTAATATATAGAATCTATTTTAAAAATTTATACTCACAAAATTGGAAGAATTTAATTTAAATTTATATATGCACACATGTAGTCATAACAAGTTTTCATGAAATGCATTTTTTAAACATAATACGATCCTATAATAACTATAAGAAATGTAATAATAATTAAATATAATTCATTTAAAATTTATAGATATATAATATATTAATATAAATTAAATAATTACTCATTATGGGATTTTTAATTAATTAAAATGGTGAACATTATGCACTTCAAAATTACTTCATGAAAACATGGGTTTTTACGCATTAAAATAAATTTAAAATAAAATCCAATATATTGATGATATAAGAGAAATTAATAGAAATTAATAAAATTAAATAATACTTATTTTAATTAAAAATTGAATTATTATGATAATGGGAATAAATTTAATTTTAAAAAATGAAAATTTTATAAAAATCTATTTAATATCGAACTAAATTTATTATAGTCATAAATAATTGTGGTTCCTTTGTGTTTGATGTTATGTATCACATATAATATCGAACTACGTTTTCCCTTTTAAAATCTCTTGGCATCACACACAATATTTTATTCATTAATTTTCTTAAAAAATAAATTAGAAAATGAAAAAATATATATTAAATGATATATATTGTCTAAATCATCGAATAAAAATTATCTTATTGTAATTTTTTTGGATATTTAGAAAATATCGATTTATCGGTGAATAATGAAAATACAGAGTTTTTTAAAGTTACCTTTATATTAATTGAAAAATATCCATAAAATATTAAATCTTATCGTAAATTAATTTAAATCATTTTGAGGGTAAATTAATCTAATAAATGACATATAAATAAACATTATAGATGATCTTCTTATAAAAATACATTTAATCTAAGAATAGAATTTGTTTTTCAAAAAACCCTTTTTATCTTGCTTTTTGGGCTTTTTAAAAAATAATTATTCGAAAATTATCGTGATTGAATTTACTATTATTATATTCTTATTTTTGATTCAAATAACTAACATTATTTAATATGTTCAACTTACTTTTTTTTCAAGATAAATAGAAAAAATATTAAAAATTTCTAGCCATGATAAAAGTGAAAATCGGGTTAACCTAGGATAAAACTATGTGATGAGGCCACAATTTTATATCTTAATTATTATTGGATAAATTTATTTCAGTCCTTATCACCTTAGTCACTATTTTAATTTTTTAATCGGATACATTTCAATGAAAATGACCTATATAAAATTTTATGTAATGAAAAATATGAAATGTCAATCACAATTTAAAATTTCTCATATATGTTAATATTTGGATAAAAATAATTTTAATGAATAATAATGTTTATTTTTGGAATAATTAAATTAATTAAATTATTTTACTTTATTTTTTATTTTTGGGGACTATATAATTATCTTAACTGCTTAAGAAATACTGAAAAATAATTTATTCGATTAATACTAAAACCAAATAAATTATTTAAATAATATTAATCAACATAAAAATTAGAAATATTATTGTGTATCAATAATTTTATTGATTAATATATCTTAATCTAGATATTTTAATGGTTTATATTTATCTTCCAAAACTATCTTCATGGTTTTAGTGTCAATGTGAATGAATAGTCTCTAGAAGACATTAATGATATTTCAAAATAAAATATATATTATTAAATACTTTAAAATTTATATAAATAACATTTTCATCCAATTTAATGGAACTTAGTTTCATATATCAACAATGGTCCATTTATTTGTTATTTTTTTATTGTATAATTATTCAGCATTAAAGAGTATAAAATGAGGATTTTCTAATAATGGTCAAAAGTGGTAACGGGGGAAAATCAAATAGATATGGGATAAGATGACCAAAAAAAATATTTTAACTTAACTTTTTTGTCATATTTAGACCTTAATTTTTTTGAATTCTAATATGGGTCATTTTAGAAAAACAAAATTCATTAAACTAAATTAATACCATTTTAAAACATTGATGAAATATAAGTGTGCCCCTCACCTTGATTATAAAGGTTCAAATACTCCCATCACTAATTCACACCGATTTAACAATCTAGATTTACTAGAAAAAGAAAAAATATCCCATTTCAATCTCTATACTCTATCTATTAATTCTTTTAATCTCTAAATACTAACCCTATGGTCATTAAAAATATAACCAGAGGATGATTAAGAAATATTTAGTAATAATTTTTAAAACACTTTAAAATCTAATTCTTCTACAAATTACACTAAATATTTATTAACTATAGTAAAATAATAACAATTCTTTAAAAAATATACATATATTTTTTATTACTATTTTATAATAATTTTATACATCTTTTGCATCCTAAAAAATTGAAATACATCCCTCCGGCATACATGCGGCTTACCATATCCAGATTGTGGTGATATTTCATTTTCACTACAACTTTACTTAGATCATTATAAAAATTTAACTAGTAAATATATAAAATATTTTTGAAATAATTCTGATTATATAAATATAATATATCCTTCATCATAGTACACTTACACTTTTTATGAAAATGACAACATCACTTGTGGGGATGTGAGGACTACAACCTCTACAATGTGAGGTGATAAATATTCGTGTCCACCTCACTATGATAATTAGAAATATGATTGTAATGAATATATATTATATCTATATCATTATTAATATATGTATGATATTATAACCATGTGAAATATGCCATTACCAAAACTACTGAACTGAGACTTACATGAAAAAAATATCTACCACTTAGAAACGATATTTTAAATAAATAATTATTAATAAATGGGTATTGATATTTTATATGTGGATCATATATATTATTAAATATTGATATGGTTTTAATTATATAATTATAATAAATATAAAATTATTCTATTTATGTCTAGAAGAACCTACAAAGCATGCCAGACCAAAGGTAATGGTTTATTTCACTAACTCATCATTATTAAAAATGGTTTTTGTTTTTGTGTACATTGGGAGAATTATATGTTAATTCTATCTTCCAAAAAATATATTTTATTATCTTATTTTTATATATAGAAATTAAATGTTTTCCATTAATTTTCCTTTCTTCAACACTCTAGAAACCAAATAAATTTGTTTTATGAAAACATGCCATGTTTTTTTATTGAGAATATTTTTTCATATTCAAATATTTTCTATAAAAAAACTTAATATTGTATTTACTATTATCTAATTATTTATTATAACCCTTTTAAACAATTTATAAATTTGATTTTATTTTTAAAAAATTATATTCATTTTTTTCAAACCGAGACGCCCTTTATTGAAGTGGTAAATGGAATATTGTTCTGACAGACACCGCATAAATGGTGTTTCACACTATCAAAACTGATCACTATTTTGAATCCTCCTTTAAAAGTTTCCATATTGTTTTTTAGTTAAAATTTCTCGATTAATTTTTTTTTTAAAATTATACGATTTTAATAAAAGAGATTTCAAAATAAAAAAGGTATTTTCCTCAAGAAATAATCTGATGAATTTTTTATTTTTATTTTCCACTTTGTCAATATGGTTTGATAAATATAATGCTTTTCCGTAAACATGTTATATTTTATAACATCCGATATATTACAATGGATAAATTATGAACATGTTATATTTATTAACTAGGGAATATATTTACTTTTTTTCATGTTTTTCAATATTAATGTTTTGGATGATTATGTATTGAAATATTATTCACCCCATTAATGTGATAAAACCATTAGACTTAGTAAATGATGGAATGGTCCCCTTATGTCCCCATTATAGATTAGTAGGTATAATTTGACAAATAATTTTTGGTAGTTCATGTATATCATACTTGTTTACAAATATTTTCATACAGAATTATGTGATGATATGATTATGATGTAGGAAATTATTCATTATATCATTATAAAACTATTTATTGTAATCTATGTGATTTTTAATGATGTTATGTTATTCATGGATGTAGTAATATTTTATGGAATTAATTATATGGAATATTTTATTTATTGATTATCTTGTACATATTACTCATTTTTTCTTTATTTTTTGATGGCTTCTTTTGTATAGTTTACCATATTGAGCATCAGATCTCATCCTTTGTAATGTTTTCATTCCCAGGGATATGATGGCTGGATATTTAAAGGAAATCTTGGATTTAATAGATGAAATAATATAATTAAAACAAGATTTAATTTTATAGATTTCATATTTTTATATGCAAGGAGAGAATCATATTTTTTTGTCATCTCCCCATAATTTTTATTTCTTCGACCATTTGGGGTGGGATACCTTGTGTTTGATGTCAATTTAGTAAAATAACCATTGAATCTTGGATACATAATTTGGGGTTTCTTATTTAGGTTAAATTTTCATATTTTCATTATTTAATAATTATTCATATCAAAATAAACTTTTTGGAATTATTAATTTGTTTAATCAATGTCAATGAAATGAATATGTGGGTGGATTATACCTATGAACTCCTATGAAGAATATTAGGGAAAATGGTTTCATAAAATTACCAATAATAATGAGTTGGATATATCATAACAAAATATATGTTTACTTTCACAGACCACTTATGATTTTTTCATTTAGTAAAATAAAATTAAAATTCTGACTAAGTAGTTTATTTTTAGGGAAATAATATAGTGGACTGAGATTTTAGATCCATTAAAATATATACTATGTTATATAACATATATCACATGAAAGACCAAATATAATAAAACCCCAATACATTCATAATTATTTATTAATAAAGATATAATAATAAAAAATATTTAAAATAATTAATATTTATTTACATTAGAAGGAAAATAATTAATATGAGCTAATATAGAAAAGGTAGTTTTATAATAAATGATATTTTATTTATATTTTCTATTTTCTATAGAAATGATATAATTTAAAACAGTAGAATTTATGTTTCATAAAGTAAATTTAATTTATAAATTCCCCTGAGAAATATTATATTTGCGTGTATTTTGTGTTTTTTATAAAATAAATGATTATTAGAAAAATAGTTAATTTATTTTTAAAATTTTAACCAATTTTCGAAAATTATTTTATTATATAAATATATTGAAGTTCTTGAAAAAATTTTACTACAAAAATTTATATTATAAAACATATACAATTATTTTATAATACTATTTTTAATTTTTAAACCCATGTTCAGGATATTCAAAATTTATGTACTAATTTAATAAAAATGGGTTTTCAAATATTTTCTAAATTAAGTATGACATGATGAAATGAATTTTTAATTTAACTTATTTTTAAATAATACTTGAATAATAATAATTATTTCAATTTAATTATAATCTTTGAAATTTAAAATTCTATGAAAATCATGAATAATTTTTAAAATAATAATTTTTTTAAAAAATGGGCTTTTTTCATTACATGTATGGATGTTAAATTAAATTACCTACATAGAGATTTGTTAAGTATGTAAAATTATTCTATTAATTTATATAATAATTTTAATATTATTTAATATTGATTCTTTTAATTTTTACTGTAAAAAATATATTAATTTGATAAATTCTAATTACCATGATAAAGGTGAAACAATTGTTTTAAACATATTATTTTATTAATATCATGGTATTCATATAAAAATAATTAAATTAAAATACTATGAATGTTCAAGAGCAGCGAATTCTTAGCCATACAAATTTATTAATGAAAATAATTCTTCAAGAACAAAAACATATGGCACAAAATGCCACAAATACATGAAGTGGGAAAAAATAACACCTAAAACACCCATCTATATAAAGAGGTCTCATGACCCAAAATCATTAAATAAAACATAACCAAAAATTAGAACCCTAAAATCCCATCATCAATTAGGTCAATCACTACACCATCCCATAAAAAGACTTCACAATCTCGGCATATTATCAAGTCAACAGATTGACAAGACACAATGCTCGTATTCCAAGGGAGTGTTTTCCCCATTCTATGATCTTCGCAAAACCATATTTCACTTACTATTCCAAAAAACGGTGGGTAAAATCCTCATGGAACCAAGCACATGGCACCTTATAATCGTCACTATATGCAACCGTCAACATCCACATGCCCCACACGGATATCTGTCTGTCAACATAACACCGGGAACTCCACCCTGCCCCATGATGCCAGACCAGATTACAAACATGCTTCCTCCTCATCTAAATCATCAGCCACAAGAAATAATTCAACATCCTATGCCGGACACATCACTATTGGTGGTAGTCCCTCGCCTCCCCAGAAAATTTAATGGGGCTCTAGAATCTCCATTGGGATCTCAACACTATAGCCCACAGTGATACCAACTATTGGAAACCACCTCAAGTAGTTCCCACAAAGTTTCTAATTAAATGATGTTATGATAACATGAATTAATTCAAGCGTTCAAAATATTTTAATACAGGTCAAATAAATTTTTTTGTGAAGTTACAAATTTTCACTAGAATTGTTTCATTATAGAAGGGATGCTGCGGATGCTTGGAATATACACAGACAAGGATTTTCAGAACAATGTAGCTGGTATGAAGGAATTTTTAGGCATTTTGTCATTTGAAGTGACCTGTGGATTGTGATGTGTGATAGTATCTCCATCCTAGAAGTGTGACACTCCTCAAAATCATTATTACAATGCATTTAATCTTTTACCTATCAGCTTTTAGATCTAAAACTAGTGAAACTATCCAGGTATAATCTGAATTCATCTACTTTGGTATTTGGTTCAATCCGGATGCCTTTTCATCTACACCTATATTTAGACATCGATCATCTTATGTACCTGTAAGATCTATTTGAGTTTCTTTATCAGGTTGTGTTCTTCATTTTAAGCCAGCTTCTAACTACATTTACTTTCCAACATCATTCTACTATTTTAGCTGAGTATTAGTTTTTGGACAACTTCCATTTTTGGGGAGTCTCTACCATGTACTCATTAATTTTAGTGGATCATTGTTCCAAGACTAGGTCCTTTGGTTTTTCCCCTTATGGGGTTTCTTTGTTAAAATTTGGGGTGTCAATCATTATATTTTGAAAAATTATTTTGGGTCATTGCACATCTTCTTCTGTTTTAAAGGAAAGATCTTATTTCACTACACCTTCACTTTGATTTTGTTTAAATTTTCGTCTCCTTTATCATTTTTCCCACTATCTAGCATCAAAGGGGTAGGGTGATGTTATCAATTTAAGAACACGATGATAGGTATCTGGTGGAGATATTATTTTTATGAAAGTCTAGAGGAAGGTTATCAAATGACAGAAGCAGTACTAGAGGTTATTCTAGGAGATCAAATGTATGATTGACTACTATGATTCATGAGGCCTCTTTCGTAGTGGTTGATAGTAAGAGTTAGGTTTTGGATTATCTTTTGTAGGGGAAGCATAAATTTTTTTTATCAGAAGTGATCATGTGTGTTCAATAATCCCCACATGAGTTACTAGGGGAGTTTGATGGGTTCCAACACAAATGGTTCCCACATGGATTCTAATTAAATTATTTGAGTACCACTGAATTAATTCATGTGAAAAAATTACTTTAATGTTGTTCAATTAAGCATTTTTGTGGAGTTAAAAATTTTAACGCAGACTGTATTGTTACAAAACGGATGCAGTAGATACTTTGAAGATATACCAAAAAGGATTTTCAACACAATGTATCGGAAAAAGTGTGAATCAGGGAGGGGTTTTTGTGTTTGTGGTGACTAGTGGTATGAGACATGTTGTGGTATCACCATCCCAAAAGTTCCCCTATTCTCAAAATATTTGGCACATTGTAGTTAGTCTTTCACCTAACGGTTTTCATATCGAAAAATCATGAAACTCCCCTGGATAGGTCTTATTTCAGATATTGTTGTCTCTGGATTTATCATGGAGCCTTTTCATCTACAATATTTATCTAGACAGTGAAAACCTGCTTTACCTGGTCAGATTTATTAGAGTTTCATTATCAGATTGTGTTCTTCATTTTAGGCCAACTTCATACAATATCTACTTTCTACCATCGTTCCCCTTTTTATCAAAGTATTACTTTTGGGATTAATTCCATGTTTGGGATACTCTCACATGTACTCATTCATTTTTTTGGATCCCACTTTCTAGGCTACGTCACATGGTTTTTCATTTTTTAGGTTTTCCATGTTAAAATTTCTTGTGTCAACCATTATATTTTATAGATTTATTTTTGGATAATTGTGTATCTTCTTTTGATTAAGGGGAATGATTTTATTTAATTGTTCAGTTGATTTTATTTTGTTTGTGAGTTCTTTTCATTGGAAGTTTTTCCAAATACTAACACCTCTAAATATCTCCAGACAACTCCCTGCCGATATCACTGTAGATATGATGTCACCATAACCCAAAGGAATTACACCACCTAAATATGAGGTTTACCATGATGTAAAACGCCTCTGTCCCCATCCTATTCTTTAGTCTTTTAACCATATCTAGGGTGTGGTTAGGGCTTGAGGGTTGTGGATAGTGGCGACAACATGTGTGGTATGATAAATCCTCAGATGCATTGGCCGACCTTGGAGTCGAACGGAAAAGGTTATAGAGTATCAGTGACCCTGAATCGAATATGGATTTTTCATTATGGATTTTTTGTGATGATAGTTTGTGGGTGATGAAGAAAGGCAATGATCTCATATGGGATGATGGAGGATAGAGATCGTTGAAAAACTAAAGAAGAGGATGGGGACAAAGGCTTTTTAATTTTTCTAATAAAACTATTTTTTTATTATTCAAATTTAATTAAAATTTATTTATATTTATAATTTAAATTGGATTATATATGTAAAATATTTTCTCAAAAACCGAAAATTTGGTTATATGGTTTATATTATATATTTAATAATACATAAAATCACATAGTTAAAAACCAGTTTCATAGTTTAAAATTAAAATAGTAAAAAGTAATCATATATTGGTAAAACCATTATAAAGTGATTAAAAAAAGTGTGTAAGTCTACTTTTTTGTATTAATAGACCCATATTCAACCCAAACAATATAATTTTTAATCTATTGAGCCATTTAACATAGAATAATTTCATAAAATTATTTATATATAAGGGGTGCTTCTAAAAGGGTCATTTTCCTCTATTATAAAACTGTATCAATTACTCCCTTCTAGAAAAAAAATATAAATTTAGAATTACTCCTCGAACAGTCTTCATTTTCATTTCCCTATTACTTAATTAATAAAAAACAATTCTCTTGTATATCATAATGATTCCATTCCCTTCAATTTCAGGGGATCTTTCTTTTGAAATATCAATTATCCAACATAATAGTTATCTCTTTTTAAGTTTTTATTCTTAATATTATTATTAAAAATAATATATCATAGTAATAATATGATTAATTAAGTATAATTATTATACTTACATTTTTTATTAATGTTACAACCATTACTTTTTCATTTTTGTATTAATATATAAACAACATTACATCGTTATTTCAATGCATGGACTACTGCTTCCATGAAGTGAATTCGTTTATTTTTAATTACCTATTTTCATGGATGGTATCAACAAATGTAATTATGGATAAATATTATTTATCTCATATATTTATTATTATTTAATTTAAATTTAACATCAACCTTTATCCCCTATCAGGTGTTTCTAAATAGGAATTCTAATTATGTGTGTGTGTGCATTACCGCCTAAAAGTTGAAACATTTTTTTTCTATTTAGAATTTTAGGAAACATATAATAATTTAAATTATGGAAAACCATAATAATAATAAAATATATTCATTTATAAATAAATTAGTTAAAATTATGCACCCCTTTAACCATGATAACAAAATTACTTAAATTACCTTCATGTTTGGGTCGGTATAACCACCTACATGAACAATGATTCAAAATCAGGTTATAAATTACTATAGAAAAATAAAATTTAATATTATGAAATTATTTTAATCCAATATTTATTATTATATTCCTCGGGAAACATTATTTTAATTATATAAATTATTATTATTGTGGTATTTTCATTCATTTAAATTACAATGATATGTCGTTATCGATTTGGACAACAAATAACATACCAAAAATCATATAGAATCAAATAAGAACATTATAAATCGATATATGTTAATTGTTATATATTATTAAATGACATATAAATTATAAATTCGGTATCGAATTATGATTAATGATGTCAAAATTTTTAATCATGATATAAAAAACTATATTTATTTAAAGTCTATGGTTATAATACATTATAACCAACAAATGTACTCATGATAATGAATTATAAAAATTACTATAAAAGTGTAATATTTATGATTATGTGTAAAAAATATGATATTATTTTTCAACGTTTTCTTACTTTTGGATAGAGTGGAATCATCTATTTAAGGAAACGATGTACAAGTTTATAGTCTCAAATTAACCTTCATTAAGGCATAATTTCATGTTTTAAAACAATTTCACTTTGATATGGTATAGATATTTTAAAAATTATTTATTACATAATCAATCAACCTTTAAAATGAGATCAAAATATTTTATATATTCAGTTTACATCCATTGACATCTTATTTTGTATGGGTTTTATCTAAAATTTTCTTTCTTTGAGACAAACATTATTTTGTCCCCCTAATTTCATCTATAGAGTGTAAAAACTTCCAATTGACTGAATAATATAATTAATAATATATATATTGGTATTTCATCATAAATTTCATTCCCGATCTCTTTTATGGGTTTTTATTGGGACATTTTCCAAGATATAAGGACTTTTCATCAAACAACCCTTTATTGAGACATGTTTTTTTGTTATAATACAATTCTATATTTATATGGTTTATATTAAGAAAAAATTATTAAAATTTGGAACAATACATTATTTAATTAGTGGTATTTATATAAAAAACGATTTTAAATAATCTAATAAATTTTTATTTTGGAATTACTAAATCCATTAGGTATTTTCATGACTCCAATATTTCCCTTGGGTCATATTCACTCTTCTTTGTCTATTATAATTCATGATTTATATATTCTAAAATATATGTGGTGTTTTATATTATTCCCAAGTTATTTTATAGGGGAATAATGTTTCAATAGGATGTATTCTTCCTTTAGGATTCTATTGTTTCATTACAATTATTATTTTTTGAATACTTTTAATTAAATTTCATAGATTTTACTATTATATTAATGTTTTTACAATATAGAACTATTCTCCTTTATCAAGTAGAACAATATTTTTTTTTATTTCTCCAATAAATTTTCTCTTAATTTATTATAATTAAAATGTTTCTATATCCTTTTACCAATGGGAGTTTTAAAACCATGGATATTTAGAAACGTTGAAAATATTTTTCCATCATATCAAAACAAAGTGGTTTTATCATCTAATCCAAATATTATTTTGAAAACCACTACATTTTATTCAATTGTTGATTATTAAATGGAGTTTATAAAAAATAAAACATTCTAATTTATTTCATCATAGTATATTCTCATATCATCTTTAATTAAGAAATATTATATTTAATCAAAAATATATTCAATGTATTTTGACATCTATTGATGAAAACATTTAGTATTTTCCAAGTTTCTATTATGAAATATTATTTTTAATAGAAAAAACTATCAAATTATTTTCACCTTTTTATTAAAATTTTTATATTTTTCATGCTTTATTTTTCAAAGAATCTCATAATGTAATCATTTTTAAATAATTTTCAATTATCCTTAGTGGACAATTTGCACAATTTAAAGGGTTTTTTAATAAATCCTTATAAAATAAATTTTTATAATAATTCACATTCCCATAAATCAATTGTATGTAATCATAACCTTAATGGTTTATACATGTTTGGTGACAACTATTTATTTTCACTTATATTTACCCTAAAAAAAATTAAATTTCTTGATGTTATGTTTTGGTCCCAATTTATATATTGTTATACTATGATATAGTTTCTAAAATTAGTTCCCTAATATTCTATGATTTCATATGTTCATGTTATTTGAATTGTTTTAATTTTTTAATAAATCTATTCTTTTTCAATTAGTTTTTTATGATATGATGAATTTTTAATTTTAATGTTAGATCAAAATTGTATCTATATGAGATGGGTTTGGGCTATATCTCTCTATAATGTATTTTTTAAAGTATTATAACTAATAAGAAGTTACATGAATAGGTTAGCTAGTATCTATGTTTACAACGGGTTAGTGTGATAGTGTTTATCTCTAATTACAAATTTATGTGAAAATAAGTTTTCATATAACTATGTCCACAAAGGGTGAGTGTGATAACATTTTTCTATACTCACAATGTTACTTGTTAATAAGTTAGTATGATGTTAGGTACACAAAAGGCGAGTGTGATGAAGTTATTCCATAATAAATATTTTATATGTGAATTCGATTTCAAGACATATGATCAAAATAATTGAGTGCGATAACATTAATCTCTACAAGAAATTTTATATGTGAACGGGTTTGAAAGTCCTTTGGTTGATATATGTTGAGTGTGATGGCGTATAAAACTACTCAGAAGTTTATATAATAACATGTTGGTGAGAATCTAGATTCATAAGAAATTTTTTTATGATTGTTCTTCACATTCATGTTTTTTATCATGTTATGCCATGTTTTCAAGATTATGTATTATTTTTATAGTATTTACCACTTCAATATCATGCTCAAATGTTATATTATTATTTAAATTATTCTTCCAGACAAGTTATTTCTTCTATGGTTTCCAAATGACGTCCTTATGATATTATATTACTCCATTAATATTCGCTAACTTTCTGTGGTATTGTCTGATTTTATAACATTATTTATGTATTTTTAATATTCTCTTTCATGTTTGTAATATAACACTTTATAATTTGTCACTCCCCTTTCAATGTTTTTGAGATCATCCCTTTTTAATGTTTCCAATCCCCAGGTGATGAAGATTATTTTATCATTTGATATATCTTGAAATTGTCTATAGGAACATGTTTGTCGATAAAATTTTTCAATTATTACAAAACAATTTATTAATGAAGCCAATCATAAAAACATTAAATCATTACTTCATTGGGTTGTGTGACATGTTGTGATAGATTTTTTGTATATCATGTGATTAATGTATTATTTCAGTCATTTTTATTCTGGGTAGCATCAATATATAAATTCACTAATTCATGGAAGTAGACAAAACATTCTCATAGAAATAGATTGAATATAGTCCTAAAAATAGGTTAAGGTTTAATGAATTATCTAAATCATGAAATGGAAAATGATGATATGGTCGATAAATAAAAGGAATTCATAGAAGAGGTGTTTAAATCATCTAAATTCCAATAATGGTAGGAATATCTAGTCTATCCTTTAAAATTGAATGTATAATTAAAAAATAATAAATGGTAATTATACTTCTGTGGTGTGTTGGGAAACATCATCCGAGACTATCATCCTTGTTGTAGAAAATTATGCATCAAAAACTCTCCTAAGGAGTACATTTGAACACTCATAATTAATGTTATAATTTTAAGGATACTGATTTTGGGTATATATATTATATTATTTCATAAAATGAATGTAATAAAAAATCACTTAAAAGTGGTTATAATTAGAAAATAAAGGATATCAATCTAAATATTGAACTCTTCATGAATAAATGTAGAAGGGAGTGGTGTGTTCAGTATAATGATTACCTTGGGAATGACTCTTACTATAAATGATGTTGTATATGTTCCCAAATAACATACGAACTTCATTTATAGAATATTATTCAAAAACTAAGGGTTTAATATAATATTTATTAAAGTAATGTTTTCTCTATTAAAGTGTTGTATGATTATTGAAATGTTTAAAATCAATGATGAAGTATTCATATTAATTAAAATAGTTGTTTATTCAATGATGAAAAATCCATTTTATTTATTTAACATTAATTATTTCCTATAAATTATATTAGATTATTAGAAATGAAAAAAGGTAATTTTTACATAGAATGGATAAAAGATATCATAAAATATTTATACGAATGAAAACTAAAACGGTCACCAAATAATATAAAATGAAAAAAATAAAATTCAGTTCATTATAATTAATACATAATGGTGTCTGTGATTTGTATTCTACTATAAATATAAGTAATAAAAATTAATTTTTAACATTAATTTATGTTTTTTCAATATTTTTACTTGTCTATATTTTACATAATAATGGTGATGTTTTAGATAATTTTATCATCAATAAAAATGAGTTAGAAAAACAATGTGTGAATATAATTAAATTCATCAGATCCCAAATGGGTTGAGAATATTATAGTAAATAATTTTCAAAATATTAAGTGATAATAAAAGAAGTGAAAACATAATATAAGTCTCATTAGAAAGGTATATCTAATATAAATAATATAACATTATTGGAAATTGCTAATTCCAAGATATCAACCAATATTACCTAACATGGATTGGGAGACTATTAACATTAGTTCACATCTGGAAAAGGGTTACTAGAAAGGGATGGTTATGATTCAATGTGAATTGTAGAATTATAGGAATCAAAATAACTATTATTTACTGGTTTGGGGTTTTCATGCAATTATAAGTGCTCCAAAACCAAAAAGGAAAATTTTGGGGGAAATTAGTATAAAGTCTATATTTCTAGGATATGTTGATCATTTTAATTATTATATATTTTTTTAGAATCTATTTATTTTGTTATTACAAATATATGTATGGAATCAATATAATTCATCTATGATGAATCATAGTTTCCATCCATTTCTAATAATGTATCAATTTTATATTAAGGATCAAATAGAGTTGTATCTTAAGAAGATACAATTAAGGATTATAATAAAAATAAATTTCCTTTAATAACCAATATATATGGACATGGTTTCTATAATTATATATTCTGTGGAACTAATGACAATATTTATTAACAAACACCTATATTTCATAATATATATCCTAATGAAAAAAAATTGTATAATGCATGATATCTTTTGATGAACCTGTTTGGAATGATGTTATAAATGATGGAATACAAATTATAACCTCGAACAACACAGAGAAATCAGTTGAAATACCATGAGATTTACAATTGATATGTTTTTTGTGGGTGTTAATAAGGAAAGAAATACTCAGCTGATAAATTTAAAAATATATAACTATATAAGTATTAAATGGGATTAATCAAAAATTGTAAATTGATTATTTATATACATATTCTATTATTTCATGGAAAATATTTATTAGATCCCTCCAAGAATAAGATTTCATGGAAATGTTTTTGTAAAATTCACTACTTAGGAATGTCTATTTAACGTCTATTTTGATATAAAAATAACAGAATAAAAAATTTGAATCCTGCATCAAAGTGTGGCTGAGTGTGAGATACCGATTATCAGGGTTAAACACATTATCATTTTTCTGAAATTAATATGTATATGGAATATCCTATTAGATAAAATGATCACACCATCCATGCATTCACTTCACACATAGTAGTCATTGAATGTTGTTCTATAATTGTGCACTATGGCCTCTAGACATCATGTCACTTTGAAATTATTAGATATGATTCTTCATTTCATAGAAATTAGATATGTTATACTTATTTATGGACAAATAAAAATTGGCTTATTTCTTTAGATCTATATAATTCATTGGAAGGTTATAATCTAAAACATTGATATAAATGTTCGATCCAACATACACATATGTTCATATAGTAGGTTTAATAAGGTTGACATATTTGATCAGGTGAGATCTAATGATCATTATTAAATATAGATTATTCATTTCTTATAAAAATATGTATCAAGTCAATTTCATGTTTTATTATATCTTTTCTAAATAGGAACATTTATTCATTTTTAAAGTTTTATACATATAATGGAAACAAATCTAGGTATGATAAATCACTCTTCTAAATTTCATTTCCCTATAGTCTTCTAAATAATCAGACATCCTTTTTACTGTGAAACAATAATGTTTCTTCCATTACAAACTATATTCTCTTAACTATTCATGTATATATATTTAAAAATAACTAGTTTATAAAAAATATCGAAAGTTTTATACTGAATGATATTCTCGTTGAAACTTTATTACTTTTTGAGTGGATAATGTACTCTTATTGAGATAGATATAGTAACATGGATCAATCATAGCCATATACAATCTACTAACTTGTATATTTCCACACTATACATCAATATACCCTAAAATAGTAATATTAAATTTAAAAAATGATAAAATTATAATACTTATAAATATGGAGAATGTTAAGAAATATGATGGGATCAATTTGAAAATATTGAAAAATTGGATACAAATACATTGTGAAACACTCAAACAAGTTTTTATTATTTTTACTACAAAATACCACAATATATGATGATTAAACACTCCGAGTTTTCTATATATTTAAATATGTGAGAAATGAAATCTCATGTGATGAGGATATGTACGCAAATTTGTTTTATATTCTGTATACCACATATCAATATCTTCCATCTTTAAATAAGATTTGGGATTATTAATGGGAAAATTCATTGGGGATGTAAAAATAATAATTTTATAGTATTGATATGTATTTTATAGATAATTCATTATATTAGATCTATTATATAGTAGTTTTATGAAATCGTATGCATCATATAACATTTAAGGGAAAATTAGATTGATAAATATGATTCCATTATTATTAAATCCATCATAGATAAACTCCATCCTTTCCTAAAGTAATTAAAATTCTATAAAAAATTAACAATTAATTTATTTCCCCCACTAAATTGTTTGAATTTTTATTAAATGAGGAAAAATATAAAAAACCAAAGGAGGTGAATGAATATAATGATTGAAATTATATAGTCTTCATTTTATAGGGATATTTTATTTAATATCCCAAAATAATATAAAAATCCATAATATCTTCTGAATGGGAAGCCTTAATTCATGAAAACTAATGTTGGATGAATGTGATATGGAAATAAATGAAAAAAGGAGGGATTATCAACTCTTTAAAAAGAAATAATGGAAAAAACTCCTAAGGGTAACCTTGGTTCCAAGATCATATGAGTTAATTTCCTAAAGGATTTAATTTCTTGGTGTAATGTTTCATTGCTACATGACATATGTGAAAAAAAAATATCGTCAAGATGATGGAATAAATCAATTATGAGACATTTCATTATAAAATAACACTATAATAATTAACATATAATAGGCGTGTATGGTCATTCTATAGTTTTCTTATGGGGAGACACTTACTATAAATGATTTATTATATGTGTGGAAGGTTTTTATAACTTTGATTCGTTAACCATGTTTAATAAGAATGTGGCTGTGATTATATTTTATGTAAATAAATATCTATCCAATGGTGGTATCATTGTTGAAAATTGTCATCTATATGATGTATTATTCAAATTAAATACATTGATTCTTTAAAATTATTATTTTTGGATTCAATGGATTTATAAAACCACAACTTTGGACACAAAAAGTATCCTAAAATTCATGACATAAAAAATATTTATTACCTAGAATATATTAATATATTAATAAATGTGATAAAAGTTAGAAGACTATGAAAATAAAGAAACTATTTACCACTATATAAAATAAATTACTATTATGAATTAAGACATAATGATCAATATGATGTTCAAGACACAATTTCAATATGTAATGAAAATGACTATAGACCACATGTGATAGATATATTAATACTGTGAGGGGGATGAGTTAATTTTATATTTTTATAATTTATTTCATTAAATTGGACATTATTGTAAGTTAAGTCAGGATCCACTCAACCATTTAAACAAAAATCTCCTCATATTATATAGACAATAAATTAAAACCAAAACTCTCAAATGTTTTTTGTAATTTTATCCCTTAATTTTTTTATTTCATATTAATTATTCTTGGAACAAGTATAATTAATTGATACATCATTAATATGAATGATTTATTATAATAATGAAAACTATCATCCATAAACCTAAAATGATTCCCAAAAAAATGTCTCAAAATAGATTTTTATTTTATATTCCACTAGTCCTTAACACCCTCTACATGTAACCCTATAGGGAAAATATTGAAGATAGGTTTGACCACCCAAATCCCACCTCTATTAGGGCACACCATTGGGACTAGAATCGATGGTATAAAATTCTTAAATTGGAGGCTTTTCCTTATATACATGAATATAGGATATAGGAATGATCTAAAAACCAATTATATCCAATAAATAATAGATAAACCTCCCTATACATAAAAATACTTTCATAAATATAAGAAAAAAATTAAAATACCATGATCAAGGATTAAGAAATGATCATGAACTCCAACTCCTCCTGAAAAAACACCATGATCTAGAAACACCCACATTGATCACTAAGAAGCTCCTCCCTGAAAAATGGTTTATATATATTTTGGGTTATCAAACATGAATACATTGAAGGAAGCCTCCTGAAATATATAAAAAATTTAATAAATCACACTAAATCCCAATAATTAATCATAAGAAACAGACTTTTTTCCTAAGAAGGTAAAACTACATCAGATCCTAACCATGTAATTATCACAAAGTAATGAAATGATCTAAAAATATTAACAAAAATAAATATATAATAATGTTAACTTTTATACACATCCCAACAGTATTCTCATTCCTAAATTACTTATGAATTGTGATTTAATCCCTTTTTTACAGTATAACCCCAAATGATTCTACTATATATTTTCAGCCTTAAAACATTGTACTGAAAGCTTGTTTCCCACACAATAACAATCAACAATGATCCATGTTATAATAGATGAATATTCTTAATAAAATTTTACAATAATAAAACCTATAGTAAATATAAATAAAAATCATTTAGAAATGCATCTGAAATCTGATTAGGAAAACATAAGTTTTTAAAAAGTGAATTTTTCCTAAAATTAAGCACATTTTCTATATATAAGGTATATTCATTTAAAAGAAAAATTTATAAATTATATAATTTAAATTTTTTAATGTTATCATCAATTTTTAATTCATCATATCAAAATTATATTTCGTTCAATTTCTGATTTTTTTCCAAAATTAATTTTTTAATGTGAATAGTGAAACACATCTATTTTTCTAATAACATCAATTTCATGAAATTATCATAATAAAAAATGTATTAAATTACTTATTAACCATTTTTATATAAAATAATAAATTTATAAATCTTCTAAAATTTAAATGTTCAATTTATAAAACTCATGTTTAATGTTTTAGAAACACAAATTATATTTTACACTGAAAATAATTTTTATAGGCTTGTAATAAAAAATTAATTTTCATCTCTTATAGAAATAAAATATAATTTTTTTAAATATTATGGAATAAAATGTTCATATTATTTAATAAGTTAAATTAACTTTCTTGGAAAAAATTACGATTACTACAATTAAATATAATGGAGGTTATTATTTGAAAGTATTATTTTCAAAGAATGATTTAATTAATGTCATGTAATATTTCTATGTTAAATTAAATTGAATTATTTTATTAATGACTTTATTATTAATTTTTAATATAAATAAAAATATATCACAACTCATTTAGTTTATAACAATTATTTTATATGATTAAGAACACTTAATGTTGAAAACTACTTTTTCAACTACTCAGTTTTCAAATATATTGAATTCTATAATATTTATATTAAATTTATATTATTTAGAAATGTAATCATATTATATGGATAGTAAATTCATATTAATAGCATAAAAATTTAAATTGAGTAGTTACATGATATTTTTAATAAAATAAAATATACTCAGTTAAAACTTAGCTACCATGTTTAAACCAAAAATGTTAAGAAATACAAATATTTTGGTAAAAGACAAAAAATTTATTAAAATATGTGTGAAAATTTATTTTAGAGTATTTACCATCTTTATATTACCCCAAAAAATATGTTTTTATAATTTTATAGCCATTGATCATTGAATAGTGACATTCAATTATAGAAATGTAATGGGTAATTCAAAAATTTCAATTCTCTTCACTTATCAACAGAGACCAATTTCACCCCATCATGGTACACATATTTATTTGAATTTATTCCTAAAGATATTACATTTTTATATTACTATATTATATAGTATCTTTAATAAGACTATGGGATAAATTATATTGCCCAGTGCCACCATTTCTAATAATATTTTCATGTTAAATCTCAATTTCTCAAGATTATTATTTATTACTACTTATTATTTTTTTTATAATATTACTCTTCTATAATTAACCATGATAACAGTTTATAATGAATCCCTTATTATTAAAATAGAAAAAATTATTATATTAATGGATAAACACTTATTCAATGGATTTGATCCACTATAAAACCAAAACAACCTTGATTTTGAATATGTGCAGACTATAACCCCATAAGATTATGTCATTTATTTTTCATAATTTCAACTCATATATGGTAAAAAGGAAAACATTTATCAATTAATACATTACCTATATAAAAACTACCACCTACGCGCTTGATAAATTTCATTTGTCATCAAATCCATTAATATATGGTTCTCAGAGTGAATTTAGTAAATATATATGATATATAAGACACTATTATTCTTATGTAAATATTATATTTTATATATATGTGTGAATTAATGATATAGTAAGGTAAAAATTAACCAGGAAAGAATAAAAATATCAATGAACCATTGTTAATTTAATTCCTTTTTGTATAAAAATGTAGATTTATAAATTTTGTGTTCATAGGATAATAATAAACATAAAACTATATAATTATTAATATTATGAATATATATTTTAATAATTTGGAACATGGTCAGTATACTAGCTTGTTTCAGGTAAATAGTCCAAACTACCTTAGTTAATATCCATAAGAAAAATATATTTCATAAATAAAAAAAATATGATAATAAAAAAATATAAAAACAAATTTATATATATGAAATATTTAATCAGGAAATTTTATAATAATCATAGTTTTATTATTCACCAGGATAGGGGAGACATAGAACAAATTAGGAACTCTCATAAGGGTTTTTTCCATCTCAATTTTTATTCATTGAGATATAATTTTTAATTCGATTTTTTTTAAATTTATATGTTTTAGAATTTGTCTATGAATTTATTTTATCATAATATTAAATTTATATAAGTTAATTTAAAATATAAAATGTGTTATACATTTCATGGTTGTCCAATTAAAAATATAATAATGATGTAATCATTTTTGTCGACGTAATTTTTGTTCACTCGGATATGATTGTTCAATAAATTATATAATATAATTTAGTTAAATTATTCCATTGGTTTGTATTAGTTGGTATTTTCTATTTCTTTCAATTTATTAACACTTTTACCACATAAAAAACCTCTATAAAAATCTCCATCTTCCGGAATTATTATATCCAATAATGATTTTCTTAACTCAAAACTATATTTCTTTGAGTTAAAATATTAATTGTATTGAAAAATTATTCTAGGTTAAATAAATTATTCAATTAATTATTTCATAACATATTTAATCTCCTCTCCCTCATTAAATTGATGTTTTTACATAAATTTTCGTTATTGATAAATTTATTCCCCTTTAAAGTGAAACACTATTAAGGAAAAATATAATTTTTCCTTTCAGGATATTTTTTTTCTATGTTTCTAGGTTCATTATTCAAAATAATTTCATCCTTGTTCGGAAATCCATATATTTTTATTCTCAAGAGAACATACTATTTTAAATTAAGTAATTTCAAATGGAATCTTTACTCTCTATTTTTTATGATGGGAGATTTAAAAATATGTGTATTAAATTTGTAATATTTTTTCCATCCATGTTCATTTGTTTAGTCTTCATCTCCACATTTCCACTAAAAAATAAACATTTAATGGATAATTTACTTAATATCATTTTTAAAACTATAATTTCTCAAAAGTTTTCACTTATCCTTTATTTGTGTTCTTTTCTATTTGATCAAAACATGATGATGGGATATCAGTTCTTCATTCCATGGATTCCTACCTGGAGATCATTGCATAATTTGGGTATACCTAGTGTATATAATTAATGTTCTTGATGCTCATTCACAATTCCATATTTATTTTTCAACCACTTTATTATGATACTTTGTTCATGATAGAGAAGATAATTTTGGTTTGAGATACAAGTTATATTTGACAGATGGGGACATCAGGTGAAGTTGCATATTGGAGACATGAAAAGTATTCATCTTTCATAGAGGAAGGAATATAATTAATGAAACATCATAGGCGTGGAAACCTTCGTATCCTATCTCCATCATGGATTTTTTCACTAGGTGCATAAGAAATCCTAGTATTTTTACCTCAATAATCATATGTTCCCTAGATGAGGTAGTGATTATGAATCTTCTAGTGGTGGTCACAAATTTAATATCTTAGGGGGACATGTTGGTCACAAATTTAACAAATTGTATGGAATATTTTTTCATAGATTTAATTTAATTTATTTATAGGTTGGTCATTGTTTTTAATTAATGTGAAATTTGGTTGTTCATATATTTTACATCATGTGGGGATCGATTGGTTATATTTATGAAACCCTATTGGGATAGGTTGGATGTAGATTTAATGTCTTGTGGGGAAAATCTATAGACTGGTATATTATCTTCTTGATATAGTTTTTTTATAAAATTATTATTCTATGTAAATATGATGGTTATATATTTAATATCTAGAGGGAATATATTGGTTTCATATTTAACAACTAGTGGGGATAGGTTTTTGAGGTTGAAAATGTCACATAGGGTGGTGATCGAACATAGGGTTTACCACAACCCAATGGGTATACATGAAAATTTTAAGGGGATAATATGGGTGAGGATTTCATGTTTTGGTTGGTATTCTATGCGTGTCGTTTTTTCAATATAAAACCATATTAAACTATAATGTTATTTGGGGTATCATCCAATGATGGTTTTGGGCTTATGAAAATGGATTTCCATGGTGTTGGGGTTTCAATGTTGGTGTTGGGGTTTCTTCCATGATGTTAAGGTTTCCTCCCATAATGGTGGGGGAGGATCCATATCATTCTTTTCATACATGATTAATCTAATACTCACTGCATCTGGGAGGGATATAGTTTAACAACCTCTAATGAGGAAATTGTTTTGTAGTTTAATTTTATATGACTAGAAGAAGGTTATTGGTAAATTTTGGTTATGTAGCTTAGATGAGCGGTTATGACTGGGCCTTATGAGATTGTGCTACAAAGTTATTGCTATAGTGTAGTGATTTTTTGAATGTTGATGACAAATATAGTATACCAAAATGATTCTATGGATATTTGAAGGTGTGATTGGGTCTTATACACAGAACCTCCCTAGGTGATTACAGGCGAACCGAAAGTATGAATTTGGATTACATAGCTAGGCTTCGTGCGTGTTATTCTGGAGTAGCAACTGTTTGATTGGGTTATAAAAAATTGGGATTCTTATGTGTTTATTCAGAGAAGTGGTAGTGTGTTAGGGGATTAGAATTATAATATTCCTTTTCAATTCAATGGAACAATGATGGTGTGGATGAGGAATATGCTATGAAGAGGCTCAAGTGCTGTTATGGAGGATTGATGGCATGGTTAGGTCATACACATGGAAGCTTCCATAATGCTGATATGGAGAATTGATGGTATATTAGGGGACTGTCCTTATATGTTTCTATTGTGCTTCTATGATGCATTGATGGTGTGTTTGGGGATTATTCTAAAATGATTCCCTGATGATGGTGGTATCATCTCATAATTATCATAGGAGGAATCTTGTGCTCGTAATATGTGGAATCTTGTTCATATCACACAAGTCATCCCATATTAAATTTATTGGGAAATTACATAGTTTAATTTTATGAGAAATGATTTTTTATGTGGGGATTATTCTATTAGCTACCCATTCTTCCATCCTCATTTAGGGTTCTCTGGGAATATCAACATGCTAATGGGTTGATAATAATGATTGTCTATTACATCTAACGTGGATTTTATTCTTAACTATTCGGTAGTCATCTCTTTATTAATACATGTGTCATATTATGGTTGACTCATAATGTATCTCATGATTTCCATATGAGTAATCATGTTCTTTCTAGATAGGGTATAATATTGTTCTACATCAATTATTGAGGAATAGTTGGTAGGAGGTTCCTTGAAATGGTTGGTGTGGGACATATGATAGTGAAATCCTTAGTTATTCAGTGTGGAATAGAGTCAGTGACGAGGTTTAAGAAATTGCATGATGGGTATTTCAGATCAATGTGTTTGAGAAAACCAAGAGGAGAATCTCAACTTCTGAAATAGAAAAGGGACCAGTAGTATAATTCTATTATAAGGATTTTATATGTATAGAGAGGAGTTTTTTGACTTAAGGTAATATATTTGGTAGATTTGGGGGTTGTATGTGTTGAAACCCAACAATTTCTTCAACCTGTGTTGAATATACTGTGATGAAAATATCAGTTTTTCCTGGGAGTCCATGATAGTAGTAAAGGGAACATTATATAAGACTAGGACCATAGCTTGACACTGATCCCAATGAGGGTTCCAGTGTAAAACCCCCAAGTATTGACCTATGTACACAACAATATGAGACATGGGTGAAGTTTTTAATGAAAGATATGTTTTTCACCACTATACTCAACTTTTTCAAATGTATATTCAGTGAAAGGATGTATCCAAATGGATATATAAAAAACTTTTTTAACATCATGAGGCACGACCATCTTACATAAATAATTTACTTCATGGAGGTAATATTCGTGAAATATCATTAAACACATACTCATATATAAAAGTGTGTTCATTAGGAATTTCCTAAAATATTATTCCTTGGGGACAATGAAATTAGTGAATTTGAGAAAATATTTAGATTTTCATGAATTTTTAGAGTCAGTTTGTAGATCTATGAGTGACATAAGGGGGTATTTATAGATACTTGGAACATTGCAAGAAATACTTCATCGAATTTACTATATTTCATGAAATTTGGGTCTCATGGGGTTCTAACTTTCATAAATCAAAGATTGAGTTTCTTGAATTTTTATATTCCATGAATTATTAATTTTCAGGAATGATTGGGTTTTATTAACGTTGTTTCATGAAATTTTATTCTTGTTTCAAAAATTTCCCTTAATAACAATTTTCATAATCTTATGTTTAGATGACCATAACCATTGATCTATATGATCGTTTGACATCCAAAACTAGAAAAATCAAATCCAATGAATTGAACAATTCTTCCATTTTATGTTATTCAATATTTGGTTCCCCATTTGATGCATTTTATCAACTCCATCAAATTCTCCCTTATAATAGGGTCTAATTAGTACAAAGAGTGTGAGGTAGACTTTATTCATAGGAAAGAGTAGAGAAAAACTAGTTACGTTGATGCCAACTGTATCTCAATTTTTTTGATAAAACATCCTACCAAAATAAAAAATAATAGGTGAGTCTTATTCACTGTATGAAAAAATATAAAGAATAAGGACATCTGGATTCTATAGTTTATGATATTTGTTGTATAGTTTTTTATATTATGAATATTATTTCTCACAGACAATTTAATTTCATGTTGTAAGGACATGTGTTTTCTATAGTTTAAGGTTACATATATTTAATTGTGGTGATTTATGGTTCGGTGTCATATAGAAGAGATTAGGAAAAAAATTAAGAGAGGGAAGAGTAATGGTTTGGAAATAAATTCTTCCTAAATGAGTGGGTCCAAAGAGCACTTCTAGCATTTTTCTACAGCTTGATGATAATCTCAATTGGATTTATGCCTCTTCTATTCCCACCCACTTTCTTCCAAAGTATTGAGGGAGAGCTAAAAAATTAATGTCTAAATTATTATCTGACATTCCATATGGGTTTTTAATGAGATATACATTTTTCTCTTTATTATAATTGTTTATTTTCATTCCACTTAATCCATATACGTACACCTTTATAGTTATATGTGTGGGTGGATATATACAATTTAAAGCCGGGATTTTTGTACCAATAATCATTGTTTATGGTCTTAGGTCTTGTACTACCCCTACCTATGAATTGAAAATCCTCTTTATGTTTGAGGGTTCTAGGGAAGGTAAATGACTAGGCTAGGCCCAATATGTAGGATCTTTGAGTCTCTACAAATCCCATGAATTGAAATGGGAACCAAGGCATATATAGTACTTTTATTTGGTAAAGTGGGTGATTGTCCCTATGAATAAGAAACATTATTAGGTGAGGGATAAGTGTAATATATAAATTTACATCCTAAAGTAGGTATGTGAAAGATGTAGTTTAAAATCATGCAAAGATAATATTTTTAACATTGTTTAACATCATATGAAAAGGATGTGGTCGATGTAGTCTCTGGTCATGTAAATTTGAACAATTTGTCATTTTATTTAACATTACGCAACTATGACATATATAATGCCTTTTAAGGTCATATAACTAGGACATATGGTGAAGATGACGTGACATTCATTCCATGAGGACCTACACCAAGTGAAACCTGGGAAATGTATACAAATAGTTTAAAGTTATAATTGTTGGAGAAAAAGGTGTATGCATCCCATAATTTTCCTTGTGGAAAAAAGATTAGTAAACTGAAATGAAAGGGTATTATGGAGGATTAGTAACATGAAAAAAATATGGTATATGTTTTACATTCTTTAATAATACGATGTTTGGGCCAAATTTGGTGATCCATTCTATTTAGGAAACACATTGTCTACTTCAACCATTATAGGGGAAGTTTTACCCTGAATCCTAAGCCCACAAGATCAATTTTTAGAGTGAAATATAAATAATAGTAGGAAGTTCCAATTACTATAAATGGGGATGTAAGAATATAAAATGTAACCCAAATTATAAATTCTCATACAATTATGAGATGATCGGTCTTAATGAATGAACAAAAAAAGTAAGAACAGAACGAGTGTCGAAACATCCCCGAAATAAAACAAGCTTGAGGAAGGTAAAAAAAGACTACCTGGATCTACTCCCCAAAAGGGGAACGATCATATTGGTAATTTATTACTATTTATAAGGTTAAAAACATATTTCTCACTACAAAATTAATTGTGGAAGGGGAACACAAAAACGTGATCATCCATTGACCATGTTCGAATCATGGGAACTGCAATACGTTAATAAGTGGGTCCTTTAGGGTGAGAACCCATATGAGATTTTATCAAATTTATTCCATATTCCATAAACTTATAGAGGTGATTAAGATATTGTATCATTATGTGTATCCACTTCAAGGATGATTCTATTTTTAAAGGTGGTGAAAAAGAGTTATTCTAGGGGGAGTTAAATAGTTTAGGAGATATCCCAACATGTTATCAGAAATGTTGAATTGGATTATTAGTTAATATTATGTAGATGATACTAAAGGATAATATCCCTAAAATGGAACAATTTTTAGGAATTCCCGAAGACATGATATCCGTACTTTGGAAAATATTTTGAGAAAATGGGAATGCTGCCTTATGTAGTTTTAAGAGGTTGGTTGGTAAGAGTCTAATAACGAGAGGGTGAACTATATCAAGTGGGTGATAAAGGATTTACATAATTTTACATCATGTAAAAATAATTTGAGCCATGATCTTTGAAATCATACAATGAGGATTAAGGACACATCATTTATCTTAGTTTTGTGAAGTTAGAGTTGATGCAACATAGGGTCTTATAGCTTGGACCAAGATGTCACATAGTTTCAAATCCTATTTCTAGATTGTTATGTTTCATATTTCAAATTCATACTTATAGGAATAATGGTATTATCATTTTTATCATATGATGAATCCAAGTATATTACACTAGGTATGTCCACTTTTTAACATCAAGTGATAAGGATAAGGGGAATGAGACTTATGCATCGAGTCTCCCATTCTATGTTCCTTATAAAGAGAATTAAAAACATTTCATCCTAAAAATAGGTCAAGTGAATGAGATTGAAATTTATACCCTGAGGTTTGTGAATGATATTCTTTAGATATATATGTATTGGTGGTTTTGACATCATGATTGGTATAGGAATATGATTATAACAATCACCTAGTGATGAATATAAATAACGTTTATTGGAATCATCTAAAAATCATTCATGTGGAATATTATTATTGAAACAAAAGTAATATAATGTATTTAACTTTAGGAATGCTTTGATTTCCACAGGGGGAGTGAATATTTGTTCAAAACTAAAGGCATGGATTTTGGGTATCACTAAGTATCGAATGAAGTTGGCTATCAAGCCACACATTGTTCTGACAACAACATTGTAAAAGACAAATGTCAAAAGGGTAGTGTCCTATCATGAGAGCTTGTTGAATCATCTCATAGTTATTATATGAGTTATCTCTTGTCTATTATATAGGGTAAGCTCATATTATATCTTAATGCAATGAGGACATGGGATATTGATCATCTCATATTTTTCATATGAGGTATCCCATGTTCATTACCTAGGGTAAGGCTACAATTTAACATCATGTTGTGAGGAAAATGATATATAGATTAATGGAGTATGAATATGATATGGTTATATAGATCAAGGATGTACATATCTGACTATATATCTACAAATATTTTTTGATCACAATTCTTTGAACATTTAGTTTTTTTCAAAGTAGTTTATATGGTACGCCACAGTAAATGAAACTTACATGAATGGAGTTCCAATGTTGCCTTACACAATATAAAATTACATTGGACAGAGATTCACATAGACTAAATTCCATAATTCTTAGACTAATATTTCATGTTGCTTGACCAAGTGTGTAAAACCTCTACCATGACTCTAATCCCAACATGATCCATGATCAATTTTGGGAAAAAATAGTATCATGTTTACTTTCTTATCACATGGAAGTGAATAGTATGGGAAACAAAATTTTGTGTGAGAATAGTCCCAAAGGCATTGAACTACTTACACAATATCTATAGATTCCTATAGTGGTAACGTAAGGGGTGA
Source organism: Viscum album (assembly GCA_963277665.1). Lineage (NCBI taxonomy): Eukaryota > Viridiplantae > Streptophyta > Magnoliopsida > Santalales > Viscaceae > Viscum > Viscum album. The sequence continues at coordinate 1,994,945,475 of OY728122.1, forward strand.
TGGAGCACCACTAGAACACATAGAGGTGTAAGAACATAAATCAAGAATTCAGAAAATATAAAGTTAAAGGAGATTTATTGAAGTGTTTGGAATGAATATTTACCATTTAAGAAACATAGGCTCCCTGATTACATCAGTCATGATTGGGGATATAAAAATTATAATCAACCTTTGGAAATGTTTGAAATACATAAAACATGATATGTCGCCCAAAAATCCATCATGGAATGATCCCATGATGGGAGGTGAGATATTTGGCTATGATGAATATACCTTAGGGAGTCTTTTGAATTTAAAGGAAAATGATTATTCAAATTGAAGAAGACTCAATGTATTGATATGAATTGGTGGAATGTTCATATAGAACTCCGCAATATATATTGTATGATACAACACAATTGAGAACATCATGGAGGTATATTAATGAGCTGGATATGAACATGTTCTCAAAGATGGATGTCCTGAGATAAGTCAGTGTCTAGGAATGAACCAATATATAAGTGTCACGACCCCCTTCCATCAAAGATGCCCCTCCTGAGCTGGCAATGGTGAAAGGGAGATAATGACCCCCGAGTCCCGCCTCCAGTAGGCCCTGGGTTGGAAACTAGCACCAAGGGTATGAGCTCACAAATATGGGAGGCATTACCCTTTTTATTATTTTGGATCGGGAAATAGGACAAGTCAACCACCAAAAAGGGGAAAGAACAAGTGTACATAAATAAACACAAAACAAGCCCACATGCATGTTTAAACAATTTTTATAACAAGGTACAAGTACAAGGAAGCTCACAAGTACAAGTGAGTACAGTACCAAAAGGAAAACAAGAAAACAGCAACTGCAAAACTCCCACTACCTGACTAGTAGGGTCCCGCACGGCCCTGGCAGTCCACCTGAAAACTTGAAACAACGTAGGGTGAGAATACAAGTATAGTCAGTAGAGAACCTAAAGCTCTCGTGCACAAGTGGGGAGACACCCTAAGGTCCCGTGAGAAAATAGAAGAACCAGAAACTAACAAGGAAAAAATATCCACCCAGCCTCACTGGTCACACTCACCAAGTAACACAAACAAGTTTAGTATGTATATAGAACAAAAGTATTGGGTACCCCACACCATTTCCCACTTAATTAGATGCTGCTCTTCCTAACGGAAAACGTCCTAACACTACCACACTCTTCCCGCACGCACACACCTAGGACAAACCACAAATCCCGCCCAAACACACCTGGGCCTCACAACCACGCATCTCGCCCGCACACACCTGGGCCACAACCACTAACCCGCCCACAGACACCTGGGCCTCATCCCGAAGGTTCTTGGGAATGGTAAGCCTGCCCGAAGAGTCTTGGGCTAAAGGTCGCCTCAATCCATCACAGCCTCCGAGACCTACCCGAAGAGTCTTGGGTGTAAGGTCACCTCAAGCCATCATAGCCTATGGAAGAAGGAGCAGGAAGGAGCTAGTAACTAAGGGGGAACACCCTCTCCCATAAAATGGGAGTGTTCGGCACTAGGTGCTTGACATGGGTGTGGTGCGACAAAACACAAAGATACAATTATATATATACATATACCAAACACACATCCCAACCTATGGCTTCTTAAAAAGAGAAACTGAGCATGTGCCTCGGCACTGCTACCACGAAGCATGCATCAACAAACAAACAATCATCCCCAACCCCATTTATGTTTTCATGTTTCATGCAATGGTTTAACAATTATTACTACTGGGCAACTATCATCCAGACAAAACCTTTCACAAACATATCCCTGCCATCCACAACCAAGATTAGGTAAAACGCAAGCAACCACATGCCATTTCATTTACAAAAGATTGTCACAACCATACAACATTCCATCATTCATTTATTTCAAAGTTCCACACATAAAACCCTTTCCACACACAAAACATTTCCGTATTTGAAAAAACCTTTTACTTCAAAACACTTTTCATAATCAAAACACTTTTCATAAATAAAGGCATTTTCCACAACCAACCACTTCCCATTTCAACCCCATCGTTTACAAAACATTTCACACCTCCACGTTTCCACCATCAACCATTCCAATAAGATCACCACCCAAACGTCGCAGCCCCACTGCTCACCCAAACCACAACAGCCCACAAAACACCCCCCAACACATGACACCTAACCAAGCCAACACCCACATGTTCATTATTCCATTTTGGTTCAACCGGGGTGATCACACAAGGGTTCTAGATTTTCGTTTAAAAAGTCAACTTTACGTGATTAACCAATTTCCACATTCCATGAAGTTTCCATCCATAAGAAAATACAGAAGGAGAGGGAAACATTTAATTTCGTAAGCAAAGGCCCCCAACGACTGTGATTTTCAGTAGGTAGAAGCTCATTCAATTCACAAATATAATATCACAGGATATAAAAAGTAAGGTAACAACAATCACTAACTTCCCAACCCCATTCTTTAACCAGTTATTATCTTTATTTAAAGGTTCAACCATTTCTCATGAAAATAAAAAGGATACCCGCCACACATGATACACAAATTAGAGAGACAGAGGTGAGATCCCTACCTCAAAAGGTCCCGATCACGTCGCTTCCGACGACGTCCTTCGGTGTCCTCCGCCTTCGCCAAACCCGACAAACGCCTCCTAGGATGGAAGCTGGAGAAGGAAGGCCGGAAGGAAAGGTGACAAGTCCGGGCTTAGAAGCATCGTTTCATCGCTACGATCCTGTGGTCGCTAATAGATCGTAATTCGGAGCTCGGAGAAAGAAGTTAGAGGAGGAAGACTTCTTGATCATCCAAGAGTGTCGTCGTGCGAAGAAGAAGCGATTGGTCTGGAAATAATCTGCGACCCTTTCTTATATAGCCAACGAATAGGTAAAACATTATTCAGCGTGTATTGATGAATACACGGTGTGACTGTACACCCGTTACATGTTTTGATTGGTTAACACATAACACGTCACGCGGTTTCCACGCGTTTTAATAATAATGATAATTCTATTAATACTTGGTGTTTCATTGACCCGAGGCATGAATCATAAAAAGGTTTTCATTACTGGTCATAAAATAATCGTAATAATTTCAGGGTTACGCTGTCGCTGACGGATCGTCAATCCGATACCGTATGAGGGAGATACGTTGGATACAAGATCCCGTAATAATAATAATATTAAATCTATTAATTAATGAGCGTTTTGGGTACCCAATCTGGAAACCCGAAAAAGACATCCAATATTGGACTCAAAATTTTCGTCTCATAGTCAGGGTCGCACTGCCACTGACAGTTCATGAAACCGAGGTCGCACGAAGAAGTTATTGTGAAAAAAGTGTTTTATCAACAAAATTAATAATAACAATATTTTATTATTATTATTAATCAATTATTTATTTATTTTTCATAACTCCAAACGCAATCACGTTTTGGAGTCTTCATGGGCGCTAGAATTAAACACCAATTATTATTAAAAAAAATATCACTATAACACACGTTGTGTTGACCGGATCGATTTCAATAAAGGAATGAACCGGAGGGGTCTGGGCCATTACACCGGATACCTCTCAAAACATTCTCGTCCTCGAGAATTAAAACCAACCCATAAAAGGGGTAAAGGTATGAACAACCACCCCTTAAGATACCTTTCAGGCCTCTTGTCATAACAAGAAACAACCGACAACCCTAATTATGTGAGTTAGGAATTCCCTCTCCTATGTCGAGATATTATCCGCTTTAGGCGGCACTGACTCGCCTGCACGGGTTTAATCGCATCCTCCTTAATGCCTCTCGATTAAGGACTGAGCCTTCCCACTTCCATATATTAGGATTTTCCAACTTACAATGCCCCCCCCAACACCATACAAAACATCAATAAATTTCCCGAACACATGGCTTGAGGAATTCCTTCTCCCATGTCGAGATATTATCCGCTTTAGGTGGCACCGACTCTCCTGCACGGGTTTAATCGCATCCACATTAATGCTTCTTGATTAGGGATTAGGTCCTCCTCTCCCCACATGTTATGACTCCTCACACACATTTAAAGGAAAGAGGGAAACAACAGCATTATAAATTCATGAAAAAAAAGTTCCAGGCCCAAAGCATGGGCGAGAATGAGTTTCAACAAAGGAGTGTGATGATCTTGAATTTAAACAAATCATAAATGAGAGAATTTAAGTAAAACCGGAAACATCTCTCTAGATCTCTGGCCTTGCTAGGGTTGCCACATATATTGCGTGAAACTGTCTGTGTCCCACTCGTCTGCCGTTATGTTGACGTCCAGGTGCCATAGTTGTTTGGTAAACAGGGAACGCCTAAGCCCAAGTAGTAATGAAAAACTCAAAGTTTTAATTATCATTTTATTTCAATTTCTTTCCCAGAACACCCAAATCAAGTAAAACACAAACATGATGATGTATGAACCTTCCCTAGGGTCTCTACCCTGCAATCAATATAGTCTCACTTGGTCGTTCGGTAGGCTCAGAGTCCTTGCATCGGATCACGGGGGGCCCTAAAATCCCGTGTCCTAGCTGGTCTTCCCTGGCCTATGTCACGCACCAAGATTAATGAACACTGTTGCCCTACCATCCCATGAAATCCTCACTGTGCCTAACTCCAGACTCCATCCTATCTCTCAACCATCCCTCTGATACCATTCTGTCACGACCCCCTCCCACCAAAGATGCCCCTCCTGAGCTGGCAATGGTGAAAGGGAGATAATGACCCCCGAGTCCCTCCTCCAGTAGGCCCCGGGTTGGCGACTAGCACCAAGGGTATGATTTTTCACAAATATGGGAGGCATTACCCTTTTTATTATTAGGATCGGAAATAGGACAAGTCAACCACCAAAAAGGAAAAAGAACAAAGGTGCTGAAAAGAAACCCAAACCAGTCCCATATGCATGTATAAATAAACTGAAAACACATAGTGCCGAACACTCCCATTTTATGGGAGAGGGTGTTCCCCCTTAGTTACTAGCTCCTTCCTGATCCTTCTTCCATAGGCTATGCTGGCTTGAGGTGACCTTACACCCAAGACTCTTCGGGTAGGTCTCGGAGGCTGTGATGGCTTGAGGCGACCTCTAGCCCAAGACTCTTCGGGCAGGCTTACCATTCCCAAGAACCTTCAGAATGAGGCCCAGGTGTCTGCGGGCGGGTTAGTTGTTGTGGCCCAGGTGTGTGCGGGCGAGATGCGTGGTTGTGAGGCCCATGTGTGTGCGGGCGAGATGCGTGGTTGTGAGGCCCAGGTGTGTGCGGGCGGGATGCATGGTTTGGCCCAGGTGTGTGTAGGCGGGAAGAGTGTGGTAGCATCAGGACGTTTGCCGTTAAGAAGAGAAGCGTCTAATTATGTGGGAAATGGTGCGGGGTACCCAATACTTTTGTTCTATATACATACTAAACTTGTTTGTGTTACTTGGTGAGTGTGACCAGTGAGGTTGGGTGGATAGTTTTTACTTGTTAGTTTCTGGTTCTTCTGTTTTCTCACGGGACCTTAGGGTGTCTCCCCACTTGTGCATGAGAGCTTTAGGTTCTCTACTGAGTATACTTGTATGCTCACCCTACATTTTTCAGGTTTTCAGGAGGACTACCAGGGCCGTGCGGGACCCTACAAGTCAGGCAGTGGGAGTTGTGCAGTTGTTGTTTTCTTATTTTCCTTTTGGTACTGTACTCACTTGTACTTTGAGCTTATTTGTACTTTTACCTGTTTTCAGTTTATTTATACATGCATATGGGACTGGTTTGGGTTTCTTTTCAGCACCTTTGTTCATTTTCCTTTTTGGTGGTTGACTTGTCCTATTTCCGATCCTAATAATAAAAAGGGTAATGCCTCCCATATTTGTGAAAACTCATACCCTTGGTGCTAGTCACCAACCCGGGGCCTTCGGGAGGCGGGACTCGGGGGTCATTATCTCCCTTTCACCATTGCCAGCTCAGGAGGGGCATCTTTGGTGGGAGGGGGTCGTGACAATAAGAATAGGGTGTCACTACATATCCAATCAAATAGAGAATAAATCCATACATAGTTTTGGAATATGGAATGATAGGTGACTAATGTGAGAAGGGGGAGCCTATCAATGGAGGTTACAAGGTATCTCATTATTTCATTGTGTGATTAGGACATAGAACATAATGTTTATAGTTTTCTGTTTAGAATATTAGACATGAAATTTTACATCATATGATAAGCATGGAATGTTGAAAAATTTAACACACGATTATGAGGATGTTTCCATATTGTTTAACATCATGTGACTAATATGGTGTCAAACAGTTTACATTAAGTGACTAAGATGATATGGGGAATTATTCCAAAAATATTTCTCTCGGATGGGGATACATCATACTATGAAATCTTGGGAATCAATGACATTATTATATAGGTACTCTTAAAATATCTCCTTATTAGGTTTTGGATGTCTTCCCCCTTTGTTATTGTGGCTGAGGCATGTTTATCATCAATAAATCTCAATGGTTCAGAATTCTTCTAGATTGGTTAGGATGATACTATATTATTACCCTAAAATTCACCCACTGTATTAGTGGATTTTCACAAAATGTGATATGGTATATTTCTTTGGAGATATTATAGCTATTGGGGTTGGTGTTGCTGGAGGACCTTGGCAGTTTCAAATCATCATGGGGAGGACCTCCATGATGGATGCTGATAGTGCAAGAAGCAAGGAGATTTGACCCAACATGAGTGGCATATGGTTGAGTTATTGGCCACATAAAAATGATAAAATATCCCTATGAAATGGTTAGGATGAAAATTGGTTCACCAAGGGTGGAAGGGGCCACATAAGCTATTGGAGTTGGATCACCAAGAAAAGGGTTGACAACCTTCTCTATTGGAAGGTTGATTTCAAAGAACACTATTTTTCTAAGAGGTCTGTATTCTTTCAATTTTTTTTTGAATTCATCGGTTTGGACCCAAAATTAATTAATAGGGAAGCAATGGAGGAAATGAGGGAGTCTAATGGTTTTTATCATGTAACCCTGACTAGTGGAAGATTCATTTAGGATGCACAATTATTAAAAATTATTCATCCGAGCCTACATGATTTATCTTAACCATGCATGTCATTTTAGTCCATAGTAGTTATTCTCACCGTTATCCCTAGCATTATGACTCGTGTTGCATAGTCATGAAAAATCTCTATATATATTTTTAGAGAAAAAGTAAATGGTTTGTGAATGGTTACCTTAACCTGGAAAGTCAACTATTTGAGTTCCCTCTATATATAGTATTCTAAGAACATTTGAGGCATTTTTTTCCATTCATGTAACCAAAAAATGTGACATGGATTTAAAGGGTTAATATTAATATTTTACCCTTGTGGATTTATAATTTTAACACTACTTTCATTATTATTTTAAATCACATAGGAGGTCATCCCTACTCCTTTGAAGAGATCCTCCTCCCTTCAACCTATGATCTTGGATGTTATCTCCATCCACAATCTGAATGAAGATCCAGTCATCTTCATGGATTACACCCAGTATGTTCATTAATCATTAGTCACCTTTCATTATTTTTCATTCTCTCATAGTCACTATTTTGAAGAAATCCCATATTCTCTATTTTTAGGGAACTAAACCATTGTTCTATTTTATTCAGATCCATGTCGAACTAAGAGATGATACTAGATGAGGTATAGTCTATAGACATATGTTTGGTGGACTATTAATCATCCATTAAAGTGACATTATATTTGATTTTTTTTCAAAAGAAAAATTCTCGAGGCAATGAACCATAAAATTAATATGCTTGAATCTTAATTATCATCTTGTTATTATATATCCCTAATGAATTCTATTGATATAATTAGAGGATGAGACCTCATTATTGACCACCCCATGTAGTGTTTGTTAGTTATTATTCCATTAGTGACTCATATTGGGTCTATCTACTGCACCGTTCGGGTGTATCAGACTCGTCCTTTAATAGATTAGGTGTTCATTCATAGTTAATAAATCATTAAAACTCATTATGGATAGTGTACGATTATATATATCACATGGCCATGTTAAATTATAAATTGAATAGAAACTGGTTGAATGTACCTAAATTACCTTTTCATATATATTAAAATTTAATGTAATGAATATGTTAAATGACAATTTAATTAAAAGTGACAATGGTTTTGTGTCCTTGAATTACCCTGTAATTTTTGAAGATACCTAATCGAATGATCATGTTAAATGATCAAATGGAATGATTATTACATGTACTATCAATAAATATGTATATCAAGGACGTGAGAATAATGTTCGTACTAAATTTAGGAAATTTTTTTATTTATAGGAATATTTAGACATTATACAAACATGGATTTCAAATGGAATTCCTTGAACACTTAGAGGATGTAATATTGATTCATTGATCCAAATTTTAGGGGAGGTACCCACCACTGAATATGGTATTTTTCTTATTATGTGAATTCATTGATGCATTAACGATGATTCATTTGACATATTTTCTAGATATTATAATGCCTTTGATACAGTCCTTGGATTCAGCTAGTTGTCTGTGGAGAAATGGTTCCATTGATTCACCCCATTGGGAAATGTCATAATTAGCTTTAGATTACTATAGGAAATATTAATAGAGATAGTTAGTGACATTAATTATTTAATTTTTTGGGTGAACCACATGGATTACACATAGAACCCTTATATCTAGACTTCATGTGATAATATTATGAGTTGGCCAGACCCCTGATGTCAAGGATTCATTAGTTACATCTTATAACCATAATTATTATGTACTTGTTTTAATATTAATATTATTACCTTTTATATAGGATCATCTTATTATAATTTTAATCTTAATTAATTAATTGGTTTCATGGTCAGACACACCAACAATGGCGAAAGAATTTATGGGTTGTTTTTTTGTACAACTATAATTTTATATATATGCTCAATGAATAATTTATTTTTCCAGACTAGACTCTAAAGATGTTTTATATGGTGGACGAATAATATTAATCTCACTCTGTATATGGGCTTATGTCCATACCTAGGAAGATTATATGATCCCAGTTGTGTAAAAAGGGATGTTTCCCGCATTGAAATCACACTTTCTTTCCTTCAGATGGGATATTGGTATTATATGATTGATCTAATGCTCATGATGCATGGATAAATTTTCACCATTTTTTATTCATTAGTAAATCATGAATCTCATTATCTATATACTTCCTTGCATGGTTAAAATTCTTTTTTTATAGGAATGAAATAATCATTTTGATTATGATATTGCTTTCAGTTACTAACTATATAATTATAATTTGGTGATTATGTTATTTATATTTCCAATCATATTAATGATAATGATATCTCTATTTACTTGTTAATTATATCTAGTATGTTCCAAAAACACCAAAGGGATTGTCTCCCAATGTCACACGCGAGGACCTCAATGCTAGTTAGCATGCTCCATCATACATGTAGGCATCCTTGAGGTCATGTGGCTTATCGGGTTTGGTTACTCAAGTGTGAATGGGGTTTGGGATATCACAAAGGGTTATCAATGAATTTCCATTATTTTCATATTGTTTGGGACATTTCGACATGGTTTTAGGAACATGTTGGATCTTTTTTATACTCCATGTCTTGGAGTAGCTAACCCATGTTCAGGGTAAACACCATGTTTCTGAGGAATAGTAAATTATTGTTTTTTATTGTTATATTTGATATAAATTCACTATTGGTTAATGCATATGAATTATGATATTTGGAATGATTTATTGGGGTTTTTATTTTTCCTAATATGCAAAAGATAATTATTACATGAATTTTTATTGGAACCTATGAAATTCTCATGCGGGGCATATTCCATTAAATTCTAGTGCATTTTACTTCTTGTGTTTCTTGTGTTGCATATTATTATATTATGATCCATGGTCATTTTATATACCAGTTCAACTAATGTATTTTTGAGGATAGGGAAAGGGATTATTTAAAATTTCAGAATTAACATAAATAGTTTTGTCTATATAGATTCGCAGTGGCTATAAAATTGACAATTTTTACCCCAAATATTATATGTAGCAATGGTTACATGAGATGTGATTTCACTTTAGTTTCATGATTACTATGTTATATTATAATTAGTATGGGACCATGAAATTTGGAATGGGTAACTAATTGAAATGATCCATTATATTTTACCCAATTCATTCTAATAATTTATATAAAGGGGGGTGGTTATAATTAAATGGGTGTCAATTTGACATTCAAATGTGTATAGGTATTTATTAGTTGGGAATGAAAATACATTTAGTTGAGCCTTTTTTATGTATAAATTAATTTCAAATGTAAAATGTAAATCTTGACTTATAAATAAAATGGCTTATAGTAAATGGGGGGGGGGAAGAAAATTTTAAATAGTATTTTCCTCAATGGAATGTAATTGAACATCCGTATACTGGAACATGTGTAAATTAAGAATTGAACACTTACCAATACCATTGTCTTATAAGAGGATGGTTCAGATAGTATCATTGGTTGTGATCCCATATTCTTTTGTTCTAATTATACTGGAGTTTTTTTTATTTTAAATCATTTTTGGGGCAGGTTCTTGGAATTTATAGAGTTATTACTCTATGACATTCTCATGTTGTGCACCAGGTTGGTGATAAAGAACATTCTCTCGGGGGTGGTTGGCCCTGATCCACAACTGATACCTCAAGTAGTTCCACCTTAGGTACCACTTATACTTCATGAACTATAGACTAATTTTCATCATTAAGAGAGTTTCCTACTCTTGATTTAGTCTATGTAGGGTGATCCTCTGCCAATTTCTATGATGTATGAACTAACATGTGAGTTTTTACAGAGGAATCCTCCCATATTCATAGGGGATGGTGGTCGGTAGGATGTTGAGTCATGGATAGAATCCATTTTATCTATCTCTAAGAGTTAAGAAATTCATCTAGAGAGAAAGGTCAGTGATTTCACATATATCCTATGAACTTCCACAAATTTCGGGTGGGATGTGATGACTCATTCATTTTAATATCAATGAATGCTCCAGGAATACATCAAGAGTACTATCTATGATATATTTTTTCCATTATATGAGGATGTCTGGCCAATCTAGATAGGTTATGAACAAGGAGTAGGGTGTTATGTCCAAAAGGGACTATTCGGTTTGTTTCATCGATTCTCAATTAATTTCTATACTTCTTCTCGGTGATGAGATATCATGAGAGAGATTCTTTGAGTATGGAATAATTATTCTAGACACTCATCGATGATTGTATCCCACCTATATACATTTATATGACTGTGAACCATGATATCATCAGTACATCCATCATGAGGGATGATGATATTATTGGGTAAATAGGATTAGTGCTGAGATAGGATAATAATTATTCTAAAAGTATGAAGTGTATCCTTGAGGTTTCACTTCAGAGTAGTGGTGTCCAGAGTACCTATACTACAGGATCCATTACAATCCACTATTTTGGATAGAAGTTGATTGTGATGCCTCAGTGTGATTGAAACCATCTTGAGTTTCAAGGTTGTGGTCTGATCGGTAATATTCATAGTTTTTTTTTCAGAACTTTATACCTCCTTATACCATGATTTTTCTGATAATAGCTCCACCTACAGGATCATGATCAGTTACAATGCATATAGAAGGAAGCTAGGGTAGTACTGGATGAACAAGATGTGGAGAAGGTCAGGCCCACTGTAGCTTAAAATTTTATTATTAGCCTTAGAAAAGTAAACATGATCATGATAGTCCCAATATAGCTCAGGGTCATTAATCATGCCTTTTATTTTCATTATGAACAATACCCAAGGATCAGAGTACAGGAAAATGCACTATATGTGGAACTATTCTCGTGGTCTCTACTATTTTATATTCACACCATTATATTTCTATTGATCGTGGAATATATGGGACTATAATTGTTTTACATATGTGGGGGTGATAACCTTATACATACTATTGGGTGTGTGTCCAAAGGATATACAATAGTGAAATTACTTTATCCTTAAGGTAGGTAAATAAGATTTTGTGTGGTAACTATTTTTCATCAAGATGACATGCATTGATGTCATTCATGGGATGGATTGGATGGATCCCTATCATTCCTATGTGGATAGCTATCCCAAAAAGGTGTCATTTACATCACAAGATGGTGATATTTATCTTCAAAGTGGTTAGTGGAAAGTCCAAGACAACAAGATGGAAAAGATCTTTTTGGGATAGGGGAGTGAGTGATCTTATTTTTAGAATTTTCAAGGATGATTGGACAATTCGTCTGATAGATTTTACTCCAGTGGTGGATCATTTTAGGAATGTCTTTCAGATGATATATCTAGAATATATCGCTTGAGAGAGGTGGTGTTTATGATCAATCAAATTTTAGGAGAAGCTCCATTATCTATTCCCCCATATATGATGAAACCAACTAAGCTCCATAATCATAAGATATAGTTATACGATTTTGAATCAAAGGTTTTTTTTTTCATATCTAGTACTTTGTGATGGTGTTTACCCATTATTTATTCCAATAAGGTGGTTAGAATCCTTCATTTATGAAGGAATTACTGATGGTGGAACCAATATATGGTTATAGACCTGTGTCCTTTTCCTCTAATAGATGATCTCTTCGACCATATCAAAGGATACAGGGAGTTCTGAAAGATCGACATGAGATTGGGATATCATCTGGTGTGATTTTGGCCATTAGATATACCATATATGGATTTCTGATGTCAGTATGGTCTATATTTATTCCTTTTTCTTTCATTCATTTTCAGGAAACCAACTACCATTTTTTTCCTTCATGACTAGGGTTTTCACCCATACGTGAATAGATTTTTATGTGTTTTATGGATGATATTGTAGTGTATTCTCATACATGTAGTAACCATTCCATACATCTAGATAACATAATGAATAAATAGAGAATTATTTATATTCTAAGATATACATATTCCATTTTTGGGCAACAATTTTCACATATTGTGTCATATTATGTCCGAATAATGGGTATTAGTTGACTAGAGATTTTGCGTGATGTTGTTTCCTAATTGAAACCATATAATGTATTTGATATACACAGTGTCTTGTTGATTGATGGATATTACAATAATTTCATACCTGACCTATCAGACAATGTTTTACCAAATACCACTCTACCTAGGAATGGTCAGATAGTCTTGTGTATTGAATAATGTGAGAAGGCCATTTATGATTTTAAAGGAAGGATTAATTCAGCACATATTCTGACTCGTCAAGAGCCTAGAATATTCTATATGGTGTTATATATTGCATCAAGAAAAGGAATTGGTGTAGTATTGATGTCCAATAATAGATTCATTTTATATGGGTCTCACTAGTTGAGACCTCACAAGTATAATTTCCAGACAAATTACCTTGAGTTTTCAGTCATCATTCATGGATTATGCTGATGTAGTCATTATCTGATAGGATAGAAAATATTTGGGTATGTGCACCACATGAACCAGAAATATATCATTGTGTAGTGTGAAATGATCCTAATACAATTAATAAGGGTAGAATACATTAATTTCTTTTATATTGATCTTCACTATACACATGGAAACATGAATGTGATAGTAGATCCACTAATCTATAAAAATAAGGCACATGTCCTTTTGGAAACGAATGATGAATATAAATTGATGGCCATTATTACATACATGGAACATATGTTTAATGAGAGTTAGGAGGGAAATTCTAATGTTCCTTTAGCAGTTACACATTCTCTCCTTGATATGATGAGGAGAGGGATGTTCTCATATCCAAAAGGATTGGTCCTATACAAGAGTATTTTGGGAGAAGAACCACATCTAGAATATTGTATTATGGAGACAGAATCCTAATAAAACAAGTAAATATACGGGTTCCTACAGATATATAGGTTGAGTTGTGGAGAAAATCACATTATTATTAGTGATATGTTCACATAGGAATCTCTAAGATTCTTTTTTATATGCGTTGTTGATATTTATGTCTTGGGATGAAATTTTAGATTTTGGGTATTATCATTAGGTGTTAAATATTTCAATAGGTGATGTTTGAACACCTAAGGACCACTTGATACTTGAATCCATTACCAGTATCATAATGTAAATTGGATGAAATTCGAATAGGTTTTTTTGGTTCTATTATTGAAGTCATGTTGAGAAATAGATCTGGTTAGGGTAGTTAAAGATAAACTTACAAAGGAAGATCACTTTCTTATTATTTAGGAGACATCAGTTGTTGATGATATGGGGAGACTATATGTTTTGTGATTATATATCTAGAGGGTATCCCTTTTACATTCGTTTTAGATAGAGACACTCATTTTACATCATGGTTTTGGAAATTCTTGTTTAAATCATTGGTTAAATAGGTTCTTCTGAGCACATATTTTTACCCTATGACTGATATCTAGTCATAGAAGAATATACTAGGGTTGGATGAAATATTCCATGCATTAATACTTGATTTGGAGAATCTTATTATAAACATATAAATCAATATTAGTTTTCATTCAATAAAATCATTCATCCAAAAATGAACATTGTTATGTATGAGGCCTTATATGGGATGCCATTTTATTCACCTATGTGATTCCTATAGGAAGGTGAGGAAGTGATTCTAGGTTCTAATTTCAGGTAAAATAATTTGGAGTTGGTTTATTTGATAAGATATTAAATTTCATCTTGTCGGTCTAGAAAAAAAATATTTAGATTATTATTATCTACATCAATATTTTAAGGATGTGGATCTTGTTTTCAAGAAGTTGTCTCCCAGTCATGGGAATAGAGTTATATAGTGTAAATTCATGCTTTTGCCCAATTTTTTTGGGCCTTTTGAGATATTATATATAGTTATGCTGGTAGACTATCAGTTTCTACTACATCATAAGCATTGTTACATCCATGATTTCTTCCTTATTTCCTAACTTCTTCATTACCATTCCAACACATCTTGTACTTTTGAAATTTAAGGTGATGTGATAGATGTCAATGTTTCTTTTCAGGAGTATCCATTTGAATCATTGATCTGAACATTATGAAAATACAAGGAAACTTAGTCCCTTTAGTATTGGTTTGTTGGATGCATGGTCGTGTACAATATGTTACATGGGAGAAGGTGGTAAATGTATGTTCTTAGTTTTCATAGTTTTTCTCAAAAATAGATTTAGCATAATTTTGAGGGAAACTCGTGGATGAGTTTTTAATGAGAGAGATTTTATGAACTCGAATTTTATATGTGTTATAAATAGATTATATTTTCGTTTATTTACATTGTTTGGACTTATTATAAATCACTATCACTATAAAAAAATTGAACTATTTGTGACTGGTTATCTTCAACAGGAAGCAGACACAATGATTAATTTGCAACGGGATCCCGTATCAATAAGACATCCCAAAAAATGGCATCACCAATACTATTTTTTTGAAGACTAATGAAAAAATTATTTTAGATGGTATTGTACCCCAAAATTAAAAATATCATCTATTCTTTTTAAAAAATGTTATTTGTGAAGGGTGGACCCTTCCGTCGCAAATTTTTATTTTACACTAGAAGGATATCCTATAGAAAATAATATAATAATTAAATTATATTAATAACAATAAATAAATAAATAAATAAATACAAAATAATAATACTGATAATAATAAAAATATGCAAAAAAATATAAAATATTCACTCTATAGAACTCCTAATATATGAATTAATAAAAATATTACAAAAAAATTATATTCAATTTTTTTATCAAAAATAATAAATAAATAACTGAGGGGGATGTGGCATATGGATTATTTGGTTGAGGGAAAATCATCCCTAATCCTGGAGTATAATGTTTCACATACTCCATATTTTTCCCATGCTGCTGCTAATGCAATCAAATCATCCTACTTATGTGGCTGCTATCGACGGAGATCCTCCTACACCCCATAAGTGGTCTCTATAAGCTCACCTTGAGCTCACAACTACTCCTTATCATTTAAATCATATGATGATGACTCTCCATGAGCTCCTCTTAAATTGGACACCTACATTATAGTGGTACTATAATAACTACCAAATTTCCATCGAGATCTGATAGCAACAATTCCACCTCCCTCAAAGGTATTCTATGTTGCATGCATCCTTGTTGCATCATCAAAAGTTGTTTCACTAGTGTTCTGATCCTCGCCCTCAACCTTACACTCATACCGTGTAGGATAATTTTTATCCCCGTATGACTCCTTCATTTACAATTTAAAATTAAAATAGTTAAACAATTATTTATATTAATGTTAAAAACTAAAAAATATATTCTTACTAGAATATTCCAATAGTGACCACCTACAATATCTATAGTGACAAGATTGTTATAAATTGTCTTATAAATGTTTCTCTTTGTAATATCAGTATATTTGACCCCCCCCAAATATGATTTAAAAGTTAATATTTCACATTTAATGTAATATAAATTATAAAAAGGTAATTAACATATGTCATATATGTTTATAGAACATATAACTATCAGCTCGATGTGTACCCTCTAGCCTCCCTGGATTCTGTTGACCAAATGATTCTCTCCATTGAAAATAATCTCCAATAATTTATGAACCTAATCCCTCCCAAACATGAGAATATATGTAAACTATTCACTAGGTTAATCTAGACAAATCATAATATATTATCCTCACTTTCATCATAGATATCCTCATTTGATTGTCCAAACATTTTATGTAATGATGTCGCATAAAGAAATACCATGCCTACAACATAGAGGTTTGAGTGATATCCTAGACCAGATACTATAAAACCTATAAAAAAATTAAAAATATTATGTTAGTATGTAAAAAAATTTTCAAATTATTTTTATTTATTTACCTTTCATCAAATGATCAGACATGAAGTATAGAAAATCCAAGTTAATCGGATCCCATGAAACCCATGTTCTTGAAAATTAATTATGAAATATAGAATTCGACATTCCAATAGATATATGAGAAAAGATTTTCATTACATAAAAAATAGTCAAACAATTAATATATATATTATTTAATGAATATTTATTATAACTAACATAAATACATAAATAATCATACATATTCATGCATGGATCAAACTCATGTCGTGGAAGTAACACATGGATAGTGTCCATAATCATCAATCTCATAATACCATGACCTCTCTAAGTCATCATTTAACTACATTCCATTTGAGGTTTAAATGATGTAGCATCACGCTTTCCACTAGGTAGTGAAGCCTACTCCGACTCATGAAACAAATCTGATAAATTTGCATCCGCCATCCTAAACATGAAATGAATGTTGTTTGCAAATAGATGAAAAAATTATTATATGTTGATATAAACCAAATGAGAATATAACCAACATTTAACTATTTGAATATTCATCTCCATCATCATATTCATAAATTATAGTGTCAATGTCATTATATTCCACATCATTATCATCAATTTTCAAGGGATATTTACCTTTATCTTCTCTTGATATTTCAACTCCATTTGTCACATTAATAACCTCATCATTACCATTGACCTATAATTATGTGGTCTCATCATAGATATTCATATCTCTTCATGTAAATAATTTATTTGGAGTAGTTTCTTGAAAAAATTAAATTCCACACAGTTCCTTAGAAAAACATTTACATTGGATAAACTAATTTAAAGGAGAATTCATTTTTTCAATTCTCCATAAGTCACTTAACTATCTTAAAGCCGCATAATAATTTTCATAATAAATTTTATGTCCCTGATGAACTAATAAAAGTGGTTCATTTACTGTAAGATTTATTTTACATTTAATATCAGTGATTCCAAGGTATGGATTAACACACAAGGCAATATCATTATCCAACCAATGATATTTAAATATCATAACATAAGTATTTCTAGTTTAAAACAATTCAATTATTTCATCCATCAAAATAAAAAATTCTACATCACCTCCATTATGATGGGATCCTATCAAGCATACACAACTATTAATTTTATTTACTCCCAATTTTAACATGTATGAAATCAAAAACCATTCACCACATATGAATTGTAATATTTAACCATATTGGATGATGGGTTACCCAAACCACACAATCAATTATAAATTTTATCAACATCTTGATATGCCTAATTTTTTTTAAGAAAAAACAATTATCAATATAACAACCATTAAATTTATTTTTTATGATAAACCATAAACTATTTTCTTTATTATATTTTGAAACCCCTAATAATTTTTTTAGATTATCATGGAGACAAGCTGCTATAATTTGTGGAAACTGTATTTATATATGATTACCCTATAATATTAAGATAAAATAATTTTAATTTTCATAAAAAATTATATATTATGTTATAGGATAACTCGCAATACATATGGTTTAATTTCTTCATAGCTGAGCAGAACATATGTATGACCCATGGGATGTTCATCATGAAAAATTTATTGTTCGTGAACTCCACTAAAGAAGAGTTCATGATAATTAAAAATTAAAAATTTATTTTTTCTTCCATTATCATTATTTCCATCATCACAGACCATGAATTTTTTTTGGGATATTAAAATTCAAAATAATGAGATGATTAAAAATAAATTCCCTCCTGCAAATAATATTCTCTAATTGATCATTCAATTGATGCATTGATACATTCCATTATCTACAATTTCTGTATGTGTATCCATCATAAATGTACTAGACCTTAGTATTTCCCATAATGATAAAAATGTAACATAAAATCATAGATTTTTTCAATGAAATTTTTTGGGATGTTTTCTTCCAATTTAAATAAAAATAAAATAACATCTTCTTACAGTTTAATTAGTGCATCATAGTTTTTTGTCTCCACAAAAATATCATGTAAAAAATATAAAATTTTTTGTTACTTAATCCAATGTCATGGAATTCAAAAAATCTATAAATCCAATTGGTATTATTTTTTCTATTATATCATGATAGTCATATATTTTTAATCAATTAATTTGACCATTTTTGATATATCTGGCCTAATTGGTTACATAACCATTTAAAAGCCAAAAATACACAATACACTAAAATAATAATTAATTATTTTATATAGAAACTTTATAAGAATATTTTGGATTCATTATCTTCTATGGTCTTTAATTTTCAAATTGTTCATGTTTTTTTTCCTACAAATGTTTTCATGATCTAATCACGCCTTTATATTATCATTAACCTTATTAGGTGTTTTTAATATTGTATAAAATATTTTATCAAAACATTTATTCTCAATATTCATGAAATCCAATATGTGATAAACCATCAAATCATTCCATTATAGAAGATCCCAAAAAATAAGTAATTTTTTCCAATTTTTTTCTTTCCCAAATCTATATTTTTGTTGTTGTTTTATAGTCGGTATAATGGTAATGGGAGGTAATGAGGAGGCAATGAAATTTAACTCAATAACTAAGGTCATTTTTTGTGGATTATCTCAATCAATATGTACCATTTTTGAAATGATATGTGTTCCTCTTAAAATGATGATTGGTAGGAATATATAGTTGATGATAGCCAAAGAAACAAGGTTTTATGCCATCATAGAGCATAAACACTTTTTTTCTATCATACTATATGGATATGATTTTGGACCACAAGTACTCCATCTAGCTAACAAGCCATATGTTGGGAGTTCACTAATTATCTTCATCAATATAACTTTCATTAGTAAATTTTATTTCATAACAACATCATATGTATCATCACCATTACTCCACATTAAAATTAACTCATCAATCAATTTCAAAAAAATAAACATTTATTTTATTTCATTGATTTTATATAAGTAATAAGGACAAAAATTTATACGACTCATTCATCAATATTTGAGGAGGTTAATTTTACATAGTAATAAAGACATGCTAAGAAGATTATTAACTACTCTAAGAACCAAATGGATAGAAACAATCAGTTAAAAGTTGGAGTTACACATTTTGATTTTCTAATAAATAATACGGATGTACATGTTCAAATGGATTCTATAAATCAAAATCAGTAAGATTATTTAAGCTTTTTAGAGATAAAATATTATTTTTCATCCATTAAATCAATGACGCAGTGTTTTGAAACATAAATAAATGTTATAATCGGTGTTTATGCAAGAAATACCTCAACCTTTTTACAAGAAACAATCTATACATCCATATTTTAGTCTCTTTATACGTCAATTATCCACATGTAGGACAACTAACTAATGTATCATTTGCCTTATAATATTAGATTCAATAATTTTAACATGTCTGAATATTCAAATAACCAAGTCCCTAATTGTTAACTGGTATCTTTCTCTCATAGAAATTTATATGTATCACATTTTCTTCATGTAAGAATTCATTAACCAAATAGACAAACTGATAAAAATAACTATTTGTAATTATATTATCCAAATTCATTGCAATAAATTTTTCAACCACTTTAAATTTTCATAATCTATAATGAACATATATGTAATCATCAACATTCATATATACATCAAAAAATCGGGATGGCTCCAATTCATTTGTTATATTTATATCATCCTCAATATCAATGTATTGAAAAGACCGACCAGCTACATCCTGCACTAAATTTTGAAATCATGATGCATATAGATCTAACTAATTAGTATATTCTACAAAACCATGTTCACCATATGGATACGAAAAAACATAATTTTTAAAAAATCACAACAGATGACCCGAAATGTTGTCTACTATGTAAAACTGCCCCAAATATCATTTCTTACAAGGACAAATAATTTTTCATTCTGAAAAAAATTCATCCATTTCTGATGTGAATAATAAATATTCTTCAACACCATCAATATATACTGGATGTAAAATTTACATGGTTGGATTTCTGTGATTTTTTATACTATCCATATTATGTAAAAAAGACTATTTTTGACTTCTATTCTCCATATTTAACAAAAAAATACAAAATAATCTATTTGTAATTATTTTGATATTATAATATTACTGTCCAAAAAAAGTAAATAAATAATAAAATTATAATTTACTTGTAAATATAGTCAATTTTATCAATATACTATTGATTTTAATGAATTACTGATGATTTATAATAATTACCCTTACTTTTAATTATTTTTAGTGATTTAATGTTCAATTGTTCTAATCCTTACAAATTACTACAAATTTTAACTAATATTTTCTACTTACAAAAATTTTATTATATGTACTGTAATTTAGCGTTAATGATATCTAATTTATCACCAATTTTTACTAATTTTTTCTAATTGGTACTAATTAATAATAATTATTGTCAATTATTACTAATTATTTCTAATATATAATACTTACTAAAAAAAATAATGATTAACACTTATAAATGACAATTAATTCTATTTAATACTTATTATTAGTTACTAAAACTAATTATTACTAATTATTACAAATTGTTAAAAATTACAACTTATTAATCATAATTATAAATAATTAATACTAATTATTACTAATTATTACAAAGAAATAATAATTATTAGTAATTATTACTAATTATTACTATTTATTATTAATTATAACTAATTAATTTTAATTGTTAACAATTATTACTAATTATTAATAATTACTACTAATTAATAAGAATTTTTAATAGTTAATAATAAATAACACTATCTATTACTGATTAATACTTATTATTAATAATTAAAACAGATTATTACTAATTAAAACTAATTTATACATATTATTACTAATTAATAAAAAAATAATACAAATTTCCTAATTGATACTAATTATTACTAATTAATACTAATTATTAATAAATGTTACTAATTATTAATAAATGTTACTAATTATTCAAATTATCACAAATTGTAATTCCTTATTACTAAGTATTAAAAATTAATAACAATGATAACTAATGGTTTCTATTTTTTACTATTTTTTTACTATTTATTGCTAATTATTACTAAATATTACCAATTATTACTAATTATTATGAATTATTACAAATTATTAATAATTATTTTACATTATTACTAAATATTAAAAATTTATTATAATTTTAATGAATTATGAAAAATTATTAATAATTATTACTAATGAATACTAATTATTACAAATTGTTACAAATTTTTATTAATTTTTCCTAATTACTACAAATTATTACTAATTATTACTATTTATTACTAATTAAAATAAATAATACAAATTATTCGTAATTATAATTAATTATCACTAATTACAACTAATTATTAATAATTATTACTATTAATTAATAATTCTTAAAAATTATAACTAATGATAAATTTTGTTTTTATAATTTTTTGTAATTATTACTAATCATTGCTAATTGTTACTTATTAATACTAATAATTTCTAAATAATCTAAGTATTATAGTTTATTAGTAATTAATACTAATTATCACTACTTATTACTAATGGTTATATTTAATATTAATTTTATTCCAATAAAACTAATTTTTATTAACTATTACTAATTAATTATAATTAATACTAATTGTTACTAATTATTACTAATTATTACTAAATATTACTAATTATTACTAATTATTACTAATTATTACTAATTATTACTAATTATCTCTAATTATTAAGAATTATTAAGAATTATTACTAATTATTACTATTTTTTTCTAATTTTAACAAATTTCAACTAATTATTACAAATTTTAACTAATATTTAATAATTATTAAAAATTATTACTAATATTACTAATTTATTATAATTATCAATAATTAAAACTAAATAAAGCTAATTAAAACTAATTATTACTAAATATTAATAATTATTACTAATTAACACAAATTATTATTATTTACTACAAATTATTACTACTTATTACTAATTAATACTTATTATTAAAAATTAATACTTATTCCCACTAATTATTAATAATTATTTCTGATTATTACATATTATTACTAATTAATTATTATTATTATTTATTTTTCAAATTATTTCTAATTATCACTAATTATTACTTATTAATAATAGTTAATAGTAACTGTAACTAATTAATACCAATTAATTGTAATTGTTAATAATTTTTACTAATAAAATCTAATTAATACAAATTAATATAATAGTTATTAATTAATTCAAATTATTACTAATTAAAACTTATTAATTCTAATTAATAATAATTATTACTAATTTTATCATGTTTATTCTAATTTTTACAATTTTTTGCAAATCGTTACTAATTTTTTTTTAATTATTATGAATTACTACAAATTATTTCTAATTATAACTTATTGTTACAAATTATTTCTAATAATAACTAACTACTATTAAATATTTCTAATTAAAAATATTTATTACAAATTATTAGTTATTATTAATAATATTACTTACTAATACTAATCAATACTAGTTATTTCTAATTATTACAAATTAAAACAATGTAATACAAATTATTACTAATTATAAACATTTAAAACTATTTATAGCTAATAGTTACTAATATATACTAATTGTAACTAATTGTTACTAATTAACACTAATTATTAAAAATTACCACTAGTTATTACAATTTACACCTAATTTTTACTAATTAATACTAAAGAGTACAAATTTATATTTGTTTTTAATAACTTATTTATAATTTTTAATAATTAATATTAGTTTTTATTAATTAATACTATGTAATAATAATTATTACTAATTATTATTCATTGTTAATGATAAGTACAAATTTTTATTAGCTTGTAACATTTGGTTACAAATTGTTACTAATTAATACTAATTAATCTTAATATATTCTGTTTAACACTAATTTTGACTAATTAAAAAAAATTATTACTAATTAATAATATTTATTATTAACCTATTATAATTATTAGTAATTAAAAATAATTATTACTAACTAATACTGATTATTTCTTATTAATACAAATTATTACAAATTATTAGAAATTATCAATAATTAATACTAATTATTCTTAATTATTAGTAATTATCACTAATTAATACTAATTAAAAATCATTACCTCTAATTAAAAATAATTATTACTAATTCGTAAAAATTCATAATAACTGCAACAAAATTTTACTAACTGTTAATAATTAATACTAATTATTAATAATTTTTACAAATTGTTACAGTATATTATTTATTATTAATAATTTTTAGTAACTAATACAAATTAAAAGGATGTGTTACTACCTCCAAATGGTGGCTCGTGCACACTATATAAAAATCTACAAATAAACAGAATGGGGAATGACCTCATGACCGATGGCCCAAAACACCTCCCCCGTGCCACCCCAACTAAGTAATTAATACTAATTAATACTAATTATTGATAATTATTAATACTTATTACTAATTATTCCTAATTATTAATAATTATTACTAATTATTACTAATTATTACTAATTATTACTAATTATGATTAATTAATAATAATTTTAACTAATTATCAATGATTATTAATAAATATTACTATTTATTACTATTTATTACTAATTAGTAAAAATTATTACTAATTCATACTAATTAATACTAATATCATTACTTAAAACTTATTACTACGAATTATTTCCATTTTATATTAAATATTAGTAATTATTTCAAATTATTACTAATTATTACCAATTACACCAAATTTTTACTAATTACCACAAATTAATGCAAATTACAACGTATTATTACAAATTACTACTATTTAGTACTATTTTTCATTAGTTTATAAAAATTTATTAATAATTCTTTTTATAAATAATAATTGATACTAATTTTTACTTATTATTACTAAATAATACCAATTATTACTAATTAATACATATTCATAATGAAATATAATTAAATAATAATATTTTTGACTAATCAATACTAATTTTTTCTAATTATTACTAATTAGTACTAATTATTAGAAATTAATAATAGAAAATTTTTAATGGATGTGGCTCAAAAGGCCTCATTATTGAAAATAAACATTTAAAATACAGAGGAGGAAAAACCAAGAGGGAACACAAAATAATAATAAAATTATTTAACCCACATAGGATCATGTGCTCATATTGTGATGGGGAAGGCATCCACAACTACCACAAGGATGTCTTCCCCTCCTCCATGTATTGACTTCCATCAGTAGGCAATCACTCTAATCTAATACCTCTACCATAATATCAGTCACACTAATTTAATCTGCATATTCATCATCACTCATTTTCAAATCATCATCACTTCTCGCAACAACAAGAAAATCATACGAGTTATATAAAATAACATTACTCTTTACATTCTCAAACTGAGTTTCAGTTCTTCTGATTTGATCGACCACTTCCCTTGGGATGGATTTATCATGTATCCTAATCAGTACGTCATTAGGGGTTATAACAAACTTTCATTACGCCCCTATAGATGCACATGGACCGTCATGAGTTTTAATGCCACCAGAATATGAAGAAGGGATTTCCTTCTTGAGTCCAGGCACAACAATAGAAGAAACCTGCATTCGGTTGGGTGCTTTTCCAAGGGGTTGAGAAAACGTACTTTTATTCCATGTAGAATTTTTTAGACCACCATGACATTTAAGGATGCTGGAGTCCAGAGTAGTAGATACTTTCATAAGTCCATGTTCTATAGTATAAAAAACTTTGAAACCACTATCTAAGAAAACATTCTGTTTGTAGAATGCCGCCACAAAATTTTCCCAATCTTCGTAAGCTGGATTAGCCCTTGTAGTCAAAGAAGCATCATGGAGCTAATGATTCAAGCTGCCATTCTTCTTGCAAAAGACCTCAACAAGGGAAACCCTTAGAGTCAAAGTATAATCATTCTTCCACTTTCTTATAACATGTATGATGACCATATCATGATCCTACTAAGCATTTAAATCATTAAAGATACAATCAGACCGCATGCCATTTGCAACTTCATCATGGTAGTTCAATCCATCATGAAGGCAGATGGATCTTTTGGAATTAACAACTCACACACAACAAAAATTGGTGGTGAAGAGTTGGAAAAGGTATGAAGCCTCTTGGAATTAGATTTTATTGTGTTCTCAGCCTGTTTCATGGAAATTCCATTTCACAATTTTGAGGAAACATCAATATATTCATTCTAAAACATTTCAACCACATTTTAATGTGTAGTAACATCCCTAACCTGTTTATTATCATTTCAGTCACCTATAACCTTATCCTCACATTTTTATTGATCAAAATATCCTGGGTAGAGGATACCTTTGTAGGAAATACATCTTCATCTACCAAATCAGCCTAAGTGAATGGACGTCTATCAATTTTTCTGAGTATAATAAAGAAACCTTTATCAATATAGGGAGAAGGGTCAATATTGGTGATGGATATTTTTCTCATACTCTGTGGATTACCTTCAGCACCATGCAGTGTTCTTCAAGTATAATTTTTATCTACATTAATTGGAATTTGAGCCTGCGTATAATCCATCATAGTATGATTATTATAATATGTAGAAACATATTGGATAGACTATTTTTATTCATTCTTTTTCTTTGTAAAAAATCTTGAGACTTTAGTTAACATCCTGCACAAAAACTGATTCCCTTTTCAATTGGACCTTAAGTTCTGAACAACAAAACAATCCACGCAAAAATATATGGGATTTTTCCAAACACTATTCTTAAACTAATCTCATTCGGAGTAGTATAGGGGAGTACCTTTTCAATCGAAGATGAACACAAACAAATCTCTATGAAGACTCTAGAAAATGACCAAAAATCTCTTTTTCTGTAGCCATATCCATGCGGAATGGGATGTCGATTGAATATGTGAAGTCAAAAACAATCATTTAATGCATTAACATGCATTTTAATCCATAAATTTGGATCTAATACTGAGATAAATTTTAGGAGAATTCATAGAGTTTTAAATATAAATTCTATTCATGAAAAAGAAGGGTTCACAGGGTTAAGTTGATGGGACCAAAGCTCAATGTGCGACTTCTTCAATCCATAGAATTAAAAGGAATATAGAAGAACCCTCGACCCAAATAGACACACATGAAATAAATAATTCCAAAATATTAAGCTAAACATGAGATAATATCTATCAATTTCCAAGGATACATTCCTTTTGATAAGGAAACTCAGCAAACGTAATTTTTTTTGCAATGATCTAAATGTTGTTAAATTTTCCCATCAGACACTGAAACACACATGGTGGTTTCATTCATGATGATACATTATGTGATAGTGTTTTTAGGAATGAAAGAAGATCCTCCCTACAAATTTGAATATGAAGTAAAACTCGATACATCCTCACCTTGCATATTCTTCTTTTCATTAGATGAACTATATCAAGTATCTTTAAGATTTGATGATTAGGAATAGTAATTCAATCAATTTAGGATGGGTTATGTTTGGTTGATCTTCGACGGGGATCAGGATGTTCTTCTTCTATTCCTCACGTTCCACCATCTTTTTCCCTCCTAATTAATACTAATTATTACAAAATATTGTTAATTATTATTTATTATTAAAATTACTTCAAATTATATCTGATTATTACTATACAAATTATTACTAATTTATACTAATTAATTCTAATTATTACTAATTAATACAAACTATTACTATTTAGAACTAATTATAATTAATTATTTCTAATTATTTCTAATTAATTCTAATTTCTAATAATTATTACTAATTACTACTAATTATAACTAATTTATAATAATTATAACTAATTAACAATAATTATTACTAATTATTAGTGAATATTAATAATTATTTCTAATTATTACTAATTATTAACAGTTATCACTAATTAATACTAAATATTTTTTTATTAATACTAATTAATAGTAATTATTACAAATTAATAAACATTAGAAATAATTATTTATAATTAATACTAATTATTATTAATTAATACTAATTATTACTAATTATTACTAATTACAACTAATTAATATTAATTATTATAATATATTACTAATTATTTTTAATTACATCAATTTATTTCTAATTACCACCATTTATTATGAATTATAACAAATTACGCTTAATTATTACTAATTACTGACAATTGAACCAAATTATTTGAAATTAAAACCATTTACTTTTAATTAAAAACAATTGTGCTAGTTAAAAAAATATTTATAAAACTAATTAAGGAAAAATAAATATATTAAATTCTAAATATAATTACCTCTATTTACTAATAATTATTTCAAATATAAAATAAACTAAATAATAATAAATAATACTTTAAAAATGAGTCTTTTGGTGGATCCGAAGCATGAAAGTTGATCTGCAATAAAAATTAAAACATTGAAAAAAGTCAAGAGAATAATCTGGGAGAAAAGATATAAAAGGAAGTTTAGAGATGAATAAAATGGAAAAAACTAGAGTGAAGTATATATAGATTAGATCACTTGAGATAGTAGTATATATGATGAGAATCCCATAGGAAACTGTTCCATTAGTATTAATTTCAGCAACAGTTAATAAATGTATTTATGTAGGGTCCTGTCAAAAATACCCAACGCCGATGGTTTATTTGAAATTAAAAAAAATCATATCATAAATAACAACAAATGATGTAAATTATTTGGGACTAGTCTATTTGAAAATTCTTTCCTTTTGACACATCATTTGGGAAGGGAGTGAACTACCATTGAAAATCATTAATACAATGAGAAATTTTTTTGATGGGTGTATATTCCTATTAAAAATAGTATTCTCACAGTTTAGTTCCCACCATGCGTGAAATGTTTCTGTAAAGGGATATCAATAGCGACGAGGGTACATTCCCATCAAAAATAGTCTCCGTACTGTTTGGAGTGCACCACTCGCCAATGGTTTTTGAGATGAGAATATATTCTCATCATAAATACACATCTGAATAGACTATTTCCAAAAATATCTGATTCTCGTTGTACCTAGTCTATGTCGATGGAATTTTTGCGATGGGTGTTTGACCCTTCACAAATAACTAGTCACAGAAACTTGTTTTCCCTTCGTGTAGTGGGGCTATGTAGGAAGAATGATGTGTAGGGTTTTTTTGATCCCAGAACCATGGTCTACGCATGAAATATCAATCCTGCACATTTTGTAGAAATCATGCAGCCCAGTCCGCATGGTTTCTCCTAACAGTGTGTGGTGTTTTACTGCACAGCAGAAGGCTGCATGGTTTTCCCTAACTGTGTGACCCAGGACACACAACCATGAGGAAACTATAATGTTTTTAGCATAGAAAAAACTCATAGTTTTATATGGTTTCCCAAAATGTGTATGTGAACCATGAGAGAACATTCCTTAGATAGTAATACAATCAACATTAACACATGGTTTTTATAACCATGTTTCTACAACATGTGACCTAGTTCTAAATGGTATAAATTTAAAAATTTCCCTTGTATATTTACAATTTTGAAACACATTTTCTTTTCCTTTCCAGCATATAGACGGTCCTCCCTCTCCCATGAAGATATCCTCTACCCTTCCACTTGGGTTATTGGTTATGTTCTCCATCCAAACTCAGAATCACGGAATTATTTTCTCACTGTATTCCACTTAGAATGTTCTTCAAACCATATTATCCTTTCATCATTTTTGTTTCTATCGATGTTTCTATTTTGATGTAGTTTAGTTTGCCCTATTTTTGGGGAATTGATATGTTCTTCTATTTTCTTCTAATCTAGGAAATACTATGGGTTGATAATGGATGAGTAGTCTACTGTAGGAAAAGGTTATGTAGTCTATGAATAATCCCTTAATGTATTTTTATCAATAAATTTTTGTTATTGTGTCAAACCCCTTTTTGACTAGGAATTTCAACATAAAATTCATTTTCATGAATATAAATTTCTTATATTGTATTTTATATCCCTAATGTAAATTATTGATAACTTTGGAGGTTGAGACCTCATTACTGACCACCCAAATAGGGTGTGTTCTTCATTATGCCTTTTGTGATGCATGTTGGGTCTATCTGCATCACTGTTCGTGTGACTCTGACCTGATCTTTAATACGGTTAGTTTTTATTCAAATGAATTCATCACTGAGACAAGGATAGGGAATGTATAAAATTAGAGATTTCACTTATCCTAGGTAAATTATAAATTTAATTAACAGTGTTATCATGTCACTAAGTCACCCTATCATACATATTAAAATAAAATGGAATGAACCTATTAAATATTAGTGTAGTTGAATTTGATAAACGTTTATTATCCAGGAATTACATTTTCATGTTTAATGAATGTGTTAAATAATGAAATGGAATTAGTATTACCTGGTATATCATTAGTTTTGTATATAAATATGGTTATTATAATAATCTTTATACAATTAGAACTTTTTCATCTTCATGAGAGTGGCCCATCTTGAGCCAGCCTTAGATTCCCAACAAAATGCCTTGAGATGTCTGAGGACTCCATTCTAATTAATATTTCTAATTTCTATGAGATATTACAACAATATAATATGACCATTTACGTATTATGGTAATGAGACTATGTAATACTAATGATTCACTATAAATGTTTTCTGGATATTAGAATTCATTTGATACAATCCTTGGAATCATATTAATGTCTTGAAACATTACGAACCCTGGATGTACCCCATTAGAACCAATAATTGACAGCATGTGATTATTATTAATGAGCTCCATGGAATTGGTTATACTCATTTATAGTTTAATTTCTATGGGTGTTCCCCTGGGATTAAAATCAGTCCCATTTACATCAGACTCTGTGTAATACTATTAAAGTGGTCATGACCCCTATGGTAATGGATTATTTGTAAACACATTGGATCCTTTATTAATAATTTATTTCTTTTATAGTACACCTATATTAAATTTATACATGATCACCATATTAAAGATTAAATCTTATTTAATAAAATGTTTACATGTTTAGAGACACCATTGAGTTTTTTTGTACATTTTTGGATGAAACATTTAAACAAAATAGGATAATTTTTTTTAAAAAAAAATACGCCACAAAGTCTGTATCGGTGATGAAGCCATCCCTCCCCTGTACAACCATTTTCCTGGATTGGTGAAATGGAAAAGGTAGTAGGGGGGATCCAACTTTTTCCATGGGGTAAGGCGAAAGGTGGAACAACCAATGCTGCCTTAGGCCTAATGCATATGCGAATGGCGGCATCACCGATGCTGCCTTTGACTTTGATCCCTATAAAAAGGTATCCCCCCCATTCTCTGTACATGATTTGTACCACTTCTCACCAAAATTTTCTATTTCTCTATCTTAATAAATTCAATTTTAGTTCGGTGTAGTCGGTGGTCCAAAATAATGTGGTTTTTTTTCAAAGGATAATTTAGAGGTTTTTTTATTTAATTTAATGTTTTATTTATTTATTTAATTGAATTATTTTTTTTGTTTTAAATATTTCATTTCAAAGATGTTATGTTTGTTCTAAATATTTTTTTATTATTCTGTGTAATTATTTATATATAGTTTGGAATAATTATTATTATTAGACTAGATTAAGTATAAATTATGTATTGATTGTGAATAGATATACTTAGGAATAAGTATTGTAAAATTTTGTTAGCCAAAAGATTATGTGGTTATCAAAGAAATCAAATCCATATCTGGATACAAACTAGTGTATGTGGCTTCGACACTGATGTACTGCTGAGTGCAAACATTGACAATGAGTTTCGTGCTTAACCCGAGGTATCTTGGTGCACAACTACAGGCCTTGAAGCACTCCGAGTTTGACACTCCCATGGAATATGCATAAGATGATTCATATATTCATTATAAACTACTATAATATATATGGAAAAAAATCAAATTAGTATATTTATCAAAGATTAAATGATAATTATGATGTTATAGAATCAAATAATTAAAAAGTTATTAACTAATAAAAGTTATTATTAGTAATTTATGATGTTTTGTATTAAGTAGTTTAATTATTTATATATAGTTTAGAAATAATTATTCATATTAATAATGATTAATTATAGATTTACTAATAATAACATAGGATTATAATTCAATATATATGATTAGTTAATGGAAATTAACTAACGAATATAATATGAAAAATGAATAAAGAATAAGTAATTAATGAATAACGTAATAATAAAAAACTAGTTATTAAAGAATGATAGTTTAGTTAAAAAAGTTATTATTAGTAATTAAAGATTCTATGTATTAAGTAGTTTAACTATTTATATATTGTTTAGAAATAATACATATTATTATTATTAATAAAATTTATTATGTATGATGTTGTTTAATTTGTTATATATAGTTTAGAAATAATACTTATTATTTGTAACAATTAATTATAGATTAATTAGTGATAACAGAGGATTAAAAATGAATATATATGATTAGTTAATTATAATTAACTAATGAATATAACATTATTAATCATTAATTAATAAATAATTGAAAAATAACTTAATAAATATTAACTCATTATTAAAGAATGATTGATTAGATAAAAAAAGCTATTATTAGTAATTTATGATGTTATGTATTACAAAATTTAATTAGTTATATATAGTTTAGAAATAATACATACTATTAGTAATGATTAATTATAGATAAAATAATGATAATTTAGGATTAAAAATGAACACAAATGAATCGTTAACTGTAATTAACCAATTAATATAATATGATTAATGGTTAAAGAATAAATAATTAAGAATAAAATAATAATGATTAACTATTGATTGAAGAATGATTTATTAGTTAAAATTTTACTAAGAATTTTATTTGATAAAATAAAAATTATGATTTTATAAAATGAAATGGAGAAGATAATGTTTTAAAATTTCTATATTGTAAATATTACATAGTTTAGAAATAATTGTTATTATTATAAATGATTAATTATAGAATAATTAATAAATATTAAAGGATTAAAACATGATTTCATCTAATGATTACCATATTTTAGAGTATAAAAATTATTCCTAAAATTTATTTCTAATAAATATTATATGTTCAACCATCATTTTTTATATATTTTAAAATATAATTATTTTGATGAAAAAAACATTTGTGACATAGAGAGTCACGTCTGCCTATATGTACTACTATGGGGAGGTTATTCAAACTGACCAGGGAGCTTCTTACAGTATACAACCAATAATTATGGTTAGTATAACTGATTGTGTTACCATAAGTGACCTATAAAGAGAATTTGTAGTTCCTTAAATCTGGGACTCAATCAAGAGATCATGTCTATGATCAATAGTCATTTGAAAGTCATAGCAAAACTGTGGAATCTAGATTTTCCATCGGTTGCTGATGCAAAATGGGTCCATGAAATTAATTTATATTCTCAACTGTCTGATGGTACCAGGATGAAGTAATATGTTGATATTTTTACTACACAACAACAACATTCAGTTGTATGAAGATGTAGAATTTCTAGAGTGGTTGAAGATAGTCTGCCCCATAAAATTGAGCCTATTAAAAATGATGAAGAATAGGACAACCTAGAAATTCTCCTAGATATACATGTCAATTTGACTTCCAATGAAATGATTTGTAATGCCAGATCAGATGGTGACAACCGTGCTGATGAGGAGGGACTATCATAAGTTTGGGAGGAGGTTTGGAGAAATGAATTAGTTGTACATCAACCTCAAACTACAATAAATTGTCGATCACTCCTTTCATCTTGGATAGAAGCAATAAAACGGGTGCCTAAATTAAACAATAATGTTCTCACAATGGAAACTATGTTCCCCAGAGTTTCACTAGATAGGTTTAGTGAGTTGTAAAAAATATTTTATGTTGAAAGGAAATTTACAATTAAAGATTAATTAAAAATCATGAAAGATAGATTTCACATTTAGCGGAACTACAATAATATAGTTCACGAATCATGTGTAATAATAATGTCATAGGGTGTGAGATGTGTGGGGATGATTGTAGATTTTTCTTGAGGGAAGTTATAGACATTGCATTTGTAGGATAGATAATTATGAAGATTGAGGCATCTAATACATGTGTTTAGCCAATGCCGACACAAGATCATACCTCATTGGATTCATAATTTTTGACATCTATTGTTTTTGAGATGATTTGGACATGTCATGATGTTCTGATATCCAATGTTCAAGTGTGGATACAAAAGAAATTAGGTTATATTATTTCATATAATAAGGCATGGTTGGAGAAATAGAAGGCAATTGTGAAGCACTATGGTGATTGGGATAACTCATATCCAGAATTACCACAATTTATATCCATACAAAGGCATCATAACAACGTTATCTTCCATCTTGATACAAACAAACATGTGTCTCACAGTAACCAACTTGATCCATCTCATGTTCAATTTCATCAGTGGTTCTCGGAAGTCCTCCTATGTATCTCCAAATTTTGTTTTAGCAAACAGTTCATTTATATTGATTGAATGTTTCAATTTGGAAAATACAAGGGCATATTGTTGATTGCAGAAACCCAATATGGAAACCATTATACTCTTTCACTTTCCTTTGTCAATGTAATGAAACAAAACTATGAATCATGGAGTTGGTTTTTGGCATGTATCAGCAACCATTTCACCAACATTTGAGGTGTTTGTTTGATATCTGATCACCATCGGGAAATTAATTATGAAATCATTGTGGATATTGATACATGGAGATAACCAAATGCACATAATTTGTTATGCATAAGAAACATTTCTTATAATGTGTATAAAAAATTCCACAATGAACTGATGAAGAAGGAAATCACGAGGCATGGTACACATTGTATTTGTTATATTTTACTATTTCAACAAAAATATAAAATCAATTTTTTTGAAATATAATCTATTATGTGTAGAATATATGTCGGATCAACAACTATTTGAAGAAAATTTTGAAAAAATTATTCAATGTATTCATGAAATATATTAATATATGATGCAGATTCCAAATGAAATACGAGCATTTCTATATGACGGGGGGGGGAGAGGTGCAGACACACGACCACAAACATTGTGGAGTGCATAAATGGTGTCTTCAAGGGGATTCAGATGCTACCTATAATCAAAATAATTCATGAGACATTATATTGATGCATTAAGTACATTATTGATTGACAAAAACTAACATCCAACAGAATACAACAAGGGCTAAGGTACAAAAGACACTTTCAAAGAGAGATTGAAATGAATATTGAAGATGCTTCTGGTTATCATGTTTTCCTTTTTTGAAGAGAAGAATCTATATTTAATGTTCTAGATCTTTCATACCCCATCACAAATTGCGTTGATGAAAAAATGGTTGTATTACTAGAACATGGAAATGTCAATGTGGAAACTTTTAGGCCTTATGATTTCCAGGCACACACGCCATCGCAACAAGTGCCTATGTGAACCTATCATGTGAAGTATATGTTGATTTAATGTACCTGATGGATAACATTTTAAACTATTATGCTGCACCATGGAATCTAATTGGTGATTATCGTTATTTCCCAGTTCTCGAATGCCATCCAATAGTGATACCTGACATCAATCAGTTATATCCCCATGGGAGACTGTAGTCCAGTAGGATGCCTAATGAGATGAACTAACCCCAAGAACAAGGGTATAGTTTGAGATGTACCCAATGTCATAAATAAGGTCATAACTGGAATAAATTCCTAAATGTTGTTGCATCTAGTTCACACTCTCAGCAAAAATGATGTATTTCCATTATTGTTAAATTATCATATTGCAAATTATATGTTGTTACCCCTTCTTTTTTTTCTTTTTTTTTCTGAACCCAAAACCCAAAAGCAGATCCCACAACCCAAAAACAACTTTCTTTGACCTTATTATCAAAATTATAAACTCTAAGCCTTGAAAACTAAACCCTAACACAAAATTCATAAACCAGAATACTAAAACCTTACAAAAAATCAATAAATTGAGACCGAATAAACTTTTGGACCCTTATTTTATCATTATAAGAAAAATGTTATTCCCCGATTGATAAATTATGTTAGCATAGAAACAAGTAAGATGGATTATACCATACTAATTACACAACTGTGTAACCATATTTCTCTGGTCATGTTATATGTGGTCCAGATCGATCAATCAGGGTGTGTCGAGTGCACTATTTTCATCACATGGAGCCTCCACATTCAATAAGACCATACATGAGTCGGGCTGGCTTCTATGCCATTTCCATATTAGATTTCACATTTGTAGACCATCACCTACTTCTTATCCAAGTTGAGAGTTGGAGAACAGAGACACACACATTCCACCTACCTGAGGGAGAGATAACCATAACCCTCCAGGATGTGGTTGTGCGTCCAAGTCTTCATATCCTGGGGAGACCCGTTATTGTACTCACTAGTGCAACATGGCCAGACCTTGCGTAATGGTTGTTAGCAATCCAATTTTTTCCTATTGTAGGGCTACATATTGAGCATACATATCTATGCATTGTTTGGAGGCACAAATTCCACATTTACCTGATGATGTTGTCGAGCAGACAATCTTGTGTTATTCCAATGCATATATATAAAAACTCATTGGCAGGACGAAGAGTACCGATCACTCGGGGATGCTTATGAACATGATTTTTTACCCCTACTAGAGGACTTTGATCGAGTCAGGACGTACAACCAGGGATCAACCTAATTGGTATACACATATAGAGCATTATGTAGGTTATCCTGCACAGACCGCAAAGGTCTCAGGGGATTCTACAACCTTATTCAGATGTTGGTATAGGAGTGTATCACCGCATTCGGATAAATGAATGATGGTAAATAGTTTGAGATAGAGTTGTTTCATGACTCTCCATGTGGATGCTGGTATGATATTTCATTTCAATTGTTTTTGGATTCAACTAATATTTTTTGACTTTAATTTCTAATTATTTGTCACTATTGATGATATATTATACAGGTGGTGTCAGTGACATAATTGTGAAGCCGTTTCGAGACATAATTTGGGTGTATCTTGGCTCAATTTGGACTTTCTCATACCGGATCAAGTATGTATATCAAAACAATCTCTGTCTAACAAATTTAATAATTACATAAATTTATTTATTTAGTTAGGAGAATTTTTGACATAGTCACATGAAATTTTAGATTTCATTGTTTCCATATTGGAATACTATGAACCAATTTATAGCATACATCACTATTTGGATTGAGGATTCTATGGCTGTAGTTCCCATCATTCACATCCATATTATTGAGTTTCAATAGCTTGATAGAGTAATGCACCATTTTTTCTTTTTTAAGTCGATTCCATTATCATCAAGACAAACATAGGTTATTAATCATATGAAGCTGTCTGGGAGGCATGATGAGGACTGCCCTTGATTAAGTGAATTCTTTGTCGACTATATACATAGACCAGAAGAGTTTTGTATCAAGGGATTACTTACGAATCAATTCTTTCTTTCCGGGTAGGTTGAGTATAAGACATAGTGTAGACTAAAGTATATATTGTATATTACCTGACATGGTAGTGAGATTCAAAGGATAGTATGTCAATAAATTTCCATTAAATTGTTTATTGCACTATTTTGTCATTGAATTTGAATCTATTTACCAGCAAGTCATACAAAACAGCTTGTTCGCATGGGTGATTAATTGGAGGAGGAGGTCATTAGTTGGGAATCCGTCCATGTTGTAGCGTTGGAGGTTAAGGAATCATTTCATGAACTTTCCGAGAGCATCTTTGAACATCGAGCCTGGATAGAGGAGTTTCATGACATATAGAAACATCTTGAAGTTGTAGTTGGTGCTGAGGATCCACAACCATGGTGATATAGGCAACATCGTGCTACACATGAGGCCTCACCAGTTCCATAGGTAGTGGCAGGACCTCTAATAGTCTAGGATCAGTCGATTCAGGATGTTCCTCAAGTGACATTGGATCTTTCTTTCCTGATAGGATATCTGCAGTTCTCTCCATCTTGGTGTCCTGATTTATTACTATCTTGGGGTCTATATCCATAAAATCCTTGGGTTCTAGATCCATCGCATCCTAGGGGTCCCGATCTATTGCAGTCTTGGGGTATAGCTCCATTGTAGGCTTGGTTCCCCACATCAATGACGACAAGTCCATCTACCTCCCCAGTGGGAGAATGATTTTTAGGGATGTACCGGATGCAGTTGACAACACCACCCACTGACACACATATAGAGGATGTGACAATTGATTCTTAAGTGCCCATTGATTTTCCCTCACCAAGTCCTCAGACTCCACTGTGCAATCGACGCGGACGTCCTATTCGCATACCACCATGTGGGGTAGAATCTCCACACCAAAGACATAGACATTGATTTTCCAAGTTCATTTACATGTTTTAGGTCTACTTTAATGAAAATAAAATTATTAATATTACTAATTCTTATATGTTTATCTAGTATTTCTATTTCATTTATATTTTAGGCACATTTTATATTTGTCTACTATCAATGTCTACTTCATTAAAGATAGAAATAATTATTATATTTTAAGTAAATAACATTAAATGATTAAAAAATATTCAATATAAAAACAATGTAAATAAAATTTAAAATATTTCCTAATAATCTAAAAAGTAATTGAAAATAAAGGGTTTCATAAATAAAATAAAATAATGATAATGAAAAAAATGTAAGAAATGTAACTTAGAATTGAGAGTGAAATTAATGAATGTCGAGGAGAATACTAAGACACCTAATTGAAATTGAATGACTAGGAAATATAAACTATATGATCCTTATATTTGAAAATTAAAAACTCAACTACTTTTTATATTTTTAACCAATGTTCAATATTTAATTGATACTGGCCATATAGGTTATATTATATATGTTTGAAAAAGAATGTATTTGAAACATTTTTATGTTTCAAGTAGGTGTATTCAAGAGATTATAAATTATTTTTCATCAAACTTTTTTTTAGAAATTAATTTTTTTTCAACTACTTATTATATATTTAAAGAATCTTTAAAATTTCATTCATATTGGTCTTATATTTTATATTATACAGGCTTGCAATGTTACATATTTGAAACATTTTTACGTTTTAAGTAGGTCGATTAAAAAGCTTATAATTTTTTATCATGTTTTTATTAAAAAAATTATTTTCAACTACTTATTATATTTTTAATCAATGTTTAAAATTTCATTCACATCTCTATTAGATTTTATATTATATAGGCTACCAAATTCATGTACTGGCAACATTTTTATGTTTCATGTTGGTGGATTATAAAGCTTATAAATTATTTTTCATTGATATCTTTTAAGAAAATATTTTTATTTATGACCACTTGTTATATGTTTAATAAATGTCAAGAATTTCATCAAATATGCCTTATACATTATATTATATAGGCTCTAAATGGAATATATTTGAAACATTTTTTAGTTTCAGGTAGGTGGATTTGAAAGCTTATAAGTTTTTTTTCATCAACATTTTTAAGAAATTATTTTTATTTATACAACTTGTTATAATTTTTTTAAAAATTTATAATTTCATTCATATCAGCCTTATAGTTTATATTATATAGGCTATCAATGTCACTTACTTGAAACATATTTATAAATCCAGTATGTGGATTAAAAATCATATAAATTATTTTTCATCATCATTTTTTAGAGATTATTTTTATTTTCAGCTAATTATTATATGTTTATTCAATTTTTAAAATTTCATTCATATTGGTCTTATTGATTATATTATATATGACAACAATGTGACATACCTAAACCATTTTTTTGTTTCAAGTTGGTTGATTAAAATGCTTATAAATTATTTTTTATCCACACTTTTAGGAATTTATTTTACATTTATCTACTTCTGATATATTTAATCAATGTTTAAATAAGAATTCATTCAATTATTATAGTTTATATTTTATTTTTTATAAATTTCACGTACTTGAATAAAAGATAAATTATGTTGATATATGGTGTTTTATTTATATATATATATACATATAACCATAACAATATAATAATAAAACATTAAAATTGTTAAAATATAAATAACATAATAAAACTAGAAAAAAAATTATTGTTTTTGGGAAAAGGAGTCATCATCGATGCTGCCTTTAAGGAATATTTTAAAAAAAAATTTAACCAAGGATGTTTAGAAAAAATCGGAATGTGTATAAAAAACTGAAGAAGAAACATTTTTGGGTTATTTATCGGTATTTATGTTCTTTTATGTTCCTATATATTTTACAATTTATATTCACATACAAGATTTTTATAGACATCATTGGTGGTTTTCTACTGATATTTATCTCACACCCTATTTGTGGTGTTCTGGGTACTTGGAAGGATTATATGATCATTATTGTGGACAAATAGATGCATCGTGCCTTGGAAACTACACATACCTTTATTATGATAGGAGATTGGTACCATATGACTGATTCTGGGTTCAATATTCTTCGATAGTTTTTTATTATTTATTATTTTTAATATCATGTACTAAATTATTGGCCTTCTACAATGTACGAATACTTTTCATTTTGATGAGGTATGACATCGTCTTTTTGTATATGATACATTTTTAGTCATTAAGTTGATAATTATTGAGGGTGACTATGAATATTTATTCAATCAGTCTTATTAAATATTATGATTTCACTTGGTATTCATATATTATGTTCATTATTATTCAATATGATTGGAGGGAATAATATCTCCACATTCACACAAGGCCTTCTGTTCATGTCATCATCTTATGGCGTATGGGGAGGCACACTTAATTCCATGTGGATGACTAAGATTATTTATTCAGTAGTGAACAAGTTCTAGGACATCAAATAATTCCATTAGTTTGTTTCCCTCTATGATATTAGTAATGGTGTACTAGGAAATTGTAAATCCCTACCCCATGATCTATATTCATCAAATGAGTCATCTGTGATATAATTTGAAGAAACCTATCTAATTTATTATATATGTCGAAAGAACTTGGTATTCAAAGAATCCTTTCTTGTTGTTCGAATGTGGCCATGGTTCCATGGTGGAATGGAATCATATCTCTTTGGATGGACTGGGAGACAGTTCCTAGGAACCATGGATGGAAATATCACTAGATTTATGGGGAAAATTTTTCAACTTGGAGTGGAATCCAATCCCTTTGGATGGATATGGTTACTGTTCTTGGGAGGTGTATAATCCTATTTCTCTAGGTAAATGGGGAAATGATATCATAGTGGGGTAGAATCCTATCACTCTGGATATACGATATGATAAAACCTAGGAGGCACATAATCTTATCACTCCGGATAGATGAGACTATAATTACTAGGAGGCGTAGAAGCCTATCATTACAGATGGGCTGGGAGACAGATCCTAGGAGGCATGTAATCCATTCTCTTTGAATGTATGGTGTGATGGTGGTTACGAATCCCAAAGGCATGCCTCTCTTGATTGATGGGGAGTGATAAAATATGATGCATGGAATCATATAACACTGGATAGATGAGTAAATAGAACCTATGTGGTGTAAAATCCTATTTAACCTGAAGGATTTTTCTATTTTACATAGGAGGCGTGTAAGCCAATCTCTTTGGATGAATGGTTTGACCACACCCAGAAGGCTGGGAAGCCTATCTATCTAATTAGACTCTATGATAATACCTTAGTTGTATAGAATCATATCTCGTTAGATGAATAGGGAAAATAATTCTCATGAGGCGTGGTAGACTATCTTTATGGATACATGGGGTGACTGTGCCCAGAAGACTTGGAAGAACATCTCTCTAGTCGGATAAGGAAATGGTTCATGTAAGGTGGGAAACCCTATCTCTCTAGATAAATGGGGAAAACTATCCATGTTCCATGGTATCATATATAATTTAATGGATGTGGCGATAGATCCCAAGTGGAAGAAAAGCCTATATATCTGAATGGAAGGGGATATTGGGATTTAGAGAAATGGGATCATGTCTCTCCAGATGAATGGGGTGAAAAACCCTTGGGGTTGTCGAATCATATATCTATTGATAGATGGGACTGTGGTTCCTAGGGGGCGCAAATGTCTATATCTCAAGATGGATATGGAAATAACAACTAGGAGTAATGGAATTAGATATATCTAAATAGGCAGTTAAATAATACTCATGTTGCATGAGTTCATATATCTCTTGTTGAATGGGGTGATGGAACCTAGGTTTGATGGGAGAATTCAACTATAGATGAACAAGGATTTGATACATAGATATTGTTGAATCCTACCTCTTTGGATAGATTGGGTCATCGTACCCAGGGGTAGCAGAATCCTACCAATTTGAATGGAAACGGTGGTGGTTCTTAAGAGGTGTGGAAGCCTATCCCTCCGAAAGAACTGGGTGATGTCACCCAAGTGGTATAGAATACATTTGAGTAGTGTCTCATGGAGAAGTAAATGGGAAATTCCCATATCATTGGTTCCATGGATATCAGAGCATTGATAATCATATAATGATATGATTTAACATCCCCTAATTCTTGTTTTGTGGATCATGTACATGAGAAACATGAGTATAAATGTTATCGTCCTTCCCCCGGTGCTAGCTTCATGGATCCGAGACCTGATAAACCAGAGAACGGATATGATCAATGATCCCTCAATATAATTTTGAGAATCCCTATATTGGTTTCCTTATATGGTATTGGGAAGATACCTTGGTGATTCCCATATGGTAGTGGATGCTTCACTATCCAGAATATCCAAAAACATCCGCACAGTGGGGGGGGGGGGGGTGTTTCTAGTGGTAATATTGGTAATTATCCTACTTGATCACTATTAGTGGTGGAGTTGAAATGACACATAGGATTCTAGGTCTTCACATGTACAATGATGCTCATCCTCTAAGAGTTTAAGGTGCGGGGATTTACATTGGTGATTCTAGATTTTTATGTACACAAAATTATTCATCTTCACATTATTGAAGGTGAAGAGTTTGACAATAGGTTCCATATTATGTTTTTGGTTTTTCCACTATATCCATTCATCATGTTGGAGTTTCACAATTATTTCCCAACATTGTAACTTTTCCCAATGCTGATGGCCTCTACCACCGAGGGTATGGATGTTGGATCCCTAATCAAAATACGATAGTAGGATGTGGGTTCCTCCTAACATGGATTCCTCCATAGATATAATTTCCTAGTTGAAGTCTAACTCATTTATTTAATACATTCATTGAATCTCACTCCCAATTCCATATTTAGGTGAAAATTAGATAATTATGATTCTTCGGTTTTGTGTGGGCAGCTACATATTTTCAAAGTTGATAGATATGTTTGAAACATCAAGAAATCAGTGGAGATTAGGCATTCAGTGCATGTAAAGTTTTCCTCTTCCAATATAAATGGAATCTCACACACGAGGCATCTTAGGTGCAGAATCTAAGGAATTCCATGTTCTTCATTATGTTCATTTTCACCACTGGTGTAAGAAATTTGTTTCTCTTTACCTTTTTCATATCATGTCTATTTATTGAAGTTGTAATTCTGATGCTTCAGGTGGGGATCTGAGATTTAAACTCTTGTGGATAATTTTCATCACTCATTTAACATTTGTGGGGATAGGCTAGTCATATATTCCAAATCCCCTCGAAACAAGATTGTGATGGGTTCAACATCTTCTAGGGATTGGTTCGTCAATGAATTAACCTCCAGTGGGGAAAAGTTGTAATGATGTTTAATTTATTGTTGGGATATGATGGGCATATATTTAATGTCATATAGGTATATGATGGTCATATATTTAACGTGTTTAGCAGATAGGTTGGTTAAAGGATTAATGTTCTAGGTATATAGGTTGGTCACATATTTACCATTTTGGGGGTCAGTTTTTCACTCATTTAACAACTTTTTTGAACATGTTGGTGAGGTTGAATGTGTCTAAGAGGGTGATGATAACACTTTGCGGTTGTCTCCTCCTAAGGAGAGACATGCAGATTTTATTGTAATGTTAAGTGGTCATGATTGATACATTGTGAGGTATCCCATGTTTGTTGGTATTTCTGGATTGTACCTCACGGAGGTATCTTATACACCATGTTATGAGAAAGGGATCAATAACGACATGATATGATTCCACCATTTAAGGTAGTGTGACCAGACCGGTCTATGTAGTTTAATATCATGAAGTAAGGAAACTCGTGTCACAAAAGGTGTGACGAAAATGGAAGGTGTGGGGATCACATATAGAACTATCTCGGTGTTTAGAGTTTTATTTAATGATGTTTTGGTGATACTTTATATAGGTCTCCTTGGTTTTGGTGTTCTTTCCCTAGTGTTGGGGTTTTTTTCCACAGTGTTAGGGATTCATCTCATAGTGTAGATGGAGATGTTTTCTCCTCAAATTCATATTCTATGAATCCTATATTCACTGCATTAGTTAGGGATATTTTTTAATATCATGATATTAGTAATGTGTTTTATAGTATAAAATTGTATGACTAAGACATGGGGATAGGTAGTTTTACGTACTGT
This sequence comes from Viscum album, assembly GCA_963277665.1. NCBI lineage: Eukaryota > Viridiplantae > Streptophyta > Magnoliopsida > Santalales > Viscaceae > Viscum > Viscum album. The sequence goes on from OY728122.1 coordinate 1,994,989,836, forward strand.
GACTCAGACGTTAGGGTATGAGTGGGGATTATAAAATTGTTCATCCTTGGTGCAGATATTGAGAAGTGATATTATGAATTGTTCTTACACAAATAGGATTCTTGGTTTATTCTTTGTATATGTGGTTGTGTGATTGGATATTACCTTTATAGTATTCCCATGAGGTGATTGGATTAGTGATAATATAATTAGGTCTTACGTAGATGGGATGCATGTTTTCTATTGTGGATAAGAAAATGGTTGAGTGGGTCTTATGCAATGGGGATTCAAGCATTCTAAATTGGAGTCTTGATACTTTGCTTGGGACTTAAACATGGACGATTGATTATTTCTTCAATGGATTAATGATCATCTGGCTAGGTTATATTCTTTGATGTGGCCATAGTTCTACTATGGAGAATCAATGGGGTGGGTGGATCTTATTCTTTGAAGCTCATAGTCGGGGATTACTTTTAGAAGTTCTCTAGGTTCTACTATTGATAAGTAATGGAATTACTGGGGATTATTCTTGGAAGCATCCCAATTGCTAATATAGAGCATCCGTGATGTGGTTAGGGATTATCCTTGGAGGTTTCCCTGGTGATGGTGGTATTATATCACACTTATCACACGAGGCATATCAAACTCATTACACAAGTAATAGTTTTTCATATCAAAAATGCTTTCTCGAACAAGTTGCATAGGGTAATACCACAGTTTAATTTCATTTCAAATTACATTTTATGTTGGGATTATGCATAGGGATAGTCAATATTTCCTCCTCATGTTGGGTGATGTGATAATCATGGTCTACTAATTGGTCAAGGAAAATGATTGGGTCTTACACATAAGGAGGGGGACCACGGTACTTCTTTTTGTCATCTCATAATCATTACATGAGTCATATTACTCATGCTTTATAATGCATCCCATTAGATCCACAGGAGGAGTCCTATCCTATATATTCTCACCATATATGGTGTATTATAGTTAAACGTCAAGTAGTTAGGATTTCTAGGTAGATTATTACTCTATATAGATTCTTCTGGACATATTCTGAAGCATCACTTTCTTGTTCAACCATGTGTAGGTGTTAGGTGATGCAGTTTAAGGAATTTTATGAGGGGTATTTTGACTAAAAATATTTAATAAAATAAAGAGAATAATATCAACTCATGGAATAGGAAAGGTACCGTGAGTAGTATTCTAACAAAATGTATTACATATACTATATAATAGTATCTAAAAAAATTGTATTATATACACTGTGTTTCAGGTTTCTATAGGTTGAAACCCAAAATTTCCTCAATCTAGCCCGAAATTTGTCCAGTGAAACTCTCCATTTTTCTTGGGGCTTAGTGATTGTAGCAATGGTTCTAGGCTACATGCTCAATATTAGTGCTTGGAACTAATCCCAATAAGGGAGACCAGGGTATAACCCCAACCATATAGATCAATGAGCATGAAGGTAGGTGACCTGGTTGAAGGGGTTTCCCAAAGATAGTGGTTTTTTAATGTGAACAACTTTCATAAAAGTATATTTAGTGAACGTATAAGTATAAATTTTTTTCTAAAGCACTATTTTTTCAAATAATTTAGTTTCATGAAATTTTGAGCATTAGAAGTCATGTATATCTTACACGAACGTTTTTCTTCATCGATGGATGTTTCAAAAAATTTCATCAAACACATACCCATACATGGACGGGTTTCCCTTAGGAAAATAATGAATTTTTGATTAATGGGTAAAATGAATTTCATGAATTTTTTTCAATGTATATTTTATATGAATTGAGATCATGATGTTATATCTTAGAGAGTCATTTCCTTATTTAGTTACTTGAGTGGGTATTTTTAGGTGATAAGGTCACCAAAAGATACATTTAAATAATTATAGCATATTTCTTGAATGTTTGAGTTTTTTAGAATTTAATCTTTCATTCATGAAAGATTGAATTTCAAAACAAATTGAGGTTCATGAAATATTGTTTTTCATAAAACAATGTTAAAAAAATTGTAATTTTTCAAGAATATCAGGTGCAATCCATTTACAGAATTATATCATTGTTTAACCATATCTACTAATATTTAATTCTATTTGAGTCTCTATAAGTAGTATATTTGTAGCTAGTAAAACAAAATATGAAGTTGGTAAAATTATTTAGCATTTGATACATAGTTAGATGTATTTTTTCACTAAAAACATCATGAAAAATTATTATGGGTTAAAATACCCTTTAGATACTATGTGTGATATTATATTCAATGATGTTATTTTCAAGACCTCATTCCTTCAACAAGGTTGTTTCAACCATTGTAGTGTGCCACTAGAGTATCTTGTATATAAAAAACAATAATGGGTGAAAATAGATCATCCTCAGGTAGGCTCTCCCATAGAAATGTGACCATAGGATGTCTTGTTTTAATCTATTTTTTTAATTTTGTCCTGGGTTACACATATATAGGATACACCAAGGAAGGATATTTGTGGAATGAAGTTGAGTTTATATATATGATGTTTTGGAAAAGTGTTTTCTGCTCTGGTATCCAATAATAATATATATTTAAATGGTAAAATTCTATATCTAAATAATAATGTATTGATAGGTACTCTATTGTGTACTCATCTCATAGAAAAAGATAGAACTTTTCCCATAAATGGATATAGAGACTTTTATCAAATGGGTTCATCATTTTACCATGATACAATTTAATATTAATCCTTATTAATTTTTTAATAACACATGAAACACATTTGATAAATGCTTATATTGTAGATTATATCATCATTATCTTCAATATAATCATTTTGAAAATGATAAATTAATATCTGGTAGTTGGGGAACTTGGAACCATCAGTGAAACTGATACATGGGAGGGTATTTCTAGTATATATAGGTCTTTGGTCCTTTAGTTGAGGTATTTTTCCTTGTTCCACTGGTCTTACAGGTCAGGTAAATGTTTCCTATCATGCATGATAAAAGGAAATCCCATTAAATTAAATATATAAATTAATATGGCCACTGTACTACTCAATATAATCATTGATAAGAAAAATCCTAAAGTAATATAATCCGATGACTAGTAATCTAAGAAATGTTCTTGAGAAATATTTCTAATTTACAAAATTATCTTAATGTAAAATTATTGTGTTAGAAAAGTTTGTTCCTCAGTAACCATGTATTGATGTTGTCTACCAAGTCAATCTAGATTCTCATGGAATCATATAGTGATTCATTTATTCATTCAAATGAATTATATACAAAATGACCAAATGAATATTAGAATCTTATCATGTACTCAATATGTCTAGGGTATTTTAATGATTTTTGTTTGACATAATGAATATTATTGGGTAAATAAAATGATATTACATGTGACTAAATATGTTAATTTACAAAGATAGAATAAAGGGTTTTTAATTAATTATTAGTTACAGAAATGATTCCTATTAATATGATAGATATATTATAAAAAATATGTGTGTTAAAATTTTTTGTTCATATGAAGAAGGTCAGAAGAAGAAAATAATAGAAAATTGAATTTATTTTTTGAGAGATGGGGATAAGGAGTTTTTGTATTGATAATATAAATACATCAGTCCAAGATAAACTCATTATAAAATATGTATTTATCAAATTTATCTGTCGATAATAACATGTAAAAATAGATTTTTAAATGAAATGAGATAGATGTTTTTTTTTCAAATGGTATTTTCCTTGTTTAACCATATAATATGATTTAAAGGGGAACAAAACTGGCTTATTCTTGTTAAGGAAATTATGCACTTTTCATCTTTGAAAACATTCAACCAATATGATTGAATGTAAGGAATTTTTATGTGATTTTATCAAAATATTGGTAATATATTTGAACTAGGAGGATAATGTTGAGATTATATTGCTTTATATAGTTTGGGAAAGTATATATCATTCCAATCAATAAGAATAAAATTAAAATGAAATTATTAACAATTATTTTATGATTCCAATCAAGGTTATTGAAACCAAGGGGTTCTATAAAGTAATAGTAATAAATCACTTTGATTGGATTATCCAAGGAATACCTGAAGGTGTTTATGAAACTCCATTGAATTTACATATTAGGTGTGAATGTAATAGAAATTAAATCTTCATTTTTAATAGAACATGATAAGTAATATATATTTTCAAATTTGTTACAAATATATAATGGAAAAAATAAAAGGAATAATCAATTAATATTGTAGTTTATATTCACGTGATGAAGTAAATATTTACCACATCAGGTATTTTAATGTAAATTATTTTATCAATCTGAAATGAATCTTTGAAAATGATGTATATCTTTATCTTATTTTCTATTCTTTATAGGAGAAGTTTTAAAATTTCAATGATTTTTTTTAAAACAATTATGAGATGGTTATTTATATACCAATGGTTTATTGAAGCATCAATTTATATGACATGCCATGAGAATAATATATGTATGAAATGGTTTTCTATGGGTTAAAATGTACATCAACAAATTTTGAAAATATGTTGGAATGTGTTCCCACCAACCATTTGTTGAATAATTTAATAATGTATTATTTTTAAATGAAAAAATCTTCTAAACACATATAATATCATATATGATATGGAATTAATTTTTTTTACATAAATATTCCTACAAAAGGAAAATAAATTTTATTTACATAAAAAAGGGTTTATAAGTATTTTCATGTTATTCTAAATGGAATATAGAAATTGAGTGGAATGTGTGGGAATATTTGGATTTTAGTATGTCCAAATAAAAATATATTTATAGTATTCTCTATTAAAAGTGAATTTTATATAATATCATATGATAATTGGTATATATTAGAAAATGATGTAAGTAGTTATATTACATCATGAAAAAAACTAATAAAAATGGTTACATCGATAATGAGGTGGAACTTAGAAGAAGTTCTAAGTATACAATTAAAGTTAACATAAAAAAATTGATGCTGTGAAGTCAATAAATTTTAATATGTTCAATTTTTGAATTGTTAGGAATATTAATCTGAAATCTCAATATAATTTCAACTCTCTTGATTTTGAGATGTTTTTAACTATATATATTATGTGAGTGTAATATAGAGTGGTCATATAGAAATGGGATATAGATTACATATGATGTAATTTGTTGAAAAAACCAATAAATTAGAGAAAATATATGGATAACCATTCAGTTTATCATATATGATATGATAAATTTGCACTTAAATTTTATTTGTTAAATATTCATAAAGAGTTTAATTTTTTCTAAATGTATCATTTTAGATGAAATTTCCAATTTATCATTATTTCAAAAAATATTATTAAATAAATATATAGATATGTATCTCATGAAGAGTAATGATAATATACCTCTTAATCTACAACTTTGAGTTTATCCCTAATAAATGTTTTTCAGAGAGTATTTTGTGTTTTGATAAAATGTGATGGTTGACATGAGTTGGATACCTGAAAAGAGAAGCAGAATAATCTGTAGAGGCAAAAAAATATTATTATTCTATTTGTGTGTCAAATTTTTCAATAATGTATAAAAAATTGAGTTTCGTATTGATATGTCTTTGGTATAATAGGGGTTCCTATATCATAATTGAGTTACCACTGCCTTAGGTTAGTGAGATACCAATCTATAGAACATGCATACTTTGATAACATAAATATGATAGTATACATGATTAATTACAAAATAAGGTGGTGTTTAGGTATATTTTTAATCATTTAATGATTATGAGATTTACCATAGTGGGGTTTTAACTTGTATATGATGGCATTGACATCCTGGCCTTGATTGGGAAGTATTGTTGGAGTGTGTGTGGCTGCACCTTGATATTATATATATATATATATATATATCTAGATAAAGCTCGTGTGATTCATTTATCTACAAGGATAAAGGAAGTGGGATGTATTTATAGACAATATCAGCATATACTATGAGAATCATGTATGAAAAAGATTGATTTGTGGGAATGAAATGCTCTTTATCCTATAGTCACTCAATGTCTCAGAAAAAGGGCATATAAAAGAATGAAAATTTTTAAATGACACATACTGGAAGAAACAGGTATTGTGACATATGTTATTCATGGATATCAAGAAAAATACCTTTATAGATTAAGTATTATAGAAATTTTTATGATAATCATATTTTCTTATAGTTTTGTGACCAGAAATTTATATTATTTTTAATTGTTGTAAGTTCTTGTAGTGTCACACCTTGTTTTCAACATAATAGGGATTGAGTTTGACTCAAGGATGTAATATAAAATTATAATAGAGTTAATAAAAATGAATTTTTATGGGTACATAAAATATATTACATATGATGTGATATAATAGGAATTTAATGATAGATTTCAAAAGGTGTTTTACATGAAATCCAAAAGGACGGTTCAATATGGTTTTAAAAGAAATCCAAAAGAGGGTTTGATATGGTTTCAAGAGTTATTGTATATGATATAATAAAATGTGAAATGGATCAATGTTTATTAGTATTTACTGAAATATGTAGATTCATTTAGATATACCCAAAACCTTATTAATATATATATTGTGGATTTCATGAAAATTTATATTTTCATTCATTAAGGGGAATATTATTTAACCTTCATAAGATAATATGTATAATTTGTACAATTCCATCTTATACATGACTCTTGTTTAATTATTTTTTTTCTATAGAAGAAATTTGAGTTATATGAATTCATACATTTTATGTATGAAATAGATATGGCATTAATACATGAATTATTAATTTTTGAATGAATTGAATGATTCGTCATGAATCATCATAAGAAGCTATATAAAGTCACAAACATGCGATAGAAGTGAGTTTGCGTGTTTGAATACCTCATTCAAAGCTAGTAAAAATTGTCCCATGGATCTATTTATTCTACCTTCTATTCATATGATGTTCTATAACATCATTAATGGAATAGTAGTCCTATAAAAACTTTAGAACATTAATAATTCTCCATTGGTACACTTTGGAGAGTAGATTATCTTTCGATAATCGTGGGGGATTTTATCAAACCCAAGTGATAGAGTGTGAAGATGATTAATATTCTCTTAGGTGTAAGGTATTATTGTTTACGTGGCTCCTTTATTTCTATTTTTATACTCAGTTTGATATTACAAGCATGGGGGATCCAAAAAAAGGATTCAAATCATTTTAATTTCTTTTAATAGTTGTTATTAGAGTCTAAAAAAACCTTCATCAATGTCATGTTATATTTTCTATATGCCTATGAATATAGTCCTTGGATCATTCTTATTATATCTAACTATTTAACCATAGATTCTCATTTTTTATATTGAGATTATGTGTCCTTCTATCATGAAATGTGAAAAATTATTATTATTCATTTTTCATTTTAATATGTTGTTTCTCCCCAACTCTTATTTTTATATATATATTTTTTGACTAAAACTTAATGTCATATGGATGAGTTATTACCCATATGGGTCATATAAGATCACCCCATTCCCCATGTTATGAATCTTATTACGAACTATGGAATTCTATAAGGTAGTCTAATATAGTTTGATAACAGATAAATGTTCACACAGAAATCATAAATTTTTTTCAAAATAACTATCCTCCAAGACACTAAAAATTCCATTATTCTTATTCAATGTTTATTATGTGATTTATGTTTATCTTATTGAAATTATTTATAATAAATTTAGGTTTTTCTCACTACATATCAAAATATGTCATTAAAGAATTTTTTTTTCTGCGAAGGATCTAGGTGTGAATGTCTCATGTGACTAATAAGTCAATCATCCTATCGAGATTACTATATCATATATATATATATATCATCATATAATTTTAAACCATATGCAATAATGTTATGACAACCTGCCATCAAATCTAGAACAATGTAAGAAAACAAAAATCCATCACATCTCATGTATCATGCATTATTCGAAATTCCATTACATCCCATGCAAGGGCGCCTATGGTAACTATGTTCATTACATACTAAATACATGTATTTGTTATAACTCAAGTTTTTATAGAATGAACATACTTATATGGTAAAATAAGTATCCATAATATCCTTTATAAGAACATACCCTATACCTAAATCCATTACAGCCCATATATTCATACAAACTATCATAAATTTGAAGGGAGAGTTGGGATGCTGAATTATTCAGCTATCCCTTTCCTCATCAGCATGTATGTTAGGGGAAAAACCTAAAACCTAAAACCTTTGGGAATTAGTGACCCACCTGAATGAGGTGGTGGATTATATTAAATCATAATACATAATCATTAGTATACCACACAACCCAACATAGGGAAATTATATATTCTTTAAATAGATTATAGCTATATTCAAACGTCACGCAGAGCTTGATTCACTAATTTATTGAGAGTTCAATATCCTATAAGAACACCATATTTATTAATCATAATCATTGATAGTCAATAAATTTAACAAAAACCATTAAATTTTTTATTTTTATAAAAAATTATGTTTTAATCATTGAAATGTGTTCCCAAGATAATTAGATTTTATATTCATCATTTATTCATTTGATATCCATCACAAGATCTTAGTGCATTAATATAACCATTATATAGTTCTCCTTAAAAATTTCATTGCCACTATCACCAAAAAACAATCTATTGACTTCAATTATAATTACATTTTTCAATCCTTATATTATATTTTTTATTAATCAAACTAAAATATGTCAAGAAATATGATCATGTAGGGTATAGTCCAACTACATTATGTTGTTGGAAACTAAATGAATAATTCATCAAGAAAAATGAACTACAAGAATAAAAAATCATGAAAAAAGGTAAATTCCCACTATTTTTTTATACAAATCTACCATTTGACAATATGAAATTATAATTTGGAAATCAAGTAATCACATTGTTCATCCAATCCCATCCATCACTTCTCACCCCCGCTAAGAAAAATCTACTAACATATCATTGGAAAACTATCCCATACATAATTGAACAACCAACCACACCTTTTATAAAATAAAATCTAGAAAGGCCTCTATCCTCCTATGTAATAAAAATGGAATCGTATCATATCATTAGGAAAAAAAATCTTTGGTGGAAATAAAGGATAATACCCCATGGTTAAATACCCATGAAATGAAATTTAGGATTATAAAATCCATAAACACTTTAAATTTGTTTATCATGAATACATATTATTCTATTAAAATTTCTAATTAATTATTATTTTTTTATTATCATTTTTAAATATACTTCATGAATAAAATTCTTGTTCAATTGATTTCATGGATGAACAATAATTAAATTCACCTGCATCATCAGTCATTTACATTATCTTACCATATTTACATTGTTGAACCAATTTCAAGAATATCAACCATGCTACATAATATACATTACAACTATAACAAATTTTACTCATTATCAAAAATATCAAGAGGCTTCTTACCAATATATCATAAATTTAATATGATCACAACACCCATTTCATATTATATCATTACTCAATTCCAATATTATTATTTTCATTTGGCCAACTCTACTATTACCCAGGTAATTTAATTCCTTCTAATAAAAAAATTAAAATATAAATAATGATTGGTAATGAATCCCAAACACTGATTCAAATCATTCATTATTATATGAACAAGAATATGGATATAAATGTGGGTCTCCATTCCCTCCTTTCATTGGGAACCAATGATACTAAGGGATATTATCTCAATAAAAATCCATCATTAAACATTATTAAAACAAAAAACATTAAAAGTGAAAATATAATCATGATAGTTTGGAAAGATATTATGTGAGAGATCAAGAAGTAAGAGGATAAAGGGGACTCACCTCAAACCACCGACATATTTATATGTACATGTTGGGTGGATAAACCAATACAAAGGGGTGTTAATGGTCTCTATATAGATCCTTAGGTTTCGAATAGATTTTAAAAAATATGGATAAAAAAGTGTACATAGGATTGAATTCTATATTTATATCCGCATGAAATAACATAATATAAGGCATAACAACCTTCACCATGAAATAATAGTTAGGGTTTTAAACAAAACCATGTTGCAAAAAAGGTGGAAATTCAATAGTTGTCCTTTTCAATGACACCATACACAATCCACAGTGAATAAACCCCCTATATTAATCCCATTAAAATACTAAACCAAGCCAAAAATGATAAACTGGGGGAAGAACCACGATATTATTGAATTAAAAAACAACTAGATTTCATAATCCAAAACCGCTATGTATTTCAATTATTAGAACCCCAGAACCAAACCCTAGCCTTATTCTATAACTGACCACTAGAAGGAAGATGAATGACCCTCTCCCCTGAACTCATCTTTACATCCTATTTCATATTACCATTATAACTCTAATAAAGAATATACAAGGATCTCGACCAATCTAGACACATAAAATAGTCTATATCACCATAATATACCTCAAATAAAACAAAAGTGACACGAAATCCTTCTTCTTGGACTTCACTCTGTATGGGTCATAACAACATCATAACTCTATCTACATAATAAAACACTACATCATATACCAACATACCATGAAATAATATTCCTCCATTGAATTATATTTCATCTCAATTTTAATTATTCTCCTGTTTCCTTTCATGAATTTCTCCAACCACCCAAAAACACAAAGGATGTTATTATGGGAGAACCAGGAACTAACAACCAATATTATTCAATCAATTCTTATCCTCAATAATTAATCCAAAATCCCATGAAGTGTAAGAAGTTTTGAAATATATTAATCACCAAATGAGATAACACTCATGGATATCACTATAACCTGGTTACGTTGAACACATTAGTGGAAAAAGGATCATAAAACTCCAATATCTTCTCTCTCTAAAAAACATTCAATATAATCAAAATCATTCTAGAAAAAATAAAACAAAAAATAACATGAGATATTAAGTATGTATCTATGAATCACAGTACAAAGGTATCTTTTTCAATCTACCATGTTACCCCATTGAATTTTCTGAAGGAATAAAAATAATTTTTAATACATTTTCTTGTCATTCCTATATCTAAACAGGTCATTCTTAAAAGGTCACATCATTATCATATTATTCCTCAATCATGTTAATGGCACGGGGATCATCGTGAAAGTAATTGTAAATATATGCTACATAAAATATATTATGATAATATATCACATAAAAATTAATTTCTATCTTATATGACACTACTCCAACAATATTCCTACACCTTGAGAGGACTAAAACATCATTGAGAGAGACAAATCCAAAAATCGAAACTACATTTCCCATAATGAGGAGATATATCCCGGAACATAAGATCTCTATATTAAAACTCTATGGGGATCCTCCTATGAACACTATGGGAGATAAAATGATTATATATTACCTTAATCAACTTTATAATCACATGTATATTCTCTATCGTTCTCTGTACTAATACTGATTTGAAAATATCTAATGCTCCAACAATATTCCATAATAATATAGATCTTAAATATTGGAAATAAAATGTTTTATATAGATCTATAAATTTTTTTAGTGATAATTATTATTATAATAAAAAAAACCATGGGAACGTGCCTCACCCATGAATCTCCAAAATAAAAAATGCATGCCTGAAACATGTCCTTTATTTTTGTGATATTCTACTCAGTCTGATCATCCATCTATGCATGAAAAGTGGTTTCAGGATATAATTAATGAAAAAATACCTATAGATACCCAACTATACTATATATATATTGGATTTTAATTTTATATTTTCATCTTTAGGACCCCATGAAGCCTCACCACCACGTCCATATAATTCCTTGACAAGACATCCTCTATGGTTGACTCCTAATCCACAGAAAGTGATCCAACTTTAAAAAAAAATCAATGATGACCCATATAACATCACATCCACCCTACTATTAAGGAAAATAATGGATTAATACCATCCTGATATCCTCCCACCCCCTTTAGTGAACATATATCAACTGAAGTAAACCACCGGGGCAATGCTTCTCAACCATTACCCTCAGGAAAAAAAATATTGATACAAAAATTAAAAAATTGATCAATTCATCCTAATCCACAAAAACTAAAATTTTAAAGCATGATAAATATTAGAAACATTAGGAATATCCACTAAATTTTGATTATTAAACTCACATAGAACCACATCATGCATTGTCAAGGGAATACAAATCATCCCATGGGATACGAAAAAATTTAGATCAACCTATGAACCTATCATAGGGATATCAAAAAAACAAAATTTATCCAAACCACTACCTCTGAATACTCCAAATTTGACTCCTGTACATTATACATGAAAAATTCCACATCATGAATTGATAGATTCACCATCTATAATCGAATTCTCCCAAATCTAGGTCCATCATAGTGATATTCTCTTTTACATTCTATGAATCACCAAAATCAAGCATAATATCACTAATTGACTTCATTATAAATGAAAATACCACAATATTACCATTCCAAAATGTATATAAAATATAAAATCCATAAACCTATAAGTATTCTACCAATTTCCATTTCAATAAATTCAAATCATGTTGGATGACAAAATAAATCAAGATATTTTGAACTATGAGGAACTTAATTTCTCAACAATGATAAAATGTTACCATAACTTCATTGTAAACAAAACCACATGATTTTTAAGATCATAAGTTATATAGTTACACTCATGATGTCCTAACTATAAAGACCCATAAAAAACAACTACTATATGTAGAATTAGAAAACCACCCATGAATAAATGTGAAGCATTACAACAAAACTCAATCTTATCTCCATCCTCTAAAAGACAATTATAGGGGTGCTACCAATATTATCCTTTATAAAATAAAATCTATCCTAGAACAAGTCAAATTATTTAATTTTTTATCATTTTTTTCAAATATTTCACAGAATTTATCATCTATTAGAATTTACCTGACAACCTGTCATAATATCTTACATGACCAAATACATTTCACACAACCACAAAATTCAGGGATTCCACCAAAGAAACAACCACCTAAATTCCCATAGGATCTAGGGATAATCTACATTGATGTATAAAATACCTCAAAAAACCCTTAAATTGACCATTGAACGAATTAAAAAATGTTATTAATGTTAAAGAGATACAAAATATCTAAAAGATGTACTCCATACACCTACTATAACTGAAAATACTCCATGATTTCATCAAAAAATACAACTATAAACTGATCCAAAAAATCATGGAACACATAATTAGTTAGTCCCTTAAACATGGATATAGAGTTATTAACACCAAAAAAATAAAAATGTACTCATTATAAAGATAAATACACCTAAAATAAGTATTCAGAGTATCGCTATCATTCACCCACATTTAATGAATTCCTAACCAAAAACAATATCATTGAGAACAAACCATCTCACTTTAATCAATTGATCAAATTTTTAATTCTTAGGAGTGGTATAAGTTTTTTATTTTAATGTAGTTCACGAATTGTTAATCAATACACAAAGTTTAACTTCAATCTATCTTATCAACAAATATATAGTATATCCCAATGGTGACATGTTGGGTTAAATAAATAATCATTAGTGGAGATCATAAATCTATGTATGTTTCTCTCGAAACATGTAAGGTTCCATCCTATATGGGGGAATTGATATAAAAGTGTCACCCAACTATAGTTCTATCCCAAAATTGATCTCACAAGGAAGTGGTATCACCACTACCTATTTTGGAACGAAATTAGGGTACTCTTCCAAAAAATAGATAATCACCACTCATTTATCCATTATTTAACTCAGCGTGATCTCAATTATCAAGAATGAAAAGAACTAGACATACCTCTTACACATCCATGTATCTCATATTCCAATGAACACACCATTCTATCTATCAGCATCAAATAATATAATGTTACCTATGAAAAAAATCAACAATATACTATATTTACTATAGCCTTTCCATGTTAAGGATGATATAATATAGATACATTTTAAAAAATATTAAATATCCCTAAGAGCGATTTTTTCATAGAATCAACTCACAGTATCTACATAAATCATACAATATATCTCAACCTCTAACTGGAGAAGTAAATACCAAGGGATCTAGAAGACATTCCACATTATTTCCTAGAAAATGGACTAGGGAAGGTTCAATGAATGAGTCTGTATTTCTTGAATAGGACATGTAATACACCCATGTGAAGTATTAATAGATATTACATTTCATGATGTCCGGAACCCCTAGAGTTGGAAATATATAAATATGGAACTTACAATTTATAGAACCATGCCCTTTGTAAATATAATAGAGACCACATGCACAACAACACTCCATTTAATATCTTAGAGGATAAATGGTATCAGGTGGTTTTCATATTCCCACCTCATCTCGTATTTGGTTATTAAAATTATGATCACCCTCCTCCTACTACATCAGAGGATACTGTTGTAATTGTTGAGATGAAATTGGGTCAACATATCTACACATACTATAATGAAATTTCAAGAGATAAATCATAAAATGGATAGGTAATCCTCATGAAAAACAAACCACACTTGAACTATTATATTAGGATCAATAAACTCCAATGCCAGGGAAATGGGTTAATGAAGGCTGGGATTGACTCCCTGTTATCTCAGACAGAATATGACTAGGTAATTATGATCCCCTATCTAAATATGTTCTTCATAATGTTACAAAATGTATCCCCTCAAATGCTGATATTTTTTTCTAGAGTGCTTTAAATTTTAAAAAAAAAATTCTAGAACCACAAGATTGGTTATCAATGTGAATGGGGTGATCCAACCCTAGATATATGGATAAAAAGGATACTCAAAATGCCTTTATTATCATCATAATATAGTAAAGGACCTATAAGATAATATTGTATGATTTTATAAATAATAACAAGAAAATACTCAATTGGTTTAATGTAACGATCTGATGCACATAATTCACCTTCATAGTTGAATGAAGAATCACACCCTTAAACTTGTCATGAAACTGATCCCATAAAAAATAATACTCCGAGAGACCACCAATGGAATAAAAAAACCACTACAGATTGTCCCCATGTAGTATATTTATAGATAATAGAACCCAATACTATTTCCAAGAATTGAAAAAATGTTCATATATACCTCCCCCCAATCAGGCCATGGTTTACTAATCAGAAAAGAAGCCCACATACTTTAGTAATCTCTTCTATTGAAAATCTCAATCCATATTAATCCAAATTTAATCTTTTTAAAAATTAATTATATTATTTTATAGTTGAAAATCATGTCTTACATCATCAGTATGAACCAAATTAGTACATCAACATAAAACCATACTTGTGAATGATTAAACCATATGGAACCCCTTAAATCTATAATATTGAATATTGATGGTTAATTAATTGAGGTTCAACATAATTTCAAATTAAACCCATTAAATAAATAGTATCCAAAAAATAATGCATGATCCTTATCAAGGTCTTTACCATATTATTAGTATCACTTATATTATAATTTTTAGTAAACATAATGTCATTGTGTAATGACCTCTGTTTATACTATATAATTTTTTTTAAATAATAATTGTATTAATAGATTTTTCCACACAAAATGTTTAACTAAAAAATCCATGAAATATTATATAAGAATATCCAAACATTACAAAATATTGTATGTAAATTTTTTTTAATCAACTATAAATTCATATAATATATGGTTTAGTATAATTAATGTTTTAAAAGGGTGATTTTCAAGAGAATTAAATTTTTTTATATATAGTATTTTCATTTAAAAGGAAAAATATGTAATTTTAGAACAATATTTTAACCAAAATATAATTATTTTTGGATTTAATAATTTAAATAGTATTTTAGTAATTTTTTTAATATTTTTATAAATTAATTCATTTTTATGATAATAGTGAAAATAATTTTATTACTTGGAAGTGTCACTATTATGAAATTTTATTATCTAAAGAATAGAATAAATATTTAGGAAAACATTTTATATAAAATTATCAATATGTAATGTTAATAATTTAAAAAATAATTATCAAATTTACCAAATCCGTGTATAATGTTCTGAAATCTTTTGTAATTTTTCAATTTAAAACCATTGTTATTCACTTATATTAAAATTTAGGTTTCATAACTTATAGAATTTAATCTATAGAAATCTATTTCGTATATTTTATCATCAATATCATATTATTTAATAATTTTAATTCCAATTTTTTGTATAAAATTATGATTACTATGATTAAAATTACTTACTATGATATTGGTAATACTGTTATTTTGAAAGAATTATTTTATTATTATTAATTAATTTTATTTTAAAAAAATAAATTTACTTCTTATAAGAAAATTATTTAATATAATATTTAAAACTATATATATATAACTCATGTAGTTATTAATAAATACTACACAATATTAAAAACACATAATATTGAAAGAAAAATTTTTCCTACCAAAGCCTGGTTCATTACATTAGATTTTTTATTTTAAAAAATATTTTAATATTGTTTATAAATTTAATTATATTATTTTAGGATCAAATAAATTCTTTGAAATCTCTAATATAATAATAGGGGTTACTTTATTTTTTATGAATATATATACTATTAGGGTAAATACCTGGTATGAAGGTAAAAAATGATAAACTGTGAAAATAAAGACGTAAAAATGCTTTAAAATGATTAAAACCTTTGGTATAACAGGTTTTTTAGGATTTATAGAAATATTTTCAAAATAAAATCCACCATATTTTTTATTTGTAGCTTTTGTCCCTTAAATTATTTCTTTCCATTTAGAAAGTCAGGCATTCATAAAGGCACAATTTGATTAACTTATAAAAGGAGAACAAGACCACCTTTCACACCATAACAATAAAATCAGATTTCAATCTAAAGATATAAATTTTTATCCTCCTATATGTATCTATAATTATAATAGGACTCTAGTCTCAATTATATTTCTCAATTCTTCAATTTCAATGATATTTCCAATTGAAATCTCATGTCAATGTCGATATTTAATACATCTCAATATTTTCTTTTTATTCTTTTGCTTAAAAATGTATAATTGAAAAAACAATATAATGAAATTATTTATATTAATATACTATAATATTATTATATTATTGTATAAACCATTTCTCAATCCATTCCATCCACTTTGAGAAATGAAACAACATCAATCATGTGTACTTTTGGACAAATGCCACCACAAATTGATGTCCATCATTTTCCACCACCTACATTAATTATTGGTAACATGGATGGATTTGAAGGGAGAATATAAAAAATATTTTGAAATTATAATCCTAATTTTATAAATTATTTAATTCCTTCCTTAAAATCTATTTATTTATAAAATTAGTTGTTATTTTTTCATACAATAGTCTACAACCTCCATGAAAGATGAATTTAGTTTGACGTAATTACCCATCATGGGTAGTTCAAAAAATGAATTAAATAAAGATATATTATATTTAATAAGTTATTAAGATTATATATAATTATTATTAACATTATATAAAAACATATCCTTATTCAAAAGATCATTATTACACACTCATGTTTGGTTATGTTTTTACCACCTACATGAACTATGTTATAATTATTAATTCTAGAATAAATAAAAAATTGTTATATAATTATAATTTCATTTAATAATATTTTATTTTTTACCATTTTTATTGATTCTCAATTTTTTTAATTAATATATAACAAATTTATTAATATATCACGTTCTAATCACTACATAAACTGAATCAAATTCATAAAAATATATATTTTCATTATCAATATCCATGTATTTAAAATAATGAAATATAAATTGAGGAATGACCGAAAAATTTATTATTTATATTGAATAATTTTGAAATTTTAAAATTTCAATGATCAATGAAAAATAAGTCCTCTATTATGAAATTTTTTCTAAACAATAATGGTTACTCAAACCCGATATGAAAAATTGACAATAATAATATAATATACATAGAGAAAATAATTATAATTAAAATGTAAAAGGGCTATAAGTATGAATAAATCTATAAATGTGATTCTATTTTGGTCACATGTATTCCCTATTTTGGGGTTAGTTTATTTATTTTATGGTTCTAGATGCTTTCGGTAGATGGGGGTTAAAAATTTGTAGTTTCTAGGAAAGTAGGCTATGCCTATAGTTTAGGCTCATGGTTAGTGGTAACCATGTATAATGTATATATAAGTTACAAATGTGATTTTCAATGATTAATCCTGGTTTTTCTGAAGACGAGGGGGATAATTATAATTATGATATTGGATTGTCTACGTCTAATGTTTTTTTCTTGAGTTTTGCATTGTTTTCCTAACTGTACAACTATTCTTAGGTAAGCAAGAACATTTGTTTTCAAGGTGAAGTTTCTACTACATGATTAGTGTAGTTTTTTTATCAATATTGTATAGTCGTGCAACCATTGAAGGTAAATTTAAAATAGAAAAATTAATATAATTCACTAACTCATTATAACCTCAATTTTTATTTAAATTCGTCATTTAGTTGACCCAGCTTCCCCTTGAAAAAAAAATATAGTTATTCCAATGGTTATTTGGTGGTTCTCCGTCATTCTAGGGGGATCACATTGAATTATTTCCTAATTTCCACTAGTTATCTATGCCACTCCCAAGAACTCCCCTCGATCTCTATTATTCCTTATTTGGTTAGAAAACTTTTGGGTTTTTATTTCTAGGTATATATGGGGTTTTAGTGAATTAATTATGATTCTTTTAGATATACAATTATGGGGAATGTATCTATTTGTTTCCAATTCTCTATTTTTAATGGATGTTTGCGTTTCTCCATTTTTGAGGTATATACCTATTTAAAATTTTATATCACATGGATTATAATATTTTTTTTGAAAATTCATGAAGTTTTTTATGTAAATAAATTAATTATAATTTATTAGGTTAGTTTTATGAAATTTCATTATAAGAAAAATGTTAAGAGTTTTTTAATGTGTTATTATTTAAAAATAATTGTATTCACTTCAAGTGCGCAATGAAATGCCTCAATGGTTTTTCCCACTAAATTGGATTTTCAGGTTTGTTTATATTGATTCTTTTCTTATGGAAATGTTTTATAAAATTGTGAGAAAGGCTTACATTTATTTTTTGATAATTCATAGTACATTGGAACCATGGGTGTGTCTTGTTACATACATATATATGTTTCTTATTATTGTGCTTCCACTAGGGACTATGAAAAGTTTCTAATTAGGTTGGGGAATTTAATTTGTTACAGAATATAAGAATAATATTTTATGGATCGGTATTATAGGATTAATGTTATATCATTTTAGTGATCATTTCTATTTCTTTGTATATATTCTCATATATTATATCTCAACATGTGCATTGAATTATACATGATGGTATTGTTTCATGTTTGATTTCTCACATATTTATTTTATGACATTTTTAAGTATAATTTTAATTATTTACCAATATTTTATCGTTACTATAAATTTCATATTCCTGTAATTTATGAATATAGAATTTTTAAATTGAAATGAAAGTTTGTTTTCATGAAAAAGATTAATGTGAATTTTTTATAGAATTTAATTTATTAAAGACATAGATAACATTTTCATGGAGATAAACATTTTATATATTCACATTAGTAACCTACAAGGTGTTTTCCTCAAACAGAATTTATTTTATTTGGGATTATAAATATATGTTTTTTCTATTAATAGTTAAAGGGGAGGGAGTTATGGATCTCATCAGCATGTCCATATTTTATCATCATCAATGTTAGTGAGGATGGATATAATTGATGGTCTAATAGTGAAATAGTTTGGTATTGGTCTTTTTTGTTTCCCACATTACACTTTTATATTATTTTTGTATATCTCAAGGTTTTTTATACATTTTAGCTTATTATACTCTGGTGTTATATATGATTTAGTACACTTGGTACATGTTATTTTATTTGTGTTAATATCCAACTTGTGGAATGGAATCCTGGGTAACATATCATCTTCACCTAGGTTGGTTCACCAAAGAATGGTATGAGATCCATTACCTAGATATAAATGCAGTGACCTTGAATTGGAATTTTGTAGTGACTATTATACATGATATCATTCATTTCAGTGATTAAAGAGTAAATTTTGAGAAGGTGTCGGACCACCACATTTTGTGATACCACATTGATACCATTGGAAGTCAGGATTTATCCCCATTTGAATATTTATATGAGTTATAATTCAATATAATGTATTATTATCCTCATTGGTATATATTGGATTCCATGGGGGTTGATTTGGATTTGGGGTGAAAATGGAATGATAAATTAAGTTTTTAGGAAATCTTGGAGGGCTTGCTAAACCTTTCAGTGATCAAACACTTGATTTTGGAAACATTATGATTTTTCTATAACACCTAAAACATGGTCATCAATTTTGGGTCTCTGTCAATTTCAACTCCACAACCATTGTACTTTGTGTTTTATAACCCATTATTCATGGATTATTTGAATAACTCCCATTGAAAGTAAAATAATCATGGTTGTTTGTAACAACCAAATCATCTATTAATGAAAATTCCTCATGATCTAATTTAATATCATAATCTCAAAAATGGATATATAAATCATATGCACTTTCATGGTTTTATTTTTTTGGATTTCAAATGAACTTTAATAATTGTTACCATTGCTAATATAGTAATTTAATAGTGATCAATTGATTAGTTTAAATTTAGGGCTTTATCAAATCCAATTTACTCTGACAAAGGAAGTGATGGCCTCATCCAGTAGAATTACACCATATGAAGCCCATTTTTCATAGATTGGAATGGAGGTGGCATCATTAGACTTCTCTCAGGACCAAGCTGAAGATGATATTCAACACGTTAAGCTCGAACGGAACTGCCAATAGGAGAAGTGGATGTTGATAGACATTACCACCCGAGCGATGCTATCCAAACCACCCCCAGATTCTATCACCATCGCACACATCACCTTAGGTCTTATGCGGGAGTTATAAGGGGTTGTGTAACATGACCTTATAACTACAATTATGTTCATTATTTTGGTATATAATTAATAATATACATTCATTTTATTATTTCTACTTTGTAAAGAGGTTTTAATGCACCAATAGTATTTCTTCATTAATATTAAATTATGAAATATATTTTGATAAAATAATCGATATTTGAATTAAAATAATATTTTAATGAAATATTATAACTAAATTAATTTTTGTTAAATATAAATCATCATATAATTTTTATGAATACAATTTTTATTTTAATTAATCTTTGAAAGCCGTTTTTTTCAAAATCTATGAAAATTCAAAAATGTCTATTTTTATTTTATATGTAAAAATTCTGATATATAGAAAATCATTTAGATAAAATGAATAATATTTTTGGAATCAAGATGTCAATAATATCCAATAGTAAATTTTCATAATTTTCTAACACAGTCGAGTTTCTGGGTAAAAATTGAATATCGTTTATTTATATAGTATGATTTAAGACGTCAAAATGACCCAATAGTGATGTAATAAAATAATTTAAATGATTTTTTTGGAAAATATATATTTTAACATTAATGAAATATGATTTTAGATTTGTTTTATTTATTTTACAAAATCATTAGTGGACCCTCCTAGAAGTAAAAACACTTTAAATTTTTAAATTGATTTCTTTGAGAGTGTGACTAACGTCCACATAACCATGCCATATATTTTAAGATGCTATTTAATTAGAATTATAAATTTGTTTTCCACTCCCCTATGGATAAAAACATGGGCAAATACCATGGGATGGTTTGTGGTTTTGATTAGTTTGTTGTTTGGTGTTCAAAAAATAAATAATAATGAATTCCCTCTCATTCCCTATATAAACCAACCCATGACCCCACTTCCTCTTCACAAAAATCTTTTGGATATTGAAAGAACGCTTCACTACCCTCTCATGAATCCTTCATAGGAGCACCAAGAAAACTAGAATCCTCTCTCAAGCCTCTCCCAATCCTTTGTGATCACACTTCCATGTAATGGATTTCTTCCTCTCATTTTTTCAATGTTTCTTTATCTTTCTATTCCCTTTAACATTCAATTAAAAATGTTGGGGGTATGATTTTGAATCATTCCCATACTTCCCAACTTATTTTTGAATGATGATATTCCTCTTTCCCTCTAATTGATTCATTCTGTGTAAACCTGTTACCATGCCAAAATTCCATAAGGGATTTGTCTCCCCTCATTTACATTCATGAAATTATTTTATGTTATGCATCAAAATTTAATCACATATATTGGGATATGTATTTATATTACCCCTTACTATCCATTTATTGTACATATAATGAGTCACCCATTTCTCTCTCATCAACCATTTTTATGAATTCTTATTTAATGTTGTTATGCTGCCGCAATTGCACCGCGATATTCCATGACAAAGTAATTGTGTTGTAAATACCATTCCCATTTCTATGTCAAGGGTATTCACCATTATGAACATTTACTTATTTATTAAAATTATTAATGTAATAATTTTTCATTTCTTTATCATGGAATAAATAATGATGTTTAATGAATCCATGTTATATGATCAATGTGGCAGACTTTTGCATGAAATGAATAGATTAAGAAGGGTGCACCCTGATAGCGCTCCAATGCATTCGGTAAAGATTGGTATCATGTTACTTCAAATGGAATAAGGGTTTAAAAATCCAAAATCATGTGCAATTAGGGTTTTATCATGCTCCATGTGCAATGAGACTTGTCTCATTGTAATATCATGTTAAATGTTGATACCACATTTCCATGTTATGATCAGGCATTAATGGTCATCTTTATCATATGCAGTATTGGTATTCCTATTGCCTATCATGTATTGTATTCATCATGTTATGAGTTTTTACTCCCTTATTCGGATAGCTATCTCACCCTTTTATTATACATGTCCTTAGATTATCTCATGCAATGCAATGTATGAAGAAATGATGTTGTCATGTAAATGAAGTTTTCAATAAGATGTTGTGTTTTATGTTTTTCGTTGTGATGTAATATTCCTAATCCCCAAACACACAAGGCCTATAGATATTCAATGTTTTATAAAGTTAAGGTTTTATCTAATAAATCATGATTATGTGTAAAATAAGGATCACGGTTGTTATAGTTTGTATTAGCATATAACATTTCTTATTTTTGGGATTAGGATTATAAAACCCTAGTCTAAGCCTTATGGATTAGAATAAGTGTAATAAGAACATCCAATTTTTTTTGAGTATTGATTAAGTGGTTTAACATTAAAACACATCTCTCTCTAGATATGACCACGTATAGGTGGCACTGGCACAGATGTATATAGGATTAAAACCCAAAAACCGCACTTTGAGATAGACTCGATCGAGAAATGGTGCTCGAAAATGGGCCTTTCTTCACACTTGGTTACGACACTCATGGGGGATTTTCTTTGGAAAATTCACATTCCTTATGTGAACCATTGTTAATAAAATGAAAAAATGATCCTTAGAATATATGTTTGGAAGTATATCATGGATAACATAGATTGAATCCTATAAGTTCATATGTTAAGTATGTAAATCTAATTTATAACTCATCCATTTCATAATTTGGATTACACTTTATGTGTTACCCCTAACATTCCATTTATTCCATCCAATGGCCAATAATAGGAGGAATCATGCAAGCAACTGATGCGAAGATCAACATGAAGACTGTTCTAATTATATTGTCAATCGAATTGGAGCGAGAATCGTGATCTTTTTTACGATAATCTATATGTTAAGTCATGTTTTGAATAGGAAAATTGATCATGAGAAAGATTCAACCCCCCCCCCCCCCAAGAAATAACACGTCCCAATTGACAGTTTCAAGAGATATAGGCTTCTAACTTTTAATAGATCATCTAATCCCTCAATTTCTGAACAATGGATCAACTCTATCAAAAAGATTTTCTCCATCCTCCAATGATCTGAATAAGAGAAGGTTCTTCTTACTGCATATAATATAAAAGGTGAAGTAGATAAATATTGGTAATTGATCAAAAATATGAATCCTACTAAAGAGAGCGAGGAGTTGGAATGGAAGGATTTCAAGAAATAATATTTTTACACATATTTTCCTCACACAATCTGACATAATATGTAATGGTACTTCCATTCCATAAAGTAAAAAAGTAGAAAATTCCATCGAAGAGTATTAGGAAAACATTACAAGGCTTTCATAATACACCTCCGGATTTATCGTTACGCCCAAATACAAGGTGGACCGCTTCTTTGGCGGGTTAAAACCAATCCCATAGAAAGAACTAGATAATCATGACATTGACAGCTATGAGGAAATTATCCAATATGCACTAAATGTATAAATGGAGATCAGTGAATCTTAGGGGTATCATGGGGATAATATTGTAAGGTGGACTTCAATTCCGGAATTCAGATGGATAAATACAATGGTGCTATAAAAATACAACACCACACTTGCCAATAATGTAGAAAGAAGCACCCCATAAATTGATTGAAGGGGATGCGGAAATGCTTTTGGTGTGGAAGAGAAGGGCATATGGCCATTAATTGCAAACAAGAAAAACCTACTGTTATAATAGAGGAAAGGAATGCTCTGTTTGGTTCTTAATTCATTGTTAATTTCTTAAACTATATAGTACCAGGGTACTTTTCAAACCCGTGCCCTAATCCATGGGTATTCGATGGAAACCAATAACCCCCACAAAATAAAGTGGTGAGCCTTTTCCATCCCTACAACCGAAGAGAATCCCAACAATGATGTGGTGACAGGTACACTAGTAAATCATAAATGAATAGAAAATCGACTTTTTTTATTCTAGTTCTATGAATTCTTTTATATCCAAATGGTTTAGTAGAACAATCCCAACACCACTAAAAATAATGGAATTAATGATGTCGATAAGTATGAAAAATGGGGAAATCATTGTATTCCATGAATATAACTCCTCATCTGTCATAATTTCTTGATTGATCTTCCCATTGAACCTCATCATACTCCCTAAGGTGGAATGTGATTCCATTCTTGTCATGTATTTTAATTCCTTATATAAAGCCAACACAAATTTTGGTGAGTGGGAAATCACTATATATATGGAGAAATGACCCCCGATTCTGTACAAAGTTCATGGAGGAAGATGAATCATCTTTAGCACCGTCTGCTCAAGCATGGAAATTAATTCCCTATAAGCCTGCATATCTAGCTCATATGATTAATTTTTTAGAAGAAACCATCCATGAAGACATGAATATTTTGTGGGAATTCATTGAAGTGTTTCCTGAGGAATATCATGGCCTTCCTTCTAGAAGAGGTGTTGAATTCTCAATCGATCTTCTACTTAGGGTATTCCCAATATCCAAGACACCGTATAGAATATTTGTTGTGGGGATTGAAGATATGAAGATACAACTACAGGAGAATCTTGATAAAGGGTTTATACACCCATGTGCTTTACAGTGAGGTGCACCAGTCCTATTTGTCAAGAAGAATGATGGGTTAAATAACCATTGCATTTATTATCAAGTGATCAAAAAAATAAAATAAAGAACAAGTATCCTATACCTAGAATTTAGGACTTGATTGATCAGATACATGGAGCACAATAATTTTCCAAGGTGGATTTTTGGATAACATATTACCATAAAAGGGTGAAGAAGAAGTATATCCTCAAGACTACATTAATTACAACATACAAGAACCGTGAATTCATAGTATTTCCATTCGGGCTCACTAATTCTCCAAAAATATTCATGCACATGATAAATAGAGTCTTTTATGATTACCTCAAATAAAATTAGTATTCTTTATAGAAGATATTCAAATATTCTCCAAAACCAAGGAGGATCATGAGTAGAATCTACGAACTATACTAGAGACTATGAAAAAGGAGAATCTCTTTGAAAAGTAATGAAAGTGTGAGTTCTAGTTGAAGGAGGTCTCATTCTTGGTTCATATCATCACAACTAATAGGATATCTGTGGATTCCTCTAAGAATGATACAATTGTGGGATGTTTGAGGCCAACATATGTAACGGATACCTGTATCATCTAGGGGTTAGATGGATATTATCCCTGATTTGTGAGAAATTTCTCACAATTTTCCAACCCTCTTACCGATCAAACTCGGAATGATGTAATGTTTTTATAGAGTGGTGAATGAGAATAAAGCTTGAAAAAGATGAAAATGAGGCTTATCACTGAGCCCATGCTCACACTACCCAAAAGTGGAGAACTTTTGGGGAATTTAGTGATGTTTCAATGAAGGGCCTAGGTTGTGTGTTGATTTAAAATGACACAGTCATTACCTATGCTTCTAGGAAATTGAATTTTCAAGAGAAAAATAATACCACACATGATTTGGAAGTGTCTACAGTAATATTTTCATAGAAAATAATTCCCCATTACCTGATTGGGGAGAAGTGTGAAATATAAGTGGACCAAAAAATCCTCAAGTATATATTAACACATAAAGAGTTGAACATCTTATAATGAAGATGGTTAGAGGTGAATAAAGACTATGACTGCTCAATCCATTACCACCCTGGGAAAGCGAACAAAGAGGTGGATACTCTAAGTAGAAAAAACCCAATAATTATATCATTGATCAGAGTTTAAAAGGATCCAATATTCATAGATTTGATGAATATGGACATAGAAATATTAAATAAGAGACCCTCATAAAATCTTTCTCAAATGATATCTCAACCGTCTCTTTTGGAAAGGATAAAGTATTCTCAAAAGGATGATGTGGGAATTAATATTAAAGTGGAAACAATCAAGAAAGGGAAATTATCTTAGTCTATTATTAATGAAGAAGGAATAATGATATTTGGGATAATACTATGTGTTCCATCAAATCCAGAGTTAAGGAGAGAACTTTTGGAATATGAACATTGTTTGAATTTCTCCATTCACCCAGTAAGCACGGAGATGTATCAATATCTCTGAGAGAAATAGTGGTGGTATAACATGAATAAAGAGACCACTGTGTATATATCAAAGTGCCTAGTACGCTAGAAAGTTTAGGATGAGAGGCATAAGTATAAGGGGATGATGCAACCATTACACATACAAGCATGTAAATGGGAGAACCTTACAATGGACTTTGTCACCTATCATTTGGATATATCCAGAGGGAAAAAATACTAACATGGTTGAAGTGGGTTTCTTTACAAAGACTGCACACTTCATTGAAATTTGAGAGGACTTATCATTGGATAAACTTTCCCAAATATAAATCAGATATGTGGTTAGTATTCCTGGTGTATCACTATGAATAGTATCCGATCGTGATCCCTGATTTACCCCTGTGTTATGGAGGAGTCTTTTGAATTCCATGGATACTGAGCTGAACATCAGCACAACTTATCATCTTAAAACGGATGGCCAATCTATGCAGAATATCCAAAAACATGAGGACATGTCGAGAGTATGCTTATTGGAATTCAATGGAGGATGCGATCAACATCGCCCTCTAGTTGACTTCTCTTACCAAAATAGTTTCCACATAAGAATCCAAATGTCTCCATATGTATCCCATTATTGGAAGAGGTTAAGAACACCGACATGTTGGGATGAATTTGGTGGGAGAAAACTCCTAGGTCTAGAAATAGTCAAAGAAATGGTGGAGAATGATAAGATCATCCAGCAGAACATTAAAGATGCTCAGATTCGACAATTGATCAATGTTGATAATCATCGACGAGTCCTAGAGTTTGATGTCGGAGACATGAAATTCCTCCATATATAAGCGTGGAATAGACTTAATAAATTTGGGATTAATGGAAATCTTACTCAAAGGTAAATCATCCCTTTTGAAATCCTTGATTTAATAGGAGAAGTGGCATATTGACTAGCACTCCCACCAAAAATATCTCAAGTAGACGATGTATTCCATATATCACTCTTGAAGATGTTCATACCTGACGCATCGCATGTTCTCAATCTAGAGGAAGTAACATTAGATAATGACTTCTCCTATGAATAAAATTTGGTGAATATCTTAGATCATAGGGAAAAGGTTCGATGAAACTAGACAATTCCAATTGTCAAGGTCTTGTGGAGACCACAAGTTTGAAGAAGCATCATAGGAATATAAGGAAGAATTGAAGTAGAGTTACCCACATTAGTTATAGCACTAGAAATGAAAAATCATGGGACAAATTTCTTACGGGGAGAATATTTTAACGACCAAAACTTTTATCAATGAAAATTACTCTTGATATAATTTAATGTCATATTTTGTAAAATGGTAAAATAAATAATATGAGATTCCTTGGTTTTATTTTTTGGGATTTTGAATTACCATTAATAATTGTTACCATTACGAATATATTTGTTGACTAGTGACCATTTTTTTTAAATATATGTCTTTAACAAATCAAATTTACTCAGAAAATTGAACCGATGACCTCATCTAGAAGAATTGCATCATACGAAGACTATTTTTTAGATTTTGAAAAGGAGGTGGTGTCATTGGGATTTGATCTTTACAAATACTAAGTTGAGCATGAACTTTTTAAGCTCAAACATTTCTTCCTATTGGAGAAGTGTAAGTCTATAGAGATTAACACCAGAGCGATGTTATTCGAGCCACCCCAAGAGTCTGTCACTACTGCACACCATACCCTTAGGACTTATGTAGTTGTTATAAGGGGTAATGTAACATGATCGTAACACAATGATTATTTGCATTATGTTTGTATATAATAAATAATATACATTATCTTTATTATATTTACATTGTAAATAGTTTATAACGAACAAATAGTATTTTTAGTTAATATTCAATTAGGAAATCGATTTTGATTATTTATTGGATTTTTGAATAAAAATAATATTATATTGTAATATTAGTATTAAATTAATTTTGTTAAAATATAAATTATAATATAATTTTTAGGAATACGGTGGTAATTTTTATTAATGTTTGAAAAATATTTTTTTCAAAAGACATGAATTTTTGATAAATGCCAGTTTTTATTTTACAAATAAAATTATCATATTTAAAAAATTATTTAGATGAAATGAATATTATTTTTGGAATAATGATGTTTAAAATATCTATTGGGTAATTTTCCATTATTTTGTGACAGTCAATTTTTGGGTAAAAATAAAATACCATTAAATTATATAATATGTATTAGGACATCATAATGAACTAATAGCGATGTCATAAAACACTATAAATGTGTTGTTAAGCCCATATATGTTTTACCATTAAAATAATTGTATTTTATATTTTTTTGTTTTATTTTCAAAAGTGTTAATGGACCCTCCATGACTTATATAACATTTTAGATTTTAAAATTGTTTTTCTTGAGAGTGTCTCACCTCCACATAAGAAAGAATAATATTTTAAGATGATATTCCATTGGCCTTATAAAATAATGTTTTCCACTCCCCTTTAGAAAAACCCATTGGAAAAACCGTGGTATGGTTTTTGGTTTTGATTAATTTAATGTGTGGTGTCCAAAACCTAAATAATAATGAATTCCCCATCTTTTCCTTTATAAACCCACCCACGATCCCACTTCCTCTTCACTAAAAGCCTTTGGAGGTAAACCAAAGTCTTCCAACAACTCTCTAGAATCCACCCAAGTCCCCCTATGATCCCATGAAGCCTTTCTCTATCCTCTCCCATGCCTTTGGGATCACATTTCCAAGTAAGGGATTTCATTCACTCTCATTTTTTTCAATGTTTCTTTATATTTCTATACCCTTGTCCATTCAATTTAAAATCTTGGGGTATGATTTTTCACTTTCCCCATAATCCCCTCATTATTTTTCAATGATGATAGATATCCTTATCTATAAATAATTTCATTCATTTACACCAGTTACCTTGCCAAAATTCAATATGGGATTTCTCTCCCCCATTTACTTTCAAGAAATTCTTTTATGTTATGCATCTAAATTCCATTTCTTATGTTTGTATATATACATATATTTACACCATACTGTTAATTTCAAGTACATTTGAGGATACACCCCTTTCAATCTCATCAACCATTAATATGAATTCTTATGTCACATCGTTATGCTGCCAAAATTGCACCGTTATTTTCCATGCCAAAGTGATTGTGTAGTGAATACCATGTCGATTTCTATACCAAGTGTTTTCACCCTTATGAAAAATTACATAATGATTGTAGTGTATCATGTATGAATTCCAAAATCCATTATCATAGAATAAATGATGATGCTTATGATCCATGTGGCACATTTATGTATGAAATGTAATTATTAAAAATGGTGTTCCCTGATATCACTCCAATGTATTGGGTAAATATTCATATCATGATAAATAAAGTGAAATGTGGCTTTACTCATTATAATTCAAATTAAATGAGGGTTTACTCTTGCACCATGTGCAATGAGCCTTGTCTAATGAAAATATCATGTTTAATGTGGATGCCAATTCATGTGTTATGATCATGATTTTATGTTCATGTTCCACATTTGGTCCATTTATATGCCTACTTCCTAACATGTATTATATTCATCGTGTTATGATTTTTTACTCTCTTATAGGGTTTTTTAAATCACCCATTTATTATGCATGTCCTCCAGATATCCCATGCGATTCTATGTACAAAGGAATGATGTGGTCATAAAGAAGATGTTTTAAATAAGATGTTGTGTTTTATGTTTTATGTTGTGATGAAATGTTCCTAAGCCCCAAAGAATCTATACCACTCTATCATCATTTTTGTATCAATATAAGGTTTTATGTAACAAATCATGATTAAGTGTGAAATAAAAATGCCTGGTTGTTATGTTGTTCTTGTGATATATTAATATCTTAAATCAATTTGATTGATGATTATGACATCTTTTTTTTCTTGAGTAGTATAGCCATTTTTATATTTGAAAAATTTAGTTTATAGAAAATTATTATATTATGAAAAGTGAATCCAATTTTTTTTTTCAGAAAACTTTTCTTGGTTTCAATCTTATGTCTTTATAAATGTTTTATTAATCATGAAAACTGAAAAATTTGTTTTGTTTTCATACTGGTTAATGATCGACATGTATGAATCCTTCTCTATTTAAGCATTCCATTAAAATGGTTTAATTTTTTTTAAAGGAAATTGTTCTTTATAATATATTTATGATGGGTAGGTTTTGGGTTAATGGAAAACCTCATGATTATTCTCAATATGTAGTCTATGAGAATAATAATTTTTAAAATATGAATAAAAAAATAAAGGAAAAAAAATTTTGTAAGGAAAATGTAATGGTATAAAAGCCGTGTATGATTATTCAAATAATTTTAAAAATTATTAATGTAACACAAGATGAAAATTAGTCATTTTAAATCCAATACCATAAATGTTAATTAGTTTTATCTTCTTATTGAGGGGGTTTGAAATGATTATCATTAAAATTTATTCTAATGTAATAATATATATTTATTTATGAAATTGATTGTTTGTTCAACTTTTTTTCAAATGGTGTTTGGTGGTTTTCAGATTTTTTATTAAAATGGGTTAAATTTATTTAATTTGGAGTGTTTTGAAACCTATTTTAATTTTTTTCCCTGATTAGTTTATTTTTATGTTTCTCCTATCCATTTATTTTGTGAAAGGGTAATCTGTTTTACTTAAAATGTTATAATAATATAGAGTCATCATATTTTATATCTTGATTAACTCTTCCGGAGAGGTCATGAGTATAAGTGATGTGCTTTCATTGATATTGGTCTTTCCATTTTATCATTGGTAATTCCCAGTGTATAAATGGATTTGTGAGTTATATATTATCAATAATTTTTCTTTTGAATCACTATTGGAGAATGTTACAGGTTCATCTAGGCATCCTAGTTAATAAATACCTATTTTCTAGGATTCAAAGTTTTCTTTAAAAGGCGAGGAATTATAGGTACATCATATAATCTATGTGATGATCCCTCTAATCTCTTTATCTATATTTATATTTTTTTTTGTTTTCAGATACCTTATTTTTAATGATATTTGATATCTAATTAGTGATTCTCCATTGAAATCTATGGAGATCTCAAATTTCTTCATTCTTCCTAAATTCTTACCAATGTTGTAAAATTTTTCTAGGGATAACATTTTGTAAAATATGAAATGATATCCAGTTTAGAGTTAAAAAAAGGGGATAATTTGGTGTGTTCATGGGTAACTATGATTTTTTTGGTGGATGAATAAGTTAAAGAATCCATTTGGGATATGTTTATTACTGGATGAAATGTACGAGACTCCATGTTTAATCCTATAAAACAGAATTATTGTGAATGTATTCACATGACTAAACACTTGATCCATGTAATTTATTATTATGCCAGGTCTTCATTTGAACCATATATTAGTTATTATAGACAAGGAGGATATGACTCACTGGCTTGTTCCTTCGTATCGATCATTGGGGAGGTCTAACCTATTGTTAAATTAATATTTTATTAGGGATGGTTCCATTTTTTATGATTTATATAGTTCCACTTTAATGGTTTCATCATGCAAGAGAATATTGTTTTCCCTAGATTGTAGATGTAGATATTGAGGAATTCATTTGAATGGAATGTAAAACCTCAGTTATCCTACAGATATTCTCATATATCGACATATATTAATATTTTACAAAATTTTAGATTGAATAAAAATGGTTGAATGTCCCACGTACGAAATATTTTCCAATTAGATCATTGTTTTAGAGAATTTGGGACCTAATGCACATTTTAATGGCTATAAGTGGTGTTAAAATCATCTCTATTATTGATCCATGCTAATGTAGGAGAGGTCATCATGACGTTATTGGGAATCCTCAGACATGGATTTTCGATATGTTATGATATTTGAAAATGGATGATAGATTAATGATTTAACCAATAATTCCATCATGGATAGAATCTATCTCACTGTGACCTTGAGTTTGTAGTATGTTTGATTTAACTCTCAATAATGTTAAAAAATGCCCTTATAGATATATTTATGATATATTTGGATTATATTATACTAAAATAACCTTTTCCTGGAGTAATATGATCCAATTATTGAAATTTTGGGTTTAGAAATTATGTATCATTGATTTTGATGTTTTGTAAATTCTCATAAAAGGAGGTCTAGTCACACACACTATGAGTAAAGAGTTGAAAAATAATTCTATGAAGTAATCAATAGAGTAGGGATCATTGGTGACCCTAGTTGAAAATATTTTTTTATTAAGGCATAAATGTTCTTGTATGGTCATCTTGTGAGAAAGATTACAAATTCAAATCATGTATGATGTTGATTCTGTTTGGTAGAATCATAATGACAAATATTATGTCATGAGGAAATTGGGTTTTTGTTTTCAATATCTTGATGGTTTTTTGTGTCTTATTAGGTATTTGGTTGTGTTTTTTATCAATGTTAGTGGTTTAATTATCAAAAGTATAGACCTAGTTTGTCCATACACTATGGGGTTACCAGGATGTGTCGGGATTTTAGATTTAAATGTTAGTGTCACATAACGGTCCACATGATTAGGGAAATTATATAATGGTACATTCCTAATAATAAAGTGAAACAAAATACCACACACCTACTAGTTTTGTGTGTTCATATCTAATTTAAAATAGAGGTTAGATAAAGGATCCATGGAATTTGTAATTTGATTACAATAGATTCCTGGTAGAGATGATGATACAATTTAGGACATCATTAACCTATTAATAATAATGGATTATTTATTCCTAGAAAATGTGTGGATTATGGTATAAGTTCTTTCATTATTTGTATATCCGATGGGTTGTGAAGCTCCCCTTGTTCCAACAGTTACCATTTCTGGTAGATTCCCTTGCATTATATCTCTATATTATAAGTTATTACTGAATTCAATGGGTTATTAGTGGATGGTAAACATGTCCTTGAGTCTTTATATGGATGTAATTATCAGATGAATTACTAAAATATAATGGATAAGTTTTAGGTGTGTGTGTGTTCGAGTTTCATAATTTTTGGGATTATCATTTGGATTGTTTGAGCCTTTCCATTAATAATAGTTATCATGCCTTGATAAATTATAGTCACTTTAAAGTTGCTTATAGGCGTCCATTTGTATAATTTAAATGTTGGGAATGTTTATGGGAATTATCACGGTAGGAAAATGTATTTTCTTGGTGTGATGAAGAATGTGTAGTTGTCTAAAAAGGAGGATGGATGTATTCTTGATACACAAGAAATGTTGTGAAGTCTACTATATTCATTCATTGAGGGTTGTGGTAGGTGATTGGAATTTTATTAAGGTTTAACCTCATTTGGGATGCCATCCCTGCATAATATGGGAAAGTCGGTGGCGAAATTTATAGTCACATTCAAGACGATTGAATGACAGAAAAATGTTTCTTATCAGTCACTGTTCACATCAATCATGATTTAAATTCACAATGTGTTTATTTTTTCCCAATTGAGATGGTGTCAAAAATACCCTTATAATGTGATTGAATGTGGGAATATTGACCTTGATCTAGATTCCTCAGCGGTTAAATTGAAAATTACCATTAAGGGTCTCCATGATAATGTATTTTAAGGGAAAAAATTCATTTTCCAATATACCATAGTTGTGTATATGGGAAAAACATGAGACATGGGAGTGGGAATAGTTTAGAATTTATCCATGGATTTTTCTTTTTATAGTTTAGAATCTTGATAAAAATCTTGGTGTATAAAGATTCATGAATGGGATAATTGTTATTCACTCTAGGTCAAAGGTATTACAAATGTTTCTCTTATTTATCACTTTTAAGTATCGTAATGATTTTTGTAGTTGTAGTTGAAAATTTAGAGTATTTGTAAGATATCATAGGCTTATGTTTTTTGTTCACTATTAGTGGTAACCATGATGTAACCATATAGAATGCATCTATAAGATATTGTGTTGTATTAGATTGATTATGAATGGATATTATAAATTTGACAGGGTCCATGTAAACCATAAGATTTAATTGTTTGGATCCATATCATGGAACATAGCTAGAATACAATTTCTCTAAACTTCCATCTCATTACAGTTCACTATGTGATTTTTTCAAGGGATTGTAGATACTGGATGGATAGTTCATGGTTTTTATAATAGTATAGAATAACACCGAAACCTGGGTCAGGTTTTAAAGAATATAAAATTATCCTAATTCTATATATCTTTTTAACCTCTAATATTATATTAATTCAAAATTATCTTGATCTAACCACTACTTAACTATCGATAGGGTTCTCCCATTAGTAATTTTTTGTCGTTCCTTAATTTTTATTAGATATATTCAAGCCATATTTTGATTTCAAGATGATTCATCCTCCTCTCTCTAGATATCTCCTTGATCACCCTTTTCCTAGTCTTGTTGGAGCCATACAGGGATATAATTAATGGATCGGGACTATTTAGTAAATAATTGATGATGTTTTCAATAAATATATGATTTTGAGAACTCAATAAATTTTATTACAATGTTGATTTTTCAAGGGGAATATTTTTATTCCATTGGGTATGTATACTTCTATAAACAGTGGTAAAATCACATGAATTGTATGATACTCTGGTGATTTAATTTTTTTGGTTTTATGAACATAATTGATTTGAAATTTATTTGGGAAGTTTTATGTAATATAGTCTTGGGTGACTTGGAAATGATTTTTTTAAAATGGTTATAATTAAAAACTGTTTTATCTACCTCTTGTGTTAGATAGAATTCCTAAATGTTGTTTTTACGTTAAAATGGATTTTTGAGTATTTTTGTACTAATTCATTACTTGTACAAATGTTTTATATAATTTTGAACAATTCATACATATATTTTTTTATAAAACATATCACATGGGATCCTTGGGGTGCTGGGGGATGTGAATATGCACATTTCTAGTTGACGGGATTTAAAAATAGATTATGATAGGCTTTCATTATATTTTCCTATCTAATGAATATCCTTATACTGATAGACCTATGTATGATTCGGTATCATATCCTTCACATTATTCCATATTACTTTTAATTTGTGTGTCCTAGTAGATATTAAAATAGGATATTTCCAATATTTTGAATGGTTTTATACATGATGGGTTTTTATGTTGGATTACTAACATGATTTTCATATGGTATTGCCAAGGATTATTATGATTATTTCGATATATTTTATCATAATTATACTTATTATATTCTTCGTTTATATGAATATAAAATTCTAAAAAAGAAAATCAATGGAAATTTTTAATAGTGTTTTTTATTGAAATCCTTTATAAAATTGTGTAGTTTTACCTCTAGAAATAATAGGTTCATGGAGATTTTCATTATATGAACTCATGGAGGTACCCTATTGGTAATTATCATCAAACCATGGATATTTAATTAGGTGTATAAAAAGATTATTTTTTCATGAAATGGGTAAGGTTAAGGGTTTCATGTTACTCACCAATTTCTCTAGGTTGTTTTTATCTTCATTAGGAGTTGCAATTACGGTGAAGGATTTCCATTCAAAGTCTTACATTAGTATTTGTTTTCATATCTTCCTATTTGATCAATTTTTACTTGTATTTTTATGTCTCGAGGATGTTCACTATTTTTATTTACTACAATCTGAATTTTTTTTATCTTCATTCCATTAGACTTGTGATATGTTTTGATTAATATATTGATCTCCACGTTATGGAGGTCCATCTTGGGTGATATTGTGTCGACCAAGTTATAATTTTATACTAATATTATTTATTAAAATGGTAATTCTTACTTTACAGGAGGTTATAGAATGTTTGGGTATGTACATTTACAAGATCGAGGTTTTCTTTTCCTCATTTGAAAATCTATGAGGGATGTTTGATATTGTTCAATGTAATTTGTCTTACATATTTGGATTACTTCATAATGGATGTCTTTTATCATATTCATGTAATTTGTTGGGTTTAAAAAACCATATCATGTTATTTCATTAAATTTAGTTTGATTCGAAAGATAAAAAAATTTAATGGGAATTTTTTTAACTCAACTCCCTTAAATGAGTTATAATATATCTTATTGAATTTTTTTCAACCAATAAAAGTTTCCTAAATCCTAATATTTTATTTCTTGGAAATTTTTTTCCACTGTTGGAAAAATTGAACATTTTAACGAAATATTCCTTTTAAATGAATTTATTCCCAATAGAATTGTATTATTTTTATAAATAAATATAATTAAATATTTCAATGATTATACTCCATTTTTCTTATTTCATATCCTACTAATGTATTTCTTTTATATTTAGAAACAAAATTATGTATCAACTCAAATGAAAATAATTTTTCGAATCTCTTTTTAATAGGATTTTTCATTATCTCTTTTGATGATGTGACTTTTCTATTTGGTATTTCAAAATATAAAAATAGTTTATCCATATTTTCATTATAATATGTTTTTTTATTTCTGACCACATTTCTTTTTCATAACATTTAAGTCTTTTATAAGATATTTTTCTAAAGATTCTTTTTAATGTAATGGGTTTTTAATATTTTCCCTTCATCTTTATGAAATTTAATTTTTTTTGGGAGACATAATTTCAACTTTTATATATTGTTAAAATCATTTTTAATAACACTATTATTGTTTCTATTAACATTTCTATTTTTTCACAAAAAATATTATTTCCTTTTAAATTTATATACAGGAATCACCCTAAAAATTATCTTATATCATTTTGAGAGATTAAAATTGGGGAAATTTATTACTAACATTTTCATTCATGAGCGATGAATGTTTTTTTATTTTTTATCCAATGAATTTCCTCTATGAAATCTATATATTTCCATCATTTTATTAAAGGTGGTTCACTGATATTCCTTACCGTGAATCATTGGGGGGATTTACTAACTTAACCATATAGAATTTATCTATATCGTGTAAATATAATATGCCCTATAATCTTGACTGAATGTTATTTACCTAGAAAATTATAACATTATATGGTTCACCATTTTTTGTGGGAAAATAATGTTACAATTATTGATGAAATTTTGAATGTATTCTCTATGGGATTCCATTTGAAAATGATATTAAACCATACAATTTCAATGAATTCATTTCGAAATGGAGAATGAATTGATTTTATGTAGCACTCATATCCATGTATGATGATGGTCAGCATCCTATATTGCTCATCAATATCTCAGATAGTGTTTTTTTTCTAATGGGGTAATGTGATGTGATCCTTCTTTGATATCCTCACAATCTATAGTATAGAACTTCGTTGATATGATTACAGAATAATGTATGGGACTTATTGTATGTCATCATAATCTCAATGGTGTACATTCTTTTATATCCCCACAAACAAATAATAGTGCTTCTTGGTTATTCTCCTAATATGATGTTAAAATATTATTATTATTTTTCTAGTGTTTTAAGCTTTTTATTTTGATTTTTTATTCCCTCATGGATCATTTTTTGATTATTATTTCCACACATTCGTTATTTTTTATTATATGTTTCCATGTTGTTTTAAATTACTCATGTTTTATAATCTATGATTCTATGGGTATGATTTTCTTATTTATTTTGTTTATACCCATATTCTCATCATGTTATAACTCCTGATATTTTATTTTCATCATTATATTTACACTAACTATGTATCTTATGTCACCTATTTCTTATGATTTCATTTCACTAGGTTTTAAATATAATAAAATAATGAAATTTCTAGAAAATTATCTTTCATGTAGAATTAATAGGATAATTTTATGACTTTTTGTAGAGTAATAAGTTGCTTATATAATAGAAAAAATATTCATTATTTAAAAACTACATGGGGTTTTTTAGTTAATGTTTTTTCGATCTTCTCTAAATTTCAAATCCTAAAATATCGTGGGAATTTATTGTAAGAAATATTTTTCATATTTCATGTAATTGAGATGGAAATGTCTATGGGGTGTCATAGATGGTATCATAGTAGTGTTTAGATAAATTTTTAACTTCGGAAGTCATTTGAGTATAATTTAAGAGTTTGAAATTTAATAATATGTGTATAAGTTAATGTTGACAATAATTTAAATTGTTTAGATAATAGTTTTGGTCAGTTGAGGTAATTTTGATTATTTTAGAGATTATTATTAAAATTCATTTAGTGAATACTCTTGGGATATGTCTAAGGGATAAGTATAAGTACTCAATAACATCCTGAAATTTTAGTGAGTCTTTTAATATTTTTTTTCCTTGTATTGATATCCCTTTTGGCATACTACTAGTGTATTCATGATATATCACATATGTACATAAATTAAATTACTGTAAAAAGGGTATGTTGTGTATTAACTCAATCATCATATATTTCTTGAAAAGGAGGCCTAACTCCACCCCGGGTTTGAAAATAATAATTAATTTCCCATGGTTAATTCAAATTCTCAATAATGAACCATTATATGTATTTGAGTACGATGTTAAGTAATTAGTTTACAAATATAACTGAAAAATGAGCATGGATTTATAGGGATTAAGAAAATAAGTTCAAGGGTTTATCTAAATGTATCATATGTTAAAGAATGTGTTTTCACAGGGGATGTAATATTTGGATTAATGTTCTCATTTTCTTTTATTGGAAATTGACATAATTTCTTTTTGGATTTTTATATTTAGATGAAACATAATAATGAAAAATATGATGAAAATGGTATGTATCTAAAAACCAAAATTTATTGAAGCTGAATATGGAATCATACATAAATGGGAGAAAATTATATTATATATCTATCATGATATAGAATTTTAGTTTCTTAGTCTCACCTAAGGTAGTTAAGTAGATATTATAAAAAAAGAAAAAACATAACACAAATAGTTATTCTGATTAGTGAGTGATATTTATCCTTGATATTTTGGTATTTAATAGATGTTTTGATGATTGTGTGAAATATAAAAGGATTTTTCATTATTGGTTATTCATTAATGGTTTTGAAAAATAAATTAAACAGTTTCAATAACCTTTAGAATGTATTTAATGATTTATGAAAATCCATTTTTACATCGGGATGAAACTTTTTAGGCGAGAATACCACAATTAGTAAAATAAAGGGTGTCAAAAAACACTCCCATGTAGATCTCACATAGTCCAAACCTATGCACCAATAGGATTTCCAGACCAATCCCATGATATCCTATATAGACAACAATACCATCATGGTGCCCATGTAAAAGGTACCTACATGATTGACCCTCACAGATGATCTACTTCTCCCAGGGTCCAATTTTTTCTATATATTGAACCCTTTGGATCCAGATTAAATATAACTAGAAGGTGATGTCACCACTAGAATCCCTGGTCCCCCAAGTCCACAATTCCCACATGTAGTACTCTATGCCTAAAAAAGAAGATGGACTTATCAATAATCAAGGTATTGAGGTACTTAAAGGTCTTGAATACCATGAAACATGATAGGTACTTCCACACCATGCCAAACCTATAAGGATAAGGGATCTTTTGTAGCTCTAAAAAAGATTTATAGTCATCCAATGTTAGATGAGGAGAACCTTAGAGCATATATAAAGGAATGTACCAAGAATTTTTCCCCAGGTTGTTCATCTCCGAAGAGGAATCTTCATATTTCCAAGGTCTAATATGCACAAGAAATCTACAAATCTCTCACGTCCACTTTCCATGATGCATCTCTATATCACCTTGGTCCACCCTACCTGAGGCATCACCATATCACCCAACCCCCCTCTTGGTGAGGTATCTCCAGCTCTCCTAGGTCTTACCTGGGTGAAGCACCTTCAACCCACCATGCACTTACATCGTAAATGTACAATTATCTCAGCTATTTCATTATTTGGTTAAAGAAATCATGCTTGACCTGGTCAACCCTATGTGAGACACCCTTTATTCCCCCTCCTGTATAAATGATAGTTCTCCCCTCTCCATGTGAATTCTATATTAGTGGGAAAATATTGAAACCTCCCCTGAGGCCTCTATATTTTCATAATCTAGGAAAAAAGTAA
This sequence comes from Viscum album, assembly GCA_963277665.1. Lineage (NCBI taxonomy): Eukaryota > Viridiplantae > Streptophyta > Magnoliopsida > Santalales > Viscaceae > Viscum > Viscum album. Next base: position 1,995,030,853 of record OY728122.1, read on the forward strand.
CACCAACATGTATCACTTTCAAATGTTCATTACCTTGATAAAATAAGTCCCACACATAGCCTACCAAAAATATAAGGTCTTAATAACTCTTATAATTCTTAATTTTATTGGAAATGAAGACCCTTTTTATAGAGGTACTGTCAGGGACATCCTCGTTTTAGTTAGTGTTGGGAATCACATAAATTTCCCCACTATAAGGGTTAATTCCTAGTCATCCTCTCCACCCATCAAAGGGTCCATTTCCAACTGAATGGTTTACCAAAGGGAATCCATCTAAGAGAATTCTCATAGTCTCCCTTATGGGTCATTCCCCTGAGTTTTATATCTGCACCCCCATCCACTTGTGGACAAAGGATATTGTGTGAGTTTTGTAGATAATGTAATTCCTATAATTTATCAAAACTATTTCCCACATCACTTTAGAGGTTATTGATAATCATGTCATTAGTAAAATCCATAACCCTCAACATGAGCCTCCCCTATAGGTGTAATCCATAACCCTTCAAACTACATGTGATTAAATTCTAATCAGAACATGACATATAGGATGGCTCGATGAGGTTCAAACCCGTCACCATAGACTCACCGAAATCATCACTAGGATATATTCCTTATACGATCATATCCAAATCTGATGGTCATATTCATTCTAGGTCAATAGATCACCTTACTTATTGGTACATATTCAAATTAGGATTATATCCAAAATAAGAGTTTATATCCCATATAGGTATATAGGGAAATATTGACATAATTCTTACATTATCACTGGATAGGAATATTCTGCCAAGAACCCCTTTTCACAAGATGTTAAAATATATGGTCTATTCCAAATCACATGAACCTAAAAGGTAAGATGTGTCTTGTTAAGAGGAACCAAACTACATGGGTTCTGAATCCATTCACAAGGAAATAATGGAATCCCATCTCATTGGCCCAATCTTAACATCAAATAACATGTGTATTCTTAGATGATGAAAAATCTAGAGCACCCCACTATGGAGCTTAAAACCATTAGCATGATAAAAAAATAAGAATACATGATCTCTATATAAATAGATTCATCGATGGAGATAATTGGATACTTATAGTAGTCTCCATCTAGGAATAACCTCGAATACATACAAACGACTCTAAATCCAATACATTATAAAAATTTACAGTTAATATACAGGTGAACTGGTCTTTTTTGGGATTTAATAAAGGAGTTACCGTTACATACTAAATCTATATGAGAGTCACTGAGCAGGAAATTATTCCCATAAAAAGGTATTATGATCCTGAACACTCATCCCCTTGACCATTGTTATCAAATTTGTATTATTAGACGTATTTTATTATGACCACCTATCCTTAGAAAAAAGGTTCATAAAACATCGCTAATTTGGGAAAAAATTGGAGTTTCTAGCTCCATGAAGAAACCACATTAGAAACTGACCTGAAATGTAATGGTAATTAAATGGTATGTATAAATTGAATGGTTTTTTCACTACCACCACTAGACACCATTAAAACCCCAATTGATATTCATTGGGAAAATAATGTTGAATCCATTGTGAATCCTTAACCAAAATAACATTCTATTCCACATGAAAGGGCACTTTCACTCTCTAAAAAATGTATGACATTGAAAGAATGATTTTAAAACAATTTTTTATGCATGAATGTTTTTATAGTGATGCTTCATTGATGTGTTTTCTGGTCTATTTCTATTGTCTATATCCATGAACAATCATCAAAACTCTATTCAATCAAAATGGTATCTTACAAGGCTTCCTAAACCTAAGAATTTGATACTAAAAATAAGGATCCTCTTAAAATCACATGATACTTTCAACAACACCTCATCTCCAATTATAGGTCTCAAAAGTGCTTGTCTGAGAATACCACAATAGTGGAACTAAAAAATCCTAGGAGTATTCATGTGAGAAATCCAAGGAATAAAGCCCTACCTACCATCCACCCAATACCGGTTGGTGTAAAATATGAAGGTGACACAGATATCCATTTAAAACAATTTAAATAGTCTAAAAATAACTTATAAAAATTACTTCCCATATCCTTTGGAGGAAAATCAAGAGGTATCCAACATCCTAATTCCAACAACAATAGGGTCCCACCCAAGGGATACTATGAGAAGCCCCTACAACTAATGTCGTGCATCACCAAAACAACAACTTGATGAGGGTTACACCCTTGGGTTTCTATCAAAATTCACTAAGACCTAGAAACCCAGGAAATCCATTGAGGATATTGATTAAGAAAAAGTGAACATGGCCATACCTCAATCCTATCTAGAGAAGCTCACAATTAAAATATTGTAGAAAACATTCAGCAAGTGCACACTCCTTCATAAATCCACCAACATATACACCATATATTGGTAGCAATAATATATCCCATGAGAAAAATCCTTGAAATAAATAGAATCAGACCCATGCCTCTACCCATGTAAAAATGTTTTCCTGGTGCATCTCAACATAAAATGGAGGCTAAAAAGGGGAAGATTAGATGAATTTTTTAGAGGGGGTTATACACAACCCCCTCTAAATTGAATTTTCTTTATGAATTAGTGGGGGGTTATTCACAAACCATTCGAATCATTGAATTTAGAGTGGATTCACAACCTCCTATAATTTTTTTCTCATTATGTTTTTTCATATGTGGTAGGATTATAAAGGTTTTTATGTTATAACCACCGCTAATTTAATAATTATTGGCACAAAATATTTGGTTAAATTTTAGATTCTCTATATATATAAAATATTAGTTTGTTTTATAGAGGTTTTATATATAAAAATATATTATTTTATGAATTTTATAGTATATAAATATTTGGATTTCTTTTTTAGAAAAATATTGGGGGTTCAAAACGCCTTTAATCCCTTGGATTAGAGGGGGTTCAAATCCAAAAATAGATATTTTTATGAAAGTAGATTTTTAAAACCCCTCAGATTTATGACATTAGAGGGGGGGGGGGGTCTAAAACCACTAAAATGTAAGAAAATAGAGAGGGTTCATGAATCGACACTAATAACATAAATTAATGGTAGTTTTGAACCCCCTAAAATTCAATAAATTACAAGAGGTTCTTGAAGCGCCACTAATACATTAGATTAGACTGGGTTTTAACCCCCTCTATTTTTTAAAAATATGTCTCATATAAAAGGAAAATTTATAATATATATGTATTCTGATTTGTCAGTGTATGTATTACATAAACAGATTATATAAATGTATTAAATACATAATATAAATACTTTTATTAATTTTTTATGTACATAAAAATTATATACATATATAAATATTGTTATGCATAATAGAAATGTATTTATAAATATATTTATTTAAATATTTAAATATTTTATTTGGTTTTATAAATATTATACATTTAATAAATAAATTTTTATTATGGTTTATATTATACATATAATATACTAAAAACATATGTATTGAATAAGTATGTATAGATTCATTTGTATAATATTATGTAACAAATTAATTTATTATTGAAAATTTAAATAATACTAAAAATATATGTATTATATAAAAATATTATACATATTATATAATAAATATTTTATTATATATAAATTAATATAGATAATATAAATATATTATATATATTATTATGTACGATTTAATTGTATATAAATTTAGTATATATATATGTATGTTAATTATATTATAAATTAACAATTATATGAAATATTTATTTTTCGACGTATATATTTGTGTATACATGATATAATATAAATGTATACAATTAAATGCATAAAATTATAATATAAATGAATATAATATAATATAATAGCAATATAAATCATAAAATAAATTTTATAGTATTTATAAAAACAAAATATAATTTTTATAATTTAAAAATTATTATGATAAAATTAGTAATAATTACAAATATTATTGACACAGAGACAATTATATTAAAAAATTAAATAAATTTATATATAATGACTATATTTTATCGATAAATATTATACAAATATATAAATATAGAAACAAGTATACATAAATAAATATATATTAATATATAAATATAAATATAAATATATATTTGTTTAATATAACTACATTATATAAGAAATATAAAAATATTTATACTAATATATTCTATTATTTATATATATAGACATATATATATATATTATCATATATTCTCATATAATAATGTATCTAAATAAATTAATATTACACTCTATGTTAATCAAAATCAAATAAGTATTGTTGTACAGGAGTCATGGCCTTCGTATTTGGCATGGGTTTGAAATAAGCTAGTGGTGATTCTTCCCAAGTAATGTAATATTGGTGTAGAATTGTGTGCGAGTGCCTGTCTGGCATGTTAGGGGGGGGGGGTTGGCAACAAACAGTGGGGCCTCAGGGGTCTCTATGGATTAATATAGGGGTTTGGGTGGTGTTTCTGACTAGGAGTGAGGTATGACTGTTTTCAAGGGACAACGTGAGGGGCATGGGGTTTTATAACGACAACGGATAGTCCTAAAAAGTTGAAGTTGATAAAAAAAGGGTGTCAGGGTGTTTTTGGACAACAGGAGGGGCCTGAGTGTGTATGTGTACAATATGAGGGGTGGGGTCTGGTGAGTGTCGTCGAAAAGGTTGGGCATCTAGAGTGTTTGTGGAATGTGTAGTGTAGGATCTAGTGAGTGTCTAAATATAATGGGAGGGGTGACTGTGGGAGTATGTATAACCACCCATACTTTACATACATTTTTAATACGTCAAAATTGAAGCACACTTATTTCAACATATGACAAAACCATAAAAGACCGTATAGGTATAGTGTCTTTAGAAACTGGGAAACATAAACAACTGGTTAATAAATCTTCTACAGTGTCTCCCATTTGTTTCATCATATCTGGGGTCCCTTTTAGCATATTCTACTTAATATCCATCTTCCTGACCAGGGGAAAAGAAAACATACAAAAAAGGGTGAGCTCAAATGCTCAGTAAGGGAAAATAAAGGAAAAAATCATATCATATCTTTTTGAAAATCATAACCTGCAAAAGTGATCATAATATCTTAAAATGGAATAAATCATAGAAGTGAAAATGAGATCCCCATAATCATAACATAAAACTTGAAACTTTGTGGCATGCACACATAATCATGGAAAATCATTTCTTGTTAGTCATGACTCATTGCCAAGACTATCTTAGTGGACAAAGTCCCTTTCTGAACCGAGTCACCCTCGTTCCAGTCCTGTTTCACTGAACCGGTATAACCTACCGTTCCTGCCCTGTCTATCTCATGAGATATAAAATCATTACCCAATGAATTGGAGAGAGATATAGGTCCCACCCATCTTATAATGAATCCTTTCTTATGTGTGCCACATAATCATAAATCATACATCATCGCATAACACATGTAACAAAAATGGGATTCTTGAAACATCATGACATCATAAAACAAATAATATAAGGTAAATGACTTCATAAAAATAATTCCCTCACAACATAATCCAATCAATGTAATAATAGGGATAAAAACAGAACCCAATATTATCTTAGATGGAAAATAATTTTGATAAAACATTTGAACTCCATTCTTGAGGAAAATATACTTTCTACTTCAAAAACACTTTTCTTTTCTTAACATGTCATACAATTATAAACCAAAATAAGTTGATTAAAAATAAACTTGAAAACTTATAAATGAAGATTCTTGGAAATAATGTTTTAAAAATCCATTCTTCCCATATAAGTTAAAAAAACATTCTTCGTACTTTTGTCGAAAAAGTCAAAAAGTACCTCGTACGAAAAACGACAAAAGATTCCTTTCATATCCTTTACTAAAAACTCACCAAAGTGTAAAATTGGATTCAAACAATTGTAGGTGTATAGAAATAACATTACATATTGAGTAAACATGGATGTGGATGATAAAATACACCCCAGTAAATACCAAAGTATAAACAATCTCGGATAAAAATGAGATTGTGATATTTCCCTTACCTTAGGTCCGATTTGCATTGTACGTATCCGAAGCTCCTGTATAATGGTTTAAATAATGTTATTGACTTATTCATGAATCATAAATATTGATATGATATCATATATGGCCATATTCTTAGCTTCTTATTAGTAATATTTCATTGTTACTTGTTACTCGGGTCTTTATTGCCTTTTGTTCTTATGCGTGTTTTGCCGAATAAATTCTTATTCTTATTTTAAGGTTATAGAAACCTTATATCCAGAATGGTATTAGTTTAACATATATCATATTTATTCATTCAATTCATTTATATAATTACTATGTAATGATGATCATGTAGAACGAGTCGCATCACATTGTGGAGACGGTATTCCGTACGTACGCACGAGCGATGATATTGTTCCCATGATCGTGGAATTGAATTTAAGTGTATTTATACTATTTCAGTATAGATATAACTTTATAATAATCATATATAGTTACTCATTACACAATTATACCCATCCTTGTAAGGTGATGGTGGAAAATAGATTACACCACGGCATGAAGACGGTATTCCGTACGTACGCACGCGCGGTGATTTCATTTTTCCGTAGGATGGATAGAAGGTGAATTGGGATTGTTTCATATTTATAATAACATGTAAGTATTTAATTAATACTGATGTTATTGCTTTATCATGAAACAACTAAATAAGAAGAAGATGAAGAAGAAAGAAATTGAAAAGATCGGTAATGGATATTACCTCTTCTTTGAAACGCCTCTTTGAATCCTCCACTTAGGGAACTAAGATTGGTCTTTTAAGAATACCAGTACCTCTAGTATTATTCTAGGGAAGTGGAGAAGGGATTTTGGCAGGGGTTGGCCGAGTTTGAGTGCTCAAATTGGTGTGAGGAGGAGGGGGAGGAGGTCTCCTTTTATAAGGGAGGAGAGGGGCACCTTAGGAATATCTCAAAATATTATTTTATATTAAAGTAAAAATCGGTTTATAATGGTTCAAAAGGGTCTTATTTCGAAGGTAAAGTGGGGATGGGTCGAACCCCAAGTTGTTTATTATTAATATATATATCCTTATCTAAGTCATTTGGCCGAACCTTAGATTTTTAGGAATAAAATAACAATTAATAATATAATATTTGATTTAAAAACTATTTTGTGTCAATTTTTTCACTATTTGATATATGATTTTTGTGAAAGTCATAACAGAATTATATGTTCGAACCAAGTTAATTAAAGCAACACTAATATATCATAGTAACCTAGAAAATTATTGGAATTCATAAAAAGTCTCAAATTAAATTTATTTGGGCATTTATAACATCAATTATGTTAACATTTCCTTAAAAGGGTAATTACTACATCATCGTTGTGTCATTTATAAATTAATTTATTTAAAGTCTAAAAATTATAAATAAAATATCATTATGTAGGAAATATTTTTCGCTTTCTAATGAATATTTATAATCGAATTTATCTTATGTATAAACCCATATTAAAAATGTTTTAGTTATTAAACTTTGATTTTAACTATTTTAACTATTCATTAAATAAAATAATATTAAATGTCATAATCTAATCCAAGTGGACATAAATGGTCATATTATATTCATAAGGTTGTTTTTGGTCGAATTACACTTATCCAATAGAATTAGGACATGTGTTAGGGTAATAGTAATATCATATTTACCCTTAGTTACCCTATTTACTATTAATCGCGGTAAAAAAAAGTAAAAAGTTACTATTCACTAAAAAATTATTTTTATCTCATTGAACCACATTTTACTTACTGATATCAACTGTGACTGTCGGATTTTCGAAATTCCATTCACAGAAGCGGTAAAATTAAGTTTTATGAAAAATTCAGTTTTTAACCTACAACTTAGTGGTTTCACTATTAATCAAAAATTGAATGTTTTCAGAAAAATACCAAAATTTCACCCTAGGCTAATTTCGATATTCCGAATCCAAGAATGAAGTCCATTTTGAAAGATAAAATTTCAAAAAGTGGTTATTTCTATTCATAATGGCTATTTTAAATAATATTTTTACAGCATATCGCCGTTTAGTGAAACTCGGTATTGCTTACAACGCAAGCTATCGAGGAAGGTCGTGATTGCGTGTAAAGCAAGCCAAGCAAGTGTTGTGTAGAAAAAGATTCCTTTGATGATTTATATAACATAAAAGTCTCGTGTGTTACATTCTACCCCCCTTAAAAAGAATTTCTCCCTTGAAATTCGTCACTTTGTAACAAACAGATGAGGATACTTCTCCCTCATCATATCCTCAATCTCCCATGCAGCTTCTTCAAGTTGGTGGTTCCTCCATAAAACATTCACCAATCGAGTGGTCTTGTTTCATAGAACTTTTTCACTACGATCCAGAATCTCTATCGGTTGTTCTTCATAAGAAAGTTCTTGCTCCAGCGGTACAACTTCTGAGCTGAGTAGATGTGAAGGATCAGGTATGTACTTTCTCAGGAGAGATACATGGAACACATCGTGAACTTGAGAGAAATTCGGTGGAAGCGCCAATCGGTAAGATAACTTCCCAACACGATCCAGTATTTCGAAAGGACCGATATATCTAGGGCTCAACTTCCCCTTCTTTCCAAATCTCATGACTCTCTTCCAGGGAGATATCGGTAAGAACACTTTATCGCCCACTTCAAACTCTAGGTCTTTTCTTCGGTTGTCGGCATAACGTTTCTGTCGACTCTGAGCTACTCTTATGTGTTGTTGAATAGATCTGACCTTTTCTTCCATTTCATCAACGAGATCAGGTCCTAATAGCTTTCTTTCCCCAACTTCATCCCAACAAGTTGGAGTACTGTATTTCTTTCCATAGAGAGCTTCATAAGGAGCCATCTGAATACTGGAGTGAAAGCTATTATTATAAGAAAATTCCACCAAAGGTAGGTGTTGATCCCAACCTCCTTTGAAATCCATAGAGCAAGCTCTCAACAAATCTTCTAGGGTTTGAATTGTTCTCTTAGACTGACCGTCTGTCTGAGGATGATAAGCCGTGCTGAAACTCAACTCTGTATCCAGTGTATGCTGAAGACATCACTATAACTTCGAGGTAAATCTCGGATCCCGATCATATATAATAGAATGTGGTACTCCATACAATCTTACCACTTCCTTTACATATATCCTGGCAAGCTGATCTAGAGAGAAATCCTCTCTAATAGCAATGAAGTGTGCAGACTTTATAAGACGATCAACTATGACCCAGATAGCATTATTGCCTTTGGATGTTTTAGGAAGTCCTATGACAAAGTCCATAGTGATATTTTCCCATTTCCATTCGGGTATGGGTAATGGTTGTAACATCCCCTTAGACTTCTGTCTCTCAGCTTTAACTTGTTGAAAAACCAAGCATCGAGAGACATATTCAGCAACATCTCTTTTCATGCCATCCCACCAGAAGTACTCTTTCAGGTCCCTATACATCTTCGTGGTTCCAGGATGAATAGAGAATGAAGAACAATGAGCCTCATCCAGCAGCACTTTCATTAATTCGGGGATGGGAGGAACACAAACCCGATTCCTGAACTAGATTTCCCCATCACAATCAAGGATGAATTCAGGAACATTTCTCACCTTCTTTTGTAACGCGACATCTTCTTTCTGTGCCTCTTTAATCTTCACATGTATAGATGGTTGAACATTCATTTGAGAAAGATAAGATTTTTCCCCTTCCATTATAATTCCAAGATCCATCCTTTGTAAATCCATAAATATTGGATCTATTGTGATCCTCATCATGGATAAACTAGCATGGTCTTGTCGACTTAATGCATCTGCCACCTTGTTTGCTTTCTCATGGTGGTAATGGATTGAGAAGTCATAATCCTTAATCAGCTCCAACCATCTTCTTTGATGCATATTCAGCTCCTTTTGTGTGAAAATATACTTTAAACTTTTATGATCAGTATAAAAATCACACCTTTCACCATAAAGGTAATGCCTCCAAATCTTTAATGCAAATATTACTGTAGCTAACTCCAAATCATGAGTTGGGTAATTTTTCTCATGTATTTTCAACTATCGTGAGGCATAAGCTATCACCATATCATTTTTCATAATAACACACCCCAATCCCTTATTGGATGCATCACTGTAGATCACAAACCTTTCTCCACTACAAGGCAGTGTGAGCACAGGTGCACTGGATAACCTTCTTTTCAACTCCTTGAAATTCTCTTCACATTCCTCTGTCCAAACAAACTTAACTCCTTTCCGAGTCAACTTGGTGAGTGGATTGGATAATCGTGAAAAGTATTTCACAAAATGTCGATAATATCCAGCCAAACCAAGAAAACTTCGGATCTTAGTTACTGTTGTTGATCTCGACCATCTTTCGATAACCTCTATTTTTGCTGGATCCACAGATATCCCCTCTTCTGAGATTATGTGACCCAAAAATGAAACTTTTGGAGGCCAAAATTCACACTTGGTAAATTTGGCATAAAGCTTCTCCTTTCTCAGGGTCTTCAATATAATTCTCAAGGGATCTTAATGCTCTTCCTTGATCTTTGAATAGACAAGAATATCTTCTATAAAGACTACCACAAATTCATCAAGATAGTCTCTAAAGACTCTATTCATTAGATCCATGAAGATAGTAGGGGCATTAGTAAGACCAAATGGCATCACTATAAATTCATAGTGTCCATACCTTGTACGAGAAGCCCTCTTTGGTATATCCTCCCTTTTGACCCTTAATTGATGATACCCTGAATGAAGATCGATCTTGGAAAAGTATTGAGCTCCGCGTAGTTGGTCAAATAAGTCATCAATGCGTGGGAGAAGATATTTGTTCTTGACAGTGATCTTGTTATGTTCTCGATAATCAATGAAGAGTCTCATTGATCCATCATTCTTGTTAAAAAATAGAACATGTGCTCCCCAAGGTGACGCAATAGGGCGTATGAATCCCTTATCAAGATTATCTTGGAGTTGCTTCTTCAATTCCTGCAACTCAATTGGGGCCATTCTATAAGTTGTCTTTGAAATAGGCAAAGCACCCGGTACGAGTTCTATTGAAAACTCAACTTCACGATTTGGTGGAAGACCCAGTAATTCCTCCGGAAAGACATCATCAGACTCTCGTACGATGGGAATATTCTTAATCGTGAGTTTCTCACCAACCATTTGAGATAAATAACCTTCATTTAGTGGAATCAATACCCATAAAATGGAAGAAATTTCCACTGGAAGGTTGTGTTCATCCTTGTATTGATAGACAATCATAGATTGATCTGGAATATGAAAGGTGACTTCCCTTCTTTGGCAATTGATATGAGATCCGTATAAAGAAAGCCAATCCAAGCCAAGAATCACATCGAATTCTACTAAAGGAAGGATCACAGGATTTTCAAAAAGCACTTTCCCAGAAATGTCAATTGGAGAAGAATTATAAACTTTTGATGCGATTGATGTACCATTAGGTGTTGTCACAGCTAACTCAACACCTAATTGTTGAGGTAATACGGTGATACCCTTAGAAAAATCTTCATAAATAAAAGAGTGGGTGGATCCAGAATCATATAAAACATTTGATACTTTAGAGTGGATGGTAAGTGTACCTTTCACCACTTCATTATCGTACTCCACATCGCTAATAGGAATTGCATGTGACTTTCCTTTGTCTTTAGCCTTAAGAGTTTGTTGACGTCCACCATCAACATCAACCCTTGGATTTGGGAATTGATTGGCATAATGCCCCATCTCCTTGCACTAGAAACATTGAAGTGTATTAGGTTCATTCTGTGTATCCCTTCCTTTATTTGCATCATTAGACATCTTCGTCCCATTATCGCGGCATTCAAATGCACAATGACCTTCCTTTCCACAATTGAAACTTTTACTTGTCCCTTTAAGACAACTCCCTCCATGTTTCTTTCCACACTTTGATCATAAGGGAAAGCTCATCATCTTTTCAGTGTGCTCTTTAGATTTTCCTTTGAATTCCATTTTCCTCTTCTTATCAAACCCATATGACTGATGGGTTACTCCAATCTCCATCTCGACTTTGAGAGCACATCGAACAATTTCCTCGTAGCTATTGAAGTCCCTTATGGCTAACGCCCTTCGAAGACTTGGTTTTAAGCCACTAAATAATCGATCAATCTTACTCTCAGGTTCGATAATAATACCAGAAGCATACCTTGCAAGTCTTGTAAAATTTGCTTCATAGGTACCAACAGATTCATCATCCCTTTGCATTTGTTCAAGAAACTCTTTCTCCATCTTTGTTCGGAGAATACGAGGGAAGTACTTATTGAAACATAAGTTCTTGAACTCGTCCCATTCCATGGACTCAATTTCATCCCTTTTCCTCGTATTCTTAATAAGATTCCACCATTGATCAGCATCTCCTTCCAAACGATACACAGCTAGGACCACTTTAACATGTTCAGAACATTGAAGATCTGAAAATATCTTTTTAGTAGTGCTAATCCATTGTTCAGCAACTAATGGATCAGTAGACCCGCTGAAAGAAGGTGGACGCTGCCTCATGAAGGATTCAACAGAATGTTGCTCCTTCCTTTGCTCGTCTGGAATTCCTGCATGATTCATAGCTTGAGCAAGTTGTGTGAGCATGGCTACAAGATTTTTCATTCCAACTCCCATATCGTTTGGTTGCTCCGGGGGACAATCATTGCATTTCCCATCCAATTCAACATTAACACGGTTCCTTCAGGTTCCAACCATTGACTAAAACCAAGAAGAATAGTGTGAGCAACACTAATTATAATAGGAAAACCACATAATTCAAGAATAAAATTTTCAGGCTTAAGTTCTTATCCTAGGTTATTGATGGCCATTTGTAAAACACTAAGATTGTGTTCTATGCTTAAACCTATCCTTAGGGTTCTTACTAAGGCTTTCACATCCTAGTTTCCAACGGTTGACAATACCTTTCCTCTGATACCAACTATAACGACCCATACTTTACATACATTTTTAATACTTCAAAATTGAAGCACACTTATTACAACATATGAAAAAACCACAAAGGACCGTATAGGTATAGTGTCTTTAGAAACTGGGAAACATAAACAACTGGTTCATAAATCTTCTAAAGTGTCTCCAATTTATTTCATCATATCTAGGGTCCCTTTTAGCATATTCTACTTAATATCCATCTTCCTGACCTGGGGAAAAGAAAACATACAAAAAAAGGTGATCTCAAAAGCTCAGCAAGGGCAAATAAAGGAAAAAATCATATCATATCTTTTTGAAAATCATAACCTGAAAAAGAGATCATAATATATTAACATGGAATAAATCTAAGAAGTGAAAATGAGATCCCCATAATCATAACATAAAACTTGAAACTTTGTGTCATGCACATATAATCATTGAAAATCATTTCTTGTTAGTCATGACTCATTGCCAAGACTATCTTAGTGGATAAAGTCCCTTTCTGAACCAAGTCACCCTCGTTCCAGTCCTGTTTCACTGAACCGGTATAACCTACCGTTCCAACCCTGTCTATCTCATGAGATATAAAATCTTTACCCAATGCATTGGAGGGAGATATAGGTCCCACCCATCTTATAATGAATCCTTTCTTATGTGTGCCACATAATCATAAATCATACATCATTGCATAACACATGTAACAAAAATGGGATTCTTGAAACATCATGACATCATAAAACAAATCATATAAGGTAAATGACTTCATGAAAATAATTCCCTCAAAACATAATCCAATCAATGTAATAATAGGGATAAAAACAGAACCCTATATTATCTTAGATGGAAAATAATTTTGATAAAACATTTGAACTCCATTCTTGAGGAAAATATCCTTTCTACTTCAAAAACACTTTTCTTTTATTAACATGTCATACAATTATAAACTAAAATAAGTTGATTAAAAATAAACTTGAAAACTTATAAAGGAAGATTCTTGGAAATAATGTTTTAAAAATCCATTCTTGCCTTATAAGTTAAAAAAAACATTCTTCGTACTTTTGTCGGAAAAGTCAAAAAGTACCTCGTATGAAAAATGACAAAAGATTCCTTTCATATCCTTTACTAAAAACTCACCGAAGGGTAAAATTGGATTTAAAAAATTTTATGTGGAGGGAAATAATATTACATATGGAGTAAACATGGATGTGGATGATAAAATACACCCCAGTAAATACCAAAGTATAAACAATCTCGGATAAAAATGAGATCGTGATATTTCCCTTACCTTAGGTCCGATTTGCTTTCTACGTGTCCGAATCTCCTGTATAATGGTTTAAATAATGTTATTTACTTATTCCAGAATCATAAATATTGATATGATATCATATATGGTCATATTCTTAGCTTCTTATTAGTAATATTTCATTGTTACTTGTTACTCGGGTCTTTATTGCCTTTTGTTCTTATGCGTGTTTTGCCGAATAAATTCTTACTCTTCTTTTAAGGTTATAGATACCTTATATCCAGAATGGTATTAGTTTAAAATATATCATATTTATTCATTCAATTCATTTATATAATTACTACGTAATGATGATCATGTAGAACGAGTCGCATCACATCGTGGAGACGGTATTCCGTACGTACGCACGAGCGATGATATTGTTCCCATGATCGTGGAATTATATTTAAGTGTATTTATACTATTTAAGTATCAATATAACTTTATAATAATTATATATAGTTACTAATTACACCATTATACCCATCCTTGTAAGGTGATGGTGGAAAATAGATTACACCACGGCGTGGAGACGGTATTCCGTACGTACGCACGCGCGGTGATTTAATTTTTCCGTAGGATGGATAGAAGGTGAATTAGGGTTGTTTAATATTTATAATAACATATCAGTATGTAATTAATACTTATGTTTTTACTTTATCATGAAACAACTAATGAAGAAGAAGTTGAAGAAGAATGAAATTGAAAAGATCGGTAATGGATATTACCTCTTCTTTGAAACGCCTCTTTGAATCCTCCACTTAGGGAACTAAGATTGGTCTTTGAAGAATACCAGGAACACTAGGATTATTCTAGGGAAGTGGCGAAGGGATTTTGGCAGGGTTTGGCCGAGTTTGAGTGATAAAATTGGTGTGAGGAGGAGGGGGAGGAGGTCCCCTTTTATAAGGGAGGAGAGGGGCACCTTAGGAATATCTCAAAATATTATTTTATATTAAAGTCAAAATCGATTTATAATGGTTCCAAAGGGTCTTATTTCGAAGGTAAAGTGGGGATGGGTCGAAATCCTATCAGCCAATAGGATTTAGAAATGTTTAGGTTATTATTTTAACCTTATCAATTGGATTTATCTCTAAGTTAAATAATTTATCTTTTACCGTGTCTTTTTGTTTTCTTACACTATATGGTTAATACACTTAATATAACATGCCAAACGAACCCCAAGTTGATTATTATTAATATATATATTTATATCTAAGTAATTTGGCCGAACCTTAGATTTTTAGGAATAAAATAACAATTAATAATATAATATTTGATTTAAAAACTATTTTGTGTCAATTTTGTCACTATTTGATATATGATTTTTGTGAAAGTCATAAAATAATTATATGTTCAAACCAAGTTCATTAAATAAACACTAATATATCATAGTAACCTAGAAAATTATTTTAATTCATTAAAAGTCTCAAATTACATTTATTTGGGCATTTATAACATCAATTATATTAACATTTCCTTAAAAGGGTAATTACTGCATCATCGTTGTGTCATAAATAAATTAATTTATTTAAAGTCTAAAAATTAAAAATAAAATATCATTATGTAGGAAATCTTTTTAGCTTTCTAATGAATATTTATAATCTAATTTATCTTATATATAAACCCATATTAAAAATGTTTTAGTTATTAAACATTGATTTTAACTATTTTAACTATTCATTAAATAAAATAATATTAAATGTCATAATCTAATCCAAGTGGACATAAATGGTCATATTATATTCATAAGGTTTTTTTGGTCGAATTACACTTATCCAATAGAATTAGGACATGTGTTAGGGTAATAGTAATATCATATTTACCCTTAGTTACCCTATTTACTATTAACCGCGGTAAAAAAAAGTAAAAAGTTACTATTCACCAAAAAATTATTTTTATCACATTGAACCACATTTTACTTACTGATATCAACCGTGTCTGTCGGATTTTCGAAATTACATTCACAGAAGCAGTAAAATTATGTTTTATGCAAAATTCAGTATTTAACCTACCACTTAGTGGTTTCACAATTCATCAAAAATTGAAAGTTTTCAGAAAAATACCAAAATTTCACCCTAGGCTAATTTCGGTATTCTGAATCCAAGAATGAAGTCCATTTTGAAAGATAAAATTTCAAAAAGTGGTTATTACTATTCATAACGGCTATTTTAAATAATATTTTAATAGCATATCGCCGTTTAGTGAAACTCGTTATTGCGTACAACGCAAGCTATCGAGGAAGGCCGCGATCGAGTGTAAAGCAAGCCAAGCAAGTGGTGTTTAGAAAAAGATTACTTTGATGATTTATATAACATAAAAGTCTCGGGTGTTACAGTATGGGTTGAAAATAATTAAAAAAATAAATAATTATTTGATTCTCAGATGTTGTTGGAGATAAACTTCCTCTAAATAAAAAATAATTTGATCTTTAAATGCAGTTGTAACCACCTCAAAACTTTTCCTAAATTTAGAGGTGGTACTAAGAACCTATAAATACATATTTTCTTGTACTTTAGGGAATGATAAGAGGGGTTTTAAACACCCTCTAAAATAAATTCCATTAAAAAAAGTTAAATTATACCAGTTCTTATTAAAAACCACCTCTAGAATGATAATGTTGACATATTAGTTGTTATTCCCAAAAATTGATGTTATTGAGCTTATAGGGGGTTATAACCCCCTCTGATTTGGTAATTTCTTTTTGTATTGGGAAGTATTGAGAAGGCCAAAAACCATGATCCAACCAATGAATGTGCGTATATCTCCATTCTGACTTCTTAAATAACTCATTATATATTGAAAAAGATGAAATTGTATACTCAAATCAATGCCCACATCATACAAACCTAACAAGATATAACCATGAAAGTGATAGTCATTGAAGGATAAAAGCACAACCCATAACCCACATTTTTGGTGAATCATTAACCTAATTTGAGGTTCACTCTAGACTAGATGCATATCCTTAATCCCATCATGGAGGGTAACTAGAAAAAATCCAAGATAAATTTGATACCGTAATGGGCCTATTGCCCCATTCCAAATAGAGATCATCAGGCCATCCCAGTGGCCACTCCTAGAAAAGAATATATCCCTGGAAATTTCAAGAAATATTTCAGAAATTTCTAGAAGAAACATGTTAGATACTAAACCAGAAACCTATATATAGATTCCACTATCCACAGTAAACAACTCTAATAACCTGTAGGAGGGAATCCCAAAAGAAGACTCACCAATGGTGAATAGAAAATTAAGAGTAGTTCTATGATCTCTCTCTACTCAAATATGGAGTTATTGAATGACTTTGATGTTTATCAATGGTATATTATAAATCTTATCATTTATTATTAAATTACGATGATAATAGTTACAATTTTGAATGTTCTCCACATAATTTTTCTACCAACAGTTCCAGAGGTATGACCCTGATTTCATAGCATGAAATATTACTATATCTCTACAATATGATGAATCATGGGAGAATATATTCTAAGAAGAGTCCCAAAACCATCATTGTGGGCATAACATAAATCAGTAAGAATGGAAGCCCCTTTCTAAAAACTATACAAAAAGTACTCCCCAAGCTATAAGACTGAGAAATTATCGTTCTAGTTGGATGTCAATACAAGATGGTTGTCCTCCTCATAATTTAATTCACTATAATGGTCATACCCCAAGAAACTCTTCATTTCATCAAGATGGTCTTCCCCGTGATAAATAAACTATGAGATATACCTCGTATCGTGAGACACTATTGAAAATGAGGAAATTCATGCATGATTTCACATCATTGACATGTGATATTCATTCTCAATTGAAAGAAAATCCTTGGAAATGGTAATTGTTTTAGCCACCATTATATCACTTGCATTCCAATTTTAAAAAGGAAATCACATTGACCATTTTAACTAAAATAAATAACTCAGGATGCATCCATATTAGTAAGACCAGGTTATGGAACCTATTAAAAATTAAGAAGAAGACATATCACTCATGTGGAGAATGTCGGATAAAGACAATATAAAAATCATGTGTTTTCCTTAGTGACACCCCAATACAGTTTTTAGGAACCATTTTCGGAGGAATGTGTTTAGGGAATCTCCATATATTTAAGGAAAACACTTCATCATCTAAAACAATTATTACCATATGATGAATACACATGTCACATCAATGTAAAATAATATATAAATAATCAATATGACTTGGAGGACCATATAGATGCGAAACACATATGATTGGTAAAAAATGAAGGAGGCCTTTTGTGTGAATTTCCCAATATGTTAAAAGAGTTGTGTTAGCTAATCACCAATTCTCCTAAATCATTCATATCAGGGGATAAGGTGAACATGAAGAATTTAATTTCACCTCACTAACTAGTCAATAAATCGCCCTTAAAGTGACATCATGTAATGTCATTTCTATGGTAAAAATTCATGAAATACTATTTTCTCACAACATATAGTATAAAAAAAGCACTGAATGAGTGTCAAAAATGTCTGTACATAAGTGAAAAATCCAAAAAAAATCTTTCATAATGATTATGAATATATTTAACATGAATCTTACATAATGGAATTGAATATTCATAAAAGTCCTATATATATTGAAAGGGATGGATCATGTTAAAACCATAAGATACCAACATACCATATTCAAATAGAGAACTATAAAATATAGACGTCATCTATAGTTAATTTTTTATTGGAAAATATGAGAAAACACACCTTTTAAGGATGCGGTAATATTTAAACCAACATTCTGGGCTAAAAAACCCTTCCCTAAATGTTGTAAAAATGGAACAGAAGTAGCCTACTAGCATATCTATAGGATTTTTAACCTTAACCTCCTCACCATTGAATTTAGAACTTTTGGAAATTACGAGGTGTTCCAAAAAACAAACCTCGTTAGTTTATTATCTTAGTTAATCTAGTTTCTTTTTTTAACATGAAATTAAATATTAGTGGATTCACTTCAGATGACCATTCACAAAATATATTTTAAGAAATATTTAAAATAGAAAATGAGGTAACTTTATAGTCAAGAAAAAATAGAATTTGATGGAAAAACCTCCGTTGTAAATAACATCTATTCTAGTAGAAACTCATGGGGTAGCTAGATCTCCCACTATTTAGATGCTGATGAAATGATATTGATGTAGTTAACATTGGTAAATTTCATTATCCCCATTCTTGATAATACTAAAGAACATAATCATGATATAGAGGAAGATGAGTATGAGATTTTATTCATAATAAAACCTATTATGAAATGATTAAAGAATGAGTACATACTCATATCCAAATACTTCTATGAATTTGAGGATTACCTTAATTTCCCCACAACCACCTCCTCAGACAGCATCTTCAGAGGAAAATGGTAAAGGTGTGGACATATCTCACCCAAAACATGTAGGGGTTTAACCTATCACACTTAATGAATTATTTAATCAGTATGAGGATGAGATGTAGGAGTTAAGAAGAAAATAAAGAACCAATATGAGTAAATATCCCTAAAGGATGTGCTCTTTATGGAGATCTTCATCTCTTTCTCAAATCTTATGTAACCCAACAAAGATGGTTCATCACAACAATTGAAATTGAGTAAGAACGTCTTCCCAATGTGGCTTAATGACATGAAATATATTTGGACCTCATAGCAACAAGATATCTGTAGATCCCACCATTGCATAAACTACTAGTGTTAGGATAGAAAAATCCTCATAGGCTAAACCATGTGTGTTACCCACCATTAGTAGAAGATGATTTTCTACAACTATCCCAACCATTCATTGACCTTATTCAGGCTCTATCCCAGCAATCCATTCCTCCCCAACTCATTGAAAATATTGAGTGTGTGGATTAATTATTAGAATATACGAAGGGATGATATGATCCAATGAATCTAGAGTCGAAGATTACCCCAGAATTGGTTGATGCAGATCTTCCAACTCCAATCATTGGGAATTCTGTATTCCCAGCATTGAACGGTTCAAGTGATCTGGAACAACATCTAATTCACTACATGTATTAGTGTGGCCCCATGATGAGACAATTGAAATGAAATTAGTCTCTATGAAAATATGTGTTGTATAGAATTTTGAGGGAATATCCTCCACAGGGTATACCAGTCTACTAGAAAAATCAATCAAGTTGGTGGGATGAACTTTGTTGAATATTCCTCTAACAATTCCGATATACATTATATAAAAAATAGTACTTGATCTCATAAAATGTTTAAAATGATAAAATGAAATCATTTATGATTTAATTTCGAGGTGCAAGTCTTTTAATTTTTCTATGAACATGAAACTTCCTCGAGAATACATTTTGTTTTTTTTTAAGGAGAATATTCTTGAAAAAAATTATACATGACTTATTCTTTTAAACTATCTAGGTCACAGTATGGATCATTCCATAGTAGTGAATCATTTGGAATAATCTTTTTTTGATCCATGGCTATAAAATTCTCCATGAAATCATCTTAAGTGGAGAGGATGGTTAAAGTGGAAATTTTAATGGTTCCCTTAAAACCAGTCTCTACAATAATATCATCTCCAAATTCCACAACTCCTCATACATAACCTCATATGGAACTGAAACAATAGAAGAAGTATCCTAGAATGGAAATGATAAATAACCTAAAAATTTCCATTTTTGAGAACTAACTGAATTAAATAAATTCTTTCTAAGATGAGAAATATCCAAATAAATTTTTATCAGCCCTAAAAAATATATTATTTTGCTATTCAAAGCCCAAGAGACTCAAGAATGTTGTAATTGACGATCTCCCAAATTACATATCCTATAGACAAATGAAGAGGAACACCATCCAACAATAGTTTTTCATTTAAAAACAATCCATAAAATATTATAGATTTTTTTAAGAAAAAGCTCAGAAAAACACAAGCACAAGTATTTTGTGTTTCCACTACAACTCTGTTAAAAAAGTTGATTAGAAGAAAGATACCGGAATAAATGCACAAAATTTAATTTACTATATAACTATAAAAAAATCAATATAACACAAGATATCCAATGAGAACTGGTAAAATATCCAATTGTTCCCCCCAATAACAGATACTATAGAATATATGGAATAGTTAACACCATATCCCACCAATTTCATGTTTTATAAGAAATTATAAGGCCATAAGAGAAGAAGACAAATGTAAGAATATAAAATTTCACCATGTCCAATGTTATCACTAACTCTCATAAACTACAAGAATTATGTATGAGGATAATGGGAGCCACCCCACGATGTAATTAAATTGGTCTCATCCCTCTAAAACATAAAATAGTAATCACTAGTCTAGATATAATCCTAATCATGTGATAAATTAATTTTTGGTTCAATTTATTCTATACTCATAAGGGATCCAATATTTGATGATGAGAAAGATGCCAATCCTGATTACCTTATTCCAAATTGGGGTACCATAGGGAGATGCAAGATATTCAAGGGGTGCGAGGGGATATTTAGTTGTGTTCAAAACCATTATCTTAGTAACACCCCCACTAGGTCCATTTATACTATTGAGAATCAAGTAAGAGACATCTCGAAATAATAATAAGATAATGGAAGCCATCCTACTATCAAAAAGAATCATTCATTCCTGAGAATAATAGAATATCGACTAGAATTGGTGTCATAGTCTCATCATCCTAGATAGGTAGGAAAGATAAAATTATCCAATCATGTAGTGAAGATTCATTAATATTCTATAAAATCCCCCAATTCATCTACCGAAGGAATTTTACCCCCTAGAGTTTCCACTACAGATAATATATCGATAGAAATTTGTAGGAAATTGACTCATAAAATTGACATTATAATGAACATAGTAATAGTTCCAACAAAACATTCCATTATAGATACTCACAACTTTCCAAATGATTTATGAGAAGAAATTTTAGAGGAATCTTGATCCATCATGAGTTTGAATCCACATTTACTACCACTAAGGTATATTTTTAAGATGTTTACCATGTAGAGTGTCATGAATTTTTCTCTTGGTTGACTAGAATGATACAACATTCATTATCTTGTAAAGAAGGCATTGGATATAGAGGCATTTTAATATATCTTCATCATATCATCAATGCCTCAAATACTATATAAATAGAGCTAAAAGGATGTTACAAGGTATTAAATTTCCATTTTAATCCTATGAATCTCAATATATTGATGTAGAATTCTATCAAAGAGAGGGGAAACAACCCATAAATGATTTTGTGACTCATGTTACCAACCAAAATGGTTAGTAAATGACCATTTATTACCTTGTTGATGAATAAGGATTTGAATATATTCAACCCATCAGACATGTCAAATACATAATCTCAAATTTAGAGATGTACTCATTGGTCATCATGATATTGGCAACATTAGTTGAATCAAAGATGAAGTAATATTTCCTTCTACATTAGTGGAAACACCATAAAGTAAAATTCCCCAACATCATCCTTATAAAAACCTAGGTCAACACATTATTTGAAAAATCTAAAGAATTAATTCTATGTCGTTTTATAGAAAATTATCAAAAAACAACTTCCACACTAGCATAAATGATTCCCCTTTGTATACCTTCAATTAAAAAAAAGGAAAAATTAGAAGATGAGGATGAAGATAAATAGGAAGAAGAATACCTTATAGACGCTCCTATAAAATTCGAATAATAAGTCTCTACTACATTTTATGAACTCTATTTTATAAATATCATTATTGAGTAGGATCTATGACTAATGTTGATGAGCTCATTTTATCCGCTTCATGAGAAGAAAATTTATACATCTTCATAGAGGCATCACTGAAATGGTATTTCCTTGATTTAAAATGAAATTTTAGGACCCATTCCATATGTTTCTACCCATCACATAAGATTACTAGGAGATTAGCATGATTACATGTCAGATTCTAGAAGGACACATCTGACACATTCCATATAATTCAAAAATGAAATTGAAAATAGTTTCAAAAAAATCATCATTCTGGATGTCCAATACGAAAAATGGATATAAAAAATTGTCCAAATTAAGGAAAAGACTGGTTATTTGATGGATTTCATCAATTTCAGAGACCTCAATTGGTAGTTTCCAAAATATGAATTTTTGGATATGGTTAAAGAACTTATAATAGACACAATGACTATATATCAAAAAATATCATTCATGGATGGATGTTCAGGATATAGCCAAATCTTATTGGACCAATAAGATGAAGAATCCACTCCCTTCAAGTCCCCCAAGAATTATTCATTAATCGGGTAATTCACTTTGGTTTAGAGAATGATGGAAATACAAGTCAATGATCCCTACATTGCATCATCAACCCCTTCATGGGTAATGTATTCTAGGGATATATTGTAAATTTGGTGGAAAAATTTTGAAAAAAATTTAATCACGTTGACGATATGGAATTTTAAAAAAAATCATTAAACAAAGTTTTAAAATGGACACCTTTAAATTATCATTCGGCATTAATTCAGAAAAAATTCTCAGCTTCATAGTATTCCATTTGGGTATTTAAGTTGACCATAAACATACTGCAAAAATCTTGCTTATGTAACCCCCTAAAAAGCCCATAGATTTGATTGGAATATAGGGAGACCAATCCTATATTCGATGCTTCATAGTAAAACTCGTAGGTAAGTGTTTTACCTTCCCCATGTTAATGAAAAATGGGATTTTATTTTAGTTTACTAATGAAGACATGGAAAAATTCAACAGTCTCAATAAATAACATTTGATCCCACCCTTGATAATGCTACTAGTTGATGGAATATTTTTCATCATATATTTTCATGTTCAAGAATACTCGCCTGAGGAATTCCACTCATATAAAATATATGATTTTAGTGAAAATATCCTTTCTTATATCAGTCTACCATGATGTATAATGGAACTAAATATTTATATACCTAGAAATCCTATTTCCCACTGGTTTTTGGAGTTTTGAAACACAAGAACTATCTGAAGCACCATAAGGTTCAATTAATCTCTCAAAATGACATGCCTAGATATATCTCAATCATACCATTTTGACTGGATGTTTAGTGAGATTGAACTATGTTATGAAATTTTTTAAAATATAGTCCATAAGAAATCGGGTTATAATTAGGAACGCATTATTCAATTTCACGGAAGAACGTCTCCTTGTAGAAAAAGTATCTGTGTGTGGAACTACTATACAGGGATTTCTTCTCCATTAAAGAATCATCCCAGTATTGGAGTTTTATTTTAATGGTGAATCTATGCACATAGTCTGATAGAGGATGGAAGAACCCAATATCAACAATGTTGGTATGTTATTAATTTTCATTTCACTAAAAATGGTTTCTCTACCCTACTCATTCCCACTATTATAATGATTCAATAATAATGAATCTAAAAATTGATCCATCCTTACAATCTTGTAATTTTATTTTCCTATACCATGGAGATTCCCAAAAATAAATGGTTAGTATGAGTTGGTCATTATATAGATTAATGGTGATTACTAAATTAGAAAAGAAGAGTTGATCCCCCTTCTTAATTATACATGATGGTTGATGGTTGAATTACCTTGTAATACATCACTAACTCACATCCCACATTTACAAAATTCTCATGAAGATGCATTAGAAAACACAGTTATGGCTTGGGTATATACTTATCAAGATGAAATAGTCATAAACATCATCCATAATAGAATACCTTCATTTCTTTTCAAAAAAAGTATGTAAGAGATCAATAGGGTCGACTCTACCACTAATCCAGATCACTCAAAAAATTGTCTGATTATTCCCTACCAGTATTGACTCAATCATTAGATTTTTCAATAAGACAAAGATAGAAAATAACAGATCTTATGATGGGTAGTCAATTTCACACCCTATGATATCCTATATAATAAGAATGTTTTTTTATAAGTGATGATTTTATGGAGTCCTACAACTAGGAATTGACAGAGCAGACCATTACCATCATGATGGATATTCATGTAGGAAATTACGATTCCAATCATTTTAGAACCTATATTTCTCACTAAATTTCGTGGTTTGGGTATCAATTCCCTTGGATGATGTAGTATTTCACGCAATTCTTCAAAAAATGTAATTCCTCACAAGATCGTTAAAAATTCATCCACTATCAATAGGAGTTTATCCGCATAGCTCAAAACCAATGTCCATTCATTGTATATGGATATGTTATTATGCTCTTTTATTCTCTAGCTACTACTAGTATCTTTAAATAAATCATACTCACAACCAACATCTTCATTCAATGGGATAATGAGATACATATTAAGGAATCTAGGACCATAAATATAATAAATTCTGTGAAATAAAACATCACCTACAGATTTTTTATCCCTCAATAAATATTGGTGAAAAATAGAATGATCTTATTCTATATCTAATTGAAGATGTTGAACCTAGAGTTAAACATCTAATCCAACCCTTCTTACCACTACAGATCAATGAAAATTGGATTGATAGAGTATTTAAATAAATATATCTCGAATATTATCTATAAAAATGTTTGATAGAAAAAAAAAATCTTGGCCTAATAAGTTCATGTATTCTTTGTGCTCCTACCACAAAATAACCCGCACTACAACTATGAAAACATTAAAATTTAAAGGCTATAGAATATAAGAATTTCTACCCATTGAGGTCTAATTTCCCTCAAATTGAATAGAAATTTATGGAAAACTCTCATATGAAGAGAAATCATAGAAGAAATGGGAAAGGTTAAGGAGAATCTATGATAAATGTTTTCATACCTTTATCCCCTTGTATTTTAACAAAAACAAGATCGTAAAATCCTTGAACAAGAATGTTTGTCGTCATCCATTCCATAAAAGAGAACTAGTTTTAGCTCTTAGGAAACTGATCATACATGCAATGAAACCCCAAAATATTGAAATAATGACTGATGGGCCTTGAATCATATATATGGTCAATAATAGGGGAGGATACTCATAAATCATTATGGATGGGGAGCACACTACAGCCACTGCCAATTCATGTTTTTTCAAGAAATTCAAAATTATGTCACTATAGGTCATAGTCATAAGACCATAAACTAAAAGAAACCATTGTCAGAGTCATATGACCAAAAACTACAAGACACTATATTCCTTATTATAAGAATATAATCTCCATGGAATTCCCTCTCACACAACCCTAAAAGGAATGATTTATTTTTCATAGATACGTGATGTTAATGTACATGGAACCATTATCCTCATGTGTATTTTAACCATATGATTCCTTTATATGAAGAGGATTCCTCCATTATAGTTTATTTATCTACCACCATATGTTTTAGAAATAAATATATCTTGATTAAATCTTTAGAGGGATATTTAGTGACTCTTGGGCCTCTAATCTGTAGTTCAATTATAAATTCTTTGAATATTTCGTCTTTCATCACTCCCATCACTATTTTTAATTTTCATGGAGTTTTACATGATGCTAGGACACTATTACACCCCTCTACTCATTGGGTTATTAAATCCTAGATGTAATGATGTTCGATCCAATAAACACAAACTAGTGGTCCTACTTGTATGATCAAATACAAAAATAAATCATTCATCCTTACCTGATGACATTAAAATGTATAGAGAACTCATTATCGCATGACCTTAAGAGGAACAACCTTCACATCTGAGTCATAATATGTTAAACTATACCACAATTTCTTTTCCACATGTCATAAATTGGACTAGATGATATACTTCTTTCACGATGTAACATTGTTTAATACTTTGGTCTTCACCAAAGAGGTCCCCCAATCTTGGTGTCAATCTCCTACGTTACCACCAACCTATATATCAATAGAAATATGTGATGTGAGATTCTCATTTCAATGAGGCACATTGTGATTCTTGGACCTCTATCATAGGTCTATTAATGAAGAAAGGAAAATGAATCCCTCCCATATAATACATATATATTTATATATAATCAATGCTTGGGCATTTTAACATGGTTCCTTTCATTATTAGTCCATTCTTATGTAAAATTCCTTCTCTCTTCACGTATGTCAGATCTAGGTTGGGAGTTATTGAAATTTCCCTTTTAAGATAGTTGTATCATTGATAAGAGGAGTGGATGAATTAGGGATATATAATTAATTTATGTTTCCTTAATAATAAAAAATATTTTCCTCCAGTTAAAAATATATTTATGTTCTGAAGAAAAATAAACACCCATCCATAGTAACATAAATATTTACAAGGTTCACTGTTGAAAAAGAGTACCTATGTCCTTGGTATGGTTTGGAAGTGATCCATACCACACAATCGACTATAAAGAAGTCCTTATTGTGGAATTAAATGATTTGGATATGATGATACACTGATTATAATAAATAAAACAATGCATTCACCTCGAGAAAAAAAATTATATACGGATGTTTTAAAAAAAACATTTCATGGTTCTTCTTGAATATCTTATCAAAAGATTATCTTTCAAAAAAATCTTCAATTTCATAACGAGAAGCTAGGAAGAACTTTTTTTGACATTATAATAATCCTATTTTTGATTCTGTTAGTCCAATACTCCATGTTCTATTACTCAATACAAATAATATATTTCTTTTTTAGAATAATTTTGTGAAAATTCTTAAACACTTCGTATTAAATCCATAAATCCAAATATGATTTTTCAAATTTGATGATTCTTCCCAATAAGATGATCTGAAAAATAAAATCATGTCTCTTCAACTATAACCCTTCTATCTATAAAACTACATCAACAATAATCAATCTAGAATCATCTTATTCATTATATAATCCATCATTTTTCTTCTTTATCTCTTCTTGTAATGAAAAATACATCTGTCAGAAATTAAAAAGTAGTTTCCCTTTTAATGGATTCTGAAATATGGTTTTGTTGGGATTCTGAATATGTTTCTTTATCAACCATTTTTTTCTCAAATAATTCATTTATTTTAATTTCAAGTGCATTAAAACTATGAAATTTCTTATCATCTCTTCTTAATCCATCTCGAAACATCTAAAAACTATAGTTCTTATTCAAAATTTCTTTATAATAATCATTCTATGTAACACCCCAGGTAAATAAAGAATATGAAATTTCATATTTATCCATATTTGTGAATAAAATATTTAAATGTCTGTAAAGGGGACGCTATGCTCGATGGCGTACCCAACACGCAACAACGAGTTTCTTTGGAATCTTACGTTGCACTCTAATAATAAAATAATATTATTTTAAATGGTAGTTAACATTTAGCCGTTGTAATGGCGGGAATGGATAGAAATAGCTAAAATATGATTATATATGTTTTTAAATGTTTTTACATTTACCCAATAAAAGATAAAGGCTTAAAATACGGAAAGAGTTCAATTTTAGGCATTTATACCCTAATTTTCACGAAAGGTCCACTTATCACCTTTAGACGGAGAACCGTCATTAAATATAGTTTTGATCGATCTTATAAATTCTATTGGACCAAATATAACTCTTCTTTAGAATCGGGACATCAAAATTTACTTTGTGTAAATTTTTGGTACCTTTCTGATAAAGTTCATTTTTTTTATGAATAGTGTAAAATGTTGTATTTTAATTCAAACCCTCTTTTTAATCTAATTTATTTATATGATTAGATTATATTTTGAATTGGTTTTAAAGTGAAATTAGAAAATATTTTTACCATTTAATCCAATAGTGGTCGTTGAAATTAATTTCACTTTGAAATCAGACTTAAACTAGTGTCAATCTTTTGATACTTATTGTTTTATAAAAACACGCTATTTGCTCTGACAGCGGGAATTAATTATTAAATTAATTAATGTGACTAATATGTTTTGATTTTTGTAAAACGGACTTCATTTTTGAATCCGGAATATCAAATATAGCTTAGTGTGATGTTTTGGTATTTTTCTGAAAAACTTCAATTTTTGATGAATAGTGAAACCACTAAGTGGTACTTATAAAGACTGATTTTCTGTTTAAATGAAATTTTGCCATCATTGTGTATTGAATTTCAAAAATCCGACATACATGGTTTTCATTAAGAATTAAAATGTGGTTCAATGAAATTATAATAATTTTTTGGTGAATAGTAACTTATTAAGTTCTTAATCGCGATTAGTGGTAATTAGTGTAGTTTAAGGTATAAATAATTCTTTAATAAAATAAAATGAGCTTGAAACATGTCCTACCCTCATTGGTTGTGTCATGGCAGACCAAGACAAGCCATGGGTCAACTTGGGGACCCCATGGAGACACTTTGGTTGGGAAATGACATAAATAACTTTTTATTTAATGTAAAAGTAAAAATGACACAAACATGATATGTTTAACTAAAACAATTTTTAAATGGGGTTATACAAGTCAGAGTTTTTATTATAAATAGTCATTGGAAATCTAAAAAGATATCCTACATCATAGTATTTTTTTTATAATTTTTAGACTTTAAATAAATTAATTTATTTATGATATAATAATGATGCAGCGATGACATCATTATTTGACGATTTAAATAAAATGGAAAGATAATGTAAAATCTATGAACTACACATGTCCAAAACCAATTGGATGGGTGGATTTCGAACCCTTATCACCTTATCCACGAATTATATCAATGTGGGACCTTTTAAAACTGAAACACATTTTCAAATAAAGTAATATTTCTTTACTTTCCAAAAGTGGCCCTCCTCTCCTCTTATAAAAGGCCCCCACCTCTACCTCATTTCACACACTCCTCAAGCCTTTGTCTCGGCCAACCCCTACCTCATTTCATTTTTGTCTTACCTTTATGGCTTCCATTATGGGTATACGCGATATCTTCATTTAAGGAAGTGCGGACTACCGCCCCCTCAAAGTTATTTGATTTGTTAAATACCATATGTGGGATGTATAAAGGATGTAAATATTATATTATATATGATATTATACTGGAATTATGATATACCTTTATATCATTATTATTCCATTCTATAAAATACGAAATAGAAATGAAAGTAGCGTTCATGCGTACGTACGGCTTACCGTCTCCATGAACGGTGCATTTCATTTCTTACCTCTAAATGATTATGTAATGTTATAAATGCATGCATGTACTGGATATATATGACATATATGATATCTAAATCATGAATACAATTCTGGATATAATAAACATTTGGCCACACGAACAACATGTAATTGTAAGAAGTCCACTTTCGACTTAAGAACCAAATATCGGCAAAACAAATATTATTAACTTAAATGATTACATAATGTTTATGACATGGTAATAAGTGGTATAAAAGGAATAATGAACTTGAAAAAGGTTCTTAAGGAAGTATAAATTAACTCAAGTTTATTATTCATGAGATTAAAGAATGATCGAGTCAAGTCGGACCCGAGGTAAGGGATCCTACACCTCTCTTTCTTTTTAAGTACACTCTTTTATGTCATTCCTTTTAAAGCTCATATTTGTTGTTATTGGGATGATATTTTATATTAAAATTACTGTAATTTTTTTGTTCATGTGATGAGAGACCCTATTCTCTCTCATCAATCCATTTTGGAAGTTTTGAGTGGTGCTGTTAGGCGGCCAAACTTTCGTAAGAGATCTAACCTCTCTCTTTCTTTTTAAGTACTCTCCTTTATGTCGCTTCTTTTAAAATCCTCCTTGTAATGTTGGGGGATGTTCTTTTATATTCCTCTTTCTGAACATTTTATTGTAATGTGAAGAGATACCCTATTTTATCTCATCAATCAATATTCGGATGGTTTATGTGGCGCCGTTAGGCTGCCGAGTTTTCGTAAGGGATTTTTCATCTCACTTTTATTCCCGTGAGATTTATGCTAAATTTGCCACAAATTCCATTGAGTGGTGTATGTACTTCCCATTATTCTACTCTTTGTGTAATATACTTTATTTTATGAGTATTTACATCAATGATATATTGTCTTTCTTTCATGGGGTGTATGTTTTGAAAGATACCCAAGTCGGTAAGGGAACCTTTCACCCTCCTCTTTTTTAAAGGACTTCTTTTATTGGGTCTTTTAATTTACATATTGTTATGTTGGGATATGTTCTCATATATCCTTATTGATGTAATTTTTATGTCCAACTAATGAGATACACTTTTTATCTCTCATCAACTCATTTTGATGTGATGCCGTTAGGCTGTCAAGGGAACTTTTTAACCCAATTTCGATTTCTTTGGGTTCAACTTGTAGTCATTGAATATGTCATCCATTGAATATGTGTGAATGACCTTTTATTGTTTTACACTTAATATCCACTTATATTGGGTGTATTTATATTTGTCACACATATTTTTGAGATTGATTTGTCCTTAATTTAAGGATACCTTCTTTATAAGGGATTTCATCACATTTGACATTTCTATTGAGGGTTCATTGTTGTTATGCACCAATTCACTCTTATATGGTGTATATAATGTCCTTTGGAATATTATATCATGAATCCATTTATTCTCATGATATTATAAAGTTCTGACTAAATGTTATTCCTCAATTATTGTATTCAAGTGTCTCTAATTTTGGTAAAACCCCTTTAACCAAAATGTCATTTTAAATGTTTTAATTATTTGTTCTTATTAATATCCATGTTTTGAAAATGGTTTTAAGGATTTATTTATATGGATATTAATGGTTTAAAATTTTACGCTTCAAGGTGGTATGGGACACTTTGATTCAAAAATCTCTTTATTAAATGTTTTAAATGGTTTTGAAAATGGTTTTGATAAAGGATTCCATTATGATATATTGTGATGTGGAAATGTTATCATTCCTTTATATTGGTTTTATGTTTTATGATTTTATATTGGTACTTGGACATTTTAACGGGTGGTTACGTTATAAACCATATGACGGGTGCTGCCGTGAATACCAGGACGGGTGGTTACTTTATAACCTCCAATGCATTGGGTATGGAAGTCGGCCTGATGGCTATTCCATTAAGTATGTATGGAAATTGGCCGTATGGCTATTCCATTAAGTGATATGTGTGGAAGTCGACCGTATGGTTATTACACTTAAGTATGTTTGTGTCCCAAGTTACCTTTATATATGTTATGTGTTCTTTATATGGGTTTTATGGTAATCCTTTGGTTACAAATAGGTAAGTAATGATACTTTTTTTTCAGTGAAACGTTTTTACTACTTCATGAAGGTGAAAAGTATTACATTGATAAAGTATTCATGGTTTACTTGTTGTTTTCAAAATCTAACAGTTTTCATTCTTTGTGTATTTGTAATCTTTTGAGATGTAATAATTATGTCCTAATTCTCTAAAACTCTAAACCTGAAAAGATCCTCAATGTGAATTACTCATTTAATTCAATATTAAGTAAGGTTTAAGGCTGGGGCCTTATAGTTGGTATCAAAGGTCGGTTTAGATAACTTTAGAGGTTAGGGTATTCTTTAAGCATAAGTGACATTACCATAATGGTTAGGATTTCAGAAAGAGTCCTAGTTTTAGATAAAGTGAATGAGTAAGTGTATCTTAGTGTTTACCTTCCTCATTAGTACATGATGGTTTTTTTGATATACTCACACTGACATTTCTATTTTTAGTGAATGGATGGATCTAGCTGGCACCAAAGAGACAACAGGTTTGAAGGAAACTGTGGTGGTTCTCTGATTAAGATACTAGATAAAATGGAGGATTCAATGAGGAAACTCGTGGTTGTTCTAAACCAAATATCAAGGAGTCATGATCAACCACTTCAACCTTGGTGAGTTCTTTAATGCATCATGTACGAGATGGCCAACCCGATGTGGAAATTCAGGTAATAATTATTAGGGTAACCATTAGGGTTTATATGATACTTAATTTTTAGGTAATTATGGGTTACTCTATGATATGATGGAAAATGAAAGGAATGAGATAAACTTGAGGTTAAAATATGTTATGATTGTTATTGAAGATTTTATCTCATTTTGGGGAATGTTTTAAGAATTATATTGTTTTGGAAAAAGGACAACACGTAGACCGTGTGACATCCCGTCGCGTCGGACAAAGCTGCGGGGAATCGAACCCACAACCAATGTGCGACTGGTATTTATCGCCTACCACTGGACAACGTGAAGTCCCTGGTTAGTTTGACTGATTCATTCTAGTTATATGATTTTATGAATTAAGAGTAAGTTGATTTTGGGTTATTTATGAAAATTATTAACCTATCATGGAGGATACGTGATTAGGTTAATTACTTTTCAAAATGAGACTTTAGGAGCAACTGATATTGTTTGGAGATAAATGTTACGATTTATCTTGGAAGACTATGCGACTAAATCCTTCAAATATTTGGGTTTCAATCTTATATTGGTTTACTTTGAAGAATGTTATGGACAAATTGATTATAGAATGGTCCTCATTGAACTTTAGGTTTTGTTGGACAAATTTTGGAGATTAAGAATAGATTTTCTTATTATAAAGGGTTATCCTTTTCTGGATTATCTGATCTGGTACTAGCCTTTTTGGTTTTGGTTTTGGTTAAAGTCTAAAGACATGGGAAGTATATAGTTCTATTTTGTGGATTAGGTGATTCTCTAGAAGTTGATTATAGTACTCTTAATGTGAACAAGTCTTCCTAAATACTCATCTTTTGGAGAAAATATGAGTTTGTGTAAGGAATATAATAAAATTTGAAAGTCAATATGATAAGTGATTATGTTTCCTTATGAATAAATTCCTCAATAAAAAGTAACTTAAAACAAAAATGTTTTCTATTAACTTTTCCTACTGGGGAATCGAATACCGTTTAACCCATCACAAGTTTGTGATTTTCTCGTGGTTAACTTTCTCCTAAACATGTTTTCTATCACTCTCCATCAGAACATGACCCTTTGTTTTTTCCTCCATGTCCATATTTTCATACTTGGAATCCGAGTATGGGTTAACTCGGGTGACCTTTGTACTTATCTCTCTTTATTTTAAAGTGTTTGTTTTACCGAATTTTGTTCCGATGTGGGACTTTCAAGGATGTTTCCAAGCGCAATTTTAAAATTGCGAGGACACAATTCCCAAAAGGGGGGAAGGATGTAACACCCCAGGTAAATAAAGAATATGACATTTCATATTTATCCATATTTGTGAATAAAATATTTAAATGACTTTAAAGGGGACGCTATGCTCGATGGCGTACCCAACACGCAACAACGAGTTTCTTGGGAATCTTACGTTGCACTCTAATAATAAAATAATATTATTTTAAATGGTAGTTAACATGTAGCCGTTGTAATGGCGGGAATGGATAGAAATAACTAAAATATGATTATATATGTTTTTAAATGTTTTTACATTTACCCAATAAAAGATAAAGGCTTAAAATACGGAAAGAGTTCAATTTTAGGCATTTATACCCTAATTTTCACGAAAGGTCCACTTATCACCTTTTGACGGAGAACCGTCATTAAATATAGTTTTGATCGATCTTATAAATTCTATTGGACCAAATATAACTCTTCTTTAGAATCGGGACATCAAAATTTACTTTGTGTAAATTTTTGGTACCTTTCTGATAAAGTTCATTTTTTTTATGAATAGTGTAAAATGCTGTATTTTAATTCAAACCCTCTTTTTAATCTAATTTATTTATATGATTAGATTATATTTTGACTTGGTTTTAAAGTGAAATTAGAAAATATTTTTACCATTAAATCCAATAGTGGTCGTTGAAATTAATTTCACTTTGAAATCAGACTTAAACTAGTGTCAATCTTTTGATACTTATTGTTTTATAAAAACACGCTATTTGCTCTGACAGCGGGAATTAATTATTAAATTAATTAATGTGACTAATATGTTTTGAATTTTGTAAAACGGACTTCATTTTTGAATTCGGAATATCAAATATAGCTTAGGGTGATGTTTTGGTATTTTTCGGAAAAACCTCAATTTTTGATGAATAGTGAAACCACTAAGTGGTACTTATAAAGACTGATTTTCCGTTTAAATGAAATTTTGCCATCATTGTGTTTTTAATTTCAAAAATCCGACATACATGGTTTTCATTAAGAAGTAAAATGTGGTTCAATGAGATTATAATAATTTTTTGGTGAATAGTAACTTATTAAGTTCTTAATCGCGATTAGTGGTAATTAGTGTAGTTTAAGGTATAAATAATGCTTTAATAAAATAAAATGAGCTGGAAACATGTACTACCCTCATTGGTTGTGTCATGGCCGACCAAGACAAGCCATGGGTCAACTTGGGGACCCCATGGAGACACTTTGGTTGGGAAATGACATAAATAACTTTTTATTTAATGTAAAAGTAAAAATGACACAAACATGATATGTTTTACTAAAACAATTTTTAAATGGGGTTATACAAGTCAGATTTTTTATAATAAATAGTCATTGGAAATATAAAATGATTTCCTACATCATAGTATTTTTTTATAATTTTTAGACTTTAAATAAATTAATTTATTTATGACATAATAATGATGCAGCGATGACATCATTATTTGATGATTTAAATAAAATGGAAAGATAATGTAAAATCTATGAACTACACATGTCCAAAACCAATTGTATGGGTGGATTTCGAACCCTTATCACCTTATCCACGAATTATATCAATGTGGGACCTTTTAAAACCGAAACACATTTTCAAATAAGGTAATATTTCTTTACTTTCCAAAAGTGCCCCTCCTCTCCTCTTTTAAAAGGCCCCCACCTCTACCTCATTTCACATACTCCTCAAGCCTTTGTCTCGGCCAACCCCTGCCCCTTTACTCTCTCCACATCCCTCTCCGCATCCTAGAGGATTACCTTTGGTCAGAATCCTTTCAAAGGAAGCCTTTAGGCTCAAATGAAAAGGAGTTACACTTTTAAAGGTAATTCATTCTCTCATGTTCATTTGTTTTATTTTGCTTCTCCGACCCCCTAAACTCTTTTTATTTACTTATTTTGTAACAACACCAGTATCTTCAATATACTAGGATGTTGTTATAAGATTTATTCGAGCTACACTCTGACAAAACTACATCAAATGGTTAAAGAACATACGGTTTCTGTGGATGGTAAAATTCTGCCTCCCGAAACGATGATTGTTCAATACTCATTTAACACCTTCAAAGGTGGCCATTATGATGTCACTATTTTTATATATGATATATAATATGTTTATGTTTTACTTATTCTTCTGTATTTTTCATTTTTGTCTTAGCTTTATGGCTTCCATTATGGGTATACGTGATATCTTCATTTAAGGAAGTGCGGACTACCGCCCCCTCAAAGTGATTTGATTTGTTAAATACCATATGTGGGATGTATAAAGGATGTAAATATGATATTATATATTATATTATACTGGAATTATGATATACCTTTATATCATTATTATTCCATTCTATAAAATACGAAATAGAAATGAAAGTAGCGTTCATGCGTACGTACAGCTTACCGTCTCCTTGAACGGTGCATTTCATTTCTTACCTCTAAATGATTATGTAATGTTATAAATGCATGCAAGTACTGGATATATATGACATATATGATATCTAAATCATCAATAAAATTCTGGATATAATAAACATTTGGCCACACGAACAACATGTAATTGTAAGAAGTCCACTTTCGACTTAAGAACCAAATATCGGCAAAACAAATATTATTAACTTAAATGATTACATAATGTTTATGACATGGTAATAAGTGGTATAAATGGAATAATGAACTTGAAAAAGGTTCTTAAGGAAGTATAAATTAACTCAAGTTTATTATTCATGAGATTAAAGAACGATCGAGTCAAGTCGGACCCGAGGTAAGGGATCCTACACCTCTCTTTCTTTTTAAGTACACTCTTTTATGTCATTCCTTTTAAAGATCATATTTCTTGTTATTGGGATGATATTTTATATTACAAGTACTGTATTTTTTTTGTTCATGTGATGAGAGACCCTATTTTCTCTCATCAATCCATTTTGGAAGTTTTGAGTGGCGCCGTTAGGCTGCCGAACTTTCGTAAGAGATCTAACCTCTCTCTTTCTTTTTAAGTACTCTCCTTTATGTCACTTCTTTTAAAATCCTCCTTGTAATGTTGGGGGATGTTCTTTTATATTCCTATTTCTGTACATTTTATTGTAATGTGATGAGATACCCTATTTTATCTCATCAATCCATATTCGGATGTTTTATGTGGCGCCGTTAGGCTGCCGAGTTTTCGTAAGGGATTTTTCATCTCACTTTTATTCCCGTGAGATTTATGCTACATTTGCCACAAATTCCATTGAGTGGTGTATGTACTGCCCATTATTCTACTCTTTGTGTAATATAATTTCTTTTATGAGTAATTACATCAATGATCTATTGTCTTTCTTTCATGGGGTGTATGTTTTGAAAGATACCCAAGTCGGTAAGGGAACCTTTCACCCTCCTCTTTTTTAAAGGACTTCTTTTATTGGGTCTTTTAATTTACATATTGTTATTTTGGGATATGTTCTCATATATCCTTATTGATGTAAATTTTATGTCCAAGTGATGAGATACACTTTTTATCTCTCATCAACTCATTTAAATGTGATGCCGTTAGGCTGTCAAGGGAACTTTTTAACCCAATTTCGATTTCTTTTGGTTCAACTTGTAGTCATTGAATATGTCATCCATTGAATATGTGTGAATGACCTTTTATTGTTTTACACTTAATATCCACTTATATTGGGTGTATTTATATTTGTCACACATATTTTTGAGATTTATTTGTCCTTAATTTAAGGATACCTTCTTTATAAGGGATTTCATCAAATTTGACATTTCTATTGAGGGTTCATTGTTGTTATGTACCAATTCACTCTTATATGGTGTATATAATGTCCTTTGGAATATTATATCATGAATCCATTTATTCTCATGATATTATAAAGTTCTGACTAAATGTTATTCCTCAATTATTGTATTCATGTGTCTCTAATTTTGGTAAAACCCCTTTAACCAAAATGTCATTTTAAATGTTTTAATTATTTGTTCTTATTAATATCCATGTTTTGAAAATGTTTTTAAGGATTTATTTATATGGATATTAATGGTTTAAAATTTTAAGCTTCAAGGTGGTATGGGACACTTTGATTCAAAAATATCTTTATTAAATGTTTTAAATGGTTTTGAAAATGGTTTTGATAAAGGATCCTATTATGATATATTGTGATGTGGAAATGTTATCATTCCATTATATTGGTTTTATGAGTTATGATTTTATATTGGTACTTGGACATTTTAACGGGTGGTTATGTTATAAACCATATGTCGGGTGGTGCCGTGAATACCAGGATGGGTGGTTACGTTATAACCTCCAATGCATTGGGTATGGAAGTCGGCCGTATGGCTATTCCATTAAGTATGTATGGAAATCGGCCGTATGGCTATTCCATTAAGTGATATGTGTGGAAGTCGACCGTATGGTTATTCCACTTAAGTATGTTTATGTCCCAAGTTACCTTTATATATGTTATGTGTTCTTTATATGGGTTTTATGGTAATCCTTTGGTTACAAATAGGTAAGTAATGATACTTTTTTTTCAGTGAAAATTTTTTACTACTTCATGAAGGTGAAAAGTATTACATTGATAAAGTATTCATGGTTTACTTGTTGTTTTGAAAATCTAACAGTTTTCATTCTTTGTGTATCCCTTACTGAGCTCCTTATGCTCATCCCAAGTTTTTGAAAAATTTTTCACAGGACATAGCGTGGAATAGGGTCAAGGATGGGATCAAGGGAAAGTCATGCTACCTAAAACATGGAACTATACATGTTTCTTTTAAAGAGTTTTTATTTTATGGAAATTTAGTAGAAGCGACTACTTTGTAATCTTTTGAGATGTAATAGTTATGTCCTAATTCTCTAAAACTCTAAACCTGAAAAGATCCTCAATGTGAATTACTCATTTAATTCAATATTAAGTACGGTTTAAGGCTGGGGCCTTATATTCTAATTCGGATTTTCCATTTTAATTTCTCAATAGAATCACTATGCTCCATGATTCAAGAAAATGAAAGCTAATATATTCTACAAACTGTAATCTCACCCATAACTATAATTTGGCATCTTCTTCAAACACTTCTTAATTGATTCATGTCCCCATTTGATAATAATTTCAATACCTTCTAGACTTGATTCTTATTTCTATTTCTTTAAATAAATGATCCAAAATTTGATTAAGCTATTAATTTCATGTTACACCTATTTATTAGTCTCACCTTCATTTCGACCATCAGAGTCAAATTCACAACGATGGATCTCGATCCACAAGAAATAAAAATAAAGAACAAAACAATTAAACCGGATGAATGGTTGAATACATTGTTAATTTGCCCCTTAAATTCCTTTTTGAGTCGGATTCTACTAATAAATCTATTTTTCTTCATCATCAGTCCCAACATCTCAAGATGAAAAAAAATCTACCACTAATGATTATGATAGTATACCATATTCGATAGATCAGTATCTGTGGATTTGGCTTCAGAACCCTATTTCATTTATGAATATGATACCAATGAACATTCATCACTCTAATTCTTTAATTATACTAATTATGATTAAAAAACATTCCCAACCATTAATTAAATATGCATCGAATAAAATCATTACAATGATCATTGAGGATGGAAATAGTTAGCTACATGAACATTATTGTTTCAAAAAATTATTCTTGTACTATGAATTACTTCATGACATTGATTATGTTTAAAACCATATTCATCATCTTCTGACTTATAATGGAATGGATTGTATCATTCCATTCACCCAGAATCATAATTCTTTCACACTCAGACTTAATATGATTTCCCTAAATATAATTGTCCTGAATATGATTTTCCAAAATATTATTGGCATCACCATTTCTCCATATTTGTTCGTCAAGATTCCATCATAGGTTTTATAGAATACTTATGATTAATATGATTTCCATGATCATCAAATCATCATCAGATTTTTTATCATATCTATGTATAATCTGATTCCCTTATTCAATAATATCTTTTCAATATGATGGAATTTTTTAAGAATTATGAGGTTATTCTAATGATTAATTATGATTGTGAGTGTGATAATCATCCTTTATAAAGTTATTTGATTACTTTATTCATTGTTATAATAACCGATCAACAATAGAATTATTCTTAATTAATATGATGAATAAATTTTCTATCAACTTCTATATTTTTACCAACATCCCATTTTTATGGATGTTATTAGCTCATCCAGATGTTCCTGATCCAATTTTGTTACCGATTGTTTGGATTAGATTATCATCTAAATTCGATTAAGAAATTTCATCATTCTATATTTCCATCAATTAACTTCTCAACATAAGGAATTATTGACTAAAAATTCAACAAAAACATAACTTCGACTTACCAATCTCCCCTTTTGTGATTGATATCAATACACACTTTAACCACTTCAACAACATCTGAACAATAAGTGGATTTGTTTTCTTTTATCACTTTTTTATTATCCCCATTATTTTATTAATCCCCCGATTTCTTTTCTCCCAACATTATCTTATCTATAATCCTTATTTTAAATCCAATTCAATGGTTCTATCATTTGAGTTTTCTCTCTTTTTGAAAAATGATTTCCATTTATAG
This sequence comes from Viscum album, assembly GCA_963277665.1. Classification (NCBI taxonomy): domain Eukaryota; kingdom Viridiplantae; phylum Streptophyta; class Magnoliopsida; order Santalales; family Viscaceae; genus Viscum; species Viscum album. The sequence continues at coordinate 1,995,071,613 of OY728122.1, forward strand.
GGGTTGGGGATTTTTCTCTCTAAATATTGAAACGTTTCCAAAACATAGGTATCACATGAGTTTCATAACAATGAACCTTTAATTAAAAAACTCTATGTCTAAATGGGAGGAGCTATTGTACATAACAATAGTTAATAATCATGGTTGTCAAGATTTTCGACTACATAACATTCCTATAATACACATTCCATGTTTCTTTAAACATTCTAATGATTGTTAAAATCCATGTAGAATATTGATTAATATTAAATAAGAAACACCAATCCCAACAAACATATCAGAAACTTTAAATGTATAAAAATTATCTTTGTTCAAAAACACATATTTTTCATAATCTCATTGCGTAATTTTGAATGAATAGTAATATAATCATCAATTCCATTTTCCTTATTTCGACTCCTTCAATTCCCTTCATGTTAGTAAAAATTATAAAAAATTGGGAATAAGTAAGAATTATTTTTTTCATAGAATAAACAATCAGAAAAAATTTCCTCTCTCAATATTGACTTTTTCCTATTTTACATTTATTTTTCATTGGATATGATTTATTCCTTATATTCATCCTTCTCAGGTTTTGTATAAATTTTTTCTTATCTATATACTCTTCTTATGAGGATTTCATATTTTCATAATCATTAGTGAAATCATTATTACAATCAATTGGTAACAATTTTTTGAGGCAAGGATTCTGTTCTAGAAACATATTTTATCACATTTTGATATCAATAACTTATTTATCATATTGACTATATGATGATACCTTTTTTCCAATATTTCTTATATCATTATAATTTTATTTCTTCCCATATTACTTTACTTATTTTTGGGATTTCCGTAACATCCTAGGAAATTCAATTCATTATATCTAAATAACAGTGCATTAATTCTTTCCAGACCCAATGGATCTATTTTTCATAACATCCAAAACAACCACTATTGGGGAATTTTTTAGAAACTTTTGTTTTGATGGTACCAAAAGAATGAATCTATTTTCAATACATCCATCTTTCTCACATATTTCACAAACAATTTCAAGTGGTTAGAACATATTTTCTATTTTCACACCAACTTTCTCAAGTTTTATCAAAACATACTTCTCAAACTTCTTCCCTTTTGGGTATTAACTCCCCCTCAAACACATCCTTCTATAGCATGTGGAATAGTATTAATATTGCTGGATGAATAAACGCATGGTAGTTGTATGCCCAAATCTACAAATATTCCAACAATATATATAGAAAGAGTATTTTATTCTATAACATCCATAATAATAGGTGTTGGGAATTGTTTTTTCAATAACCTTCTTAACAGAACATTCTTGATCACCAAATTTTATATTTTCAATTAAATGGTTCTTATTTATCTTGGATTTACATTCATCCATAATGAAATCAGGAGTAATAAAAACCATTTGAGATTAATAATTTTTGGTAACATGTGACTTAATGACATAGTTGGTCATAGACACATAAATAACATTCCCAGATTTGTTATCAACCATTAAAGATAGTGTTTTTTTATCCTTCTCAAGTTCAACCTTATCATAACATTCACCATAATTATTGATATAATTTTTGAAGTATGTACCTCTCTATTGTGGTTTAGAAAATTATTATTATGTAATTTACCACTCAACATATTTTTCTTTTTTCTTCACTTCTATATGTAGACTTTGATTCTTTTCTTTTTCAATAGATTTATTTAAATCACCATTCTATTCCATCATCTTTAATTTCACAACAAGAATATATTCTTGATATTTTTTTGAATAATTTTCTATTTTCAACTCACTTATATCTCATTCATGAATTCCAATTTTACTAATACATTCAGTAATGTCTTGATTATGAGGATATTAAAATTGAGTTTCTTCTTTATCAGAGCTATTACTTTCATTTTATTCATTATCATCTATTGCAATGAGAGTATTTTCTCTAGTAATTTGACTAGATATTTCAGTTACATATTCTCCATCTTCCTTTTTAGAATAAATTCTTTCATTTTTAGAAAGACTACCCTTATCAACAATTGTAATAAACATGTTTTCTTCAGTATCATTTAAATCCTATTCGATATAATCATCCTTAGACAAAAATCCTCACATTTTGGGTTTCGAGAACTAATTTTATTTATTCTTCGAATAGAATTTTTCCTCATTACCATGTTTCAGGTATGATCTTCTTGAAATTCATTATTATTGGTTACATTATTCTTCATCACTTTATTCTTTATCACATTTTCGAGTAAAATTGGCAATGAAGTGCCCAATGGATCTACATCAAAAACAATTTATGGTATGTTTCCCTTTATACATCTTAGTATTTTTGTTCCATTCTTAGAATTAATAGATAAAATTTCATCAACATGTTTACATACCTGCTTTTTTGAATAAGAATCTCGAGCTTCTTTAGCTTCATTTATCCTCCTAGATTATCCTTCATTGTATCCTTAAAAATCATTTCTCTATAATTTTTTTTCCATTAATTGAATTCTCCCATATCATTTTATAAGAATTGATATTAATATGAAAATAATTGTGGGATAATGTTTCTAGATATCTATCTTTCAATAAAGGATCCATAGCATCAAACCTATGAGGAATAATTCTAAAGATCATTTCGACAATAGTATTATCTTATAAATGATTACCGAGACATATAATAGTGCTCAGAATTCCATTTACCAAGGTAAAGAAGTCATCTTTTGATTCATTCTAACCCATCTTGAGGTCTCAATTCATTAGTCTCAAGATTTTTAATATGTCATTAAACTCTATTGTATTTACTTAAAAAATTATTCCTAAACCCAATAACATTGACAATCGAAAATACATTTTCTCTTATAATATCTCTTTTAGAAAGTGATGAAAGTGTAGAATTTTTACCACTTCCATTATTATCAATGTTTGTCTTAAAATAATTTGAAAGAGGATCATTATCATCACAAGGAGGGAAACCATTTGTAATAAATTTTAAAGCATAATATTAATGGTACATAAGATATGGAAGTATCAATCAATTCTAGATATAATAATTCCTATAATTTATTATTGTTAACATTTTATTTTCCACATAACACACATATTACCTCATAAATTATTCATAAAAAACATTAGAAATGAATATGTGAAGGAAACCATTAGCTCTGATAATAGTATAATGTTCCTAGACAATATAGTTGTATCACTGATTGTAGGAGGGGTGAATTAGTGATATCTTTTTATTTTATGTTTCCTTACTAATGACACTAACTTATCCTATATTTAAATTTTTTCATACCATTCTGAAGAAAAATAAAACACACATCCAACATAAAATATATATATAATGTTCAGTACTGAATAAGAGTATCTACATGATTGGTATGGTTTGGAAATTATACAATACCACACAATCCACTAGAAAAAAATAACTTTGTGTAGAATAAAATGAGTATAATATTCCCATACACTCATATAGAACTATGACAAAAACAACAGGTCATATGCTTCTAGTAGCACAAAATGATATCAGAATGTTTTCGTAAAAAACATTTTATGGTTCTTCTTGACAAACATTCCCAAATATTATCATTCAAAAAAATTATTCACTTTCTTACTCAAAAGTTGGTGAGAACATTTTTGGAAATTATTGTGAAACTCAGTCTTAATTCAAAGTCTAATAATCCCAATTCTATTCCTCAATACAAAAAATATATATCATTGTCATAATATGATTGAGGAAGCTCTGAACCACTTCTCATTTAATATAAAAACACAAATATGATTACACAATTTTTATTATTTAGACCAATACTTGTAACATCATAATACAATCTTGACTCTTATCATATTATTATTCTATAATGAAAAAATAATTAACAACACTCAACATGGAAACCTCTTCTTCTCTCTAGAATTTTTCAGTTCCCAATATTTTCTATTCCCTTCTTGAATATTACATTAGACAGAATTTTAAAAATTACATTCCCTTTTATAGGCTACCCAAATATGGATTGGGAGGGATTCTGAAAATGATTCTTACTCAATAAAAATTTCTTTAATAATTTATTACTTTGAGTTTTTGGTGTATCTTGACAAAATCAAGGCCTATAAAATCATATCTATCCTTCTAGAAACATCTAGAAACATCAGATCTACATCATTATTTATTCATAAAAATTCAGTTCGATTCATACTATCCATTTTGATTGCTCGATATGATCATGATTATCCAAAACTCATGAAAGAAAGTAAACATATTCATTGAACTGTAGGCTCCCCCATAATAATATTTTGTATCATCTTAACGCTCTCTATACTATACTCATTCCCCAACATAAAAACATTTTCAAAAACATCTAGACAAGATTCATCTTCCTTATTATTCAAATTGATGATCCTGAATCTGATTTGTTTATTAATGTCATGTTACTTCTATTTATCGATTTCACCTTCATTCTAAAAATCAGATTCAACTTAGACACAATGGAACTAAACACACATGAAATCATAATAGAGAAAAAACACTCAACCTACTAAATGGTTGAATACATTCCGAAATGGTCTTTAACATTCCATTTTTATATAGTGTTCAAATACTTCAACTTTTTTTCCTCATCATTTGTCCCAATAATCTCTTGATAAAAACAATTCTACCTATGATCACTATGATGGTATACTAAATTTGAGGGATCATTATCAGCATATATGACATCAAAAACATCCTAATTTTATAAATATGATACCAATAAACATTAAAAACCTGACTTCTTTCAATATACTTATTATTATCAAGAAAATATTTCCATACATTAGAGGAATCTTCATCTGGTAATATCATTATGATGATCTTTGAGACCAAAAATATTCTGATATATAAGATTTATTCATAGAAAATAATCTTGATGTATCATTCCATACTTCATGAATTTTATTACAATGAAGATCAACTTCAGCATCATCTATCTTATAAAGGAATATATAGTAACTTTCTTTTCCTCTAGCAACATCTTTCTTTCCTTCTCATACTTCATGTGATTGTCTAGAATACAATTGTTCAGATTACGATTGCACTAAATATGATTGGTTGAACCATTTATCTTCCATTCATTCATCAATTTTCCTTTACATATTTTACAGGATACTTATGATTTATAATAACTTGATAATGAGAAAATCATTATCATATTGTATATTGGATCTATGCATAATCTGATTCTCTTCCTCAATTTGATTTTCCTAATTATATGTAATTTCTTCAGAAGTGTGTGGTGAGTATAATGATTGATTATGTACATTTGTATGATCATCAACCTTATCCAATTGAGGTGATTCCTTTCTTATTTTTTAGAAAAACCGATCTCTAGCATACTTCTTCTTAATTACAATGGTGAATACAATTTCCAGAAATATTTGGGTTTTTATCAAAATCCTAATCTGATAGATCGTATTTACTCATCATGATGTTCTTGATTAATTTCTCATACCGATATTCAAGATCAAATTTTCTTCTGGATAATATTGACAATATTATTCAATCCATATTTCCATCCATCTTCTCAATATACTCGTCTATCGACAACAAATTAACCCAAAAAAATCATGCCTAATAGTTTTTTCTAGATCTATGTTTGACATGATTATCACTCCATTATGATATAGTATGATTCTTAGGGACACTATCACAGGAATGTCACTAAATAAATCCCATTACAAGATCATTTTTTCTAACCTTTAAACCCCTAAGGCCTCCTTTTGTGTTAGGATTTATGCATTATGGCTGGTGAAGACATATGTTCACCTCATATTATTGAAATATTTGTAAAAATAAAGAAATATCAACCCCACAGTAATTATCTAAATACCCTTAAAGTCACAATAAACTCATCCTAGCCATAATAAATTACAGTATATGGATAATTCTTAGTCGTATGACCTAAAACTGTAGGGTATATATCCCCCTCACATGACATAAAAATGTGTGAAATGTATAGAGACTCGATGATTTTAATAAATATGTATTAAAACATTTTAGAAGAATATTAAATACCATACACAAACACTTTCATGGATGGCATAATAATTTAATGTCATTAGAGAGTATGTAAAATATATTATAATTTTTTGAAAGATATTGAACATCTCTAATAAATATCTCCCCCATTATTAATATTCCCAAGCTTACCATACTAAATACCTTTTATCCAATCATAGGAAAAGGATAAATCATAAATAGTGACCACATGTTCATATTTAGGATAAAAAAGGGAGATAAATAACCATATCATGAATATTTGGTTATGAGAACATCCACATAAAATTTAAAAACCAAACACTGCATATCAAATTTTATAATATTGAGTTATAAAATAAATATTGATTGTTAATAATAAATTAGTCATAAGATAATAAAATAAAATGATTCATTAGGTCATAAAATATTCATAAAGAATATATTTTTGGTATACACATAATCATTTCAAATCATTACCATGGTATTCAAGGATCACTTCTATAAATATTCTTGATAAACTACAATCATATATATTTTTATGTTATATTATTAATGATTATAAATTATTTACTTGATAAATATATCATAATTTTTTTATTATAGAAGATATTAAGTCAGGTTTTTAAAAGAAAAATTGTAAAAAAGAACAAAAATTTGTTATTATATATAGTGAAACATCATTCCACAATGTTTAATAAAATTTTCCAACATTAGGACAACTCATGACAGAATTGTTGAATAATTTCATGTTATGAATCCATTACATGAAGTGATTTAGTAATAAACATAATGGAACCTTTTTATCTAATACCAACATTCATGTTAAATCCTTTTAGAAGATTAACATCATAGGACCCCTATACACATCGTGAAAGGAGAAAAAATTCCAATTCATTGAACGATATTCAAGCAAGATTTGAGTACATTAAAATATCATATAGGTAAATTGTATTATAATTACATAACATGAAGAACCATTAAATGTCATGTAATAACCCAATTAATTACCTATATAAGTTCCTCGTGGACAGAAGAGGTAAATAGACTTCTTGATTTACTCTCATTTTCTATCTTGTTCCTTTGAATTATCCTTTGACCCGTATCACCAAAATCATGTTTATTACATCCATTTCATTTTTTTACTTTAATATATGCACCGAGGATATATTTTAATGATTTCAACCATACATTTTTAAATTTACAATAACTTTATGTTAAATCTTGATCTCTTTCACCATTTTACAATGAATCTATTATGTGTATGTTCTATTTCATATTTCATGAATGTAATTGATTGAACATTTTATTGGCTTGAGGATTCAATTGATGTATTGATTATATATTCATTAATTGTCCAATCTTGATTCCTTAATGTTTTTTAGTTTCATAATCATAATCTTTTTTGACATATCAATCAGGATTTAAATTAATTATCTATCAATAATTTATTCCACCATGAGTAGGTAACCAAATTAGTGTACAGATCGAGACTAGGGGTTATTAAATCAGGTTAAAATTTAATTATCAACAAGTTAATCTTAATGAACAGTAGTTAGGTTAAATAATAATTGGTAATACAATTCGTTTATGAAACCATGACTGTGGGATGTTTGAATGAATGTCCCATACCCAATTCATGTAGAATAGGCTATGACCAATAGCTTATGACACATTCTACCATGTATGCTATCTTTAATGCATATAGGTTATTATTATCTCCAAATCAAGGAAAATATGACTCATAGATATATCTTTTTAGTTTTACCCTAATCAACTAGTGACCTCCAATTTCTTCCCATCAAAAACCATAATACTATACCAAGATAGATTTAATGTCATCCTTTCTCCTAAACCCTATAATTTAACATGATCATATCCTTATCTGTTATCCTAATCATAGTTATCATTGTTTTAGTTTTCACAAACATAACCAAAATTGTGAGGACCAGTACCGAAAAGTGTTCTAAGATATAGTTATTGTTCTCTAGATCTTGATCCCCTAGGGATCGACCCCACACTATCACTATATTATTCTTTAGTGCACGTGTAGTTTGGGAAACAATAATTATAATTTAACCACAACCCATGGGAATTAAACAATGTGTGGAGGTGTGACAATGTTTTTTGTCCTTTCATGGATCAAATTTGGTGTGCTTCACATGTAATCTTATGGAATGAACCTAGAATTGACTCTCCCTTTCACTATTTCCATTTTGTTTTAGATGAAAATATGTACTTCTTCTTCTAGTGTATTAGTGCATGAATTATGGTTTTATGACTCGTTAAATCAGCCTTATCACATAAGAAAATCATTCCTTCGAACCCGAAATCGAAATATGTATATATATATATATATATATTAATACCCCCATTGACAAATCGAATACCATAGTAGTTTGGATGGTCCAAATCAAACCTTCCCACCCAACATGAAACCATTAATTCATGAAGAGTCAAATAGAAATCAAGAACTCACCATCAAAGATTATGAAATTCCATAAATACCTAGAGTTATAACATGTATTATGCACCCTATTATTCATTAACATGCCTTAGAGATCAATCTTTAACTATTTCATATGATCTAGATTGTGTGAAATTTTAGTGAACATCAAATCAATGATCTATATGAACTCATTTAAAAATTCCAAGATGTTTGTGATACATTTTGAATCCTCTGAGTGTCTTATGGCGCAATAAGACCCAGTGACCTTCCCTTCTCTTTGCAATACAATGACAAATATTGGATAAAATTTCAATCACATGATTCATTCATGACACATGAATATTTAGAAAATAAATTTCTAAAGATTTACATTCTACCAATAAAAAAATGGTAATTTTAAAATGAGATATATTATTTTTATGAAAATGATGGATAGTCAGCATTGGAAACCTCGGATCATTTAAATAACTCACCTCGAAGATCCCACATTATGGAATAAACATGTATATCTATCTCTAGAAGTTATATAAAGGCATCTAGTGTAACTCCCTGACCCCAGTTACCCAGATTCAGTGCATAATTTTAATACATTGGCATGATTAAAAGGAACCAAGTCCCGAAAAAACGATTGGTTTAGCAGTCTTGGAAAATAGTTTACATACATGAACGCTACATTTCTCTTTAAGACATAGAAAACAACATAAATAATCTTTATGAACGCCATTATTCCCTAGTCTTAACCGTGCATATCAATCACAATACACTTCTTGGAATCGAGTGAAAAATAATACATAGAAAGGGGTGAGCTCAAATGCTCAGTAAGGGTAAGAAATACAACAGAAACTTTCATAAATAAGAATAAACATTTATGGAAATGTATAACTAAAACAAAAGCTTTTTAAACATGAACTTTAGCATAATACGACAAAAATAAAATGAAATAATTCCATTTACTTATTCACGTGGATATTCTACTAGTCGAATAATCACATGCAATATCACAAACCACATTCATAATGATGTAATGCATAATGCCAGACTATCATAACCACATATCCAAGGCCTCGTGCGAAGACTACAAATAAGATTTTGTCAAGGCCTCGTGCCAAGACAATAGTCTGTCTCATGAGACCTACTGATGCATCGAGGAGCTATAGCGGTCTCCGCTCGTCACTTACTATGTCCAATGCATTCCTCATATGAAAAGGTCTAAACATAACATAAACATTCATATTAAATCTAGCATATGAAATGTAAATACTTTACCCATAAACCATGAATGGTATAAAAATGACACATCCACAGTTAAACATATCACAAAACCTTAAACACAATATGGAAGATCATGATAAATCAACTTCGAAACCAGTTTAAAATCAATTAAATTATTTTGACATAGATGAAAATGATTTGTAAAAATCATTGATAAAAATACCCATTTTTCATGGAAAAATTTAAAAGTAACCAAATTTAGAAATGAGTTCATTTAAAGACATTTCGGAATCAAAGTGTCCCATACCACTTTGAAACTTTTTAAAGGAATTAACATGTTAAAAACATTCATGTCCATATAAATAAATCCTTAAATACCATTTTGAAGACGTGAACATTAATGAGAAAGATTTAGAAGAATAAATATTTAAAACATTTGAAATTATTTTTTAGTAAAAAAAGTCCCTTAAAATAATCCCTTTGAAAACTCCTTCATGAAAGATGGACATGGATAATAAATATGTCCCAGTAGATACTTACATAAAAACAACCTCGGATAATAAAGAGATTGTGAAATTTACCCTTACCAATTTGGTAAATTCCGAAAATAAAACCCATGAAAGAGGTATCATATAATGAATATGTAAATACACATAAATTAAAGTGTATTACACAAAGAATACAATTATGGGCAGTACATACACCACACAAAAGGTAATAGTGGCAATATGGCATGAATCTCACGGAAATTAAGAGTGAGATAAAAACCCCTTACCTTGTACTTTTCCATGGTTGATGGTAGGTTAACCTCCTTTATAATAGTTATATAATTGTTATTAAATTATTCAAGAATAATATATATAAATATGATATCATATATGATCTTTTAATATTTTTTTAATAATATTTTAGTATTATCGTCGTTTCGGGTGTTAACTGATTCGTTTTACTTTATATGATTTGTTACGTAAGCCGTGTTTGTTATGGATAGGTTGTATCTTATTCATATACAGAATGATATCAAGTAATCAAACATTACTTTTAATCATCAAATGGGAATTATTATTGAATGGATAGGATGGGGAAATGAGTCTCATCGTGTTCGTGGAGACGGTAATCCGTACATACGCACGAACACTACTTCCATTTCATTTTTCATTTTAAAAGGAATCAAAACCAAATGATACATAGGTATATTATTATTCCAGTATAATATAATATCATAGATGTTTTACTTAAGTTCATTAAAACCATCTTTTATACAATCCATGTATGGTATGAATGAGTCATATCACTTTGAGGGGGTGGTAGTCCGCACTTCCTCAAATGAAATTATCGTATATATATACAACATGAAACAAATAATGGTATGCTATAAAATGGAATTACAGAAGCTTATCTATATAAAATAACTATCATAAATATCATATTTAATTATAGTTCCATAATAATGGCCACCATGATAGGTGGTAGAAGATAATTGTACAATCATCGTTTCGTGAGGCGTTTGGTTTCCATCCACAGAAACATTATGTTCTTCACCCATTAGATAGAGGTGTTTGTAGTTAGAATACTTCTCATAACAAAATCCTAGTATATTTTGGATACTGGTTTTGTTACAAAATAAAATTATAAGAAGAGTTTAGGGGTTGGAGAACTAAAATAAAAGAAAAAATATAAGAGAAATTGTTACCTTTAATTTGGGTAACTCCCTTTGGATTGAACCAAAAAAGAACTCTTGAACTGCCTTCTGCCTAAGGTAAGGCTTCTAGTAGGAGGAGAGGGATGTAGGGAGCTTAATTGGGTAGAGTTTGGACGAACCAAATTCTTTAGAGGTGTGAGAAAGTTGTTAGAAGTGGTGTTTTTTTATAAGGGGTAGGAGGGGCTCTTTAGGAATAACTTAAAGTATTAATTTATAATAAATTCATATTCAGTTTATAATGGCTCCAAAGTATATTATTCAAAGTATAAAATGGGGATGGGTCTAAATCCTATAATCCAATAGATTTTAGAGAGGTTTGTGTCATTATATTAACCTTATCCTTTAGTTTTAACTCTTAGTTAATTAGTTTGACATTTACCATGTCACTTTTATTTTTATATAACATAGTTGATAAAAATACTATATACATCCAAGAGACCCCCTAGTGGTTCATTAATGATACACCTATCATAATATAAGTCCTTTGGGAGAACATTAGATATTTAGGAATAGAATATCAATTTATAATATAATATTTGTTTTAAAAACTCTTTTATGTCAATTTTGGCACTATTGGGTATTTTGTTTTTGATAAATTCATAATAGAATTATTACTTTGAATAAAGTTCATATAACCATTAATAATATGTCATATTAACCTAGAAAATTATTTTAATTCAAAAAAGTGTCAAATTTCATTTTTTTGGGTATTTATAATATCACTTATCTTAAGCTTTCATTAATACGGTAATTACTTCACCATCATTGTGTCATAAATAGATTACATTATTTAATGTTTAAAAGTTATAAATAAAATACCATTATGTAGTAAATATTTTTATCTTTCTAATTAATATTTTTAGTCAAAAAGTTTACTTATATAACACCATATAAAAATTAATTACTAAAACATTTTTGTTTATGTCAAATTTGCCTTTACATTAAATTAGTTAATCTAAAATGTTATTAACCATCATATGTGGCTCCATGGGGTCCCAAAATAGTCCCAAAGATACCCATGGTCGGCCATTACTCATACAATAAGGTTAGGACATGTGTTAAGGTAATTTTGAATCATTACAGTATTCTATTAACCTTGAATAACCATATTTACCTTTAACCGCGGTAAATAAAAGTAAAACGTTACTCTTCACCAAAAATTATTTTTATCTTATTGAACTACATTTTAATCCTTGATATTAACCTTGTCTCTCGGATTTTTGAAATTCAACTCACAGAAGTGGTAAAATTATGTTTTATGTGAATTTTTAAATTCTCCTAGGAGGTGGGAAAAAAACAGTGAAAAGTTCAGTAAAAGTTTTATATATCTAAAATTACTATAAACTGACTCCAATTAATTAAAATGAACTTATATAAGTATTATGTATCTATTTTGACTTAAATTAATTATAATAAAATAAATAATTATTTAAATAGAAAATAGGTTTTAACCAATAATTCAGTGTTTTTCACTATTGATCAAAAATTGATGTTTCTCAGAAAAATACCAAAAATTAGGCCTAAGATATATTTTATATTATGAATTAAAAAATGATATCTATTTTAAAAAATTCAAAACATATAATTTTCATTAATTAATTTAAAAATTAAATTCAGTTGTCAAAACAAATAGCGTGTTTTTAAGAAATACTAACTATCAAAAGATTGACACTTGTTTATGTCCGGTTTAAATGTGAAATTATGTCCAATGACCAACATTGTATTATATGGTAAAATTATATTCTAGATATACATTAAAACCACTAAAATTAATAATTTTTCAATATTATTAATTTTGATTAGAAAAAGATGTTTTTAATAAAAATTTAGTAATTTTCACTATTCAGCAAAATCTGAATGTTATCCGAAAAGTACAAAAATTTCACCCTAGGATAATTTCAATATTATAAATCCAAAAATGATGTCCATTTTGAAATATAAAATTTATAAAATTTCAAAAAGTTGGTATTACTATTCATAACGGCTAGTTTTATTAGTTGTGGTGTGTGTTAGAACTCGAAGTTGTGTACAACACACGCTACTATATTATTCAATGAGAAGCATACCGTGGAATCGTGGGGTGTTAAATTCTCCCCCCATTCAATAAATTTAGTCTCTGAAATTTGAAATTATTTTTCAAAAATTAAATGTTGAAATTAGAAAATACCATTGGGAAAACCCATATCAGAAATTAGGTTAGTAAAATTTAGTCTTAATAAGAGGAAAAGCGAAATGAAAGGGTCACCAACAAATTATGATCTCGATTAGGAGAACATTAGTGGAAATTAGAGAAATATAATTAGAGAAAAAACATAAATATTTATAGGTAGTGATTGAGGTCATCAATCACAAACAAGTGTAAAATTGAGGGCCTTATATTCATCAATCTATGATGACTTAAAATACCATTGGTTCAACAAAACATATGGAATTAGGATAACACATTTTTGGTTTTAATATCCCTTCACTAATATATAAGAATTAATTTCTTCATAGAATAAGATAACATGAAAACTATATTCTTGACAAGTAGAGTCCCATCCTCTAAATAATTTCCATGACAAACTCATCTTTCACTCTAAAAGATAATAGAACTTAAAAATAATATTCTATTTATCCTATTCTTATAGGGTTAAAAAAATGAATTTATACTTCGTCTACCAGAATTTTTTAAAAATTCAACATTATTCAATCCATGACATCATGTGGGTCAGTGGATGGTGATACACCCTTGTCGCCCTTCGGTTTCGGGTTCAAGTCTCACGGCCTTGCTGGACGCGACGGGTTGCCGCCCGACCTCCGGGTTATCCTTTTTACAACAATCCAAAAATAATATTCAGAAATTCGTTAACCTTAAAAATTTTATAAAATGACAAATATAATCCATTCCGTCCTTTAGACATATCCAAATTACTTCTATCCAAACTCAAAGTCCAAAATTTCTAAGGAAGGTAAATATAATGAAGATCTTTTTTTCCATGTAATAAAATGTGGATACCATCATCGTGTATTCTTTTAAAATATGGTAACACCCTAAATTACCATAAAAACATGTTGATTACATTCCTACTACCTTATTCCTTATAGAATACTAGATATATTCCTTATCTCCAAAAAATTTGAATATCCCAACAATGATGAAATAAAAAAAATTAATCGTTGCCAAGGTAGTGATGAATATCGAATATAATTTATCCAAATCAACCATCTCTTATTCCAACATTACTACCTCAACATCAAGACCATATTAAAGATTACCTTTCCTTCAACCATGTATTTTGAAAAAAGTTTCACTTGCTGTTGAGTCACTTTTCATTGTACCATATAATCTCAAATCCTCAATGAAATAGTAGTACAGTACAATCCTTATTTATCTACATAATTCATATAACCAGTACATCGTTGATACAACACTCAAATTAAATATTTATTTAATAACAACAGAAGAAAACTAGTCATTCCTATTCATCTGTGGTAGTATCATAAAATTATTTTTATCCCATAGAATCATTTGGGGCATACTCTGATGATTTGAACATTGATTCGCATAGTGTCCCCACTCATTGCAGATGAAGCATTTTACATTTGAAACCTTTTTCTTACCCTCACAATCATGAATGTGGTGTCTTTTTTCTCCACATTTATAAGACACTCCCATACCCTTCAATAATTTTCCAAGGTGATTCTTTCCATAGTTATCGCATATGGTAAAATCCTTCTTTTCCTTTTTCCCTTTATCTATCTTTCTCTCTACCATCTTTTTCTTCTCTAGCCTCCCTTTAAATCCATAGGAATCTGAGAAATCTTTACTTATCTTATCAACAAATGATACTATTTCTTCTTATGATTATAATATATTTGAGAATATTTCCCTTATAAATGTTGGATTAATTCCGTGAAAGATATTATCCTTCTTACTCTTTGGATCATATGTATTGCTGGAGTTCACATTGTTTCTACTGGGCGCCATTTCTATACAATGGAATACACTAGATTTGTTTATGAATCAAAATAAATAATTCCATTCATGTAAAACACTTAACATATATTAAAATATTTATGGATATAATCCATAATTCTGAAAAATATTTTCCTTGAGGTGGTATATACTCATAAACCCTTCATAGTGGTTTGTAAAGAAAACGAGAATTATCCTAAGCATATCCCCCAGGAGTGTCATAACCAAGAGTGCAGCAAGGCCCGCTCTCGTGCACCAGTTCCCATTCGAATCTAGCTCAAAGCAGTGTTTTTGGTTTTTACACCTAGGTAAATCTGTACCAGAGCCGCCTCTGCCTGCTCATATCCAGATAGGGATGTATTACTCGGAAAACTCGAAAAATCTCTACAATACAAAAATTCTAGGAAGTCCTTTTATACTAATCCTGAAAGTCCATATTATGTCTATGTGCTCTAATCAGAGTTTATCTAAATTTAGCTTCCAAGGATATTGCTAAACATCCTATGATACCAACTGTAATGCCCCGAACCTAGTTACCCAGAGTCAGTGCATAATTTTAATAAATTGGAATGATTAGAAGGAATCAAGTTCCGAAGGACCGATTGGTTTAGCAGTCCTGGAAAATAGATTACATACTTGAATGTGACATTTCTCTTTAAGACACAAAAAACAACATAAATAATCTTTATGAACGCCATTATTCCCATGGATTAATCGTTCATATCAATCACAATACACTTCTTGGAATACAGGGAAAAATAAAACACAGAAAGGGGTGATCTCAAACGTTCAGTAAGGGTAAGCAATATAACAGAAACATTCATAAATAAGCATAAACATTTAAGGCAATATATAACTAAAACAAAATCCTTCTAAACTTGAACTTTAGCATAATATGGAAAAAATAAAGTGAAATAATTCCATTTACATATTCATATAGATATTCTACTAGTCAAATAATCACATGCAATATCACTAACCACTTTTATAATGATGGAATGCATAATGCCAGTCTATCATAACCATGTAGCCAAGGCCTCATGCCAAGACTACAAATAAGATTTCTTCAAGGCCTCGTACCAAGACACTAGTTTGTCTCATGAGACCTACCAATGCATCGAGCAGCTATAGCGACCTCCACCCATCACTTACTAAGTCCAATGCATTCTTCATATGAAAAGGAAAAAACATAACATAAACATTCGTATAAAACTAGCATAAGAAATGTCAATACTTTACCCATAAACCATGAATGGTATAAAAATAACACATCCACAGTCAAACATATCACAAAACCTTCACACAATATGGAAGATCAGGATAAATCAACATCAAGACCAGTTTAAAATCCATTAAAGGATTTTGACATAGATGAAAATGATTTGTAAACATCTTTGAGAGAAATACCCCTTTTTCATGAAAACATTTAAAAGTCACCCAATTTAGAAATGAAGTTATTTAAAAACATTTTTTAATCAATGTGTCCCATACCACTTTGAAACTTTTGAAAGGAATTAACATTTTAAAAACATTCATGTCAATGTAAATAAATCCTTAAAAACCATTTTGAAGACAGGGATATTATTGAGAAAGATTTAGTAGAATAAATATTTAAAATATTTGAAATTATGTTTTAGTAAAAAAATTCCCTTAAAAAAATCCATCTTAAAACTCTTTCATAAATCATGGACATGGATAATATATATGTCCCAGTAGATACTTACGTAAAAACAACCTCGGATAATAAAGAGATTGTGAAATTAACCCTTACCAATTTGGTAAATTACTAGCATAAAACCCCTGAAAGAGGTATCATATAATGAATATGTAAATACACCTAAATTAAAGTTTATTACATAAATAATACAATTATGGTCATTACATACACCACGCAAATGGTAATAGTGGCAATATGGAATGAATCTCACAGATATAAGGAGTGAGATGAAAACCCCATACCTTGTACTTTTCCTTGGTTGAGGGTAGTTTAACCTCTTGTATAATAGTTAAATCATTTTTATTAAATTATAAAAGAACAATATATATTAATATGATATCATATATGATATTTTAATATTGTTTTGTTAATAATATTTCAGTATTATCATCATTTCAGGTGTTAACGGATTCGTTTTCCTTTATATGCTTTGTTACATAAGCCGTGTTTCTTAGGGATAGGATGTATCATATTAATATCTAGAATGATATCAAGTCCTTAAAAATTACTTTTAATCATCAAATTATAATTATTATTGAATGTATATGATGGTGAAAGGAATCTCATCGTCTTCGTGGAGACGGTAATCTGTACGTACGCATGAACGCTACTTCGATTTCATTTTTCATTTTAAAATGAATCAAAACCACATGATACATAGGTATATTATTATTCCATTATAATATAATATCTTAGATGTTTTACTTAAGTTCATTAACACCATCCTTTATATGTTCCATGTATGGTATGAATGAGTCATATCACTTTGAGGGGGTGGTAGTCTGCACTTCCTCAAATGAAATTATTGTATATATATAAAAAATGAAACGAATAATGGTATGGTATAAAATTGAATTAAAGAATATCATATATATAAAATAAATATCATTAATATCATATTTAATTATAGTTCCATCATAATGGACATCATGAGAGGTGGTAGAAGATAATTGAACAATCATTGTTTTGGGAGGCGTTTGGTTGCCATCCACAGAAACATTATGTTCCTCACCCTTTAGATGGAGGTGTCTATAGTTCTAATACTTCTCATTAGAATATCCTAGTATATTTTGGATACTGGTTTTGTTAAAAAATAATATAATAAGAAGAGTTTAGGGGTTGGAGAAGTAAAATAAATGAAAAGAAGCTAAGAGAAATTGTTACCTTTATTTTGGGTAACTCCCTTTGGATTGAAAGAAGAAGGACTCTTGAAGTGCATTCTGCCTAAGGTAAGATTTCTAAAAGTAGAAGAGATATGTAGGGAGCTTAATTGGGCAGTGTTTGGATGAGCAAAAATTCTTTAGAGGTGTGAAGAATTGGTTAGAATTGGTGTCCTTTTATAAGGGGGGGGAGGGGCTCTTTAGGAAAAACTTAAAGTATTAATTTATTATAAATTTATATTCAGTTTCTAATGGATCCAAAGTGAATTATTCAAATTATAAGGTGGTTATGGGTAGAAATAATTTCGTAAAATAGATTTTAGACAGGTTTGGGTCATTATATTAACCTTATCTTTTAGTTTTAACTCTTAGTTAATTATTTTGACATTTACCATGTCACTTTTATTTTTATATTATATTGTTAATAAACTTACAATATACATCCAAGAGACCACCAAGTGGTCCATTAATGATACATCTCTCAATATATAAGTCCTTTGGATGATAATTAGTTTTTTAGGAATATAATATCAATTTATAATATAATATTTGTTCCAAAAACTCTTTTATGTCAATTTTGGAACTATTGGGTATTTTGTTTTTGATAAATTCATAACAGAATTTTTACTTCGAATAAAGTTCATATAACCAATAATAATATGTCATATTAACCTCGAAAATTATTTTAATTCATAAAAAGTATCAAATTAGATTTATTTGTGTATTTATAATATCAATTATCTTAATCATTCATTAATACGGTAATTATTGCATCATCATTGTTTCATAAATAACATAAATTAATTAATGTTTAAAAACTATAAATAAAATTCCATTATTTAATAAATCGTATTATCTTTCTAATGAATATTTATAGTTAAAATGATTACTTATATAACACAATATAAAAATTAATTACTAAAAGGTTTTTGTTTTTGTCAATTTTTCCATTACATTAAATTAATTAATCTAAAATGTCATTAACAATCATAAGTGGCTCCATGGGGTCCCAGAATCGACCCAAAAATGACTACGGTCGGCCATTACTCATACAATATGGTTAGGGCATGTGTTAATGTAATTTTGAATTATTAACATATTTTTTTACCCTGAATCACCCTATTTACCTTTAACCGCGGTAAATAAAAGTAAAAAAGTTACAATTCAACAAAAATTATTTTTATCTTATTGAACTACATTTTACTCCTTGATATTAATTGTGTGTCTCATATTTTCTAAATTTGACTCATAGAACAGTAAAATTCTGTTTTATGTGAATTTTTAAATTCTCCTAGGAGGTGGGTAAAAGACGGTGAAAAGTTTAATAAAATTTTTATATATCTAAAATTACTATAAATTGAATCCAATGAATTACAATGAACTTATATAAGTATTATGTATCTATTTTGACATAAATTAATTAAAATAAAATAAATAATTATTTAAATAAAAAAATTGGTTTTAACCAATAATTTAGTGTTTTTCACTATTCATAAAAAATTCATGTTTCTCAAAAAAATACCAAAAATTAGGCCTAAGATATATTTGATATTATGAATTAAAAAATGATGTCTATTTTACCAAATTCAAAACATATAATTTTCATTAATTAATTTAAAAATTAAATCCCATTGTCAAAACAAATAGCATGTTTTTTTTGAAATACTAACTATCAAAAGATTGACACTTGTTTATGTCCAGTTTAAATGTGAAACTATGTCCAATGACCAACATTGTATTAAATGGTAAAAGTATATTATAAATATACTTTAAAACCACTCAAAATCATAATTTATCACTTTTATTTATTTCAATTAAAAAATGATGTTTTTAATAAAAATCTAGCAATTTTCACTATTCATCAAAATATGAAAGTTATCCGAAAACTACCAAAATTTCACCCTAGGCTAATTTTGATATTTAGAATCCAAAAATGAAGTCCATTTTGAAAAATAAAATGCATAAAATTTCAAAAAGTCGGTATTAATATTCATAACGGCTAGTTTTATTTGTTTTGTTGTGTGTTAGAACTCGAAGTAGCGTACTACACACGCTACTGTATTATTCAATGAGTAGCGTACCGTGGAATCTTGGCGTGTTAAATTCTCCCCCATTCAAAAAATTGCGTCCTCTCAATTTAAAATTATTTTTCAAAAATAAATGGTTGAAAATATAAAATACCTTTGGGAAAACCCACATCGGAAATTAGGTTAATAAAATCTAGTCTTAATAAGAGGAAAATAGAAATGAATAGGTTTCCACCAAACTATGATCTCAATTAGGAGAACATTGGTGGAAATTAGAGACATATAATTGGAGGGAAAACTTAAATATTTATTGGTTGTGATTGAGGTCATCAATCACAAACAAGTGAAAAATTGAGGGCCTTAAATTCATCAATCTATGATGATTTAAAATACCATCAGTTCAATAAATCATATAGTATTAGGATAACACATTTTTGGTTTTAAGATCCCTTCACTAATGTATAAGAATTAATTTCTTCATAGAATAAGAGAATAAGAAAAATATATTCTTGACAAGTAGAGTCCCATCCTTTAACTAATTTATACCACAAACTCATCTTTTACTCTAAAAGATGATAGAACATAAAAATAATATTCTATTTATCCTATTCATATAGGGTTCAAAACAAAATGAATTTATAATTCATCTACCAGAAATTTTTTTAAAAAAGGATACAGTATTCAATCCAGGAAATCATGTGGGTCAGTGGTAGATTATACAACCTTGTCGCCCTTCAGTTGTGGGTTCAAGTCTCGCGGCCTTGCCAGATGCGACGGGTTGCCGCCCGACCTCCGGGTTGTCCTTTTTATAACAATCCAAAAATAATCTTAAAATATGATTTAACAATAACAATTGTATCAAATGTCAAATATAATCCATTCCAACATTTATACTTATCCAGATTACTTCTGTCCAAACTCAAAGGCCAAAATTTATAAGGACATTAAATATAATGAATGTCCTTTTTTCCATGTAATAACATGTCGATACCTTCATCATGTATTCTTATAAAATGTGGTAACACCCTGAATTACCATAAAACCTTATTGATTACATTCATGATCCCTTATTTATTATAGAATACTATATATATTCCTTATCTCCAAAAACATTGAATATTCCAACAA
Organism: Viscum album; assembly: GCA_963277665.1. Lineage (NCBI taxonomy): Eukaryota > Viridiplantae > Streptophyta > Magnoliopsida > Santalales > Viscaceae > Viscum > Viscum album. Next base: position 1,995,092,956 of record OY728122.1, read on the forward strand.
TGATGGAATAAACAAACCATTAATCAGTGCCAAAGTAGTCAAGAATATCCAATATAATTTATCCAAATCAACCATTTCTTATTCCAACATTACTACCTCAGAATCAAGACCATATTAAGGATTACCATTCCTTTAACAATTTATTTTCAAAAAATTTTAACTTGTTGTTGACTCACTTTTCATAGTACCATATAATCTCAAATCCTCAATGAAATATTACTGTAGTATAATCCTTATTTATCTCCATAATTCATATAACCACTACATCATTTACAAAACACTCAAATGAAATATTTATTTAATAACAACATAAGAACAATAGTCATTCCTCTTCCTCTTTGGTAGTATCATAACTTTATTTTTATCCTATAGCATCATTTGGGGCATACTCTGATGATTTGAACATTGATTCGCATAGTGTCCCCACTCTTTGGAGATGAAGCATTGTACATTTGAAACCTTTTCCTATCCCTCACAATCACGAACGTGGTGTCCTTTTTCTCCACACATATAACACACTCCCATACCCTTCAAGAATTTTCCAAGGTGATTCTTTCTACAGTTAACTCATATGGGAAAATCCTTCTTTGCCTTTTCCCCTTTATCTGTATTTCTCTCTACCATCCTTTTCTTCTCTGCCTTCCGTTCAAATTCATTGGACTCCAAGAACTCGTTACTTATCCTATTAACACATGATACTATTTCTTCATATGATTATAATACATGGGAGACTATTTCCCTTTTTAATGTTGGATTAATACTGTGAAAGATATGATCCTTCTTAATCTTTGGATCATATGTATTGCTGGAGTTCACATTCCTTCTATTGGGCACCATTTCTATAAAATGGAATACACTAGATTTGTCTATGAATCAAAATACATAATTCCATACTTGTAAAACACCTAACATAAATTGAACTACTTATGGATATCATCCATAATCAAAAAAATGTTTACTTTGAGGTGGTATATACTCATAAACCCTTCATAATGGTTTGTAAAGAAAAGGAGAATTATCCTAAGCATTTCCCCAGGAGTGTCGTAAACAAGAGTGCAGTAAGGCCCATTGTTTTGCACTAGCTCCCATTCGAGTCTAGCTCAATGTGGTGTTTTTGGGTTTTACCCCTAGGTACATCCGTGCTAGAGCCGCCTCTACCTGCTCGTATGCAGACATGGATGTATAGCTCGGAAAACTCACAAAATATTTACAATACCAAAATTCCAGGAAGTTCTTCTATAATAATCATCAATGTCCATCATAGATCTATGTGCTCTAATCAGAGTTTATCTAAATTTATCTTCCAAGGTTATTGCTAAAATTCCTCTGATACCAACTATAATTCCCCGACCCCAGCTACCCAGAGTCGGTGCATAATTCCAATACACTGGCATGATTACAAGGAATAAAGTCCCGAAAGAACGATTGGTTTAGTAGTATTGGAAAATAGATTACATACATGAACGTTACATTTCTCTTTAAGACATAGAAAAAACATAAATAATATTTATGAACGCCATTATTCCCTTGGAATAACCCAACATATCAATCAAAATACTGGAGTTTCGAAGGCTATTGTTGGGGGAGCTGGCGGGGGTGCTTCGTCTGGGGTTTCTTTCAAGGATGTGCTCTGTAGGGGCCTTGTAGGGAGGGTTAGTGCATGTCCTCCGTTGGTTCCTCAGTCTGGCCGGGAGGCTCCTTCGATAGTGGTGGAACCTAAAGTCCCTAGGATGCTTCTGGGGGGTCCTGTGGTGCGTTTCTCATCTAGAGAGCTTTAGGAGGCAGCGTCTTTCCATGAGCTCACTCTGGTGGCACACTTTGGGCATTCCAAACGGTCCCTGGATGTCTTCAGATGTATTGTGGATTCGTGGGGGCTGTCGCAACCTGCTGTGGTCTCTGATTTGTCTCGAGTGGCCTTCTGTGTTCTTCTGGATTCTCGGGAGGACTTTGTGAGAGCTTGGGATTGGGGAGCTCGTATATGTGGATCTCAGGGTTTCTCTTTATCCAGATGGTCCTGGGACTGTCACAGGGGGCGGGAATCGCCTTTTGAGGGGTGTGGTTATCGCTTCCTGGCCTTCCTCTCCCGTTTCAGAATCTGGCTATGCTGAAGGAAATCTGGAACTCTTTTGGATCCTTCCTCTACACGGATGAGGATACGAGAAGATTCAAGGCGGCGGCAAATCCATGTATCTGCGTGGAAATAGATCTGTCATTGAAGAGGCCTACTTTGGTGCAACTTGACTCGTAGGATGGTTTCAGCTGGAAGCAGAGGTTGTTTTTTCGTAGGCTTCACTGCTTCTGTGGGATCTGTGGTCTTCATGGGCATGAGGTGAAGAACTCCCGGCGGCGAAGGGTGGTGGCGGTTTCTTCCGGTGGTGTTCAGGCAGGAGTTTCGGGTCAGGACTCGTCGGGGTCGGGTAAAGACGGGACTCTGGGTCAGTCCGTTGTACCCCCTTTGGATTCAAATTTGAATTTGCCCAGTGCTACCCGTTTTGGTAAGACTTCGGGGGAAATGTCGTCTGCCTCTACTGGGTCACAGTTGGTTCCTACTTCGGCCAACAAGGATCTGATCTCTTGTTCCCCAGGCCCACTGTCCCAAAGGACGTCCCTGGGTAGTGATCGGCAAGACATGCCGCCAAGTGCGCTGGATTTGCAGGTTCCTTTCTCCTTGGGAAGCCCGATCAGGATGCTCTCTCCTCCTCCCTCCTCCTTTGGTTTTTCGTCACATCTATCGCCAGGGACGTTCAGGAGTTGTCTTGTGAACAATCTGGTGGTCTCCACGAGTAGCTGTGTGAAGATGGCTGGTGGGATCAGTGGAGCTGAAAAGGAAGTGGTAGCCTCGGGCTGGTCGCCGCAGCGTAGGGTGTGGATGTCGTTGTGCCAGGGAGAGGTTGGCGATGATCTTCCTCAGGTTCCGTCTGGTAGAAGACCTCTGCTGGAAGAGCTGGATGTTTTGAGTAAAGAAGGGCTTCTAGATGGGCCATGGGGGAGAGATTTGTCTAACGTGTCGGGACCAATCACTCGCTCGAAAGCTAAGGGGAAGGTTCTGATCGTTCTACATAGTCAGGAAACTCCAGTGGTTCTGAAGGCCTGTAAGTCGGTTCAGTAATGTTATCCGTCCTTTTATGGAACGCTCGCAGTCTAGGGGCTTAGGCGAAGAGGGATTTTCTTTCTCTGGAGGGTAGGAATTCCAAAGCCTCTTTGTTGGTGATTCTAGAACCGAAGATAGATTCTTGTAAGATGCAGTATGTTGTGAGAAAACTGGGATTCCCAAATAGTTTCCACGATGGACCTACTAATTTTAAGATTTGGGTGGGTTGGATGGATCCTCTTTTGATGGAGGTTGTTAGTGTGACCACACTGTGTATCGACTTGAAGGTCGAACAGAATGGTATCACTATTCTTTTCTCCATGGTTTATGCGAGTAAAAAGCCCTTGGAAAGGAGGGATCTCTGGGCCCACTTGAAAGAGGTTCAAGATGACCTGTTGCCGTGGTTCGTGGGGGGTGATTTCAACATTGTCATGGATGCTTTGGAGAAAAAGGAGGAAGGAGTGAATCTCTTGATGGAATGATGGATTTTAAGGAGTGTGTGTTCCATGCGGGTTTAATGGACTTAGGGTTTGGAGGATTGAGGTATACTTGGTGCAATAATAGGAAAGGCCAGAGTAGGGTCTGCTGCCGTCTGGACAGGTGGCTAACTAACCTGCATGGGCTCGATATGTTCTCGAAGACCTCGGTCACCCATCTCCCTCGTATCCTATCAGATCATGCACCTTTAATATTGGAGATAAAATGCGAAAGCGTGGTTGGAAAAACCTTTCATTATTCAAGTGTGTGGCACAGGAATAAAGGTTTCATGAAAATGGTAAGGTCGTCCTGGCTTCTGGAGGAGAGTAAGACATCATGGGATGGGCTGGTTAATCGCCTCAAAAGGTTAAAATAGAGTATCAAACAATGGCTTGTGGAGAAACCTGACTGGAATAATAGAGTATCCAGCTTACAGGAGGAAGTTGGTAGACTAGAGGAGAGTTTACAGGTTTCCTGGGACGAGAACACCTTCACCAATCTATGCGATAAAAATGCTATTCTGGTGGAGAAACATCTGGATATGGAGAGGGTTTATGCACAACGTTCCCATGTGCGTTGGCTAAAAGAGGGGGACCACAACAAAGCGTTCTTCCAGGACTGTATCAAAGAAAGGAGGAACTCGAATATCAACATAAAAAAAGAAGAGAGGGAGTATACTACGGATGTTATGGAGGCTGGAAAGGTTGGGTTGAAGCATCTTGAGGGAATATGGGCAGGTGAAGCATCATCTGGGTTTCACAGAGAGTCTCTAGGGGTATCTGCTTTCTTGGAGGGTATGCCTTGCTTGTTATCTCTCTCTGAGAATGTGCACCTGTCCAGAATTACGGATGAGAGGGAAATTAGAGAGGCCCTCGGAAGCATGCCGAAGGAGAGTCTCCAGGACCTGATGGTTTCCCGGCATCTTTTTACTATGCTGCATGGGACGTGGTGGGGCCCTGTGTGGTAGAGGCCATTCGCGTTTTTTTTCTGGGAGCTCCTCTATGTAGAGGGATCTCTTCTTCGAGGGTGGTGCTGGTTCCGAAGTTAAGGATCCCACTCTTGTTAATCATTTCAGGCCGATTTGACTTTGTAATGTCTCATATAAGATTCTGGAAACGACTATAAGCAGAAGATTGGCCAATATGATTCTGAGGCTAGTCTCTAAAGAACAGCATGGCTTCATTCAGGAGAGGAGTATTCAGGGAGCGGTGGCTATAGAAAGTGAATTGGTTCACGACCTGAACAAACGGGCTGTGGGTTCTAATATTGTTTGGCAGGTGGATATATGCAAAGCTTATGATAATCTAGAATAGAGTTTCATACAGCGGGTGTTGAGAGGTTTCGGCTTTCAGGATTATTTTTGTGATTTGTGCTTCAGGTGCTTTGCCTCACCATGGATTTCTATTTCACTGCTCGGGAGGTGTTTCGGTTTCTTTAAATCTATGAGGGGGTTCCGGCAAGGAGACCCACTTTCACCCTTTTTGTTTGTACTTGCCCAGGATTCCCTATCCAGAAACCAGAAGAATGAATCAGCACAGGGGAGGCTGAAGCCGTTTCATGGAAGAAGGAACTACCTCAATGTATCACACCTCATGTTTTTGCGGATGACATTTTAATATTCACGAATGGAGGGAGGAGATCATTTAATATACTCAAGGGTATTATGTCTGAGTATGGGGAGCTAAGTGGACAAGCTATCAACCGGTCGAAGAGCCATTTGTTCATTTCCAATAGGTGCTCGGATCTGAGGTGCAAACGTATTCAAGATGCCATGGGCTGTGGACAGAGGCAACTTCCCATTGTGTATTTAGGAGTTCCTTTATCGTGCGGGCGGATCATGAAGACACACTTCAACGACATCGTGGACCGTATCCTGGGAATGATTTTCAACTGGAAGAATAGATTACTCTCCTATGGGGGTAGGATCACACTGATCAACAGTGTTCTACTCTCGATCCCCATGCATGTCTTTGCTGTCATCAAACCGCCGAAGGGAATGGTGGAGAGGATCGTACGCATTCTCACGAAGTTTCTTTGGGATGCGAAAATGGAGGGGAGATTCCACTGGGCTTCTTGGAAGAGGATGGCCCGACCGTTGGAGGAGGGTGGGGTTGGTCTTCGTGACATTAATGGAACGATCCGGGGTCTGCAAGCAAAACTATCTTGGGAAGTGATAGTGGGAAAGTCTCTCTGGGCCAAATTTTATAGAGCAAGATATGGAGCGCAAGGTGATCGTAGTAGGTGCGGTGCGACTGCACTCGCCAGGTGCATTGATTATCACTTGGAGGTTCTGTATGGTTGCGCCAGATGGGTGATTGGGCGCAGGGATATCAGTTTCTGGGATGATGCATGGTTGGATGTAAGGCTCGGCTATCAGGGTTGTCCCTCTCCTAATATCTCTTTCAGGGAGGCGTGTGAGAGTTACGATTTTATTCATGAAAATCTTAGCCCTTCGCAGCTTCTTTCCTTCAATAGTGTGGTTATGAGTGACGTGCCTGATAGGTGCTGTTTTTCCTTAACTGGGTCGGGCCGGTTCAGCTTGAACAGCTTCAGGAGAATTGAGCAGAGGACCTCAACCAGGGAAGCAGAGCATGGATTGATGTGGTGTAATCCAATCCCGATGAGAATGAACTTCCTGCTGTGGCGGGTTCAAAATCGAGCGATATCCACAGAGGAGAACATTAAGAAAAGAGGGGTCAGCATGGCTTCGTGTTGCTACTATTGCGAGAACCCAACGCTGGAAACAACATTACACCTGTTCTTTCAGGGGCAGTGGGCAGTGTTCTTATGGTCTCAGTTCACTCAATACAGAGTTCCTGAGGGGGAGAGTCCTTCGGTATGTGGCTATCTCGTGGTATGGCTGTCAGGCTTTGGAAACAGGGTTGAGGATCGGTGAACAGGTTTGATCATTTTGATTTCCATTTGCTGGACTCTGTGGGAAGCACGTAACCAGGTAATATTAGTAGCAAATCATTCGTTGTTGGCTCTACAGGTCTGTATGAAACTGCTCATGGTAGAGCTGGCCAGTATCTTCAAGAATGGCATGCATGCGGGTATTCTGGGGAACCCTATAGAGGGACAGTGGGCTCAGGAACCACAACAAGGGAGATGGGTTCGGTGGTAGCCCCCAACTTGCGGATTAAAATTAAGTGTGGATGGTTCATGTTCGGGGGGGATTATGAGAGGTGGTGGTGTCCTTCGGGATAGCTGGGGTTCAGTTCACATTGCTTTCAGCGCTTATTACGGACCGGGAACATCGTTAGGTGCGGAGTTTAGAACTCTCCTCTCAGGTATCATTTTATGTAGAAGAAGAGGTCTTCATGTGGCAGAGGTTGAATCTGATTCAGAGATTCTAGTTCGGTCCCTTAAGGGGAAATGCGACATGACATGGAGCTTGTGGTATGTTTTTAGAAGGTGCAAAGCGGAGACCAACCAGGGCAAGCTCATCCATCACAGTTTAAGGGAAACCAACTTTGCGGCAGATGTGTTAGCTCGCGGGGGCAGGACGGAGGAGACCTTGATAGTGTTTTATAGTCTTAATTCCCTCTCGTGCGAGTGTGTTAATGTGATCCAAAAGGATTCACTTGGTCTCCACTATTTTCGCCCCCCGTGATTTGTTCCCCTGGGGTTCCTTTCTTGCATAATAATAAAAAAAAAATTTCAGTCACGAATCCAGGGAAAAATAAAACATAGAAAGGGGTGAGCTCAAATGCTCAGTAAGGGTAAGCAATACAGCAGAAACTTTCATAAATAAGCCTAAACATTTAAGGAAATGTATAACTAAAAAAAGCCTTTTAAACTTGAACTTTAGAATAATATGGAAAAAATAAAATGAAATAATTCCATTTACATATTCACATGGATATTCTACTAGTCTAATAATCACATTCAATATCACTAACCACTTTCATAGTGATGGAATGCATAATGCCAGACTATCATAACCACGTAGCCATGGCCTCATTCCAAGACTACAAATAATATTTCTTCAAGGCCTCGTGCCAAGACACTTGTCTGTATCATGAGACCTACCGATGCATCGAGGAGCTATAGCAGGCTCCACCCGTCACTTAATAAGTCCATACGAAATGTCAATACTTTACCCATAAACCATGAAAGGTATAAAAATAACACATCCATAGTAAAACATATCACAAAACTTTCAACACAATATTGATGATCATGATAAATCAACTTCAAAACCAGTTTAAAATCCATTAAAGTATTTCGACATAGATGAAAATTATTTGTAAAAATCTTTGACAGAAATACCATGTTTTCATGAGAACTTTTAAAAGTCACCCAATTTAGAAATGAAGTCATTTAATGAAATTTTTGAATCAAAGTGTCCCATAAAACTTTGATTTTTTTGAATGGAATTAACATTTTAAAAGAATTGATGTCCATATAAATAAATCCTTAAAACCCATTTTGAAGACATGGACGTTAATGAGAAATATTTAGAAGAATAAATATTTAAAATATTTGAAATTGTGTTTTAGTAAAAAAATCCCTTAAAATAATACCTTTGAAATCTCTTTCATAAAACATGGACATGCATAATAAATATGTCCCAGTAGATACTTACGTAAAAACAACCTCGGATAATAAAGTGATTATGAAATTTACCCTTAAAAATTTGTTAAATTACGAACATACAACCCATGAAAGATGTATCATAAAATGAATATTTAAATACACATAAATTAAAGTGTATTACACAAAGAATATAATTATGGGTAGTACATACACCACACAAAAGGTAATAGTTGAAATATGGCATGAATATCACGGAAATATAGAGTGAGATGAAAACCCCTTACCTTGTACTTTTCCTTGGTTGAGGGTAGGTTAACCTCCTGTATAATAGTTAAATAATTGTTATTAAATTATAAAAGAATAATATATATATATAAATGAAATCATATATGATCTTTTAATTTTGTTTTGTTAATAATATTTTAGTATTATAGTTGTTTCGGGTGTTAACTAATTCGTTTTCCTTTATATGATTTGTTACATAAGTCGTGTTTGTTATTGATAGGTTGTATCTTGATCATATCCAGAATGATATAAAGTCCTTAAAAATTACTTTTAACCATCAAATGATAATTAGTCTTTAATGGATATGATGGGGAAAAGGATCTCATCGTGTTCGTGGAGACAATAATCCCTACGTACACACGAACACTACTTCCATTTCATTTTTCATTTTAAAAGGAATAAAAACCAAATGATACATAAATATATTATTATTCCAGTATAATATAATATCTTAGATGTGTTACTTAATTTCATTAACACCATCATTTATACGTTCCATGTATTGTATGAACGAGTCATATCACTTTGAGGGGGCAGTAGTTCACACTTCCTCAAATGAAATTATCGTATATATATACAACATGAAACGAATAATGGTATGCTATAAAATGGAATTACAGAAGTTTATATATATAAAATTAATATCATTAATATCATATTTAATTATAGTGCCATCATAATGGCCACCATGAGAGGTGGTAGAAGATAATTGAACAATCATCATTTCGTGAGGCGTTTGGTTGCCATCCACAGAAACATTATGTTCTTCACCCATTAGATGGAGGTGTGTGTAGTTAGAATATTTCTCATAACAATATCCTAGTATATTTTTATACTGTTTTTGTTAAAAAAGAAAATAATAAGAATAGTTTAGGGGTTAGAGAAGTAAAATAAAATAAAAGAAGCTTAGAGAAATTGTTACCTTTAATTTGGGTTACTACCTTTGGATTGTACCAAAAATGACTCTTGAAGTGTCTTCTGCCTAAGGTAAGTCTTATAGGAGGAGGAGAGGGATGTATGGAGCTTAATTGGGAATAGTTTGGATGAGCCAAAAGGCTTGAGAGGTGTGAGGAAATATTTATAAGTGGTGTCCTTTTATAAGGGGGGGATGGGCTCTTTAGGAAAAACTTAAAGTATTAATTTATAATAAATTCATATTCAGTTTATAATGGCTCCAAAGAGGATTATTCAATGTATAAGGTGGGTATGGGTCGAAATACTTTCATCCAATATATTTTAAACAGGTTTGTGTCATTATATTAACCTTATCGTTTAGTTTTAACTCTTAGTTAATTAGTTTGACATTTACCATGTAACTTTTATTTTTATATTATATAGTGAATAAACATACTATAACATCCAAGAGAACCCCAATTTCTCCATTAATGATACACCTATCATGATATAAGTTCTTTGGACGAACCTTAGATTTTTAGGAATAGAATATCAATTTATAATATAATATTTGTTTTAAAAACTCTTTTATGTCAATTTTGGCACTATTGGATTTTTTTGATAAATTCATAACAGAATAATTACTTTGAATAAAGTTCATATAACCAATAACAATATGTAATATTATCCTATAAAATTATTTTAATTCATAAAAATTCTCAAATTACATTTATTTGGGTATTCATAATATCAATTATCTTAATCATTCATTAATACGGTAATTACTACGTCATCATTGTGTGATAAATAAATTAAATTATTTAATGTTTAAAAAATATAAATAATATACCATTATGTATGAAATATTTTTATCTTTCTAATGAATATTTATAGTCAAAACTATTACTTATATAGCACCATATAAAAATTAATTACTAAAAGGTTTTTGTTTTGTCAATTTTCCCTTTACATTAAATTAATTAATCTAAAATGTCATTAACAATCATAAGTGGCTCCATGGGGTCCCAAAATCGACCCAATGATGCCCATGGTCGGAAATTAAACATCCAATAAGGTTAGGATATTTGTTAAGGTAATTTTGAATTATCACAATATTCTTTTTACCTTGAATTACCCTATTTACCTTTAACCGCGGTAAATAAAATTAAAAAGTTACTATTCACCAAAAATTATTTTTATCTTATTAAACCACATTTTAATCCTTGATATTAACTGTGTTTCTCGGATTTTTTCAATTCAACTCACAGAAGTGGTAAAATTTTGTTTTATGTGAATTTTTAAATTCTCCTAGGAGGTTGTAAAAGACGGTGAAAAGTTCAATAAAATTTTTATATATCTAAAATTTCTATAAACTGACTCCAATGAATTAAAATTAACTTATATAAGTATTATGTATCTATTTTTACATAAATTAATTAAAATAAAATAAAAAATTATTTAAATAAAAAATTGGTTTTAACCAATAATTCAGTGTTTTTCAATATTCATCAAAAATTGATGTTTCTCTGAAAAATACCAAAAAATAGCCCTAAGCTATATTTGATATTATGAATTAAAAAATGGTGTCTATTTTACCAAATTAAAAACATATAATTTTCATTAATTAATTTAAAAATTAAATCCAGTTTCAAAACAAATAGCGTGTTTTTAAGAAATATTAACTATCAAAAGACTGACACTTGTTTATGTCCGGTTTAAATATGAAATTATGTCCAATGTCCAACATTGTATTGAATGGTAAAAGTATATTATAAATATACTTCAAATCCCATAAAATTTATAATTTATCACTATTATTTATTTTGATTAAAAAAGTTGTTTTTAATAAAAATTTAGTAATATTAACTATTCATCAAAATATGAAAGTTATCCGAAAAGTACTAAAATTTCACCCTAGGCTATTTTAAGTATTCCGAATCCAAAAATGAAGTCCATTTTGAAAGATAAAATGTATAAAATTTCAAAAAGTCATTATTACTATACATAACAGTTAGTTTAATTAGTTGTGGTTTGTGTTAGAACTCGAAGTTGCGTAAAACACACGCTACTTTATTATTCAATGAGAAGCATACCATGGAATCTTGGGGTGTTACATCTAGACAAAATATCTCACAGTCATTAATGTCACAACGGACAGAGGATTGATGTTTAAGACCAATGATGTGGGATTATACTTCAAAAATGAAGTCTCTATTAATTCCATCCTATGGTAGATTGATCATGAACCACGTTGTCATGGTATCCACCATGTGGAAGAAAATACCCGACTAGTTGCCCGATTAGACCCCATTACCAAAAAACATGAATACTTTAAACTAACTGTTATACCCCTCCTCTTTTTTTTATAATGGAATTTCAATCATGCCAAATGTGTAGTGGACCACAACAATATCATGACTATATAGATTATACTAATGAATATCCAAATAATGATTTTAATTATGTTCATTTTAATCCTCAAAATCAGTAGTTACAATAGCCACAATAATATTTTGAACAAATTAATTTACTACAGCAGTAGAAAAATAATCAGAGGATTACCCAAAATAAATTGGCTATGAACCATTTTGGAATCATGGACCACTATGAAATTTTACATTCATTCCTATTCCACGACCACAATAATAATAACCTAAAAAACCCATCCCTCTAAGGGCACAAAAACCGTGTCATCTATCTCCACCAAAGCTCAATACCCAGATGCCCCTCTTTATATAAAATTAAAAATCTATTATCATCCTTTGTCAAAAAGGAATATCAATTGATGAACACCTATGGAACTGAAATGGAGTATCAAAGGGTGGTAATTAAAAATATCAATAATGAACTGGGTCAGATCTCTATGACCGTGATTGAAATATTGATGGAACCCTACCTGGAAATATATAGTTATACCCAAGAAAAGAGCCAATGGTAGTGGTTTTGGGGGTTTCAAAAGTGATTTATTTTCAAAAACCATGTTGAATAGATGATAGGAATGTCGAGGAACACAAGAATCTTACACCAGTCATAGAGGAATGAGTTAATTTCACACCTCATGTAACACCTAAAGAGGTACCACTAAATATAAAAAATCAAACAATTGAGAAACCAAATTATAAAGGTTATTTTCAAAGACAATCACTCAAATTACCACCTATAAAAAATTACTCAAAGGGATCCTTTAAATCAAAAGGAAAATGGAAGACCATACATTCATCTCACTAAAAGAAGAATTATCTATTATTGTTCAGAAGAAGATTCCACCAAAAATTAGGGCTGAAGTATTTTCTCAATCCCCTTCACATTTGGCTAATTTTACATCATAAGAGCTTCAATCAATTTAGTATCTTGCATGAACATCATGTTGATGAGTGTATTCTGCAAGTCGGGGATCAAATAACTCAAACCCACTAGAGTATCCCCCCTAATTATCCTATCGTTCAATAATGAATCTGCTATGTATTCTTGAGGATGTCCTATTCAAATTGGGAAAGAACAGTTTTCAGAATATATTATCATTTTGAACATTGAAGAGGAAGGAGACATTCCAATCATCTTAGGCTAACCTTTCATAGCTAATGGAAAGCCACTGATTGATGTAAATCAAGAAATAATTATATTACCAGTCTGTGAAGGAACACCAGGGGTTCTATCAAGTGAAGATAATACAACATAGACGAATCTTTTAATTTCCAATTTATCTCTCTCACTAAACCTATATATGGTTACATCAACATAGGTGAAGATAGTGAAAACATACCAGTAATAAAAATGAGGAATATGAAATTAAAGATGAAAAATAAATAGAACCTATCATAAGGGAAAACATACATTCCTTGATTTCTTCAGTCATTCTTTAATAAAAACAGTATTTAAAGCCCCTCCTCAGTATACTCATGCATTCCTTTCTATATATTTTTTATGAACTACCAGTTATCATTAACTATGAACTATCCTAGTCACTAGTGAAAAAATTGGTTAATGTATTGAAAAGGTATAAGAAGATAATTTCATATGGAGTGTATGAAATTAAAGGGTCAAACATTCTTTATATGACCATAAAATTCTTCTTGAGGAAGGTGAAAACCCCAAATTCCATCATCAGTGGTGACTCACACCACTAATGAATGTGGTTGTTAAAAAAGAAATGCTAAAAAATTTTGAATCCAGAAAAACACGTTCAATCTCTAACAGTGATTTGGTGAGCAAACTTCATGTTGTTCATAAGAAAGGTGGCCTTAAAGTCAAAAATATTGATAAAGATGAACTAATTTCTACTTCCACCAACATATGATATAGAGTATGTGCATAATATAGAAATAAAAATAAAACAACATAAAATGATCATTTTCCCTTACCCTTTAGGGATCATATATGAGATAGACTCTTATGACATGAATTATATCATTTTTGAGATAGATATTCTAGATTCCATCATGTTGTAATCAACCCAAATGGTAATTCAAAAAAACATTATGTGACCATTTGTCACAATGAATAATGAGAACATGTTGTTTGGTATGCGTAATGCAAAATCAACTTCTCAATGATTCATGCCACACATATTCAATGATATGTTGGATGAATTCATAAATAATTTCATGGATGACTTTTTAGTCTATAGAATATCCTTTGATGTATATCTATGAAATAATCAGATAGTATTCCAGTACTATGGAGAGAAGTTAATAGTTTTAAATGGGGAAAACGTTACATTATGGTCCAAGGAAGCATATTCCTAAGACAATGATTTTTCATGAATTTCATGGATTATGATCCTGTTAAGATACATTGATAAATGATTTACCCAAGAATTCCATTGAAAAATGTATTAGGAGATTTCTAGGTTGTGTATGATTCTATAGGTGATTCACCAAATACAATGAAAAAGTAACATTCCATCTAACACACATATTATCAAAGGAATCATAAATTGAATTTACTGACAAATGTCTGAGGGAATTCAATGCATTAAATAATATTATGATAACTACTCATGTAATAATTTCACCATATTGGGAAAGATAATATAAATTGATGTGTCATGATAGTGACTTCATTATTGGATCTACTTTTGGAAAATAATTTGGTCACATCTTTGTTATTGTATACAATTCCAGTCACACATTGAATATAGCTCATGTCAACTACAAAACTATACAGATGGAGATCTTAGTAATTGTATATTATTTTGAGAAATTGCATTTTAATTAGGTTATTTCCAAGTTTACTGTGCACACCTACCATGTTTCCCTAATACATTTTATGAATAAAAATGATACCAAGACCGGACTAATTAGGTGGATCCTATTTCTTGAACTGTTTAACATTTTCATCAAGGATACTAAGTCCATAGAAAATATGATCCATGATCACATGTCTTGACTTCCACTGCCACATATAAATGAAAATGATGATATCATTATTAATGTTCACATTCTTGATGAAACCATTTTCAACATAAGGATACAACCATGGTGTTAAGATATTACAAATTATTTGACCACGATAATTTTACATCAAGATCTCTCCACCCCGTAGAGAAGAATTTTTTTATCTAAGCATGACATTACTACTGGGATTAAAAATTACAATTTACACACTACATTAATGGATTGTTGTGACACTACATTCTATCAGACGAAATCCCAAATCCATTATACATGTTTCATATTTCCCCAACTAGTGGAAATATTGGACAAGAACACACAGTACCATTGATCCCAAAGAGTGTACATTTTGGGACCAGGCTACAATATATTACAAGGGATTATTTTCAAAAATATTATAGGTCCCAATTAACATCCACCATTGGATAAATAAATGAAATTTATCAATACCCAATCATAGAAGTTGACATCCTCAATGTATGGCAATAAATTTCATACTAACATTTCTTAATTCACATGGAATATCTTATATCCTTATTGGCAATGACTATGATTCCAAATGAGTAGATGCTATGGCTATAACACATGACATATCAAAAGTGGTTAGGAACTTCCACAAAAAGTGTTCTCATGATTAGGGTTTCCTAGAATAATCATTAGTGATCTTAGAACTCATTTCATTAATAATCATATAAAAGGATTGTTTGGAATATAGGAAAATTGGTATAACATAAGAACCCCCTACCACCCACAAAAAACATGCAAGTTGAATTGAAAAATGGAGAAATAAAAATAAACTTAGAAAAGACCATGAAAATATTTCAAAGTGACTAGAGTATGAAATTAGATGATTCTCTATGGGAATACCAGACAAAATACAAACCACCCATTGGCACCACACCATTCTGATTGGTTTATGGAGAACCTATTCATCTAGTAGTGGAATTATTGAATTTCTCATGTTGTAAAATTTTATAATCAAAATTTGGATTATCGAAATTCTAGAGAATTTAAAATTCACAAATTAGATGAATTTTAAGAAATACGATAATATAATTATGAAAATTACAAGATATAAAAATAAAAAACAAAGATATGTAATTAACAAAAAATTGGAATAAATATCGGTGCCCCGAGAAATAAGGTTCTTTTGTTCAAAAAAATATTAAAATTGATTCTGTTGATGTTGAAATATAGATGGTCAGGACCCATTATAGTTGTTCATGTATTCAATTATGGAACCATTGAAATTAGTAAGTATGGTCGACCACAATTAGATGTCAATGGAAAATCATTATAAATATATCAAGAACCATTCTATGAATGTTCTGTAGTTAGTTTGTAATTAATATGAGAATCATAGAAACTAGCCCTCGGTATTAAACGAATCACTAGATGGGAGGTATCTTAGGATAGTTCAACATAGGAAATGTTCGGTTAGGGCCATCCTTGGGTTACTTGGGGTGGTCCAGAAGCATAGTATCATATTCAAGATTCGATCTTAGGAAAAATAATGAATTACAAATTGTGATCTCATAACTCATGATGTGTTGTTTTGTGGTCAATATGTTCACAAAATTTCCATATACAAAACTTGAAATCCATTTATATGTTTTGTAGTCATTCGAATACTTTTAAAAAACTAGTTTAGCAGCTAGGGTTCACGGTCCAAGGACCCCAAACCCCCATCATTCCCTCCCCATCGTCCATGCTCCCCTCTTCCCCTTCCTCTCTACTGACCCCTCCCACTCCTCCCTCTCTATCAAACCCCTACCTCCATCTCATCTTCCTAACTGTTAATGAATCCAACCTCACAGCCCATAAAATACACAAATACTATAAACCATAAACCCACTGAACCCATATCTTACCATGTCAATCCACCTTTGGTGAAGCACCAATGAAGTACTACACCTTCCATAGCTCCCCCTCTACTTCTATTGGAGTCTTTAAGAAACCAACTGCATAAGAGGAGACCTAATATACCTCCATTGTGTTTTATTATGAAATAGACCCTCATTTAAAACCCATTCATCATTCCTCCAATCCCAATCATCATGTGGTACTCAATATAATGTAGGGAATGAAAATTCTAGTAAAAAATAAATACCATGGATTTTATCTCTCACCCACATAATCTCTTGGAGATACTCAAGATCCTTAAGCTCTTATATATTTCGTCCATCATTGAGGTATATGATGCGTTGTACCTAGATCTATATTTTGAGTTCATTTACACATTTGATGTTGTAGTGGACCACCTCTTCTTCTGACTTGGTGGTCATACACATGATCTCTCCTATCTGAAATTAAGGATAGGCTGTAGAATTTATAATACGTATTTCACTACATCACAATTATTCTATACACTATGATTCATAGATCCTCTAGAGATTGAAATTATGAGATGAAAATGCATAGAATTATCAGAGGATCCCAATGTCCACTGACCATTGAGGCCCAGTAATAATTATACTACACATATCCCAGACACATTCCTAGTTTTCCCAAGTCAAGTCTCATGGTATTTTGAGTCAGATGCATGTCATTTTATTTTCAATATACATGGGAACACCTTCAGTCAACATAGCATATCACTTCACGTTCAATTACTGTGACCATACATAGAGGATGTGAGGAACACTGATGGGGGGATGTTTCATTACATAGCCCTTCCATTAGCATGAAGTTTTCGAGGCCACCCAACCACTCACTTCACTCAATATTATAGAGTCCATTGAATTCCAAATACTAAACAAGATGCATCTCCCAAACAAGGATGATGATTCCTATCAATGGGAACCAAGAATTTTTGAGTTTGTTGATGTGTTTGCAGAGATCATGTAGTAGAACATGTTCCTGATCCACCTTTTACATCAGCTCATCCCCCTAGATCCCATTTTCAATAATCTTTCACCACTTACACAACTTATCCACAAAACCCATAATATCCATCAGATCACTAGGATATTAGCCTTTACATTCTGGAGAATATGTGTTGGATCTCCCAACATATATATATCCCTTTCACAAGGTTCTCTCAGTTATCTACCCCTTAGCCTCAACACCACCTACCAATCCCACCTCATCTACCACTCCATTACCATCCGCCACCATGGTATAAATACCTGCTAAGCTCACAAACCCTGCTACCCCAATGGAGTACCTTGCAGAGCTAGAATAGTGGGAATATGGACCCACACCCTGTTAATCCACTGATGTACCCATTTCCAATCCCACTTCTAGGCCAACAACGACATTACAGATTATTACCTCCCCACCACCCATCACTAATATAGTTATCAACACCACAACAACATCATCCATAAGTGATGACCCAACCAATTCTACCAGCACAACCAATTACTAGGTGGGTAAGTTGTAGCTTCACATTATTTGGGAGCAGTCTAATGATGATTTCATTTCTAAAATTGATTTTTCATAGAGTAACCTAGTCCTATACCCTGATTTTTGTATGAAACTTGGAAATGATCATTTTTATACAACTACTTTTTCCCGTTATGGTTATAATATTGTTCTTTTCAAATATTGGATACGGATTTTTGATCCATTTTTCATGTTGTTTATTTATTAGAACATTAAACATTTATAGTAGCCATGTCTAGATCCTCCATTTCATCTATAGATATCGATGCACAATTCCCACCATCTATCATTGTTAAATTATTGAATCATCACCTACTAGATGTCAAGTAACAACTCTGTTAGATATCCCTAGATGTTATTGCATTGCATCCACCACCTCTGGTACAGATTCCTTACTTTCTACAACAAATATGTGCTTGGTACATGTACGAAGGGATCAATCTAGCCAAAATACCATGACAACTAGTGTAAAATGCCACAAATAGGTGCATATGATGTTGGAGAGACTATGACAATGGATAATGTATCCTAATACATTGCTCCATCCTTATGGCTGATGACATTATATGTTAGCATGTTATGAGATGTAATCCATATTTAATTTATTTTCTCATTATTTATTGTTATAATTTTATCCTTGTCTTCCCTTTATTTGTTTATCCATGAGACACTTTGTGGCCTATCTACAAACATTCCACCATTTTTATCAGTAGTCTTTCATTATAATCCATTGTGTGCACTTAGATATTTTACATCTTATAAAATGCATCAGAACTATGGAATAATGTTTCATCTAGTAAAACATTTGTATTTTTGACAAATATTTTAAGAATCCAAATTCTAGAAAAATAAATGAATATCGACATTTCCAAGGTATAACCACTCTATGTAGGGATCTCATGATTCCTTCAGACTTCATTTTTCTAATTTCATTTTCAATAATCAAATATTTATCTAATATAACCATATCATGGTACTTCAATGGATAGTGTAGGCATTTTCTCCTTCTATGTTTAGAGTATTTTTTTTATGTTTCACTTTGGAGACACTTGAATTTCTTCATGTTTTTATCTTTCTATATGATATTTTTTTAGAATCCTTCTTTAATCCAAAAACTAATTATACCAAATTATATAACATAAAATTTTAGGTCAGGAATTTTTGGAAATCTATGTTTGTTTCCATTTAGACATTTAGAATAATTTTTGAGTTTAATAATAATACTCCAAATTCAATTTTTTTTGAATTAATTATAAATAACATAATACTTGTTTCTATACCCTTAGTTATTTCTACCTTTTATTATTTAATCCCATTCCATTTAAGATTCTGAGACTGCAATTGCACATTTTTTCAGATTATATTTCTTGAGTGAAACATGTTACATATAGACCTATCAGAACAAGCATTGAGAACTTATTAAGGCTATCACTGAACAAATAAATTTTAATATTATTGAGTCAATCCTAGTTGAAATTATTTGAACTAAGACCTAAAATATTTCTACCATTCATTAAAATAGCATTTCCTATGAATAACCTTTTAAGATCCAGTTATTCTAAGAAAATAATCCATTCCAACCATTCTCTTTATATAATAAATGACATTACTTTGAACATGTTTGAGTGAATTTTGATCCAGTAAAAGAAGATTTTCTATATGGAGATGTATTGTATTTTCCACCAAACAATATTATAGAGATCCTTGTGTACTTTTTTGTATTTCACAACTACCATCTTCCTTTAAAAATTAAAAAAAATGTTTTGAGTTGTGTATTAGAAAGGTAAAAAATCACCATATCCAAAACATTGAATCCCACGAGGGATCATATGGGGTTAGGGGATGAATGTGAGATTTTTCATAGAAATGAATTTAGAAATATAAAAAAAGAAAAGGAAAAATGAACCTGAAACCATTTTTCACTCAATTGAAGTATATGCATGGATTCATCTTGAGATGATGGGATCGTGGACATTATTATCTATAGGGGAGTCATTTCATTAAACTTTTCACAACATTATTGCATTATAAACCAGATCGAATCCTCCATTTTGAGCCTGTTTTTTAATTTTTACCCACCTTCTGACAAACCTAAATGTTATTAACACCTAGTTTCTGAATCCCTAATGATTGATTTTTTATTTTTCATTATGAAATTAACATGATAGACCCATAAAAATCTTATGGTTAGGATCAGGTTCTTATGATATGAGAAAAACATCAATTTTATGTTAAGATGACTGATGAGAGAAAATTCATTATGATGTAAATTGAAAAAGGGTATAGTGTTCAAGGAATAGTTATAAAATTGTAATTAAAATATTTATATTTTTTAGCAAAAAAATCTATGATTAATGATAAATATTATATGCATGGATGATTCATGCGATCAAATTTTCATCTTACATTAGTTTTATTTATAGAGATATATTAAATTTATCTTATTTCAAAACTCGCATACCATTTTAAATCCATATTGATATCATTTTTCATGAGGATAAAAAAATTTCATGTCAGGGGAAATTTGATAAGATTAAATAATATATTCATTTTACAATCATTTTTAAATGTTTTTAAATGATTCAATTTGTAATTCACTAGGTATCTGTTGTTTATTATTAGAAATAGGTCACTGTGGTTTCAAATGATAAATTACAAAAAATAAAAAAAAGGATATTACGCGGTATGAATACTACTTTCATTATGTGTAATATAATTTCACATAATGATGAAATTCCATGAAGGAAGTCCTAAAGAATTTCAGAATTTTAAGACATTACACAATATGACATACTAATACTTTTCATGTAACATTTGAATTCAATTCCTACATTCCAAAAAAGATCATCGAGAATGATACGAATCATGATTCCCAAATACACATTATGAAAGGACTAAAAATTCAAAATCCAAAAAAGACAATCAAGTGAGATTCACAAAGAATAAAAAATTGTGGAGGAAAACTCCAATAAGAATTACATGATGTGAAACACCATTTCAAAATGTGTAATATCCCGATTAATTACCATGATAAATGCACCGAAAAAATAAGTGATATGTAGACTGATAGATTTTTTATTAGTTTCTCTCTTTCTTAATTGGATTCTACTTCAACTCCCCCCTAGACTCATATTATATAAAGTATATTCGTTGTTGTAGTTTAATAAAAGCACCATAGATCGATTTCAGTGATGTTTTTATCCCTTTTTTGTCTCTAATTCCATTAAACAAATTATTTTTCATGATCATGAAGCTAAAACAAATCTGTTGTATGATTGTTCTCATTCATTCTTCATGTATGTAATTGATTAATCATTCAATTAATTTGAATATTTCAATACTGTTCGCCATAGTTTATTATTTAATTGATCAATCCCAATTCTATCTATTTTGTAATTGTATAATCTCAATATGAAATACAATGATAATCATGATTTCAATTAATTATCTATTTGAAATAAATTCTTCCACGAGTATCTAAAATGCTTAGTGTAAGGTTCGAGAGTAGTGGTGATATCATCAAATTAATCAGTAATTATCAAAATGGAAATATTATAGAATAGTAATCCATTTAAATAACAATTATTAATCCCATTCGTTTATGAAACCCTAACGATGAGATGTTAGAATGAATGACCCAGACCGGATTCAACTATAATATTCTATGACTAAAACCAATTCCATCACTCTGGAAGAGGAAATGACTGCATTTATCAATGTTGTTTACACTAAAATACAATGGAATTAGAATATTGTATGATTTGATTCTGTCTCTACGACTATCATTCTAGTAGTTAGGAATGGAGAGAACCCACATTCATTGAAGATAATGGCAGGATATGATTATTGTTTATATGGTATTTATTCTATTAAGAATCTTATCATGCCCATCTACCATGAGGTGAACTACCTTCAATATTGTCTATAAAAAAAGAAGCAATTAATAAAGTTTTCTATCACTCTAACTACCTTCCTAGTAAAAGTATTCTTGATTTTCATTAGGACAACTCTAAAATATTGTATTTCGGACACTTGTAATTTTTTCATTTATTTTAGATTCTTTGTGATGACTTTTATTAAAAAATATCCAGCACAAGGAATAGTTTCATCCTAGATATAGAAATTTATTCTGACTATGATTAACAAGTGACCTTATATTTCTTCATAGATAATCATTAAGACCATAACCTGTTATAATTAAGACCACCCTTTCTCTTGTACCACAAAATTGATCCCAATAACTTCATTATCATTGATCCTATACCCAATTTTCATAGTATTAGATTTTCAAACCAAATCAACCTCATGAAGAATGCATCCCAAAATGGTTTTAAGTATTAGTTAGTATTCTCAAAATTATTATCCACATGGGATCAACCAAACACTATCTGTTGCAAAACTTTAGTAGATAGTGTTGTTTTGGAAACACTAATTCTAATCTGACTACAACCTCTAGAAATAAACAATGTCTGATGGTGCATTAATAATAGTTTAATGGTTTCACTCCACAAAAAATATTAGTAGTTAAGGTTCACTCCTAGGACCATCCTAGTTGAAAAGGTCCCTTACTAAACTAGGTTTACTAGTTGTTTGAGGGATATCTATTTCATGACAAATAAAACATTACTCAATGAATTTGAGGGAGATGTAGGTCCCATGAATCTCATGATGAAAATCATACATATCAATGTCAAAAGATTATAAAACATATTCCATATCATATTCTATGAAATGAAATTAGTTTCATTCACATTTCATCATATCATAACATTTTTAAATGTCACATGCTTCATAACCATTTAATCATTTCATCATATCATAATCCATTGGAAAAATAAGTGTATTTTAAAATAATTAATAACAGTATAATTTTTGTAATTTAAATATTTTTCATTAACATCATGGAATCATAAACATAAACCATTCAGAAAATGAATATGATTAGAATCTATAGATCATATTCCTATTAAAGCATATGTCATATCAAAGGTTGTAATATTTAATGGAGAATGATTTTCAATGATCACATGGAACATTTCTTCTGAAAAATAACATTTATATGAAAATAAAATTTTGAAAATAAAAATTTATAATTTATTTAAGAAATAAATTTTTAAATAAACAAGATAAATTAAAAGGATGATTTAAAAATCATTTAAAAAACATCTAGGGAAAATATCCTGTCTAGTTTAGGAAAAGAGAAAAACCATTTTAAAAATACTTCTCATTCAATATAAGAATGAAATATTATAAATTGATCTTCAAATAATTTAAATGCCATGATATTAGGAAATTACATATATTTCATACATTTTAAAAAATATTCCTTTTTTCATTAAAATAATAAGTGGATTTTTTTTGGAAAATAACATGATGTTTCTATTCAAAATGTTTTGTACAAAATACAATAAGGGTAAATCTATCATGGATAAATCACTTGGAATAATTTTAAAAATATTTTAAAAATATTTTTAAAAACCTATGTTTTAGAAGAAAAACATGTTTCCTATCGAAGATATAAATAAAGACGATCTTTTATTAAAAATATTATTTTGAACTGTTGATAACATAAAGAGAGGAAAATTAAGGTAAAATATGCATTCCACTTTCATAATCATAGTATAATTAAATTAATTAGATTCATGATAAATTGATCTCAATATTTCATCATCGGAAAGATGATCATAAAAAATCCCTATAAATGAATATTTTGTAACTTAAAATCATTATCACTTTTGTCACATAGAATTATAATCCACATGGAGTAAATAAATTAAATGAAGTTTATAATATCATTAAAATAAATTAATTAAATGTATTACATGTAAAAGGGTTTTTATATACATCTCATAAATTATTATAGGTTTATAACCAATCATGTGTCTTAAGGGATGAAAATTTAGATAAAAATACCTTGTTAGTTTAGTAATATTTGGAATAAAATTCACTGATAAATAATAAAATCGAATGAAACAGTAAATATTAGTAAAATAATTATATTAATGAACAAACAATTAAATGGAGTAGTATATATACAATAAAAAATGAATGACATGTGAATTTTCATGTCTCCTAGAAATAAAAAATAGATGAGAAATCCCTTACCCCAAGACTCTTATTCGTTCGTTAAAGTTAAAAATTATTTAATAAAAAATTTAATGTTAATAAAAATATATTAATGAACCATACTCATATATATAATACCAAATAATATTTTATTATTTCATTATATTTTTAGTATTTTAACAATTCCATAAATATGTACATTGTTTTCACACATGTTTCGATTTTTTATTTGAGTTCCTATGATTATTATATTGTTTATATAATCTATATAAATATTAAAATTTTATAAATATAACATTTCTTCATTATATATATATATATTCAAATCTAAAAAAAATTAGATTGTAACTGAAACACATCGTTCATTGAAAAGGTAATCCATTTGTGTGTGTGGATGCAATTTTCAATTTCATGATAGATTGAAGGATTGAAATATAGTGTAGAACCATTGGTTTGATGTATTCCACCTTTATTTATTCATTTTTATCTGTTTAAAGTGCACGGAATGAGTTTGGAAGAGGTAGTGAGTGTTTGGAATGGTTTTGAATAAGTTTGGAGGCATTTCTTATGGTGCACAGTTTGAGAATGGTTAGGGGAAACTATGCGGGTTATCCAAGAAACCGTGCAGGAGAAGATAGTTGGCTCTACCCGGCCTACGCACAGTTTTCCAAACCTTGCGAGGAAACCATGTGGAACCCTCCTCTCGAGGTAGTGGCATGCGTACGATTAGCGCATGGTTTGCCAAACCGTGTGTACTAACTATGTGACCTGATAAAAATATGGACTATAAAACCGGGCTCCCTTCAGGGTGGCTCATTTCACCCCAAATCATCTCCCACTCGAGTTTCACTCAGTATTTTGGTTTCTCAATGGGTGAAGGTTCTCTCCCACTCATTTTGGATGTGATTCAAAGGGGTTTCTTGGTGAATTGAAGTTGGTTTCCCCCGAGTAAGTCGCTCCTCATGGTTTCCTTGTGTTTTCCTATAGATATTCATCACTCTATCGGATTTTTAGATATACACCCATTGTGTGTATATCATGGCATTTGGTTTCCTTGCAATCCACAATAAACTCTGGAAACTCAAGACTCGACTACAGGAGTGGGGGAAAGCTATTCCAAACATGGATAACGACATTTTAGGTGCCATGCATGAGGTTGATCGCCTTGAGTAGAGGATGGACGGGGAGTGGGATGATCAGTCTCTTGAGGAGTTATCTTAAAGGAAAGAACCTTTGGCAGAACTACTCCTAAACCAGGAACGCTTGGCAAGAGAGGAAGAGAGGATCAAATGGATCAGAGAGGGAGATCAGAATACTGTGTTTTTTCATGCGTGCATCACAGAGAGAAAGCCCCCAAGAAAACCTAATATAATCTTGGATGATGGTGCCTACACATATGATAGGGATAAGGTGTGGTGCCTGGAAAACACCTACTTCAAGGACCTTCTCGTGGGCTCTATCCCTGGGAGGCCCAACGGGTTTCCAAGAGAAAACATAGGGATTTTTGATGTGATTCTTAACCTCTTTTAAGAGCAGGACAATGCGAAGCTTGGTTCAATCCCCAATGTAAAGGAGATTCATGCAGCTATGATCAGCCATAATCCGGATAGTGCCCCAGGACCAGATGGTTTCCCTGGGTCCTTATATAGGGCCTCGTGGGAAGTGGTGAAGGATGACATCATCTGGGCAATACAATATTTCTTTCGGGGAGGGAGCCTTCTGCAGATTTCTTGTGCCACCACCATGGTGCTTCTTCCCAAAACCAAGAACCCTTCCTCCATCTTTCATTATAGACCAATAAGATTGTGCAAAATTCCCTACAATATTATGGCATATATCCTCAATACAAGATTGTCCCTTCATATTCCTTGGTGGGTCTCCATGGAGCAACATGGTTTTGTAAAGGGGAGAACAATCCAAGGTGCAATGGCTCTTGCGCAAGAGATGATCACAGATAATAATTATAAGACGTGTGGGTCCAACATGGACATTAAGTTGGATATAAACAAAGCTTATGACCGTATTGAGTGGGACTTCATAAATAAGGTTCTTGCAAGTATGGCCCTCTCATCCTGGAATATTGATCTCATCTTCAGATGTTTCATCTCCCCATGGTTGGCAGTTTCATTTATGGGGAAGTCCTATGGTTTTTTCAAGGCCATTCAGGGTCTATGACAAGGTGACACAATTTCTCCAAGAATTCGTATTCTCTCACAGGATATCCTCATCCTCCAACTGGACAATAGAATCAGTAATGGAGAAATTATGCCTTTTAGAAGGAGTATGAGAGCTCAATCCATATCTCACTTGATGTTCACGGATGATACCCTCATATTCATGAATGCTGGAAGCAGAATGATCAGAGGTCTAAACAAGGTAGTGGAGGAATATTGCCAATGGATTGGTCAAGTCATTAATAAAGATAAGAGCCATTTCTACCTTTCTAATCATTGTTCAACCAGCAGGATTTCTACAATTCAGATCAACCTCAACATGAAAATAGGGGCCTTTCCCATGGAGTACCTCGGGGCCCCCATTTCTCAAGGAAGGCTTCACATATGTGATTTCAACTTCATCATCAGCAAGATTACAGATAGAATCCTCAAATGGAAAAATCGATACCTCACTTTTGGTGGCTGCATAGCTCTTATTAACAGTGTTTTATTAGCTACTTCAGTCCCTGATTTATCTGCTATCAAAACACCAAAGGGAGTTATCAGAAACATTGAAAAGGTTCTTTACAGATTTATCTGGGACCCGATGCTAGAAGGGAAACGACAATGGGTCTCATAGAGTAGAATGTCCATGCCTTCTAGGGAGGGCGATATCAATGTCTTCAGGCTGGAAGACACCCTTCTATGCATGCACGCCAAGTTAGCATGGGAAGACCTTGAGCCGCGTACCCTTTGGGACAAAACCATGCATAGATCTCAGCATGGGTTTTTGAATGGAACAGTGGGTCACATCAATATGTTCCAGTCCAACATCGCTCATTTGATCTCTGACTTTCAACCACATGTGCGCTGGATCATTGGAATGGGTGAGTTATCTTTCTGGTTTCAAAATTGGGCTGGGGAGGCTCTTGGGTTTCCATGTTGTCCCGCACCTGGAATTTATTTTCGGGATGCTAGCCTTTACCCGATATTCATCAATGTAGTGCTAGAAAAAAACCAGCATGCCTTCTTCAACCATATTGAAATGTACCCTGAACCTGATAAATGTGTTTACACTACCTCTTCCTCGGGCTCCTACACCTTTAGGGACTTCCGCCACTCCCCGGTCCGGCAGGAGGGTGCTGATAATTGGAATGAAACCATGTGGTCCAAAGTCATTACTTAGAAATACAATTTCCTATCTTGGAGAATTAGAAAAAGAGCAGTCCCGACTGATGAAAACATTAAACAGTGTGGCATTCCGTTGGTATCACATTGCTCCTGGTGTAAAAATCATAAAGAGGAGAGTTCATATCATTTATTTTTTAGGGGTGATTAGGCGGTTGTAGTTTGGAGAGCCATTGGTGATTTTATAGCAATCCTTGACCCCAACCCGGAAACCTTACCATTTCTGGATAAGTGGTATCACGGTGTGGGAAACAGGGGCCCGGAGAAGTTGGCATGTACCATGATTTTACATGCAGGGTGCTGGTGTATCTGGCAGGCTGGGAGTAAGGCGAGGCATGATGGTGTCCTCTCCTCTAGTAGATTAATCATCAATAGGACAAGAAATATTCGTCTTGACATGGGTGGGCACATTATCAACTGGAGGGAAGCCCCCTCCTTTGGGTGTCTTCAAGGGAGCTCCTCCCCATTCCAGACCAGTTCTAGTAACTTCGGCAGCCATTGGGTAAGATGGAATCCTCCCCTGAAAGGTCTTAAGCTTAACACGGATGGGTCGTGCAACATGGGGGTGACTTGAGGAGGTGGGGCTGTTCGTGACTCACATGGTTCAGTTATTTTGGCATTTTCCTCCCGTCTCGGACACGGTTCCTCCCTTCAGGCTGAGGCGAAGGCCATGATTCTGGGTCTAACCTTGTGTCAGCAAAAAAATATACCACTCGAGGAAGTGGAAACTAACTCAAAGATCCTTTATGAGGCAATAAATTACATATACACTCCCCCTTGGTCGATTACCTATATCATTCAAAAGTGTAGAGGCACCCTAAATAACAACACCAAAGTGCTTCACTCTTGGTGGGAGGGGAACCAAGTTGCTGATTATCTGGAGTCTCTTGATGTACTCAGCTCAGATCCTATTTTCATGCACAATGTGAAAACCTTGAAACCTAAGGGGGTGGATTTGGTTAGAGGTGATTCCCTCGACCATTATTTTTTTTGGCCTCCTTAGATGAGTTGCTGAGGATGGAGAACTTATTTTGTTGTCATCTTTTTTTCTAATAATAAAAATTTAATGTTGGATGGATGGTTAGAAATATCATTGGGGATGTTTTGTGGATTCTTTATGGGAAAAGGGGTTTTACGGTTGAACGTTCTTGTTGTTAAATTTTAAAATGTAGATTTGAATTTTTTTGCATGACTTGGGGTAAAAAAATGGTTTATGAAAATATATTTCAATAAAGAAGATGTTTTATTGAATCGAGGTTTGACATGGAAAATGATAAATGAGTGATTTCAAAAAATTGGTGATTTATTGAAGTGGATTTACATGTGATGGAAATGAGTAATTTCATATTATTGTGGCCTTGATGTGTTATGCTTGGTTATGGCATGTTTGAATGCTGTGTGGAAGTGGGTGGGAAGTACTACTATAAAAAGGGTAATGGATAGTGGACAGAAGGGCCACCATCAATAGCAAGTGGGCGGGAAGTACCACCTTAGTGGTTTGGTAATGAATGGTTGGACGGGAATTTCCACCACGATTTGGTGTGTGCATGTTGGTGATGTTTGTAGATGGGGCTTGTGAGTGAAATATGAAAATAGTAATCGACTTGTGGCATTGTTGAATTGGATTCCTTTCGTGGCATGGTTGATTTGGCTTCCATGTGTGGCATGTTTGGCTAATGGCTTGTTTGGATTATAAACAATTGGTAGCTATGTTTTTTATTAAATAAAATGGTTTATATAAAGGTGCTAATGGTTTTATCCTAGTGATGTTTATAGGGATTTTAGATGGGGAAATACAACATAGTACTTGTACTCAACCCCTACTTTGTCACTTTGGGTTTTTACAAATGTCATGTACTGTGATGTGGGAAAAGGTAAGGCATCACCCTCCTTTAGTGGTGCGTTGTGATGTTTTAGTGGAGTATGGAGCTTGGAGCTTGGTGTGGAGTTGTGGTGGTTTCATGGATCATGGTGTTTTGTTGTTTAGTTTCCACTGTGACCTCAGATGTTTTTTTGGACATGTCTAGTTGAATGGTTTTTGGGTTGTGATGGAATTGTTAGTATCACATTATTGGGTACGAAAGTGCATGTGTGATTAGTTGTTGGTTGCTTGAGTTGGGTTATCATCTTAAGGGAAAATCATTCCCCACTGTTCCTTGAAGCCCTCGACATTTATTTCTAGCCTTTGTAACATTGGGAACATCGCTTAAGGCCATGTAACCCTCACTTCTTGTTGAATCCAATGAAGTAGGTGTAGGGTGTTATAAGTGGTATCAGCATGTTTGGCCCTTTGGAGTTGATTCTAAGATTTTGAGTCGACATTTGTTGTGGTATATTCCTTGAGTCGGGATGCTATCATGGAATAGGAATGTCGTAACATGGAATGTATAGCCTAAAAGGACGTAGCAAACCCTTTTATGCTAAACATAATGTTACCAGGGAGTTGGGTGGATAAGTGTATTCAAGACACTTATAAACATTGGAAATCTCATTATCGTTGGTGAAGCCAAGTGATGTGCTTGGCATATATGGTAGAAATGACATCTTTCTAGGATGCATATTTCATTAGGCATAATGATTTATTAGCTGAATTGAGATATGAGTTTTTTTTAATGTTTGAAATTGTAATGTGAATAAATTTTGTATTTTGAGAATGGTTTCGTTTTAAAAAATGGCGAAACATGGGAAATGTGGAAATGTGGAAAGGTGGAAAGCCTCATTGTGATAGTGTTGTGTAATGCAATTTGAAATGGGAATTATTGATGTCTACAGATGTGTGACTCATGGATGTTTGTTTTCTGTATATAAGAATGGCACCATGTAAGTGTCATTGAGACCAACCGAATGTGGCCGATGAGAACGTGGTTTCACCTGAGCCCCAGGTGAACCAGTAGTTAGCCCAGAGCATATTCCAATATTTCCAAGCTGTTGCAAGTGTGAATCGAGTAGAAGAGAAAAAGAATTTTGAGTATGTGGCTCAGTTTCAAAAGAAATATCCACCTGTCTTTAGGGGTGATTCAGACCCAGAAAGGGAAAAAGTGTGGTTGTCCGTAATGAATAGAATATTAGATTTTTTTTTGGATTTAGGTAGAGAGGAAAGTAAATCTAGAAACGTATCAGCTAGTGGACCATGTTCTTCAATGGTGGGAGTTGGTAGTCCAAGCGAGAATGGACCAGGGTTTGATGTGGGTATTCTCTGAGGAATTTTTTTAATAAACCATTCTACCCACATACGTTCATAATTCATCACACAACTGATTTTTTCCGTATTAATCAAGAACATATGTATGTGATGGAGTATGTAGCAATGTTTATGAGCTTAGTTTAGTTTTCACCTGAGGTGGCAGGTAGCACATTATTGAAGGAAAGGATCTTTGAAGCGGGGTTAGGGAAAGAGATCCGTTCAAAAATAGCAGTGCTATGTATCAGTTATTACACAGAGATGGTGAATCGAGCATCAGTGGCTGAGCGAGATCTGTTGGGAGCTCTGGGCAGAGGAAGCTTGGTGGTACACATGGGGAATAGTGGGAACTCTAACGTTGGTTTCAATCGGACGAGGGAAACTTATTCATAGGTCAAGAGTGTGGCACATAATCCGACGACAAAATCGGAAAATCATCCTCCGAATCCCCAAGGAAAACCAAGATTTTTTCAGTGTGACTCTACGACACACATCAAGTGGGACTGTACAACACAACATCGAGCATGTCACAATTCCAAGACGTTGGGGCATCTTCAACAATATTGTATTAATTCCCCAAGTTTGGGTGCGCGTGTCACTCTTTAGGGATCATAGACGTCATAGGTTTCTATGGGATGGTGACAACAACACAACCCTCATCAGAAGAGCATAGTCAGTCATGGTGATTCTTGGAACACCACAACTACTAAGTAGGGCAATAAAGAGAAGAGTGTGGAAACCAAGGCATTATTCAGAGATGAGTGGTGGTGGTGGATGACTAGTCGGGACCATCAATGGTGTGAGGTACTATTATTTTAAATTCTACCTTGATGTAAGTGTTGTTGGATACTGGTGCTTCACACTCTTTTATTGTTGCACATGTGGTTGAGTTGCTGGGATTAAGGGTATAAATGATTCTTTTAGTATTAAAATATTAAACATATTCTAAGTCGAAAAGAGTGTTGATCCTTCATGTGTAGAGCATGTGGAATCATCGTCGGTGAGGCTGAGCTAATGTGGAATTTCTCAGTGCTTTAGATGGATGGGTATGATGTAATCCTGGGAATGGATTAGCTGGTGGCATTTAAGGCCCTCATCGACTATAATGCATGAATAGTGGATTTTATGACACATGATGGCATTAGACATCTCTTTAGAGGAGTGAGGGATGAAAGGTAGGGTGAAATGTGTTTTTTGGCACCAACAGTGGGCACATTATGGTATCAGTTGGCAGCGTTGTCATTGGAATCGGTATAGGGTGTTGAGCATTGTGTTCCTCCAACACTGGTAGATCAGTTCATGGATGATTTTCCCGTAGAATTCTCTTGGTTACCTCCCATAAGAGAGGTGGAGTTTACAATTTATCTCATTTGAGGACCATTCATATATCACATTCGTCTTACTGAATGGAACCTAACGAATTGTGGGAATTGAATGTCCAGTAGGAAGAGTTAGAAAACAAAGGGTTTATATAGCCAAGAACATCTTTGTGGGCAGCGCTAGTGTTGTTTGTGAAAAAGGTGGATGGAACATTAAGGATCTCTGTTGATTATCGTAGACTTACCATGTTACGATAAAGAAAAAATATCCACTTCCACGAATTCATGATTTGTTCGACCTATTGAAAGGAACCCAGGGGTTCTCTAATATCGACATGAGGTTGTGATATCATCAATTGTGGGTGGGGAAGGATGATATTATTAAAATATCTTTCAGAAGTAGATATGTCCATTATTAATATGTGGTTATTCACATTGGTCTAGAAAATGTGTAAGCAGTGTTCATGGCATTGATGAATCAGATATTTTAGAGATATCTGGATTCATTTGTGGTGGTGTTTGTAGAAGATATTCTAGTTTATTCAACGACATAGTGGAGCATGAGGAGTACTTAGAGACAGTGCGGGGGATCTTGAGGGATCACCGGCTATATGCCAAATTCTCAAAGTGTGACTTTTGGATACATGAATTCTTTTTTCTTTGACAAATGATTTCTGAAAGGGGAGATTCATTGGATCTTGAAAAGATATAGGCTATTATCTCATGGAAACTTCCAAATAATGGGTTTGAGGTATGGAGTTTCCATGGTCTAGCTATGTATTATCGATGTTTTTTTATGATTGTTAATGTTTGGCATCACTGATGACAGATTTTAAAAGGAATAATTTTCCATTCCAGTGGAATGAACATTGTCAGTAGTGTTTTCAAAAGATAAGGGGTCACCTTTCAACAACCCCAATCATGGTTTTTCTAGAACCATGAAAAAGGTACGTGGTGTATTATGATGAATCAGAATCAGGGTTGGGGTGTGTTATCATGCAAGGGAATCAGGTGGTTGTGTATATCTAACTACAATAGAGGGTGCATGAGAAGAACTACCTAACTCATCATTTGGAAATGGAATTTGTGGTCTATGCATTGAAAGTGTGGCATCATTATATCTTCGGTGAGAAATTCACGGTATATACAGATCATAAGATCTTGAATAACATCTTCTCACAAATGTATTTGAACATGAGGAAAGGGTGATGGATGAAATATGTCGAGATGTTTGATTTTGAATTGATGTACACACCAGGTAAGTGAAATTCGATGGTGGATGCATTAGATAGAAAATCATATGCCCAGGTGGTGAAATAGGCACCAGACCAATGGCAGTTGGTGTCAGTTATAGCTGACATGCGGTTGGAATGTGGGGACCAGGGATATAGAGGTGTCTTCTTTCCGGTTTTGTTGATTCCAGACGTGGTTTCCCTGGTTAAAGAGGAACATATATCTTATTCTTAGTGTGTGACCATGAGGAAGAATCTCAATGGTGGGGAGACCATTGAGGTTTGGAAACTAAATGGAGATTCAGTTTTTGTGTTTTTGGAATTAGATGGTTGTACTAGTTGAATGTCAGGAGGATCTTCTCTGGGTATAACATCATTCCATGTGGGTTGTTCATCCTGGATTTCAGAAAATTTATTAAGAGCTGATAGCACAGTTTTGGTGGGATGGTATGAAAATAAAAGTGGCTCAGTTTGTTTCGAGATGCTTGACTTGCTAGCAGGTCAAGGGATAGCATCAGAGCCCTACAAGAATGTTGAAGTCTTTACAAATCCCTATTTTGATGTGGGACCAAATAACAATGGATTTTGTCACAGGTCTCCGAAGAACGGTCAGAAAGCACAATGCCAGTTGGGTGATAGTAGATTGGCTAATGAAGTCGTCCCATTTCATTCCAATTTCGGAATCTCATACAGTGGAGGATCTATCCAAAATCAATATCCGAGAGGTAGTAAAGAGGCATGGTGTTCCATTTTATATCGTATCCAATAGATATACGAGGTTTACATCTCGTGTCTTGAAATACTTATAGAAAACCCTTGTAACAAAGATGACCATGAGTACGACATATCACTCTTAGACAGTTAATCAATATGAGAGGACGATACAAACAATGGAGGATATGTATTGGGCTTGTGTCATAGATTTTGGTGGCTCATGGGAGGAGAACTTGTCATTGGTTGAGTTCATATATAATAATGGATATCAGTAATTCATAAATATGGCTCTGTTTGAATCGTTGTATGGGTGGTTGTGTCATTCTCCACTATGTTGGGTGGTAACATGCGGGTCCTCTTTGGTTGGACCGATTATTGTCCTGAAGACTACGGAGATGATCAATTTAACAAGGAAGATGATGGAGATGGCTCAGAATCGTCAGAAATTGTATGCTGATCATCGTAGACAGTCGTTGTCGTTCGAGGTGAGTGATTATGTTTTCTTGAGGATCTATCCTGGGTTGGGACATAATCGGTTTGCGAAGGATGGAAAGTTATCTTTGAGGTATATGGTACCTTTTGAGATTCTTGTGTGGTTTGGTGAGGTGGCTTATCATTTGGATTTTCCACCTAGGTTCAGGGTGGTACACAATGTGTTTCATGTGATGCAGTTGAAAAAGTATCAACTGGATCCGGGCCATGTTATTCGATGAGTTCATGTTTTGCGAGATCCAGATGCTTCATTGGTGCATGTGCTAGTGCGGGTTGGGGATAGTCAAGAGAACGTCTTGTGGGATAAAAGTTTCGGTCTGGTTTGGGTTTTGTGGCAGCATGGCCAGATCCAAGAGGAGACTTGGGAGCTAGAGAAAGAGACACTCGAGCAATGGCCCGAGCTCTTTCGACAAAGTATGGGTTCATTACATTCTGAGGATGTGATGTCCAATGGTGGGGAGAATGTATCACCACCAGTTGGAGGTATACAACCTTTATTTATGCCTTTTTACGTGCTTAATGTGTATTGAATTAATTTTGAAGAGGCTAGGAGTGTTTGGAATGGTTTTGACTAATTATGGAGGCTTTTCTTAGGGAGCACGGTTAGGGGAAACCATTCGGGTTCTCCAAAAAAACCATGCAGGGTGAGACAGTAGGCTTCGCACGACATACACACGGTTTTCCCAACCAAGCGAGGAAACCATATGGACCCATCCTCTCGAGGTAGTTTCATGCCCACAGTTCACACACGATTTTCCAAACCGTGTGTACTAACCTTGCAGCCACATAAAAATTGGGTTTTTAAATCTGGGCTCCCTTGAGGGTGCCTCATTTCACTCCCATTAATCTCCCACTCGAGCCTCACTCGGTATTTTGGGTTCTAAATTGTTGAAGGATCTCTACCACTCATTATGGAGGCGATTCAAAGTGGTTTCTTATTGTTTTGAAGGTAGTTTCTCCCAGGTAAGTCTATCATCTGGGTTTCGTTGTGTTTTCCTCTAGACCATCATCTATCTCTCCCAGTTTTCTAGATTTACACCCGTTGTATGTAGATCAAGGGTTTTTGTTTCCTTTTGTGTTGATTTTAAGTCATGTTGATGATAAGGAAAAAGATTTAGAGCAGTTTTTGGGAAGTGTTTACCTAGATTGGGGTGTGGTTTCATGTGGGACGATTTCGCCATAACCTTAAAGGTAGGTGGTTTCTCTCTCGAAAACACGTTCATAGAACTTGATGCTTGGTTACAATTAATTTATTTTTTATAAAATTAATTGAGGTTTTGATGTGCGAAATTACTTAGAAATTTATTTGGGGATGTTTTGTGGATTCGTTAGGGGAAAAGGAGTTTTACGATTGAAAGTTATTGTTTGTTAAATTTTTAAATGTAGATTTTAGAATTTGTTGCTTGTATTGGGAAATTGCATATTGTTTTGGCCATGGTGTGTTATTCTTGGTTGTGGATTTATTGAATGTTGTGTGGAAGTGGGAGGGAAGTACCTCTATAAAAAGAAAATGGATGAGGGAAGGAAGGGCTGCCATCGATAGAAAGTGGGCGGGAAGTACTACTTGAGAGGTTTGGTAAAGAATTGTTGGACGCGAAGTGACACTATGGTTTGTTGTGTGCATGTTGGTGATGTTTGTAGATAGGTCTTGTGAGTAATATATGAAAATGGTAATCAACTTGTGGCGTGGTTTAATTGGCTTCCTTTCATGGAATTGATGATTTGTCTTCCTTGTGTGTGATGTTTGGCATATGGAATGTTTGTCTTATTAACAATTGGTTTCTTGGTTTTTCTTTACATAAAATGTTTTATATAAATGTACTAACGTTTTTATCCTAATGGAGTATGTAGAGAAGTCAGTTGGTGAATTCCTACTGTGTAGTTGTAGTCACCCCTTTCTTTATACCTTTTGTGACTTTTCAAATGTCGCGTACCGTGACATGGGAAAATGAAAGGCATCACCGTCCTATAGTCGTGCATTGTGATGTTTTGGTGGAGATTGAAGCTTAGATCATTGTGTGGAGTTGTGGTGGTGTCATGGCTCATGGTGTTTCGTTTTTTAGTTTCCGCTTTGTACTCTGATGTTTTGTAGACATGTCTAGTTGAATG
Organism: Viscum album; assembly: GCA_963277665.1. Classification (NCBI taxonomy): domain Eukaryota; kingdom Viridiplantae; phylum Streptophyta; class Magnoliopsida; order Santalales; family Viscaceae; genus Viscum; species Viscum album. The sequence goes on from OY728122.1 coordinate 1,995,129,476, forward strand.
GTTTTTGGGTTGTGATGGAATTGTTAGTATCGCATGCTTGGGTTCAAAAGTGCATGAATATTTAGTTGTTGGTTGCTTGTGTTGGATTATATTATTAAGGGAAAATTGTTCCCCACTGTGCCTTGAAGCCCTCAGCATTTATTTCCAGCCTTTGGCACCTTTGGAACGTCACTTAAGGCCAAGTAACCCTCATCGCCTCTTCAAGCCAATGAGGTAGGTTCGGGGTGTTACATATAGATAATATATCAAAAATTTAAAAAAATTCGGTCATATATATAAAAAATATTTAATTAAAACCATCCATATTACATTTCATTAAATGCGTGAATGAACCACATCGTGTTGTGCGGTGGTAGTCTGTCTTTCAGATGACCAATGTTATCATATTCCCAAAAAAAGAATGTATTGTGGTATGTGTGAAATAATAATTAATATAATACAATAATATCATAAAATATAAAATATAAATATTTAATCAGTAATTATAACGATCCATGAGAGGTGGTAATGTAGAAACAAATAACATCGTTTAATGAGGAAATAGTTCATCGTACATACAAATGATGATTTCATAGCCCATTTGTTTGAAGAGGAGATGATTTTATGTTATTAAGTGAACATTATAACATTTTATCAGATATGAGATACATATTTAATACTTGTAAATTTTGAATACATAATTCATGGTGAAAAAGAATAAAAAAGTAAGGTCCTTAGTGAAGAAAATTACCTTCTATAAGAAGAACTTCCCTTGGATCTCCTATTAAGGACCCTAGTGTTTAAAATTTTGGCATACCAAAAATTCAATAACGCTAATAAATCTTACGGGGATGTATTGTTTTTTTATTGTTTGAAATATAGGTTATATGATGTGTTAATAAGCCACAGGTGATGGTTTCCATGTGTTAGTTGGGTAAAGTAACCACATGAAAACTAATATGATATTTCTCAATATAATCCAAAATGATAATGTCATTAATAAGAAAAAAAATACCAAAAATGAGTATATATTAAATATATTGAAGTTTAACCTGGAAATATGGCCCTAAATATGATTTATAAATTTTTGGCCACTGTAAACCACAATATTCCTAGTTTAACCCCCACCCCGCTCGGTGAACCGATTTTTACCGTAACAACTGCAAATAATTTTTACAATTTTCACTATTAATTACTGTCAACCATAACATTAATATTAATTGAAATCATATATTATTATTATTATTCAAAATATAAATCCAAATTTTCTAATTGCATATAAATCATAAAAAAATTAAATTTAAAATCTATTAGGAAGACGCGAACTCGAAGAGGGTTTTCAAAAAGAAAATGTTCAAAATTTTACAACCTTTTTATATAAAAATCCAACAAAAAATTATTAAAATATCCTCATGTGGATTAATATATATAATTTAACTTATATTACTTTTAAAACCATCTTATAACAATTTTTCAATTTTTAAATTCATTAAAATAAATGACATTTCATAATAAAAACCGATATTTTTCAGTATTAATGAGAAAAATTAACATTCCATAAAATTTATAAAAAGATAAATACAATGTTAATTTTGAAATTGTTATTAAAAAAATAATTATACCTATTCCAATCTTTTCTAAAAATCTATTAAAATTATTTTTAAAAAAAAAAATTGAAAAGGCAATGAATAAGTGGCGTTTCAATATGTGTGTTTTTCAAGAACAATATTGTTTTATATTAACATTATGTCTAATAATTATAATTTTAAGAATACGAATTAGATTTTATGTATATATAATATATAAATTTCATTTTAAACACTCCTCATTATATATTATTTTAAATAATTAAAATAGAGATTCATTATGTACTTTTAAATATGTAAAAAACACATTTTTTATCAAAACAATAATATTTTTCTAAAATCCAAAAAAAGTTTATTAATTATTAATTTAGTTTAGAAAATATAAATAAATAACATATATGTTACTTTTAAACATAATAGGGCATTTAAATCACTTATTTTATTAGAAATAAAATACAATTTTACAAAATTTGGTATTTTTCTTAATTGAAAATAAAATAAAAATTTTCTAGAAAAACCAAAATTTTACAATAATTTAATTTTGATATTATTATATCCATAATTTTGTTAATTTTATCAAATAAATTTTATAATATATTTATACTGTTTTTTAATTTTATTGTAAAAAAATAAAAAAACATTTTTGAAGAAAGTATATTTTTATGAATATAATTTCAATAACAAAAAATGATTTATTATTTACTCTAAATTTATAAATTAATATTATTTAGTCTAGAAAAATTATATGTATATTTCACAACATAGTTAATACTATTTATACCCACCTATTTAATGACTAGGTTGTAAATTTCGTATTTAAAATAATTTTATTTCATTGTTTGTTGTAGCTCTATGTTGTGTTTCATGAATATTACCCAGGGAACAAGTTTTTATATGTAATACATGCTAAAATTTGTTATTTTTAATAATGAAATATTTTCTAAAATGTTGATTTTTTTCCAAAATAATTCATTAAATATCTATATGTTACATTTTACCCCCATTAAAACTAATTTCTCCCTTGAAATTAATCTCAGAATTCAATGGTTTACATTTGAAAATTACTTCCTAAAACCACACATAATAAAAATGTCTAATAAAATATCCTCTTGATAATAGATAAAGGTATGTGAAAATATCATCTATAATAACTAATAAATATTCTCCAAATTCGATAGAATATGAGGTATGTGAGGATATAGACTAGGAAGAAATTCGTAAATAGGTTTTTAGAGTGAAAGAGATCAATAATCACAAGAATGTGGGTGATTTGGAGAAGGTTAGCAACCACAGAACCAGAAAACATAATGGTGTAAAAAAGTTCATTAATATCATTAAAATGATGATGGAAGTACAAAATTTTATTTCAATATATTTTCCCTAGTGATTGGGAATTCCTTTTCCATCTAGACTAAGAACGTATGATAATGTACTTACATGATATATTTTTTCCATAAGAATAATTTCATGCTTTGGTTGTCCTATAATCATTTTACACATCATCTAAAACTATAAAAAATTATTTTTTATTCATGTCTAAAAAACTAAATAAAATACATAACAAAATGATAATTCATTCATTCAATCATTGGTAAAAAAGTATAGTACTGGTTATCAAATATAGATAAGTCCTCATATCGTTAAGTAAAACGTTAATCTCTAAATCAATATCCAAAGGTGAATATAAAACATTCTACGATTGGTTAACCTTATTAACATTCCAAAACTCAAAAATCATAAATATGGTCACTCAATTTATAAAATTCATCCAAACATTAATCCCATATATATCATAACGTATCCCTTTATTTTAACATACCTAACATTTGAATACCTACATCAAGTATTCTCTCGAAACAAGGTAATAACCTAATTACCATAATACATCAATGAAAAATGAATTATTACATATTCCTTGAATAAAACCACATATTATTGAATATATTTAATTGATCTAATAATGTTTTAAACGCCATCAATTTCCACATAAGACACTTTGTAAATGGATCATTTATTAGTTTAGAGGTCATCAATATAATCCAATTTATATTATCCATAACAATAATATATTTATCTAAACTAAACACAACTCATTTAAAATCAGGAATATATTAAGGTTTATCTTACCTTGAACATTTATTTTCCATAAAATTTCTCCATTCCGTTGAATAAATTTTCTAGTTGATCGGTTCCATTCATCATATTCTTGCAAATCCTAGATAGAAACATTTATTGAACAATCCTTATATAATTAATAATACATTAATTCCAATTCATAAACACTTCACTGACTAAAATTTATTATTAATTCATTATCTATGTTTTATCATATTATCCATTAATAACTCCTTCCTTTTATATGTCATATTTGATCCATTAATCTTCATTTGTATAAACATTACTTTTATCACCATGCCGATTTTTTTCATAAACATTTACCCATTGAAATTGATTTTTAAAAAGCCAATTCTACCAAATTTAAATCAAGTGTCCCATGAAAATACTTTAGGTGGGACAATATTCATATAAACTGGACTTTTTAATTTTTCATGTTAATCACTTGATTTGTGTCCTTATATTCCATTCACAAATCATCTACCAGTTCATTTTGTATGTTCAAATGGGTTCTTCTTACCACATTCTTGACATTTAGAAAAATAATTATTCTTTCCACCATAGTGTCCACAACAAAATATCTTATATAACTATATCCTTATTTTCATTGGTGAGACTAAGAGTCTTTTAAGGTGAATGTCGTTAGTAATATATAGATATAACTGTTTTGGAATAATAATAATATTCTTTCACTACAATCATCATCACATTTCACCAGTAATTATAAAATATTCCATCACATTCTATGTTAACTGAGTTCTTTATATTTCCCTCCATATACTAAAACCAATAACGTGTGTTCAACACTAATCGTGGATTAAAAATACATTATCATGAAAAAATAACATAAAGGATGTTTATATAATGACACCATATTTTTAATCTAGTAAACATTAGTGTTATCTTAGGTCATTCAACGTCCTCATCAATTTAAATCCTCCAGGATGGTTTGCATAGAGTTTTTGACTTTCCAGAACAATTCCCCCGAGACTTTCAAACTAGGTCGGTAGTGAGGCCCATTTTTTGTGCACCATGTGATGATTGAGTCTAACTCATTTTTCCATTTTCTGTTGTAATTACATCTAGGCAACTTTGTTCAAGATCCAGATCCACATATAGTTTCTATAAAGTGATGTATTTCTTGGAAAGAACTTCTTCTATCCTTTTTGCCCAATTCAAGGACATTTTCATATACATTGACCCATGATTCAACACATCATTAGAGATATCCATAGAAATATCCTTATAAATTTCCTTAAGGATCATACTAAATCTTTCTCATCATAGTTTTCAATGATTAACTACACCATTCCTTTGATACCAACTATATCGATCTAGGTTTTTCATACATATTTATTTCATCTTTTTATACGAATATTCAACATATTACACAAACACATGCCCGAGGACATTAATAGTTTACATTCTTTAGAGACTAGGAACATAATATTCTTATTTGGTGAAAGATATTAAACAAATCCAAAAAATATCTTCCCCATTACTACTCTTTGAGAACACACCCTATATAATACCTTTTTTATAACCTTGGGAAAAGAAATCATAATAAAGGGAAACCATATTTTGTCAGTTATTATATAAATAAGGGAAATATATAAGAATAACATGGATATAAGTATATGAGAACATGAGCGTAATATTTAAAAGATATACCCTTCATATCACTTGTCATAATATTTTGTCATGGAATAAATGTTAGTAGTTCATAATACATGAATAATAAGAGAGTTAGAGAATATGAGCCATGAGATACTAACATTTACATAAGAAATAAAATTTTGGAATACTTATAATTGTAGAAAATCAATTCTATAGTAGTTAAGGATTATTGTCAAGGATATCATAGTGGAATTGGATCAATCCCAAAACCATAATTTTTTTCAATGTTAAATCCCTATAACATCTGAGTATAAAATATCCCTTATAGAGATTGGTTAACTCGCCATTTGATCCTATTATAACTTATGAGTTATAAATATTTATCCAATGAATTAGAGGGAGTTTTTGTTCAAACCCATCTCATGTTGAAAATCATAGATATGTCTTCCATATGATCATATAACATTCATTATATCATAACCCATTAAATGAAATGGGTTTCATGAAACTTTCACCATATCATCACATAGGGAAAATATAGAGGTTTTATAATCATTTAATAATTTCATCATTGATTAACACATAAGAAAAATGAATTGGGATTCATAAGAACTTTTTCATGTTATAACATAGGGGTTAGAAATAGGATTCATAAACATCATACCATCTAAAACATAAACCAATAATAGAATATATAATAATGGTTCCAATGTATTATATGCCCCGTTAAGAAAAAGTTGCATCAAAATAAGTCTTCTTAGATGGATAATTATTTTGAAAGATCAATTAAAATATTTATTGAGGAAAAAAATATTTACATTGAAAAACACATTTTAAAATAAAAAATTTATAAATTATTTTGGAAATATTTTTTTTATATAAACATGAAAACAAATAAACGATTCTATAAAATCATTTAAATCATTTTCTATGGAAAACATAGTATAAGAAATAAAAAAATTAAAACAAAAAACATATTTAAAATTCATTATATGAAAAAAAATTAAAAACATATATAGTATGTTTTAATGAAAATAACTGTCCCAGTAGAAGGAAATTATATTCATTCCATACGTGTGAAAATAAATATTCCATTAATTTTTTTGGTAAAATCCCAAATCGAAATTTATAGGAAATTTTTTTGAAGACTCCTATTGAAACATTTTATAAAAATTCATATATGGGTAATTTTTTTAATAAATACATTGAATAATGTTAAATAAATTTTGAAATAATTTTTAGAAAATATGTTTCTAGATTAAAAAGTTTATTCATGTTAAGAGAAAAATAATAAAACAAATTCATAAGAACATTTATTTTTAAATCCAAATATGATAAAAACGCTAAGAGGGGGTTGATTTAGGGTATGATATATTAAAACATCTACCCCTATGAAATTTTTTAATTGTTAAATAAAACACTCTTCATTTATTTCCCCTTGAAATGTATGAATAGAAATGAAATCATGAATGAGACCTAGAAATTTTACATTGTTCACCTAAATTGGTTTACATACATGGAGAATAAAATCGAAATGTGTTGATGTAACAAATCCACTATGTCTCACTTCAAAATAAAAGGTTTTGGATATATCAATTCTATTCATTGAGTCACTACCATTTCACTCTTTAGGATCACCTCACTGCTTTCCCAAGGGTCACTCCCTAACACCCTTTCTCTGGATCAGTTCCGATGGAAAGGATCCCCTTCTCCACCTTCCTTTTCTCAAAACTCTGTAAGGGATCCTTACACAGTTTATGGAAATATAGGTCCATTCATTACAAAAAAATGAATACATACAAAAATATATGACAATTATTTGTAGAATTATCAGTTTTTCATGTACTGTTAGTTTTCATAAATAGCTTTCATGAACTACATTAATCTATTAAAAAAATCTTTTCCCCATCTGATGGTTGTATTGCATCCTCCCTGAACTACCTTGAATCATTTTAGGTCTATGTTGCACCATGAGGGCTGAGTGATTCGCAGATTATTTTTTATTTATGGACCTCCAATAGGTCATGAGAGACTAATGCCTTGTGGAATAACATTGCAAAGTGGTCCCTTTTCCTTTTCCAGTTATAGATCCTTGAACAACTCTTCCATGTACTGTCATTGTGGAATTTAAGTTTCTCATAATTTATCCCCTGCGAAACTCTTCTCTTTAACGTGATTATTCCCCAAAAACTACTTCATACTTATCTCAGTTTTTAGAGATCTATGATCTATTATAATTAAAGTTTCTCAACATAATGATATTATTATGGGAATTTATATATATAAATAATTCTAAAAAACCTTATAATCCAAATTACCTAAACAAATTTCAGGGTATATAATTCACCATGAACTTTTATGTAATCTACAATGAATCATAATCCAACATGGAAGCTGATTCCATCTATAAACTAAAACATTTATTTATATCAAAAAATACCAAACTCTTAAATGAAAACAATGATACACACATGGATGGTATGCCTATAAGGCCCCAGCCTTAAACCTTACTTAATATTGAATTAAATGAATAATTCACATTGAGGATCTTTTCAGGTTTAGATTTTTAGAGAATTAGAACATAACTATTACATCTTAAAAGATTACAAAGTAGACACTTCTACTAAGTCTCCAAAAAATAAAAACTCTTAAAAAGAAAGATGTCAAGATTCCATGTTTTAGATAGCATGACATTCCCATGATCCCATCCTGGACCTTATTCCACTTTAAGTCCTGTGAAAAACATTTCGAAAAACTTGGGGTGAGCATAAAAATCTCAGTAAGGGATACAAAGAGAATGAAAACTATTAGTTTTTCAAACATCAAGTAAACAATGTATACTATATCAAAGTAATACCCTCACCTTCATGAAGTACTAAAAAAAATCTTCACTGAATAAATTATCATTACTTACCTTTTTGTAACCAAAGGATTACCATAAAACCCATATAAATAACACATAGAATATATAAAGGTAACTTGGGACATAAACATACTTAAGTGGAATAACCATACGGTTGACTTCCACACATATCACTTAATGGAATAGCCATACGGCCAATTTCCATACATACTTAATGGAATAGCCATACGGCCGACTTCCATACCCAATGCATTGGAGGTTATAAAGTAACCACCCATCCTGGTATTCACGACACCACCCGTCATATGGTTTATAACGTAACCACCCGTTAAAATGTCCAAGTACCAATATAAAATCATAAAACATAAAACCAATATAAAGGAATGATAACATTTCCACATTTCAATCACAATATATCATAAATATATTGACATAATAGAATACTTTTTCAAAACCATTTTCAATACCAAAATACATAAAAGAGTATATGGTATTTATTTTATTCTAAAAACATTACGGCTTGTTGAGAAAGCCAAAGATCAAATAATACTCACGGCGGCGGAAAAGGTCGTTGTCACCGCGTACGTTAAAAAAAACATTCCTTTTTGTCGTTTAGTAAAACGCTTCGTAGAAAAAGATTCCTTTTGTATAAAATTAAAAGTCAAAGGGTTTATACACCGTATAAAAGAAAGTTGTGTATAAAACGAAATATGCCTCAATGAAAGGAGATTGAGACGAAGTCCCTTACCTTGGGTCCGACTTGACTCGATCGTTCTTTAACGTCCTGAATAATAAACTTGAGTTAATTTATACTTGATTTAGAACCTTTTTAAAGTTCATTATTCTTTTTATATCACTTATTACCATGTTATAAAAATTATGTAACCATTTAAGTTAATAATTTTTATTTTGTCAATATTTGGTTCTTAAGTCGAAAGTTGACTTCTTACAATTACATGTTGTTCATGTGGTCAAAAGTTCTTTATATCCAGAATGAAATTCCCGATTTGGATATAATATGTATCATATATATCCAACATATACATGTATTTATAATACTACATAATCATTTAGAGGTAAGAAATGAAATGCACCGTTCATGGAGACGGTAAGCCGTACGTACGCATGAACACTACTTTCATTTCTTTGTCGTATTAATGGAATTAAAACTAAATGAGAGGTCTGTATATTTTTGTTCAGGAATTATATTCATCACTTAGATATATCATTAATTATATATATCCATTATATACAGGTACTTTTAATAGTACATCACATTTTGGGATAAGAAATGAAATGCACCGTTCATGGAGAAGGTAAGCCGTACGTACGCATGAACGCTACTTTCATTTCTATCTCATACTTTAATGGAAAGAAATAATAATGATATAGAGGTATATTATAATTCCAGTATAACATCATATATAATAACTTTAAATCCATCCTTTACACGTCCCACATATGGCATTAACGAATCACATCACTTTTAGGGGGCGGTAGTCCGCACTTCCTTAAATGAAGATATCGTGTTTACCCAAAATGGAAACCATAAAGGTATTCCAAAAATGAAAAATACAGATGATTAAAGAAAACGTAAACATATTATATATCATATATAAAAATAGTGACATCATAATGGCCACCCTTGAAGGTGTTAAATGAGTATTGAACAATCATCGTTTCGGGAGGCAGAATTTCGCCATCCACGGAAACCGTATGTTCTTTAACCATTTGATGTAGTTGTGTGAGAGTTTAGCTCAAATAAATATTATAAGAACATCCTAGTATATTGAATATCCTGGTGTTGTTACAAAAGAAGTAAATAAAAATAGTTTAGAGGGTTGGAGAAGCAAAATAAAACAAATGAACAAGAGAGAATGAATTACCTTTAAAAATGTAACTCCCTTTTGATTTGATCCTAAAGGCTTCCTTTGAAAGGATTATGCCCAAAGGGAATCCTCTAGGATGAGGAGAGGGATGTGGGGAGAGTAATTGGGCAGGGGTTGGCCGAGCCAAAGGCTTGAGAAGTGTGTGAAAAGAGGTAGAGGTGGGGGCCTTTTATAAGAGGAGAGGAGGGGCACTTTTGGAAAGTAAAGAAATATTACTTTATTCGAAAATGTGTTTCGGTTTCAAAAGGTCCCACATTGATATAATTCGTGGATAAGTTGATAAGGGTTCTAAATCCACTCATCCAATTGGTTTTGGCCATGTGTAGGTTTTATATGTTTCATTATCTTTCCATTTTATTTAAATCGTCAAATAATGATGTCATCGCTGCATCATTATTATGTCATATATAATTTCATTTATTTAATGTATAAAAATTATAAAAAAAATACTATGATGTAGGAAATCTTTTTAGATTTCCAATGACTATTTATAATAAAAAACATGATCTTTATAACCCCATGTAAAAATTGTTTTAGTAAAACATATCATGTTTGTGTCATTTTTACTTTTACATTAAATAAAAAGTTATTTATGTCATTTCCCAACCAAATTGTCTCCATGGGGTCCCCAAGTTGACATATGGCTTTTCTTGGTCAGCCATGACACAACCAATGAGGATATGACATGTTTCTAGGTCATTTCATATTATTAAAGTAATATTTATACCTTAAACTACACTAATTACCACTAATCGCGATTAAGAACTTAATAAGTTACTATTCACCAAAAAATTATTATAATCTCATTGAACCACATTTTACTTCTTAATGACAACCATGTATGTCGGATTTTCAAAATTCAATACATATTAGTGGTAAACTTTCATTTAACTAAAAAATCAGTTTGCTTGATTACCACTTAGTGGTTTCACTATTCATCAAAAATTGAAGTTTTTCAGAAAATTACCAAAAATTCACCCTAAGAAATATTTGATATACCGAATTCAAAAATGAAGTCCATTTTACAAAATTCAAAACATATAAGTCAAATTAATTAATTTAATAATTAATTCCCGCTGTCATGACAAAAAGCGTGTTTTTGTGAAACAATAAGTATCAAAAGATTGACACCAGTTTAAGTCCAATTTCAAAGTGAAATTGATTCCAACGACCACCATTGGATTAACTGGTAAAAATATTTTCTAATTTCACTTTAAAACCAATTAAAATAATAATCTAATCATATAAATAAATTAGATTAAAAAGAGGTTTTGAATTAAAATACAACATTTTACACTATTCATAAAAAAATGAACTTTATTAGAAAGGTACCAAAAATTAACACAAAGTAAATTTTGATGTCCCGATTATAAAGAAGAGTTATATTTGGTCCAAAATAAAGTATAAGAGTGATCAAAACTATATTTAACGACGGTTCACCATTAAAAGGTGATAAGTGAACCTTTAGTGAAAATTAGAGTATATATGCCCTAAAATTGAACTCTTTCCGTATTTTAAGCCTTTATCTTTTATTGGGTAAATGTATAAACATTTAAAAACATATCTAATCATATTTTAGTTATTTATATCCATTCCTGCCAGTACAACGGCTACTTGTTAACTAACATTTAAAATAATATTATTTTATTACTAGTGTGCTACGTAAGTTTCAAAGAAACTCATCGTTGCGTATCGGGTACGCTATCGAACATAGCAACCCCTTTAAAATAAAATTAATATTTAATTCGTAAATATTAAAAAATATGAAAATTCTTTATTCTTTATTTACCTGGGATGTTACATCCTTCCCCCCTTTTGGGAATTGCGTCCTCGCAATTTTATTCACTTATCAAAATAAGTGGGGGTATTTATCCCTCATAGCATTTTCAGATTCCCACGTTGCCTCTTCAATAACATGGTTTTTCCACAAACCTTTACCTGATGAATCACCTTATTCCGTAACACTTTCTCCCTGTGGTCATGAATCTAGACCGGTTGTTCCTCATAAGATAGGTTCTCTTCCAGCTAAACTACCTCTGGACTCAAAACATGAGATGGATCTGGCATATACTTTCTCAACATCGAAACGTGAAAAACATTGTGTACCTGAGATAAACTCGGAGGTAAAGCCACTCGATATGCAACTGATCCAACTCTTTCCATAATTTCGTATGGTCCAACCAACTATGGACTCAACTTTCCTTTCTAACCAAATCTCATCACACTTTTCCAAGGAGAAACATTGAGAAAAGCATGATCACCTGCCTCAAAAGATAGATCCTTCCTCCGGTTATCCGCATAACTCTTCTGCCTCCTCTGAGCTATTCTCATGTGCTTCTGAATCAACTGAACTTTTTCTGCCATCTCTTCTACCAATTCTGGTCCCATCGGCTTCCTTTCACCCACTTCATTCCAAAATGCTGGAGTTCGACACCGCTTCCCATATAATGCCTCAAATGGTTCCATCTGTATACTGGAATGAAAACAGTTATTATACGAAAACTCAACCAAAGAAAGATGTTGGTCCCAACTTCCCTGATAATCCATAGAACAAGCTCCTAGCATATCCTCCAAGGTCTTAATTGTTCGTTCTGACTGCCCATCTGATTGAGGATGAAAAGCTGTACTAAAATTTAATTCAGTACCCAACGACTTCTAAAGGCCTTTCCAAAAGTTAGAAGTAAACCTGGGATCACGATCCGATACAATGGAGAGAGGAACTCCATGTAACCTAACTATCTCTTTAAGATACAAATGGGAATGTTTATCAAGAGAGAAAGTATCTCGTATAGAAAAGAAATGAGCAGATTTGGTCAAACGATCAACAATAACCCAGATTGCATTATTTCCTCGAGATGTCCTCGGTAATCCCACAACAAAGTCCATGGATATGTTTTCCCATTTCCACTCTGGCACTGGTAAAGGCTGAAGCATCCCTTTCGGTAACTGCTGCTCTGCTTTAACCTGTTGACATGTCAAACACTTCACAGTAAAATCAGCAATGTCTCTTTTCATTCCATCCCACCAGTAATACTCCCGCAGATCTCTATACATCTTAGTACTGCCCGGATGAACTGAAAAAAGAGAACTATGAGCTTCACATAACAACTCTCTCTTCAACTGTGAATCACAAGGCACACATAACCTCTTCCCAAACCTCAAAACACAAACTTATCCAAGAACTCATGGAAAATTTTATTCATAAGGTCTATGAATACAACAGGTGCATTGGTTAACCCAAAAGGCATAACTACAAATTCATAATGGCCATATCTAGTACAGAACGCAGTCTTTGGAACGTCTGCTTCTTTTAATTTCAACTGATGGTACCCCGACCTCAAGTCAATCTTCAAAAAATACTAAGCTCCCTGGAGCTGATACCACTTCATTCGATGGTCCAACATCTGCTGAAGTTGTTGCAAATGATTTTACCACCCCTTTCTGCTTGTAGTCTAACTGCTTCCCATCACTCAAGCTCCTTGTCGGACACTCGTCTGCATAATGACTCATTTCATTACACTTAAAACATCTTACCGTTGGCTTTTCATTTCCTGCTAGATCATATTCCTTACAGTTACGAGCAATATGACCAGACTTACCACACCGAAAGCACTTACCAGACTTGGATAAACATTCTCCAGGATGCATTTTACCACACTTCTCACAGGATGGATATTTGGTTTTCTTACCTCCTTGCTTCTTTGATTAATTCTTCCCCTTTGCCTGCCAACTAGGCATCTTATTCTGTTGTTTGTCATAGAACACCTGATCATCGGCAAACTCCATTTCCACCTTCTCCGCACATCAAACAAGTTTTTCATAACTTTTGAACTCACGAGAAGCTAAAGCCCTTCGATACTTTGGTTTTAACCCTGAGTAAAAATGGTTTATTTTACTATCAAGATCTTGTATGAAGTTTGGAGCATACCTTGCCAATCGAGTGAACTTTTATTCATAAGTAGCCACTGAATCATCCTCCTGCCTCAATTCTAGGAACTGTTTTTCCATCCTAAGACGAACCACCTTAGGAAAATATTTCTCAAGAAACATACCTTTGAATTCGTCCCAGTGAAGATCCTCAATCTCATCACTATCCCTTATATTTTTCACCATCGACCACCACTGATCAACTTCACCTTCAAAACGGTAAACAGCAAGACTAACCATTTGATGTTCTGAACACCCCATGACATCAAAAATCTTCTACAGTGCTTTAATCCACCCTTCAGCTTGCACAGGGTCAGATGATCCTCTAAATGATGGGGGATGTTGCCTCATGAAATGTTCCACCACTGACATGTTCCTCTACGGTTGATCTGGCATATCTCGTGCATGGATACCACCACCATTTATAGCCTGAGTCAACTGTGCCATCACTGCAACAAACTGTTCAGTTCCGATTCCAACCATCTCAGGTTGCTGATTTGGAAGGTTATCTTCCTCCTGATGTCGTCCCAACATAGCTGCTTTGTTTCCTCTGCGGAAAACCATTCTGAACATAGAAATATCTTAGGCGAAGCAACATGGTAATCCGTAAATGCTATATCATTTCAATAATATTATAATTTAACACTTTTCTAACTCCTAAAGTTGTCTAAACCGTCCTCTGATACCAACTATAAGGCCCCAGCCTTAAACCTTACTTAATATTGAATTAAATGAATAATTCACATTGAGGATCTTTTCAGGTTTAGAGTTTTAGAGAATTAGAACATAACTATTACATCTTAAAAGATTACAAAGTAGACACTTCTATTAAGTCTCCAAAAAATAAAAACTCTTAAAAAGAAAGATGTCTAGATTCCATGTTTTAGATATCATGACATTCCCATGATCCCATCCTTGACCTTATTCCACTTTAAGTCCTGTGAAAAACATTTCGAAAAACTCGGGGTGAGCATAAAAAGCTCAGTAAGGGATACAAAGAGAATGAAAACTTTTAATTTTTCAAACATCAATTAAACCATGTATACTATATCAAAGTAATACCTTCACCTTCATGAAGTAGTAAAAAAAATCTTCACTGAATAAAGTATCATTACTTACCTTTTTGTAACCAAAGGATTACCATAAAACCAATATAAAGAACACATAGAATATATAAAGGTAACTTGGGACATAAACATACTTATGTGGAATAACCATACGGTTGACTTCCACACATATCACTTAATGGAATAGCCATACGTCCAATTTCCATACATACTTAATGGAATAGCCATACGGCCGACTTCCATACCCAATGCATTGGAGGTTATAACGTAACCACCCATCCTGGTATTCACGGCACCACCCGTCATATGGTTTATAACGTAACCACCCGTTAAAATGTCCAAGTACCAATATAAAACCATAAAACATAAAACCAATATAAAGGAATGATAACATTTCCACATTTCAATCACAATATATCATAAATATATTGACATAATAGAATCCTTTTTCAAAACCATTTTCAATACCAAAATACATAAAAGAGTATATGGTATTTATTTTATTCTAAAAACATTACGGCTTGTTGAGAAAGCCAAAGATCAAATAATACTCACGGCGGTGGAAAAGGTCGTTGTCACCGCGTACGTTAAAAAAACATTCCTTTTTGTCGTTTAGTAAAACACTTCGTAAAAAAAGATTCCTTTTTTATAAAATTAAAAGTCAAAGGGTTTATACACCGTATAAAAGAAAGTTGTGTATAAAACTAAATATTCCTCAATGAAAGGAGATTGAGACGAAGTCCCTTACCTTGGGTCCGACTTGACTCGATCGTTCTTTAACGCACTGAATAATAAACTTGAGTTAATTTATACTTGATTTAGAACCTTTTTAAAGTTCATTATTCTTTTTATATCACTTATTACCATGTTATAATCATTATGTAACCATTTAAGTTAATAATGTTTGTTTTGTCAATATTTGGATCTTAAGTCGAAAGATGACTTCTTACAATTACATGTTGTTCATGTGGTCAAAAGTTACTTATATCCAGAATGAAATTCCCGATTTGGATATAATATGTATCATATATATCCAACATATACATGTATTTATAATACTACATAATCATTTAGAGGTAATAAATGAAATGCACCGTTCATGGAGACGGTAAGCCGTACGTACGCATGAACGCTACTTTCATTTCTTTGTCATATTAATGGAATTAAAACTAAATGAGAGGTATGTATATTTTTGTTCCAGAATTATATTCATCACTTAGATATATCATAAATTATATATATCCATTATATACATGTACTTTTAATAGTACATCACATTTGGGTATAAGAAATGAAATGCACCGTTCATGGAGACGGTAAGCCGTACGTACGCATGAACGCTACTTTCATTTCTATCTCATACTTTAATGGAAAGAAATAATAATGATATAGAGGTATATTAGAATTCCAGTATAACATCATATATAATAACTTTAAATCCATCCTTTACACGTCCCACATATGGCATTAAGGAATCACATCACTTTTAGGGGGCGGTAGTCCGCAGTTCCTTAAATGAAGATATCGTGTTTATCCATAATGGAAACCATAAAGGTATGCCAAAAATGAAAAATACAGAAGCTTAAAGAAATCATAAACATATTATATATCATATATAAAAATAGTGACATCATAATGGCCACCCTTGAAGGTGTTAAATGTGTATTGAACAATCATCGTTTCGGGTGGCAGAATTTCGCCATCCACGGAAACCGTATGTTCTTTAACCATTTGATGTAGTTGTGTGAGAGTGTAGCTCAAATAAATATTATAACAACATCCTAGTATATTGAAGATACTGATGTTGTTACAAAAGAAGTAAATAAAAAGAGTTTAGAGGGTTGGAGAAGCAAAATAAAACAAATGAACAAGAGAGAATGAATTACCTTTAAAAGTGTAACTCCCTTTTGATTTGAGCCTAAAGGCTTACTTTGAAAGGATTCTGCCCAAAGGGAATCCTCTAGGATGAGGATAGGGATGTGGAGAGAGTAATTGGGCAGGGGTTTGCCGAGCCAAAGGCTTGAGAAGTGTGTGAAAAGTGGTAGAGGTGGGGGCCTTTTATAAGAGGAGAGGAGGGGCACTTTTGGAAAGTAAATAAATATTACTTTATTTGAAAATGTCTTTCGGTTTCAAGAGGTCCCAAATTGATATAATTCGTGGATAAGGTGATTAGGGTTAGAAATCCACTCATCCAATTGGTTTTGGCCATGTTTAGGTTTTATATGTTTCATTATCTTTCCATTTTATTTAAATCGTGAAATAATGATGTCATCGCTGCATCATTATTATGTCATATATAATTTAATTTATTTAATGTCTAAAAATTATAAAAAAACTACTATGATGTAGGAAATCTTTTTAGCATTCCAATGACTATTTATAATCAAAAATCTAATCTTTATAACCCCATGTAAAAATTGTTTTAGTAAAACATATCATGTTTGTGTCATTTTTACTTTTACATTAAATAAAAAGTTATTTATGTCATTTCCCAACCAAATTGTCTCCATGGGGTCCCCAAGTTGACCCATGGCTTTTCTTGGTCGGCCATGACACAACCAATGAGGATATGACATGTGTCTAGGTCATTTCATATTATTAAAGCAATATTTATTCCTTAAACTACACTAATTACCACTAATCGCGATTAAGAACTTAATAAGTTACTATTCACCAAAAAATTATTATAATCTCATTGAACCACATTTTACTTCTTAATGACAACCATGTATGTCGGATTTTCAAAATTCAATAAACATTAGTGGTAAACTTTCATTTAACTGAAAAATCTGTTTGCTTGATTACCACTTAGTGGTTTCACTATTCATCAAAAATTGAAGTTTTTCAGAAAATTACCAAAAATTCACCCTAAGATATATTTGATATACCGAATTAAAAAATGAAGTCCATTTTACAAAATTCAAAACATATAAGTCAAATTAATTAATTTAATAATTAATTCCCGATGTCATGACAAATAGCGTGTTTTTGTGAAACAATAAGTATCAAAAAATTGACACCAGTTTAAGTCCAATTTCAAAGTGAAATTGATTCCAATGACCACCATTGGATTAACTGGTAAAAATATTTTCTAATTTCACTTTAAAACCAATTAAAATAATAATCTAATCATATAAATAAATTAGATTAAAAAGAGGTTTTGAATTAAAATACAACATTTTACACTATTCATAAAAAATGAACTTTATCAGAAAGGTACCAAAAATTTACACAAAGTAAATTTTGATTTCCCGATTCTAAAGAAGAGTTAAATTTGGTCCAAAATAAAGTATAAGAGTGATCAAAACTATATTTAAAGACGGTTCACCATTAAAAGGTGATAAGTGAACCTTTCGTGAAAATTAGAGTATATATGCCCTAAAATTGAACTCTTTCCGTATTTTAAGCCTTTATATTTTATTGGGTAAATGTATAAACATTTAAAAACATATCTAATCATATTTTAGTTATTTCTATACATTCCCGCCAGTACAACGACTACTTGTTAACTAACATTTAAAATAATATTATTTTATTACTAGTGTGCTACGTAAGTTTCAAAGAAACTCATCGTTGCGTATCGGGTACGCTATCGAACATATAAACCCCTTTAAAATAAAATTAATATTTAATTCGTAAATATTAATAAATATGAAAATTCTTTATTCTTTATTTACCTGGGATGTTACAATGCCAATCACGAACTATGAACCTCCATCAAACTGATTTCATTGCACGGTCCTTGTAGTTTGCTTCTCGATCAAAATAGTGCTGTTATGAGGAAATATTTTTTTTTCTGATTATTATTTTTTAGTTCAATATATATCCTTTTTAGTTCTTGATCTACACTTCATGGTATGCCAACTGTGGTCTGTAATCTGTTTTACAGAAATCCTTCCTTTTTCTGTAAAACAAAATCTTTGTTTTCGGTCCAAAAAATTTAGAAAACAATTGGGAAACCACACCACCATAAATATCTTCTTTATAAATACCAAAATTTATAATTTACGGAAAAATTGAATTTTCAACAAACATATTCAGCCTAAAAACAAAGACACGATTCCTCGAGGGATTTTTTACTAACAAATTTAAACTCATGATTACTTAAAGGTAGTTAAATGATGATAAACCACATATTCTCATGGCATAACCATAAGAAATAAAAATTCATGTGCATATTGAAAAATGGATCAATATAATTCATCATTAGAAAAATAATTACAAGAAATCATGATTAAAAATAATATAAAAACATAAAAACTCTACCATTTTACTAACATTGAATTCTATGCCCCATGAATAAAATTAAACATTAAATTTAATAACAATAAATAAATGATTTATATATCACGTCCAATAGTATGTATATAATCCTCAAAGAATAAAAAAGGTGTATAACAAAACATATGAATAAAGGGAAAAAATTGAAACAAAAATATGTTACCACAATAGTAATTTTAGGAATCCTAATCCCAATTAATAATTTAATCAATTTAAACATTAAATATATTGAATTTAATGATATTAATTATATAACATGTCAATGTGTTAGTATTTACAACAAATAAAATAAACATGGGGTGAATTTTCATATGTTTCCCAGAAATAAAAAATTGACCACAAATCGCTTACCTTATGTCTCGACTACCTGTGTAATTGTTTTAATCTCTTGTATAATAAATATAATTTCATTATAATTATATTACAAAATCATATTTATATATATGGTACTATATATTAATTTTTTATGATCTTATATTTCACATTTAGAAAAAATCCTTGTTAATGTCATGATTTAGGAAATAACTACTTTTTTTTTCTTGTACAAATCCATAATATTTAGTGATTAAAAATTAAATACATATTTCATGGAAATGGTAGGCCATACATATGCATTAATGCAGTTTAAAGTTTCTCAAATGATTGAAACAACAAATGATTAATAATATATTTATTGAAAATAAACATTTTCATGTAATATATATTATAAATTTTAATTAAATTCTTCCTTATTTTCGTCCATGTAAAGCATGAAGGAATCACATCACTTTACTCGGATCTAGTCTATCATACACACGAGGGATGTTATTGTATTATACAAAAATGGAATGTTTGAAGGTATGTTTGATATAGAACTAATATAAGTATAAAAATATCATAATCATCTTATAAATATATTTATCATGTCATGAAAACTAGTCGTGGGAGGTGGTAATGGAGAAATGAATCGCATCAGTTCAAAAGGAGTTAGTCAGCCATACACATGAAAGATGATTTCGTAACCAATTTGATGAAAGTGGATATGGTTGTTGGTTATTATAGCATCATAATATATATATAAATATATATATTAGATAATGGTTTAACTATATTGTATGAGTGATGAAATAATTGACGGTGGAAAATGGATAAAGAAAAACGAATGATCTTATTCAAGATAATTACCGTCTATTATAATCACCTCATTTGGATATCTTATTAAATACCTCAGTGTTTGTCCTTGTGAGGACTCAAATATCTTGAAAATGTATCAGTATTTTTTGGTATATTTTTTTAGAATTATCCTCAATAATTTTTCTTGAAAAGTGTGAATATGTGAATAGTGTTGGTGGCCTTTTATTTGTTCGTAAAAGGATCCCACTTCAGAACTACATGCACCTTTCACAAAAAAAATACATAATGACAATGAAATTCAACAGTTAAATGCTTCTAAATTTCCATATATCAAAACATGATATGGAATATAAAATGAAATATGGCCTTACAGATTGATTTATACTTTTTTTGTCACTTTTAACCCTTTTCTTCTCTGTCTAACCCCATAGTAAACACATTTTTACCATAAGCACGGTAATTAATTTTTATATTTTAACAATTAATTATGATAACAAATTATATTAACCTTATTACAAAATATATATTATTATTATTATTAATATGGAATCATTTTTTATAAATTCTATTCATGTCAATTATAAATTTTAAATTAAAATTAATCACGAGGATGTACTAAGAATATGGGTGCTCAAAGAGAAAATATTTTAAATTTTAATATGTTTCTATATTGAAATTCGTCATGAAACTAATTAAAATGATCTAAATTGGATTAATATATATAATTTTACTAATTTTACGTTTAAAAACATATTAAAATATTTTTTATGCTTTTAAAATATTAAAAAAATTGAAATAGTAATAAAAACTATTATTTTCAATTTTTAATGAAATTTTTATGTTTCTATAAATTCCCAAAAATAAACCCTAAGTTGATTAAGAAATTATTATTTAATATAATATGTTTTATTTATCAACATTTTTCTCTAAAATTGTAAATTATTAAATTTATTACAAAAATGTTGTTCGGTGTGGATACTAAATATGGTGGGTGAAATGTTTTCCAATTAAAAATTTCTGTTTGAACGATTTTTAATAAAATCACCCAATTCATAAAAAAAGTTAAACTGTAGTGAATTTTTAATACAGTAAATGTTCAGTTAGGTTCTCAATAGATTGATTAGTTCTCAGTTAATTTAATCCAGAGATTAAATTAGATTTTTAAACTAACTTACTAATTTAAAATAGTTACAAACACTTGCTAGTTTAATATTTTGAGAAACATTAAAATAGATTTATATTTAAATTACTTAGCATATGAATATTGAAAATTGTTTTAACATAGAAAAAATGCACAGTAGTTTTAAATCAAGAGGTTCAGTCTCAAGTAGATACTTATTCCTCTGAAGCAATTTATATAAACTATGATCCACACCCCAGATCATGGATTTACAATAGTACATAGATAGATCAGGTCCTCAAACCCCTACCACAATTCTACGTGGGTAAACAACAACAACAACAGCACTCCGGCTGTCCAGGTCACACTTGACCTCTTCCACAATTCACAGTGGGATACAATAAGGTGTATAAAATTTGGTGTGAGGATTTAGTATCCTTTAGTTTAGTCTAGGAGTCAGTGTGTGTCTATATAGATAGATGCACACAGAATGGTCAAATGTTAATCAATGGTACACTACAGAGGAAATAAATGGATAATGGGTTTAGAATGTTCTGAGTGATTGCAGATGATCTCTGGACTCATTTGGATGTTACAGATGTTATTCGAGTCCTTTCTAATGAAGATGATAGAAAATAGAGTGTCGTTGTTCTTCCCAGCTACAGTTATTCAGCCTTGTGCATATGATGTTTAGTAGGGCACAAAAACCTAGATTCTATGTCTGTTCCAGGTGAAAGATCTTCTTGAAGCTCTCTAGTTTTCACAGTTGTTCTTCAAGTTCTTGTTTTTGTTTCGTGGACCTTCACACACACGTACGCTCTACATCTTCTTTTTTGCCTCTATCTATGTATATTTGTATATTTTTCACTTCATATCGATCTTCCTTTTTATTCCTTGAGATCTTGTAAAGGCAATGATTACTTTTTTATAGGTACGAGGTACGTTTCCCTGTCATCCAACAACCAACATTAATTAATAGCAAGTTAATTAAATTAAGAAAATATGACCGTTGGAATTAAATAAGAGTTAATAAAAATTTAAAAAGTTTTCATGACTATCGGTGAGTCATGAGATCAGTAAGTCATTTTAATTTGCATCGATATCAATAGTTCATTTGATCAGCATCGGTTTCGTAGGTCATTTGATCTGCATCGGCTTCTGTAGGTCATCTGATCAGCATCAGCTTTGGTAGGTCATTTGATCTTCAATGGCTTCAGTTGGACATTTGATCATCATCAAATTTGGTATGTCATTTGATCAGTAAGGGCTTCGGTAGGTCATTTGATCAGCACCGGTTTCGGTAGGTCATTTGATCAGCATCAGCTTCGGTAGGTCATTTGATCAACGTCGGCTTCGGTAGGTCATTTGATTAGCATCGGTGAGAAAATTGTATCATTGGTGTGACCTTTTTCATCGGTTTGTCACATCGGTGACTCATTCATCAGTTTGTCACATCGATGTCTCATTCTTTTAACTATCGGTGACTCAAGAATATAACTAACGGTGATTCAAAAACATAAAATTCTCACAATGTGTTTGTTTAATATAGAATACTTCCAGGTCAATTCTAAACCATAAATAATCATAGATTAACATATACAGACATGATTAAACATATATAAAAACATTTAGAATAGATTGAATAATTGACTAAATTTACTTATAAAAGAAAACAACAATGACTTGTGATTATTAAAATAATTATCGCACAGAGGGTTCAACAATCTCTACCTTTTTGATAATCACAAATATATGGAATAAATGAAGAGGGAAGATGATATAACACTTATTATGTTACCCCTATGTAAAAAATAATATATGTATAAAGGTAAAACATGTCATCGGAGCATGGCATCAGATCATAAACAATGTTACAGTATATAAACATAGCATTAGAGCTAGAAAACATGACATCAGAGCTAAGAATAAATTAGTGCTATATGCATATTGGAACTTATATAATCTATAGCACGATATTAGAGCTTTAAGCTTATTTAGAGCATATATATTGTTCTCCCCTTGATTATACGTATATATAATGTTCACCCCCTTAGATATATATTTATATTATTCTCCCCCTTGAGATTACCAAAATGAAAAATTGAACACAGAGAGAGAAAATGAAGTAAGTGTCATTGAAATAACAGTTGAAAAGATATAAGGAAAATACACCCTATCAAAAATGGCAGGCAAAACTATTTCTGGGGGTGAAGATGTGCTTTCCTTTTAGCACAGGGATGAATTTATTGGCCAGAAGGTGGTGTGGTGGAAGATTGATCTGGTCGGATGGTGAGCGGAGGTAAGACAACTCTGGCTAGAAGCAGAGTGGGTTCCAAGGATACTTGATTGTGAACATAAGATTCTCTTGGAGGTGGCTATTGAATGACTGGCCGAATATTGGATAAATCTTGAGAAACTGATATCTGACCAGAAGAAACCCAGGATGGACTGAGAGGTTCAGTAGTAAGAAAAAAATTTCTTTTTCTTTCAAATAAAGATATGGTTTGACCATATTGATAAAATACTGAATTACTTCACCACCATATTTTAAGGCATTCTCAAAATCATCTTTGTTCTATATAAAACTCTCTAGAGTGGGAGTAAAATCCTTCAACTATTAAACCTGAGCCTTAAAGGCTTGAGTGACTGGAGGTTGATTCAAATTATCAGTTATGACTTTAAAATAATGGATCAACTTATTCTTGGTATAAATTTTAGAAAAATAGTGATCCAATTTTTGTTTGATCTCTTTTTGAGCTTTAGTAGCATCAGCCGAATATAGATTCCCAATATTGGGAATATGATCACTATCTTCCTTCATTGTTTTCAAAGAATCCAAGTCCAGAATCTGTCCAATAGCCACTAACTCTTCTTTTATAACATTTTTAAGGCATTAATCTCATGTCCAGTTATCTTGGTCACTTTGGAGGTTCTATCCTGAGCAAAAATCTGAGTTATCTCAGCCTTAAATCCTATCAAATCACAATTCATCAGGTGATCTACCATGTTTTTCAAAACATCCATCATACAAGTGATGGTTGATTTAAATTCTCCTAATATAGATACTAAGTCACTTCTCAGATCCTTGAGTTCTTGATTCAGAGAGGAAATGTGCCTGCAAATTATCTCACCAGTATTGCACAGGTCTGGCTTAATAATATTTACCACTCTTTGAGTTATATAATCCATATAAACCTCAGATAGATTCATAGGAGTAAGATTAGGAGCATTAGATAATTCTATTTCATGGTTTCTTTGACTGCATGGAGCAACTCATCTTTAAACTAGTCAAAATCAGTTTGCGAAACAAAAGAAACAGGTCTTTCTACAATTGCTTACACTTCCTCAGAAACTAGTCCAGCCTCAGCTGGATGGCTTACTCTTGGGATATTCAATTATTCTTCCTATTCCCTTTAATAATCCAAACCCAGAAGCACAAAACGTGGGTGGTATTCCCATTCAACTATACAAGTAGTATACCTAGGCTTTACAAAATCAACATTACTCAAATTTTCAAGATAGACCTCCCCGTCTACATAAATCACAGTCTGCACTATCCTAGAAACCTTAGGATTAGTTTCTTTCTCAACTGATTGTGGTTGTGGATCAGCATGAATCACATCATGACCATCCTCAATTGAGTACTAGAATCATCATCATCATCACCATTATTATTTACATTATTGTTTCCCGTAGTCTCATTGGTGTTGTCTCTGTTACTGGATTCATACTATTCAGAATTGGATACATTAGTGTCACTTTATTCTTTATCACCTAGAAGGGGTTCTGACTCAGGTAACATAAGGGGTGGACTTGCTGGTCAAAAATCCATTCTTTTCATAGGACTTACTATATCAGGGTCACTCCTGTCATCAAGAGGTGACTCAGGTTCCTTTTCAGCATCGACAACACCATCTGCTTCAGCTTCCCATGTTTCCTTCGTACTGGACTCTTTAGTGTCCTTAGGAACTTCTGTCTCTTCTTCCTAATCATAAGAAACAATTTACTCATCAGGTTTTAATATGGGATATATCATCCCCTTTGGTCTTTTAGAGTGTTCAAAAGGATTATAGGATCAATTTAATCTCTCTTAATAAGCAACCCATGTCTTCTTCCATGGATTCCAGTTAATTTTCATTATTTAATAGATATTCATGCTCATAAAAAACCACTACTAGATGAGATACACTAATCTCCATCTTCAACACAGCCCAAAAACTATAGCATGGTAGATACTTTTATTGAATAGAATACGGTTTCGGCCTCCTTGGATGGGTTTAAAAACTCAACAATATGAAGAGTAATGTATCTCCAAAAGTTGATATTCTCATCATTTAGCAATAAAAAGAGCAAGAAAACATATTGATACTTTACCGAAGAAAAATAACCTTTTCTGGGACAAATTTGGTGCTGAATAAACTTAAAAAAAATTCTACTATCTCCATCTAACTCAGTAGCTATTATTCTTCTAGATTTAGATTTTCCAGAAAACATCTCCAGAGTATACTCATATGAAAAATATTCAGTGGTTGGAGGAATATTACCATTGTAATCTTCATATCTAACGTTATGTGGTACCCCCAAACACTCATCCCATTGATTCAATGAAATAGTTATCTTTTTTCCTTTGATCACTGAAGATAATGTTGCATGTTCTGCTCCATCCAATGCAATACTCAAATTCATATAAAACTCACGCACTAGCTTTGGGTAGTAGACTCAGTTATTATTATAGAACCAGTATTTACATCATTGCGTCTCCAACACTTTTAAAAGCTTATACTTACTGGATAACACCCATTCAGAACATACTTCTTTTTCTACACTGACCACCCGAGTCACCAATTTCGGGTTCACAGACTTTTGAGTCGTGTTTCTCGATTCTCCTCGAGCACGTTTCAAAGGCGAGGAGCTCTCATATTCCTTTCCTGACCACATTTTCTTTTCCATTTGGAGGTTTGATAGGTTTGAGAGGTTCGAAAGTTCAAGATTCAGAAGATGTGGAGTTTGGTGGGAGATGGAAGGTGAACAGTTCATAGGAATTGAAATAGCTACGTGTCATTTTTTATCATTTAGGGTTACAATATTCAATATAATATCGATTAAGTAAAACAATGTCATTTTGATAAACACTAATGGTTTCATATAGACTATATAACTCAATCGGTAGTATAGATCAGTTTCATAGATAATTTTCACTGATTAGTTTAATTGATCGGTTTCACTGATCAGTTTCACTAATTGGTTTCACTGATCTGTTTCACTGATTAGTTTCACTGATCGGTTTCACTGATCGGTTTCATGGATTAGGTTCACTGATTAGTTTCCCTAATTGGTTTCACTAATCAGTTTAACAGATTGATCATACCTAACTCTTGTTTAATAAAATATAACCTTTCAGATCTTAAAATCATGGTGAATATATCAACCAATTGATGTATAGATTCAATAAATTCTAGATAAATATCACCTTTTTGATAAAGATCTCTCAAAAAGTGATGTCTTTCATCAATGTTATTAGTCCTAGAGTGACAATCATGATTCATAGAGATGTTAATGGAACTAGTGTTATCAAAATAAATGGACCCATGTATAAATTGACATTAATAGTCCAATAAAGTGTGTTTCATCCACAAAATATGTTCACAATAACTACATATATCAATGTATTCTTGCACACATGTATACCCTAAACATGATATCTGGTCAACTCGCAGTAATGTAAAGTAAGCTTCCAATCATACCTTTATAATTGGGTTGATCAACTGGTTTCCCAGTTTCATCATCATCCCACTTATAGGGGGTACTCACAGGTGTATCACTTCCATTATTACTATCCAAACCAAAACATTTTAAAAGATCAATTTTATATTTACTGTGATTTAAAATAATACCATCTTTATTTTGAAAAATTTGAAATACAAGAAAATACTTGATTTCTCCCATTAAACTCATTTAAAATTCATCTTTCATAATCATTGAAAATCAGTAAATAAATCATTTTTAGAAGATCCATTGATAATATCACCAATATAGATTTTTAAAATCAAAATATCTTTAGAAATTATTTTAATAAAAAATAGTGGGATTAGAAATTCCTTTAGTAAATCTTTTAGAAATAAGAAAAATTCTATGTCTATCATACCAAGCTCTTGGAGCCTGTTTTAAACCATATAATTATTTGGAAAGATTAAAAACGTGATTTTGAAAATGCGGGTTGGTAAAACCAGGTGGTTTTTCAAAAAACATCTTCAATTATAAAACCATTTAGAAATGCACTTTTAACATCCATTTGATATAACATGATACTTATATGAGATGTATTACCAAGTAAGATCCTAATGGATTCAAATATAGCTACATGTGAAAGGTTTCTTCATTGTATATTCATTCTTCTTGATTGTAACCTTTTTCTACTAATCTAGCTTTTTTTCTAATGATGTTTCGAGATTCATCACTTTTCTTACTGAACACCCATTTAGTACATATGATCACAGTGTCCTTAGATCTTTCCATGAATTCCCAAACATTGTTTCTTTCAAAATGATTTAACTTTTCTTTCATATCCATTAAGCAAAATTCATCATTAATTGCATCATTGATATATTTAGGTTCTAGCTATGAAAGAAAGGCTTGTTGTTCAACATGATTTCTCAGGGAAGCTCTAGTTTGTGTTCTTCTATCTAGGTTACCTACAGCTATATCTAATGGATAGTTCATTAGAATCCTAGTTGATCTAGTAAAGGCAAGACTATAAATTTCTGGTTCTTCTCTTGGTTCGGGTTCAATAGAAGCAGGTTTCGGTGTATTCCCAGAGTTGGTTTTATTTACAACAGGTCCATTATCTTTATCATTATGGTTTAGAATAGACAAGTCTTCATTAGGATTTTCAACAGTAGGTTTAGGTTCATGCGGATCATTTTCATCAAATTTGATGTAAACTGATTCTTCCACACATTTGGTTCTCTTATTAAAAACTCTATGGGATTTCCTAGTAATTGAATATTCCAAAAAGATTCCTTCATCACTCTTGGATGCAAACTTGTATCGATTAACTCTAGTATTATGAATAATGACTTTGAATCCAAAAAATTTGAGGTAACTATGTATAAGATTCCTATTATTCCAAATCTCATAAGGGGGCTTCTTATGTATTAGTCAGATCAAAACTCTATTTATAATATAACAATCTATGTTGACAGCATCAACCCAAAAATTAATAGTTAAATCATATTAATTTAGCATAGTTCTTGCAGTTTCCTGAAGGGTACTATTACCTCTTTCTACTACACCATTCTGTTGAGGTGTCCTAGGGGTTGAAAAGTTTTGATTTTAGCCATTATGTGAGGACTAAGATTCAAACCCATGATTTTTAAACTCATGACCATGATCACTTTTCATGGTTTTAATCTTAAGTCCACTATGGTTTTATATAGACATGGATTATTTAATAAATTTAGAGCAAGAGTCACTTTTGTAAGCAAAAAAGTATACACATGTATATCTAGAAAATTCATCTACTAGAACATAAACACAATGATTCACATTTAAACTTGAAACTCATGAAGGTCCAAACAAGTCCATGTAAACCAAATCGAGAGTTTTAGAAGTTGAAACATTTTTCTTTGATTTAAAAGAAACATTTTGTTGCTTTGCCTTTTTATAGAGATTACAAACTTTATCTACTGGGAATTCATGTTTAGGTAGGTCTCTAACTAAGTTCTTCCTAGTTAGTTTTCAATGTGAATGTATATTGCAGTGTCCTAATCTTCTGTGAGAAAGCCAATATTCTTTATAAAAAGCATTTAAACAGGTAATATTTTTCGTAGCTAATGAATTCAAATCTACAGTATATACATATTCATTTCTTAAGGAAGAATATACTAAAACATGATTATAATTAAAAAATTACAAGAATAATTTTAAAATTTAACATTAATACCATCTTCACATAACTGATATATACTTAACAAGATATATTTTAATCCATCTACAAATAAAACTGTAGAAATTAAAATTAAATCACTGTTACCAATTTAGCAAAGGCTGATGATTTTCCCTTTAGAGTTGTCACCAAAGGTGACATATCCTACATCAACCATGATTATGCTTTTGATGCATGAAAATTCTCTTATCATGTGTCTTGAACATCCACTATCCAAATACCATGTCTTCTTATAGGAACATTTCATGAAAGTTTCCTATAGAATAATTTTAGATAGAAAATGATTTTGTTACCCAGATTTTCTTGGGTCCAGGCAGGTTAGGAAGCAAAACTTTCGGTACTCGTATTTTCGTAATGGGTATCATATACTTAACATTATCAAGATATTTTGATAGATAAACCTTGTCTGATCTATAACCATGTGAATATCTAGTTGAGGAATAAAAATTTTTAAAACTAGAACTAGCAGAATACTGTCCAAATTTAGGAATACATTTATTATTTGTAATATGTCTTTGTCCCAGCTGATAACCTAAAACAGAAGTATACCTTGCTGCCACTTGATTTCCTAGAATTAGTGTAAGTGTTTCCTTTACATTAGTAAATTTTCTCCAATTCATTCCTATGTTTCTCATTAGAAAATTTCAGTTCAGTATTCTCTTTGAGTAGTTGATCTTTCTTTACATTTTCCACTTCGAGTGAAGATTGAATAGTGATAGCTAATGTGTGTTGTTTCTTTAGGGCTTTATACTTATCATTCAGGTCATTACAGGTACCCTCTAGTATATTACAGTATTCAAATAAATCATCACTAGATATGTTTTCAGAATCAGAATCATCTCTAGAATAATAAGAGTTTAAAACCAGAGTATCCAATGTTACCTTAGATGTGTTAATCATGAAACACATATTATCTTTTTAATATTTTTCATCCTGAGTTGAATCAGAATCACTTGAACTATCTTTTAAATCAATCCAGGTTTCTTTCATAGCTTTCTTGTATTTTCAGTCCTTATAGTCAAATTTTTTTCTTGAAATTTAATTTTGGACAATCAGCTTTGACATTCCCTTTCCTATTACATTCGTAGAAAACTATTTCATCACTCTTATCAGTCCTTTTCCAATATTTCTTTCAAAGACCTTTGTTTCCATAATTTCCCCTATAATTTGATTTTCTGAAATACTTCTTCTTCCAAAAAAATTTCTTAAATCATCTGGCTATCGGAGCCATTTCAGCATCAATTTTTCAGGAACTTTCTTCACAGCTTGAGATATCGCTTTCACTTTGAATTTTCCCTTGGTCCTTAATTTTTGAAGTAGAAGTCTGGAAAGCTAAATACTTCTTCCTCAGTTCATCATCTTCTTCCATGTTTACTTTCAATTCTTCCTCATACATCATTAACTTTCCAATGAGTTCCTTGACCTTTCCAATGAGTTCCTTGACAGACAAAGCACTAATGTCACAAGATTCTCAAATTGAAACTGATATGCCTCTCCATATTTCTAGAAAGAATATGAGTATTCTTGTGATTTTCTCCTTTGCTGGAACAACTTTTCCCAGTGATATCATCGTATTGACAATCTCATTAAACCTGATATACATATCAGAAATAGATTTATAAGTTTTCAATTTAAAATTATCATAATTAATAGTTTATGTGTTCAATATCATTTCTTTATCATTGGTTGTTCGCTCATGGTAAATATACAGAATATCCAATATTTCATAAGCAGTCTTAAAGGTAGATATTATATTAAATTCTTCATCTCTTAAAGCACAATATAGGGCGTACATTGCTTTACAATTATTATTGTAAGCAGCTTTAGTAGGTTCATCCTATGCAGTTCTAACAGTTTCTGGAATCTTATACTGAGTCTTTATGGCATTCCAAATGTCAAATCCCATAATTTTTAGATGCATTTATATTTTGATTTTCCATTTGGCATAATTAACACCATTAAAGAATGGTGGCATGTTGGTAGATACACCTTCTAATGTGTAATCCATTATTAGATTTTAAAATATGTATTTAAAGAGATAAAAATTTAGAAATAATAAAAATTTTAAGATCATAATGTACAAATAGAATAACCATTGAAATGTTTTCACAAACAGAGTGTTTTGAAAACCTTTTAGTAAAATCCTTTGATACCAAATCTTGGTTGGATTGGATACTCAAGAGGGGGGTAAATTGAGTTCAATTAAAAATTTCTATTTAAAAGATTTTTATTAAAATCATCCAACTCATAAAACAGGTTAAACTATAGTAAATTTGTATTACAGTAAAGGTTTAGTTAGGTTCTCAAGATATTGATTAGTTCTAAATTAATTTTATCAGAAGATTAAATTATCTTTTGAAACTAACTTACTAAATTAGAATAGTTACAAAAACGTTCTAGTTTTTCTATAAGAGAAAATTTAAAATAGATCTATATTTAATGTACTTCGCAGAAAAATATTCAAAATAGTTTTAACAAAGGAAAAATGAACATCAGTTTGAAAAAAAGAGGTTCAGTCTCAAGCTGAGACTGAGTCCTCTCAAACAGTTTAAATAAACTATGATCCACACCCTGGATCAAGGTTTTACAACAATACTTAGTCAGTTCAGGTCCTCAAACATCTACCACAATTCTCAACTGGATACCATAAGGTGTAAAATGTTTGGTGTGAGGATTTTTTATCCTCCAGTTCATCCTAGGAGTCAGTTTGTTTCTAAATAGACAGATGCACACACACACTTCTCAAAATGTTAATCAAAGGTATACTACTTAGGAAATAAATGGATAAGGATTTTATAATGCTCTGAGTGATTGCAGATGAGCTTTGGACTCATTTGGAAGTGGAATATGTTATTAGAGTCCTTTATGATGAAGATGAAACAAAATAGAGTGTCGTTGTTCTTCCCAGATACAGTTATTCAGCCTTGTGCATATGATGTTCAGTAAGGCACAACAACTCACCTTTAGTGTTTGTTCGATGTGAATGATCTTCTTGAATCTATCTAAATATCATAGGTGTTCTTCAAGTTCTTATTTTTGTTTTGTGGACCTTCACACACACGTATTCTCTGCTTCATCTTGTGTGTCTCTATCTGCGTATATTTTTATATTTTTCACAGCAGATCGATCTTCCTTTTTATTCCTTGAGATCCGGTAAAGGGAACGTTTACCATTTGACAGGTATGAGGTAGGGTTCCACAATATCTAACAACCAACATTAAATAATTTCAAGTATATTTAATCAAGAAAATATGACTTTTGGATTTAAATAAGAGTTAATAAAAAATAAAATTGTTTTCATGACTATCGGTGAGTCATGAGATCGGTAGGTCATTTGAATTTTCATCGGTATCGGTAGGTCATTCGATTAACATCGGTTTAGGTTGGTCATTTTATTAGCATCGTCTTTGGTAGGTCATTTGATCAGTATCAGCTTCAGTAGGTCATTTGATAATAATCGGCTTCGATAGGTCATTTGATCAATATCAGTTTCGGTAGGTCATTAGATCAGCAACGTCTTCGGTAGGTCATTTAATCAGCATTGGCTTCGGTAGGTCATTTGATCAGCATCGGCTTTGGTAGGTCTTTTGATCAGCATCGACTTCGGTAGATCATTTGAATAGTATCGGCTTTAGTAGGTCATCTGATCAGCATCGATGAGACAATTATATCATTGGTGTGACCATTGTCATTGGTGCGATCGTGGTCATCGGTGCAAACGTTGTCATCGGCTTGTCACATCAGTGACTCATCCATCAGTTTTTCACATCAGTGACTCATTCCTTTAACTATCGGTGGCTCAATAATATAACTAACAATGAGTGAAAAACATAAAATTTTCATAAAGTGTCTGTTTAATCCAGAATACTTCCAGGTCAATTGTAGACCATAAATAATCACAGATAAACATATATAGACATGATTAAACATATATAAACACATTTATAACAGATTGAATAATTGATTAAATTGACTTATAAAAGAAAAAAAATACAAATTTTTGATTATTAAAATAATTATCGCCCATAGCGTTCAACAACAACCATTATACGTGTTAAAAATGTAGGATTTCAAGATGTGTAATTTTCAAGCACATGATGATATTATATTCAGTTTATGTCTAATAATAATAATTTTATCAATATAAATGAAAATAAATTTATATATAATATATAAATTCCAATTAACAGATCCCCCATTAGGTATTATTTAAGTTAATTTAAATGGAAAAACATTATGTACATTAATTCATTTTTTTGAAGAAGCCTTCTTTTAAACAAAAAAATAAACTTATACTAAAATTCTCTATACTTTTGATTCAAAAGTATTTTAATGGACTAGATATAATTAAATGTTTATAATTGTACGTTAAAACATAATTAGGATTTTAAATTATGTAATTTTATTTAGAAAACATTGTTGTTTTACAAAAAGCATCATTTTTTTCACTATTAACTAAAAAATCCCAAAATTTCACAGTTAGTTCATTTATGATATAATTATTTCTAAAATTAATACCAGTTAGTCAAATAAATTTTATATAATTTCTATAAATTAATTATAATACTTTCTAAAAAATGAAATTAAAATAATTTTTGAATAAAACAACTTTTTTTTGAATATAGTTACTTTAATAAAAATTAATTGATTATTGACAAAAATTAAAAAATTAAATTTATATTAAGTATTAAATTTTAATTTATATTTTATAATGTTGTTAATATTGTTAGTACCCTCTTATTTATTGATAATTTTATAGTGGTCATATTTAAAACAATATTTTTTTCATTATTCACTAATTCATTGTGTGGTGTATAATAAAATCAAACTAAAAGTTTATGTAATTTTTTTTACATAATAAAATGTTGGTCTATTACATTATCCACCTATAAAATGAATATATCCCCTAATGTTTTTCTCTTTTATCAATGCTTTAACATTTGAATATCCCTTTATAAAAAAACCCACATCAAAAAAGGTTTAATAAGACATTCTATTGAAAATATAAAAAGGTATGTGTTAGGGTCAATTGGAATAACACAAAATAGGATTATGAATAAGTGAATATATGCGGTATGTTATGATATGTACATATAAAAATGTATAAATTATATTAGAGAGTTTTATAAATCACTAATCACAAGAAATTGGGTGATCCAAAAAAGGTTAACAAACAAAAACCCATAAATCAAAGAAGTTTGAAAACGGTCAATAATATCACAAAAATGAGGATAGAGGGACAACATTTTATTTCATGATCCTTTTTTTAATTTTGGGGAATTAATTTTCCATCTTGACATAGAAAGTAGGAAAACTAAATTGATGGAAATAGTTTTATTTCATATGTATAATTTTATCCTTGGATTGTTCCTTGATCAATTTCTCTTCATCTCTTACTTTATGATATAGTTTTTTTTCACTTATAAACCACTAAATAAAATCCTTAAAGGAATTATAAATCATTTCTTCTATCAATAATAAAAAATGGTTATCATTTGACATCTAATATGGATAAATATTCATATGGTTATATAATATATAAATCCCTAAAACCATGCCAAAAATTTAATAGAAACGAATCCATAACTAAATAAGTTTTTAAC
Organism: Viscum album; assembly: GCA_963277665.1. Lineage (NCBI taxonomy): Eukaryota > Viridiplantae > Streptophyta > Magnoliopsida > Santalales > Viscaceae > Viscum > Viscum album. The sequence goes on from OY728122.1 coordinate 1,995,164,581, forward strand.
CCTTACAAAAAAGAAAATTTATAAAAAGGATTCAAAATTTCACAATGTCAACCAGACACAAATCCCCTATATTTCAAAAAGTGTATCTTCATTTTCATATTCCAAACTTATGAATACTATCATCGTGTATTCTCTTGAAATATGGTAATAAACTAAAATTCTATTAAACGTCAATGAAAAGATTCATGATTCCTCATTCTATGAATAAAATCATATATTATTAAATAAATTACCTAAAAAATAATGTTGTAAATTCCATCAGTGATAAAACAAACCACATTTTGAATAATTCATTTATCAGTTATAAGGATATAAATACTATCTAATTTACAATATCCATTTAAATCATCTCTTTACATGAACTAAAAACCATTTTTTTCAAAATTAGCAACAGAGTAAGTTTTATATTTAATTAATAATGTGTTCTTCGAAATGTGTCACATATAAATTAAATCACTTTTCTATGTTATCAATACTATTAATTATATTCATGAAAATTATTAATTAATACATCTTCTAAATAATCATTTTTTAATTCATAATTCAAATATTTCCATACAAAAAACAACACCCATTATACATAATTCCAAGCCATTAACTAGAATTAATCATATAAACAACTAACATATATTTTCATTAATATATAATTTTCTGTAACTTCATCATCAGAAGTATAAAGATTATTCATAACACCATGTTGATTCTCTTCATTGAATTTACATCTAGGAAATAAATTTGAATAATCCCCATAATTTAAAAATTTGAAATATTTATTCCTTGATAACACATTAGGGAGGCCAATATTACATTCCATTTGATAAAATAGACTTTTATTTTCTCCCATTTAAATCACATTATTTATGTCCTTAATTTAAACACTTGAAAAATCTTTAAATTACAAAAATACATTCAATTGGGTGTTTCTTACCTCATAATTGACAAGTAGAAAATTGAGATATCTATCCTTTTTGTTCCCCACCACTAATGATATCAGAACACTCTATCCTTATTTTTATTAGTGAATTTGAATGTTTATGAAATTTAAATTTTTGTAACATGAATCAAGATAACTTATTAGTAATAATAATAATATCTGTAAATCTAATCATCATCCCATTGGGCGGTTCATCCTAAAATTTTCTGCACATTCTATGTTATCCTAGCTCTTTCTGGATCCTGTCATTGATTAAATATCAATAAAAAAGAGTGAGAAACACTAATCATATTGGAAACAACACTAATCAAGAAAAAGTCACTTATATTGGACCTTATGTTTACCATAGTATATTTACCGTTAGTTTTTATTTAAATCCTTTATGGTGATTGATAAAGAGATTAGAAATATCAAAATCATATACATTGAGAGTGTTAGACCGAGATTACAGAACGGTCCATTGGAATGCACTAGGAGATGATCATGTCTATCTCAGTGAACCCTTTTCAGAATTTATTGCCCCTACGTACCTCTATACCATATACACATCAAATATTAGTATCCATATAAGAATATATTATCTAGGAAACCACTGACTCAATCATTCAACATAATTCCAATACATTTTCCTATAATTAGACTCATTTATAGAATCATCATTAGAGACATCCCTAGACATGGCCTTGAAAATAACCCAAGGGTTGTTAATAATGTTTTCTCATCCTAGATTAAAATGGTTAATTAAATAATTCCTTCAATACCTTATATAATAACCCAGGATTTTCGTAAATAGATGTTAAATATTTTTTATTATTATTAAATAAATTATGTAAACATACACATGAGGACCCTAATATTTTAGTTTCTTTAGAAAAAAGGAAAAAAAATATTCTAATTTAGTGAATATCATAAATATATCCCATAATGATATTCCCCTTTAGAAATCTTCTCAAACATACCCTATTTAAAACCTTAAATCAAGACCTGGGGATAAGAAACATAAGAAAGGGTGATATAAAGTGCTCAGAAATGGTTAATAAGGGAGATATATAAGAATAACATAAACATATGGGTATGATATTATGAGAATAAAATTATAAAACAAAACCCTATATATCAAATATAATAATATGGAGTTATGGAATAAATATTGTAAGTTCATAAGACATCAATCCTAAGAGAATCTAAGAACATGATCTATGAGAACATTTCATAGGAACATGAAATTGATTTTTAGAATACAAAAATTCAAATAAAATGATTAGCATAGTAGACAAAGATCACTTCTATGGATATCAAAGTGGAATGAGTTAACTCCCAAAATATTATAGTATTGAAGGTTCACTCCCCAAACCATTATAACAAATAATCTATGTAACTTATCTATGTTTACATACCCTTACACAATTTATATATCATAAGATATATTAATTTATACAATTCATTGGTGGGATGTATAAGTACCACCCATCACATGTTAAAATTATATATATTTTTGTGATAATATCACAAAATGTTCGTCATATGATATCCTAATAAATTAAATCAGTTTCATAATCATTTCATCATATAATAACCATTGGAAAAATATAGGATTTATAATCATTTAATCACTTCCATATAGCTTAAATTATTGGAAAAATATGTTGTTTTCATTAGAATTTTTCCAGTGTATAACACATGGAAGGGAAACATTCCTCATAAGAATCATTCTATCATCAACATAAACAATTCAGAAAAAGAATAATATTTTAATCCATATATAATATCCCCAGTAAAGTATAAGTACAATCAATGTATTTCATCCTAGATGGAAAATGATTATGAAGGATAAATTTTTAAATTTAATCAGGAAAATAAATTTTAATTGAACATATATTTCAAAAACTAGAAAATCATAAAATGTTTTTTATTCATTTTCTTATAAAATAACAATTAAAAATTATAGAGGAAATATTAAAATTATTTAAAAACATTTCATGAGGAAAAGACACTTTACATAATAAAAACACATTTTTAATCATATTTTTTAAAAAATAAATTTCATTAAATATAACATCATTAGAAAATAAAAATGATATAAGGAAATAAGTTTCATGATTGTTTGAAATTTCATTCTTTCTGTACATGTTATATTAATGATTTATTTTACATTCCCAATAATATACTAAACAGAAGTTATTTAGAAAACTACATGATGATTACATTTAAAAAAATTTATAAAAATGAATCCATTGGTAAAAATTTATTTATTAAATCATTTGATTATTTATTAATTGTTTTTAGAAAACATTTTTAAGAATTATAATTTGTTACATACATAAGTGATAAATAAATATAGTTTTTTATGAAAATAAATATTTTTAACTCTTGAGTACATAAATATAGTAAAATGAAGGTTAAAAACATATTCTCATGAAATGAAAATAATATAATTAAATTAATTTGTTTCTCGATGATTTTATCAAATGATTTAATCATTGATAATATATTTATAAACAATTCTGATAAAAGATGAGATTGTGACATAAAATCACGACCACTTCAGAAACATTGAATTATAATATTTATGAAGGAATATAATTAAATTAAACTTAATATATTTTTATAATAAATAAGTTCATGATATTACATGTCAAATGGAATTTAAAAACACATAAAAATGATAGGTTTGTAACATACCCTTTTTCACAAGAAAATAAAATTGAGACAAAAATACCCTACCACTTTAATAATCATTTGACTTGTAAGACCCAATAAATAATAATGTAAAATTAACCTATAAATTTCACGAAAATTATTATATTAATTATATAAAATTTAAAATGGAAATTATATACACCACAAAAAAAAGAAATGACTGGTGAATTTTAATATGCATCCAAGAGAAAAAAGATAGACTATAAGTCCATTACCTTAATTATCAACATCCTTAATACAAGTTTAATCCTTGTTTATAGTAAATATAAGTATATTATAAATCTATTACATAGACATAATTATTTATATAAAACCCTTTATTACTTTCTTATGAACATATGGTACCCATTTATTAAAAATTCCATGTCAATGTCACATTTCATTAAATAATTATTTTGTATGTATGTTTTGATTAATTATTTTTAGTCCTATTAATTTGATCATGGTTAGACCACCACCAGAATGATAAAAATGATATAAATATAATTTATATTCAGAATAAATGTACTCATAGTAATCTATAAAAATTATTGATGGAAAATTAAATACACATTTCCTTGAGACAGTGGATCATACGTACACATGAACATTGTATCCATTTTCTAGAAAAATTTAAATAAATAATGTTACTTAATATATTAACAGTATAGAATCATTTTTATTTCACATATAAAACACTTTTCAATTAAATAATCCATTATTATCATCCATGTAAAGTGTGAACAAATCACATTGATTCTTTAGGGGGTAGTTTATTATACACATGAGCAACATTGTCATATTCCCACAAAATGGAAACTAAAAAGACCTTTATGTGATAATAATTTCATAAGTACAATAATATCATATATATAATATATTAATATTTAAATAATCATTATAAAAATTTGTTAGATGTGTTAATGTAATAATTAAGGACATCAGTTCGTGAGGTAGTAGCCATCTGTCCACAAAAATCATGATTTTGTAACCCATTTGAGTGTTGTCGATATGGTTATAGGATATTATATAATTATAATACCATTTAATTATATATTATATACTGTTTTAATTATAGTTTTTGTGTTAATATGTAATTTAAATTGGAAAATAATAACTAAAAAAGAACGATATTAGTGATGATATTAACCTTCTCTTAGAAGAACTTCTTTTGGATCCCTTATTAAGGACATTATTGATAGTCTTTTAGGGGTACAGAAGCTCTAAAACATGGAAAAATATTTCGGGAAATGATTTTTTATAGTTATTTCCAAACTATATGGATTTTTTATTTGAAAATAAGTGATGGAAGGTGGTGGCCTTTTATAATTGGCCAAAGGAAACACACTTGGAAAATACATGGAAATTTTCCAGAAGAATCCAAAAATGATAGATTCATTGAAATGATAAAAAATTCCAAATTAAATTATATTTTATATTTTTATGTATAATACTGAAATATAGGCATTCAATAGTATTTACAAATGGTTTGGGTCATTTTTAACACCTCGCTTCTTAGATTAGCCCCCGATAAAACTATTTTTACCTTAACAATTGTAAATAAAATTTATGGGTTCCCCTATTCATTATAGGGAAAATATAAATTTTAAATTATTGGATAATATAAATTATTACGATTCAAATTATTGTATACATTTTTCAAAATTCCATTCACATTAGTGGATAATGTTAAATTAAATGAAATCCCACATGCACGATGACGATGTGGGTTTTCCAAGAGAAAATTATCAACATAATAAAAAGTTTTATATATAAATTCAATATAAAATTGTTTAAAATGACTATAATTTGACTAATCGATATATAATTGAACAAATTTACTTTAAATTTTTTTTATAGAATTATTTTTTTACAAAAAGTATAAAAATAAATGTAAATTCATAATATAAACCAGTAATTTCATTATTAATCGAAAACCTAACAATAATGATAATTATAAATAATTTATTTTTTAAAAAATATTTTTTATTTTATTTTATTTAAAAATTTTAAATTTAGAACAAAACAGGTTGATGTGGCAAAAAAGTGGGTTTTCAAGAAGTGTATTTTCCAAAGAGAATATAGTTTTATATTAATTATATTTCTATTAACAATAATTATATCAATATCAATTAAATTTTATTTATATGTAATCTATAACTATAATTTAAAATATTACTCATCATATATTATTTTAATTAATTATAATGGGGAAACATTATTTATATTAAAAATAGTTTTCAGAAAAATAAGTTTTTAGAACCCAAAAATAAATGTATCCTAAAATCCAATATAAAGTTGATTCCAAAGTAATTAATTGGATAAAATTTATGCTACAATAAATATGATACATTAAATAATAACATGTAATTTAAATTACGTTATTTATAAAAAATAAATTATTGTTTTTAAAAAATTATATTTAACAGTATTTAGTGAGAAATAAATATTACAAGAAAATTCTTAAAATTATATCATAAGTTAATTTAAATATGATTAGTTAATAAATTATATTAATTTTATATAATTAATTTCCTATATGATCTAAAAATTCACGATAATAGTTTCACATAGAAAATAAATGATAAATTTTTTAAAAGAAATCATTTGATTAATTAATATAATTATATTACTAAAAATTTATTGATTGTCTAAAAAAAATTCTATGTTAATTTATATTTGGTATGATATTTATATGCATATTTCCTAAATTAGTTAATATAATTCATACCAACCAATATAATGACTATGATTTAACATTCATATTTAAAATTTTATTATTACATGGTTCAATTATGCTCGGGGTTAAATGTTATGCAAGATATCAAAAAACTCATTATGGAATGTAATGAAAGATAAGATCTGTTTTTGTATGATGAAATCTATCTAAAAATTAAAAATAAATTTTAAGAAACTTATTCTATATAATATAGGTATTTAATAATACATTTTATCCTCACAAGAGAGGGTTAATCCATTATAGTTTCCTTCATCAATCGCACCATATTCCAGAACTACGTATGGATTTATTAGTATTTTCATAAGATATGTATTTATAGTTAGATTATTTATCCAAGTCCTATATATGAATCCTAAACAAGAGTTCTATTTTATTCCACCATAATGTTTTTCACATACTCACTACAATATAATGAAGTAATCCCCCCCCCCCCCCATTTCTTGTTTCTCACACTGAGAATGTATCTGGTGTGATTTGGAATCGTGGGAGGAAATTATTATATGGCCAAGACGTGTGTTAAAATCACCATGGCATTAAAATGGACACTAAAAAATTTGCATTGAATTATTTATCTCTCTCTCATCACTCCACAGCCTGATATATTGGACTTTATACTATAGTGTCTAATATAATCTAGAAAATATTTCTAATTGTATGGTTCATAACTCATTCACATGATTTTAAATCTCATTATTCCATAGGTCATCACCAACGTGGAAACCACATTCCAGTGTTGGTCTATCATCATGTTTTACCATAAAACTACATGTGGAATAATTATTATCTAAATAGTATATGTAGTTACACCTAAACCTATTGAATTTATTCCAACCACGGGTTCACATAACTTTTTGTGTCTCCATAATCCCGTAAATATGTGTAATTTCCATTGAGTTTTTTTTGACATTGGGACTTCATTCCCCCCTCTTCACATTTGGATATTACCTTTCATGTATTGTACAAATATCCCAAAAACATTGTATTCATGGTCCTTATAGTAGGACTATAACTGTAATAAACTTTACATCTTATTCACAAGTCATTAAAATATATGTCAATTTCCTAACCACATGATGCAAAATTTCAGTGTTCATTTCCCTATTTCAAAACAAAAAAATATATATGAATTTGGTCCTCACTTGAGTGGTCCCAAATCTTGGGGCAGCTATACTACAACACCATGAAACATTATTCCTCTATATAAATTTGTGTGCCTTTATTCTCAAATAAAATGTATACATACTGATGTCCATACCTCTATCTTGAGTCCACTTTAAAATAATGAGAAAACATCCACTATTTCATATAGACAAAACTCATGAAAAAGATACAAATATGGGTCTCGGAAAAGTAACCCATTCATTCAATATGTGCATGATACATGTAAGGGGTCACACATGTTTTCGGAAACAGTTGTCCAAACACTTATTTATACTTGGTGATATCCCCTCCATACTTTATTAACCTGGTCTTCGAGCTGTCATATCTTCACAATATTCAATTTTTTTATTAACAATGAGAGTAGATGACTCTGAAAAGAATTTTTGTTTTGACTATGAAAAATATTCCCCAAATTTGATATGACTAATGAGTTCCCCAAAATTTCACATCAACCATAGGAACCTTCATCCATAGGTGGAAAACCCTTCGACTTGATATGATATGATTTGATAATCACTGAATATAAAACTCATTTTGCCCATATTTTTTGGTCATTCTTCATTTACTTTTCCTATATCAAATCCTCTTGATACAATATCCCCCAATATCATACATTAATAATTCCATACTCACACCTGAAATATGATGAGATATCATTGCACCATTATCCCTCATGTGGTTCATGGTTTCCACAACCATTATATTAGAACCAGAGTCTTCAATTGTGTGAATCTAACCCCAAAGACGTTATCATGGTATTAAAACAAATGATTTCTTATACATTTGGATACCAATGTCTTCGCCACATGATTTAAAACTACATGTTAGAGTCCACACACTAAGGGTTATAGGTGTTACTAAATATAGTTTTTGATTTTTAAAATTCATCTTGAGCCTTACCAATAGTTTATTAAATCCATGTTTGATGTTTGTTGATGGATTCATTAAAACTATGAGGTTTCCTCAGTCCCCATTAATGAAATATCTAACATGTGTCGGGATCCAATAAGAGGATCGGTGGAGATGAAAAATATCTCCCTTCATGGTTACTAATTATTCAAGATGACATGCCATCCGGAGAGATTTCAAATCAATATAGCATGCATTCTCCTACACTTCCAGAGCATGTCCATGGTCCTTATAGGATATAGTGACTCTACGATCTTTAAACTCTCTCACTAGTTGTGTCTCATCCTTCCCTGATCTTTTCTCCTCTTACCATTTTTGGATGATCAACTTCAAGGTATGTTGGATCAAGTAGTTTTCAGAACTTCTATACCCATGAAATAGAAATCATGGATAGGAGTCAGAAAAGATATGATGGTAGATCGTCAAGAGGTTCTTCCAAAATTAACATCAAAATGATTCACCAATTGAAGTGGTGTGTAAAAAAAAGAGTCTTATGCCTCCATGTTTAACATAGATCTGATTTCATAGAGAGAAATATGTCCCAATACTAATATTCTCTTGGAATAACCATGTTCTCATTTTATGATAAATTATTGGTTTTACCAACAATAATGTATTGAATACGAATGGAGGTATCTCCAATAGCTTCATACAGTCGCGTAGAAGGCACTGGATAACATGTGGAGAATGTTATTAATATCTGAGAATAACAGATAGAAAGGGAAGGGAGAAAGTCAGAGTATATTATAAAACTCACCCATTGTTAGTTCATCCACATTTTTTAAATCTTACACAAGATTTTCACTATATACAATCAGAGAAAGGACTTCCAAATGATAATTACTCTATACAAGATTCTTAGAGTCATGGGAAGAATAATATTTTGATTTACAGACCATAGAGTTTGGGATTGGTAACACCACTATTTGAAAACGGTGAGGACTCTTGATACGCTGATGTGCAATGGAATCAGAAATATATTCTATGGAAAAAGCATTAAAAATAATGTATTCATGATTAAAACATTGGATGAAAAGTTTTCTCATGTTAACGTGAAGATTTTTTTTATAATAAATCCATAATAAACTCCTAAAACTACTCTAAATATATATGGATATTTATATGTGCATGTATATCTCCATTTATCATATCATGATATTTCATTTCTTGAATTAATTCCCAAATACCAGAGGAAGCCTCGCCCATGAAGAAACATGGGAAATATGGGTAGGGACTGAACTATTTTTGATCTAATTATACGACACTTATTTTAGTAGGAATGCTCACCGATGACAAACTTAGCCCCCAATAAACATCTATTGGGAGAATAGAAGGGACGGTAGTGGTCATTGTAATATCCTCCAATATATGTTTCAGAGCTAAAGTATTTTAAAAAATGAGTTTTAATACCTATTATACGATGTCTTATTATTCATAATTAACACTAATGGGTTATTCTTCTCAAGCTATTGTAATTGGAATATATGAAGTATGATCCCCTGACACATCTTACATCATGGGAGAAAAAGTTTCAGTATGTTTTTGAGCACCATATGGAGTGTCTTCATCGAATCCCGAGGGATCTATTCTAGACCAATTTAGGAAGGAATGATAATGAAAAAATTAAAAGGGTATGAATAGTCATATGGGAATGTCAAGTAAGTTATATGGTAAAATGATGTTATGAGGACTTATTGTGGTGTATATGACTGACCAATGTATTTTACCTCTTTTTTTCAACACTTGATATGGTATGGATCTCATCTAAGTATTCTGAATCCCAAATATTAGAGGGGTAATGGGGTCACCCTCCACTCCATTTATATTAATCTATTCCATATAAATAACTCCATGATCTCGGAGATAGACCCCTCATACATAATCAAGGTTCCTGTTGAATTATTTCTTATAGAGATATGTTCTGTTAATTTCTGCCTCTAAAATTAATTTTAGACCCTTAATAGTAGTTTCTTATACTCAAAAAATTAATATGGGTTCAAAGTAAATGGAATGAAGTTTAAATCATCATTATAGATGAATTCATCACATTATTCATTGTATTGGTCAACCAGAACCTCAGCAGCACCTCAATCTATAATTCATGTTTTCCACTTTATGGATGGGATCTGGTTATCTGTCACATATACTATCATAATGAACTCTTAATAATTATTCCATAATTGGGAACAATTGTTGTCCTATTTAAGATTAGAGGGCGCTATAATATCCCCAAGTTGTGGGATATGTAGGTAGACTTAAAGATATACCCATAAATAACTAATTTCCGAAGTTATGACTTTCAAGACATGGACTACATTAGGATTCACATAATCATATGATGTTTTGTTCAGTAATAAGGAATAACAATAATTTTTAACTTTAATTTCTTTTTGGGCCTCTCTACTCTAGGGGGAGGATACACAACTGATTCTCGGGTCTCCTCCCAATTGTGATGACCAAACTGATAATGTGTGCAATAATTTTATACATTTATTATCTATTATTCATTTAATATACCCCAGTTTCAATTAAATTCCTTTCTAAATAATGTTCTTTTATTAATATTATTAAATTTGGAAATATTTGGAAATTATCATTAAATATGATTATTGTTGATATATATTTCTCTTTATATAATTTTTTTGTGTATTCTAAATTATTAGATTTAATTTTTTTGGAATTAAAATAGTACACTTAGAAAAACTATGAATCATATTTTATATAGATTGGAAATTTACAAAGGAAATCAGTGAATTTTTGAAACATGTTCACTATTCTTCCCATTATCAACACTCATGGTATCTTTCCCACATTACTTCACTCCATTCTTACTATTGGTCTACAAACAATGTGTTCCATTAGATGACCATGTGTGCTCAGAAATCCCCCAATTCTAAAAATGTATGCCTGTATAAGCTAATATCATCGACCACTATAATATTCTCATGGAAGGAATTCTTACTATAAGGCCTCATATTCAGCCACCGTCTCACAATCAACACACTGATTTTGTCCTGTTTATGACTAGTTTTCCCATATCATCATATTATGCCTCTACTCTGTATTAATAAACGGACCCCATGCCTTCACATAAAATGAATAAAAATATCCTTATAGATCGATTCTTTTATTAAATCCTAATTCTGAACATTGATCGAAAATTTACCACAACTATTTATCTTCCTCTACCATGAGGAAATGTAGGTTATATTAACCTTGGTGGAACAACCTTCTACTACTACCCATTGATTTGAAACAAGGAATTTGTAAAGCCACTATGCTTGGAGAATTACAATAATACTGTGACATAATCTAATCATTCTGTCTATCATGTTTTATATCCAGTCAAAATTGATTTGAGAAAATCCTCCTTTCTTATGTAGCCTTTGATGGAGCTTTTTCATTCAACTATTTCATAATGGAGATTGATGCCTGCCAACGCCAAAGTCACAAAATAATGCTCCATGATACCTTGAGAATCAAAATTAAAGATGTGGGAATCATCAAACAATCATTATGAGAATCTCACCTCACCATTAAATGGAAATAGTTGGGTATAAAATTTCAAACCTGGTGTAAGAATGAAAATCTATCATGTTGAGAAATTTAGTGTCATTGGAAAATTTATGGATGTCATTCATCAAGAAATTATGGAAGAATAGATGTTACAGTTACATGTATAATATTATTTATTATAAGTAAAAAAACTTATTTTCAAGTGATAAATGAATGAATAACACCCATAAAATAATCATATGCCAATTTCACACTAAGATCTTAATGAGGAAACTCATCATTATTCAAAACACCATATCATGATAACTTCAAAATGATACATGGATGGATCGTGGAGGAGCACTAATTCCTTATAAAATTTATCCAAACCCTCCAATCTGGATACATGTCATTTATATAGAAAAAATTAAGTGTTATCCTTATCTAATGAATGCAATCATGAATTATATGAAGAAACCACTCCCCTTCACAAGTAGAGTACCCAAACAACAATGAGTTTGTTTATATAAAGAATTCACTATTCGAAGCAATATGGGGATGAAAGAACTCAATATTTTGGGATGCGCTCACTCACAACCTATCACAGATATTTTTTAATTTTCATTTCATTTATTTAAAATGTTGATCATAGATCACTAGGAAATCTATGGTTTAGACAAGGGGAATATTGTTACCTCCCCATTGAAAAATTATTATATTTAAATGTTAATACTAACTACTCTATTGATTTTAATGGTTTTACCAATTGTGTATTTTTATGATTTTATCCTTTATGCACTTTTTCATAATATCATCATTTCAAACACAAGCCACAAGGATTCATTCCACTTCATTTGATTTAATGATGTGGGGGAATTAGAGGGTGAATTGGGGTATACGATTACTATTTTATTAAAATATTAGAAATACAATGAACATTGTGTGTCCCTATCTAAAAAAATATCCTAATAAATGTAATAAATTTTATTCAATAGATAAGATAATGAATAGAAAATAATTGAATAATGATTCAATAGGTGAATGAGGGAATGATCCATTGATGGATCCCTATGTCATTAATTTATTATAGAACCCATAATTACAACATATTTTTTAAAATTGAATCTTCAAAACAATATTCCTACTTTCATTCAACAATTTCTCTTGGGTATAAAACTTGAGTGTAAATTTTACTAAATTTTTCTCAGGTTTAAAAATTGTTTTTCTGAGTGCCCTACAATGCATCAAACCTATGACTATTTCTCTAAAATTCTATTCATTTTGAAAATTTTGTTTCAAATGTTTTCAAATGAACATAATAAATTCTTCTAACTTCCCTATTTTGGTTCTAGATTCATAGAGAATAATAATGGAAAGGATTAAATCTCTATATATCATAGAATAGAAGGAAAGAGACTTTTTCACCTTCTAATTGGATGATTCTACATTCCTAATTTCATCCTCTTAGAAATATACCATATGTAGTAAAAAAAATATAGGTTAATATATCTTATATTAAATGTACATTTAGAGAATTGTGTGCACCCAACATAAATAATGATAATAAAATATTAAAATTAAATGATAAACATGACTATGAACTCAAAAACAAATTATAGAAAAACTAGGCGTAATTTGGTGAAACCCCCAATAAGAACATAAAGGAGTTTATATAATAATGAAATGGGTTCTGTATTGGAGGAGTCACTAAGGATCAAATCCACTGTAAGGATTTTCCATTCTCACATGAATGTGAATCCATGTAGTTTCTTTACAATATGTAACATAGAGAAGTCACCTCATGGGAGGAGCTACAGAAGAGATTTCTCAAAAAAATATTACATTATTTACGGAATGATCATAATTAAAATGAAATGTATGGAACTATGTAGAAAACTAAAGAAATACATTATTATTTTCAGGAGAGATTCAATAACCTATCGACATCTTACACACATCCTCTATATAAATAATATAACATTTTGGAATTTTTCTAAAGAGTATTGATGAATAATGATCATAACCAACTTGAGGATTCATAAGGATGAGAACTGGTTCATAAGTCACCAGATGAATTAAGAGAACCCATTGATAGGATCCTGTAAAATTCCCAGAAGTTTTGTATTATATATATTACTAGAGGAGTATATGAGGTGAAAATTTCAAAATCAACATTTTTATAAAAATAAAATGGATGAACTAACATACCTTGTGGGAAAATTAATTTTAAAGAATGTTTGGGAATCATCACCCTCCATACCCACAATTTCAACCCAACTATGATATTCATCAGACCTTTTCTCTAATGGATTCCCAAATGTTCAAGGAATTGAATGTTTTGACACCATGTTCCAAAAGAGAAACCATAACCTACCAAGTGGAAACCAAGGATTTGGAGCATTTTCCACTAACTAATTCGGATCTATGAACCAATATACTCAACGACCAATATTTCAACATGCTACTAAAGAACCTTTTCAACCCCCTCTACTCCATAGATGGAATTTCATACCATCTGAAAGCTAACATCAAGGAATACCACATGAACATTTAATTGTGTATATATTTTTATAACTAATAGATTCTAAAAAAAGTCATCACAAAACTCTCTCCACTGATAGGCCAGAATTGAATGAATTTAATTGATAATATGAATATCTCATGACCACCCTCAATAATATTGTAAATCAAGGATCGAGTAATCTTCCTAATTAGAATGATCCATAAACTAAGGTAAAAAATACTGACATTACAATAAGAAGTGTAAAATTACTAAAATATAGTGAAAAATCCCCATTATAAATTCAAAATGTATGTGAAAAACATCAAACATATAATGGATTATCCATGTAAAATTAAACTAAGGAGGTATAGGTATTGGTATGATAAAAAGATAAAATAAAACTCATATAAAATCAAAAACATTCCCCACCACCCATCCCCAAAATAATGTAAGAACCTAGAAAACTGATGGAATAATCCCTTCAACAATAGATATTGAAAGGCTTCAAAAAAGTGGAGATCAATATCCCCTATTGAAATCCATTCTCTAGATTACAATGTATAAAACATTCATTAAGTAAATTTACACTTGTGGAATGATATTGAATAGAAATGAAGAGGTATGACAAGGTATAAATGTTTATCATCTTGTTAGACCACAAATTACTAAAAAATACAATGATCCATGTAAATTTTCAATTCCATTCACATTTTGTAAGATCATTTTTTTCCAATTAATGGTGTGAAATGAATTATTAAATTAATATAAATATTATTAAATTTATTCTTATTTATATATGGGAGAACAAAAACCCACCCGTTTTGTAGTACAAATTTTGAATAGAGACACTACTTATGCTTGAGGTTTCATTGATAGTGCTCTGGTAAGTGTACTGTAGTACCTATTCCCATATTATTTTTACATCATGGACATGAATGATGAAAATGGTAAGAATTCCCCCCCACATCATCTTGGGTATCTCATTTCGCAAAATAGATAAGACAATAATAACCTTTTGAAAGGAACAAAATCCATGACATATTGAATATAAAACATTAATTAAAATATAATAGATATAGTGAATCATCCATATAAAGAACATTTTTTTTAAATTAATATATTTTTAAATTCCCTATTCCCATATGATGGAAATTGAAATGTTTTATGTCGTAAATATATATTAGCTAAAGCATTGGAAGCACCCATCCTATATGAAAAGTCATTTTCGAAAAATAATTTTAAAATTGAAACAGTTTCGAGTGTTTAATGGTTTGATGAAATGAATGTAAATTATATCGATGAGTTAATAAAAATAACACATATAATTCATCATTATATTTGTAGTTATCACACATAAATAAAACTAATACCATCAAATTTAAAATATTCCTTCCTAAAGGATAATAAATAACATAAAATCATAATTTACAATATCTTAGAGTCTAGATAATAGAATAACAATAGTGATTACACTTAAAAATAACTATAGGTCACATGGATAGACATTGGGATACATTCTAGGAATTCTCCATAAAACCGGAATACATAATGATTTTTATAGATGGATCCAATTCAGGGATATATCCCATGATAATACTCTACCCAACCCTCCTAGAGTTAAAAAAATAGTAATTAGATTTATTTATAAAAGAAAAAAATAATATATACAATTTCGGACTGCGAATTGTTGAGACCCATTCAAATTATCCCAAATTAAATTGATTTAGAAATTTTGAATAATAAATAATGAATTAGTACCCACTAGAATTCAGAATAATAAGAGTGTTTTTTTATTAAAGGAGATTAATCCATGTGGACAGAAAGGAGCACTTCCATATAAATTTTTTAGATCAAATGCTAAATATACTAGTCGGTAAAGGGAACTATTGTTTCATCAATTTTTTTGGGATATTTTCAAGATTCAATAGGATGTTATGACCAATTTAAGACCACCTTAATATGTCCCTTTGGTATTTTTTTCATACTGAAGGATACTTTATGGTCTTAACAATTCATAGGTACCTTTTAATGCTAAATGTTAATTATTTTCTAAGATATACCTGTGAGTTTCTTAGAGGTGTTCCCTGATGACTTGAATATTTTTTGGACTACCTTCCAAAACTATATAGAGAGTCTGTAATTGTTTTTACAAATATTTATTATTAAAAACAACATTTTGAATTTGGAATGATATAATTTTAATGTTGAAAAGGGAATTGTTTTGGCCATTTAATTTCTATAGATGGATCTAATGTTAATAAATAAAAATTCTATTCTATTCCCATATTACACTACCCCACCACTGCTAGGCACATTAGATAATTTCTAGTCCATGTAAGATTTATATATGTTTTGTTAGGGACTTGAGAGAAATTTATTTTCTTGTAACTAATAGTATCCTGAAAGGAATATAATTGTCATTTGATGATTCACCTACGACAACTTCTGAAAAGATAAAAAAATGCTTGATTACGGTTCCCATCAACTCCCAAAAAAACTGGATTCATCATGTTGAGATTTTTTGAGATGCTTCTAAAAGAGCAGCATGTGCTACTCTTTCCGAGATGATTTATATGCCTCCACAAGTGAAAAAATACACAACATAAACCCTTCACATATTATATATTAACTACACATCAATAGAGAGGGTTTTTATTTCTATTATATCAAATTCATAATAAATTCATTCTTATATCATATGCTGTAAATTAATAATTTATTATAATCATGTGGGCATAATATATTTGATCGTTAAGGGTAATTAAAATCCTAAAATATTTATATTGCTGTTTTTTATATAGGATATTGACCAATGGATTAATGATTAGAAGGGATGAAATTTTTTTTCGGTTCACCACATGATCGAACCGCCTCACATTGTCGAGGTTGGAAAATTCCCAACGCTCAGTTTGGATGATTTCTTCAATAGTGGGAAACTATAAAGTCTATCCCAGGAGACATGTTAGGTGGACATATTCAATTTTCTATTCATAGCCACTATACCTTCCATATTATCAAAACATCAAAACGCTATATTGAAATTCGAATCAAAACTCTATATTTTAGAATATACCTATTTTGGTAATATTTTCAGTGACCAAGTAATTAGAACGTCCATTAATGAGGAAGAAATTAATTATTTCATTTATTTTTATCATACACAAGCATTTAGAGGCATTTTGGACCTCAAATAATATATAGAACAATTTATAAAACATGAGTTGTTTGGACCTTTGTCCTTACAAATTCAAATGATATTTATAAAATATTCCTAAAATTCTATTTTATTAGTTTAATTTTAAAATTATATAAAATTAACAAAAAACATTGATTTTTTAGATATATTTTATGTATGGAGAATAAACTTTATGGGTATATTTTTGATTTCATTTGTATTTTACAATTACTATTTTGTAGTAGAAATATTTCTATGTGGATTGAGGCCAAACCCAAATGGAATGTTTACTCAAAAAATGTGAGTGAATTTAAAAAAAAATATATTTTTGTTTTGTTTCATTACACCAAAAAATTAATTAGTTTACAAGGAATCAATGTTTGTAACCAGAAAATGGAGGCCCTCATGAGGAAATATAGAGTACACCATAAAACCTGCATTTCCCATTACCCACTGAAAAATGGATTAGTTGAGGTGTCCAATAGATAAGTCATAAGAATAATAGAAAAAATATTTTATCCCAATGGAAATGAATGAGGTAAGAAAATATAATATTCATTGTGGTGATACATAACGTCCTTAAATACACTGTTAGGTTTGTTTCCCTACTGAATTATTTGTGAAAAACAAATTTGTTTCTTTTTGAGCTACAGAATAGGGCCTATGTGGGTATCAAATGCGTAATCATGAAATTTATCAATGTTGGAGAATATATAAATTTACCAATAATGTAATGACCCAAAGATTCATTAATGAAAATCCCTCTTGATCCAGTTAAATGTCTCTTTATGAAAAATGTTTTTATAAGATGTCAACTTCTTTAGTTTTACATTAAGATTTCTGACCGTTACTTTTATATCTGTTGAACAATGATCATCTTGGTAGTTTAAATATAAGGCTTTAACGAACCAATTTTCTACTCAGACAAAGGAAGTGATGGCCTCATCCAGTAGAATTGCCCCTTATGAAGCCCATTTGTCCGAGCTCGGGAAAGAGGTGGCGTCTTTGGGCTTTGCCCTTGACTAAGCCCAAGCTGAGCTTCATCAAGTCAAGCTCGAACGTGATCGTCTACGGGAAAAATGGAAGTTGATTGAAATTACAACTCGAGCGATGTTATCCGAGCAACCCCAAGAGTCTGTCACCATTGCACACCTTACCCTTAGGTCTTATGCGGCTATTTTAAGGGGTTATGTAACAAATAAGTAGTACCATTTTCATGCACATTACTTTTGTATATAATAATGAATATAATTTCTAGTCATTTTTGATACATTGTAATTAGTTTTTAAAGTACAAATGGTGTTTTTAGTTATTATTTAATTAAGAATTATATTTTATTAAATTAAAGGATTTTTGAATTAAATAATATTTTAATAAAATATTATTATTAAATTAATTTTTTATTAAGTGTAAATGATCTTATAATTTTATGAATGAAATTAAAATTTTTATTAAGGTTTGAAAGCCATTTCTGTCAAAACCCGTGAATTTTTTATAAATGTCGGTTTTTATTTTAAAAGTGAAAATTCACATATTTAGAAAATTATTTATATAAAATAAATATTATTTTTTGAATCAGGACGTCGAAATTATCCAATGGTGAATTTTTCATAATTTTCTGAGACAGTCAAATTTTTGGGTAAAAATTAAATACCATTTAAATATATAATGTGTTTTATGACATCATAATGACCCAATGGTGATGTAATAAAATACCATAATCCTTATGTTCGGCCAATATGTGTTTTATCATTAAAATAATGAGGTTTTGGGTTTTTTTCACTTACTTTTCAAAGCATTAATGGAGCCCTCAAGACTTATTAAACACTCTGCCTTTTTAAATTAATTTCCATGGGAGTGTGACTCACCTCCACATAAGCAACCCTAATTTTTTTATAAGTTCGGACCTTGGCCTTGTAAAATATTTTTTTCCTCTTTCCTTTTCCAGAAACCATGGGCAAATACTATGGGATAGTTTGTGGTTTGGATTATTTTAATATAAGGGGTCCCAAACCTAAATAATAAAGAATTCTCTCACCTTTCTGATATAAACCCACCCAATCTCCCACTTCATCCTCACTCAAAGCCCTTTAAGTTCGTCCAACCTCTTCCCTACTCTCTCTAGAATCCTCCCAAGGTGCCCCAAGCTCCCAAGAAGCCTCTCACAAGCTTCTCTCTAGCCTTTGGAAGCACACTTCCAAGTAAGGGGTTTTCTTCCTTTCTCATTTTTTTTCAATTTTCTTTTAGTTGTATTGACCTTTTTATTTCAATTATGAATGTTGGGGTATGGTTTCTCACCTCCCCCATACTGCCCTCTTATTGTTTTAATGATGGGAGAACCCTTTCTCTCTCATTAAATTCCTCCCATGTACACCCGTTACTATGCCGAAATTCCGAAAGGAACTTCTCTCTCTTCTTTTACATTCAAGCAATACTTTTGTATCATGAATCTAAATTCCATTTCTATTGTTGGGACATGTATATATATGATCTCCTTACTGTCCATTACATGTAAATATGATGAGTAACCCCATTCTCTCTCATCAACCTTTTTTTATGAATTCTTATGTCACACCGTTACACTGCCGAAATCGCACCGATTTTCTAAGCCAATGTATTTGTGTAGTGAATACCATGCCCATTTCTCCATCAAGGGTATTCACCTTTATTCACATTTACATATTGATTATAAAGTTTCATGTATGAATTCCACATTCCTTTATCGTGGAAGAAATGATTATGTTTTATGAATCCATGTTTTATGATCCATGTGGCACACTTATGCATGAAATGAAATGTTTAAGAAGGGTGTGCCCTTTATAGCGCTCCAATGCATTGGGTAAAGTATAGTATCATGATACGTCATGTGCAATGAGTGTTGACTCATTCTAATTCAAGTGCAACGAGGGTTTACTCGTGCTTCAAGTGCAATGAGGGTTTACTCATGCTCCATGTGCAATGAGCCTTGGCTCATGCTAATTCAATGTTAAGTGTTGTTGCCACATTTCCATGTTATGATTATCATGCTTTATCATGCCTTTATGTTCATGTTACTCTTATGCTATATTGATGTTCCTATTGCCTAACATGTATTGTACTCCTCATGTTATTCATTGTGTACTCCCTTACTGGGCTTTATAGCTCACCCTTTTCTTATGCATGTCCTCAGGTTATCCCATGCAATGCTAAGTACGAAGGAATGTAGTGGTCGTGTAATGGAAGTTTTCAATAAAGATGTTGCATTTCAAGTTTAAAGTTTTTATTTAATGATCCTAAGCCCCAAAGACACTAAACCTCTCGATCTTCTTTGTTGTATCAAGTGAAGTTTTATGTAATAAAGCATGCTTAAGTTGTATTAAAAAGCAGGGTTGTCATAGTTGGTATCAAATGATAGGTTTAGTTATTTTTGGGATTAGGAAACCCTAGTAAAGCCTTAGACACAAGACTAAGAATAATAAAAACATCCCTAAGTTTTGGTAAATACTAAGTAAGTGTTTTATCAAACAAATACATCCCTGTCTGGATACGAGTAGGTAGAGGTGGATCTGGCACAGATGCATCCTAGGGGTAAAACCCGAAAACACCGCTTTGAGCTAGACTTGGACGGGAACTGGTGCACGACAACGGGCCTTGCTGCACTCTTGGTTATGACACTCCCGGGGGATATGTTTTGATAAATTCACAATCTTAGTATGAACCCTTATTAAGGGAAAAATTCCCCTAAGAATATATGTTAGAAGGAAGATCATGAAAAGCCTGGATTGAATCCTATAGACACATGAGTTAAAGAGATTAAAGATTATTTATAAGTCATCAACTTTTGCCTATGGATTAACCTTTATGTGTTACCCCTAAGTTTCTTTTATTCCAGCCAACGGCCGGTAATAGGAGAACTCGGGCTAACAACCGTTGTGAAGATCAGTGTGATGATTGTACTTATGAGATGCCCAATCCAATGGGAGTGGGAATCACGAACTTTGTCACGCTTCTCTCTCAGCTAACTCAAGTTTTAAAAAGAAACACTGGTCAATAGAAATGTTCAAACCCCCCTAAGAAAGAACAAGTCGCTATTGAAAGCTTTATGAGACAAAGGCCTCCTACTTTTAGTAGATCATCTGATCCCACGATCGCTGAACAATGGATCAACTCCATTGAAAAGATATTCTCCATCCTCCAATGCTCTGAAAAAGAGAAGGTTCTCCTGGCGGCTTATCGTATGGTGGGTGAAGCTGATCAATGGTGGACGTTGATCAAAAATACGAAGCCTGAGGAGGAGATCGAGGCTTTGGAATGGAAGGAATTACAGAAGATGTTTTTCGATAAATATTTTCCGCGCACCCTCCATCTTAAGATGGAAAGAGACTTCCTTTCCCTCAAGCAGAATGTTGAAGAATCTTTGGGAGCGTACGAGGCAAACTTCACATGGATTGCACGATACGCTTCCGGCTTTGTCATTACCCCCGAATGCAAGGTTGACTGCTTCTTTGGTGGGATGAAGCCTAGCTTGCAGAAAGCATTAGCAATCCGTGACTTCGACAGCTATGAGGAAATTGTCCGATGTGCCCTCAAGGTTGAAATGGAGATCGGAGAATCACAGGGGTATCATGGGGATAAGAAGCGTAAGGTGGACTTTAATGCTGGTGGTCCGATGGATAAATCCAACGACGCTAAGAAATTCCAGCACCCCACTTGCCAAAAGTGTGGAAAGAAGCACCCTGGAAATTGCCTTAGGGGGACAAGAAAATGCTTCAAGTGTGGAAGAGAAGGGCACCTAGCTGTTAACTGTCAGCAAGAAGGACCCGCGGCTGCGACAGAGGGGAGGAACGCTCCGTTCGAACCTCAACACGTTGTTCAATGCTAGAAATGCAAAGAACTGGGTCATTTTTCAAATCAGTGCCCTAATCCAAGGGTTATCGGAGGCAACCAGCAACCTGCAAGACACCAAGGAAGAACTTTTGCCATCACTTCTGTCGAATTGAACCCCGACAATGAAGTGGTGACAGGTACGCTAGTTATTCATTCAAGAATAGCGAACGTACTTTTTGATTCAGGTTCTACGCATTCTTTTATATCTAGAATGTTTAGTAGAACAATCACAGCACCACCACAAATCCTGGAGGTAAAGATGTCGGTGAGTACGACAAATGGGGCAATCATTGCATCCCATGAGTATAAGTCCTCCCCTGTTATAATCTGTGGATTGAATTTCCTGGCGAACCTCTTCATACTCCCTTTGGTGGAATTTGATGCAATTATTGGCATGGATTGGCTTTCCTTATATAGAGCCAACATAAATTGTCGGGAGAGGGAAATCACACTCCATATGGAGAATCGACCCCCGATTCTTTACAAGTATCAGGAGGAAGATGAATCTACTTTAGATCCATCATCCCAAGCATGGATATTACTGCCTTATGAGCACGCATATCTGGCTCAGATGATTGAGTGGAAGGAAGAAACCACCCTTGAATAAATGCCTATTGTGAGGGACTTCGCTGAAGTATTTCCCGAGGAACTTCCTGGTCTTCCTCCAAGAAGAGATGTTGAGTTCTCAATTGAACTTATACCTGGGGCGCTACCAATATCCAAGACTCCATATAGAATGGCTTTTGTTGAGCTTGAAGAGATGAAGAAAAAACTACAGGAGAATCTGGATAAAGGGTTTATACGCCCAAGTGCATCACCATGGGGTGCACCAGTCCTCTTCGTCAAGAAGAAGGATGGGTCAATGCGGCTTTGCATCGATTATCATGAACTTAACAAAATCATGATAAAGAACAAGTATCCTCTCCCAAGAATCGATGACTTGTTTGATCAGCTGCGCGGAGCACAATACTTCTCCAAGGTGGACTTGCGGTCGAGATATTATCATGTAAGGGTGAAAAAGGAAGATATCCCCAAGACTGCTTTTCGTACAAGGTACGGGCACTATGAATTCATAGTAATGCCTTTTGGACTCACCAATGCTCCAGATATATTAATGGAATTAATGAATAGAGTCTTTAGAGATTACCTTGAAAATTTTTTGGTAGTCTTTATAGATGATATTCTAATATACTCCAAAACCAAGGAGGACCATGAGGAGCATTTAAGAACTGTACTGGAGACTTTGCGCAAAGAGAAGCTCTATGAGAAGTACAGAAAGTGTGAGTTTTGGTTGAAGGAAGTCTCATTCTTGGGCCATATCATCACAAGCAATGTGATATCTATGGACCCCTCCAAAACAGATGCAATTGAGGGACGGCCGAGGCCAACATCGGTAACTGATATCCATAGCTTCTTGGGGTTAGCTGGATATTATCGACGATTTGTGAGAAATTTTTCACGATTTTCCAACCCTCTAACCAAGCTAACTCGAAAGGGAGTAAAGTTTGCTTGGAGTGATTAGTGCGAAGAAAGCTTCAAGGAGTTGAAAAGGAGTCTTATCACTGCACCCGTACTCACTTTACCCACAAGTGGGGAACTTTTTGTGGTATTCAGTGATGCCTCAATGAAGGGCTTAGGATGTGTGCTAATGCAGAATGATAATGTGATATCCTATTCCTCAAGGAAGTTGAAAATCCATGAGCGAAACTATCCAACGCATGATCTGGAGTTGGCGGCGGTGATCTTTGCCTTGAAAATCTGGTGGCATTATCTCTATGGAGAGAAATGTGAGATATATACTGACCACAAGAGTCATAAATATATATTCACACAGAAAGAGATTAATATGCGCCAGAGAAGATGGATAGAGCTCATCAAGGATTATGACTGTTCAATACATTACCACCCTGGGAAAGCGAACAAGGTGGCAGATGCCCTAAGTAGAAAGGATCAGCTATTCTATCAATGATGATAATTGAAAAGGATCCAATCTTCTTATACTTAATGAAGATGGATATGGGAATCATAAAGAAGGGAATAAAATCAATCCTTTCACAAATTATTGCTCCACCATCTCTTTTTGAAAGTTTAAAGGATGCTCAAAAGGATGATGCGGGAATCCATGAAAAAGTGGAAGCTATCAAAAAGGGAAAATCCTCAGAATTTAATGTTAATGAAGAAGGAATTGTGCGGTTTGGGAAAAGACTATGTGTCCCATCAAGTTCGGAGCTAAAGAAGGAACTTTTGAATGATGCAAATAGTTAAAATTTCTCTTTTCACCCAGGGAGCACAAAGATGTATCGAGATCTCTGAGAAAACTTTTGGTCGGATAATATGAAGAAGGAGATCGCTGAATATACATCAAAGTGCCTGGTGTGTCAGCAAGTGAAGGCAGAGAGCCAGAAGTCTAAGGGGATGATGCAACCATTGCCCATACCACAATGGAAATGGGAGAACATCACCATGGACTTCGTCACTGGACTTCCAAGGACATCCAAAGGCAACAATGCAATCTGGGTTGTTGTGGATCGTCTTACAAATACTGCACACTTCATTGCTATTCAAGAGGATTTCTCTTCGGATCAACTGGCACAAATATATATCAGGGAAGTGGTACGGTTGCATGGAGTACCACTATCTATTGTGTCTGACCGAGATCCAAGATTTACCTCTATGTTTTGGAAGAGTCTTCAACATGCTCTGAATACTGAACTGAATTTCAGTACGGCCTATCATCCTCAAACTGATGGCCAATCCGAGCGAACTATCCAAACACTTGAGGATATGTTGAGAGCGTGCTCAATGGACTTTAAAGGAGGATGGGATCAACATCTTCCTCTGTTCGAGTTCTCTTATAATAATAGTTTCCACTCGAGCATCCAAATGGAACCACATCAAGCCCTGTATGGGAAAAGGTGCAGAACACCAGCATGTTGGGATGAGGTTGGTGAACGTAAGCTGCTTGGACCAGAAATGGTCGAAGAAATGGTGGAGAAGGTGAAAACCATTCAGCAGCATATCAAGGAATCCCAAAGTTGACAGAAGAGTTATACAGATAATCGTCGACGAGACCTTGAGTTTAAAGTCGGAGACATGGTGTTTTTACGCATATCTCTGTGGAATAAGGTCATGAGGTTTGGAAAGAAAGGGAAGTTAAGTCCAAGGTACATCGGCCCCTTCGAGGTTCTTGATCGTGTTGGGGCTGTGGCCTATAGACTAGCACTTCCACCTACTATGGCCAAGGTGCATGATGTCTTCCATGTATCCCTCTTAAGTAAGTACATACCAGACCCTTCACATGTACTCTCTTCCGAGGTGGTGCAATTAGAAGACGATCTTTCTTATGAGGAACAACCAGTGAAGATCTTAGATCATAGAGAAAAAGTTCTACGAAATAAGACAATGCCCCTCGTCAAGGTGTTGTGGAGAAACCACATGTTTGAAGAAGCAACTTGGGAGTCGGAGGATATGATGGAGCTAAGTTACCCACATTTGTTTTAGTGTGGGAAAAGGAAAATTTCAAGGGCGAAATTTCTTAAGGGGGGAATGTTGTAATGACCCAAATTTTCACTAATGAAAATCCCTCTTGATCCAGTTAAAGGTCTCTTTATGAAAAATGTTTTTATAAGATGTCAACTTCTTTAGTTTTACGTTATGATTTCTGACCGTTACTTTTATATCCGTTGAACAGTGATCGTCTTGGTAGTTTAAATACAAGGATTTAACGAACCAATTTTCTACTCAGACAAAGGAAGCGATGACCTCATCCAGTAGAATTGCCCCTTATGAAGCCCATTTGTCAGAGCTCGGGAAAGAGGTGGCGTCATTGGGCTTTTCCCTTGACCAAGCCCAAGCTGAGCTTCATCAAGTCAAGCTCGAACGTGATCGTCTACGGGAAAAATGGAAGTTGATTGAAATTACAACTCGAGCGATGTTATCCGAGCAACCCCAAGAGTCTGTCACCATTGCACACCTTACCCTTAGGTCTTATGCGGCTATTTTAAGGGGTTATGTAACAAATAAGTAGTACCATGTTCATGCACATTACTTTTGTATATAATAATGAATATAATATCTAGTCATTTTTGATACATTGTAATTAGTTTTTAAAGTACAAATGGTGTTTTTAGTTATTATTTAATTAAGAATTATATTTTATTAAATTAATGGATTTTTGAATTAAATAATATTTTAATAAAATATTTTTATTAAATTAATTTTTTATTAAGTATAAATGATCTTATAATTTTATAAATGCAATTAAATTTTTTATTAAGGTTTGAAATCCATTTCTGTCAAAACCCGTGAATTTTTTATAAATGTCGGTACTTATTTTAAAAGTGAAAATTCACATATTTAGAAAATTATTTAGATAAAATAAATATTATTTTTGGAATCAGGACGTCGAAATTATCCAACGGTGAATTTTTCATAATTTTATGAGACAGTCAAATTTTTGGGTAAAAATTTAATACCATTTAAATATATAATGTGTTTTATGACATCATAATGACCCAATGGTGATGTAATAAAATACCATAATCCTTATGTTCGGCCAATAAGTGTTTTATCATTAAAAGAATGAGGTTTTGGGTTTGTTTGACTTACTTTTCAAAGCATTAATGGAGCCCTCAAGACTTATTCAACACTTTGCCTTTTTAAATTAATTTCCATGGGAGTGAGAGTCACCTCCACATAAGAAACCCTAATTTTTTATAAGTTCGGACCTTGGCCTTGTAAAATATTGTTTTCCTCTTTCCTTTTCCAGAAACCATGGGCACATACCATGGGATGGTTTGTGGTTTGGATTATTTTAATATAAGGGGTCCCAAACCTAAATAATAAAGAAATCTCTCACCTTTCCTATATAAACCCACCGAAGCTCCCACTTCCTCCTCACTCAAAGCCCTTGAAGTTCGTCCAACCTCTGCCCTACTCTCTCTATAATCCTCACAAGGTGCCCCAAGCTCCCAATAAGCCTCTCACAAGCCTCTCTCTAACCTTTGGAAGCACACTTCCAAGTAAGGGGTTTTCTTCCTTTCTCATTTTTTTTCAATTTTCTTTAAGTGCTATTGCCCTTTTAATTTCAATTATGAATGTTGGGGTATGGTTTTGCACCTCCCCCATACTGCCCTCTTATTGTTTGAATGATGGGAGAACCCTTTCTCTCTCATTAAATGCCTCCCATGTACACCCGTTACTATGCCGAAATTCCAAAAGGAACTTCTCTCTCTTCTTTTACATTCAAGCAATACTTTTGTATCATGAATCTAAATTCCATTTCTATTGTTGGGACATGTATATGTATGATATCCTTACTTTCCATTACAAGTAAATATGATGAGGAACCCCTTTATCTCTCATCAACCTTTTTTATTAATTCTTACGTCACGCCGTTACGCTGCCGAAATCGCACCGATTTTCTAAGCCAATGTCTTTGTGTAGTGAATACCATGCCCATTTCTCCATCAAGGGTATTCACCTTTATGCACATTTACATATTGATTATAAAGTTTCAGGTATGAATTCCACATTCCTTTATCGTGGAAGAAATGATTATGTTTTATGAATCCATGTTTTATGATCCATGTGGCACACTTATGCATGAAATGAAATGTTTAAGAAGGGTGCGCCCTTTATAGCGCTCCAATGCATTGGGTAAAGTATAGTATCATGATACGTCATGTGAAATTAGTGTTGACTCATGCTAATTCAAGTGCAACGAGGGTTTACTCGTGCTTTAAGTGCAATGAGGGTTTACTCATGCTCCATGTGCAATGAGCCTTGGCTCATGCTAATTCTATGTTAAGTGTTGTTGCCACATTTCCATGTTATGATTATCATGCTTTATCATGCCTTTATGTTCATGTTACTCTTATGCTATATTTATGTTCCTATTGCCTAACATGTATTTTACTCCTCATGTTATTCATTGTGTACTCCCTTACTGGGCTTTATAGCTCACCCTTTTCTTATGCATGTCCTCAGGTTATCCCATGCAATGCTATGTACGAAGGAATGTAGTGGTCATGTAAAGGAAGTTTTCAATAAAGATGTTGTATTTCAAGTTTAAAGTTTTTATGTAATGATCCTAAGACCCAAAGGCACTAAACCTCTCGATCTTCTTTGTTGTATCAAGTGAAGTTTTATGTAATAAAGCATGCTTAAGTTGTATTAAAAAGCAGGGTTGTCATAAATAATAGATAATGACAAGTTGAGTTTATAGGTTTATGATAACTCGCTATTTTAGAAAGTGGAAAAAAAATCTATCTAGGAAAATTTGTAAAGAAAAAAAAATATTTCCCACTAGAGATAATGTAGTACTATTTCCTTCCAGGATTAAACAATTCCTTAGTAATATTTCATCCACATGGACTGGTCCATATACAGTAATTAATACCTTCCCATTAGGTGTAGTTGAAATTGAAGGGAATAGTACAAAATATCCATTCAAGGTGAATGACCAACAACTAAAGACTTTCTAGTAGGTGTTACAGAATGAACCGATTGATGAGTTCAATGATCTCCCAACAGATGATAAATATATCTCTTACAAGTTGAATCTTTCCCTATTTTGAGTCGATCTTCTTATATTTATCTATTTTTCTCAAACAAATTTATATTATAATACAAAACTATGATTTTTTCAACTATGTGTGGGGGAGTATAGAAAAATTATTAAGTAATTTATATAATGATTATTTATTATAGTCTTTAAATAAGAAAAGAACATTAATATAAAGTTCTATACATATATAATTTTGTATTGTCTACTATTTTTTATGAAAAAATTTATGGACTATAATGAATCCTAGACATGTTTGAAAATACTATGTTGGAGTTGATTAATTAATATTTTATGCAATTATGAGACATAGATGAATGATGAGTTTATATTATCACTTTTTTAATGAATTTTTTTCCTTATAACTTGGAGATTTAGTGTGATAGCGAATATTATTATGGATTAAATTTTATAAAATTATGTCACTGGAATTTTGATCTAATTCTGAGGTAACATATCCTTTATCAAAAATAAAACTACAGTGAACCAACTCAATGGAAAATGATATATGTCCATTAAACATAGAATTAAAATATGAAATTAGGATCCCATTTTGAGTCTCTAAGACAATGTCACTGGGTGATTTTGTACAAATAAATAATGCAATTATTACCTTAATAAGTGTTATATATAGTTCCCTTCACAACATTACTGTTTGGAAAAATTCAAAAAATACTTATCCAAAATGATCTAATTTATATGTGGGGAATATTGAACCCATAAATGGGGGATAATTTACATTTGAAAAATTCAACTGTTTTTAAAAAATAAAGTGAAAAAATAAATTCACATTTAAGGAAACAGAGGAAAGATGGAAAATGGAAGCTCCATTTGTTAAAATTATGATTGCACTTAAATATAATTTATTCCAATCAAAAATAGAATATTAAATTGAATTTAAGTGTGGTAGTTATTTGATTAATATATGAGGTATGATAATATTCATAGTGGATAAGCCTCTATTTACATATCTTCTGAATGATAATTCTAGATACAGAAAGGATAACCATATTTTCTGAATAAATTTAAATTCAAGGATAATATTACATATGAGTGAAACATTTTATGTATGGGTTAGTATTGTGAGCTATAATTATTATTATTTATTGTATTTTCATTTAAAATACCACAATTTCAATTCAATTTTAAGGTAATCAATGGTTTCAAAATGTCTTTTTGAAATTTTGAATTACCTTTAAATTACCATTAAATTTGATTATTTTTTGATATATTCATATTTTAAAATAGATTATGAGATCTTGATCAATTATTAGAGTAAATTATAATGGTAGAATAATTATTCCCTAAGAGACAGTGGAATTCATTTATTAGTTGGTTGAGAAGTTAGAAATGTCAAAAGTGCTTGTTCCGTACACACTCATTGTGCTTACCATGATCACTGATCACAGTCAATTTCCAACCATACACACCCCATTCTCATTGTAGGTATACCTATTATGAGTTTTATAAGTTGGCCTTGTGTTCCCAAATATTCATAAAAGTAATATAAAGATTAACACATGAAAATAAAATATTGATTATTCCTACTCTATCATGGTTGGAATACCTACCATGAGCCCCGCTATTCATCCACCATCTCATTGTCAACATAATGAAAGTGTCCTCTAGACCAAAATATTTTCCCACCTCTACCTATTGTTCCTCTTCCACATATCCATCAACAGATCACAACACACCACTTTTATTTAAAAATAAGATCCCTATTGATTGATTATTGAAGATGATCTAGAATCTAGGCACTGATCCTGAAGTTTCCACCACCATTAATATTCCACTACCATGATGAATATTAAATTAACACTTACCCTTTTGGTAAAACCTTCTTCTTCAAAACAAATATTTTTAATAGATATATATTTAATAAACTTTTTTAAGAGAATACCAGTACTACTCTAACATAATCTAATCAATACATTGATCAAAGATTAAAACTATACAAATTCACCCTGAGCAATGACACACATCATGTACAACCAATGGGGGGGGTGGATTTCCACTATGTCGTGAATTATGGATCTTCTTGTCGAAAAAAGATCCAATGTGAAATTAACGGATATAAAGGATCAGTGTCAGATTATGTTTTTGAAAATATTAATTCATAATTAAAAATAACCACTCATTGATGTATAATTTTCAACCAATGTTAATAAATAAAACCTATACTTTTGAAAAAATAGATCATTACTAGCAATGTAATGGTTGTAATTCACCATCCAATGATGTGAGAATAATATTTGTAGATAATTGAAGAATATTAATTATCATGTGTAAAAACAATTACTTACAATATATAGTTGAATAAATGAGTCATGTCAATAAATTTCAAATCCCAATATTTTCTCCGAAAAAGTTTAGAGGCTCGTAGTTTGATGTAGAACAATATCACTCCATCATCAAATGGATACTTGGATAATGTGATGAGGAAAATAGATACCTTAGCAAAGTAATCAAAACATTTCATTCTAGTAGTGTGATAATCAATCTGGAAAAATGTAATCTCTATCCCAACTAAATATATACCATCTTGAATTTTGTGATGAATCATGTTCCCCTTACATGGAGAGAACCAGGACATCCAATAATTCATCTATATAAATAATTATCTAATAAAAGAAGTTGGGTGTTGAATAACTCACACCTAGAGAAAACATGCACCATTGAAATCAATAATTGTGTAGTTTTAATTTCCATTAGGCAAAATCCTTAATGATGGAACACTAGGAAACATTATTTTTATTCAAGGATAATCCCTTCACCTCCATTTTTTATAATTTCTTATAATTCAATCATATTAAAAAATCAATTATATGTTTTAATAGCTATATTAAGAGAGGTTTATTCTGATTTTATCATTTATCTTCTTATTATAAAAATTTCACTCAGAATAATCTTAGATTTAATCCACATCATTTAATATCAATCAATGGTGTAATTCGTGGGTGAATTTAGGAATCTAATACCTAGTATATCAAAATCTAGAAAATACAGAGATAATTATATTTCCGTATTTGAAATGAAATTTCATTAAAATGTAATCCATATTATTCAATTTATGAGGGGATGATTATAAACTAAGTTAATTATTATTCAATTGCTGAATGGGGGAATGATCCAAAGAGAGAACACCTCTTATTTTATATATTTCTAAACCAACCAATTTTAATTCTTTATTCCATAAAAGTGAACACACAAAATAAGATTCCAACATTCACTAAACAATGCCTCCTATTAATACTATTTGACTCCCACTTTGACTAAATATTAATAATGTTCATTAATTATTTGACCAAATTCACCACAACAATAATTTAGCAACAACCATTTCTTAATTGATGTGATCCTTTCAATTCAAGGCTACACTATGGACTATTATTGAGATTGTTTAAAAGATTTTGGAGCATTTGTTTCATTAACAATAGGATATCCTTTCCTAATATGCATTCCCCAACATGAATACATTGTAGCCTCAACTAGATAGACCCATTCCACTAATTAACCTTGAGGATAGGATGAAATCCAGAATTGATATACCTGGTGGTTAACCCAATAAATGGACCTGGTGGAGTGGCTTAATTGAAACAAGGGGTACCTCTAAGGCCATGATGGTCTGGAATTTATGGGAAACCATTGGGTATTTTTCAGAAATAAAACTAATTGGGGGTGAGATAATCTAGTTTTTTAAGTAAACATGAGATAAATAAAAAATCTGTATAGTGATTATTAATCAAATATACTCTCAATGTCAATCTTAGATTCCTACACAATATCTCTGAATACAATCATGTTCAAACTAAGGTCATCATCACCCTATTCATTTTCATTGAATTCCTTAGTTGGAAATCACTATATGAGAGGAATTTAATCTCTCTTAGAATATTTATATTCTTTATATATTTTACATTGAACAAATAAAATGGATAAGTATTAGAAACAAACTAAATGAATGTATACAAATAACCTCAAGGGACTATTACTCCCCTCAACACGGGATAAGAACTGAATTGTTTCTCAATCCACCCCTAGATCACATGAAATAACTTTTAAATTTAATATGGGTCATGAAAAATGTGTACAAGAAATAAAAATTAATATTTTTTTGAAATAGGTCCATCCATCCCTACATGAATTCCTTCTGCTAACATGGACACTATGAAAAACATATTCAACCTCACACCATCTTTAGACTCATGAACTAGAAGAAGGTAGAGAATCAACAACATTTATAATAAGTTGGTGAGGTGGGTTATCATAGGATATTAATAAATGACTATATATCCCCATTGATCATATCTTCTGTGTTGCAACGTAGTCAAACATTTACCAAGAATCCCCCACTTGTCCAGTAAAGGACATCCAACTGGGCACTGGAAACTAGTACCGTCTCCTAATTTCACCTGGATGGTCATCATCCATGTATCATAGTGGGAATATCCCATTTTGAAATGTTTTTTTTTCAGTACCTTCTACAACTACATAATAGATCATGTGTAGAAGCTATCATCGATTCATTTTCATCCCCTATTTCATTCATCATGATAAATCCTCCATTCATTTTTATGTGAATAGAAACTATTGAGATCTTATATATACCCCATAAACTAATATAATATTCTCAGTGTGTCTGATGAAATGTTATTGTATGATGGAATTATTATATCAATAGATTTTGTATCATATCTTAATTATTATAGACAAATTTCTTAGCCACCCAGATTGCTTCATAAATTCAACTCCTTTCAATTTAGTTTCAAACTCATCAAAATAATTGCACACTCTGGAGGATCACATCCATTGTTGTTTGACTCCACCCATAAAATGAATTTCTCAAAGATCCTTCATTACATTTAACTTTTCCATCATAGGAACACCAAATATAAATATAAGGTATTGAGGTATTTTCTTTTCTGTCTAAGGATTGAAATCTTAGGAACATAAACTATGATTCTTGAAACATGGAAAGTGTATTTTTCCCTCATTGATGAACACACATATGAAATATATATTGGTAGTAGGGATGTTTTTGTAATCATTGAACTATCACATTGGTAAATATATATGTGTATTTGGTATAAATTCGTCTTTCACAAGACCATGGTCATAATGTTGATACTGATCACTTAGTGGGTACTCTCATTTATACATATTAAAGTGTTTTTAATTATCACGAATAGTAGAGTAGAACATTTCAGTTTAATTGGATCCAATGAAGCCGATCATAATTGTTGACAAGTGTGGAATCGTTTTATACATAGATCCATTGAGTGTTCATTGTTAATATTCATAGAAAACACAATATTTTCATTATCATAAATTATTTTATTTCAAATTTTCATTAAAATAATAGAATTTAAAAAAGTAATGAACTCGCATAGGACACTCACTATGGTGACCCCATGTAGGCTACTATTTCAAGTTAATATGAATATTTCATTCACTCATGTGACCTCAAGTAGGTCACTCTGACATGTGGTTCGATGGATATATCTCACCAATGTCATTTAAGGGTACTAACCAAAGATATGATCACTTGTCTGAAAGAGTAAGAGGGTAGGTATACATGGAATACTAGTTAAAGGAGTGTGAAATAGTGGTTTAAATTTACTTATGAATTATTAAAAAAATTGTAACTATTTTAAGAGTCCTGATCACCAATGCGGTCTACAAGCAAGGTTGACCTGTGTGAATGACTTGTGCGACTAACATGTGCAGTGGACTTGAAAGGTTGTCCAGTAGGGCTAACAAACCTGGTAGACATATTTACTCAATAATTTTTCCATATTTAAATAAATAATTATTTATTTATGTTTTAATAGAACATATGGGTAAACAATCACAAGGAAATCAGTGGGTAAGGGATTCATCGGCATCCATACTTCTCTATACCACAGGATCGTTACCACTTCTTCTGATTGGATATAATCATTGGGGGGAGGGGGTTATTGACTCTCCCATTTTTCATGGGGATGAAAATATTTATGTTAAAACACATAATTTCTTATTTGAGAAAACATATTTATAGAATTGAACCATGTAGATCTTGTGTCGACTCCATCTACTCTCAAATCAGTTCATGTTGGCCCAACCTCTGTAGCTCGACATGAGGAACCAATAATTGTGTAAGGCTCTTAAATGAGACACCTGCAAGATGGAACTATAAAGATGATATTCATATTCTATTTTTATATGTTTTATTTATAAATAAGACCCTTTGGCTCCACATTTTACATGACTAAATGATGATGACATTGAATGATGTTTTCTCTCCCTAGTCTCCTGTCCAAGTCCTCAAAAACATTTTTTTCTTCCATAAGTATATAAAAGAACATGGAATTCAAAATGGTCAATGTACTGAGGACCTTAATGGTATATAATTCCAATTACCTTGGGATGAAACATCCCCCTAGTCAAACCTAGTTTAGAAAGATCCCTTCCATAGCATGAATCATGAGTGCCAGTTGTCCAAAGACACCTATGGACACCCTTGGTGATTAGATAAAGTCCTCACCGATGTTCTATTTCCATTGTTTTTCATTTTAGAAGATGAATATAATCTTACCTATGTCCACCCTACTTTAGGAATCTCCATCTCACCCTGGTTCACCCTATACAAGGCATTTCTAGCTCGACCAGGAATATCATTGGCGAAGCACCTTCATCCCACTATAGCCATACCTTGGTGAAGTACCTCTTGATCATTGGGGCCTTACCTGAGTGAAAAAATACTGGATTTCAATGTCCCACCATATGAGGTACAACATATGATATCCCACCTACACAACTGATGATAGTTTTGACTATTCATTAGGACTCCCTTCATAGGGATACCAAATCGAATCCACCACTAAGGCTAATATATTTGTAGTATCAGGGATAATGACACAACATCATGTCTCTCAGTTGATTGTGGATTAGGTTGGTAAAATATGACCCTCACTGAGCCTACTAAATAGATATATTTCAAGAGAGGCATACAATTACATGTTCTCTTAGTTATGGGTTCCCCTATTATAGAGGTTCTTCCTTGAACAAAAATATTTTAGGCAATGAGGGTATAACTAGATTTTAGATTCTATATGGGTTCATGATAATTATTCCTCAACACCTATCATAGGGGTCATAATCTATTTAAGGGTACACCCATGTGTATCCCTCCTAAACTAGTCCACTATTATTTCATGTGAGTTATTCCCCTAACATTCATATCCTCACACTTATCTACAGGTTGATAAAGGATATCGTGTAGATTTCCAAATATTTTAAATCATCTTATTTATCAAAATTAGAATAAATCATGTAGTATGAGTGGTTATTAATAATAATTTCTTATGATAAATAAAATACCATGAATAATATCCTCTTCCATTGGTCTATAAATAACACTTCTAAACTATGTCATCTTTGATTCATGTCTAAAGGGATACGTAGGAATCCTTAATATGGTTCAAACACAGGACCCCCTAACTCACCTTAATCTTCATTAGGTTCTATTCTATTTGTGTTTATATCTAAACTACTAGTCAATATTACTTCTGGGTCATTTTATCACCATCATTACTAGGCTATATTCCCAGTAGAATCATTTCCAGACTCGGATGATATATCCTTTCTAGGCCCCAACCTATTTTGCACAAGTCATGTGCCATCCTCGGTATCGAATGTTTTGTATAGATGTCCTTGTCGAATGATATTAAAATTAATGTCCATTTCCTCATAATAATATAATAAAATGAATGATGTGTTCCATTAATTTTCATTGAACTATGTGGGTAATGATTCCTTTCACAATGATATGTATGAATCCCTTCGTGTGGGACATATATTGACATCAACAAAACAACCACCTTCCAAGATGATGATAAATTATAGAGAACTCCAATATGTGGATCAAAACCATCATCCTGATAATAAATATCATAAGAATATGA
Organism: Viscum album; assembly: GCA_963277665.1. Taxonomy (NCBI): domain Eukaryota; kingdom Viridiplantae; phylum Streptophyta; class Magnoliopsida; order Santalales; family Viscaceae; genus Viscum; species Viscum album. The sequence continues at coordinate 1,995,201,554 of OY728122.1, forward strand.
GATCATTATTAAATGGAAACATCAATGGAGACCACACACACACACACACACATATATATATCACCATATATGAAAATCAGAAGATAAATTTTGATGATTCAAAAGACAATACTGGATAATAACTGATGGTTAATATAAGGGTCACCAAATATATATTTTGTATTTAATAATGGATTGAAAAATATTCATTAAATATATTATAATTTCCCAGATTAGGATATAATCGCACCCCAATGTTTTGATAATCTCAACCTCCCATCCTCTTAACCAATGTGACTTCATAAGTGTTGTTGGAACTATTTCTCACTGATTTCTTGACTTTATAATGAAGGTTCATGAAACATTATGAAGATGGGATCCATTGGGTGTTTCCAGTTCAATGAATAAATCCTATTAGAAAATTTGATGAAGGGATATTGAAATAAAAAGGCTTATCTGATGTGAAGGGTTGTTCCACCACCCAAAAAAAATGTCATTCAAACGCGACCTTGTTTTCATCAGAAAGCGATGATATGTTTATATTCTGGGATATAGATGTTGTATAACACATGTCTAAGGTATGGAAATATATTTGGTTTAATATATTATTGATTATTATGTAATGAATGAGAGATTTATTTTGAGAAAGGTCAGTCTGATAGTTTTGATATCCATGAAATTGATTGCTTATTTACTAAAAAAGTGATCCATAGTATTTTATTTTATGTTTTTCTTGTTTTTGAGACTATTATATATATATATATATAAATATATTAGTTAGTAAACCTTAGTTCAATACATATTGGTGTAAAATATATGATTATCTTTGGGAGGAATATATGACTTTTTAGTGGACTAATATCTTAGAGATTTTGATACTTTTAGGAAAGGTTTATTTTTTACAATGTATGATTATTATATATATACATGATTGTATGATTTTATGAATGATAAATATTTTCTATGGATTGGTAAGTATATTATCATAGCCTACATGAGTAAGGTTGATATCATATTAGTAGTTATATCCTGAGTCATAAATATATTAAGAATAACATTTTAAATATTCTTTAGTGTGTAAAAATTAAAATTGAGGGGATATGTTTTATTTAATAGGGTGAAAATGTAATGACCCAATAATTTACTATATAATTTTTACATCAAATAAAAAATATATTGATATAATGTTAAACATACTACAATAAACTATAAAAACTATTTGAAAATAGAATTTTTATCAGGAATAAAAAATATGGTAAATAAAAATATTTTATTTAATTAAAAGTGAATATGAAATATAATTAAGAATTATAAAAATTTTTAAAATTGTGTATCTCAAAAGAATAAATTTTTTTAAATATTTTAAAAAAATTAAATCTTATTTTTTTTTGTTTTTGAATTTAAAATTTAAAAAATCAAATTCTTAGTTTTATTAATCATTGAAATACTATCTTCGGATAATTTTTTTTACTCTTTTTGTAGAATAAATTTTTTAAGTGAATAAATAAACATGTTATTTTTCTAAAAATTTACTTTTATGATATAATATTGATAAAATAATGAAAAAAATGTTTTTGAACATTTTTTAATTTACATAAATCAAATTAAAATATTATTAAAAATTTTAAAAATCCATATTTAACATTATGGACACCTGAGTACTATTTTCCATTAAACCCCCTTTTTATTCTCTTATATTAAAAATTATTTTTAATCATTTGTATAAATTAAATATTTAAAAATAGATTTAATATTTTATTTCATCATGATAATGTTATGTAATATTTTGAATTTCAATTGGGGGTATAAAACAATTTTTACTAAGATTAATATTAATGACCATGATAATGGTAAGTCTGTTATTTTTATTGATATTTGTTATTAATATTGTTAATTTGTATCTATTAAAATATATTAATATATTATAAAAAACTTATGTAATCCTATTTTTAAATATATATATATTAATATACTATCACTCACTCTATTTGATATCAATAGTAAATAGGATTAAATGAACTTAATGGTGAAAAAAAATTTCCTTCGATGTAATTCTTTATCAATAAACATGTTTTTATAAAGATTTTTAATTTTTTTATTTTTAAGATGAATTATATTGTATATGTATTATATTTAGTTTCATAATCCAATATTTTAAAATAGTTATTACCTTATATTTTTAGTAAAATATTAATTACTAATGTTAAAATTACATACCGTGGTAAAAACAGAATTGGTAAAATGTAAAAAAAATTAAATTGAAACAAGATTATGAAATAGATTAAAATGGATGGGTAGATTTAGAGTACTTATACAACCAAATAATATTTTAGTTCTCACTTTTTTAAGTTTTGACCGATGAATACTATCATTCCATAATTGACCAAAATATCCCCTTTATTCACAACTAAAATTTGAATAATTCCTCCCCTTTATGCCACACCGGTTATATCAAATTACATCGTAAAAATATTAAATATTTTTGGAAATATAATACTCTTTGATTTCAATATTCCTTTGGTTTCAATTATATATATTATGGCCTCCATTTCTAAAGGTAATTCCCTGATATATATTACGTTCTTAAAGTAAGTATTTCTAATGCATTAATATTCTCACATTAAATGTCAAATTAATAATTTGTTATTGAAAACATTATATAATTAAACAATAACTTTAAAAAAATTTATTAATATTTTTATTCATTAAAAATTTCAAATCCTTTTCATCCAATAAGAAAAACCAAACAACATCAATAATGTGTATGTTCAGACTAGTGCCACCATGAAGCCATGTGGTTTATTTTTTCACCCCCTACATTCAATTAAGACAACAAGGATCTATTTTATTTATTGATATCATTAATATTTAAAAATTATAATTTTTATATCATTAATTACCTTATACATTCATTATAATCTTTTTATTGACAAATATAGTCATTACTCATATGTATGAAGGACTTCCACCTCCACTAATATTTTTTAATATGATATCCCTTTATTCATGGTTATAAGATTTAATTTATGTATGACATTTTAGATTCATTAAATGTTTATGGATCTATATAATTTTTATTAATATTTTTTAAAAAATATCACTAGTAATAAAATCTTTATAACTTGCCCTTAATTGGGTGGGTAGTAACAACAAATATGAACAATTTCATTATAATTAATCATTGAATGGTTAAGGGATGTTATATAATGTAAATGTAATTTAATAATATTTTTTTTTAATTTTATTAATGATTTATTTATAGTGATATTTATATTTAATATATTTATAATATATCACATTTTTATCATTATACACTTCAGGACTATTTCATCATAATTTTCATTTTCAGGAAACATATTTATATATTTTTCATAATGAAATGGGACTTAAAAATAAAATGAAAATAATTATTATTATATCTTTAATAATATGTTAATGATGATATTTCAGAGAATAATAATTAATTACATTGTATTTACAAATTTGTTTTCAAAATGATCAATATTACTCTCACTCCTGATATTGAAAATAGATAATAACTATCTTATATAAATAAAGAGGGAAAATAAAAATTATATATATAAAAGTATATAGATATCAATATGATCATGAAATACATGATTAATATTGTATTTTATTTTAATGATTGTTAGATATTGTTCAAGTAAGTGAGAATACAACGTAAGATTTTATTTGATAAATTTTCAAAACCATAGTACATGTTTAATATTTCATGCAATAATTTTATAAATATAGTGTTTTGAATTTTAATGGATTTATTTTAATATGTAAATTATTTGAATCACCCAGACTCTATAAACCTAGGGATGGTTTTTATATTATTACCATGGTACAATATACAAGGATCTCTCCATGCAGGATCAATCTGTTGAGTAGTTTTGGAAAACAAGATAGATACAAGATTCCTAGACTAAAATTTAAAAATTGAATTATATATTAATAAAAATTAATAAAAATAATATAATTCATAAAATAATTCTTAATAACCTAGGAAAAGAAAAAAATTAAGGGGTGTATCCAGATGCTCAGTAAGGGTTGCTTATAGTGGAAGCTATCATGAGTAAATAAGTTATAATTAAATTAAGAGAGTGCATACTAAAAAAATATTAATTTAATTACAAAACAAGAGTTCATTGAATAACCATCGATAAAATAAACATATTAATCACATGTATCATGAAAAAATGTAATAAAGTAAATACATAAATATAGATATTCTTGTGGTTTCTATCAATCCCTCTACCATGTGATCATGATTTTTTCCGTCGTGGTCTATAAACCAAGACATAATTCTTTAAAAATTGTTACATGTAAACAAAATACAATCAAAATTGTCCACCTATTTTTTCTCATTAGTCCTTTTGATGTATTAACGAGCTAATAATAACTGGGCCCCACACATAACTGGTCCATCCTACACGTTGTTCATATTTTCAGTGATAAATCTAATTCATTCTCAAATTTTTTTGTAATTTACAAATTATCTTTATTAAATCAAGAATAAATTACATTAATATTTTATTAGAAAATTAATTAAATTGAAAAATATGATTTCATCAATTGATATCACATATAGAATTGGTATATTAGTGAAACAACATCACTCTAATAGAAATGTTTTAAAATTATTCCAAATTATTAACAATACGGGTGTGGCTGAAAAATTGTTTCAAATGAATAATAGAAGGTGATAGAGAACATGATCATATGATGGTGAATGATCTAAAAATAATTTATTATCCATTATCAATAACATAAATCCCCAATAAATTTATATGATTGAAAATTTTCATTCTGTAAAAATATTAATTAATTTTATTTTATATGCCTATATTCATTATAATAATTATATTTATGTTCCCATTTAAAAATAAAATACTTTTATTCTATTTAGATTTAGATCCATTTATTGTATATTTTTATTCAAATGTTTTATTTCTAAATTATATAATTTGAGTTTAGAAAACATCATCTTTTGAATATCCAATTCAAAATTATATTGGAGTTATTTTTAGTGAATTTAAAGAAAATATTTCTTTTTATGAGAACATTAAATGATCCCCATTTTTGTAAAACTATTGTTTCGTTTCATTAAACAATGTAATATAAATGTAATTTTTTTTAATTTTATCTTAATGCCGCATATATATCATTTAACAGGATATAATGTAATTAATTTCCTAGTAATCCCCATTATACATAATTTTATTAGATGTTCAATTTTGGGATTAAACTACTTTATTCTAAAAACTGTATTCCATTCCATTTTACTTATTCATTTTAAATTACATTTCAACAACATATTGAAATTGAGTCTTTAGAAATTTATTCCATATTTGGAGTCAAAAGGTTCAAATTTATTAGATATTTTTTTATTTATTATTAGTTGTTACCATATTAAATATTTTTCATCTTTTTAACGGTAAAACCAGTAAAATATGGATAAATTTATTAGAAATAACTTAAAAACCTGAATATTTATTTTATTAGAAAAGTGTGTTCAAACCATAATAAAAATATCATCAATTATTAGGATATTCATATCCATATTTCTTTGATATAGTCCTTTATATGATTTTCTGTAGAGAATAAAAACAAAAGGACAATAAAATTATTTAAATATATCTAATATTTTTACATAGTGGTAAAAAGATGTTATATTTAGTTAAATATTTATATTTAAAATATAATTCAATTATTTTATCAAGGAAAATTATTTTTGATTTTTAGTAATGTAATAATTTTCATAAATTCTTATGCAATACCAATATGGTGGTTGTTCATATAAAAGAAAAATCAAGTAAATGATTTTAAAAATATTAAACGGTGAAAGATTTGGGTAAATTATTTTCTTCCATTAATATTTTTGGTAAAAATAAATATTATTTATGTTATAAAATTTTTTATTATACTTTCATTATTTTCTTTATTTAATTAATTACAAACTATTCAAATAATCATGAAAATGACTTTATGGAAATATTATTTTAAATAATATATTAATTTATGATTCTAAATTAATAAAAATCACATCTTCAACCAATTTAATTTTATATTGTATAGAATATCCTATATTTTCTAATTTTGGGTCATATTTACTTTTATAGTAACTTTATTAAATCTAATAGATTAAAAAATATTGATATTGTGGAAATCATAAAAAAGGGTTAACATGGGGGCTTAAAACTAAGAGATTAGGTTGAACACTTAACCTAAACCAGTCAAATTTTTATTATATTAGATGATTTAGAACATTATTAAATGTCAGTTGTAAATATATCATTCGTTACAATTTATAAGAAAAATTTATTTATATTGAAATAATACATAATGTATTTCTAAGGGTGAACCACCCTTCACTTATAATTTGGAACCTCCTATCCTCCCTTCCTTAAACATTTTGTGAACTATATATTATCCAATACCAACCCAAATTTCTCTAAAGATCCCTATCCATATCCTATAGGCAATGTTATCACTATGACTATATTCCTAGAATTCATAAGGTGTAATCCAATGAATCTATCTTTGGAAAAGTTATAAGCCATAATGGACCCATTTAAAGTTTATTTATTTTTTTAATTCATTAAAATATTACATAAACATGATTAAATATTAACATTGATGATTTCTTGATAATAAAATTCTATTATGGTTATGTTACAATACTATTTAAATATTTAAAACCTATTTGAAATGAAGTCATCTCTCATGTGTACTTGTGCATTACCACATCCACAAAATGATGTATTTCATTTTCATCACCACCTCACAAGGATGGTGATTATTATGAATGAAATTAATATATGTGTGTGTTATTGTGTGTGTGTGTATGTGTGTGATATTCATGACATAATTATCATACTAGAAAGATAATAAATCATCTATTAACTTATATTTCTAACCATTGAATATGATATCTTCCTTTGTGCATACATGTCGACTACCACCCCACAAAATGATGTGCTTCATTTTTCACGTAACAAATTCATTGAATTTTTGAAGAAAATAATTAATATATAAAAATTAATATTATGACTGATTAATATTCTATATAATATTGAACAATTACTCCTTTGACCATTGTCAACCTGTAATATGATTAATTTTTACAGACAATCAAAAAACTATTTGGTTATAATTTATAATTATTTTTATTTTCAGTTGTAAATTTTCAATAAAAACAAATAATAAATTTATTAAAATATTTTCAAATGGGTAAAATCCCATTTATATGTTTTGGAATATTCTATGGAATATTTGTTGAGTTAGGTGTTACGTTACTACAAGAGTTTGAGGCTTGTAGAGTCTTGGTGTAGATGAAATAAAAATATTAAATACATAATATTATGTTCTTGTGTGATTTTTAAAAAATTTAATACCTATGAAGTTGTGTGTTGTATCAGAAATATGAGACAACCATTAGGTTTGTGAAAATTCTTTAACGGAGGAGCGGAATAATATTTTTGAGCAACATTTGTTTGGTCAGATCACATGCTATAAATATTTATTTAATATTTATTGTTATATTTTCCTAAAATAATTGAATATCTCCCAATCAGTGAGTCAAATTATTAGAAAACTGTTAGTCCTAGGATGTCATGTTTACCTAATATGGTGCATAACATTCATAAACATTGGCTGTTTTTGTAGCAACCAGTCCCTATAATTCCCAGAGCCGATGTCTAATTTTTATTCCATTGATATGTTTATAATGAATCAATTCCGGATGGACAAAGTGTTTAGTATTCCTTTTAAACCAAACACAAAAAATGTTTTTATGATTCAAAAATACCAAAATTAATAATTATTTTTTTCCAAAAAAATAACTTTGAGGATAATAACTTCCATATTGAATATATTTGTATATCATTCATTGTACACTTCTTTGATTCTTGGGGAAAGGATTCATAATAAGGGTGGGATGAAATTCTTAGTAAGGTTAAAGTATAGAGGAGTAATAAATCATTCAGAATCATAAATATGGAAGGGTAAATAACTGAAAACGCATTCTGTGTAATAAATATTTATGTTGATGTTCTTAAACCATATGGAAAGGTAATTATTGGAAACACATTCCATTTAAATAACCAGATAAGATAAAATATTGCAAGGAATGAATAAAAAACACATACCCCTTAATCAGTGACCTGAAAATGAAATGTATCTATATATATGTCAACATAAAATGTCATGGATGAATAATAACTGAAAAAATGATTAAAATTATTTATTATTTGATTCCATGATTCTTAGGTATGTTGTACATTTACCATCATCACCATTAACAAGATGGTTTAAAAAATATTGGGTAAACCCCATATATGGTAGTTATTCAAATGACTCATCCCATAATACCGTCGATTCATTTGAGGGGCACTCTTCAATCAGGGACCACCTGTATCGTACAAGTCAGAAAAATTACTTATATATTGAAAAACTTGTTTCCCAATAGGCCTTAAGAAATATCAATATAGATTAAGAGATAAAAATTTATCTATACTTACCCAAATAATAAAATAATATTCAAATTGAAGATTGTATACATTAATGATATATGATGTAGGAAATGGACATTTTCATGATAAATGATACGGTATTATAGGGTAAATTAAATGTTCAATGATCCTAGGATGTAGAATATTTCTGGGGATCAAAAAGGAATCATGGAAGAGAATGTGAATACAAACCTTATCTAAATCAATCATAAACCGTCCATATGATGATTAAAGAGGGTATCTATAGCATAACCCATGTGGACTAAAATAAATGGTTGATGACTTTGATAAAGGTAAATATTATAAAAATATAATTTGAAAACATACTTGAGGAAAATATCCATTTGTTTTGAATAAATGTTTCAAAATAATTTTCAATGAAAATAATTTTAATAACATTTTCATTATAAATTATCCTTCCAAAAAAGTAATGAAAACATTTAAGGAATGACAGAAGGTAAATCATTACATATCGTAAAAGATAAATAGAACAAACATTCTTCATTAAAAAATTCGTTATAAAATTATCTTGTTCGGAAAGAGACAATAATTATTTATCTAATCATTTTAAAATATTTTTTAAATATTTGTAACAATACATTGGTTTTAAAAGAAAATAGGTTCGCTGAAAATAGAGATAAAAAAAGTTAGTTTTTCTTAAAAAAAATTATAAAACACATTTAGTATCCATGTGTGGAAAACTTTACTAATATACCAACAATGTAATGAATTATCAAAAGATAGGATCGTGATAGGGTTTATTGAACAATTTTCATATACGACCGTAAAATGGAAATAAAATTAAAATATCATAAAAGTTATTATTGAGTAGAATAATCATTAAAAATTAAAGTTTCCCATAACCCATTGATACATTTTAAATCATATACTTCATGAAGAAATAATAAAAAATAATATTTTTTATACCATGAATATAAAATAATTCATGATATAATATATAAAATGTTCAATAATAAAGAAAATGAAATAAATCAGATATAAAAAATGTAATTATGTAATTAATATAATATAGTTGTTGTTTTTCACATTTTTTTAATTGAAACCATCCTTTACATGTTCAATTTATAGTGTGAATGAATTAGATATATTTGAGGAGGCCATACTCAACACTTCCACCAACAATGTTATCAAATTTATACAAAAAGGAATGTATAAGGGTATGTGTTATAGAATAATTAATGTAGAATAAAGACTTACTAAATATATTATATATCATATATAAAGATATCTCCAATTATAATTATCTCTATTAGTGGTGGTAAAGGAAACATTAACAATCATCGTTTCATGAGGTAGTTGTTCTTCGTACCCAGAAATAATATGTCTATTATCAATTAGATAGATGTGTCAATAAGTGAAGGTCTAACCATTATCATAAAAATCCCGTTATATTTAGGATACATTTTTCATATATAAATGGAATAAAGATATATTAGAGATTTTATAATTGAAATAAACTAACCATCTTAAGGAATGATGTTACCTCTTAATCGGGTAACTCTCTTAGTTTGTACCAAAAGGATATCATGGATAGATTTATGTACAAGGTTAATCATATATGATTAGTTTAGGGATGTTTAGATAAATATTGGGGGGATATTGGTTGAGCCAATGTTTCTTGAGAGGTGTGAGGAAGTAGGAGGAGAGGATTCCTTTTAATTGTGTAGGAGGAGTGGCACTCTAAGTATGTTTGAAAAAGGAAGTCTATACACATTTTAGCCATTTCATGTTGCTCTAATAATAATCCAAAATATATAGAATGTTTTCTTGGTTCTAAATATTTCTAGCCAATATCTTTTTGAAAAGGGTATAGGACGTTTTTGGGCCTCATGGTTAAGGTTCGGTCCCTTATTAACCATAATTTAACATTATTTTTTGTAATTAATTTTAATACCATTCACTATGTTTCTTGGTCAAAAACAAATTTGTTATATATTTATAATATATATTATTAATATTCAAGTAATGGAATCAGTTATTCCATATTTTAGTCACATAAGATCTTGAAATTAATTAAAATTTAATCCCACAGAAATTATTACAATGTGGGGTTTTCAAGTAATAACATCTGAATGTTCTCGAGGTTTTTATTGTCAATTTCAATGTGAAATTGATTCTAATGACCTACATTTCATTAATTTATAAATTTTTTTTATCTAATCATTTAAAAATTTTAAAATATAATTTATTCTTATATATAAATTTCATGAAAAATTAGTTTTGAACTAAATTTCAGTATTTTTAACTATTCATTACAAAAAATTACATGTTTTCAATAAAATATAAAAAGTCACCCTATAATAATTTTTATATTTCTCTTAAAAATGTAATGTTTATTTTGACATATTAAATCAATTAATGTGTCAAACATTATATTAAAAATGGGTTCTCCATGAAAAGTTTCTAAAAGTGTATTTAAAAAAAAATTGTTTTTATGTGTTAAATTGGGTCTTATATTATCTTATGGCTATCAAACCTAATAGATGAATATAAAAAATAATATTTAATATATAAAATATATATTTTTATTAAAATAATTTACTAATTTGTTATTAGTTATCTTTATTGGGACAAAAAATCCTTTGAAATCATAAAAATAATATTATTAGTTTTTGTATACTATTCATACATATTTTCATTTATCATTTATTGGTAACTTATTAATTAATTTTATATTTCTATAAATCGTAAATATTTATATGAAATTTACTAATATTAAGATCCAATAATATAAATTGTAGGTTATATGATATTATATTAAATAATAATATTTCAATAACACAGGGTTGGTTGATGATACTCAGTCATGTGCGTAACTCAAGCTATAGAGGAAGGTATATCTTCTTTGTAACACAAGATATAAAGTATGTTTACTCTTGATTATAATTCAATATAAATCGTATGTTCAATCTTGTCTGTAACACAAGATATTGTGGAAGGTCACTCTTGTGTGTAACACAATCTAGCTCATTGTTGCGTGCATTACATGAAATATCATTTATTGATTTTATTTAAAATTATAAATAAGTAGTAGAGTCTCATTATATTATATTCCCTTACATGATTTGTTATTCATGTAATACAATCTATCATAGGAAAATCTTTACCTTCAAATTTTAGGGAGGTTCATTCTACCCACCGTAGTTAAATTGTTTCCACAGAATTTATACATGATCTTAGTAATAGACTGATTGATATTTAATACACTAAAATACAATATCAAAAGAAAGAATAATAAAATTTACACTAGAAAAAAGTTAATAGGAATTACCAAGGACAAATAAACTATAAAATAACTAGTTCTCTTAGTAGGATAACATTAATGGGATGTAAAATTATTGTCTTGGAAGAAAAATATAAATATTTTTATGGAGGTAATGATCTCATCGATAACAAAAAAATGAATGATCTATAAAATGTTCAGGGCCTCAGATCCTTTAATATTTTATGTTAAGAGGCTAAAGGTTCAATATAAAATAATTTATTTGGATTTTTTTTTCAAACTCATTATCTTGATCTCCGGTAATTGTTTTTCTGACCAATAATATAAGGAAATATTCTTAATTGATATGTTTAAATTTATTATGAAAAATATTACCATTCAGTTTTTCATCAATAAAATTATAATTCAACCCTTTACTCTATGAAATTAATTATGAATTATTTATTATTTATTCTTAATGAACTAAAAGAAACTTTAACAGGATCGTGACACATTTAATTGAGTGAAAAGTGTAACTATTTGTCCCAAACTATCATAAAACCCCAATATATTAAATATAATATACTATAATCATAAAAATTCATATTATTGGTTAATAATTGAAATTTATTCATCATATTGATTAATTAAAAACAATGAAAAATTAACAAAGACATTGTGTAGGTCTATGGCAGGCAGGAAATGTGATGTCCTGGCCTAGGAGCCACTAAATTGTGCCCCAATCTGATTGGCCACATATCATCAAGCGTGCCACTCCATATGCTAGATGGTGCCGACTAGTTGAGAGGGTATGGTATGTCATTCTAGGGGAGACTATACCATATTATATTATAATAATACAACATCGGATGAAAATAAAAATAAACAACTACATAAGCATATAAATAACCAGAATAGTACCATGACATATGATAGTTCAAACCAAAAAATAAAATACTCAACTGAAAGGTAAAATAATCAATGTCAAAGAAAGTTACAAGTGTCTACAATGTTACTAAATGTAAAAATACAACGGCTCCAAAGAGGGTCCCGAACCACATCCATTTCCCTCTCCCATGCTTCAATCTCAAATTGCATCTTAGCCCTAGGCCTTGCCATTATCATGCCCTGAAACAACAATGTCTGCCCAGGTGCAGATCTGGCAGCCCATATAGGGTGTGAGTAAAACTCATTAGGACACCACCAATAGTTTCTAAAATTAGTCCAGTCAAAAGATAGTGCATGATGTTATATGAATCAATAAATACAATTCATTAATTAAATAGTTATAAAATTGACATATAATTCTTAATCATCGCATTAGGCCAATTAAATCTATGTTTTCCTAGCACCCAAAAATTTAGTTGAAACAACATTAATTATTATAATTAATCATTTGGTGTAGGAAATCATTCATTTCACCCCAAATATCAGTTGAAACTTCATTTATTGTTATCATTAATCATTTGGTGTAGGACATTATGCCTAGCACTCCAATTATTTTTCAGTGTAGGACATCATGCCTAACACCCTTACATCTTTGTGCTTAGATAAATAATAGGTACGAATTCCATTTCCATGTCCCAAATTATACATTAGTCTAGGATCTCATACCTAGCAGCACAAAATCTGATCCATTTAATCATTCACTAATTCATAAGAATTTTCACATTAATCATTTATTAATCCAATGATTTGTTGAACATTTCAATTTCAATTAGTTAATTCAAAAATTAACTATGCACATAACCCATTAATTAAATCATAAATTAATTAATCAATAATTATTATTCTCATACCATAATTAATTTTTAACAATTAATTATACATTTCAAAACCCATCATGTCATAATTAATTCACATAATTAATTATCATTGAATCCAAACAACATTTCCTAATTAATTATCCCAATTAATTATATTAATAAAATAAATTCTATAATTAAAATTCAAGATCACAACTAATAATTAAATCACAATGATATCAATCACTTTGGGAAACCCCCCCCCCCCCTGTTATTTGATCCATGATTCATTTATCAATAAATCACCAAGGTAAACAAACATCAATTCCAATTTTTTAATTTTCCCCATTTAGGAAATCTTTTATCAAGGTAATTAAGAAATTTCATAAAATCCTACACATATTATAAATCAAGACTCTGAGAGTTCATTTTTGGACACCTACCTCCATTAATTCATTGAAGTTAGCCCAACCAAAATCCACAAAATCTATGTGGTGTAACGTCGTTGAACAATCTCTAAATCTAAAACCATAAAACCAATATTAAGATCAAAGGCACCAAGATCATGAAAATGTAGTTCTAGATTCAGTATCCTAAATCTAGATCTCATCCCATAGGTTTAGATCCATGGAAACAAAGAATATCCTCTATGAAATGTTCATGGAATGATAGTGGAAAGAACAGTAGAATTATCGGGATGAAATCCACTTACCAAGAGGAGAGCAGATCTTCAATATGGGCTTCCAATCTTGAAAAATGGTGTTAAGATTTCCAAGGAATCCCTCCATATGGCTTTGTGAACACCTAAAATCTGTCATTCCTGATCGAAGGTCGAAATATAGGAGTCCCAATGGGGTTAGGGTGGGTTTAAATGTGATTTTTGGATATTAAAAATATCATCCACAGTTTCATGGGTAGAGGTGCACAGTTTGGAAATATGTTCACCAACCGTGCGGACTCCACAACCCACTTTTGCATGGTTGGCACTGTAAGGTATTACAATTGGGAAAACCATGCACCAAATGTGAAAACTCCTCTGTCCAATTATTCCTGCATGGCATGGTTTGGTCACAAAGTTTATCAAACTGTGCACAAACTGTGCATAGTCCACTATCCTTTATTTTTCCTTAATAGTTCACCCAAACTCAGCCCTATCCACTACATAATGTTAAAGGGACTTAAAGACATCAATAATTACCTAAAAACACGCATAATATGACTCTATAAATGGAAGGGATCTTATAATCTCCCCACCTTGTATCAACACATCCTCGAGATTCACTCCCGAACATCTCTAAGATTCTGAGCCAAAATGTTTGGTCCATTGATCCCTGATGTTTGATTCCCATTCCCATGTTTCCTCTTGATCATTTCCATGATTCCATAACACATAAAATAATTAAATGGTCCTTCCCCATAACACTTCCTCAATGAGACCCATCACACGTACCAGATGCGGCTCAAATGATGCATCTACCTCAAGTTAATCTTCCTCCACAAAAATCACTTGAGATTGGTCAGGTTGATACTTCTATTTTTGTGACACATGATAAAAAAATTCACAGTGCTGAATTTCTGTGGAAGTGCTAATCGGAATGCCATTAGCTTGATTCCCTCCATAACCTCAAAGAGTCCCATAAACGTGTTCACTAACTATACATGCCTCCATATCTTATTGTGACCCAATATAGGTAACAACCGAAGGAATACTCAATCACCCAATGTAAACTATACGTTTTTCTCCATCTAACAACAAATGACTTTTGCATACTCTGATCTATAGCCATTAACTTCCTAGTCAAAAACACCTACTCGAATGTTTCCTGAACGTGTCTCTGTCCCAACACCTCTGACTCACCCATCTCTATCCAACATAGAGGTGATCTTAAAGGTCTAACATAATGTGCCTCATATGGTTCCATCTGTATAGATGAATGATAACTATTATTATAGGAAAAATCCTCTAAAGAAAATTGGTTCAACCAAATAACCACCAAATTTAAGCACACATGCTCATAGCATATTCTCTAACACCTGAATGGTACGCTCTAACAGCCCATCTGTCTATGGGTGGAAGTCCAAAAATAACAGAACCTATGTACCATGTAACTTATGTATTCCCTTCTAGACTTGTGAATTAAAGCATGAATCATTATTTGAATTTACAGTTTATGGAACCCCACGATAATGAATTATCTATCTCACATACATTTCTCCAATCATGTCTACTATATAGGTTTCCTTGAAAGGAAGCAAGTGTGTTACCTTCCATAATCAATCCACAAAGACCCAAATAACATAATTCTTCCTGAGATTCATTTGATGTCCTACCACACAATCCATAGTCACTTCATCCCAGGTCCATTCTGAAATGGTTAACAGTTTCCAAAGGCCTCCAGGTGGTGGATGCTCTGCTTTCAACTGCTGATTGGTGAAACACCTTGTTACAAACACTACTATCTCCTTTTTTCATGCCTGGCCACCTAAACTGTCATTGATGGTTACGATATATTTTTTCACCCCAGGATGTACCACACACCTTGATGAATGAAATTCTCACATGGGTTCCTCTCGCCTACTCATAGCCACAACCACATGATTTTTCATATAGATGATTTAATTCTTCTCTATTTTTCAGTCTAAAGGTGTCATCCCACCTTTAAGGCATTCCCTCAAGTATAATCAATCTAGATCATCATATTTCCTATCCCTGATCCATCTCAAGATAGTATACTACACTACTACCAAAACAAGAGTAATCATCTTCTGAATCTCTTGAAGAACCACTTGCATTTCTTCCAGCTAGGTCATAACCTTGCACTCTCCACTCGACTCATGTACCAACATATTCTGATTTTTTTTCTCAAGGAAACAGCCACACTTTTCCTCTCCCCGGGGGTATATGTCAGTTCAAAATCAAAGGACTACATATACTATACCCATCTTCACTACTGAATATTCATGTCTCACTATGAAATTATATACATCAGGATTTTGAGATATGTAAAAACCATAATCTTTTCACCCAAATGATAGTGTCACCAACACTTGAGATCTTACACCACTACTGCTGACTTGAGGTCTTGCATTAGGAAATTCTGTTCTTATGGCTTCAACTTCTGAGACTCATAAGAAATGACTTTATTTCCTTGCATCAATGTAGCACTATGTCTGACCCCAAAATCATCACAAAACACCATGAACTCCTCACCTACATCAGGTAAGATAAAAATTGGTGTTGAAGTCCAGTGCTTCATCAATTCATGGAAAGAATTCTCACATGCTTTATTCGAAACAATATTTTTCCCTTTCTTGGTCAAAAAAGTAAGCGGTACATCCAATCGATAAAATTCTTGGAAGAACCTCATGTAATAACTGTAACACCCTAAGCATCCATGTTACGCTTCTCTTTGAATGATACAATAGCATGTGTTGTATGCAACTTCAGGTTCTAACACACCACAACCAATCAAACTAGCCGTTATGAATAGTAATACACACTTTTTGAAATTTTATAAATTTTATCATTCAAATTGGACTTAATATTTAGATTCATAATATAGAAATTGTCTTAGGGTTATTTTTTGGTACAGTTATGATAACTTTCATATTTTTTTGAATAGGGAAAACTACTCAATTTGAATTAAAAATAAATTTTTTAATGGAAATAATTAATAGTGATAAATTATGAATTTCAGTGATTTTAAAGTATAATTATATTATATTTTTACCATTTAATCTATTATTGGTCATAGGACATAATTTCACATTTAAACTGGACATAATAAAGTGCCAATCTTTTGATAGTTATTATTTCATAAAAATAGCCTTTTTGTTTTTACAACTGAAATTAATTTTAAATTAATTTCTTCCACTTTTGTGATTTGAATTCAGAAAAATGGATTCCATATTTAGAATCAGGATTTCCAAGCTATGTAAATAGGTAACTTTTATTTTTAAAGATTTTGAATAATTACTTCGGTAAATCTTTTATTTACCATGGTTAAAGGGTAAATCCAGTAAATAAAGGTAAAAATATAATATTATAATAATATTAAATTACACTAAAACGTGTTCTAACCCTATTGTATGATACATGTCTGACCATGGGAACATTTGGGTTGATTTTGGGACCCCATGGCGCCACTTGTAAGTTATAATGACACAATATATTAATTAAGTTTAAGTAAATACAAAAATTACATAAACATATATCTTTTAGAATTTTTTTACATAAGGTTATATATGTTATATTTTCGACTATAAATATTCATTAAAACGGTAAAAAATATCCTAAATAATTTTATTTTATTTATAATTTTTATACATTTAATAATTAAATTTATTTATGACACAATAATGATACAGTATTTTCATTATTAATGAAAAAATAAATAATTGGTATTATAAATGATAAAATAAATATAATTTGAATGTTTTGATGACCTAGAAGAGTTTTATTGTTCAATATTACATGTAATAATTTCTTGAATGAATATGGTTCGAATTAATAATGTTCTTAAGACTTTAACACAAATCAATTGCTAAATAGTGTAATAAATGACATAAAGGAGTTTTAAAAAAATATATTATATTTTAAATTGATATAATACTCCTAAAAATCTAAGGTTTGGCCAAATGACTTATATAATGTTAGGTTTATAAATAATGAACCACTTGTGGTTATCTTGGATGTTTATAGTACGTTTATTAACCATATAATATTAAAATACAAAGAGACATGGTAAATGTCAAACTAATTAACTAAGAATTAAAACTAAAAGATAAGGTTAATAAAATGACATAAACCAGTCTTAATCATATTAGATCAGTTGTTTTTGACCCATCCCCACCATTTACTCGAAACAAATCCGTTTGTAGAAATTGTAATCTTAATATGAATTTATTATGGAATAATATTACAATCTTTTCCTAAAGTTCCCCTCACCCCTCTTATAAAAGGGAATTACCCTTATCTCTAATTCACTCCTTCAAATCCATTTTTCTTGGCCAACCCCTACCCAAATATCCTCATAACATTCCCCAATTAATCCTATATGCCATCCTTTGGTCATAAATCAATCTTAAGGAGCCCTTTTGATTAAATAAAAAGGAAGAACTAGAATAAGAGATAATGATTTCACCACCCTCTTTCAAGTTCCTTTCTTCTTCCACTTCTTCTTTATTTGTAATTACAATTATAAAATAATAACTCTAGTATATTAAATAATAATTTATGTTATTATTAATATGGTACAAATATATTCAGTATTCTCTCTATCCATTGAATAACTTGTCACCATATGTGCGTACGTACGGCCTACCATCTCCACATCTTGGTGTAATTGTTATTCAATATATTATTAATTGGATTGGTATAATAATGTTGTGTAATTCAAGTAAATAATAAATATAACATTATAATAATTATTTATATATGATATACCATCCAATTATATATAATTTTAATATCAAAAGAATGATATTGTCTCTCGTGCATACGTACGGATTAACGTCTCCACGAACGTGATTAGATTAATTCCACATCATATCCATTCAAGACTAAATTTCATATGATGATTAAAATTAATGTTTAGAGACATGATATAATTCTGGATATGAATAATATACATCCCATCCATAACAAATATGGCCCACATAACAAATAATATAAAGGAAAACAAATCCATTAACACCCGAAACGACAATAATACTAAGATATTATCAACAAATCAATGTTAAAAGACCATATATGATATCATATTATTGTATATGATTATTGTATAATTAAGTAACAATTATTTAAACATTATAAATTAGGATATCCTACCCTCAACCAATTAAAAAGTACAAAGTAAGGGGTTTCTAATCTCACTTTTATTTCCGTGAGATTTCCATTGTTCACCGCTTATTTATTGCATGTGGTTTGTGTACTGGCCATGATTGTATTCATTGTGTAATATATTTTACTTTATGGATTCATACTTCATCATTGTATGATCCTTCCGTCATGGGTGTTTGTTTCATAAGTTACCAAATCCATAAGGAAATTAGAAATTTGAATTTACACTCATTCGGCTTTACGCATACTTCATTGATTATTTTACTCCAAGATTATGTGTGGAATCACTATTAATCTTTTTTTGTCATAATTTTGACTCCCCTTTCTGTGGATATACATTTGATACACATAATCACTCCATTTATAAATTCTCATGTAATCGATATGTACTTGATAAGAGTAATTTTATCTCAATCTCCATTAGTTGAGTTAAGCATCCAATTCATTGGTGTTGTTTTTACAATAATATGTGTGGATGTACTCTTATTTATTTAAACTGAATATCCAGTAATGTTGAGTGTATTAATATTTGTCAAACATAATAATTTCTTTCATTTATCCTTAACCTAAGGATATTGTCTTTATAATAGATTTCATCTCAATTTTCATTTCATTGAGACTTTTTTGTTGTTATACACCAAATCACTTTTATATTGTGTATATAATATACTTTGACATATTATATCATGAATCCCTTTATTCTCATGATATTATAATGTTTTTATTAACTCAATTATTTTTATTGAAGTGTCTCTCTTTTGGTTAGGAACTCTAACTAAAATATCATTTTAAATGTTTTAAAGATTTATTATTCTAAATATTTCTCATTAATGTCCAGGATTTAGAAATGGTTCTAAAGATTTATTTATATGGGCATTCAAGTTTTCAAATAAAAATTACTTTTAAATGTTTCAATGTGGTATCAGACACTTTGATTCAAAAATGTATTTTTAAATAGCTTATCGACAAATAGTGTAACATTTAAATGTCTTCAATAAAAGGGGGATATTCCTCTCATATAGTTTTCATGATTATTTATATCTATGTAAATAACTTTCATTATTCTCAATTAAGGTTAATATGTTAAAATACAATCTTCCGTATTGTATTGAATGAGTCATGTTTGACTGTGGATGTGCTATTTTTATACCATTCATGATTTTTGGATAAAGTATTGACATTTCGTATGCTAGTTTTAATACGAATGTTTATGTTAGGTTTCAAAATTTTCATATGAGGAATGCAATGGACTTAGTAAGTGATGGGTGGAACCCTCTATAGCTCCTCGATGCATCGGTAGGTCTCATGAGACAAAATAGTGTCTTGGAACAAGGACTTGAAAAATATTATTTGTAGTCTTGGCACAAGGCCGTGACTATGTGGTTATGATAGTCTGGCACTATGCATTCCATCATTATAAAAGTGGTTATTGATATTGTGCGTGATTATTCGACTAGTAGAATATCCATGTGAATAAGTAATGGAATTATTTCATTTTATCATTTCCATATTATTATGATGATCAAGATTAAAAGTCTTTTGTTTTAGTTATACATTGCCTTAAATGATTATGCTTATTTATGAAAGTTTCTGCTATATTGTTATCCTTACTGAGCATCTGAGCTCACCCCTTTCTATGTTTTATTTTTCCCAAGATGTGAAAAAGTGTTTTATGAATGACCTACAGCGATAGTATGAGGATATGAGTGTGGTATATAGATACAAGATGTTGTTGTAGTTTTTCAATTTATGATGTAATGTAAACATTATGAATGTATCTAGTTATTCCAATGCTACTAAACTAATCGGTCTTTCGAGAAGTGATCGTTTTTTATCAGGCCAATGATACGTAATAATGCACCGACTCTGGGTAACTGGGTTCATTGAGTTACAGTTGGTATCAGAGGAAGTTTAGTACAAACCTTTAAAACTAGATTCAGATAAACACTTATTAGAGCACATATCCCTAAGAAAGACTTTGAGATTTAGTATAGAAGATCTTCCCAGAATTTTATTATTGTATATATTTTTTGAGTTTTCTAAGACATACATCCCTATATAGATACGAGCAGGTATAGGCGGGTCTGGCACAGATATACCTAGGGGTAAAACCGAAAAACACCGCTTTGAGCTAGACTCAAACGGGAACTGGGGAACGACAACGGGCATTGCTGCACTCTTGGTTACGACACTCCAAGGGGACATGCTTTAAATAGTTTACATTTTATTTACAAAACGATATGATGTATTTTAATATAAGATGAGAATAAATTACATTGGTTAATACTAAGGCGTTTCCAATTAAGAATATGGTGTCATGATATTCTCTAAATTATTTTTTGACTACTATTACTCACACAATGCATTCAATTTTTAGTCAATGGCTGGATTACAAGGAAGTCATAGTAAAATTGAGAATGATGTAAAATGTGGGAATGGTGGTGGAAATGAGCAATGAAATGGAATGTTGATAGACATAAATGATATCTTGTTTACTCCAAAACAGTTTTCAAAAAATATGATCAACAACATATATATTAACCAACTCCTGGACTCAACAATGAAGAGAAAGGTGATGAATGATAAGAGCTACAACAGTGGAGACCATGGAGAAAAGAATCCTCAATTTCCATTATGCCATAAATGTGGAAGGAGACACCCAGGAAAGTTTCTGAATGGAACAAATAATTTTATTATGTGTAGGAAATAATGACATAAAGTGAAGAATTTTCAAGGAAAAACGAAGTGTACTATGGAAGAAAATTAAAATGGTCCCAAAAATCCATTTACAGTCATTTTCCATAAATTTAGTGGACCTGGCTATTACCCGAGTGAATGACCTATTCTATAGGATATTTTTCTTGGTCAAAGAAGATGCTATGTGAAAATAAATGGTTGGAGAAATGTTTAAAAGTATTAATGCTCTTTGTTGATGGGATTACTTTGGAATAATTTTCTCTTGTATTTGTAACCCTGCATTTTTCCATGTGGGAATGATATTTGAGGAAGAATTATCTTTTCTATTATGGATATAGATATAAATAACCATTTTGTTTTATAAGATATTTGGGTTTGAGGCAATTACATGTTATTATATTTTGTGATGAGAATGAAAGGAATGAAAAAACATTTGTGGTTAAACTATGTTATGGTTATTTTTAGGAATTAATCTCATTTTGGTAATGTTATAAAATATAGTTTTTGAAAAAGGACAACACGCAGATCACGTGACAACCAGTCCCATCGGACAATGCTGTGGGAATCGAACCCACAACCAAAGTGCGACTGGGATTTATCACCTACCACTGGATTACGTGAAGTGCCTAGTTAGTGTGACTAATTATATTTAGTTAAAGGATTTTATTGATCAATAATAAGTTGATATGGGATCTTATGTCTTATCAAATGAATACACTTAGTATCAGAAAATGATTTGGTGATTAAGTGATAAATGTTGTTTTGGAAGATGTTCGCATTGTTGGGAAAACTATATGCCCAAGGAAAATAGAATACTATGGGATTTAATTTGAGGAGTAATGGTGGATTTTTATCTATGTTTTTATTGTGGATTTATAGTGATTTGGGTTATTTATGGAAATGATTAACCTATAATAGATAATATGTGATTTTGTTAATTAGTTTTATGAATATGACTTTAAGAGTTATTAATGTCATTTGGAGATACCATTTAACGTGAAAGACTACATAACCAAATTCTTCTATGTTTTGGGTTTGAGTATTATTTTGGAATATATTGAAGGATTTTAAGGACAATTGTTCATTGAATGCTATTTATTTAACTTTGGGGTATTGTTTGATTAATTTTAGAAATTATGATTAGTTTTTCTTTCTCTAATGGAATATCCTTTTGGGGGATCATCAGATCTAGTACTAACCATTTTGGTTTTTATTAATCCTTAAAGGCAAGGTAAATATATAGTTTATCCTTTGTGGATCACGTGATTATATAAGAAGTTTATTCTAGCTCCTCTACTATGACCTGGTATTCTTGAATACTCATCGTTTCAAAATGAGTTAGTAGTAGAAATTTATTAAATAATAAAACTTTACATAAAAAGTAAGTATATCTCTTTATGTTCTTATTCAGTCTCAGAAATTAATTTCTCATCTTTATGAAATGTAACCTAAAAAAAATTGTTGTATGTTTACTTTTCATACTGGGAAACGAATGACCGTTTTCCCCATCACAAGTTTGTGGTTTTTTTGTTGTTAAATTTATCCTGATCATATTTTTTATCCCTATCCATCAGAACTTGACACTTAGTTTATCATCCATATCCATGTTTTTCTACATGGAATCTTAGTATAGTCTATCTTGGGTGACATTTGTACCTCTCTTTCTTTCTTTGAAAGTGATAGTTTTATTTACTCTTTATCCAATGTGAGACTTTCCATTATATTCCCAAGCCAAATTTTAAAAATTTCAAGGACAAGATTTATTGATGGAGAGGAGTTTGTAACACCTCAAGCTTCCACGGTATGCTTCTCTTTTAATAATACAGTTGCATGTGTTGTACACAACTTTGAGTTCTAACACACCACAATCAATCAAACTAGCCATCGTGAATAGTAATACCCACTTTTTGAAATTTTATACATTTTTTCTTTCAAAATGGACTTCAATTTTGGATTCGGAATATCAAAATTATCTTAGGGTTAACTTTATGGTACTTTTCTGATCATTTTCATATTTTCATGAATAGTGAAAATTACTAAATTTTAATTAAAAACTACTTTTTAAATCGAAATAATTAATATTGATAAATTATGAATTTAAGTGAATTTAAATTAAAATTAGATTATATTTTTACCATTTAATCCAATGTTGGTCATTGGAAATAATTTCACATTTAAAATGGACATAAGTAAGTGTAAATCTTTTGATAGTTATTATTTCTTAAAAACACGCTTTTTGTTTTGACAACAGGAATTAATTTTAAATTAATTTCATACCCTTCTATGTTATTAATTTAGAAAAAAGGATTCCATATTTAGAATCAGGAGTTCCAAATTGTGTAAATAGGTATCTTTTATTTTTATAAATTTAGAATAATTACTTCAGTAAATATTTTATTTACCATGGTTAAAGTTTAAATCCGGTTAATAAGGGTTAAAAAATAATATTATAATTATATTAAATTACCCTAAAACGTGTACTAACCCTCTTGGTTGATACATTTCTGACCATGGGAATCATTGGGTCGATTTTGGGACCCCATGGATCCACTTGTAAGTGATAAAAACACTATATTAATTAAGTTAAAGTAATACAAAAATGACATAAACATACATCTTTTAGAAAAAAAAATTTTATAGGGATATATTTGTTATATTTTCGACTATAAATATTCATTAAAAAGATAAAATTATTTCCTACATAATGATATTTTATTTATAATTTTTAGACATTGAATAATTAAATTTATTTATGACACACTAATGATGCAGTATTTTCCTTGTTGATGAAAGAATCAAATAATTTGTGTTATAAATGACAAAATAAATATAATTTGGATGTTTTGAGGACATAAACGAGTTTTATTGGTCAATATTACATGTTATTATTTATTGAATGGATTATTTTAGAATTAATAATGTTTTTATGACATTAAAAAAAATCTGTTATTAAATAGTGTCAAAATTGACATAAAGGAGTTTTTAAATCAAATATTATATTTTAAATTGATATAATATTCCTAAATATCTATGTTTCGCCCAAATGACTAATATAATGATAGGTGTATCATTTCCAAACCACTTGAGGGTTTCTTGGATGTTTATAGTAAGTTTATTAACCATATAATATTAAAATACAAAGATACATTGTAAATGTCAAACTAATTAACTAAGAGTTAAAACTAAAATCTAAGCTTAATAAAGTGACCCAATCATGTCAAAAAACCTATTGGTTAATTTTTTTCGACACATCCCAACCATTTCCTCGATATAAATCAGTTTGGAGCAATTAGAAACCGAATATGAATTTATTATAAAATAATATTTCTATCTTTTCCTAAAGTGCCCCTCACCCATCTTATAAAAGGGCACTCCACCTTCTCTCTAATTCACACCTTAAAATCCATTTTGTTCAGACACAACCTGCCCAAATATCCTCTCCACTAACCTCAATTAATCCTATTGGCCATCCTTTGGTC
The DNA here is from genome assembly GCA_963277665.1 of Viscum album. NCBI lineage: Eukaryota > Viridiplantae > Streptophyta > Magnoliopsida > Santalales > Viscaceae > Viscum > Viscum album. The sequence goes on from OY728122.1 coordinate 1,995,227,038, forward strand.
AGAAATCTAACTTAAGGATCCCTTTTGATCTAATCAAAAAGAATAACCAGAAGAAGAGGTAATGATTTCACCACCCTCATTCAAGTTCATTTCTTCTTCCACCTTTTATTTCTTTTTTATTTCCATTCTAAAATAATAACTACAATATCTTATATATAATGTGATATTTTTATGAATATGGTAAAATTATTCAGTATTCTATCCATCCTTTGAATGACAAGTCACCGTACGTGCGTACATACGACCTTCCGTCTCCACGTCGTGGTGTAATTGTTATTCAATACATTATTATTTAGATTGAAATAATAATTACGCTTAATTCCAGTAAATAATTAATATAACATGATAATGATTCTCTATATATGATTTAACTTCCAATTATATATTATTTTAATATCAAAATAATGATATTGTCGCTCGTGTATACGTACGGATTACCGTCTCCACGAATGCGATGAGATTCATTCCCCATCATATCCATTCAAGACTAAATTTTATCTTATGATTAAAAATAATGTTTAGAGACATGATATCATTCTATATATGAATAATATACATCCCATCCATAACAAATATGGCTCACATAACAAAGAATATAATGGAAAACGAATCCGTTAACTCCCGAAATGACAATAACACTAAGATATTATCTATAAATCAATATTAAAAGATCATATATGATATCATATTAATGTATATTATTCTTGTATAATTCAATAAAAATTATTTAAACATTATATAAGAGGTTAAAATACCCTCAACCCTGGAAAAATTACAAATTAAGTGGCTTCTTATCTCACTTTTAATTCCCTGAGATTTCCATTATTCAACCTTTATTTATTGCATGTGGTGTGTGTACTACCCACGATTGTATTCATTGTATAATATACTTTAATTTATGGATACATACATCATCATTTTATAATCCTTCATTCATGTGTGTATGTTTCGTAGGTTACTAAATCAATAAAAGAAATTTGAAATTTCAATTTCCACTCATTCGGATTTACGCATACTTCATTGATTATATTACTCCAAGATAATGTGTGGAATCAATATTAATTTGATTATGTCATATTTTCCACTCCCATTTCTATGGATATGATTTTGATACACATAATAACTCCATTTAAAAATTCTCAAGTCATCGATATGAACTTGATAGGAGTAATTTTAACTCAATATCCATTTGTTGAGTTAAGCATCCAATTAATTGGTGTTGTTTTTAAAAGAATATGTTTGAATGTCCTTTGATATATTTACACTAAATATCCAATAATATTTAGTTTATTTATATTTTTCACACATAATTATGTCGTTAATTTATCCTTAACCAAATGATATGGTCATTATAAGAGATTTAATCTCAATTTACATTCCATTGAGACTTCTTTTTTGTTATGAACAAAATCACTTTTATATGGTGTATATAATGTACTTTGACATAGTATATCATGAATCTATTTATTCTCATGAAATTATAAAATTTTGTTTACCTCAATTATTTTTATTCAAGTGTCTTTATTTTTTTTAGGAACTCTAACTAAAATATCATTTTAAATGTTTTAATGATTTATTATTATAAGTATTTCCTATTAATGTCCATGTTTTAAAAATGGTTTTAAAGATTTATTTATATGGACATTAAAGTTTTCAAATAAAAATTCCTTTTGAAAGTTTCAAAGTGGTGTGGGACACTTTTATTCCAAAATCTATTTTTAAAAGGCTTCTCGACAAATAGTGTGAATTTTAAATGTTTTCAAGAAAAAGGGGGATATTTCTCTCGAATAGTTTTGATGAATATTTACATCTATATAAATATCCTTCATTATTCTTGATTGAGGTTAATATGTTACAATATAGTCTTTTATATAGTATTGAATGAGTTATGTTTGACTATGGATGTGATATTTTTATACCATTCATGGTTTTTGTATAAAGTATTGACATTTTGTATGCAAGTTTTAATACGAATGTTTATGTTATGTTTCAAACTTTTCATATGAGTAATTCATTGGAGTTAGTAAGTGTTGGGTGGAGCCCACTATAGTTCCTCGATTCATCAGTAGGTCTCTTGAGACAAACTAGTTTCTTGGCATAAGGCCTTGACAAAATCCTATTTGTAGTCTTGGCACAAGGCCATGAATATGTGGTTATGATAGTCTGGCATTATAAATTACATCATTATGAAAGTGGATATTGATATTTTATGTGATTATTCGACTATTAGAATATCCATGTGAATAATTAAATGAAATTATTTCAATTTATATTTGCCATATTATTCTGAAGGTCATGTTTAAAAGGCTTTTGTTTTAGTTATACATTGCCTTAAATGTTTTTGCTTATTTATGAAAGTTTCCTCTATATTTTTATCCTTACTGAGCATCTGAGATCACCCCTTTCTATGTTTTATTTTTCCTAAGTTATGAAGAAGTATTTTATGAATAACCTGTAGGGATAGTATGAGGATATGAGTGTGGTCTATAGAGAAAAGATGTTGTTGTTGTTTTTCACATAATGATGAAATGTAAACTTTATGAATGTATCTAGTGATTCCAATGCTACAAAACTAATCGGTCTTTTGATACTTGATCTTTGGTGATCATGCTAATGATAAGTAATAATGCACTGACTCTGGGTAACTAGGGTCCGGGCATTAAAATAACAAGCTAATCCCATATAACATCGAATATCAAAAATATTATTGGGATGCTCCCATGAAATCACTACATGAACATTATCTAGGTCAATAGACACACCTTCTTCTAAGATTATGTGTGCTAAAAACTGTACCCTCTAAATCCAAAACTGATATTTAGTTTGATTGACATATAGATGATGATCTATCAATGTACCCAAGACGATGTCACGAAGTAGGGAATGATCTTCATGAGTTTTAGATTACACTAATATGTCTTCCACAAACACAACCACCAACTAATCAAAGTACAGATGAATAATCATGTCCAACAAGTCCATAAACACTACTGGAGCATTTGTCAAGCCAAACCGCATTAAAATGAACTCATAAAGTCCATAACTACTTCTAAACGAAGTTCTCGGTATATTAGAAGTCTCAAATCTAACATGATGATACCCTGATATCAAATCGATCTTTAAAAACACTCTATCCCCCATTAGAACTTCAAACAGATCATCGATACATAGAAGAATATATCAGTTCTTCATAGTGATTTTATTCAACTTATAATAATTTACACACAAGCATAAAAACCCATCAGCCTTATTTGAAATAAAAACAGGTGATCCCCAATGAGAGGTATGTGGAAATATAAATCCCTTATACTAAAACTCCTTCAACTGTGTTTTGAGCTCTTGATGCTCAGTCAGTGTCATTATGTAAGGTGGAATGGATACTGGATAATCACCCAACTGGAGTTCAATAGTAAATTCCACATCTCTCTCTGGTGGAAACCCTAAAAAGGCTTTAGGAAAGACATCCTGAAATAGTCTACTATTGGTAGAAGGAAGTCTTTCTTACCACTCTCATCATTTAGAAAAAGACTAGAAACATTGGCCTTAAGCTCTCCCAGTTGATGAGTAATTGGCCCATCTCTTATTACATGGGTATCCTATTCTCCATGAAGGATATATTGATCATCCTTAGAAGATACAATTGTCTCTCTCTAGCAGTAACAATCTATGTGGGTTTGGAATGTGAATAGCCAATTTGTACACTTAATCAGGTCAAATCCTGTTATATCAATGTCATATATAACCCAAAGAAAACTATACTCTCTGAAATCTAGAAAACATTTCTCTCATAAATAGATATCCCTAGTCTATGTTCCCAATGGTGTATCAATATTCATCATCCGGCATACAAACTCCACCTCTAGGATTAATCCATTAACAAGATTGGCAGATATAATGTAATTAGGGGCACCAATATCAGATAAGGATGTAGCTATAGTAGAAGAAAATCGAATAGTACCTCTCACTGTCGATGAACCATCCTCACTCTCCACAAGTAAAGGCTGAAATGCATTTAACTATCCTACCCTTCTTCCATGTGGATCCATATAACTCCCTTGAGTAGCACCTCTCTGTTATACGGGTGGTCGTTCCCTGAAGAACCACTCCCACTTCATTTACCATCTCTTCCAATAGAAATCCATCTATCAGACTTATATGGTGTCGAAGACCCCCTTCCGACACTCTGAACCTAAGATAAAGCTCTGTAACTACAAGCCTGCCACTTCGTCTTATCGAACCTCTGTAGATGTCCCATATTACCCCAAAACCAGACTCTACTAGTTGTCGAGGAGAATGTGTATGATAATTTCAATGACTACCACACTAGTGGAAAAGTGCATTAGAATGATCTGGTGCAATTCTTCCACCTGACTATCCATCTTGGTTTCCACTGTCCTAACTATGATATTCGTGGGGTATCATCCTTCTCTAAGAAGGATTACCCCTTGGTCATCTAGCTACCTATCCAGTACTAGAAGCCTCCTTTAGGTTACCCTCTGAAATGAGAGACTGATTAAACACTTCTGAAAATTTCATCATTGTAATGATATTCACCTGGGGCTTAATATCACAGTAAATTCTGTCCTAACATCATTTTTCTGATGATGCATGTTCTTCCACCAAAGATAGATCAAAACGCTTTAAATCTATGAAATGTTTTGCATACTCTATTATGGACATGCTCCCCTATGTCAGATGCATAAACTCAGATGCCTTCTCTTATCTCTCCATGTCTTGGTATAAGGTCTCTATGAACATATCTATAATGTCCACACATAACATATCATTAGTCTTTCCAGATTTTACCGGAATTTCTGAGTAGAGCTTCACAGAACCCCATAGAATATATGAAACTAACATGACCATTCTCTCAGTCAGAGTCTCCAAATGTTCATGTTCCATCTCTATTGATTCAATCTATAATTCAGCTTCATCAAGTACACCTTCTTTAGTAAATGTAAGCGGGTGATATAGCTACAACACCCTTGTCAACGTAGACATTCTTTTCTAAACCCACCGTGGGTCTCTCTCCATTAATTTCATGAAACAAGAAATGTTATCTCAGAACTATTCCCCTTATTCCTCAATATGCACTGATAGTGACTCAAGATCCATGTTTGGACGTTTATTCCTAGCCACACCCCTAGGTCTCTCCCTCCATAAGCATCATGGAGGCATGCTCCTACATAGCCAAGAACATGTCTTCAGTCTCATTACACAACCTTATAACATTTATATTGGCAAAAAAACTAACACAAGATGTTTCAACATGTTGTTTCTCACTTTTCTCGCCCCACAGTCAACACCGAGGTATTATCATTACCATTACCCATCATACTCTAAGGTCTTGGATAACAATGGTATATTCATTATAATTAATTAATCAGCCATTAATTAATAACATTATATAAAATTAATATATTCCATAATTAATTAACTTTTCATACCCATTTCATCAATCAAGGTTTTCATTAGACACCCATTTATTCTCATTTTGCATTACTATTTTAATCTCACAATAAGTAAAATATTCAAGTTCAAAAACAAACCCATAATCCATTATACCTTGAGTGCCTAGAATGATTATTGTTACAACAACCCTGAGTTCCTAGAATAATTCATGCAGAGTCAAATATCTTGCCACTTTAGGCCACAAATCAAAATACAACAATTTTTGAATCAATTATCACATCACACAAAAATTGAATCACCCAAGGTGAAATAATATATAGTTGTTACAACAATCAACAATCACAACAATCCCACCCTAAATACTTGGAATTTACCCCATACATGGGTTTGCAACTCCTATTCCCGATCTCATTACCAACCCTCAACTCTTCCTAGTATCCCGTCTACCTTTCCAAAAATAGTAAGGAAAAAGAATAAAAATGAAACGGAAAAAATACTTCAGTACAACTTTGTGACGTCTTGACCCAAGAGATAATTAATGGTTCCCTGAGCTGGTTGGCCACATGCCCTAAAGCTCACCTCCCTATATTCCAGAGGGTGCTGACTAGCTGCAAGGGTCTGTTAAGGAAGTCTTGTGGAGAAAATAACCTCTATAATCAATATAAAATAGTAATGGAAGATAATAAAAATAACCAAGTATGGAAGCGTGTAAATAACCAGAGTAGTACCATGACATATGATAGTCAAATCCATAAAATACAATACTCAACTAAAATGTAAAACATATTAGGACTATTGAAGTTCCAAGTTTCTATAATGAAACTAAATTTAAAGATACAACAACTCTCAAGTGGGTCCCAATGCACTTTTGATTCACTCTCCCATGGTTCAATGACAACCACCAAACTATCCCATGTCCTTTCCCTTATCATGTACTACAACAAAAAACTCTGCCCGGGTTTTTATTAGGCGGCCCTAATCGGTATTGAGTAAAACTCTATAGAGCTCCACAAACAGTGTCTGAAAAAAATCAAGTAAAATGATAGTCCATGTAGTTATATGGAGAAAAGAATACAATGTATAAGTTAAATTGTTATCACATTGTCATTTAATACATAATCATCACAATATGCCAATTCAATCCATATTTCCCAAAAAAAATCATCAATATTTATTATCATTCATTTGTTGTAGCTCATCCTACCAAGCACCCCAAATCTCAATTGAAAATGAATTAATTATTATCATTAATCATTTTGTATATGACGTCATTCCTAGCTCCCCAAATATCATTTGAATCATCATCCATAACAATCAATAATCATTTGGTGTAGGACATCAAAAACTGTCACCCTGAGTCACAATGAATGTTGGATGTCATTCCTAGCACTGTAGTTCTCATTTTTTGTTGTTCATCATGCCTAACAAGCATACATCTGAGCCATTAGAAAACTATTGGGGAGGAACACTGTGTCCTAGTCCCAACATCTACAATGGTCTAGGATGTTATACCTTACACCACAATATATAATCCATTTAATAATTATTTAATTCATAAGAATATCCAAAATTTATAATTTACTAATCCAATGATTAGTTGATTATTTCAAATGAAATTATTTAATTCAACAATTAATCAAGCACATAACACATTAATCAATCCATCAACTAATAAATCAATCAATAAAATTCTCATTAAATAAATATTTCTTCACAAGTAATTACCCATTTCAAAACCCATCAACTCATAATAACTTCTCATAATTAATTCTCTTTAAATCAAAACATCATTTTATAATTAATTATCCCAATTAATTATCTTAATACAATATATTCAATAACTGAAATACAAGATCATGAACCATAATTAAATCACCAAGATATCAATCACTTTTGGGTACCCCAATTCATTTATTCCATGACTCAATTATCAATAAATCACCTAGGTAAATACCCATCAAATCCACTATCCTAATTACCACCATTTTGGAAATCAATTATCAAAAGAATCAATAAATTTCATAAGCTCCTACACATATCATAAATCATGACCATGTGAGTTCAGTTTAGGCAACCTACCTCGGTTTATTGACAGATGTTAGCCCAACTAAAATCCCAAAAATATGAGTGGCACAACGTCGTCAAAGACGATCCTAATCTAAATCCTTAAAAACCAAATTAACATCAAAGGCACTATGATCTTGAAAATATTGATATAGATTCAGAATCCTAAATCTTGATCCCAACCCATGGGTTTAGATCCCTAGAAACAATAACTATCTTACATGAAATGTTTAGGGAATGATAGAGGAATTAATGGGAGAAGCATCCGGATGAAATCCACATACTAGGAGGTGAGATGATCTTCAATCCGAGATTCCAGTCTCGAAGAATGGTTTTTAGATCTCCGTGGAATCCTTCTGGAAGTCTTTGGGAATACCTAAAATCTTTCTATATAGACACAAGGACAAAACATGGGAGTCCCGGGGGGTGGGTGTGGTGTATTTAAAGGATATATTCGAATATTGAAAACCGTTTCCACAGTTTCCTAGGAAGAGGCCCACAGTTAGGTAAATCATGCACCAATCGTGCAGACTCCACTGCCCACTTCGACATGTTTTACATTATTTCGTCACATGCTTAAGAAAACTGTGCACTAACCGTGTGGAATAATTTTTCCAATTGTGCATTCTTGGTACAGTTTGGTTTCGAGGTTTGTCAAATCATGGGTAAACTGTGCACAACCCACTCCCCTTTAGTTTTCCTTAAAAGTTAACCAAAACACACACCAATCCACTACTCCAAGTTAATGGTAAATAAATACATCATAATGTTTCTAAAAATGCGCCCGATATGAATCAAGAAATGGACATGATCTTATATGAAACCCATATTATCCATCGATCATATGTTCAACACCTGTGGCCTAGCCAAATTTTATTGATTTTCACCCAGCATATGGTTTTCCCCTTCCTGAAACCATATTATTATAATTTTCAAAATAAATATGATATAAATCCATGAAATTAGGTTATTCAACAAATGTAAATTTAAATATGGTTTTTCAATACAACCTCATGACAGAAATACATCATCTGTTTCATTTTACATAGTTCCATCCTCGATCTAATGTTTTTAAAAATGTGATTTCTAGGATTTCTAAACAAAGAAAACTTCTCATAAAACTAAAATAGTATAGGATTAAATTGGGTTAGAAAATATAAAAATTATTTATATTGGTTTTTAAGTAAAATCAGAATTATCTTAATCATATCCTCCTAGAGTGTCAAACCAGGTGGGCAGTGAAGCCCATTGTCCTATATCGGGATATCCCGAGTCAGGTTTGGAACACCTTTTCGATGATCTTAATACCAGGAACATCTATTCTAGAACCATGACCCTTTGTAGTATCCAGATAGTTATATATTGATAGGAACATCCACATAATCTTTAAATTTCCAAAATTCTAGGGATTTCTTTATACTTATCCTATAATTCAAAATTAGGGATATTGTCTCTAGACTTTGATTTCATACATCTCATTCCCATGGATGCTATTAAACCTCCATTGATACCAAATATAAAACCCAATACCATAAGGCCCAATGTTAGTGTCTACTATCAATTACATTGGCATGATTACAAGGAATAAAATACTGATAGACAAAGAATTTAGTAGTCTTGGTAAACCAGTTACATACATAAGTGTTACATTAATATTAATACACTAATTACAAAATAATTTTCTGTATAAATAAATAACTTCAAGGATAATATCATCCATGTAGACCATCCTTTTAAATATTTCATTGTATTCTTATTCTATTCATGTGGATATGAAATATATTAAGGCTGTGAACAAATGATTATGTGTAATTTATTGTGGAAGAAAAAATAAATCAATAAGAATAGTTTATATGAAAAGATAAAAAACTGAACTCACATACCATATAATTAATAAAATTAATGGATTTTCATAAAAAATATGGAATGGTAACTGCTAGAAACACATTACATTCAAATAACTAGATAGAGAATAATATGGAATGATATGAAACTAAAACAAGTTCCATTAAATAAATGAATTTAAATTTAATGTATCCATAGATATGTTGACCCATAATCTCATGGATAAATAATAACTAAAAATAAATGAGGGAAATTCATGATTATGGGAAGCCATTTTTTCATTGGTACATTGTTCATTTAACATCAATACCATTCACAAGATAGTTTATAACATATCATGGAATAACCCATTTAAGGAAGCTAGCCAAATGCGCCTCCCATGAGACAACCAATGCATCATGTGGCTATCTAAAATCTAGATCCACCCATGTCGTACAAGTCCAAAACATTCCTCCTATATCAAATATTTGACTTATCAATGTGCATTATCAAATATATTTATGGAGCATGATATATGAATTTATCAATATTCACCAAAACAATCAAATAAAATTTAATGTGAACACCATATAAATGAATAATATCTGGTCTATGAACTAATATTTCCATGAAAATTGTTATGGTAAAATATGGGAAATCAAATGTGCAATGATCATTAGATGTAGAATATTTCAAGGGGAAAAAAGGAATCAAGGAAGTGAATGTGAATATAATCCTTAGAAATTTAAATAATAAACCACCTAGAGGAATATTAATAATAATGTAATAATAACATACCCAAAGTGGTGTAAAATAATGTTTTTTATTGATTTATGGAACTATTATAAAAATTAATTTGAAAAATATTCTATGACATAATATCCTTTTGTATTACTAAATGTTTCAGTGAAAATACATTTAAAAATAATAATAAAAAATATTCATTTTCAACAAGAATATGAAGCTTAATATGAATGATGGTGGGTAAATTCATATATGTCGTACAAGGTAAAACGATTATTCCATTTTCATGGTAAAAGGGTAAAAACATTTCTTGTTCAGAATGAGTAAATAAGATTACGTTGAAAACATTTGGTTAAAGGAAAAAAGGTTAAAATTATTTTACAAAATCATAAAAAAAATTACAACATTTTCATAGAACAAGATTTTTATAAGAAAATAGGTTTTCATACTAAATATATAGATGAAGTTAGGTTTTTTTGAAATCATTTTTTAAAACACCTTGAGTACCAATGAGTGTAAAAATAGTACTAATACTTGATGAATGTCATGAATTACCATATGAGGGAAAATTAAAAGTATTTATTGAACAATGGTTATATAATTTCCTCAAAGGGAAATACCATTGGGAGAACATTAATGTTATTGTTGGGGAAAATTATCTTTAATCATTCTATTATTTCTTATACCACTATGAAACATTGTAAATCATAGACCCCATGAAATAATAATATGAAATATATTATTTAGAATCCATTAATAAAATAAATTAAATATATAGTATATAAAAATGTTCATTACATAAAAAACAAATAATAAATAAGTGGTGAACATGAAATTTATCTTATAGAAGTAAAAGGTGAGATGATAAATATTCAACCTTGCAGCTAATTTATCACGCAATTCATTATATTCTACACTATAAAATTATGTTTATTATTTTCATTCGTGATAACCATTTAAATTTTTATCATATATTTTATTTCAATTATATATATTTTTTATAAAACTATTAAAATATTTATGTTTACAATGAGTGTTTTGGCCAAATTCGGTTTATGTGTCAAAAACATAATTGGTAGGTCAACTATGGTCAAAGGGGTAATTATATAACATCTAATTAATAATAATAATGAAATAATTACTATATTTAGGCAGAATTTTTTATTTTGAAAACAATTATTATATATGGATATTTAGAATGAATCAATATTACAATTATAGAGACGGTATGTCATATGTATGCATGAGTAATATTCCAATTTTGTAATGATCATTATTGAAAAAAGGTAAAATCCCTATATTTTTTAAAATTAATCATTATACCATATATAACTAGTTATTAAATCCAGTATATTTTTATATTGAATTATTGTGATGTAAAAAAAATGACAACGTTTTGGGGAGGTGGTAGTCGACAAGTTCACTATGACGTAATTTCTTATTAAGTGCATGAGAGGGTGACAAAAAAATGATATATATTATATCTATATAAAGGTAATTATGTAGTTATTATAATATAGAATTTTTATATGTCCTATATGTTTAATTAAATACATATCTTATAAGTTCCATGTATTGTGTGAATGAATCATATCACTTGCCAGAGACAGTAATCCTCAATTCCACAAACAATGTTATCGTCTTAATAAATAATGGAACGTATAAGTTTATGTATTTTAAAACAATTAAATAAGAATAAATACATCATAAATATAGTGTAGAACATATATTAATATATTATATATCATAATGGCAACCAGGAGAGGTGATAAATAAAAATGACCAATCCTAATTTCATGAGGTAGTAGCTCATAATGTACTGATAATAAAGGTTCAGTACCTATTAGATGGATGTGTGTGTATTTGTATGTCTAAAATTTATCAGAAAAAATCCCAAATATATTGGGGATACTGGTTTTGTTATATGTTAATGGAAAAAGAAAATTATATGGATTGGATAATGAAAATAATAATAATAAGTATAATGGTATATGTTATATATTTATCAGGTAACTTGTTTTGGAATATAGAAAAAGGATTCCATAGATAGATTTCCAAGATTGGGGAATATTCTAGGATTTGGGGCGGAATATTGAGGTTCTATATTAGAAGATCTTGGTTGATTCAATTTATCTTGACAGGGGTGAGGATGTGAGATAATAGGAGGACTTTTATAGTGGAGGAGTGGTAATTTAATAATATTTTTATGAAAGAGCATTCCATACACTTTTTTCACATTTAATTTGACAACAATTATAGAAAAAAATCTTATCATGGGAGGATAGTGTCAATATATATCAATATAATAGATCTTGGTCATGTTTATAGATTTTCATGGGTTCTATAATTTTGGTAACTCCTTAATTAATACTAATTTAACTTCAATCATTGTAATTAATTTTAGTAACATTCTGAAATGATTTCAGTAAAAAACTAAGTTGATCTGGTAAGAAATTATAACATATCCTGAATCTATATATGGAATAAATTCTTACAATTTCCAGTAAAATAAGTGGTAGAAATTAATTTAAACTTAATCTTGTATAAGTAATGGCAATACAGTTTTTAAAGAAAAAACAACATAATGTTTGATATGTATTTATAGTAAATTTTAAAGTGAAATTGATTCTAGTGACATAAATTGGTTTATTTGATGAAACCAATTTCTAATTATACATTAAAACTAATTTAATATATAATTTATCCTTAAAAAATTAGATGGAAAATAATAATTGAATTAAAATTCTGTATTTTTTATTATTCATTAAAAGAAATATATTTTTTAGAAAAATATAAATAACTCATCCATACCTAATATTTATGTCTTCCCTTCAACAATGAAGTTTATTTGGAAATATAAAATCAATTAAAGTGTCAATGTTCATATTTAAAATGGATTCTCTTTTAAATGGTTGTAAAATTTCCTCTATAAAAATATAGTTTTTTATGTGTGAAACTTGGTTTGTTCATACATTATATCTATCAAACCTATCAGATGAATATAAAAAAAATTTGAATACATAAAATATATATTTTATTAAAATAATCCAATTATTGTAATTAATTATTTTAATTGAGGGAAAACTATGATAAAAGTACAAAAATAATAATATTTCTTTTTATATCCATTTCATTCTTATATTTATTTCTTATTATTTGTTATCTAATGAATTTATTTCATATTTATATAAATAATAAATTTTTATATGTTTGTTAATACTATTCAAAAACACTAACATAATGTCTATTTTATATTATAGTATATTATATAATAATATTTTAATAATATATTGTTATTTGGTGAAACATGATATTGCATATAATGCATGCTATCAAAGAAGGTCTCTCTAGTGTGTAACACAGGCTATCAAATATGCATTATCTTCTATGTAAAAAAATCTATTGATTAAGATTGATCTAACATTTAACTCAAGCTATCGAGTAAGATCAAACTAGTTTGTAACTCAAGAAAACTTTTTGTTTCATGCATTACAATCTATATCTTTTATTAAATTTATAGAAAATAGTAAATATATGGTAGAGTCTTTTGATATTATATACTTTTATGTGCTTTGTGATTCATGTCAAACATGTTATTTAATACAAAGTCCTACATAACAATTTAGGTGTGTTGATCATTTGGGTAGGTCATAGTTTAAATTATGTAATTTACTAATTATTTTAATTTGTTATTAATATTATTATTATAATTAAAATGTAATATATTGTTCTGCATCCCTAAATTCTATCCCCCATTATAGGATTTGTAAATTTCAATTACATAAGAAATTCACCTATTTTGACCCATTTTATTTTTTAATGCCTTACCGATATGATTTTAATGACTCATCCATTATTCTTCTAATGAAAAAGCAGATTAAATTAGGGTATCGAGTTTTTTATATAGTTTACATGTTTTAGGGTTCTAAATATTTAAAAATAATTTGGATTCTATGTTGGATGATTCTGTTGAGTCCGAACAACACCAAATCAACTCTTAGCATTATCGTTGAAGGTCTGGCAATTTTTTCATGGTGTGTGGCCATTATTTTAATTCCTCCTTGGTACGTCGACCTAATCCATGCTTGATTTCACTCTATGCACCACATATTAATAATGTTACTTTTTATTAGTTTAATTATTTTTTTAATATAAATTTCCAACTAAGGAATAAATGATTGGCCTTGAATAATTCATAAAAAACTATATAAAAATAATTTATAATAAATTATCCAAACTTAATATGTGTTTCATAAAATGACAATAAAATTAAATATTAATGATAATTTATTACAATTATCAAATTATAATTATTTATGTATTACCATAGATATTTATTATATAATTTTTAAAAGTATATATATTATAATTATTAAATGATAATGTTTAGATTATAAAAGGATAATTATTTTAATTATAAAATGATATTTTTGATATTATCATATAATAATCTTTACTATTATCAAATGAAAATTTCAAGATTATCAAAGGATAATTTATTTAATAAAAATAATCAATGGATAATTGAATTTATTTAATGAAAAATAATTTATATAATTTCTTGAGGATAATTTCATTGAATTACCTAGGTATAATTATTAATTTTTGTAACAATAAATGCAATATTAGCAAGGATAATTATTAAGATTATCAATCAATAGTTTCTAGATTATCAAAGGATAAGTTATAGAATAAAATTTATCAAAATATAATATATAGACTAAAAATAATAAAAGGATAATTTTTTATCAAATTATACTTAAAAATCATAATTTATAAATAATTATTTGAAAATAATTATAAAATTATAATTTTGGAGAAATTATCGAAATATAATTATAAATGGTTATTTATGATAATTTTTCAATATATAATTACAAAAGGAAAAGTTATGGGAATTTATAAAAAATTTAGTATAATATAATAATTTATGGGGAATTATAAGAATATAATTAAAAATTGGTAGTTTATAATAAATTGTGAAAATATTAATATAAAAATATAATTGATAAGAAATTATCAAATTATAATTATAACATGTTTATTTACATGAAATTATTGAAATATAATTTTTAATGGTTTATTTATTAGAAATTATCAAAAGAAAATAATAAAAAGATTATTTATGAGAAATTATAAAAATAAAATTATAAAAGAAAAACTTATAATAATGTTTCTGAAGGTAATTATAAAAGTGCAATTTGAGAAAAATTTTCCAAATATTATTATAAAAGGATAATTTATGAATGAATATCAAAATATAAATATAAAAGACTAATTTATAGTAAATTATACAAAGATAATTATAAATGATAATTTAGGATTTGTTATTAGTGATAATAATAAATGGATAATTTATGATTACTATTATTTTAGAGGATATTTTGTGTGCATGTGCTAGAAGAGGACAATAATTCTAAAATTATCCACAAGAGTGAATTAATCATCACATGAGATGTTTGATAAGTTTTTTAAATAAACATGTTTTGGTACTAGGAACCCATGACGGTCATGTAACATTAACATCTAGATGTTTATGATAATATGTCCACATAGAGGTGTTCTTAACTTTTGAGGTTTCCACTATAGTTATTGAACCACAAAGGGTGGTTTATACATTCCTTTGAAATCGATGTCCTTTTGAGGTAGGATGTCATTTACCTTAGTGGGAACTCTATATATGATTATTTCCATGTTAGTATTTTTTAGTTGGTTGATTGATATTCATGATTGAATTGTGATGACATTTTGGTGTGTGTGTGCGACCTATTATATGGTTTGTGTTGACTTCATATGATTGATGTGATTAAACGATTCCATGATGATGTTTGATTTACATGATGATGTTTATGATGGTGTTATATTTCTCATGATGTGTGATATGGTTGTTACAATGATATAATATTTGATGTTTTCCTTTAGAGGGATGGCTTGTGTATACTTGTTAGGTTTCCATAATGGTGAGATTACTCATAGTGGGGTTCAACCATTATGTGTGGCGATGACAATGGAATAACATGAAAACCTTGTTCCCTAGAACCTACTTGTTTCCTTGTGGATTTTGAGTATATGGCCAATAATTTATTCATTGATTATTATGAGTGTTACCCAATGCCATGTGCATTCGACGTTGGTGGCAGATACTCGATGCCATTTGGATTCTTTGTACTACCTGGTGCCTTGTAGATTCTGGGTAGTTTTTTCACTCAATTCCTAGTGGATTCTGATTGACACACCAATATCCTTTTAGAACTTATATATACTTAATGACATATAGTACATTTCCAGTATATAAGTGAGTAGGTATGTCCAGGGGATTACAGAATTCTGGTTAGTGAACAACATCTTGGTTTTGGATTGCGTGTTTATATGAATGTTAAAAAAATATTATAATTATTGAATAAAATTGTTTTTTTAGAAAATAAGTTTAAGGATTCATTGTTGGTGACAAAAATAGTCATGTAATTATTCCCTACTAAGGTATTTTGGGATTCTTATAGATGAAATGAGGGATCTAGAAAAGGGAAAGGGCCCTTTGATGGATTTTTTGATCTCAGGAGTGTGGATCTGTTGGCGGTATAGGACAAACACTCGTGGAACATGAAGTTTATCATTGGATTTTTTAACCATAGAATGGGACATGGTTATACTTTCCACCATGGGGGATTCATTATTTGAATGATATATATTCCATATTTACCATTCCATATGTTTACATTGATTATTTGTTATATTAGTTACAGCTGATTATCTGTCAAATGACTAGATACTGAAGGTATAATATACTCACTGATGAAATCAAACACTCACTACAATTCTACAACCACTTTCATTTAAGGAGGCCCACATGGGGTCATGTGACCCTTCTAATTGGACCTGGCGGTTCGAGTTGGGATGTTACAAAATTTTATGAGAGCATCACAATTTTCTATATTTTTTTTCATCTTTTTTAGGGTATAGGACATGATAGAAAAGAGATAAGACTGTTAGGAATTAGGATGTGAAAATATGATATTTCTTAGCATGGACCATATAGTTGACTGAGTTTCTCTATAGTGGAGAATTTGTTTTTTATTTTTTACTATTTATTAAACTCAAATTGGGTGATTCACATTTTGTTGATATTTGATTTTTGATATTTTTGGTGAGTTCATGCATCCTTACTAGGCACATTGTTTCACATTACATATATATATATGTATTATGTTGTATAGTATTTAATTAGTTAAATTAATTTATTTATGATATCTATTTAGGAATGTTTCTCCTCGCGTGATTATTCTTTTTTCATGTTGTTTTGATATATCATTATAATCATTGATTAGTTAAACTCAGCGTGATGCTGTTTAGTATATATATAATGATTCTGACTAATTTTTAGTTATATAACACAATTTAGGGAATGTACTAATATACCATAGGTTAAGGGTAGACTCATATTAAAAACTAGTTTAATCCCATATTATATTTAATAGAATACTATAGTTATCCCATAGATTGATTATGGATTATCCAAATCACTATTTTTCATTTCTAACGTTTTTTCCATCACATTATAGGAAATGTTACCATAATATAATTTATGTAACTACTCGATAAGCATGATGAAATAGTTATTTAAGGAAGGGGGTTTCTTCATTACTGATGGAAGTGTACGATAATATAGTTGAGATTGATCCCATACATACTCTATGCTATAGGATGTAGGAATATTTCACACAAAAATCTATTATTTAGAGTCTATCCTTATTATACAATTTTGGAACTATAGTGAAATATTTCATTATATATACTATATAATTATTCATCCATCCAATTAATCGAAGGCCCTTGGGATATTATGTTGTGGCTTGAAATTTTTGTAGATCATTGAACTAGTTGAGAATATAACATAAGTGTATGTTTAGATTAAAATAGCTCGTGTATGGTGTGCAACACATTTCAATATCTGATATTGTATTGCGCCAACCGAACTAAAGGAGATCAAAGTTCATTTTGATGAAATGAAGATGAAGGGATTGCTAAATTTAATTACACAAAAATAGTGTTCCCCTTTGTTTCTTCCTAAAGGTAGTCATTATTCATTATCTATGTGTTAATTACCTATAGCTAATCCCATTGATGGTGAATAACAGATATCTAAATCCATAGATCGATGATCATTTAGCTCTGTTACGTGGAGCCTATGGGTTATCCATGATTGATCAACGTTAGAGATATTTACATTTTCATGTTAGAGAGAATTAGATTCTGAAGATGGTGTTTTGAAGTAGTTATGCACGAAATGAGATGTTGACAATGTCATTTGGGATGACAAACACAGTGGTTGTGTTCATGGCCTTCATGAACATGATCTTCTATATGTGAAGTGACTTATTCATCATAATGGTCATAGAATGTATCCAATTCTACTCATGGACACCACATAATCATTCTCAGAACATGGATATATTCCTAAGAACACATTGAGGACATAGGTATTACTCTAATATTTGAAATTCGACTTCGGGTTTTAAGAGTTGAAGTTCCTAGGACATGTGCTTTATAAGATTTTTATAATCTTAGGCCTAGATTATTTTAATCTGGTCATGTTCTAATCAAATCCCTAGAACATGTTTGATATAAATATAATTTGGGAATTATCATGATATTACCGACGGCTAATTCAAGAGTTCTTCCAACTAGCATCACCAATTATAGTTTTGAAAATGTAGGATGTGAATTTTTAGTGGTTAGACCAATGTCTAGGGGTGTTCTGTGAGCTAAATATAATTTTGATGATAACAATTTTATTGACACAACCTAATCCTAGGTTTTGTTATGTACTATATTTTGATACATTTGGTGTTTTTATGTGAGTAAGTATGATACACAGAGAGAAGGTGGTAGCTAATGGGTCTTGTTAGTTATGACTAAATGAGAGGAAGTACCATAATCATGATATGGATCTACCAGTCATGGTCAAAAATGTAAAATATTGGAGACACTAAATGATCAGTGATAGATTTATTTTTTTCACACACTACAGGGGACATTGTTATATCTTCACAGAGAGAGACCTTAACATGCGATAGAGGCGTTGGGTTGAGTATCAACAAAAATGTGTTTTGAGATATTTTATGAATATAGGTAATGTTATCATTTTTTAGGTTTTCTATTTATGAAACAAAATACTACTTGAGAATGAGATAGATAGGATTGATTTAAAGGAATAGTGATTTATAGTGATCTTAGTAGATTATTGGAGGAATGATACCTCTAGGGACATTGGATTTTTGAATTTTTACAATTAGAAATCACAACATCACTTGTGGTCTAGGAGATTATTGGTAAATAGTTAGGCCCGGAGTGTGTTGGGATGAAGGAACAACAATCTAGAGGTGACCTGATATAGGGACAATTAATGGATGATGATGAAGTGATATTTTTATATTGGATAGTATAATCCCATATTTTTATTAAAAAGGACATGATAATGGATTATCATACATCTAGATAGGGTGTACATCTTGGGATGACCAAGATGTATCATGGACATAGATTACAGCTCAGGGGTGGAGAGGGAAATCCTAGGTTTTATCTCATTATTCTATACATGTTACACTTTGAAGGTCGAGTACCATTATCCTGGTGGGAATTTAAACCACTCCTGATACCTATGTGGAAGTTGGAGGATTTCACAATATACATTATGATGAGTTTATCTGGTACCCCATGGATCCATGAAAATGTTTTAGTTATTTCTGATTGGATAAAAAATTCTGGTCACTTCGTACCTATTAGAGAGACTCACATAATGGAGGAGCTAAGAAAGCTCAATGTTTGAGAGATTTTTTTCCCACATGGAGTTCCCATGACAATATTTTCAGATAGTGATACATGTTTTATGTCTTTATTTTGGATAAGATTACAAAAATCCCAAATAACATAGCTGATATTGTTCACGGTGTACCATACTCAGATCAACTGATTTTCTATGCGGACTTTACAAATATTTGAGGATATTGTTTGAGATTGCATACAAGAATTTGTTAGTTCATGTAATGATCAAATACTCTTGGATTATTTCTACATTAAATAAATTTAATATGATTTGATTCAGAGTGAACCTTATGAGGTTCTGTAATAAAGGCTATTTCAATCACTGCTTGTTAGAATGAGGTAGGGGAGGTAGTAGTTGTGGTCTCAGTTCGGTTAAGGAACCTTCTGAGAGAGTGCTTATTATTTTGAATAGGTTGATCACTATTTAGAGAAGATGGAGATCGTATGATGACCATAGGTGGAGGCCCTTGTAAATTTCTATTGATTATCATGTTTTTTTAGTTGACTCATTGATTTGGGTGGATATTTATGAGGAATCAGTGTATTAAAGAACATCATTTTGTTGGACCCGTTGAGATCAATTAACAGATATGGGATGTGGTGTATCTTATTAACCCCTCATCCCACTATTGATTAGTGTACTACATATTTAATGTGTCATATCATCAGAGGAAAATAACTCACCCTACCCATGTTACTGATTGTGAGGACGTAGAGAAGAAGATGGATGCATCTTCTCAAGAGAATACGGTTTGGATCATAGATCTATGTGAGATGGTGTTTCATGAAAAAATACCATTATTTTAGATTTTTTGTTAGTGTTGATGAATCCAATAGGAATCATTGGATAATGAGACTGCTGTTCAAAATCAGGGACCTATGTTATTGGAGAAGGACTGATAGAGATACATCACAAGGATGAGATGTCAACAGAGGGGGAGAATTCTAATATCCAAATTTATTAAACATACTAAAAATGATATTTTTTAAAAAAATTAAATGTAATTTCATGTGAAAATATGAATTTTAATAAATAATAAATTCTAAATAAATTGATTGCTTTTAAGGAGGGTTAATACCAAGTAATAATTTTGGAATATTCAATGCAGTATTTTCAGAGTTACTAATTGCATTATTGTGAGAGTATAAGGCCTGTGAGTCCGGGGTATGATGAAATAAAAATATTAAATAGATTATATTATGTGGGAATGATTTATAGAAATATTATAATATCTCCCAATCGATACATCATATAAGAAATATGAAATCTCTGTTAGGTCCTGGATTAGGTTTTTACCCTAGATTTGGTTTATCTTCTTTGTGCATAATATGTTTGGTAAGATTGCATGCATGGAATTTGTTTTAATATTTTTTATTATATTTTTTAGAAAATAATTGAATATCACCCAAATGGTGTAATTTATGAGAAATCAGAGACCACCATTAGGCCTGTGATATGGATTTTACATAAAGAGAGGCAAAACATTGGAACACGTTGGGAGTTTGGTTGGGATTCCCTTTAAATTATGTAATTTAATAATTATATTATATAACTATTATAAATAATTCAAAAAATGATAATTTTTTCTTATTTATCCCTAAATTTCGAAACCAAATAACTGGCTCTATAAATTTATAAAACCATTGGATTTCAAATGGTTTTCCATAGTACAGTTCATAATAACATAATGAGATGATATTAATGACTCTGTGGTCTTATTTTAGATGAAATGTATATTAAAATAGGGTATTTAATTTTATCGAATGTTTAAATGTTTTGAAGTTATAAATGTATGAATAACATTAGATTTGGTATTGGGAGGTTTTTTTGGGTCAAGACAACAATTGATCACCCCAAATCGTTATCAGTGATTGTCTGATGATGTGTTCACTGTGTGCGAATGGTCTCCAAATTCCTCCATGCCTTGTCGACCCCACCTTGCTTCACTCCCAAAGTCACAACAACAAAAAATTGTGTTTATTATTAATAAATTAAATATTTTTTTTCTATTTTTAATTTTGGAATCAAATGTTGGGTTCTAATTAAATTAATAACTACAATTATATAAAAATAATTCATAATAAATTATCAAAATATGATATTTGTTTCGTGACTTGATAATCACTGGAAATATTAATTGTATTCCATTACAACTATCATATTATAATTATAATTTAATATTAATGACTGTAATTAAATAAATTATTCAAAATCCAATTTTCGAAAATATCAAATGATTAATGTTATAATATCAGAGGATAATTATTAAAATTATCGAATAGTAATATTCATATTATCAAAGGATATTAATGAGAATGATTAAACAATAATTTATAATCTATCAATATAAAATTTATAATAATAAAAATATTGATTGATAATAATATGGATTTTTTGATGCATAATAGATAAATTTTTTTGATGATAATTAATATGAATTATAAAATAATAATAATTATACTATAAAATAATAATTATGATATTATCATGGATAATTATTAAAATTATCAATCGATAGTTCCAACATTATTAATGGATGATTTTTTATCAAATGGTATTTATAAAGTATAATTTAGGATAAATTATCAAAATATAATTATAAAAGTTTAATTTATGATAAATTAACAAAATACAATTACAAAATTATACTTTTTTAGAAATTATAAAAGGATATTTTATTATAAATTATCAAAAGGTAATTAAAAATGGATAATTAATGAGAAATTATCAAAATATCTCTATAAGAAGGTAATTTATAAAGAAAATAGCAAAATATATTTATCAATTAATATTTTGGGAGAAATTATTAAAATATAATTATAAATGGATAGTCTGGTATAAATTATCAAAACATAATTATGAAACGGTAATTTATGTGAAATTATAAAAAGATAATTATAAATGGAAAATTTGTAATAAATTATCAAAAGATAATTATTATAGTATAATTATTGATAAATTACAAATATATATTTATAAAAGGATAACGTATGAATATTATTTTTATTTAGAATAATGAGAGTGTGTGTTCTAGAATGGAGAAAAAATTTCAAAATTATCAAGGATAGTGAATGTATCATCACATAAGATATTATATTTAATTTTGAATTAAAATAACATATTTTGGTTATAAGAACCCCTAATGATCCTCGAAAACTGATGTGTTGGTGTTTGTGATAAAAAATCCATGAAGATATTTTCATAACTGTTGAGGTTTCCACTCCATCAATCGAACCTCATGGGGTGGATTAACCATGCCTTTAACAGTGATGAAATTTATGGTAGGAAGTTTCTTTCCTTCATGGTCTCTCATAACAAGAATATTTCCAAGTTATGATATATGTTATTCTGGTTTTAAATTCATTGTTGACATGTGATTGAATGCGGGTTTGTGTGTGGCTAATGATACAATATGAATTTATTCTGGGACATTTATTTGATATTTATATTCCATGATGATATTTTATTCAAATTTTTATGTATGAGATGATGTAATATTTCTCATGATGTGTGTAAAGGATGTTATCATGCTATTAGTAGTCATGTTTTCTGTTGGAGGATTAGTATGTATATATATGATAGGTGGTCCTCATTGTATGATTACTCTATGTGTGGTTTGTACTTGGTGTGCGATGATGATGATGGGGAAGTATAATAACCTTCTAATGTTGAACCTACTTAATACCATATGGATTATAATTAAATGGCTTACACTTTATGCCTTGTTTATTCTGAGTGTTATTTGGTGCCCTGTGGATTCTATGTATTACATAATTCCTCATAGATTATAGTTTGGTTGTTTTCACATGATTCCATAAGGATTCTATGTGACTCACTCATATATTTTGGTTTAGTATAGACTCTTATTGAAATACAACACATTTTTGGCATGTAGACAAGGTAGCTACGACTAAGGGGTTTGTAGCGGCATGGATAGCGCAAGACAACATGGTTTATGTTTTTGTGTTTCTATTCTTATTAGGAATTAATTATTATTATTTAATAAACTCATATACATGAGAACATCAGGGTAAGGATACATTGGTGTTGTCATTCTATGTCTTCTACTCACAGCCTACTTAGGCATTTCAGTGTTCTTGTAGATTCAATAAGGGATCTGGTGGAGAGTAGAACCCTTATGGAAGACTTCTAATCCAAGGATTGTGGATATGGTGGATGTATTGTATTGAAATAGGTGGAACATATAGTTAACTAATTTTTATATTTTATTTATTTAAAAATGATATTTTTTCAACATTTGGAACTTGTTTATTTGTATGAAATGCTTTCTATAGTTAGACATACACATATTTACTATGAAAATGTTTTATATTGGTTGTTGTTGATTATACTTCACATGAAATGATACTGAGTGTATAGTCTCCACCACTGATAGACTCAGACAATCACTACAAGTTAAAAGCCTCTTCCATATGGGGAGGCAGACATGTGGTCATGTGGCCGTCCAACTCAGACCCAATGGTTTGGATCGATATATTACATAATGGTATAATAGAATCAACAATCGCTCACATGTTCTTATCTTTATCATGGTATAGGATAAAATAGATAGAAGATAGAATGGTTGTCACACAATCATAGGAACTATACCAGTTTCTGTGTAGCACTATATAGTGGAACTTCATGTTTCTATAAAGTGTGAAATTTATGTGAAGTTGTTAATGTTAATTAAACTCAGATTGTGCGATTCACAAGAATATTAAATTTTATTTATGGGATTTTAGGTTTTTTCATGCATCATGATAGGCTATTGGGTTCATTTTTCATATGTATATATATATATATACAATTTGTTGTTCTCCATATTATTTCGTCAATTAAATGAATTGATTTCGGCAATCTATTTGTGATATTTTCACCTTGGGTGATATATCTGATTCCATTCTATTTAGATATATCTTTATTGGCATTGAGTAGTTGAACTGAGCATGATTTTATGTTACTATATTTATGATGGATGTGATTAACATTTTGCGATGAAAACATGGGATTGTACTTCGAGGTGTAAACCATGGATGTAGGGTAGAATCATTGGAAAACATTATTTGATCTCATATACTGTTAAAGAGAAAACTTGTGTGATCCTATAGGATGGTTAGGATTTATCATAATGAATCTATTTATTATCTGATGTGTTATGATTCTTATTAAAAAATATTTCACCATAACATAGTTTATGGAACTTCTTAGGATTCATGTTTAAATAAATCCTCATGGGAGTTGTTTTCAATATTACAATAAGATTTGTAAGAAAATGTTGATTTTATTTATCTTACACCTTCAATTTGGTACATTCAGTGGGTTTGTTTCGACATGAAGTCTTTTACGTAGTTCTTTTCCATGGAATATGATATTTGAACTATGGTGAAATATCACATTCAACTCCATCATTATTCCACCAACTATTGAACTAGACGTCCTCAAAATTGTGAGTAGTGGGATTATTATTTTTTGATCTATGACCTACAATAAAATCTTTTGTGTCTATTTGTTAAGTTAAAACGAATTCATTCTGGGTGTGCATCCCATTTTGATATCTCATATAATATATATCTAACAATGCCAAAAGGACTTATGGTTCCTCCATATTACAAAGATATGAAAGGATTCCTGAAGATGAGTACATCACTATGGGGTTCACCAAGGCGGATTCCAAGAATATGGATTCTAGTCTATGGAAATGCATTGATTATTAGAAGATACATCAGGTGAAGATGATGAAATAACATATTTTTCCTAGGATTGATAATATTTTCGAATTATTATAGGGATTCTTGTGGTTCTCCAATATTTATCATTGATTGAGCTATCAACAACTATGGGTTAAAGAAGATATAATTCTGAAGACAATGATTCAGAGTAGGTATATAATGTAAGAGTAGTTTTTGATGTTTTTTGGGATGAGTAATGCACCAGTAGTGTTCATTTCCTTAATGAATAAGATTTTCTATCCATGCATATACAGGTTTATTGTAATTTTTTTCAAATATACCCCTATATTAATTGACACTAGAACATCATTGTAGGAACCTTGAGATATTATTTCGTATTCTTCAAGAATAAATACATTTTTCTGAACAGTCAAAATGTGAATTATGGTTTTGAGAGGTGATGTCCCTTGTATGTGTTGTGTCTCACACCAATATATATATATATACCCAAATAAAATTGAGATAATCATGTTATGGACACATTCTCTGAAAATGTTTGAGATTATAAGGTTTCTTTGATTAATAGGATATTACAAGTTTTTTATCTAGAACTCTTGAAAACTATCATCACCCTTGAAAACACTGAAAAATTATTAATGTTACAGTTGTTAGACCAATTTGAGGATGTGTTCCATGAGATAATGATAAGTTTCATGAAATATCTATTGTTGATACTCCATAATAATGGTATTTTTTATTTTGTGTACAGTGTTGCATCAGGAAATTCTCCAGGAGTGAGGATGAGGAAAAGAGATCATGTAGCAATTTATGGACCTCTTCAGCTATGACCCCATGATTGGAATAAACCCACACAATAAATGGTGTTGGAAATAGTGGTCTATGATCTGAAATGTTAGATACACTATCACATTTTGAGATATTTATTATTTTCATGCACCACAAGATCCTTGTACATATATTCACACATATAGACCAAAACCTAAGACAGAGGCACTATGTTTAGTATCTATATATGTTAATGTTTTAGATGATTAATACATGAGGGAAAAGTCAGTGAAAATTGTAAAAGCCATAACACATATTATGTGGAGGTGTTCGTAAGATTCCATTAGAGGAGTAGTGATACATGATGATATTATTCGTTGATTAGAGGTTATATGCTTCATAGGGATAGTGTTATAAGACTTCATCCTTTTAGTGCTCACATCCTGACTTTGGGGATGAATGAACACTGGCCAAGATTTAGACTTATAGTGTGATATGATGGGGTAACACCTACCTAAAGGATACATGATACCTAAATTGTCGATGTATAATGATGATATGATATTTGTAAATGGGATAGTAGTAGTCTTTTATTTTATCTGAGAGGATCCAATGGAATATTAACATACGTCTTCATTGGTAGTACATCATGATGTGACCAAGATGTATCAATGATTCAAGAGTCAATTTTTGTGGTTAGGGATGAAGAGAGATAATGTTCGGTTTATATCCTAAGGCCTTACCTTTAAAATGGTGAATCTTAAGCACCGTCATCCTAGTGGGTGTTGAAACAACTCTATATATGTTTGTGGAAGTGGTAGTACATAAATATAGTTATTTATAAGAATTTAAGAGGGACCCTAATGTGTCATGGAGAACATTGGATGACTATTTAATATATAAAAAATCAAATCACTTTATACCCAATAGATAGACTCACTCAGTGGAGGAGCTAGGAATCATCTAGGTCTGAGAAATCATATGCTTGTATGGAGTTCCCTAAAGAATTATATCCGATATAGAGGAAAATATTATGTCATGATTTTGGGAGGCATAAAAAAATTCTTTGGTACGTTGCTCGAATTAATCACAACATACCATTATTAGAATGACAAATTGTATGAGGGGAAAATACCCGTATTTTTAGATATGCTTTGAGATTGCATACTAGACTTTGTGGGAGCATTGAATGATAACCACGAATTGAATGAGTTCTCATTCAATAAAACATTCCATGAATATGTAAAGATGAAACCTTATGAGGCTCTATATGGGAGACCATTTCAATGACCACTTGTTGGCATGAGGTAGGTTGG
Organism: Viscum album; assembly: GCA_963277665.1. Lineage (NCBI taxonomy): Eukaryota > Viridiplantae > Streptophyta > Magnoliopsida > Santalales > Viscaceae > Viscum > Viscum album. The sequence goes on from OY728122.1 coordinate 1,995,254,679, forward strand.
GAAGCAATTGTGTCTATGTTTTGGTTCAGGAGGCCTTCAATAGAGTGATTATAATTATGAGGAATTTGGTCAATACTCAATGTATATAGATATATCGTTCCAATCGTAGGAGGAACCCCTAGGAAATTTCATTGGGATATCAGGATTTTTTTCTGTTTGAATCCTTGGTTGAGGAGGAGAGTTCGGATGGATCAGGGAAAGAAATTACCTCATTTAGTTGGACCCTTTGAGATATCTTAGAGTATTGGGGTATTGGAATATTTTCCAGACCACCCTTATCAAAATCTATGTATGCACAATGTGTTCTGTGTGTCATAATTTTGGACGAAAATATACGACATTATCTATATTACTGATTGTTTTGAAAATGAAATGGAGAAAGATGCATCTTATGCGGAGCATCTACTGTTGATCATTGATTTCTGTTAGAAGGTGTTCTGATGAAATACTATACTACTATTCCAAATTCACTGGAAGCATGGACTGGTCAATGTGTAAATATAGGAACACAAGTCTATTGTATGAGCTCAATGATCAATGTTTCTTGAGCAATATTACTTGAGATACTTATTAAGGATGACATGGAATTACAGGAGGACAATTTTAATATCCAAAATATTAAATTATTGTTTAAACCCTCTTTGTAATTAATTTATATATATTTTTATGTAAAAATTTAATATTTCAACAAAAATAACTTAATAAATATTTTAAAATCATTACATAAAGGTAAAAAACTAGTTAGCATTTTTTTGAAAATTCTATGGAATATTTTTGGAGTAAAGAATTGAGTTAGTGTTTTCATCCAAGGAATATAGTGTCTCCAAGAATATGAAATTAAAATATTAAATTGATTATATTACCAATATATTATTAATCCAAATATATATTTTTTCACTCAAATAGTAAATCATATGATATATATTATACCACAATTAGATCTAAGATGCGGTGTTCACCATATGTGGGATTATAAAATATGTGACCACTAGGTACCTAGTCAGATTGTATACTAGGACAATTTATTTAATATTTCTCGTCTATTTTATCTAGAAAAATAAAAATATCTCAAAAATGGTTCTCTGTATGAGAAATATGATACCACTATTAGGACCATGACATAGTATTTTCACTAGGTATGTAATAGTGTTCATATGCATCTGGCGCAAGGTTAGGTCTATCATTAAATAAATTTATTTATTAATTAAATTAATTAATAATATTAATTTATTTATTTAATTAAAAATTATTACATTCCTCTTCATAACCAAATGAAAAAACCACATAGTTGGATCCATAAGTTTCTAAAACCTTTGTATTTTCAACTGTTTTTACTCTTTTCAATTGGTAAGACATTAAGCTAATGATTTTAATGACTCTTGCATCATTTTTCACATTAATTGGTAGATTAAATTGGGGTACTGAGTTCTCTTAGCTATTTACACATTTTAGGGTTCTAAATATATGAATATGGATTCAGGGTTTGATTATTCCATCATTTTTAGATAACCACAGATTTCCTCCATGTCTATTCGATGAAGGTCTAACTATCCATTCATAGAATGCGGCCAATCTTCCTATTCCTCCTTATCATGTCGACCCACTCTTTACATGAGCCCCATATGCACACCACATTCAAATTTGGTTTTTTAAATATTTATTTATTTATTTATTTTCCCTTTTGAAATGTGGAAAAATGATGGATTTTAGATAATTAATCAACCTATATTATTTAAAAAAATTCATAATTACTTATTAAAATATAATAATTTCTTCAGTTAATTATAATGGCATTGAATATTATGGATAATTTATTAAAAATAACAAATGATAATTATTTTTGAATTATCAAGGATTGTTATTAAAAAAATTATAAGTAGATAATTATTATGCTATAAAAAATTAATTACGATATTATCAGAGGATAATTATATAAATTCATAAATGATCATTAAGATATTATCCAATGATAATTAAGAAAATTATCAAAATATAATTTATAGATTATCAATGGTTAATTCATAGAATAAAAATTATCAGTGGATAAAAACATTGATTGATTAATGATTAATTTATTTTCATGAAAATTATTACACTAAATTTCCAAAGAATAATTATTAAATTTTCAAGTCATAATTTGAAGATTGTCAATGATAATTATTAAAATTATTAATCAATTGAATCAAGAATATCAAAGGATAATTTGTAGAATAAAAGCTATTGAAGGATAATTTATTATCATATGATAATTATAAAAATTAATTTATGATAAATTATCAGAATATAATTATATAAGGTTAATTTATAAGAAATTATCCATAGATAATTATAAAAGGAAATGTTTTGATAAATAATTAACATAAAATTATAAAAGGATATTTTATGTCAAATTATACAAAGGTAATTATAAAAGGATTATTTACGAATAATTGTCAAAAGATAATTATAAAAGGGTGATTTATACCAAATTATTATAAAATAATTATAAAAGGAATATTAACGATAATTTATAAAAATATAATTATAAAAGGGTAATTTATGAGAGATTATAAAAATATAATTATAAAATGATCATTTATCGGAAATTAAATAAAGAAAATTATAAAATGATAATTTATGTATATTTATTAAAATATAATTATAACTATTTAATTTATAAATAATAATAAATGTATATTTTATGATAAATTATCAAAATATAATTATAAAAAGGAAAATTTATAATAACTATTCAATTAAAAAATATTTTTTGTTCATGCACTAGATTAGAAGTATTATTCATAAATTATCTAGGAGAGTGAAATAATAATACTATGAGGTATTATATTTCTTATTGAAATTTAATAATTGTTATCATTTCTTGAATCCCATGATTAACATCGACAATTTATGTTTTGAAATTTTGGATAACATGGTCGGGAAGAGGTGTTCCGGACTTTTGATGTTTACACTCCATCTATAAAACCAAAACGGTGGTTTATCCTTACCCTTGACAATGATGCATATTGAGATAAAACATTCCATACCCTTTTAGGATCTATTTAAACTCAAATTTTCATGTAATGAATTATGCGTAGCTTGACTGATATTCATTCTTGATTTGTGATCTCATATGGGTGTGTGTGTGGTCCAAGATATGTTATGGATTGATTCCATGAGGTTGATGTGATAATAGGATTCCATGATGATGTTTGATTAAAATGTTGATTTAAATGAAGATTATTTATTTCCCATTATGTGGGTTTTGGTAGTTATTATTCTATGACCTGTCATATTTTATTTTGGATGATTGGTATGAGTAAAACTGACAGGTGGTCATCATGGTTTGATTACCCCCAAATGGTTTGTGTGCATAGTGTTTGGTGATGAATAATGTGCAACATGATGACCTTTCAACTTGAAATCAACATGATTCATTATGGATTCCATGAATATGGACCATAGTTGATGCCTTTCAGAATCACTGTATGTTATAGATACTCGATGCCTTGTGTATTCCAAGTATTACCCAATGCCTTGTTGACTCTATTATTTTGTTTTATCAGGATGCCTTATGGATTCTGTGTGACTCTCCAACATACTTTGGGATGGTATGGATACTTATCGACACACAATATATTTTATATATGGAGCTGAAGCAGCTACAGCTGGGGTTTAATGGTCAACTAGTTAGCTTATAATCGCTAAATTTTTGAATTTTCTTTCCAATTCTTGTTATTAAATTATGATTATTTTAAAATAAACATGAATAATGGATCATATATGGTTATGGTCATATTATTGGTTTACTATTGATTCTATTAATCACACCCAACTCAGGACTTTTAGTGCTCTCATAGATATCTTGAGGGATCCAGTGAAGGGAAATTGCCCTATGACAGACAGAATAGATGAAGAGTGTGATGCTGGGGGTGGGCTAGGATTGACATTAGAGGAACCTATAGTATATAATTACTTTTATATTTTATTTATTTATAGTGATTATGCTTTCCACATCATGATATACTATATTTGTACAAAATTTATGCAATCTATACCTTTCTTTATGTTTACTTTGATTATTTATTATATTGGCTATTGTTCATTTTCTATCCTATGACTAGATACTGAGGGTATAGTCTCAACTCTAAAAGACTTAGACCCTCACTAGTTATCGAAAACCTCCTACAAATGAGGAGGCATAGATGATTTCATGTGACCCTCCATCTCAGACCTAATGGGTTAGGTCAGGATGTTACACAACCTACAAATTCCATTTTTGATAGAAAATATTAATGTTCTAAAAATGGATGACCTGAACATATTCGATTCAGTAAATAAGTATAGGGAATATTTATGTGAAATAAAAAGAATAATAAACATAAATTAATTATTAAGAAAAAATTAATTAAATTATTTTTACTATTCTAAATGATATAGAGCATATGTTACTATACATATTTTAGGTTAATGATACATTTCCATAAAACCTCATTTTAAATTCTGAATGGATCAAATTTTTTAATATTTTCCTCTATGTCCATATTCCTAAACATAGTTTTAATGAATGTATTAATAAATAAATAAACATATTATAATGCTATTTTATGAATCTTTTTACAATATTTAAAATATTGTTTATGTAAATATTTTTACAATAAAAAGTCAAAAAAACATTTCTATTTTGACGTATATGACATTGATGGATTATCCAACTTCCATAAAGGTTTTTTGATATTTTATTTCCATTATAATATAATTTATTTTATTCAAATTAAAATTCATCTTCAATTATTTGGGTATTTTAGTTTTGAAAATTTGTTTTTAATGGAAGATGATATATCAATACCTAAAAATGTATTACTTCTGTGTTCAATAGTTCATATTTTTTTTGAGTTTGTTGATGTAAAAGAAAGGTTTTTTTGATTCGTATTTGTTATGGTCTTTGTATGTTGTTTATAATGATGGTTCAACCCAATATAACACTCTAATTAGTTTGGTAATGATTATGTTATCAATAAAATTATGTTGGATTTATCAGAGTAAGCCATTCAAATTTTAAGGGTTCTTGAAATGGTTATATGATGATAATTTCTAAATGAACCTACATAACTGTCCTATAATTTTTAATGTGTTTTTATGTATATATTTTTACTTCATATGTTATATTATTGATCTTTGAATTAGAGTAACGGTTTTTCCCATTATGGGTTAAAATGAATTTTTTTTTTAAAAATTTGTTAGGGATTCTCATGTTTTCTATGAAACCAACATTATTTACCGTTTTCCATTCTGATTTCTTATAATGTATCTTAATCAATAAATTTGATATTAAAACTAATATCTTTTGTACATTATATTTTTTTTGTCTCAAATTTTTATTATGTTAAAGGAATTTTCTCTTATATGATCTGATGGTTATCAATTGGAGTAACATGTTTCTTTTCGCCTTTTAATATTTCCATTGTTGTGATTTTATTGATTACCCAGACATTATCATATTATTTTCAAAACTATTATATATGAATAAGTATTATGATAAAATCATGCTGATAATCATGAATATTTTTCATAAAAATAAAACATTGTACATTATAAAAGTACAGTATTTTGAAAAACATATACTAGTTTGATGTGTTAAAATTTTAATGTATGTGTTAATTATGTATTATATATAAATGATCTATCACAATAAATAAACTAAAAATATCCTTGAAATATATGAAAATGAATTATTCATTTAAAACTATTTATTGTGTACTATTTTAAGGTAGTAACCTTGTTGTTGGTATAAAATGAAATGTTTACGTAATTTAAGAGGATTGGATAATGTAATTAAGTTTTATTAAAAAGTATTAATTTATGTGTATTATAATATATCATGTTATATTACCATATTACATCATCTAAACTATCTATGTATAGAAAGGTTTTTGTATAGATAGTTGATAAGCTGAAGTAGGAAATCACCAAGATGAAAATATCCTTCCATGTGAACAAACTAGAAAAATCAAATATTCGAATATAGATGTTTTTATTTTGATGGAACAATTGAAATCAACTAAATTTTTTTTGGTATGCCTATAATAGATAATACATGTCCACCATTGAGGAATATGTCAATTGTAGAAGATTTAATAAAATAACACCCTCCAATATTCATTAGATCATCTTCCCCTAAGACAGATTAAAAAAGGTTTAATTCCATTGAAAATTTATTCAATATAAAAGGATATTCATAACATCATATGGTAACTCTTGTTACATTCCATTTTTAAGGAGAAGTCGATCAGTGGTGGCCAACAGTTATGATTATTAGTAAAAGATAAGATATTGTTTCCTTTTAATGGTTAGAATTTTTTAATATTTTCATTGAGAAGTATTTTCCCGATTTTGTTCGACATATAATGGAATATAAATTATAAAAATTGAGTCATAAAAAAGAATACTCAGTAGAAAATAATAATGAAAAATTCAATTGATATTAACTTTTTTGATAATTGTGTTCGGGACGTTGATATTAAAATTACTCGGTTTCACTCAAGATTAAAGACCAAATATTGGAGAGAATTAACTTCTAATGAATTCAAAAGTTATGAGAAACTATTTATATATGTTTTAAAGAATGAAGTAGAGTTTTACAGTGATAATGAGTTCTACAAAAATAATAATTATAAGAGTTCAATGTTGTGGGTAAAGGGGAAGAACTCAATAAAGAAATCTAAATGTTGGGTTATCATGTTTTTATCTTTTTATAAGTTATGTAAAAGGAAACCTAAAAAATATGTTATAAAATATGGGATGTTTTTTAAGTTGAATATTTGGAAATTTGGATCATTACTAAAGTAGAAATGGCCAGAAATATATGTATAATATTGTAGTAATATGTTTAAATTTTAATGTGATGGACCATTATGAACATACTTGTCCAAATATATTAATAATGGATGGAAGTCATACAAATAACCTGATTAATGATGAGGGTAAATGCATTGAAACTAAATTAGAAGATGTTGAATCATCATTTAATGTGGTTTCTGGAAAAATAATTATTTATTTATAACATTTCCAATTGTTTTTTATTTAGGGAATACACATTTACTCATTTATGAGAAATGTATTGAAAAAAAGATAATTTTACCTCGGGAAATGAAATAATAACTTTTTTTAGAAACAAACAAGGTGGTATTAATGAAAAAATAAATGATAAGAAAATTTCAACTATCTTATGTTGATGGGTTTTACATAAAAACGTTATGGTATTTCCCCTTATGGAGTTTGATGTTATTCAATAAATGGATTTTATTCCTCCTTATCATGATATAATTGACTATAGAGATAATGAAGTTGTTTTTTATGTGATTTTAATTTTTGAAACTAGAATTAAATCATTAATTTAATATCATATTAATAACAAATGATATTTATTAAATATAAAAGTGAATATTATCTTTGGCATATTATTCAGAAGAAATAAATAGTATATATTGTCCATTTTCATGTAGTAATTGAATACAAACACGTATTTCATGAATAATTTCGTGGTATTATATTGTATCTATAGATTAAATTTACTATCAAATTCATGAAAGATATTTATATAATCTTAAAACCAAATTATCCAAATTATCATGTAAAACATTTGGAATTTAAAAGTTAATTATAAGAGTCTCTTGAAAAATGATTTATTCACCGTATCAATTCAGCCTCCACTTCTCCAATTTTTTTGTTAAAAAAAGATAGTTCTATGTGGATTTTTATTTATTATAAAGAATTGAATAATTCCACTATTAAATATAATTATCTATTTACTCATATCTATGACTTATTTAATATATGTAGGGATAGTAGTATTTTTTGAAGGATGAACATTTGTTTTTTTACCATCAATAGATGTTGCAGAAGGGTGATGTTTTTAATATATAGTGCTGTAATAGATATGTGGATTATGAGATTTGAGATACTACATTAGGGTTGAAAAATGTTCTTGTAGATATGTACCTTATGAATAGAGTTATCCCTGTGTTATCAGATAAATTTTTGGTCATGCATATAAAAAAATTGGGATATATTCATAATGTAATTTGTATCAGGAAATATTAGGGTTGTTCAATAATTGTTATAAGAAAAGAAATAATATGGAAAATATTTAATGTTAATTTCTATTGTGATAGATTTATTTCCATGAACATATTTTATAAGGATAGAATTATTATTGATCTATTTATAACTAATGTGGTTGAAGAGTTTCCACGAAATACAAATGTCATAAAGATTCACTATTTTCTTGGATTATGGGGTTACCACTTATGTTTTTTTGAAGGAATTAACTCTTTTTTCTATCCCACTAAGTACGATAACTCAATGTGGATTTAAATTCATCAGCATAAATACATATGATGAATGTTTCTTGGAATTGAAACGAATGTTAGTAAATGCTGAATTTTTTCCATTTCATCAACAAATGGTGATTTTCTTATCCACAGTAATGATTCATTGAAATTAATTGGTTTTATTATGTTGCAGTATGATCAACCAATTTATTATAATTTTTCTCAATTTAGACCTTGTCTGATAAATTTTCATATATATGACCTTCACCTAGATTCATTGGTTTTTTGTATTAAAAATATGGAGGCATATTTTATATGGAGTAAACTATGAAATATATATTGATAATAAATTTTTTAATTATAGATTCACCAATAAAGATATGAGCATGATCTAGAGGAGCAATTTGGTTTTAAGGACCAACATATTCTCATGGGATTGAGAATACCATGAATCATTACAAGGCTTTAAGAGACATCCCTATGATAATAATGTCTATGAATTATTGCCGAAATTTTTAAAATACTAGTGGGGATGATTTAACCATAACAAAATTAAACCATTTACCAATAACCATAAACAACCAAATAAAATATGATGCATAACCTAAGAAAAAAAAATTAATAACATCTTTTATAACCAAATAAATCCAACTGTACGACAATATAAAAAATCTAATATCAATGAAAATAGTGGATGGATGCAAATATACTCCATGATGACAACAGTACTCTATTCTCCACAAGATCTATACTCTAATAATCAAAGAGAACATGTATCATGAGGTGGTTCTAAAGATATGTGAAAATTTACCATTTCCCATGTATCAGAAGAAAATATCTGCAAAATCACTAAAGTACCAAAGAAAGGGTGAGAATAAAACATACCAGGCTTTCCCCAATGACTTCACTACCCACTCCACTTCGAAAGGATGGAGAGAAACATTTACATGAAATAGTTTATAAAAATTGGTTTTCCTAAAATAGTTTATAACTAATATAAATAAGTTTCAAAACAAATTATAACCAATGGTATAGAAGTTTTACATTAACCAATTTTCCAGAATGTCACATTTCTTGTAATGAAATCATATAAGGCTTTAAAACCACCCCTCAATAACATTTTTTCATAACCATCGCATGGTTCACAACACACCCACACATGTATGCTTCATTTTGATAGTTCCATACTCATGTGTGGTCTCTCTTCCAATTAGCATGTGTCCCAATGACATGTGCCCCCAATCCAGGGTCCCACACCTTGTACCCCAATGACACATGTCCCATATTCGTGTGCATGTTGAACCTAAACTCACACAACCCATATATTCCAAAACCATTCAAATTACCCAATTCACTCCATTTTAATAAAACTATTATTTTATTTAAAACCATTAAAAATTAAAATTCAAATCCATCATTCCATTTCAATATATCAGTTCATTTCTTTTAGTACACTTTCATCAAATCCATTTTTCATAATTCCACTAAAATCCCATTTAGATACATCATTTTAAAATCAACAGTAAAACACTTTATTCACAACCACTAATTTTTCATATTTCCAAAACCTCACCCAAAATATTGTTTCAATATATCATAAGTAACCTAATTCACCATCAAATCGACAAATATAAATCAATTTGGAAACATTTCATTCATTCTTATTATGTGGAGTTGATACTGAAGCCACCAACCTCAATTGTTTGGATGAAAACAGAAAATAGAGACTGAAGGCTCATGAAAATCGGGTTTATTGTCCATGAAGCCACCATAGATCTGATATCCTACAAAAAACAGTATATTATTGTAATTTTAATTCACAATATTATATCAAACCATAACACAATTATATCTATGAAATCAAGATGAGGGGATAAGTATATCCATGTAGGATTAAGAAACTGATCAAGAACAATGAATAATGATCAAATATGTCAAGAATCAGGCTTCAAATCCCCAAGGGAAGGATTTATTTTTCAACAAAATCGATTAGAGAACATTCCATTGACATGGGAGAAGAAAAATCCCATGTTATGTCCAGTTTGGTGTAAGAAAGAGTAAATTAATTGTAAGTCCAAACTAGATAATCTTTTAAAACGGGTGGTTTTTAACCTTGACAAGGTTAGTGAATATAATTAAGCAAACCTTGTGTTTTCTAATTCCTTACATATCATCCCAAAAGCCTCCTCACATGGTCACCCTAACTGTGTGGAAAACTTGCTGAATCTATAATCTAGAATAAAAAACTTCCCACGTTTTATACTGGGCCTTTTTCATGGTTTGGAAAACTCGTTCATAACCCATGCATCTCTCCATTGGTCCCCAAAACTTTTTAAAATTCACTACTCTCTCCAATAATTCACCATTACACTTAATAAACAATTAAATCACAACATAAGCGTTAAATAACAAAAAGTTTGGGTGCTAAAATCTCCCCACAATTAGAATTTCCTTCCTCGGTGTGTAGAAAAACATGTTTCACTAAAGGAGTTCTTACCATTCGTATATCATTTCATTCAAATTTTCTAAATTATATCCATGAATCTAACCATGATTTCATAAATCCCACTCTAGAAAAATGTTTTCCCAAAAAATAATTTCCCTTACATATCCATAGTATGCTTCATTATATGTGCTAATAAAGCATCTAGCTCTATGTCCATTTGATCCCATCTGATCACAAAGTCAGGATTAGGCTAATACATTTTCTATAGAGATTTGGGGAACCCATTATGCATCTAATTGAACCATGGTGGAAATTCCAACCAATATAAAACCTCTCAATCCCATTTTGACATCATAAAATTGCTAATGTATCTAGGAGTTAACATGACCAAATTACCAAAATTAGGATGTTTAGCCCTTGGGATATCCTTAAGAACACATGATCAACCACCGTGAACCACAATAGTCTTCTATGATGATCTGCGTATAATTTTTGATGAGTCTAAGCCATGTCTATCTATTTCCGAATCAAATGATTCATATCCATTGTTTCTTGGCAAGGCATTGCCAAAATAGTGATGTCTCACCTATTTCCTCCCAACAAAGTGGATAATTACACAAAATCCCATATAATTCTTTGAAAGGATCCATATATATTGAGGCATGATGGATGATATTATATGAGAACTACACTAAGGGTATATTATCTTCCCATGAGGCTCCATATTCCATTATAGAACCCTATAACATGTCTTCCAATGTCTATATTTGCTCTTTTAGAGTTCCCATCTGTCTGGGGATGATATCCCATTCTCATAGTTAATGAGTCCTATGGAATTTCATTATGTATTTCTAGAAATGAGACATGATCCACAGATCTCTGTCTAGGACTACCGATACAAGTTATCCATGACTCCTTACTACTTATTGGGTATATATTTTGGACAGATCCTCCAATGTATGAGTTTCATGAATACGAATTAAATAGCCCTACTTGGTAATATGATCCACTATCAACAAAATGTCATCATGTTTCTAGAATGTCCCTGGAAAACATGTAATAAAATCTATCACTATCTTTTCCCATTTCCAATCTAGGATCAGTAAAGCTTTTAACAATCCTAGTAGTCATTGCTCTTCTTCCTTAACTTTTTAATAATTTATGCACCTTAAAAAACTCATCCACGTTATGTTATATAAAAATTGGTCATGACTGTGCATTCATCACCTTATACATCATCTTTATTTTTGGATGAATATCCCAATAGGAATAGAGTTATATATAATGAATTAGATCCTGAAAATCCATTGGTATAACCATCTATTCTCCAAAACACAACATCAAACTCCCATCAAGTTTCCATCCCTCAATGGCCTCCCTGCAATTGAGTTTTGAACTTATAACCAAGCATTCTCCATCAGATTTTTGTACCTCTTTGACCATATTTACATAATCATGAACCATGGAAATTGAAAATAAAAATGTAACATCACCTCGATCATTACATTCTAATTGCATTTTGGCTTGGACTGACATCAAATACCAATCATATGAAGCATATTTTTCGAAAAAATAATTTGACCTTTGGATTAATGCATCTACCCCAAAATTTCCTTTAATTGCTGTATACATCACGTCAAAGTAAAACAAAAGAGATACTCTACCCATATCCATTTCCTCATATTAAAATACCTACGGTAGAAAATATGTTTCAAGATTTTTTGGTCTGTGAACATAGTAAATTTTACTCCCAAGAGATAATAATACTATTTCATTAAATCATGAACAACTATAGCTAAGTCCTAATAAAATGTTGGGTAATTATATTTTTGAAGTTTTAAATACCATGATCATTTTGCAATGAAATTTCTTCCATGCTTAAGAACACATCCCAAACCCTATCCTGAAGCATAATAGTACACCACAAACCCCTATCCAGATTCATAAAAAAATATGATATTTGTTGATGGATAACGAACTTTCATCCCTCGAAATGACTTATTTATTTTTTCACTCCTTTGGAATTGGGCACTATTATATTTCAATGTTTTCAGCTGTGAGGCTAGTCCTAAGAAGTCATGAAAAATAATCAGAAATAAAATGCTATACCAAGAAATTTAATTATCTCAAAGATATTCATTGGTGATTTCTAATAGATAACAAATTCTATCTTCTCTGGATCTACATAAAAAACTATTTATGAAATTGCATGGCTGAGAAACCATACCTCTTGTATCCAACTATCACACATTGATAGCTTGGAAAAAAATTATGGTCTCTTAATATTCAAAACATTTTCACAAAGAGTTTATAATTCTCTACTGTTATCCATGAATAAACCAATATCTCATCCACAAACACCACCCCAAATGAATCCAAATATCAATGAAATATATGCTTCATCAAATCCATAAAATCCACTAGTGAATTTATGAAACCTAAAAGAATTACTAGATATTCATAGTGGCTATATATGATATTTGAATCTATTTTTTGAATATTTTCCTTCAAAATTGTAATTGATGATTTTCTGATCATAATTTAATTTTTAAGAACCTCTGGATCCCCTCAATTGATCAAGCAGATTATCAGTGCATGGAAGTGGATATTTTTTTAATCGTATCATGGTTAATGTTATGATAATAAATTCACATTTGATGATTTCCATGTATATTTGTTACAAAAACAATTGTTCCTTCGATGAGGATTTAATTGGATGATTTAAACCATTTCTTTCCCACTTCCCCAATTGAATTTTTAGTTACCTTAACTCTGTGGGAACCATCCTATAAGATAGAAGTGAAATATGGCTGGTCCCTAGAAATAGATTAATTATAAACTCCACATCCCTTATATGTGGTATCCCTAAGATTTAATTATGAATGGAAACTAGAAATATATCCACAAACGCTGGAAATATGACATCCACGATCACGTTCAACAATTTCAAAGTCAACATCTTTATCTTGCAAGACATTGTTACAACTTGTGGTGATAAAAAACTTGTAGGACATGTCTATAAAAATATTTTTTCTCTGATGATATGCTCTACAACATCCTTAGTTTTGAAACTAACCGTCATTCTATAATTATCGACGATATCCATAAAATTTTTCAACCAATACATAACCAGTATTACATAAATGACATCCATCTCCAAGACTGAGAAGTCCCACAATAGCTCTGTTCCATCAATAGTTATAGAAAATTATCTACACACAAAGTCTCAGCATTCTCTTTCACTAGATAAAGTTTTTTGTTTTATCATAAAATTTATCATCTCATGTTTTAATCATAACAAATCAATTTCATGAGTAGAAATAAAGGGGTGAGATGAAGTAGTATCAAACAATAGTTGCATATGTATAGAATTGTGATGAATTTTAACTACAACCATTGATAGTATAACTTGATCATCTATCATTATCCTCTCAACTATATACAGTTTCATCATTTCATCACTCTTCTCCTTGTTCCTTTGTTGATATTGCCCATGCTGAGGAGTCATGGTGTACCTAGAATCACCGTGGCTAGCTCTGTTCTACTGACGATTACAATTCTTCTAGCCTCATCCTGTTAGATAAGACGATGCTTGTGACCCCAAAGAAGTGTATCGAGCCCCAAAACATGAATAACTATCACAATAACACGGTGGATTCCCCATATTATATTAGTTATATAAAGCTCTAGGTTGTGTGGTGCACTCTTTCTTTATGTGGTCAAGAGAAATAAATTGAAAACATCATTCTTTGCTCTTAGTCGTGGAGGATGGTTCACTAATCCGTCAATATAATTTTGATTCCTTCTTCCATTTTCAAAATAGGATTCCCTCTTCCTCTTGTTTTTAGTGTTTGAGTTCCCACCATTTCATGTAGGTATCATCAAACAACCTCATCCCATAGTTACTGAGAGATCATAATTATCTATTATCGATCTAATAACCATTTATGTATAATCTATAATATAGAGCACCGTAATATATGATCAAATCTTCTACCTCAGACCTGATTATAATATTCATGCCTTCATGGATTCACTAGTCGAATCCTCTCGTGAAAAGGCCCACCAAATTTAGGAATTTTTTAATATATTCTATGAAAAGAGTCATATTACTTCCAATGAATAATGAAATATGTCATTTTATGGATCTTGAATGTGTGAGGATAGAAATTATTGTTCAAAAAATATTAAAAATCTTCCAAACTCAACCATTGATCAAGTTTAGATTGTAGAACTAATTCCCTCCACTAGCATGACAAAACATCGAGCATATGTGCTTCCAGTTTTACATTCATCTCCACTAGTATGCCAATGAAATTGATGATACAATTCATCATATTCAGACACACCTCTCCATTTTCTATTTCAGAATCACCCTAGAATATGGTTGGATTCTACATCATGACCTATATAGAATGATCCACAAGTCATAGATCATCCCTCCGGTTTCCCATGCCTATAGCCTGGAATGCTTGGATGATTACAAAAACTAACTCTTTGATCATCTCAGACTCAAGTGAAACCACATTTTCTATAGATTTTTTTTCATTCAATGATGCCTACCAGGTAACATTTTCTAATAAAAAAACTCTATAAGTCTATCACTCTAGTAACTGAAGGTTTATCTTTTCAAATTCTATTACATCAACTATCATAACATTTCATTCCAAAAAACAAAATTTTAAAACATTCATCATTATTTATTTAAATCTAACATATTTCAAAAAACATCAAACATAATCTTTTAAATGTCTTTTATTTGAAAATAATCTAATATTTCTAAAAAAATGTACATTTTCAAAAAAATATATATCATTACCCCAGATTTAAATATGAAATCCAAGTGATAATTCATTACTCTAATGCATGTCAAGCTCGTGTAATTGTAGAAACAGATTACAATGAGATTCTATATCCTATAAGTTTCTCCAGAACACTTATGTATGCAACTCCATAGTAAAATAAAGTTCAGTATAAATAATTTCAACTCCAAGACATGAAAACCTTAGACTACTTGTTCCATAAGGAATTGACTATGCTGATACCCTATATGTCATACAATATTATGGATAGAACATAAAAATACCATTTGTAATAACCCACTTATTCTCATATTCATGGGAATAAAATGAATCATTACATAGACATATATGACATCCCCATGATTCTATATGATTGAAATATTTGATTATTGGTTTCAAATACAGGTGGGGGATGATTTACCCTTTATTAAATAAATCAATTAATAAACAACGATAACCATCCAAACACAATTTGATGCATGAAATATGAAATAAAAATCAACAAATTCATCTACAACAAAAACAAAACCATGTGTACCATAGGGGAAGAAAATCTAATATAAATGAAAATAATAGAACAACACAAATAAACAACATGATGAAAATGATACTCTAGGCTCCATATTCTCCATGTTCCAATCCTCAAATAGCCTAAGTATCACGATGGGGTGTTAAAGATGTGTAACACTTTACCCTTTACCATGACATAGAAGATAGTATCATCAAGAGTACCAAAGATACAAATTATTGGTGATTATAAAAATAAGTTGTATTTTCCCAATTTCTTCCAAACTCATTCCATTAAGATAGAAAGGTTATAAATATTTATATGAAAAAACATATATAAAACAATTTCCCAAAATAGTTTATAACAAAATATAAACAAGTTGAATATATATTAATAACTAAATTTAAACAAGTGAGACTTTAACATATTTTCCAATGAGTTAAATTTTTAGAAAATAAACCAAAAAGGATTTAAAACCATCCCTTAATAACTGTTTGGGATAACCATCCCATGGCTCACAACACACCCACACATGCAGACTTCATTTCGACAGTTCCATACTCATGAGAGATCTCTCATCCTATTACATTATCTCCCTATGACATATTACCCTGATCTAAGGTCATGAACCTTGTACCCCAATGGTTCATGTCCCTTATTCAGGGTAATGTCAAACATGAACTCGAGCAACAAATATATTCCAAATCCATTTAAATAACCACATTCAACCCATTTAAAGGATACCATTCATTTATTATAAACCATTAAACTAACCAATTACAATCAACAATTATATTTCTATAAAACAATTCCATATATTGAATCCCTTTTAATCAAATTCATTTTTCATAATTTCATAAAAACACATTTCAAAACATCATTATGAATTGAAGAACAAAACACTTTATTCACAAGTACAAATTATCTAGATTTTCATAACCATCACAAATAAAGGGATTAAATCAATCATAAAACTGCTTATTATCAATTAAATCCAAAAAAAGAAGTCAATTTTAAACCATTAAATTCAGTTCTACTATGCAGATTTGAGAGTGAAGCCACCTACCTAAATTGTTTTGATGAAAACTGAAAACTTAAAAAGAAAACATAAGAAAATCGAGTTGATTCTCCACAAAACCACCTTAAATATCATCTATTACAAGAAAAAAACTTATAAAACCATAAATTTAATTCACTATCTTATATATACCAATTATTTATTCTGATCTATGAAACCTAGAGGAGAGGAGAAGTATATCTATATAGATCATTGAAGCTGATCAAAAATAATGAAGAATGATCAAATACCTAAAGAATCTATCATCCAATAACCTTAAGAATCAATAGGATTGATACATGATCGATTGGAGAACCTACAATGGACTTATGAGTGAAGGAATCCAGATTTAGAGACAGTTCTGGAAAAAATGTATTGATTAGATGCACGGCTGACTGAGATCTACCTTTTAAAGAAGTGTTTTTAACCCGTGATTGGTTAGTCTTCATAGTTAGGCATACCATGCGCAAACTTTGAACTAGCTAATGAATTATAGATCAGAATTAATGGAATAATCATACAATTCCCCTAAAAATGGGCACACCATGCCAAAGAATTTATCTAGAAACTACAACATTACATAGTTTTACTATGATTTCGTCACGGTTTGGACAAACAATGTATAGCCTGGGCGTCTCTCCTATGGCCCCAAAAACTTTTTAAAAGATCGCAAAACTATCTCATACAGACAATTTATTAAAATAAAAAAATCAACATATGGTTTCAATACTTCAAAATGGGGGGAATACTCTAGAACTATTTATGGATTATGACTTATCAATTCCATACCTTATAGAAGAAGTAAAACTTGGTATCATATGATTTATGTGAAAAAATAAATAATCATTCACTGTTCTTTGTTTGGAACGAGGTCATGTGGTAAATGATGTGATTAATTTTGCTGTAGAAATTATGATTACCAGAAATTCTACTATTTTTTAGGAGACTATGAAGTCATTATTATCAAAAATAATTATGAAATCTTAGAAGTGTGATTATGTTATATATATAAAGGAATAATTGTTTTGGAAAAGTAAGTTTCAAAAATTTATGATTACAAGTTGTTTCCTAGATTCATTAAAAGATTATGTATACCTCATAATTCCAAGTTAGTGAATGAATTGTTGGAAGAAGCTCATTGTTATTTTATTTTTCTCATATTGTTATCACTAATATATATAAAGAAAATTTTAAATATTATTGGTGGGATGTAATGAAGTAAAACATTGTTGATTTTACTTGAAATTTTTGAATTTTCCATATTAATATAAAAATAAAACTATATAAAAGAATTTTTCTGCACTTTCCATTGCAAAAAATAAAAACAACAGAATGTATACATATATTTAATTGATGATTTACCAAGGAAATCTCAAGGTAATAATGTGATATGGGAAATTTTTGACTGTTTAACTAAATCAACATGTTTTCATAAAATTTGAGATAACATGTTGTTAGATTATCCTTAAATATTTTATGTTAAATATATCAAAATGTTGAATGGGATCCTTATTTATTTTTATCAATAAATGTTCACGGTTTTACCTCTAATTTTTGGAAAATCAATAAAAATTAATTAGGGGTTGAAATGAAATTTTAGTATATGTTTTCATCCTCACAATAATGGGATCTTAGAGATAATAATAAATACTTTGAAAGACATGTTCTAAGAATGTTTTGAAAATTACTAGGAAAAATTCCATCACCACCTTATTTTATTTTATTTTTACTAAAATAAAATGTTTCATTCTAGTATATAGTTTGAACAATTTGAGACGTTAAATTTATTGTGATTTAAGACTCGATCTTGTAGGGATGAATCTAGGGAACGAATATTGTCGGGACAATAATTGGTAGATGTAATGGTTAATAATGTGACCATGAATTAGAAACAAATGAGAAATACTAATATACCGAATTAAATTTATAAATATAACTACTATTAAGATATTCTATTTGTGGAGGGTGATCCTGTTTTAAAAAAATTATGTCCATAAAAATGTTTAATGGGTTTTCATAAAAAGGGAAACTTAATTATGAGATTAATTTCAAAATATTTAATCATAGATAAGAATGGATCAATTACCTTGTGAGTGGAATTTCCTATATGTTTAACCCAGATACAAGATGATTTATATGATTCATAATTAATGAAATATGTGCAATATGTGTATCGCGTTTTGAGTCCAAAATTAGTTTTTTCAGAATAGAATATTTCATTTAGGGAAGAACTAATTTAGATTCTAAAACATAGGTATAAGGTTTTTTTAATAATGTGTCTCTTTTGATTAAGGATTTTTGGAAATAAAATTTTATTGATGAAGAGTCATGAGAATCTAAAAATTTAATCAATTAATTCTTTCCAAACATGATTATAAAGTAAATAAAATCACAACAAATTAATTTTCAAAAGGATAATGAATATAAACACCTATTTAATTTTTATAATACATTAATTTAATTCCATATAAACATTCATGAATTATATTTTATATATTTTTATTTACCAAAATGAATATTAAGTAATTTTCCAATAAAAAAATTAATTTTATTCCTAAGAAATTGAGATTCAGGCATTTTATAGTTTTATTCAAAAGAATAATATTAAAATATTAAATTTTGAATATGAAAAAAATTAATTATTATTTTTTCAATATGTCAAAATTATCAAAGATTTATTTTTTCATAATTTATTGAAAATAGTTATTCTTATGTGAACAGTGAAATATACCACTTTTTGTAAAAGTGTCATTTTTTCCTTAATTAATGTACTCTAAAATTAACATATATTTTTTTAAATTTTTATCCTAAAGTATCATAATACTATTTTAATTATAAATAATATAATTAATTATAGAGGAATATTTTTTATACCTAATATTCATATATGATCATTTTTGGGGTTTAAAAATGAATTTTTACTCAAAAGTTTTATTCATTCTATTTTATGCAATACTGTTGAAATTAATTATCCAACATATAGAAATTGGATCTTAAAATATTTACTCTATACTTTTAATTATAGAAATTAAATTAATTGCATACATCGCTTTTAGTATATTTCATTATTAATAGTAACCATATTAAATATTAGTCAGCCAGAGAAGGGTAAAACATGTAAAATATGGTTAAATCTATGAGATAATTCCTAAAATATCAATAACACTTTTTTATTATATTTTATATGTTTCTATTAACTATAAAAATAAAATTATAGAATATGTGAAAATTTCATGTCACTTTTCATTCAAAATGATATTAATATTATTTTTGTAAAGAAGAAAAACAAAAAATCACTCTATTTAAATATCTCCAATATATTTTCATAGGGATAAAAAGAGGTTATCATTTATTCAATTTTTTTTTGAAATATTGATGATTTTTTAATAGAAATGCATTTTAGTTTCTTAGTGATGGTATAACTATCTTATATTCTTATGCAACACTAACATAGTTTGTGGTCATATAATAGTAAATTATACCTAATGATTTTAAAAAACATTAAATGTAATAATTTTCTGATGAATTATTTTATTCAAAAAAATATTTTGATAAATATAACATATCATGTATGTGATAAAGTTTTATATTATAATTCCATTACAATCTTGATGTAATTTAATTCAAATGATGTGAATAGTCTTTAAAATTACTTCAATGGCATATTAATCTAAATAATATTTTATTTAATGATTTAGAATTCAGAAAAATATTATATTCAACAAATTGAATGTGGTATTATATATATTATCAACAATCTCCATTTATCGGTCTCTTAACCTTTTTTATATCTTTCATGACTCATGTAGTGTAAAAACATTCATATCATGGTAATCATCAAAAGGTCAACGATGATAAATATTAATAAATATGGTGAAAACATCAAATATAATATTCAAAATTTCATTGATTTAGATATTCAGACTCGTAATATTTCTATATTTTAAATAATTATAATTGGATCATATTTATCAGGTAAATTAGTTTATATTAATTTAGTACCTTAAATACTTCCAATGGTGTCCCTCCATTCACTTAAAAAGGGAATCCTTGTGACCTACATCCCTCATATCTTGTGAGCACTCTATTTCATAAAATAATTTTCCAAAACACTCACATATACCCTAAAAAAATCCTATTTGTCCAATTCTGAGTAAAAAATACCAAACCAATAAGTATTATGTCATTTTCCAAATTGGTTATCTATGGAGAAGGTATATGTAATAACTGAATTATTTCATGTGTATTTGTTCTTTTTCCTCTATTAAATCTTTTTTAACACGGATAATTTAATAAGATAAGTTTCCTACATATAATAAAATGACTTTACGATTATATTACATCACTTATTCATGATTTTTCATCCTATGGAAAATTAAAAACATCACACTTACATACATGTGGATTTCCACCTCAACGTTGGGATGTGTTCATTTTTTATCACCACCTAAAAATAACAGTTATTATATTGGATTTAATTAATATATATGATATTTTTGAATTACCTATAACTCTAAAAAGATAATTTTTCAACTATTATCTTACCTTGTAATTCATTTAAAATGATAATTTTGATTTATACATACTTGTGCACTACCTCCTCCTCAAAGTGATGTGATAATTTTCATGTATTCCATTAATATATGGTTATAAAATTTTATATAATTTATAAAAATGATAAATATTTCATTATTTACATTATATATATGATGTAACAATGAACTATTTGACCATAGTAAACCTACCAAATCAACTTCTGAAATATTGAATGAATGTCCCCAAATAATTTGACATAAACATAACTGATTATGTAATTAAATATAACAAATATGTAAGTTAAATTTATTTAATAATATGTAGTAAAATTTTTATTAATAAACTAAATAATTAACATACATTTATTATTCTAGAATATGATGAACGAATGTTACAATTCCGACCCTAGGTAAGGAACTCTTTTCCATAAAACCGCCTTTTAAAGGTTCCATGGATATATTTTATAAATATTTTAATCCATGTATATATTATTAAAAATAAATTTTATGTATTTATCTAAATTTAAATGAATAAATTATATCGAATATTTTAAGACTATTTTAAATATCATTCAAAGGTTTTCAAAAGAAATATTTTTAACTATTTTATATGTAATATTTTGAATTTCTTTAAAAAAAATTATATTGAATATTATAAATTTAATTTATAAAAAAAACATTACCTTCTAGTATAATTGTTATTTTATGTTTAATTTCTTTTACAAAATTCAATGTTTTCATTAAAAAATATTTCATCCTTTTTTGTGGGTTTTTTGGTTTTGAAAATTTGATTAAAATGAATATTATATATATATATATCTATGAAAAGTTATCACTTATGGGTTCAAAATTATATTTTTAGTGTTTTAGGTTCGAAATAAATCATTTTAAGTGTTTCATGTATGTAATGGTCCTTGAAATGTGTTTATGATGATTGATGAA
Organism: Viscum album; assembly: GCA_963277665.1. NCBI lineage: Eukaryota > Viridiplantae > Streptophyta > Magnoliopsida > Santalales > Viscaceae > Viscum > Viscum album. Next base: position 1,995,277,281 of record OY728122.1, read on the forward strand.
ATCTATATTTCTCTTCCATACATTGGGTAATGATTTGGTAGTTTGTAGAATTATGTTATAAATACTCGAGTAGGTTATTTCTTTTGTAAGGGTTCTTTTAAATGTTATAAAATTATGATGTCCAATGGCACGTACATGAATTTACAATTCTTGCTAAGTATTTTTCCTGGAAATATATTTATTTCATTATTTTATATAATGTCCTTATTTTTTATGGTATGATTGTTCCATTCAAGGTAATGTATACTTAGAGATAATTTATCATGGGTTCTCATGTTTTCTATGAAACAATCATGAATCTAATTTTACATTTTTGTTTCCATATAATCAGTTTTATGAACATCTTCTTTCACTAAAGATTGTTATATGTATAGGTAAATGATTATTTGATCTGAAAGCTAATTTTGTTATAGGAAAACTCTTTTTTATGATGTTATTGTTTTGAAATGGAATAAAGGGATTCTTTCTATAAATTTTTTTCGTCCTTTATGATTTTTTTGACTCCTCCCAAATTTATAAATTTTAAGCATATGTTTTATGGATGGGTAGTAAATATGATTATGTCATGTTGAAAATATAACGAATTTTTCATATAACAAAATAATTTTTTCATTTTAATACTACTGGAATGCGGGGAAATAATATATAAGTGGAAGTTTCCACAATCTAATATATCATTTTATAATGTAATAGTTATAAAATAATTCTAAAAAATAATAAACCCTAAGTATCCTCGAAACATAATAAAATAAATTCTTAGTTTTAAAACACTAGGTCATATAATATTCATGGATGGGTTCTTATATGTATATGTTATTCAATGACCATGGATTCATTTGAAATAATGGGTTTTTAGTAAATTTATTCCATTATAATGTAAAATAGAAGCAACATATATAAAAAATTATTATTTGATCATGCAAGAATAGATTCATAAGTCAAAATCCAAAATACTTTTCATTATTTTAAAAAAATAATTCCCTTTTATTTTGATATCATTTTCAATTAAAATTCATAAAATATAGAGGAAAATATTTTCTTTAAAATAACCATGTAATCTTATAAATGGTGTTTTAATAAAAATAGTAGTCATGATGGCTGTATAATCCATTAATAGTATGTGCATTAAAACTTATACTATGTTCACACCATTAGTAAAAAGTACATCATTCAGAAAATAAAAAGAAAATTCATTTTAATGATTTTAATTTAAATTCAGACATATGTAAAAAAATAACATTTATAATTCCTTGAACAATTGTAATAATTCTCCTAAAAATATTTTCTAGAAAATGTGGATGTGGAAGAAAATGAGTAGGAAGGAGGACATTATAATAATATTTACAAAATAAAGTCTCCTACATGTAACATTATTTTTTATTATTGATCCCAAAAGAGAGAAAAGTGAATATAAAATTTCATTCCCCAACAATAAAAAGAGGAAAATAAAATATATGGGGTTTAAAATATTGTGATCGTATAATTTTACCAAAAAGATCTCAACATAAACAATCCTGAAAAAATAAGAAATAGAAATCCCTTACCTCTTATTTGGAATGCCTCATATGTGATTATAACCTTCTATATAATAAATATGGATATATTATAATTACATATATGAACCATATACGTACATATAAAATCATATATGATTTACTCATATCATTTCACCACTTTTTCATTAACAATATTTCATTGACATCATTATTTCAGGTGATAATAGATTCATATTACATTTATATTTTAATTAGGTAGTAATGATACTTGTATATTTATCATGGTTCCATTATCACCAGCATTTTGATAATATAATAAGTAAATATTTTATTCTATATATAAAATTTTGGAATCATCAGTTTTCTATGGTAATAGGAGAATGAATCACATCGCTTCGTGGAGGTGGTAGTCATCATGTATGCACGTGTATTGTTATCCCCTTATAACCATTATAAGGATATAAATGTAGATGATATATTATATTTCCATGACCATAATTATATAATAAATGGTTTATATATTTCATTAATTACATATTTATAAAAAACATATAAATAATCTAATTGAATACTATCCATATTAATACTCAAGAAGGAGTGATTTAAGTTATGTATAATTTTCTTCAGATAGAAAAACACCCTCTTCAGTTTATAACTAACATTGATCTATTGTTTTAAAAATCATAAAAAAAATATATATTCATAAATACTAGAAATGAACACAAATATATATACTGGATGAGGTAATGAAAATCTACAACTCTACTCCACTACAACTCTTATCCAGGAGTGTGATGATTTTTACTAATCAGTACTTTTTTCAGGGACATCCAGTCCTTTTTTCCATCGAACGAATGATTGAGTTCATGTTTAAAAAACATAGTTCAAGTGTAGGATCCTTAAACCGGGCTCCAGAAAGTATTTATTGTAAATATAATTTAATTTTTCTTTTACCATGAAACATTATATTGAAAGAAACTAAATATAATTTCATTATATATTTCAGCTAACATTTTTAATTTTCAATTGAAAAAATAAAATATATCCAAGGGTGATAAATTGAAGAATATGAAACTCAAAGGTGTCTTATGAACTCATCAAGTATTTTTAATTAGAACAACTGATAATATAATAATTTATCTTCATAATGTTTGTATCAAATCATAGTGTAATTATATATATCATTGAGAAAAATATTTCTTTGTTTTGTTATGTAATTCAATTAACAAGAAAAAGTTCTGACATACATCATGAAATGAATACAAAACTAATTATCTCAAAACACAAAAAAAATATCCATTGAATCATTGATTTTTAACAGTATCTATTTTCTTTAATATAAGTTTTAAATATTAGAGACAAATAATGTATTCTTGTCCATGAATTCTGACTCGTCACATGGATATTAATACAATTGATTTTAACATAAAGAGATAATCGAGAATTTAAATATTGTATAGATATATTATGATCTCTCTCAAGAATATCAATGGTAATAAACATAATCATGAATCATGATGTATCTAATTTTTTGAATAAAATCCTCATATCCAATCTTACTTCACAAAGCCAAATTAAATCAAGTAGGCTTCATAGTCAAATATATGAAAATAATATATCCTATTGAAAAAATGTAGATGATTTATTCACATAAGATATTCATGTGTATGATTATTCACAAATATCATTTTTATATAGACAAAAAGATTGCATATCCTAATTATCACGTAGGCAACTCACAAAACTCATTACTCCAACTTACCATTTTACATTATCAAATGATAATATATGTGATTTCTCTTGTAGGAGATATTTGCAACGTAGATAATTTCCAAGTAGGTTATTTTGAAAGGTAGTTGATTGATATAAGGGATTCCTTTACATATGGTATGGACATATATGAAAGATTGACTTAGCCATTTTCCCCACACATCCAAAAATATCATGCAACCGTATTTCCAAATATACACCAATGTCATCCAAAATCATCTTGAATTCAAACTTATTAAAATCATCCACTATGTACCTAAAAATAACATAAACCTAATAAAAACACATAGAAAAAATATATTAGAAAACAATATAGGATATTTTAAATCATCGAATCCTAAATTACTAGGGATATATTGGATCGATATTAATAGTTTACAATCTATAACATTTTTATGATCAATTTTTTTTAGATATTCTTCTATAAATCAAACACGAAATTTTAGAAACTTATATATATATAAGATATATGGACATCTAAAATTAGCGCTTCTCCCCCTGAGTAATTTATTTCTATCACCTTTTAATGTTAGATATCTTCATCTACACCTTTTTATAAGGTCACAAATGTCTCCAATTTTTGTGTTATTAAAAAAGAAACAAAATAGTGGAAAAATATAGTTAAATATTTCATATTAGAGATATGATATATTTAAATGTATCAAGTACATATAATTATGGAATAATGGAATGATTTATTTTTAAAAAATATTTTAATGAGATTCAATCAAAGGAAAAATTCACTAGGAAATACATTAGAAATAACTAAATGATGACATGTTTCATTAATTACATTTAATTAAAGATATATATACAGTTTGACCATTAATAATATATAATTTAGGGAACAATGGTTTTATAATGGGGTCAAAATAATATTTTCTTTTGGGTGAATCTTGTTTTATGTTTGGTTGGTTTTGGAGGTAGATGGAGTTGGCATTGATAGCGGTGACGGGGGAAAAATACATTATATTATCTACTATGTTTAATGATAACTAAATAGAGGATTAAGAAAAAGAGGTATTCTAATTATCGTTTTTAATAGGGCTCCAGAAAAAAAATTGGATCCTCATAATACCATTATACCTGAAAATTTAATAATCAAATGAGATACTTTCTTATGAATTTGAGATAAAATTGTTAATAAATTCTTGATTAAAGTCATATGATGATCTACTTTCCAATAATAACATCTTGTAAACTCACTAATGATAAGAGGGTGAAGCAGAGGGGAAATTTATATAGTAGATATATAAGAATGAATGTTCATTTTAATCTTCTTCAGAATTAGTTTCCTATATGTCTACTGATATTTAATCATACTAGTCACTAACTACACTAATCAATATATGTTGATCACCCTCTCCATGAAGCATTGGAAAAATTCATTAAAAACATTAAGATATGATTTAAAAACTATTTCACTATACTGAACTAGGCATACCTTGTATGGATATTTCATGATTTTATATATATATTCACCGCATTAAAAATAATTCTAAACAACCGTAATAGTTTATTGCCTTTGGAAACGTGGAACACATTTCTTATATTTGGTGAAAGATACCTAATATATCAATTTAATAAATTCCCCTTTATTAATTCTACTTAAAACAATTCTTCACAACTTGGAGAAAGGAAAAAGCAGAAAGGGGTGAGCTTGAATACATAGTAATGTTAAATAATTGAAAAATATAATCCTAACAAGAGGATAAGGGTATGAGAATACGAGAAAAACATTTTAATATCATACCCCTCTCTAAAAGAACATAATAATACTACACGAAATAAATATTCTATGTTAAAGGACATGAATAATAATATAATCATGAACATGAGCCATATGAGCTTAGTAACATAATAAGTCAAAGGATTTTTGATAGATATATAATCATTTAAAAGCATTACATATCTGTCAAGGATCATTGACCAAAACAAATCATGGAACTTCAAGGTGACTAAACATAATGGGATGGACACACCCACATCCCTAGTCATAATACATTCCTTTTAAGGGTTCATGTTTCCCTGTCCTCCAATTTTGGACCATTTTTCCCCACCTTCACTTACTGGATACAGTTTCCCCATCCTCCCATAGTGTATTTAGACTAAATTGTTTCACATTTTGGATTAAGACGCACATTTTTTCAATTTTTTATCCAAATAGTCAACCTGATTCTGATCATTATCTCATGAGATATAAATCCATAACTAATTCATTAGATATAGATATCGGTCCCACCAATCACATAATAAAATCGTACATACATGTGCCCCAAGAAAATTAAAAAATTATTATATCATTGCCCATAAAATGATATAGGTTTCAAAAACATAATATCATAACCCATGAAATGGAATGGGCCAAATATTTTTTTTATCATATCATTAGTTATGAAAAATGGATAGGTTTTATAATAATATCATCAAATCATATACCCTGAAAGGAAATATATTTCAAAAACATACCACCTATGGAAGAGGAGCGTGTTTTATAAACACCATTCGATAATAATATAAACCATAAAAGACTTAATATGAATGATATTATTAGATAATATTCATATTGAATCATAATAATAAAAATTTATGTCATCTGAGATGGAAAATTAATTTGAAAGATAACATGAATCATTTCACATGAAAAATAGCCTTTCTTAAAAAATCCTTTTATTAAACCCATTTCAAAATAAATTTCTTTTCAATATTGATTTGAAATTTCATTTTAAACATTTCTTGAAGAAGATACCTTTTCCCCTACGAAATTTTATTATTAAAACCCAAATCATTTTTAAATCCTTTTCATTTATAATACATTTTAAAAACGTATAAAGGAAACATAAAAACATTTGGAAAACCTTTATCGCTGAAAAATGCATTTCAAAATAAAAAAGAAGTTCTGAAATCATATTAAGAACCCTTTTATAAAAAGTATTTGACGACATATCAGGAAATATTTAAATATTTTAAATATATTCTTTGAAAATAACATTATGATAGCATAATAATTGATAATTTAAAATCATTTTAAAACATCTTCAGCATATTTTATTTGAAAACCACTTTCTTTAAAAACACATTAAATTAAAAAAAATGAAAAATACTATGATACTAGTTTCATTTAAAATAAACTTATATACATATAAAATAAGATTTTATGTAATTTAACATCAGGGTAGCAGGTTTGGAAATACATGGCGACCATTCGTTTTTCACATTAAATGTTTAGAAAAGTGACTTCACAGGAAAATGACAAGAAAATTCATTTTTTATCTATTTTTTAAATATTTAAAACATGGATAATAAATTTCATTATAAAACATAATATTCTTGTAATTAATATTGAAAATTTTTTCAGAAAAAACAATTTAGGAAAAACATATATTTTATACCGAGAGGAGAAATAATGTCAAATTTTTATAATTTTTTTTAATTATCCTAACTACAATGCAGTATGAAAATGTCACTAATAAATATAATGAATAACAATTGAATTATAAAATTCATGAGTTTTTAGATATATTAGAACATATGGTTTTATTAATGAAAACATAATCATAAAAATCATGATAATGACTGATATTGTTGCCATAATCATTTACCACATAGTATATTTGAATAAAAATTTTCATGCGATAAAATGAAATAAAATTAATTATAAAATAAAATTTTATGAATTTTATTTATGATATAAATTGTTAAAGGGTAGCTAATAGACCACATATAATAATATTGGTGCATAACATGACATGTGTCTCAGAGAAGAATGATTGGGACAAAATTAAACTACCTATTTGGTAACATTGGTAACATAATCCCCATGAATAAAACCAAACAATACGAATATGTAAATAAAGATAAACTTATGAATCATAATCATATTGTACATTAATGGGAAGTATACAATCCATGTAAAAAAGGTGGTGAACATGGCTGGTATCCCGTAGAAAATAAAAGTGAGATGTGAAACCCCTTACATTAATTCTAGACTTCAATTACACACATTCAAAATTCAGGTATAATAAATATTGGTTTATTATACATATACCACATTAAAATATTAACATAAATAATAAAATATATTATTTTATTATGACTTTATATTACCCTTTTATTAACAATCCCATGTTAGTGTTATGTTTCAGGTGATATCTATGTTATTTTTCATATATATTTTTTTTTGATTTTTTATTCCTGATACTCTTACATAGATCATGATTTACTTATTGAAATAATTCATTACAAGATAAAAATATCATATAAATTTAGTATATAAATATTTTAAACAATCTATAAAATTTAGAATTATGAATTGGAATACACAATTCATGGTGACGGTACTTCTTAGGTACGCATGAATGTTGTTTCCATTTTATTATTGTATTGAAAGAAATAATATAAATAAAATATATTATAATATATATAAAATCATTATAATATAATTATTATGGAATATATATAATATAATATCACTAAATCCATCCTTAATACATTCCATTTAATGTGTGAACGAATCACAATGCTTTGAGGAGGTGGTAATCCACACATCCGAAAATTAAGTTTGTGTATTTACAAAAAATCAGTTTCATGAAGGTATGTTTCATATAGTAATTAAATAATAATAAATAGATTACAAATTTAATATATAAATTATAAAAATATTGTTTCCACTATAATTCCCGACATTGAGATGTGGTAATGGAAAACCGAAGAATATCTTTTCATTGGGCTGAAGTTAGCAATACAGAGGAATAATATGTTTGTTTCAAAATAGATGGAATTATATGTAAGTGTTGGTGGAAAAATTATAAAAACAACATGTAAGTAAATTAATGGTAGTAATTTTATTACATATTATTAGAATAATAATATTTTTGTGATGGATAATGAAAAATAATAATGGATCATGAGGAAGGATGCAAGTTCTTTATTTGGTAACTCCTCTTGTTCGCACTAAATGGATTCCATGATAGGATTTATTCCCAAAGGGTGTCATATATGATGAAGGGAGAGTTTTTGTTAGCTTATTTTAGAAAATATTGGTTGATATTATTGTCTTGATATGTGTGACTAAGATGTAATGGTGAATATCATTTTATAGTGGAGAAGGAGAGTCATTTTTTGTAAATTTTTTAAAAGGGAATTCAATCCACGCTTTACCATGAAAAGTGGATCCATTAATTGTAAAAAAAATAATAATTAAAGGGAAGAAATATGAAAATCCAATGGGTTTTAGAATATTTTCTCTTTCATTTTCGGTAGTATGATTATGGTTCAGCCAATTGTTAAACTAACATTTCTTCTAATCGATGTAATTAATTTTATCACTTTCTATAATATATATATTTTAAAAATGTGTTTCACATAATAGAATTATAAATTATTATTATTCCAAATAATGAATCCATGAATCCAAATTATAATCAAATAATTTTATGAAATTAATTAAATTTTAATCCAATAGGGGGAAGGCAAAGTGAGCTTTTAAAGTAAAAATTGTCACAATTTTGAAATGTTTTTATATCCAATTTCAAAGTGAAATCAATTAAAATGACCAAAAATATATTTATTAATGTATAATTAATATAATTCAACTACAAAACCAATAAGTATCATAATCTATCTTTATAAATAAAATATATTAAAATCTTCTTTGAATTAAATTCAAGTGTTATTCCCTATTCATCGAAAAATTGAACATCACAGAAAAATAAAAAAATCAATCCAAATTAAATTTTATGATCCTATTTCAACAATTAAAAATATTGGGTCATATAAAAATTTTTAAATTTTAAAAATATTATTTAAAATGGGTTCTCCATTAATTTTAGGTAATATTACCTTTTAAAAAAATAAATCATTTTATTCATAAAAAATATTTATTCAAATATTATACCTATAAAATATATTTTATGAGTATGAAAATTATTTATTTAATATATAATATATAAATTTCGTTTAAAAAATAAATAAAAAGTAATTTTTTTATTTTATTGAGACAAAATTATGTTTGTACATTGAAAAATAGTTTTCTTTGAAAAGTAATTTCTTCATTCTAAAATAGGTCTTAAATTAATTTAAATCTAATTTACACAAAAGACATTCATTATATATATATTTGTAGTTAACATTTACAATTTCATTAATCTTATCCATTACATCAATTCACATTGATTGATTTTAATTATAATAACTTTTTAATAATATTATTAATAGTATATTTGAGTTCATCAAAACTTGGTTTTGTGTGTTGTGAAAGCTTTTGAAGGGATTTTGCATTGTGTGTAATGTAATCAAATTGTATAGTATCATAAACATAAAAATAATTTAATTATTCCATATAGTGTAATAATGACATGGTGTTGCATAAAAGAAAATTCACACTTAAGGATTTCATATATCTGAATCTATATTCACTATTTTTTGAATTGAATAAAAACATTAAAATTAGTACATTAATTTCAGAAAAATTAAAAAAATCATAGGGTGTTACATTATTCCCCCTTAAATTTAATTTTCTCCTCAAAATTTGGCTGGGTTATCAGAGGATTTATACTTGAAGGTTCAATTAATGGAAACCAAATAATAAAAATAAATATTAACTCATCGGTTAAAAAGGAAAAGTTAGAAACATCACGGTTTCCAAAAATAACAAATAAATAAAATTCCATCGTAGGAGAATATTTGCAGGAAGGGAATAATCAAATGGTGGAGAATTTTAAATTGTCACATATATTGATAATTATTACTTATTATGATAACTTGAGTGATCCAAAGAAAGTTAATAATACCAAAACCATGAAGTGAAAAAACATAAAAGAGGTCATTTATATCCTAAAAATGATTATTATTAGAAAACATTTTTTTCAATACACAATTCATAATGAGGAATAATGTTTTTTTACAAGAAGATATACTTACTTGATTCCATTCCCTTTCATAAGTAAAATCTCATCATTTGGTGTTTTCCTAAACAATTTCATCGTCACCTCTTTCTCCACAATGGAAGGATAATTTTTAATTTCTAAAGAACTAACAATTCATGAGATCAATGATACATTGTCCATTTTTTCTTTTGTTTCCATAAACATATATAGTTTTGAACATTCTATCTAATATGAATAATTCCTTATATGGGGAGATAATATTTTAAAATCAAAAAAATTATATGAAATTGAACAACATATTTCTCTAAATAGTTAACCTTATAACCCTTTCAAAATACTAAAATTCAATACCTTATAAATAATGTCATGAAATCAGAAAAAATTGAACCCCCATATATTAATATGTATTTCATAGTTTTCAAATTCCATAAATTAGAATACAATCCTCATATATTATCTTGAGACATGGTAATAACCTAAATTACCATAAATCCTTTTATAAAACATTCATGTTTCCTTATTCCAATGTTTAGGAGATATATCACTTAAAAACCAGCAAGTTGTTAACATCATCCATGATACAGCAAAAACCTATTAAAAAATGAATAATTATTTCTATCGTAATGAGTAATATCCTAATTACATTATCTATATCAATAATCTTTATATCCAAGTTATAAATTTTTTTTAAACCATATTGAATATGCTAAGGGTTTTGCTTCCATTAATTAAAGAAATAACTTTTCCATTAAATCACCATTAAAAATATCTTTTTAAAATCTTAATAAAAAACTATACCGAAAAATCTTATATATTTCCTAATTTCTAAAACATAATTTTTCAATTATGAAACATATACACTTCAATCATCCAAAAAATAATATTAAACTATTACTCTAGCTTCATCTTCTTATTCCATAACACCCCTTGTCCTAGAATATGAAATATGAATCATATTTAATCGTTCATAAACTGAAATCTAATCATGCTTCTTAATTTTAATATATGTAATACATGAAGATCATACAATACCATTCAAATTTCATTTTCAGTCGCATTTTCTTCTATTGTATAAGCAATACATAAGGACCTTTTTTATTATATTTATGAGATTTTCACATAGGAAATCTATTTTAATCATTCAAATATATTCCATATATGAAAAAATCAATGTAAATCTCATACATTATACTTCCCTCTATTGACTAAATCCAGAAATCATAGGGTGAGAAACACGTATCATAGTAGGTAACCACAAGATTAAGAAAAACAAATTCGCTTATAGGATGTATAAATCATGAAACCAACCTATTTGATCTATAAATTATTCGGTGTATCCTAGGTTATACATAGTAAGAATTTTATTTTAATTCATATTGATTGTTTGTAAATAGTTTCTGAATTCCCAAACCATATCCCTTGGGAGTGACAAACCAAGTGTGCAGCAAGACCTGTTGTCGTGCCACAATTCTATGTCAAGTCAAACTCAATAATGGTTTTTAGGGTAATTACCCCTATGTATATATTTAATAGAGCCACATAATGAAGTAGTATCTATAATGATATTTATTACAATGAAAATACTGACTCCATCCTTTGACAAATTCCAAGTAAATTTTCCTACACTTTAACATATACATTTACTTATACATAGACACATACCAAGACATATGATTAGAAATATTTCTATGGAACTCACTATATTTTTCTCATCCTAGTTATAATGGTATAATTAACCATTAATCTGATACCCACTATAGTGTAATTGGAATAACATACATGTTTATTTATTTATTTTAGATATCTATCTAGAACATTACAAAAATAAATGATCGAGTACTTTAATAGGTTAGTTTGTTTGGAAACATGGAACTCATTCTTCTATTTGGTCAAAAATATTTGAAATATACCATAAATTTCACCCCCCTTATTAATCCAACATAAAACATTTCTTCATTACCTATGGAAATCAAACACAATAAAGGGACAAGGATGAATGTTTAGTATAGGTAAATAAAAGAAATACATAATCATAACATGAGTATAAGTGTATAATAACATTACATTAATATTTTATTATCATTACCTGAATAAAAATATAATAATTGAGAGACATGAAAAAAATATTGGATTTCATAAGACATTAATCAAAATATAATACTGAACACTTACCATGTGATAATATTGAAGGAATAAGTCATGGAATTTTTGGAAGATACATAAACATGTAACATGACGTCCTAAAATTTAATGAGTAGTCCCAAAGATTTATCAAGGAACTTCATGAGGACTACAAGTACTATGTGGGACACACCACCAACCCTAGTTGTGGTTATTTCCTTATAATGGAATTATCTTCCCCATTGTCCCATTTGGATCAGGTTTCCCTATTTTCCCATAGTGGATTATGTTACCCCATTTTCATAAAGTGGATCAGGACACACCTGTTCCCCAATTTGGAACTAGATGAAACTATTAACCAGTTTAGATCAAACCCATCAAATTATTTACCATAATTATATCATGATATATAAATCTTTACGTAATCCATCCAAGAAATATATTTCTCCCACTTGTCACATATTAATATCATGCATACATTTTCTGCATGATAGTAAAACATTTATCATATCATGACCCATAAAAAGAAATGGGTTTCAAAAAAATCATATCAATGCCCATGAAATCAAGTACTAATCATAATATTTTATAATATCAATAAATATGTAAAAGAGATAGGTTTCATAGTCATTTCTGAAAATCATTTCTAGTGAAAAGAAATATATTTCAAAAGAAGATAAATCATGGAATTGGAATTGGTGTCATAAACATAATTCCATCACAACATAAACCATTAAAGAAAGAGTATGAACTGTATAAATAGATAATATCCCCAATAAATCATAAATATGGAAAATTATATCATCATATATGGTGAATTATTTTTAATGATCACATCAAACATTTCATAAGGAAAATAGGATTTGTTTTTGAAAATCCATCTTATAACACAATTTCAAAATTATTTTCATAACACGAATTATTTAAAATTTAATTTAAATGATTTCTTGAGGAATAGAAATTTTTTCTATGAAAAAATATTTTTTTAAAAAATACCATTAAGAAAACCTTTTTCATTTAATATAAATTTTAATAACCTATAATGGAATCTTGAAAATATTTTGAAAACATTTTCTTTAAAATATACATTGAAACCCCAAAAAAGGCTTCTAATAATTTGGAAACCCGTTTTCAAAAATTATTATTTGATAAAATATTATTTTTTAAAATCATTTAAATTATTTTCATTGGAAAAAATATTTTTAAATCATATATATTAATCATCGAGGTTCCTTTGAAACTCGTTTAAATATAAAAGGTTTTTTAATACATTTTTCATTGAAAGAAACATTACAATCCACAAATTTCCAAAATATAAAAAAATTTATTTAAAATTAACCTTTTAAACATAAAAACGAATCTTTATGGAAATTAATTTCATGATGTTGGTTAATTCTATACCTGACAGACATTTGTTTTCACATTAAAAGTGTTAAAAAGTGACTTGATCCAAAAAAGATCCGAATATTAATTTATAGATGTTTTTAAAAAAGGAAAACATGGGTAAAAATATCATTTATACATCATTTGTATAATGACCCATACCTTAAAAAAATTGATATTACTGCAATGTTGAAAAATATTCATTATAAAATATAACAAAGCAACGACATGACCACATAGGTATAGTGTCTTTAGAAACTCGACAACATAAACAACTGGTTCATAAGAATTCTCCATTGTTTCCAAATTATTTCATTATAACTAGAACCCTTTTTGACATATCTTATTTAATTCCATTCATAATGAAATTGTTAAATGATACATATGAAAGGGAGATCACTAATTCATAGTAAGGATAATAAAGGGAAAAATCAATCATATCATAATCATAATACATATGAACACAACATTTAAATATCTTATCCTATATATGAGTGATCATGATACCATGAAATGAGATAAATCATAAAATTTCATAAGAATGAATGAACATAAGAAAAAAAGTAATAACATAAGACATGAAGTTTTTTGTAATATAAATTAGAATAGAAAATCATTTCATATTAGACATGGCTCATTTCAAATTATATCATAGAACACAATGTCTATTGCTAAACCGAGTTCACTCCTCGTTCCAGCCATGTATTACTGAACTAATATCATTTCCCATTCAATCCATGTATATCTCATGAGATTTAATTATTTATCCAATTAATTGGAAGGATGTATACGTCCCACCCATTTTATAATGAAATCATTCTTACAAATTCACCAAAAACAAAAATCATTCAACATAGAATAACCCATGAAATAAAATGGATTTCTTAAAAATTATTCAATCATTATACATATAAAACAAATGGATTTCACAAATATAATTCAAAAATAATCTTAAAAATCCCCCATAAAAAATAGTTATATAAATATAACCATAAAAAATAATTTCATCTTAGATGGAATATAGATTTTGATTATACACTTGATAATAATTCATGAAGAAAATATCAATTCTTCTTAAAAAACATTTTATTTTCTCAACATGTCACATGATTTTAAAAGAAAATAATTGATATGAAAATAAAATTTAAATCATGTAGGGTAAGATTCATTTAAATAATGTATTTTGAATTTGTAGAAAACTTTTCATTCCATATAAGTTATAAATATATTCTCTGCGTAAATTTTATGGAAATGTTAAAAATTACCTCGTAACAAATAAATGAAAATAGATTCCTTTTATACCAATTAAAAAAATCATCAATGGGTAAAATTTAATTTAAAAATTTTATAAGAATTGAAATAATATCACATATTTATGAAATATGTATTTGGATGATAAATATATCCCAGTAAATACATACGTGTAAAGAATGATGGATAAAAATGATATTGGGAAATTATCCCTTACCGTAGGCCTGATTTCCTTTGTATGTATCTGAACCTCGGGTATATTGACATAAATATTTTCATTGATTTATTTCATAATCATATTCATTTTATGATATTATATATTATCATATTCTCATTTGATTCTCAACAACATTTCATTATTACTTGTTTATAGGGTATTAACTCCTTAATTTTTTTATGCATGTTTTGGAGAATAAGAATTAATTATCTTTCATAAGTAATAGTTATATCATTAAAAATAATTATGAACAAAATATATTCCACATTTATTCATTATATAAATTTATATTATCATTATTTAATGATGATCATGTAGAATGAATCGCATCACATCATAGAGATGGTAGGCCGTATGTATGCTTGAAAAATGATATCATTCTCATATTTGGTTAATGATACTGAATTGGATGGTTTATAATTTTTCAGAATAAATATAATGTTTTAATAATTAAATATAGTTATCATTTTCATTATTATATAGATCCAAGTATGTTGGTGGGGTATAAGAGATTACACTATAGTGTGGTGATGGTATGTCGTATATACGCATGGGTGGTGATTTCATTTTTCATTGGATTTCTAGAAAGTGGAATATGGTTGTTTAATAATTATAATAGCATATCATTATATATTTAATAAAATATTTATTACTTAATAATAAAAAATCACATTAAGAGTAAGTACAAGAAGAAATAAGTTTGAACGAATCAGTGGAGATGGTCACCCCTTCTTTGGTGTTCTTCCTCTAAATCTCCTCTTAGCGAACTAGAGATTACCTTTAATGAAAATGAGGACATCTATAATGTAACTATATATGTTGATAATGGATATTGGTAGTTGATGCATGCTCTTGAAGGATCAATGTGAAGTGAATGGGTGAGGGAGGAGGTTCCATTTTATAATGGAGGTGTGGTACACTTTGGGGTTTCTAAAAATATTAATTTATAATAAAATAAACACTCATAAAAAAAACAATGTTTGAATTTTGAATATGGTATGAGTTAGGGTTGTAATTTCATTACCCAATAAATTTTAGTTTACTATTTATGACAATTTAAATATTATCTTTTTAATTAAGGCTTAGTTATTCTATTTTATTTTAATTAAGATAAAAAATATTTCAATATTGAATGGGTGAAATATTTACTAATTTAATTTCAATTAGAAAATAAATATATACCCTAGAAAATTTTCAACCATATAATTATTGTTATATTTTATTAAAAAATTTAATATTTTTAAATATTTTTGTAAATCCTTATTTTGATAAGCAATTGATAGTGGCAATTTTGAAACTATTCAATTAATTGATTTTTAAAAATAATAAGTTAAAAAAGTTAACTTCAAACAAACTATTTTATTATATTAATATGAGGTCAAGGAAACATATAAAATTCATCATACATATTAATTATTCCAAATTATATTATTTTAATATTTTAATAACATTAATTTTATATCTTCATTAATAAAATAATTACTACATCAACTTTGAATTATTATTTAGTATACTTATTTATGGAATAAAAATTAAATATAAATTACTATTATGAATTTAAATCTACTATATTTAATAATAATAAATTTTCTATATTTATATTTTTCCAAATTTAACATTTAAAATGTTAATCTTATTAAATTATGAATGGCGTAACTTTATTATCACATTAAATAAAATAATATAAGTACCCCAATCTCCCCCAAAGGATTCAAATTGTCACTAACTAGACCATTGTATTTTTTCGGTCAATATATAATTCTCCAATGAAAATTGGTGATGTTTTTGTATCTATTGATGGTTATCAATGTTTCAAAAAAATTATTATTTAGTTCTCATCAATTATTTAATTTTTACAACATTAAAGTATAAGTCTTTAAGGTAATTATATACTTCCTAAATATTATATATAAATTACCCTAATAATGAAAAAAATTACTTCAAATATGTATCTATAACCTAATTTATCATCTTCATAACCTTATATAAAAAATTATATTGTTATTAAAAATGGGGTAATGCATATTTAAAATTTTCATTAAATAAAATAAATTAAATATCATAATCTCATCCCAGTGGTTCCAAAGGACTCCGTTTCAATGTAGGGATTATTTAGGTTGAAAAAAACCCATACAATGTTATTATGAAAAATGATATGGTAATTTTATAATAGTATTATTACCCTTAATTACCCGATTTACAATTTTACTATATTTAAAAAAAGATTACAGATGTTACTATTCATAATACCCAAAAATTAAATAGAGCTATTTCATCAATTTTTAACCGCTAATTCAAAATAAAAAATCCATTTTTCAAAATTCAAAACATATTCTTTTCATTAATTAATTTAAAACTATTCTTGTTCTCAGAAATTGAGAATAAGTTTTTAAAACCAAAACATTGCAAAATATTGAAATGTTTTTTACATCGGGATTCGTTGTAAAATTAATGATAAAGTCATACATTATATTGAATGTTTTAAATATACTCTATTTATAATTTAAAAAAATTAAATATTATAATTTATCTATATAAATTATTTTGATGAATTTATTTTTTTCAATTAAAATTATCTTTATTTTTACTATTCTTTAAAATTTAATAGTTTTAAGAAAAATATTAAAACTTCATAACAAGTAAATTTTTGTATCACTATTCCCATTAAAAGGTTTATGTTGTCAAATAAAAATTATTAATGTGTCAAAATATTAATTAAATTGGGGTTCTCTATTAAATGGTGAAAATAACCCTTTTGGAAAAATAGAGGTTTGTATACATTTAATAGGGTTTACTCATACCCTTTGAAAAAACTTTATATTAGATGAATATAAAAAATATTTATTAATTTTAAAATATATATTATTTATTAATTTCATTTTAATATAGCAATTCAATAAATTTATTAATAATATATATATATATATATATTTGAATTATATTTTTTCATAATTAATTTGTAGAAAATGAATTCACCATACATTTTAATATGTTTTTTAAATTTATTATCACTAACCTAATGGCCAGGTTAAAATTTTCATTTTATAGTAAGGCCAAATCGTGATTCGTTTAATCTCACTATTGTGTGCAATCAAAGCTATTGGATAATTAAAATTATTTAGTGAAAATATTTCATTAAAATGTCAGTTTGTCACATTCAACCCCCCACGGAATATCACCCACTAAATTTGTCACTTGAATACAAATAGAGGAGGATATCTCTCCATAATCATATCCTTGATTCCCCATGTTTCTTTCTCAAATTTTTGGTTCTTCCACAAAACATTATCGAAGAGAGTGGTCTTGTTTTGTTGAACCTTTTCACAAAAATCCAAAATCACTATTATTTGTTATTCATAAAAAAGATCTTTCTATAGTGATACGACATTTGAGCATGGTACATGTGAAGGATCGGGTATGCACTTTCTCAAGAGAGATACATGGAACACATCATGGACATAATAAATATTTGGGGGAAGCACTAATTAGTTAGATACAATCCAAACATGATCTAGAATTTGAAAAGGAGTAATATACCTAGTTTATAGAATTCCATTCTTTCCAAATCTCATTACACTCTTCTAGAGAGATATTCATTAAAATACCTTTTCACATACTTCAAACTCTAGGTCATGTCTTTGGGTTTCAGCCTATCTTTTTTGTCAACATTGAGATTCTCTAATGTGTTGTTGAATAGATATGGACTTTTCTACAATTTAATAAACACTATCTGGACCAAATAACATTATTTCCCCAACTTCATTCCTATATGTTGGAGTTCTGAACTTCTTTCCATAGAGGGCATCAAAAGGAGCCATCTGAATACTGTAATGAAATCTATGATTGTATGAATATTCCACCAATGGTAAGTGTTGATCCCAACAACCTTTTATTTCTTTAGATAAATCTCTCAGCATGTCTTATAGAATTTGAATTATCCCCTAAAATTGATTTTCTGTCTCAGGGTGATAAGTAGTGATGAAACTTAATTATGTATCCTTAACCTATAGAATACATCTCAATAACATTGATACAAACCACGCATCCTGATTAGATATAATGTAAAGTTGTTCTCCATGTAATCTTATCACTTCCTTTACATATATCCTGAAAAGATGACAGAGAGAGAAATAGACTCTTATGGAAATAAAGCATTATGAATTCATAATGAGACTAACTATAACCATATAAAATTATGTGTAACATCCCATGTAAGTAATGAATAATATATATTTTTATCTATGTCTATTAATGAATTATATTGTGTTTTATAGGCTTAAAATGAAAATAAATCAAATCTTAAGCATGGAATACACTAATATTTTTTAAAAGATTATTTTACTGCCTGTTGATGGAAAACCATTTTTAAATCTATCTTTTGAAACTTTTATAAGATATTTTGTCAAAATAAAATCATTATTTATGATTGGGACATCAAAATTTACTTTGTTTAAATTTTTGGTATTTTTCTGACAATGTTAATTTTTTAAATAATAGTGAAAAATACTGCATTTTTCAGCAAAACTGCTTTTTAATATAATTTATTTATATGATTAGATTATCTTTTGAATTGGTTTTAAAGTTAAATTAGAATATATTATTACCATTTAATCCAATGGTGGTCACTAGGATTAATTTCACTTTGTAATTGTGCATAAACTATTGCCAAACTTTTCAGAGATATTGTTTCAAAAAAACCCGCTATTTGTTTTGACAACAGGAATTATTTTTAAATCAATTATTGCAATTTTTGTGTTTGGAATTTTGTAAAATGGATTAAATATTTGTAATCAGAATGCCAAAATTATTTAATCAAGACTCCTTTGTTTTTAGACATTATCAATAGTAACGACGGTAATTATCTTTAAATATCTTGATTAATGAGTAATCGGGTAGTTAAGGATAATAAAATAATATCATAATGATAAAAAAATGACACCAAAATGTGTCCTAATTCTACTGGTTGTCTCATGGGAGACCATGGGATGTCTTGTGCCAAACATGGGGACCCCATGGAATCAATTTTGTGGAAAGTGACTTGTTATCTTTTTATTTTTTTAAAGAAAGTAAATATAATAAGAATGTATCACCTGATTAAAACATTTTTAAGTTTTTCTAAATAGAAGATATTTTATACTATAAATATTCATTGGAAATATAAAAAGATTTCCTACATCATAGTAGTTTTTTCCTAATTTTTAGACTTTAAATAAATTAAATTATTTATGACATCATGATGATGCATCGATTACCTCATTAATAATGGAATTAAATAAAATGAAATGATAATGTAAAATCTATGACCTAGACATGTATAAAACCTATTGGATGGGTGGATTTCTAACCCTTATCACCTTACCCTCTAATTATATCAATGTGGGACCTTTTTAATCCGAAAATCATTTTCAAATAAAGTAACATTTCTTTACTTTCCAAGAGTGCCCCTCCTCTCCTCTTATAAAAGGCCCCCAACCCTACCTCCTTAACCACACTCCCAAAGCCTTTGGCTCGTCCAACCCCTGCCAATTTGTTCTCTCCACATCCATATATTACTCCTTGAAGCCTCACTTTGGGCAGAAGTCTTCCCAAGGAAGCCTTTGAGCTCAAACCAAAGGGAGTTACCCGATTTTAAGGTAATGTCTTCACTTGAGTCCTTTTGTTTTATTTTGCTTCTCCAACCCCCTAAACTCTTTTTATTCATTTCTTTTGTAACAAATACAGTATATTAAATATACTAGGATGTTGTTATAAGAAGGATTCGAGCTACACTTACACACACCTACATCTAATGGTTAAAGGACATACTGTTTCTGTGGATGGTGAATTTATGCCTCCCAAAATGATGATTGTTCAGAATTCATTTAACACCTTCAAAGGTGGCCATTAAGATGACACTATATTTATATATGATATATAATATTTTTATTTCTTACTTCATATTCTTTATTTTTCATTTTGGGCATACCTTTATGGTTTTCATTATGGGTAAACGCGATATCTTCATTTAAAGAAGTGCGGACTACCGCCCCCTCAAAGTGATTTGATTTGTTAATACCATATGTGGGACTTATAATGGATGGACTTATGATATTATATATGATATTATACTGGAATTATAATATACCTTTATATCATTATGATTCCATTCAATAAAATACAAAATTGAAATGAAACTAGCGTTCATGCGTACGTACGGCTTACTGTCTCCATGAACGGTGCATTTCATTTCTTACCTCTAAATGATTATGTAATATTATAAATTCATATATATACTGGATATATATGATATATATGATATATACATCATGATTATAACTCTTTATACAATGGATACATGAACAACTTGTAGTTATAGAGAGCATATTTTGACTCAAGTACCAATGATCGTTAAAACGACTGTTATTAACTAAAATAATTACATAGTGTTCATGACATGGTAATAAGTGATATAAAAGGAATAATGAACATGAAGAAGGTTCTTAAGAAAGTAGAAATTAACTCAAGTTTATTATTCAAGACATTAAAGATCAATCGAGTGAAGTCGGACCCAAGGTATGGGACTTCGTCTCAATCTCCTTTCATTGAGGCATATTTTGTTTTATACACAACCTTCTTTTATATGATGTATAAACCCCTTTGAATTTTATGTTTATCCAAAAGGAATATTTCTTAAATTAAGTGTTTTACTAAACGTTAAAATGGAATGTTTTTGTAGTACGTATGCGGCGACAACGACTTCTCCTCCGCCCTGACCATTATTTGAGTTTCGGCTTCCTCTACAAGAAATACTTTTTTTTAAAAGAAAAATAAATAACATGTTTTACTTTTCTTTTATTTTGGTATTGAAAATGGTTTTCATAATTTTTTTATATCAATGTGTTGTATTAATATCTTGTGATTGAAAGGTGGAAATTTTATGTTTCTTTTATGCATGTTTTATGTGATACGATTATGGTGAGGTTCTTGGGCATTATTATGAAGACGGGTGGTTCCATTATAAACTTAGGGAAGGTGAGCCCGATATAGCTCTCCAATGCATTGGGTAATGCGATGGAGTGAAACATTAAGGTTTCTCCGAAGTGATTTTGGGAATATACTGTGATGTGTATTCCAAATGTAACCAAGAGGGTTACGCCCTACGTAAGAATGTTATTAATGCCTCAAGTTGCCTTTATGTCTTATGATTTCTATGATTTATTCATGATTTGATGAGGTATGTTAAAGTGCTTATGTTTTATAGGTAATGTATGATTTCATTCTTATGTATATATGTACCCATGTTTCCTTTCCATATTTATATATCCCTTACTGGGATTTTTATACTCATCCCAAGTTTTTTGAAATGTTTTTCACAGGTCAAGGGAAAGGTACATGATATAATGATAGTGTCAAGAAAGTGTCAAGAAAGAATCCATGTTTTATTTTAAATATGTTTCCATTGATTGGAAAAAATAATACTATCATTATGTAACCACTTTGTTTATATGTGGAATGTAATGCAAGTTTTATGATCTAATTCTCTAAAACTCTAAACCCGAAAAGATCCTCAATGTGTAATCTTGTAATAACTCAAGATTAAGTAAGGTTTAAGGCTGGGGCCTTATAGTTGGTATCAGAGGTCAGTTGAGATAACTTTAGGAGTTAGAATTATATTAAATGGTTATCCAAATATATATATATATATATATATATATATATATATTATGGTCAAATTGAAGTGATATAGTTTTTGAAGATTACCATGTTGCTTCATCTAAGACATGTTTGTTCAGAATGGTTTTCCGTAGAGGAAACATGGAAGTAGTGCTAGGAAGGCATGCAGAAGGAAATAACCTTCCGAATCAGCATCCTGAGATGGACGTAATTGGAACTGAATAGTTTGTTGCAGTAATGGAGCAGTTGACTCAAGCGATAAATGGTGGTGGTATCCATACACGATATCACCCAGATCCACCGCATAGGAACATGTTAGTTGTGGAACATTTCATGAGGCAACATCCCCCATAATTCAGAGGATCATCTGACCCTATGCTAGCTGAAGGGTGGATTAAAGCACTGGAGAAGATTTTTGATGTCATGGGGTGCTCAGAAAATCAAAAGTTTAGTCTTGCAATTTACCGTTTGGAGGGTGAAGCAGATCAGTGGTGGTCGATGGTTAAAAATATCAGGGACGCTGATGAGATTGATGCTCTCAACTTGGATGAATTCAAAGGTATGTTTCTTGAAAAGTATTTTCCTAAGGCTGTTCGATATTGGATGGAAAAACAATTCTTGGAATTGAGGAAAGAGGAACACTCAGTGGCTACCTATGAAGAAATTTTCACTCGATTGGAAAGGTATGATCCAAATTTTATCCGAGACCTTGATAGTAAAATCAATCATTTTTACTCAGGATTAAAGCCAAAATATCGAAGGGAATTAGCTTCTCGTGAGTTTAAAAGTTATGAAAAGCTTGTTCGATGTGCTGAGAAGGTGGAAATGGAGTTTCCCAATAATCAAGTGATCTATGAAAACCAACAGAAGAAGAGACCAAGGTGGAAGGAGAAAGATAAGAATTCTTCAAAAAAGTCTAATGGTAAGAAATATAAATTTGCAGTTTGTGTTAAATGTGGAAAAAGGCATGCTGGTAAATGTTTTCTGAAGTCTGGAAAGTGCTACCGATGTGGTAAGATTGGACATAAGGCTCGTGATTTCACTAAAAAAGATCAAGGTGAAGGTAAGACCAAATTTGATTTACAGTTAGTGAAATGTTTTAAGTGCAATGAGATGGGTCACTATGAAATCGAGTGTCCAACAAAGAGCTTGAGTGATGGGAAGCAGTTAGACTACAAGAAAAAAGGTGTGGTGAAATCCTTTGCAACTACTTCAGCAGATGTCGGGCCATCAAATGAAGTTGTATCAGGTAGTTTGTTTGTTTTTTCAGATTATGCCAGTTTGTTGTTTGATTCGAGGTCTACACATTCTTTCATCTCTGAAACCTTTTCTAGTAAAATGGAAATACCATATCAAGAAATGACTCCTGAACTTTTGGTAAAAACACCTGGGGGAAATGTTGAGGCAAAAAGAATTTATAATAATCTTCCTATCCTTATATGTGGAAAGAACCTACTTGCAAACCTTATTGTTCTACCTCTAGTAGAGTTTGATGTTATCCTGGGTATGGATTGGCTCTCTATTTACCATGGTAAGAATGACTATAGAGATATAAAAGTTTATTTTCAGAAAGACTTTCTGTTTGTGTACAAGAATGAACCGTTACTGTTGATAACTTATCAAGAGGCCAGGAAACATGTAAAAGATGGAAATGAATGTTACCATGCACACATCGTTGAAAATAAAGGAACTGTTCAGATTAATGATGTGCCAGTGTTAAATGAGTATCCTGATGTTTTTTCCTGATGAGTTGCCTGGAATAATACCAGATCGGGAAGTTGAGTTTAGTGTTGACTTAGTTCCTGATGCTAAGCCAATTTCAAAACCCCCTTATCGAATGGCTCAAATTGAACTTTTAGATTTGAAGGAGAAATTGAAATATTTATTAGAGAAAGGTTTCATTCGACCTAGCACATCACCATGGGGTTCTCCTATTTTATTTATTTAAAAGAATGATGGTTCAATGAGACTTTGCATTGGTTATAGAGCCTTGAATAAAATCACCGTTAAGAACAAATATCCTTTGCCTCATATCGATGATTTGTTTGATCAGCTCCAGGGAGCTCAGTATTTTTCAAAGATTGACTTGAGATCGGGGTACCATCAGCTGAAGGTAAAGGAAGCAGATGTTCCGAAGACTGTGTTCCGTACAAGATATGGCCATTATGAATTTGTAATAATTCCTTTTGGGCTAACCAATGCACCTTCTGTATTCATGGACTTAATGAATAGTATTTTCCATGAGTTCTTGGATAAGTTTTTGGTGGTTTTAATAGATGATATTTTGGTGTTTTCTAAAAGTAAAGAGGATCATGAAATAAATTTATGGGATATCATGCAAACCGTAAAAGAAAAGAAACTATATAGAAAATTCAGAATGTGTGACTTTTGGTTGCAACAAATTTCTTTCCTCTATCACATTATTTCTAAAGATGGGATAACTGTTGATCCTGCAAAAACAAAAGTTGTGAAAGACTGGCCAAGACCGACAAATGTAACTGATATTCGTAGATTCTTTGGTTTGGCAGGCTATTACCGAATGTTTGTTAGAAAATTTTCACGGTTATCTAGTCCAATGACTAAGCTAACTCAGAAGGGTGTTAAGTTTATCTGGACAAAAGAATGTGATGATTGTTTTTAGGAATTTAAACGAAGATTGGTGAATGCTCTAGTTTTGGCACTACCTTCCAGGATTGGTGAGTTTGTTATATACAGTGATTCTTCATTGAAATGTCATGGTTGCATCCTAATACAGAATGATCAGGTAATTGCTTATGCTTCACGACAGTTGAAAACTCATGAGGTAAATTACCCTACACATGATTTTGAATGAGCTGTTGTTGTTTTCGCTTTAAAAATTTGGAGGCATCATTTGTATGGATTAAAGTGTGAAATATATACTGATCACAAAAGTTTAATGTATATATTCACTCAGAAAGAGTTAAAAATGAGACAGAGGAGATTGCTGGAATTAATCAAGGATTATGATTGTACAATTCATTACCATCCGGGAAAAGCAAATAAAGTGGCTGATGGTTTGAGTCGAAAAAGTAATGCTTCATTAGCGATGTTGTGTTTGGAACGTGATACTTTGGTTAATGATTTGATGAACATGGTTATAGATGTTATTGGTGCAGGAAGTTCTTCTGTTTTGTTTCAGGTATCAGTGAGATCATCTCTATCAGATAGAATCAAGCAAGCACAAAAGCAAGACAGTGAGTTGCAGAAAAAGGTAGAGCTGGTTCAGAAAGGTAAGTTTCCTGAATTCAACATTGATAATGATTGCGTTTTGAGATTTGGTAAGAGATTGTGTGTGCCTTGTGATTCCTAGTTGAAGAGAGAGTTGTTATGTGAAGCTCATTTTCTCCATTTTCAGTTCATCCTGGCAGTACTAAGATGTACAGAGATCTGTGGGAGTATTACTGGTGGGATGGAATGAAAAGAGATATTGCTGATTTTACTGTGAAGTGTTTGACATGTCAATTGGTTAAAACAGAGTGGCAGTTACCGAAAGGGATGCTTCAGCCTTTACCAGTGTCAGAGTAGAAATGGGAGAATAAATCCATGGAATTTTTTGTGGGATTACTAATGATATCTCGAGGTAATAATTCAATCTACTTTATTGTTGATCGCTTGACAAAATCTGCTCATTTCCTTGCTATACGAGATACTTTTTCCCTAGATCAACTTTCCCATTTGTATCTTAAAGAGATAGTCAGGTTACATGGAGTTCCCCTCTCCATTGTGTCTGATCATGATCCCAGGTTCACTTTTAACTTTTGGAAAGGCCTTCATAAGTCGTTGGGTACTGAATTAAATTTTAGCACAACATTTCATCCTTAATCAGATGGGAAGTCAGAATGAACAATTCAGACCTTGGAGGATATGCTACGAGCATGTTCGATGGATTATCAGGGAAGTTGGTACCAACATCTTTCTTTGGTTGAGTTTTCATATAATAACAGTTTTCATTCCAGTATACAGATGGCACCATTTGAGGTGTTATATGGGAAGCAGTGTTGAACTCCAGCTTTATGGGATGAAGTGGGTAAAAGGAAGTTGATGGGACCAGAATTGGTAGAAGAGATGGAAGAAAAAGTTCAGCTGATTCAGAAACACATGAGAACAGCTCAGAGTAGGCAGAAGAGTTATGCAGACAACAGGTGGAAGGATCAAACTTTTGAGATAGGTGATCATGTTTTCTTTAAAGTCTCACCATGGAAAAGTGTGATGAGATTTGGTAATAAAGGAAAGCTGAGTCCAAGGTTCATCGGACCATATGAAATTTTGGAGAGAGTTGGATCAGTTGCATACCGAGTGGCTTTGCCTATGAGTTTATCTCAGGTACATAATGTTTTTTACGTTTCGATGTTGAGAAAGTATATTCCAGATCCATCTCATGTTTTGAGTCTAGAGGTAGTTCAGCTGGAAGAGAACTTATCTTATGAGGAACAACTGGTCCAGATTCTTGACCACAAGGAGCAAGTGTTACGAAATAATGTGATTAATCAGGTAATGGTTTTGTGGAAAAACCACATGATGGAAGAGGCAACATGGTAATCTGAAAATGCAATGATGGATAAATACCCCAATTTATTTGATAAGTAAATAAATTACTGGGATGAAATTTTCTAAAGGGGGTAAGGATTTAACATCACAAGTAAGTAATGAATAATAGATATTTTTATCTATGTCTATTAATGAATTATATAGTGTTTTAGAGGCTTAAAATGAAAATAAATCCAATCTTAAGCATGGAATACACTAATATTTTTTAAAAGATTGTTTTACTGCCTTTTGATGGAAAACCATTTTTAAATCTATATTTTGAAAATTTTATAAGCTATGTTTGTGAAAATAAACTAATTCTTTATTATTGGGACATCAAAATTTACTTTGTGTGAATTTTTGGTATTTTTCTGACAATGGTCATTTTTTAATGAATAGTGAAAAATACTGCATTTTACATCAAAACTGCTTTTTAATATAAATTATTTATATGATTAGATTATCTTTTTAATTGGTTTTAAAGTTAAATTATAATATATGTTTACCATTTAATTCAATGGTGGTCATTAGGATTAATTTCACTTTGGAATTGGGCATAAACTAATGCCAAACTTTTCATAGATATTGTTTCAAAAAAACCCGCTATTTGTTTTGACATTGGGAATTATTTTTAAATCAATTATTGAAATTTCATGGTTTGTAATTTTGTAAAATGGATTAAATATTTGGAATCAGAAGGTCCAAATTATGTAATGAAGACTCTTTTCTTTTTAGACATTATGAATAGTAACGAAAGTAATTATCTTTAATTATCTTGATTAATGAGTAATCGGGTAGTTAAGGATAATAAAATAATATCATAATAATAAATAAATTGACACCAAAATGTGTCCTAATTCTCCTAGTTGTCTCATGGCCGACCATGGGATGTCTTGTGCCAAACTAGGGGACCCCATGGAATCACTTTTGTGGAAAGTGACTTGTTATCTTTTTACTTTTTTTTAAAGAAATTAAATATAATAAGAATGTATCACCTGATTAAAACATTTTTAATTTTGTCTACATAGAATATATTTTAGACTATAAATATTCATTGGAAATATAAAACTATTTCCTACATCATAGTATTTTTTTCATAATTATTAGACTTTAAATAAATTAAATTATTTATGACATCATGATGATGCAGCGATTACCTCATTAATAAAGGATTTTAATAAAATGAAATGATAATGTAAAATCTATGACCTACACATGTCAAAAACCTATTGGATGGGTGGATTTCGAACCCTTATCACCATACCCTCGAATTATATCAATGTGGGTCCTTTTGAATCCGAAAATCATTTTCAAATAAAGTAACATTTCTTTACTTTCCTAGAGTGCCCCTCCTCTCCTCTTATAAAAGGCCCCCCAACTCTACCTCCTTACCCACACTCCCAAAGCCTTTGGCTCGGAGAAAACCTTCCCATTATGTCTCTCCACATCCATCTCTTACTCCTTGAAGCCTCACATTGTGCAGAAGTCTTCCCAAGGAATCCTTTGAGCTCAAACCAAAGGGAGTTACCCGATTTTAAGGTAATGTCTTCACTTAAGTCCTTTTGATTTATTTTGCTTCTCCAACCCCCTAAACTCTTTTTATTCATTTCTTTTGTAACAACTCCAGTATCTTCAATATACTAGGATGTTTTTATAAGAAGTATTCGAGCTACACTTACACACACCTACATCTAATGGTTAAAGGACATACTATTTCCGTGGATGGTGAATTTATGCCTCCCGAAACGATGATTGTTCAACATTCTTTTAACACCTTCAAAGGTGGCCATTAAGATGACACTATATTTATATATGATATATAATATGTTTATTTTTTCCTTAAGATTCTGTATTTTTCATTTTGGGCATACCTTTATGGTTTCCATTATGGGTAAGCGCGATATCTTCATTTAAGGAAGTGTCGACTACCACCCCCTCAAAGTGATTTGATTCGTTAATACCATATGTGGGACGTATAAATGATGTAGTTATGATATTATATATGATATTATACTGGAATTATAATACAACTTTATATAATTATGATTCCATTCTATAAAATACGAAATTTAAATGAAAGTTGCGTTCATGTGTACATACGGCTTACCATCTCCATGAACGGTGCATTTCATTTCGTACCCCTAAATGATTATGTAATATTATAAATGAATATATATATATACTATATATATATGATATATATGATATATACATCATGATTATATCTATGGATATAATGGATACATGAACAACTAGTAATTATAAAGAGCATATTTTGACTGAAGTACCAATGATCGTTAAAACGACCATTATTAACTAAAATAATTACATAGTGTTAATGACATGGTAATAAGTGGTATATAAGGAATAATGAACTTGAAGAAGGTTCTTAATAAATTAGAAATTAACTAATGTTTATTATTCAGGACATTAAAGAACGATCGAGTCAAGTCGGACCCGAGGTATGAGACTTCGTATCAATCTCTTTTCATTGAGGCATATTTTATTTTTTTACAAAACCTTCTTTTATATGGTGTATAAACCCATTTGAATTTTATGTTTATCCAAAAGGAATCTTTTTTATACAAATCGTTTTACTAACCGACAAAAGGGAATGTTTTTGTCGTATGTATGCGGCGACAACGACTTCTCCGCCGCCGTGACCATGATTTGAGTTTCGGCTTCCTCTACAAGCCATACTTTTTTTTAAAAGAAAAATAAATACCATGTTTTACTTTTCTTTTATTTTGGTATTGAAAATGGTTTTCATAATGTTTTTATATCAATGTGTTGTATTGATATATTGTGATTGAATGGTGGAAATGTTATGTTTCCTTTATGCATGTTTTATGTGATACGATTATGTTGAGGTTCTTGGGCATTATTATGAAGACAGGTGGTTCCGTGATAAAATAAGGGCGGGTGAGCCCGATATAGCTCTCCAATGCATTGGGTAATGCAAAGGAGTGAAACGTTAAGGTTTCTCCGAATAGATTTAGGGAATATACTATGATGGGTATTCCAAACGTAACCAAGAGGGTTACTCCCTACATAAGAATGTTATGAATGCCTCAAGTTACCTTTATGTCTTATGATTTCTATGATTTATTCATGATTTGAAGAGGTATGTTAAAGTGATTACGTTTTATGTGTAATGTATGATTTCATTCTTATGTATATATGTACCAATGTTTCCTTTCCATATTTTTATATCCCTTACTGAGCATTTTATGCTCATCCCAAGTTTTTTGAAATGTTTTTCACAGGTCAAAGGAAAGGTACATGATATGATGATAGTGTCAAGGAAGTGTCAAGAAAGAATCCATGTTTTATTTTAAATATATTTACATTGATGGGAAAGAAGAATACTATCTTTTTGTAACCACTTTGTTTATATGTGGAATGTAATGCAAGTTTTATGATCTAATTCTCTAAAACTCTAAACCTGAAAATATCCTCAATGTGTAATCTTGTAATAACTCAAGATTAAGTATGGTTTAAGGCTGGGGCCTTATATTATGGCCTTTATATTTTTAGGTATGTCCGATGAAAATTTCCATACTGAGGTTTTCCCATATTCATTCTGGTATGGGTAATGGTTTTATCATCTCCTTCGAATTCTCTCTCTCATCCTTAACATTCTGATCAACAACCATTGAGAGACATATTTGGAAACATATCATTTCATTCCATCCTGCCAGAAATACTCTTTTTGGTCCTTTACATCTTTTTTCTTCTAGGATGAATAGATAATGAAAAACTTAGAGCCTCATCCAACAGATCCTTCATTAAATCTATTATGGGAGGAATAAAAACCCGCTTCAAAATTTTTTATTATTCTATCATAATCATTGTTGAATTTGGGATCATTTCCCAACATATTTTGTATCTCTATATCTCCCTTATACACCTCTTTAATCATCACCTGTATATATGGTTGAACATTCAATTGATAAATAAAATATTTATCCCCTTCCATTAAAATTTCAAGATCCATCCTTTGAAAATCTATAAATATTGGATCTTTTGTGAGCCTCATCATAGATAGGCTTGCATGGACTTTTTGACTCAATACATCTGCCACATCATTTTATTTCCTAGGTGGTAATTTACTGAGTAGTTGTAATATTTATCAAAATCAAACCATCTTATTTAATGCATATTCAGTTTCTTTTGTGAGAAAATATACTTTTAACTTTTAGGATCAGTATAAATATCACACCTTTCACCAAAAATATAATGCCTACAAATCTTTAGTGAAACTATTACTATAAATAAGTCAAATCATGATTTGGGTAACATTTATCCGGGATTTTCAATTTTCATGAAGAATAAGCTATCACCATATCATTGTGCATGAGGACAAAACCCATCCCCCTTTTGGATTCATCACTATATATCAAAAACCATTCTGTATTTCAAGCTAGTGTGAGTATATGTGCATTGGTTGACCTATATTTTGGTTTTTTTTAATTTATCTTCACATTAATCCATCCACACGAACATAACTCATTTTTGAGTCAACTGAATGAGTTGATTAGATAATCATGAAATATATATCACAAAATGTATATAATATCCATAAAAAAAAGAAATAATCGAGACTGAGATACCATTTTTTGTCTCATCTAACATTCAAGAACAACAGTTTCTATTTTTTCCATATATATTCCCTCTTTTGAGATTATGCAACCAAAAAAATGAATCTTTTGGAAGTTAAAATTCACACATCGTTAATTTTTCATAAACATCTCCCTTCTCAACGTCTTCAGATCTATTCTCTAGTGATATTCTCGTTATTATTTTCTCTTCAAATAGATAAGAATACAATCTACAAAGACTTCCACAAACATGTCAAGATAGTCTCTCAAGATATTATTCATTAGATCCATAAATATTGCATGAAAATTAGTAAGACCATAAGGAATCAATATAAATTCATAGTGTCCATATATTGTACATATTTTGTTCATTTGATATCCTCCTTCTAGACCATTAATAGATGATATTATAAATAATGTCTAATCTGGGAAAAGTATTGACCTCCTTGTAGTGTGTTGAATATGTCATCAATGCAGGGAAGAGGATATGTGTTCTCGATAGTGATAATTTTGTTTTCTCGATATTCAATATTGAGTCTCAATGATCTATATTTCCTCTTAACAAATAAAACATGATCCCCCAAGGTGGCTCACAAGGTTTTATAAATCCCTTATAAATATTCTCTTGTAGTCGAATATTCAATTCCTAGAATTAAATTGGGTCCATTCTATATGTTTTCTTTAAAATAGTTATTTCACCGGATATGAGTTCTATTAAAAATCAATATTCATGATTTTGTGAATGACTTATAAATTATTTAGGAAGGACATCATCAATATCCTATAAAATGGGTATATTCTTAATAATGAGTTTCTAACCAAACCGTATGAGATAAATAACTATAATTTACAAGAATCAAGACCCATATGATGGAATAAATTTCTACGAGAATGTTATATTCATCCATTACTTCATATAAGATCATATATTGATGTATAATATGAAATATTAATTCCCATCCATGAAAATGGATATGATCACCATATAAATAAATCAAATCCATTCAAAGAATCACATAAAATTCAATTATAGGAAGAAAAAAATGATTTGTAGGAAGCATAATCCCACAAACTTTATCTGGGGAAGACTTATAAACCTTTGATGTGACCATTATTCCATTATATGTTTTCATAGATAAATCAACATTTAATTTTTGAGATAATAAGATGATACCCTTCAAAAGTTTTATAAAAATAAAAGTGTGGGAGGATTCGTAATAAAATAAAAAAATTTCTACACTATAGTGAATTGTAAGTGTAATTTTAACCACTTCATTATTATACTCCACATCACCGATATTGACAGAATTTGAAATTACTTTATCTTTTTTCTTAACAGTTTGCTAACATCTATCATAATCAATAACTCTTGGACAAGGGAATTGATTGGCTTAATTCACCATTTCCTGGAACTTGTAACATTGATGTGTATGAGGTGCATACTGTGTATCCATTTTTATATTCACATCATTAAACATATTTACCCATAAATTGGACATTCAACTACTCCATGACCTTATATTTCACTTGTAAAACATTTAAAAATTACTTTATGAAAATTCTCATAATTTTTCATTCCACACATTGAGCATAAGAATAAAATTAGCTTATTTTTAATTTGGTCTTTAGATATTCCCTTGAATTCCATTTTCTCTTCTTATCAGACCCATATGGATGTTGGGTTATGCCAATATCTATCTCATCCTTGAGAGAACATAAAATTATTTCATCATATCTATTGATGTCACTTGTGGATAATGACCTTCAGAGACATGGCTTTAAGATAATAAATAATCGATCATATTTACTCTTAGGTTGGATAATAATTGCAGATTCACTCATTGAAAGTCTTGTAAAATTTACATTGTAGGTACCAATGGATTAATAATCCTATAACATAAGGTTATGGAACTTCTTCTTCATATTTGTTAAATAAAAACGAGGAAATTACTAAATAGAAAATAAGTTCTTAAACATGTCTCATTCCGTGGATTCAATTTCATCTCTTTACCTTGAATTCACGATAAGGTTCCACCATTGATCAGCGTTACCTTAGAAATGATAGACTGAAATGTTGAAATTATGTTGTTCGGAACATTATAGATCTAAAAGTATCTTTTTAGTGGTATTGATCCACTATTCATCAACTAATGGATCAGAAGACCCACTGAAATAAAGTAGACACTGCCTCATGAAGGACTCTATAGAATGTTGTTCCCTCTATTCTTGTTTGGATGACCTACATGATTCATAGCTTGTGAAATTTCGATGAGCATAACTACAATATTTTTCATTCCATCCCCCATAAAATTTGGTTTCTCATGAGGAAAATCATTGCATTTTCCATCGCATTCATCATTAACATAGTTCCGTTAGGTTCAAGTCATCTACTAAAACCATGAATCAATGTTTGAGAAACAGTAATAATAATGGAAAAAATATATTCAAGAATATAATTTCAATATATGAAATATTAGGTTTTAAAATTTTTTATTCATTATTATTTCCTATAAACTATTATTTTATCCTATATTTCAACATATCCATATGGTTCTTCCTAAAGGTTTCTCATCATAGTTTCTAGAGGACAACTATAACATTCCTCTTATACCAATTATAATTAACCATACTTTACATTCAATGATATTACGTCAAATATGAAGAATATTCATTAAAAAATATAACAAATCTAGGTCAGGACCTTAGAGGTATAATTTCTTTAGATATTGGGAATCATAAAAAACCAGATCATAAGACATCTTCATTATATCCCACTAATTTCATCATAATTGGACCCCTTTTAGAATATCTTATTTAATAACCTTCTTCATGACCTAGGAAAAACTAACATATGAATGGGTGAGGTTAAATTCACAATAAGGGTAATCAAGGGATATATATAAATCATATCATAATCACAAGAAATTAGAACATGACATTTAAAAATCTTATCCTATATATGAATGATCAAGATTACAAGACACTGGGTAATTCATAAATGTTCACAAGAATAAACGAACATAGTCCCAATGAATTTACACAATCAATTTGTGGGATATATAGGTCCCACCAATATCATAATTAAATCATTCTTACTTGTTACAAAAAAATAAGGCATTCATCCTAGTACTACCTATGGAATAAAATGGATTTCTAAAAAATCATTAAATCATATTCCTTATAAAAAAATTAATTTCATTAATGTAATACCCTAAAAAACACAATCTAACCTTAGTAATAATAGTAATAGAAACATAACAATTTTATATAATTTCATCTTCGATAGAAAATAATTTGGATAGAACACTTAATATTAATTGTTGGGGAAATTAACCTTTCTTCTTCAAAAATATTTTATTTTCTCAAAATGTCAACCTATATTAAAAGAAATTAATTTATTAGAAAATAAACATGAAATATTATAGAGAAATATTTTTGGAAATAAAGCATTATGATGACGTTATAATCCATTCATTCATTATATGTTAAAAAATATTATCCTCGTACTTTTGCAAGAAACGTCAAAAAGTACCTCATATCATTTGATGACAAAAGATTCATTTCATACCATTTAATAAAAATTAACTAATGGGTAAAATTTAAATTAAAAAATTTATAAGAATTTTTTTTAAATATTTAGTACACAAGGACATGGATGGAAAATATACCCTAGTAAATACTCAGGGATAAACAATCTCAGATAGATATGAGATTGCATAATTATCCCATTCCTTTGATACAATTTATTTAAATGAATATGAACCTCCTATAATGATTTATATAAATTCAATGACTTTCGTAAGAATAATAGTTAATTTTTATCATAAATTTATTTCCATATTAACATCAGTTTTTAAAAAGATTTCATTATTACTTGTTGGTTTGGTATTAACTACTTCATTTTCTTATTCATGTTTTGTAGAAAAAGTTCTAGTTACCCTTCATAAGTAATACTTATATCATTAAAAAATGATTTTAAAATAATATATACCATATTTATTCAATTTTTACATTTATAGAATCTTGCTTTAATGATGATCATAAATAATGAATTGCGTCACACCATGGAGATTGTTGGTTGTACATACACACGAGCAAATATATCATTCCCATAATTGTTGAATGGTATTGAATTGTATTTTGTATAATATTAAAGAATTAATATCATGATATTATAATGATATATATTTATTATTTCTATCATTATACACATCTTGGAAATGTGCTGGTGAATAACATATTACACTATGTTGTGGAGACGGTAAGTCATACACACACACGCTTGGTGATTTAATTTTTCGTAGGATGGATATATAGTGGAACATTATTGTTTAATAATTATAATAAAATTTCATTATTTATTTTATACTATATATATTAATTTATAATGAAACAACCAATGAAGAGGAAGTTTAATATGAATGAAGTTTGAACGAATCGGTAGAGGAGGTTACCTCTTCTTTGAGCTTCTTCCTCTAAATCACCACTTTGTGCATAGAAGTTGGTCTTTTAAGAATTAAATTACCTATAAATTATTAGAAGTGAATTAGAAAAGGGAAAAAATAATGGTATGTCCGATTTTGAAGTCTCATAGTCATGTGAATAGGTGAGGGTCGATGTGGCCTTTTATAATTGAGGTGAAGGGCACTTTGGTGATCTCGAAAAATATTAATTTATAATAACATAAAATCCCATAAAAACATCCAAAATGACCCAATTTCTAATATGAGATGATATAAGGTTATAATATCATCATAAAATAAATTTATGATAACATTTTAAGTCAATTTAAACAATATCATTTAAATTAACAATTACTCTTTTTAATGTTAAATAAGATAACACATATTTCCAAATTAGAATGGTGGAATATTTAAATATTTGTTTTTAATAAGACCATAAATAAATACCTTATATTATTATATACCATATAATATCTATTAAATTTTTTTTAAAACATTTTTTATGATGTTTAAATAATTTAATAATACATTATTTTTATAAACAATCAACATTGTCAATTTTGACACTATTCAATTCATTATTTTATAAAAATGTTAAGATAACAATATGATATCTAACCAAATATATTATATTATTTAAAATTGTTATATTTAATAATAATTATTCTTTAGACATTTTAATTAACCCAAAATTATATTTATTTTAATATTTTAATAACATTTATTTGATATTCCCATCAATAAAATTATTACTACATAATTATTTTGTAATTATTTAGTATACAAATATGTTGAATAAAAATTTAACATAAAATAATATTATGAAGATAAATATACTATATTTAATATAAATATTTTTATACTAATTTACCATCTATAAAATCATTCATTTAAAATGTCATACTTATTAAATTATGAATGTGAAAACTTCATTATCAATATAAATAAAAGAATATAAGCGTGAAAATCTCTCCTATGAGGCCAAAAATGGTCTCTAACTCGACCCTTGTGTGGTAATGGTCTAGAAATTCTTGGAGAATAAACTGTTTTATAGTTAATGGGTTTTAGGGCTATTATCATTTCAATAAAAATTGTTTTACTAATTCCTCATTAATGAAGCAACTTCTACACCATCAAATTATATGTAATTAAGGTATTAATATATTTCTTAAAAATTTTAAATAAATTACCATGATAAATAAAAATCATTTATCATTCAAATTATTTTCTATAATATAATTTATATTCTATATAATCAGAAATAAAAAAGGATATACTTTTTAAAATTTGAGTAAGACATATTTAAATTGTTCTATGAATAAAATAAATTAAATTCCCTAATATCATACATGTGGATTCAAAAGGACACCATTTAGACCCGAGTATTATTTTGGTCGAAACACACTCATCCAATGATAATAAGTCATGTGGTAGGGTAATTTTATAATAGTATTATTACCATTAATTATATGACTTACCCATTTACTAAATTATTAAAAATTACAAAATTTACAATCATAATTCCCAAAAAGAAAATAATTATATTCAAATAATTTAGTCCCACTAATTCTAAATATTGAATCCATTTCTCAAAATTCAAAAAAAATAAGTTTTAGTAGTTAACTATAAATTATTCTTTTTGCAGAAATAGAGAACATGTTTTTACGAGTTCAAATATAGAAATAATTGAACTGCATTTACATCTGAATCCAATGAAAAAATAATTCTAATGAAATAATTATATTGAATGATAAAAATATATTATATTTATTATTGAAAATTATTAAATATTATAATTTATCCCTTTCAATTATTTCAATTAAAAAATTCATGTAATATTCATATGAAAATTATTAATGTGTCAAATTCTAAATTTAAATGGGGTTTTCTTTTGAAAGGTGGGAAAATACCATTTTGAAAAATATTGGGTTTTTTACATCAAATAGGTTTTATTCATGAACTGTCACAAAAATATCTACTTTATTAATAACAAAAATAATATAATAATTATATAAAATATATATTACATTAGTTTTGATTAACAATATTATTTTAATCAATTTTGAAATAAAAAAATACATATATATAATTGATTGATATTTTTCATAAATAATTGGTAGAAAATTACTTCACCATAAATATTCAAAAGTTGTTAATATTATTTCATGCTAACCTAATGACAATGTCAAAATGGTCATTGTATACTATGGGCATCTCAAGGTTCATTTAAACTCACAATTGTGTGCAACACATGATGTTGTGGAATAAAAATTATTTATAGAAAATATTTTTTAAAAACATATGGCTATCAAAATTGATAATTTGAAAACATTTTTGAATGAAGTTTTATAAAACATGATTTTGAAAGAATGAAAATTTCCAACCGAATGGAGAAATAATGTCGGATTTCCCTAAAAATCGTAATTATCTTATGTTCCAATGTGTGAAAAGATGGTAGAAATAAAAAATGATATATTGAATATTAGAGGAGGAGAAAATGAATGATTTTTTTGAATGATGGATCATAAGTTATGATCAATGAAATCATAATAATAAATAATCATGATAAACAATGAGATTATTGTATTAAACACTTACCACTTGGAAACTTTGAATCATATTCCCCATGAATGAAAATAAAATTAAATAAAGCATAAAATATCATGGGATGTAGTATATTAAATATATAGCATTAAAATGTGTATTTTATACACCTCCTATAATAATATAGGTAAAAACATGACTTTTGTCTTAAAGAATGAATATTTAGAAAAAATTACATTACCGATTTGATGGATTTTCAAAAAATAAACTGTTTGAAAGAAATATCATAAAATGGATATATAAATACCCATAAATTTATGAATAATTATCATATAATACATCCACGGTAAGAATACATAGCTCATATATGATATATGAGGTGAACAAGACTTTTGTCTCATATAACATAAATGTGAGATGAGAAAAACCTTACCTTAAGTATAAAAATGCTTCATACACATTAAATCCTCTGTAATAATAAATGTAAATTATTATAAATCTACCACAAAACCAAATTCTTATATATCATACCATATATAATTTTCTTTCTAACAATATATTACATTTTTATTAAATATTTCATGTTAACTTTATGATTCTGGTGATATCTTCATCGTTTTTTCATATATATTTTGATTTGTAATTCTTGATACTCAAACTTAGATCATGATTTACTTATTTAAATAAAGTAACAAATTATATAAATATCATATATATTGATTATAAAAATATTTATAGTAATTTATTAAATATAAAAATATGATATGAAATTCACCGTTCATTGAGACGATATGCCATAAATACACATAAGCGTTATTTTCATTTTATTATTATTTTGAAATATTGAAATCAAATGAAATATATGTATATATATAATATACATTAATTATTAATATTATTTCATATATATAATATAAGTTCACTATACCCATCTGTAATACATTCCTTATAAATTTTGAACTGATCACATTGTTTTGAGGAGGTGATATTCATCACTTCTACAAACAAAGATATAATATTTACATAATATGGAAAAAATATAGGTTTGTTGTATATAATAATTAATAATTAATTAATACCTAATAAATAAAATAGATATTATATTAAAACATTATTCCCATTAAAATTTTGAACCATTATATGTGGTAAAGGAAAAGCCGAACAATATCATTTCATGTAGTGGTAGTTCATGGTACTCAAAAATGGAAATTTCGTTACCCGTCATATGGATGTATGTGTAAAATTTAATATAGAACATAGAATTAAATAATAAACAAATATTTATTATGTTTATGTTATTATATAATCAATTAATAAGAAAATTTTATGGTAAATAGTTAGAAAAAAACAAAAGGATATTAGGGAACAATATTACCTTTTCGTTGGGTAACTCCTCTTGGTTTGAATCAAATATCATCCTACGTTGGGTTCCATCATAAAGGGATGAATATTTAATTAAGGTAGGGATGTTTTGAAATTATTTTTGAAGATTTTTATAGATCCAATGGTCTTGAGATTTATGAATAAGTGGGATGGATGATTGCCTTTTTATATGAGAGGAGGAGTGGCATTCTTGTAAAAATTCGCATTGGGAATTCGACCCACATTTTTTCCATAACAAGTTGCTCCAATAATGTTTAAAAACAATTAAAATTTAAGATAAGATATAAGTATTAACATAAAATTGAGTTTGGAAATTTGTGTAGGTTTTTCTTGGGTTATATGTTTATGGTTTAGTCATTTGATAAACTATTGTTTCTCTAAATCAATTTATTTTACATTAATAACTGTCACTCTTAGTATTGTAGAAAACTAATTGTAAAAAAATATAAATTATAATTATTTTCATTAAAAATATTTAATCGATTTATCCAAATTCAAATCACATAATTTTAATAAATTTATTCCAATTTAATCAAGCAGACGAGACTGAAGAGCATGGATTTAAAGTAAAAATGTTCTAAAGATTGGTAAGAATTTATTAAAACAATTTAATGTGAAATTGATTCTAATGACATAAATTGGATTAATTTATGTATTATTGATATAAATGAACATTAAATCCAATAAAAACATACTTAGAAGCATAAATATGTTTTATAGAAAATAGTTTGAATTAAATTTGAATATTATGCACTATTTATTAAAAAATTTAACTTCAAATAATATTTTTTACCAAAATATATATTTTTTTTATGATTTAAAATTGAATTTTATTTTTTCAAATAAACTTTTTACAATTTTCAAAAATAATTATTTAAATAGGTTTGCTAATTAAAGGTAGTAAAATTACAATTTATAAGAACCCATATTTTTTCATAAAAATTGATTTATTCATAACATATACCTATAAAATAAATTGGACGAGTATAAAAAATATTGATTGACTTGATAACATATATATTTTATTTAAACAATTAAACAAAATTTTTTTCTTTAATTAATTAAGAAAAAAACTATTTTATATATAAAAAATATATTTCTTCGAAAAATAATTTCTTTATTATCAAATTGTTATGTTATTCAATTATAACTAATTAACAATTAACATATTCATTTTAAATACATGTATTGAACATATTTTCATGATTTAGTTAATGTTATATTTAACATCCTTTCTAACATCTTCATGGTAACTATAATTACATTTATTGACAATATAAATAATAAATTATAGTTCAATAAAAACTCAGCTTTGGGTGTAATGCATAATATCGATGGGACCTGATATTGTGTGTAATACTATCAAAAAAATCTATTCATGTACATAAATCTAATATAGTTTTATCATTTATAGTGATCATGACATGGTGTTTCATATAAATCAATACATAATAAGTGGTTTTGTATAACAACAACTATATTAAGTGTTTTGTGAAATTTAAAAAATATATAAAAAAGGATATGTTAATTCGAAAATATATATATCTCAATATATCTCAGGGTGTTATAAGATAGAACAATAGTATAGGGTTAAAATTTAATAAAAATAATAGAAAAATAAATAATTGATTCCACTTAAGGAACTTCCATCCGATGTTTGTAAACAATCGACTACCTTCCTGTAATAGGAGATAAATCGTAATAAGTCTCTTCTAACTCATAACTTCCTTCTATCATGTTATATAGATCTATAATCCATGAAAATATTCCATTATTCTATTTTAAATTAAATATGATGGGTTTTTAGAAATTTTTATAATATATCATAATATAGTATCCCTTGTTATCGTTGAAAAACTCATGATTTCTTTAACAATATATATAATAGATTTATCAAATTGACAAACATGTTCATTCACAGACATAACTAACCAAACTATACAATTCTTAATAGCTTCTTGGGTGTCATGAAATTAATGAAAATGAAAATTTTTTCATATCATCCGACATCTTTGGGGAAATGATATTATCTGAGAGAAAAGAATCTGAAATGAAACAAAAAACCTGACATAATTTGAAAAACTCTATTTGGAAAATATGGAAGAACTAAAGATTATAAAGGATAAAAATTATAGGGTTACAATTTCATTATAAATTAAATATATCTTAATATAAAACTTCAAAATTGTTTTAATATTCCCTTTCCTATAATATTTACATTTTTTCACTCATTATGCTCTGTATGAGATAAATGGGGTTCCATTAATTAATGATACTAAAACATATCCCATTAAGATGTATCTAATGTACCAAGCTTATTAAACTCAGTCTTTGAATAAAAATTAATTCAAATTACTTACCAATACATTTAATTCCTCATATTTCCTAGAACATGTATTAAAAAATTGATTATTTTATTGGAGTAAATGTATAAATACTACTCATCAACAATAATTTGGTAGCAACTATTCTATCAAATTTAATAAATTATAACATGGTGAATGAAGACTATATCATCTCTCTAATGTCATATTTTCAAGAAATTAGCTCCAATTTTAAATCAAAATAATATACAGTAATCATTTCATGCTCCATCATTGTTTCATTTATAACCACTTCCTTTTCAAATATTTCTGATCATTTTCTCACTAGTGGAGACACTTCAAGAGATGTAAATATGAAAATTATTCCAATAGTTTATGTTCATTCTTTTTAGATTCCATAACAACATTTAAATACCTTTATTTATCAAAAAGTGATCTAAGAATAATTGTATCATTTTCATGACACAATTCGTCAAAATCTATAACTCTATGAACTTTAGCACCTAAAGGCTTAGTCTTACCTAGAATATCATCATAATAAGAAAACTATTTCTCTAAAAATTTCACCACATGATAAAATTCCTCTGTAGTCATAGTAACTTCACTATAATCTTTGTTCTGAGTAGCCTCATCCACCAAAATCAGGATCGGTAAACAAAATAAATAATAATAACTAGAAATGAAGAGTTGGAACTTATAGATGTTCTCTCCCATACTCCCCATGTTGGAATCATATTCACTAGTGTTTCATCACTAGGTATTGATGTATGATATGAATCCACCTATGTTACACATTCTTGACCATCAGCCTTTAATTTATTGGGAGAAAAATCCCTGGAATA
Source organism: Viscum album (assembly GCA_963277665.1). Classification (NCBI taxonomy): domain Eukaryota; kingdom Viridiplantae; phylum Streptophyta; class Magnoliopsida; order Santalales; family Viscaceae; genus Viscum; species Viscum album. Next base: position 1,995,320,764 of record OY728122.1, read on the forward strand.
TACCATCATGATCAATAGAAATGAATATAAGGTAATACTTTTTTGGTATTTCACATAATCTCATTCAATTAAATATAACACATTGTTATTAAAAACAAAATAAATTAATCTAAAACAATGATATTTGTTTAATTTCCATTTTCCTTCACAACAACATTGAATGAATCTCATCAGGTATCTTAGAGAACTCATTATTAAATTATAGTTCAATATTTACATTAAATACATATCTTGAAAAATAATACTTACCATATCTCCTCCTTTTTCTATTATAGATTTATTCACAAATAGGCACAAAACCTTCCATTTGGAATTCCGAACATTCATGTGATTCTTTTTAAATACAAATATTTCTAATAAAAACATGATGAATTTTCATGGTCATAATGAACATGTCCCAACAAGTTTATTACTAAAATAAAACTCCACCTCATAGGCTAAAAAATTATTTCATACATTTCGATATAAGAAACAACTGCTATATTCCTATTAACACTTAATGATATTACATTCACTATTTTATTAAATATAAAAATTATATTTAGTAAGAACTCGCAGATTTCTACATCAAAAAGAGTACCTAACTTATTCTCATCTAAAATAAAATTACATTCGTTGAACTCAATAACACTCTTTAACAACATTTAATTTTTCCTTATCCATGTCATATCTATGGTATATCCATTAGTAACACTTATTTAAATTCAATTTTATTTATATGATGAACTTGATTTCCATTATCAACATACATTGACTTTCCCATTTTGAACAAGTCAGTTGAATTTTGAACATGGATCAAGATGATAGAGATAAGGATTTATCTTCAAGGGGAGTTTTTGAATGTTATTGGAAAAAGGGAAGTGACCAAGTTTTATATTTTTTCATGTAATTGAATCCCAATTTTCTTATATATCCTGTTTATTGTGGGTTACTTATTATAAATTATTAAAAAAAATTAAAAAAAATAAAATGAATTATAATTTAACCTTTTTGAATAACATATAATATGAATAAGATAATTTTTCATACAACATTAATATAAATATTAAATTAAAACACTTCATTTTAAATTTATATTACATTAAATAAACATAATTAATTTAAATTATAATAAATAAAAAACACTAAATTTATTTGAAAAAAATAAAATCAATTCTATTTTTACACAATTGAAATGCTCACATGAATGTTATTTAGAAAACAATATCAACTATCTGATTATTTGAAGAGATAATGATAAGAGAAATATAACTTTTTTGGAAATGATCTCTTAAGAAATTATTCCTTAATTATGTATTCATTATTCATGAATGATTTATTGGATTATTAAAAATGTTGATTAAACTACTGTTATTTTATTTAGTTGATAGTTTATTATAAATTAATCCAAATACTATTAAGTTTTTTTTTATAAATAGAACTTCTGCGGAAAACAATCATCATAAATATATCCAAATTTGGTATTGTATAAGGTAATGGGTTGTTTCTTCATTCCAAACCAAGATACGAAGGATTTACCTAGAAAAATGGCAGGTTCCTAAAGTGATCTATATATCTAGTGTACTAACAACAATGTTATAATATGAGTATGAAATTAAATAATAAAAATAATCCTGAAAAATAAATGAAAGATAAATTCTTCCATTTAAATATCTTAAAAAACTATTTATATCTTTTAAATGACATTCTTAATAATTATCTTGAAATCGCACACAAAGGTGTAATGAATATATATATATATATATCCTAATAGTAGTTAAAAACTATAATCTCCCAATTATTCCATAGTAGATATTCTTTTCAATTGGTTTCCTATATTCAACCATGTTTTGTATTTAATTATATCTCATAGGGGTACTATATATTTTAAAATTTTCATTTCCAAAACATTTAAGTATGACATTTCTGTGTTTTTTTATTTATCACATTCCTAATTTCTTTTTGATAAATATGAAAAAAAGAAAAAAATTACTATCCCAAAATTCTTATTTCAAAATATTCTTACATGAGTTTGAAAAATAATTAAACAGTTTTTAATTTGTAGAATTGAATATTAAATAATCCATATATATTTTAAATAACAAAATCTATGAAGATAATGTGTTATTAAATAAATATTTATCTTTCTTACGTACCGAAAATACATTTGAAAAAATAATAGAGCATAAATGTTAATACTAAGCTCTATACACTAGTATAAGGCCCTAAAGAACATTAAATATTTAAACATTGAATTGGTATAATGAGAATTTTCAAAACATGGATGATATTCAACATAAACTTCCTCTATTAGAAAACAATTTAGAAAAACAATAAATATCATCCATATTATATAATTTAAAATTAATATATGATTCATAGGCGAAATAATCCAAATGGATTATAATCTAGTTACTAGGGAAATAGAATATTAATAATCTATACCTTCATCTTGATTATATCATTAAGATACTATAATATCATTTTTTCCTAGATATGACACCATTACCATTCTACTTATTCCTAATAACCAATTTTTTTCTTTAAACAGATAGTCACAGGGTATATAAATAATTCCCATCAATTATTTCTTGAATTGGTTTACTTGTTATTTCCTAGATACAACCCAACTTCTATATACAATGTCATTTTTATATACTTGAGTTCTAGCTGTGATAAAAATGAAAAAAATCTCTACATGTTTTCTTAGACTCATTCTAGTTCTTACTACTTCATATATACTTCCAATAACAGTTTCTAAATTATGATTATTAATGGTTATAGGTTTTCTATGTCACGAACATGCCTCGGTACACAAGTAACCTGATAACCAATGTAGTCCTAACACGACCTAAAGGTTGTTCCCTATCCCCACAAGTTAGTGACTATCACCTTGAATAATGAAAAGTGAATGTGGAAACAAATTTCCCACAAACATTTAAAATGAAAGATAAATAAGCCAATATTCACACAAGAATACTCCAAAGGGATAGGTGTATGAGAATTAAAACTGGTAAAATTAAAACATGGTATTATAAGAAAGTACTAGAAAATAGGATAGATAACCCAGGTCCTAATGAACCCAACTTTATATGTTCACAGATCAACTACTAGAACCATCTCCAAGTTATTATATACCCCTAAACAATCTTGTAATGAGACAATATACTAACACCTGAACGCCCAAGTACGGTGTGATCTAAAATTACAGTAAGATATCACCATGGATTCCATAAATGTTTTTATCTTTTAGTTAACAAAATAAGGAGCTTTCAATTTCTATTAACCAGTCATTGAATTTCATAAGTCATACATAAAAATTCATGAATTACATTTCATATTATGGAAATACTTTAAAAATTGTTTAATATGAAATTTATTAAAAATAGTTTATATAAATTATGAAGGAATGGGAAATGTTTTCAAACATTGGAACATATATATACATTTAAAATACAATAAGTGAAAAAAATTGTCATAAGCATAATGTTATGATAATTATCAGATAATAGACTCCACACACTAAAAGTGAAACAAAAATTTGTGTATACACGTCCCTTTGGTATTTCCAAAACTGACTTCATCACCATCTCATTGGGGATGTTAAATATTGAATTTATGGTTTTGAATATTGTGAATTATAGGGTGTTTTACAAATAGGTCACTAACATTTAAGGATTCCATGTTATCAAATAAAAAATGATGGGATATTTATTAAATGACAACTTAAAATAGTATCCATCCCATTCTCTATTTAAAATCATCTAATTTCCCATTTTAAACCCAAATTAATATTTTAATGAAAAACATGACTTTTACTAGATAAATCCCAATGGTATCTACCAAAATTATTTTAATTCCTTTTTCTCATATATGAAATTGAAATTATTTCAAAATTTATTTTCACCACTTAAAATAATAATATTCAATTTCTAAAAAATCATAAATTTCACAATAATTCCACAATTCAACGGAATAGGTTTTTCCCATTTTTTATATGAAGAAAAATTCATATCCAAACTCCAAAATTCATTAAGATTGGGGTTTTAACAACTAAATTTTATAATAATCAAATACAACACATTTAGATTAATATAATTTCAAAAAATTAATATGTTATGGTTAATTAATTTATCCAATAAAAAGGGAACCATCTACATCAGGATCACATGATCTATAATCAAAACACCCTAAATGGGGTTCACCAATGAAGAATATAGAAAACAAGAATCCAATAATCAAACTAAGAGAAGATCGAACATCGTTCTCCTAGATTAGATTCACTTCTAGTGGGGTTTAGAGGAACCAAAACTATTCTTTTGATCCAAAAATGTAGAATTATAAGTAATGGGGTTGTATAGATCCATCAGGGACCTAAGAGAGGGGTTTTCAGAATTTAAAACATAATTTTTGATTGAAGAAACCAATAAACATGGTTAGATGGGTAGAGCCACATAATTTAGAAAAAATCTACCCCAATTTTATTTAGTTTCAAGTTTTCAACTGTGTGGGTGCATGGTTTATTAAACCATGAACCTTCTATGAAAATTCACAGTACCTCTGTATCCATAGTTTCAACTAGAAGGGTTAATGGTTTTAGGAAACTATGTTGAAACCGTGAAAATCCACAAAACATTAACAATTTCAAAAACTTTTATACAAAGAAACCCCAAATTAATTCAAACCAAATTGTAGTCAAAATAGGGATTAATGAATACCAAAACACATTGAAAAAATGTTACAAACTCCCCACCATATATACATTTTGTCTCTGGAATGCCTACTAAGAAGCATCCATTTAAAAAAATGAGGCCCCTCCTCTCATATCTATGCCTCCAAATTTCATATCTCATGAGAAGTAGAATCCTATTGCCATAGCACATGATCCAACATTATCTTTATCCCATGAAGTACCATGGTTTTAGAATCAACAATCCTAAATCGAGGCTTACTAATGGATCAATTCAGTTTAGCCTCATGATCACTCTAACAAAGAACATGAGACATATTAGGGAAATACATTTGTGGTTGAGATACGTGAAACACATTCTATGTCGATTTCATCTATGGTGGAAGAGATAATTGGTAAAAAACATCCCCCACTTTCTCAATAACCTCAAAGGGTCCAAAAAAATGAGGAGAATGTTTCCCCTTTCCCCTATGACGTTGATGACCAAAACAGGGTGAAACATGTAAAATCACCTAGTCACCATATAAAATCCCCAATAGTCTATAAAGACGGTCAACGTAAGACTTCTAATAACTCTATTCCACAATCATTCAATGATGAATTAACTGAATATCTATTTTCATCTCTTGATCCTATTTTGGTTTGACCATGGAACATTCACCAATTTCTCACCATCATAATGGATATCTACAAGGGTGAGAATATAAGGCCTCAAAATCATCCATTTTGATCAAAAAATAGTAACTAATATTATAGGATAACTCAACATTCCATGAATACTCATCCCAAACTCATTTTATGTTATGAACACAAGCATGATGAATATCCTAAAGAATCCAAAAATCCATTTTTGTATGGCCATCCATCTATGGATAGTATGTCATGCTCAAATAGACATGATATCCTTGTACCTCTTGAATTATGCTACAAAAGAGTAAAGTGAAATAGGTATCTATATTATAAACTATAATAGATGGAATTTCATGAAAATGAACAATCATTTTTATATAGTGATTACCCAAATCCTCAACTTTTCTTATATCATGAATGAGTATAATGTGAGATGATTATTTCCTCTGATCAATCAAAACCCATATCTCATAATTATTTATCTACGTATGTGGAAAGATAAAAAGAATTTACATAGATATGTCATCCCACTACCATGATGGGAGTATATGTAGCTAGGGAAAACCCAAAGTATTCTGTTGATTGACCTTGACCTACTGACACGTATAGAAATAAGATGTAAAATTAGCAATACGCCATCTCATACATGGCCACCAAAATCTACAACACTTGTAATAGATAATATTTATGGGTTTGGGGATCACAACACACTGGGAATTATAGAAATATACCATTACATATTTACTTAAAACTAATGGTACAAAAAATCATTTCTAATAGAATAGATTTCCCTCATTTGGGAAAGACCACACGAAAATGGTCTCTAGGCCATAATGATATTTTCTAATTATACATAACTCATAATAATTTTACCTATCATCAAGAATAATTAAATGAAGAGTGTAGGTAAAATTATCACTAGGAAAATCAATTTCATCCCCTGATTCATGGACTCGAATATGAATACAGGCAAAGAGATCTTTCAAGTTCTACACTTTCAATTGATCATTCACTTGCGGGATCCAAATTTTCCTACTCAAAGAATGTTCCTAGAAATTACCTTTCCCAATGTTATAGTTTATGTTTAAGTAAAAATATTGTAGGTATTCCACTCAACCCCTCTATTAGTGATTCAGATAATATTAGAGAAGATATAACTCAAGCTCTTATAATAAGGAACTATCCGTATACTTTACATATTATTGAGATAAGTAAATAATTGAAATTAATTCACACATATAATCTTTTCATGTTTAGTGTTTTATAGTATTAAGCTATAACTATTACATTAGATCTACATAATTACAAAGTAGACACTTCTACTCTAACAATTGTTTTCCACAATAATAAAACTCATTAAATAAAAAAAATAATTATTTTCTTGATAAAAATAATCATGAATTCTTCTTTTATCTTACCCTTCCATATACCATTTTGAAAAAAATTTAAAAATATAAGATGAGAAAGAAATCTTATTAATGTATATAAAATAATTAATTAAAACATTATTCAATTAATACATAAAAATCAATGTAATCATACTTTTCAGTCATAAAACAAAATCTATTTAACCTACCAAATGAAATAATATGATTTCTGAATAACTCATAGATATCATAAATCATAATGGTTACTTATTTCCTCCATAACATACTAAAATTTTAGCTTTCCTAGTTACATAGGGAGTAACCTTCATGGTTACATTATGAAAACCCATCACAGTATAATCCCAACATCTATTAAGAGATACATTAACATTTACCTCTATCAAATTACCCAATGAATTGAAGAGCCATCCCAGGCTCACCCACAATTGGTTTATTAAGTAACCACCCATATATGTAGAAAATTCCCATGAACCATAATATAATCAAAACACATAAAAGAAGCATTAAATAAAATAACATTTCCATAGTTAAATCATAATATATCATTTTAGGATGTGGACATAATATATGATTTCTAAAAACTGTATTCAATTTCAAAATAAATGAAAATGGTATATGGTATTTATTTTTCTTTTAAAAACATTATTTCTTGTTACGTAATCCAAATATCAAATAATTCTCATAGTGGCATGTAATTCATTGTCACTACCTATGTTAAAAAGAAACATTCCCTTTTTTGTTTAGTAAAAATCTTCATGAAACCAAATATTACTTTTGAAAACATTCGAATGAAATTAAAATTAAATGGGTTTTATTATAAAACGTATATAATAAGGATGTTTATAAACCAAAATATGCCTCAATGGAAGGAGATTCAGACGAAATCCATTGCATTGAGTCAGAATTGTATCTTTCATTCACTATATTCATGAATTATAAAAATAGGTTAATTTATATATTCTATAGAAATTTTTTCAATTTTACAATAAATTATATATTACTTATCATTATGTAATAAAAATTACATAATTATTTAAGTTCATATCAGGCGTTTTTTAGATATTTCTTATATGTTTGAAATGACCTTTCTTTATGTAAATTGTCTGTGTGGTCAAAACACAATCATATATAGAATATTATTCATGAATTAAATAGCATGCATATTTAGAATATAAGAATTTATAATAGTACATAACATTTGTAGATGAGAAATTAAATGGAGCATTCATGGAGATGATAGGTCATACGTATGCAAACAATACTTTAATTTCATTCTTATTTTAATTGAATAAACATTAAATGATACATAGATATATTATAATTCTAGTATAATATCATATTATATATATATATATTACACAATTTCATTAACAACATACTTTATACATTCCATGTATGGCATGAATGAGTCATATAACATTGAGGGGGAGGTAGTACATATTTTCTAAAATTAAATTACAGTATTTACACAATATAGAAAGAATAAAGGTATTTTGAAAATAAATATAAAGAATCCTAGAGATAATATAAATACAATATATATAATATATAAATAATTATGTATCATAATGGCCACCATGAGAGGTGTTTGGAGAAAATTTCATAATTATCATATCATGCGGCAGAAGTTCGTCGTACACAGAAACATTATATTCATACCCATTAGATGAAGGTGTGTGTAAGTGTAGTTATAAAAAATATAATAACAACATACTATATATTAGGATAATTTTGTTTTTGTGTATTCAAATAATAATATGAACATAGTGAGTGGAGATGGTATATAAAGGAAAATAACATTAGAGAAGACTTTACCTATAAAACAGGTATCACTTTTTGATTTAAGCCAAAAGGCTTTATGAAAATCCCTTCTACCAATGTTATGGCTTATAGGATGAATGGAGGTATTTTTGTGCTCATCTGAGAAAAATTTGGATGATCCATGCGGATTTAGACTGTGTTTATGTGGGTAGAGATGATGGCCTTTTATAAGGGGGGGGAGGGGAACATTAGAAATGTCCTGAAATATAATTTTATTATAAATTGATTTTTGAATTCTAATAGTTCCAATGTAATATATTTCTAGGATAATATGATAATGGGTCTAAATCATTTCAACCAATATTTATTATGCAAGTTTAGTCCACTCATGTTACTTTAACTTTTATCTTTAACACTTAGTTAAAAACATCAACTCTTACCGTGTCTTCCTATATTTTAATAATACATAGTTAATATAGTTACTATAAAATTCTAAGTGGGACCTATGTGGATAATTAATTACATTTATAAAATTATATAATATATTTAGTTAAATTTTATATTTTGGAACTATTTTATCATTTAATAAAATCGTATTTGGTTTAAAAACTCATTTAGGTCAATTTTGACACTATTTAGTAATTGATTTATGTTATAGTCTTAACAACGTGAAGTCTTCGAAAAAAAAAGAAAATAAATAAAATCTAATATGACAGTATAATAGATAATATTCTTGTATTGCATAGAAATAATTAAATTATATTTATTTTGATATATATAAATTCATTCATTTGAATCGTTAATTAAGGAAACAGTCACTCCATCGTCATTGTATCATTATTAAATTTAATAATTCATTGTCTAAAAATAATAAATAAAATATTATTATTTAAAAAAAATTCTATCATCTTATTAACAATTTATAGTTGAATATATCACTTATATAACAACATATAAAAATTGTTTTATTAAATGATACAGGTTTTTGTTATATTTCACTTTTCTTTAAATTAAAAATTATAAAATTTCATTTTCACACCCATGTGGAACCTAAATTCAAAATGTTAGGCCTATGTATAGTCATGGTCAGAAATATCTCATCCACTATGATTTTATAGTCTTTAGGTAGTTTTATATTACTATAATATCAGTATTCCCCTTCTTTACCTAATTTAACTTTTTGCCTTGGTAAAAAAATAATTACTGAAGTTACTATTCATAAAGTCCAAAAATGGAAGGTACCTATTTAAAAACAATGAACCATATAATTAAAAATATTGAATCCTTTTTTTCAAATTCAAATAATATAAATTTTAGTAATTAATTTAAAATTAATTATGGTTGTTAGAACTAGAGAAAAAATTTTACGAATTAATAACTACCAAAATATTGGCATGTGATTATGTTCAATTGAAATGTGAAATTACTTCCAATGACAAAAAATGGATTACATGATAATAAATTAATCCAATTTCACATTAAAAATCAATTATAATGACAATATTAATGTATAAATGAATTAAATGAAAAGGTAGTTTTGAATTAAAATGTTCCATTTTCACTATTAATTATAATAATTAATTTATCATAAAATTACCCAAAATTTAAATAGAGTAAATCATGATTTCCCACATCTATAATTGAAGAATATTTTTTAAAAAATAGAATATAAAATTGAAATTATTATATTAAAAAATTTGTTCACCTTCAAAAGGCTATAAACCGACCTTTTAATAATATTAGATTATTGTATCTGTAAAATTGGATTCAATCACATTTTAAGCCTCTAATAGTTATGTATAAATGTAATTACATTTAAAAAGATGTATAATATTATTTATGTTAGTTCTTTTAATTACCTCCAATTAAACGGCTAGGCGTTAACTACCATTTAAAATAATAATATCATAATATAATTATTTTTTTGGTAAAACTCCATGTTGGGTGCCATGTAAGATTTTGGAGAAACTCATTGTTGCATTTGGTTAAAACTTTTGAGAAATTTTTCCTTTATAAAATTAAATTAATATATTATTTATAAATATTAATAGATTAAAAATATATTTTATAAATACTGTGGAACTTATAGAATTTACATCTTTTCAGAATTGCATCCGCATAATTTTATTTATATATAAAATAAAATGGGGTATTTATCCCTCAAATAATTCTTAGATACCAATGTTACGTCTTCAACCATATGGGTTTTCCCCAAAACCATTTTTGATTAATTACCTTATTCCATAATACATTCTCTCTACGGTCAAGAATATGTAGCAGTTGTCCCTTAAAAGAAAGATTATATTCGAACTGAACTACATCTAGACTCAAAATAGTATATGGATCTGTAATATACTTTCATAAAATTGAATGACATAAAACATTGTGTTCCTAGGATAAACAAGGACGTAAATCCTCCTTATTGGCATAATATCCAACTTTCATCAAGATTTCACTACGTCCAATGAACCTTAGAGTCATCTTTCCCTTATTGTCCAAACACATTACACTTTTACATGGAGAAACATAGTGAAAGACATGATCACCAACCTCAAATGAAAGATAATTCCTCTATTTATCTGCATAAATGTTTTCCTACTCTAAGTTGTACTCATGTTCTTCAGAATCAACTAATCTTTTTCTACCAACACTTCTACCAATTCTAGTCCCATAAAAATCAATTCACCTATTTCACCCCCAAAATGTTAGGGGTATGAACCCTCTTTCCATATAAGGATTCAAATTGTTCAATTTTATATTGAAATGAAAACTATTATTATAAGAAAACTGAACAATGAAATATGTCGGTTCCAACTTCACGGGTTATCCATTGAACAAGAACATATCATATCTTCCAATGTCAGATTTGTTAGTTCGAACTTCCAATCTGATTGGAGATGAAAAGATGTAATAAAATTTAATTTAGCGTCGAATGACTTCTCAAAGGACATTCCAAATGTATCAATTGAGACTGGCGTCAGTTTCAGATGCAATGGAGAGGAAACTCCATGTAACCTTGGTATCTATTTAAAATAAAATAAAGAAATTTGATCATTAAACAAAGTATATTCAATTGGAATAAAATGATCATATTTAGTCAATTGATCAAACAATAAAAAAAATTGCACTATTAACTAGAGAATTATTTAGTTATACCAATATGATATCCAGGGAAATATTTTTCCATTTCCTATCTGGAACTATAAGTGGCTGAAGAATCCCTTTAGGTAATAATAACTATGCTTTAAACTGTTTAAAAATTATGGCATCTCCGGGTAATGTTAGAAATATCTATTTTCATTCCATCCCATTAGCAATACTCTTGATGATATATGTACATCTTAGTATTACCATGATTAGTAGAAAAAAAGATTACTAAGAGCTTTACATAACATCTCTTTCTTAAACTGTCAATCACAAGGAACCAATTATCTCTTTAGAAAAATAAAAACATAGTCCTTATCAGTATTAAATTCAGGTAACATATTCATATGAAACAATTCTACAATTTCCTAGAACTCACTATCTTCTTTCTGTGATTTCATAATTCGGTCTAATAAAGATGATATCACTACCACCTGAAACAAAATAGAGGAATTCCCTGCACCAAAAAATTCTAATAAAAAATTCATCAAATCAAAATCCAATGGATCTCATTCCAAATTTATCATGGTCCATATAACATTACACTTTCAACTCAAAGAATAAACAACTTTTTTTCCATTCGTGGATGGTAATGAATCAACCAATTATAACCCTTGATTAATTCCTGCTATCTTCTCTATCCCATGATCAAATCCGTCTGAGTGAATATATAGTTTAATATTTTGTGATTATTAAATATTTCACACATTACAAGATTAAAATGATTCATCGAATTTTTTTAAGAAAAAACCATAGCAGCTAAATCCAAATAATGTCTAGGATAATTTAAATCGTGAGTTTTCTACTAACGTGGAGCATAAGAAATTATCATATCATTATACATTAAGACACATCCATTTAATTTCAACAAAGTATCAGTATAGATACCAAATTCACAATTTATGGAAGGTAGAGAACAAACTAAAGAATTCAGAAATATTATTTTAAATTCCTGAAAATATTCATCACATTCTATTGTCCATAAGAACATGAAACCATTTCGAGTTAACATAGTCAGTGGTCTAGATAGTTGTGCATAATTTTTAAAAGACCTCAAGTAATAAGATAATAAATTACACAAACAATGATTCTTAGTTATATTTCTGGGTTATGGCCATTCTTCAAAAACTTTTGTTTTAGCAGGATCAATAGTTATGTCATCTTTAAAAGCAATGATACCAAGGATTGAAGTTTCTTTATCCAAAACACTCACTTACTGAATTTCCCATACATTTTCTTTTCATTTAAGTTCTGCAAGACTACCTTTAAATGACTTTCATTTCCCTCTATACATTTGTAATAAAACCAATATATCATCAATAAACACAACAACAAATTTATCTAAGAACTCATATTAAATTATGTTTATTAAATACATAATACAATAGGTGCAATGGTTAACCAAGAAGAAATAATTAAAAATTCATAATGATCATATCAAATATGAAACAATATCTCTAGAATGTACACATCCATTACTTTTAACTAATAGTACCTCGAACTCAATTATAAAATCAAATAATACTAATCTTCATTGATCAGATCAAACTAATCATTGATATTAGAAAAAGGTCAATTTTTCATAACAGAGATGTTATTAAAGGATCCATAATCAATGTAAAGTGTCGTTGAAAAATATTTATTTTTAAAAAATAATATAGGAGAACCATATGGTGTAGTTTTAGGTTGAATGATATCATTATCTAATAACTAATTCAATTGATTCTTTATGTCTAAAAGTTCAATTTGAGGCATTTGATTTGGGATTTTTTAATTTTTCATAGTATCAAGAACTATGTCAATAGTAAATTCAACATCCTGATCAGGTATTATACAATGAAAATCCTCAGGAAAAAATATCAAGATACTCATTTACCATTGGAACATCATTAATCTGAACAGTTCCTATGTTTTCAACAACATTTTCATGGTAACATTAATTCCCATATTTTATTAGTTTCTCTGCTTCCTGATATGTTATCAAAAGTAATGGTTCACTATTGTACACAAAAATAAATTCTACCTTTAAATAATCCTTTTTAACTTGGTAGTCATTCTTTACATTATAAATAGAAAGCCAATCCACACCCCAAATTATATAAAACTCTAATAGAGGCTAAAAAATAAGGTATGCAGGTAGATTCATTCTCCACACAAGGACAGGAAGGTTATTATAGTCTCATTATGTCTCATCATTTCCTAAATGTATTTTTAACACAAGTTCTGGATTCATATATTGTGATGGGATTCCAAATTTATAAGAAAATTTCTCAGAAATTAAATAATATGTAGTCATTGAATAAAAAACACATTGGCATAATGTGAATAAAAAACAATTTTCCTGATACTACATCATATTATGTCCCAATATCTGGGGATGTAGTTAGAGAGGATTTCACAACCTCTTCTACATGTAGTCTGACTACTTCCCATAATTTTTGTTCTTCGTCAGACACTCATTTTCATAATGAACCATTTAATTACAATTAAATCATTTTACTGAATGTAAATCAGATCTTGTCTCACAACTACTGTGATAATTTTCAGTGCAATTAGTTGCCTTATATACCATTTTACAATATCATAAGCATTTACAATATTTATAAAGGAATTCCCTCGTGTTGGGTTTACCATAATTTTCACAGATTGAAAACATTATATTTTTAAATTTATTATTTTTTTGAATAACCCTTCCCTTTTTACTACCTCCTTGACAACTTATTCTATTATTTTTCAAAGAACAATTGATCATAGGAAAACTACATTTCTACCTTTTCTTCACATCAAACAAGTTTTTCCTAACGTTTAAACTCACGAGAAGATAATTCCCTTTGATACATTGGCTTTAATCATATGTATATATGTTTGATTTTACTATCAAGAAACCCTATGAAATTAGGAGAATAAATTTCCAATCGAGTGAATTTTTCTTCATAACCAGTCACAAATTCATCCATTTGTCTCAATTCCATGATTTTTTTTCTATCCTTTGTCGAAAGACCTTAGAAAAACATTTCTCAGGGAACATACCTTTTAATTCATCCCAATAAATATTATAAATATCATCATTATCATTAATATTTTTTACCATCGACAGCCACTGATCAGCTTCAACTTCATAACCGTAATCCAGAAGACTATACTTTTGATGATATGAACACCCCATGACAATGAAAACATTTACCAGTGCTTTAACCCTCCCTTCAACTAGAATAGGATCCTATGATCCATTCAATGATGGGGGATGTTGCCTCTGGAAATTCTATATTATAGAAATGTTCTTTTGGGGTTAATGTGGTTAATCTCATGCATCGATACCACCACTATTTATAAAGTGATTCAATTTTTCCATAACTACAACAAACTGTTCAGTTCCTATTAAATCCATTTCTGGTTACTGATTTTCTAAGTTTTATTCCCCTTGATGCCATCCCATCATAGTTTCCATATGTCCTCTACAGAAAACCATTCAAAAGAAAAATATATCTTGGATGAACTGACATGGTAATCTTCAAATGAAATATAATTCCCAACTTACTATATTGTAAAAAAATATTCATATACATTTGACAATATACTAACTCCTACTTTTTCTAAACCGACCTCTGATACCATCTATAAGTTCCCCTACATAAACAATTCATAATGTTGAGATACATCCACAATTGAAATTAATTGATTTCGATGATCCTTCCAGAATTAGTGTTTTATAGAATTAGTCCATGACTATTACATTACATCCCAAAAATTACAATGTAGACACATATACTCTAACCAGTTTTTTTCAAAAAAATAAAACTCATTAAATTAAACAAGAATTAAGTTCTTGATAAAAAATCATATTAAATTATTCCATTCTCACACCCTTCCATATACCGTCTTAATAACCGTTCAAAAATTAGGTATAAACACAAAAGGATCGGTAATGGTTATAAAAAATTGAAATAGAAAATTAGTCCAAGAATAAATACATATCAATGAAATCAAACCTTTCACTAATAAAACATAAGGTAACATACCTCATGAATAGATCAGATTTATGAATAACTCAATGAACTCATATATCCAAAGTATAACATGTCACATCTATAACATACTTACATTTTAGGTTTCAGTGCTACATACGGAGTCACAATCATGGTTTCATTTGAAATACCCATCACAGTATTTTTCAAATATATCATAAGAAAAATATTAAATTTTATATCTATCACGTTAACCCATAAATCAGAGAGCTATATTGGGCCCACCAACCCTCATTTTATCATGAAAACACCCGTATACGTAATCAATTACTAAGAAAATATACATAATCATAACATATAAAACAATTATAATTAAATCAAACATTTCCACAGTGCAATCACAATATATAATTTCAAAATATTGATATAGTCAATGAATTTTAAATACCATTTTCAGTATGAAAATATTTAAAAAGGGTATATGGTTTTTATATTCCTTTTAAAAATATTTCTACTTGTTAAGGAATCCAAATATAAAATAATGCCCGTGGCGGTGGAAAGGTCGTTCTCACTGCATACATTAAAATGAAAAAGTCCCATTGTAATTTAGTAAAATGCACTGTAAAAAAAATATTTCTTTTGAAAAACATTGAATGAAATTAATATACAATGGGGTTGATTATACACCATATAAAATAAGGTTTTCTATAAAACAAAATATGACTCAATGAAAAGAAATTGAGACTAAGTCCCTTACATTATGACTGACTTGACTCGTTCATTTATTATATTCAAAAATAATAAACATATGTCAATTTATAATTTTTTTGGATCCTTTTTATAGTTTATTATTAATTTTATATTACATATCATCATGTTATAAAAATTACATAATTTTTTATGTTCATATCAGTTATTTTGTCGATTTTCAGAATTTGAGTCGAAAATGAACTTGTTTTGTGGGAAAATTTATATATGGTAAAAATTCCATCATCACAATAATATTATTCATGATTTAAATATTTTATATATCCATTTTATATATATTTATAATATTCCATAAAATTTGGAGATAATAAATCAAATGCACCATTCAGGGATTTGATTGGCCATACGTACTCATGAACACTACTTTCATTTCATTGTCATGTTAAAGGAAAAGAAAACTAAATGATATGTAGGCATATTATAATTATATTATAACATAATATTTTATATATTTTAAATATTTTCATTAATTATTTCCCATATATATTCTATGTATGGCCTGAATGTGTCATATCAATTTGAGGGGCATGTAGTCTGCACTTCCTCAAATGAAATTATCGTTTTTACACATTATTAAAAGCATAAAGGTGAGTAGAAAATAAAAATACAAAAGCATTGAAACAATATAAATATATTATATATAATATATATACATATTTCCATCATAATGGCAACCATGAAAGGTGTTACGATAAAATTGAACAATCAATGTTTCATGAGGCTGTAGTTCACCGTAAACATAAACATTATATTTAAATTCATTGGATGGAGGTGTGTATAAGTGTAGTTATAATCCATATTAGCACAACATCCTAGTATATTTTTTATATCATTGTTTTTATTTGATAAAAAAATATCATTGGTAGTGGAGAAGAATATAATGGAATTGAACTTGAGAGAAGAATTTTCATCTAAAATGGGTAACTCCTTTTGATTTGAGCCATAAGGCTTTCATGAATTTTCCTATTCCAATGTTATGTCTTCTACAAGGAAGGTATAGATTTTGGGATCCTATATTAGAAGATTTTGAATATTAAAAGGGGATTTAGAGGTTTGTGTATGTGGGTAGAGTTGATGGCCTTTTATAAGAGTGGGGAGGAGCACTTTAGGAAAGTCATGAAGTATTATTTTATTATAAAATAATTGTTGAATAATAATAGTTAAAAAGTGATATATTTTGATTATAAAATTCTAATGGGTATAAATCATTTCAAAAAAATAGGTTTTAGACATGTTTATGTCACATAACTAACCTTATTGTTTAACATTAACCCTTCGATAAAAACATTAACTCTTACTAGGTCTTCTAGTATTTTCATTATATTTATATATACTATAGTAACTATAAAAATCCATTAGATCCTTAAGTGGAAGATTAATGACATTTTTAACATTATATAAGTAATTTTTACAAATATTAGAATTTTAGGACTATTATATCATTTAATAAATTAGTATTTATTTAAAACTCTTTTATGTCAATTTTGTCACTGTTGAATAATATTTTTGGTTAATGCAATGAAAAATTGTTTTCATCAAACAAAAAGAATTAAATCAATGATAATATTTCAATATCATCCATTGAATTTGTGTATTTCATTAAAATAATCATATTTATTTTATTTTAATATTTATAATATGATTTATTTGAATCCATTATTAATGAAGCATTAACTGCATCATCATTGTGTCACAATGAACATTCTTTATATAATGTATAAAAATTATAAATAAAATATTGTGATGTAAGAAATATTTTTATCTTTGTTATGACAATTTATAGTTTAATATGTTCCTTATATTACTCCAAATGAAAAAAATTATTACAAGATTTAGGTTTATGTTATATTTCCCTTTTCATTAAATTAAAAATTATAACATGTAATTTTCAGACCCAAGTGGCTCCCAAATGCCAAAAGTTCGTATTAAGGATTCTCAGTGTCATAAAGATCTCATAAAATAGAAAAAGGAAACGTTTTAGGGTTGTTTTATATTATTATAATATTATTTTTTACACTTATTTATCTGATTTAAATTTTAAACTTAGTAAAAAAATCACTAAAGTTACTATTCAAAATGTCCAAAAATAAAAGATATCTATTTACACAATTTTAACATTAATATTCTAAAATATGGAATCCCTTTTTCAAAAATTCAACACCCAGAAATTTTAATAATTATTTTAAAATTAATTCTCATGGTCAAAACTAGAAAGCATGTTTTTTATAAGTAAAAATTGTCAAATGATAGACATGTGTTTATGTATTAATATAAAATCCCAAATGTATAAATAAATTATATTAAAATTAAGTTTTGAATTAAAATACACTATATTCACTATTCATTAAAAAATGAAAATTATCAGAAAATTACCAAACAATTCACCAAATTAAAATTTTATTTCCCAATTCTATATAAAAAGTATATTAATTTCAAATTGAATATTTAAAAGATAAAAAAATATATATAAAAATTATTATCTTTAAAAAAGATGAAAACCGACATTTTAAAAATACTAGAATATTTTATACTTAAAAATGGATTCTTTCTCATTTTAGGACTCTAAAATTTATTGAAAAAATGTAAAAACATTTAATATACATGCATACTCATATTTTATTTTTTCATGTTCATTCCTTCCAATATAATGGCTAAGCATTATATAGATTTAAAATAATAATAATATATTTTTATTATTCGATATAACTCAATGTTATGTGAAACATACGATTTCGAGGAATCCCATCGTGCGTGTCAGGAATGCGATTGAAAAAAGCATCCTTTTTAAATGAAAAGTAATATTTTATTAATAAATATTAAAATATATAAAAAATTATTATTTTATAAATACACAGGATCCTACACTTGTGGTCGGAAAAAAGGGTAACCCTTTCTCTGAAAAGGTAATGTGGACTCCAAATTTTTTGCGTCGTTGTTTAATGTTCATGGTCATGGTTAATATAATTATTATTTTTTGATTTTTAAGCTGACAAGAGCAATAAGAATCAACATTATCTCCATGCATAAGAATGCAACCCAAATCTGAACCCATTAAAAACCCCAGATCCCTAAATAGTCATTGGAATAGTCAATATAGGAATAATATTCAAAATATGTTTCATCTAAAAAAACTAGAATGTTTTTAACCCATGATGTTTTTACATCATTCTAAGTTAGAAAATACATCAGATATTATGTATTTGATATTTCCTTAACTAACTGGTGATAATATACAGTAGGCCCATAAATCTCAAAAATCTAAAAAACATTTCATTGTTCTTTCCAAGCTATAATAGATTTTATCTTTTCAAAATCAATTGAAATGAAATTTTGTTACACCTTGATTCATAGGAATATCAGGTTATGAGTCAAGAAATCATATTTCAAAAGCTTGGAATAATGAAGGTAATTTATCTACAATTCCAGAAATGCGCATAGATGATGCACATGATCCATCATGAACATAGAGTAAAAAAGGTTTTTAGGCACAAAGTAAACCAAAAATGTATCTTGATACTCATGTAATGTAACTCCCCGACCCCAGAAGAACAGATTCGGTGCATTATTACGTATCATTTCCATGATCATAAAAGGATCAAGTCTCAAAAAAACCAATTAGTTTAGTAGCCTTGGAAATACTAGATACATTCATAAGGTTTACATTACATCATAAAATGAAAAAATACAACAACATTTTTTCCATAGAAAAAACTAAGATCCCATAGAATATCCCTACAGGTCAATCATAATAGAATTCTTCACATCCTGGGACAAATAAAACATAGAATGTGGTGAGCTCAGATGCTCAGTAAGGATACCAATATAGCGGAAACATTCATAAATAAGCAGAAACATTTAAGGAAAAGTATTGGATTAAAAAAAATCATTTTAAACATGATCTTCATCATAAAATGGAAAATATAAAATCAAATAAATCAATTTATTTATTCACATCGATATTCTACTAGTCGACACATGAAATTTCAAAAGCCACTTTCATAATGATGGAATGTATAATTCCAGAACATCATAACCACATAGTCAAGGCCCTATGCCAAGGATAAAAATAAGATTTTGTCAATGCCTTGTGACAAGACACTAGTTTGTCTCATTAGACCTACTGATGCATCGAGGAGATATAGACGGCTCCACACATCACATACTAAGTACAATGAATTCCTCAAATGAAATGTGTTAAACATAACATAAACATTATTTTTTCAAATACCATACGAAATGTCAATACATTATCTGCAAACCCTGAATGGTATAAAAATAGCACATAAAAAGGTAAACATAACTCATTAAATACAATATGGAAGATTGTATAGTAACAAATTAACGTCAATCATGAATAATTAAGTATATTGACATAGATGAAAATAATTATAAAAACTATTTGAGAGAAATATCCCCCTATTTCTTGAAAACATTTAAAAGTAACACTATTTGTCAAGAATCCGTTCAAAAATATATTTTTGAATCAAAGTGTCTCATAATTCTTTATGACTTTTAGAAGTAATTTTAATTCTAAAACATTAATGTCCATATAAATAAATCCTTAAAACCATTTTTAAATCATGGACATTAATGAGAATGATTTAGAATAATAAATTTTTAAAACATTGAGAATGATACTTTAATTAGAGTTCCCAACCAAAATAGAGTCACATGAATACGAATAATTTAGGTAATCACGTCTTTATAATATCATGCGAATAAATGGATTCATGATATAATATGTCAAAGTACATTATATAGACAATATAAAAGTGAATTGTTGTATTACAACAAAGAAGTCTCAATGGAATGTAAATTGAGATAAAGTCCCATATAAAGACTTTATCCTTATGGAAAGGATAAATAAATGACATAATTATGTGTTGAAAATATAAATACACTCAATATGATTGGATATTCTTGTAAAAACAACACCAACGACTTGGATGTTTAACTCAATGAAGGGAAATTGAGTTAAGATCAATTTTATATCAATGACATGAGAAATTATCAATGGAGTGATTATGTTTATCAAAAGTATATCCACAAAAATAGGAGTTTAAATTACTACATAAATGATAAATAGTGATTCCACACATAATTTTGGAGTAAAATTATCATTGAAGTATGCATAAAGCCCACAGAGTGGAACTTGAAATTTGAAATTCCATTACCAATTTGGTAACATATGAAACATACAACCCACGAAACAAGGATCATACAATGAAGATGTAAATATTCATAAATTAAAGTATATTACACCAAGAATAAAATCTTGGAAATTACATACACCACAAAAAAGTAAATAGTGGTCAATATTGCATGAATCTCACGGGAATAGAAACTGAGACGAAAAACCCTTACTTCGTTTTAATCAATCGATTCATATGACCAAAAAATATTAACCACCAAATTAATCACTAAATAGCATTAATATAAATAAAATCATGATAATATATATCGAATAGCAGTAAACAATACACCAGATGCAATAAATAAGTGGCGAACAATCGAAATATCACGGAATTAAATGTGAGATAAGAAACCCCTTACCTTGTACTTTTCCTTGGTCAAGGGTAGCCTAAAATCCCGTATAATGGTGAAATAATGGTCATTAAATTATACAAGAATCATATACATTAAAATGATATCATATATTATCTTTTAATATTTCATTGTTAATAATATTTTAGTATTATCGTCAATTCGAGTGTTAACTGATTTATTTTGCATTATATGCTTTGCTTCATAGGTAGTGTTTGTTATAAATAGGATGTATCTTATTCATTTTTAGAATGATATTATGTTATTAAACATTATTTTTAACAATCTATTGAAAATTATTCTTGATTGAATTATGATGGGGAATGAATCACATCGCGTTCGTGGAGACGGTAATAAGTATGTATGCACGAGCTACAATATCATTATTTTGATATTAAAATAATATATAATTGGATGGTATATCATATATAAAGAATAATTATCATTTTATATTTATTATTTACTTCAATTAAATATCATTATTAAACCAATCCAAATAATAATGTATTGAATAACAATTACACCACGATGTGGAGACGGTAAGCTGTACATACGCACGTATTGTGGAATGTAATTCAAATGATGGATAGAATAATGAATATGGATGTTATATAATTATAATAACATCAAATTATGTAGAAGATAATTGAGTTATTAATTTAGAATGGAATCAAAAAAGATAGAGGATGTGGAAGAATAAAAGATCTTGAAAGAGGTGATGAAATATTTAACTCTTCATTTGGGTTCTTCCTTTTTATTTGATCAAAAGGGCATAGGATGGATTTCTGACTAAAGGCCTCTAGAATGAATGTAGGATAGATTATAGGGTATTTTGGTAGTTGTTAGAAGAGGAAAATTTCTTTTATTGAGTTAATTAGAGATAAGGTGGAGTGCCCTTTTATTAGAGGGGTGAGGGGCACCTTAGGAAAAGCTAGAAATATTATTTTATAATAAAATTATTTTCGGTTTCTAATGGTACAAAAATGAATTATTTAAAAGATGAGGTGGGTATGGGTCGCAAAACACTCACCCAATAGGTTTTAGACAGGTTTGAGTCACTATATTATCCTTATCTTTTAGATTTAACTCTTTGTTAAATAGTTCGACATTTTCCATATCTCTTTGTATTTTTATATTATATGGTTAATAAACATACTATATACTACCAAGAAAACCCCAAGTGGTTCATTAATGATACACATATCATTAAATTAGTCTCTTTTCCTAACCACATATTTTTAGGAATATAATATCAATTAATAAAATAATATTTTTTTAACAACTCTTTTATGTTAATTTTGAAACTATTTGGTATTTTGTTTTTTCTATGTTCATAACAGCTTTATTACTTAGAAAAAATTTCATCTAACCCACCCTAATATATCATATTAACGTATAAAATTATTGTAATTCATAAAAGCCGCAAATTACATTTATTTGGATATTTATAAGATCTATTATTTTAATCCTTCATTAATATGATAATTACTGAATAATCATTGTGTCATAAATAAATTTAATTATTTAACGTATACAAAAATATAAATAAAATACCATTATGTAGGAAATATTGTTATATTTATAATGAATAATTATTATTGAAATTATATTATGTGCATCCCTATATTAAAAATGGATTAGTTATTAAACATTGAATTTAACACTTTTAACTCTTCTTTGAATTAAATAATAATAAATGCCCTAATCTAATCCAAGAGGACCTAAAGGATCATATTTAATAACTAAGGTTCTTTTTGATCGAATTAAACTTATCCAATAGAATTTGGACATGAGTTAGAGTAATAATATTTTCATTTTTACCCTTAATTACCCTATTCACTTTTGACCGTGATAAATAAAAGTAAAAAGTTACTATTCACCAAAAATTATTTTCATCTTATTAAACCACGTTTTACATAGAGATATCAACCGTGTCTCTTATATTTTTTAAATTCAATTAGAAGAAGTGGGGAAATTATGTTTTATTCAAATTCTCAAATGTTCCATGGAGGTGGGTAAAAGACGGTTAAAAGTTCAATAAAAGTTTTATACATCTAAAATTATTATATACTGACTCCATTGAATTACATTGATCTTATATAGGTATTATGTATCTATTTTTACCTCAAATAAATTTAAATAAAATAAATATTTTTTAAATAAAAATTCAGTTTTAAACTATAACTCCGTATTTTTCAGTATTCATCAAAAATTGAATGTTTTAAGAAAAAAAATCACTGTAAGATAATTTCGATATTCCAATTCCAAAAATGAAGTCCACTATGAATGAAAAAATTTATAAAAATTCAAAAAGTGGGTATTACTATTCATAACAGCTAGTTTGATTGGCCGTGGTGTGTTGGAATTTCGATGTTGCGTAAAATGGAAGCAATTACATTATTCCAAGGGAAACACACCATGGAAGCTTGGGGTGTTACATTATTCCCCCCTTTTGGAAATTTAGCCCTCAAAATTTTTAAAATTGGGCTTGGGAACATAATTGAAATTCCCACATTGGAAGAACAAGCAATAAAAATGTCACTTTAAAAGAAAGAAATGGAAGTACAAAGGTCACCAGATAAAACCCATACTAGGATTCCATGTTGGGAAACATGGATATATAAGATAAAATATTTGTTAAGTTCTGATGGAGAGGGATAGAACACTTGATCTGGAGAAAGTTAAAAACAAGAAAACTGAAAACTTGTTATTGGACAAACAATCATTAGTTTCCCAGTAGGAAAAGTTAACAGAAAAAGTTTTTTGAACTTACATTTCATAAAGATGAGGAATTAATTTTTGAGATTGACTAAGAACATTAAGAGATATACTTTCTTTTTATGTAGAGTTTCACTCTTTAATAAATTTCTACCACTAACTCATTTTTTTTCTAATTATGAGTATTCAAGATGACCTAGTCACACCAAAAAAACTACAATCAACTTCTATAGAGTCTCATGATCCACAGGGGATAAACTATATATTTTCCTTGTCTTTATAGATTAATAAAAATCAAAACGGTTATTACAAGATCAGATGATCCCCCAAAAGGATATTCCTTTAGAGAAAGAAACATTAATCTTAGTTTCTAAAATTTAACCAACAAACCCCAAAGTTAAGTAAATACCATTCAATAAATAATTTTACTTAAAATCCTTCAATATTATCCAAAATAATATTGAATCCTGAAACATTGAATAATTTGGTTATGTAGTCTTCCATGTTAAATTCTATTTCCAAATGACAACAACTACTCTTAAAGTCACATACTTAAAATTAATTAACATAATCACATATTATATTTTATAGGTTAATCATTTCCTTAAATAACCCAAATCACTATAAATCCACAATAAAAACATAGATAAAAATCCACCATTACTCCTCAAATGAAATTCCGTAGTATTTTATTTTCCTTAGGCATATAGTGTTCCAAGCAAAGCGAACGTCTTCCAAAATAACAGTTATCACATAATCACCAAATCATTTTCCTATACTAAGGGTATTTATTTGATAAGACATAAGATCCCAAATAAACTTATTATTGATCAATAAAATCCTTTAACTAAAAATAATTAGTCACACTAACTAGGGACTTCACGTAGTCTAGTGGTAGGTGATAATTCCAAATAGCACTCTGGTTGTGGGTTCGATTCCCACAGCTTTATCTGACATGACGGGTTCCCACACAGTCTACGTGTGGTCGGTTTTCAAAAACTATATTTTTTATAACTTTACCAAAATTTGATAAATACCTCAAATGTCCATAAAATAATTTAACCACAAATGTTATCTCATAACTTTCATTTTCATCCCAAAATATAATAACATGTAATTTCCACAAACCCAATCATAATATAAAACAAAATAGTTTTTTATAACTATATCCACAAGAGAAAAGATAATTCTTCCTCAAATATGATTTTCACATGAAAAACTGCAGGGTTTCAAATACAATAGAAATTTATTCAAATGTAATCCCATTTACAAGGAGCACTAATACTTTTAAAATTTTCTCCAACCATTTATTTCCACATAGCTTATTATTTCACCAAGAAAATATCCTATAGAATATAAAATTAAATGGGTTAATGTTCAGGTCCCCTACATTTAAGGATAATGACTATTAATGGATTCTTGGGACCATTTTTATTTTCTTTTATATTACTCTTTATTTTTCCTCTCCAATTCTTTATTTTATTTACATCTTTCTCACATGTAAATCATTTCTTTTTTCCATTGAGAAACTTTCCTGGGTGTCTCTTTCTACATTCCCTATATGATGAAAATTGAGGATTATCATCTTCATTGTTTCTCCTGCTGGAGCTCATACCATTCATCACTTTTTTCTTCTTTGTTGAGTCCAAGATTTGTTTAATATATATGTTGTTGATCATATTTTTGGAAAACTAATTTGGCATGAACATGATATCTTTTATGCCTATCAGCAATCCATTTCGTTGCTCATTTCCACCACTATTGCCAACATGTACATCATTCTCAAAGTTACTATGACTTCCTTGGAATCCATCCATTCACTAAAACCAGAAAGCATTGTGTGAGTAATAGTAGTCCAAAAATCATTTGGAGAATATCATGACATCATATTTTCAATTGGAAACACCTTAGGATTAACCAGGGTAACTTATTATAATCTTATATTAAAATCATTAAAATCGCTTTTTAAAGAAAATGTAAATTATCCTATGAATATCCCTTGGGAGTGTCATAACAAAGAGTGCAGCATGGCCAGTTGTCATGCACCAGTTCTCGTTCGAGTCAATCTCAAAGCGGTATTTTTGGGTTTTTACTCTATGTACATCTATGCTAGATCCTCCTCTACCTGTTCGTATCCATACATGGATGTATTTCTTGTTAAACTCAAAAATCTCTACAATAACAAAATTTTAGGAAGTTATTCTATATTAATCCTCAAATTCAATCTTAGGGCTATGTGCTTTAATCAGATTTTACCTAAATCTAGTTTCCTAGGTTTGTAATAAACTTCCTCTGATACCAACAGTAACGCCCCGACCCCAGAATCCAAGAGTCAGTGCATTATTACGTAACATTGGAATGATCACAAAGGGTCATGTCTCAAAATACCGATTAGTTTAGTATCCTTGGAAGTCATAGATATATTCATTCAGGTTACATTACATCATAAAATTGAAAAATACAAAAACATTATTTCTATATACTACACTAATATCGCATAGAATATCCATGCAGGTCAGTCATAATATACTTTTTCGCGTCCTGGGAAAAACAAAACATAGAAATGGGTGAGCTCAGAGGCTCAATAAGAATAAAAATATAGCGGAAACTTTCATAAATAAGTATAAACATTTAAGTCAATGTATAAGACTAAAACAAATGACTTTTAAACATGAACTTATGCATAATACGGAGAATATAAAAACAAATAATTCCATTTACATATTCACATGGATATTCTACTAGTTGAATAATCACATGCAATATTAATATACACCTTCATAATGTTGGAATTCATAATTCTAGACATTCCAAACAACATAGTCAAGTCCTTATTCCATGACTAAAAATAATATTTTGTCAATGCCTTCTGCCAAAACACTAGTTTGTCTCATAAGACCTACTGATGCATCGATGAGCTATAGCGGGCTACACCGGTCACCTACTAAGTCAAATTCTTTCCTCATATGAAATGATTGAAACATAACATAAACATTCGTATTAAAACTTGCATTCTAAATGTCAATAAATTATCGACAAACCATGAATTGTATAAAAATAGCACTCCTCTAATCAAACATAACTCATTAAATACAATATGAAATATTTTATTGTAACATATTATCCTCAATCATTAATAATGAATGATATTGACATATACGAAAATAATAATCAATACTACTTCAGATAAATATCCCCCTTTTTCATTAAAACATTTAAAAGTCACAATATTTGACAAGAATCCATTTAAAAATATAATTTTGAATAAATGATTTCCATACAAATTTAAAACATTTAAAAAGAATTTTAATTCTATATCATTAATGTTCATTAAAAAAAATTCTTAAAACCATTTTTAAAACATAGACATTAATGAGAAAAATTTAGAATATAAAATTTTTAAAACATTTAAAATGATATTTTAGTTACAGTTTCTAAACAAAAGAGAGACACTTGAATACAAATAATTGACATAATAAAAACATTATAATATCATGATAATAAAGGGACTCATGATATAATATGTCAAAGTACATTATATAGCCCATATAAAAGTGAATTGGTGCATTACAACAAAGAAGTCTCAATGGAATTTAAATTGAGATAAAGTCCATTATAAAGACTGTATCATTAGGTAAAGGATAAATCAATTACATAATTATTTGTGAGAAATATAAATACAATCAATTTGATTGGATATTCAGTGTAAATCAATCATATTACATTCACACATATTCTTTTAAAAACAACACCAATGACATGGATGTTTAACTCAATGAATGGAAATTGAGTGAAGATCAAGTTTATATCAATGACTTGTGAAATTATAAATATAGTAATTATGTGTATCAAAAGTATATCCACATAAAGGTGAGTGAAAGTTACTACATAAATAATAAATTATGATTCCACACATAATCGTGGAGTAAAATAATTGCTGAAGTATGCGTAAAGCCCACTGAGTGGAAATTGAAATTTGAAATTCCATTACCGATTTGGTAACATATGAAACATAAAACCCATGAAAGAAGGATAATACAATGAAGATGTAAATATTAAAAATTAAATTATATTACACCAAGAATACAATCATGGATAGTACATACGCCACACAAAAGGAAAGAGTGGCCAATATATCATGAATCTCAAGGGGAAAAAAGTGGGAGGAAAAACTGTTACTTCGTTGTAATAAATAGAGTCTAATGAACAAAAGATAATAACCACAAAATGAATCAAAAAATAAAATTAATATAATAGAATCATGATAATATATATAAAATGTAAGTACACAATACACCACATGTAATAAATAAGTGGCGAACGATGGAAATCTCACTGAATTAAATGTGAGATAAGAAACCCATTACATTGTACGTTTCCTTGGTCAATGGTATGTTAACCTCTTTTATAATGGTTAAATAATTGTTATTAAATTATTAAATAATTATATACATTAATATGATATAATATATGATCTTTTAATATGGATTTGTTAATAATAGTTTAGTATTATGGTTGTTTCGGGTGCTAACTGATTCGTTTTCCTTTATATGATTTGTTTCACAAGTAGTGATTATTATGAATAGGATGTATATTATTCATATTCATAATGATATTATGTTTTTAATTAATATTTTCAATCATCCAATGAAAATTAGTCTTTAATGGATTGCGATGGTGAATGAATCTCCTCGCTTTCGTGGAGACGGTAATCCGTACGTACGCACGAGCTACAATATCCTTCTTTTGATAGTAAAATAATATATAATAGGATGGTATATCATATATAAAGAATAATTATCATGTTATATTTATTATTTACTTAAAATAAACATTATTATTATACCAATCCAAATAATAATTTATTGAATAACAATTACACCACGACGTGGAGACGGTAAGCCGTACGTACACACATCTGGTGATATGTCATTCAAAGGATTGATAGAATAATGAAAATGGTTGTACCATATTTATTATTACGTCATAGTATATATAAAATACTTTATTTATTATTATAGGATGGAAACAATAATGAAAGGGGTAGTGGAAGAAGAAAATAACATGAAAGAGGTGATGAAATATTTACCTCTTCTTCAGGTTCATCCTTTTGATTTGATCAAAAGGGATCTTTAGGATAGCTTTATAACTAAATGATGGCCTCTATGATGAAGGGAAGAGAGTTGAAATGGTATTTGGGCAGTGTTTGGCCAAGAAAATTGGATTTGAATGAGTGAATTATAGGGAAGGGGGAATGCCCTTTTATAAGAGGGGTGAGGGGCGCCTTAGGAAAACCTAAAAATATTATTTTATAATAAAATCATTTTCTGTTTATAATGGATAAAAAATGAATTATTTAAAGTCTGATGTGGTTATGAGTCTAAAACATCTAAATAAATAGGTTGTTTATAGGTTTGGGTCACTATATTAACTTTATCATATAGATTTAACTCTTGGTTAAATAGTTTGAAATTTACAATGTCTCTTTGTATTTTTTTTGTTATATGGTTAATAAACATACTATATACTTCCAAGAGAACACCAAGTGGCTAATTAATGATACACCTATAATTACATAAGTCTTTTAGCCTATCCTTATATTTTTAGGAATAGAATATCAATTAGTAATATAATTTTTTTAACTCTTTTATGTCAATTTTTTCACTATTTGGAATTTTGTTTTTGGTAAATTCATAAGATCACTATTAGTTCGAAAACAATTCATCTACCCAACTGTAATATGGAATATTAACCATTAAAATTAGTGTAATTCAAAAAAAATCACAAATTATATTTATTTGTATATTTATAATATCAATTATTTTAATCATTCAATAGTATGGAAATTACTGTAAAATAATTGGGTCATAAATAAATTTAATTATTTAATGTCTAATAAATATAAATAAAATAAAATTATGTAGGAAATAATTTTATCTTTCTAAGGAATATTTATAGTCAAATTTATCTTATGTGTAATCCTATATTAAAAATGGTTTAGATATTAAACATTGAATTTATGACTTTTAACTCTTCTATGAATTAAATAACAATAAATGTCCTAATCTAATACAAGTTGACCTAAAGGATCATATTTTATTCCTATGTTTTTTTGACTAATTACACTTATCTAATAGAATTAGGACATGTGTTAGGGTAATAATAATGTCAATTTTATCCTTAATTTCCCTATTTACTTTTTACCGTGGAAAATAAATGTAACAAATTATTATTCACCAAAAAATATTTTCATCTAACATAACCACATTTTAAATAATGATATAAACTGTGTCTCTTGGATTTTTGAAATTCAATTCACAGAAGCAGTAAAATTAACTGTTATTCAAATATGCAAATGCTCTTAGAAGGTGGGTAAAAGACGGTTAAAAAGTTCAATAAAATTATTATATATCTAAAATTATTATAAACTGCCTCAAAAGAATTACATTGAACATATATAGGTATTATGTATCTATTTTGGCCTATTTTTTTTTAATATAAAATAAATAGTTATTTAAATAAAAATTTGGGTTTAAACTATAAGTCAGTTTTTTTCACTATTCATCAAAAATTGAATGTTTTCATAAAAATACCAAAAAATCACTGTAAGCTAATTTTGATATTCCAAATCCAAAAATGAAGTCCATTTTAAATGATATAACTTAGAAAATTTCAAAAAGTGGGTAATACTATTCATAATGGCTATTTTGATTGGTCGCGGTGTGTTAGAATCTCGAAGTTTCGTACAATGAAAGCTATTACATTATTCAAAGGGAAATGCATCGTGGATGCTTTGGGTGTTACATGGAAGATCATGTTCATTAACTACATGAAAAATTGTTGATAATTGATTAGACTAAAGGGAATTACAGGGTACTCATAATTATTTTACCTACTCTAGAAGGTGGGTTTCAGAAGGTCAAATTCCTTTATCCTAGACTGATTATAAAAAATTCAATGATCAATCTTCGAGAACCACTATCCCCCTTTCATCTAATAAAACGATTTATCAATATATGGAAATGGTTATTTTTTCATTACTGTAACTTTATGGATTTTTAGATAATAAACACAATGGTGAATTGAACCATCATCTTACATATAAATGTTAACTCGCACCGCCCAAGGTGACACACTCATGCGTATAAATACTTTCAAAATAATATCATCATACTAAGTCATCATCTCATTAGGTTCATAGAGATCTATGTGGTAATAAGGGATTATCATTGGTTGTGTATGAAGCACTAAATCGATAAAAAACTATATATCCTCTACCTGTGGTCAGAATATAAGTCATAAGGTAACACATCATGAAACTTGTTGAAAATTCAAGGTATATCACCACTCAAATATTATCAATCTTGATCGATGGAAAAAAATTATCACTGTCCCAAACTTGGGATTACATTGTCCATCTCTATTCAACCTTGGGTCTCATTCCCCTTGAATGATATTACATAAACTATGAGGTGTAATAATGAAGACTCGTCGAAGATTTCAATCAATTTAATCATTGATGGAAATGAGTTTCTCCATCCTGAATAAGAATTCAATTTTTTTATGTCATGGAAATAATAATCACATGAAAGAACAACATTTAATTGACAGAGAAAACATGCATGACTATAATGTCCATGCTCCCTCTTTTCTTTGAGGGTTGTACTAATATCCATCACATAAGTTTAAATCTTTATAGGGAGATTTAAAATGTTACCAATGTTGGATTAAATAAAGGAATTATATACATTGTTATCAAATACATAAGTAGCTAATTATGAAGATATAGTGATGGTATCTCTCAAATTTTATGGACCCATATAGGCTTCCCCTATAGACTCTTCCACTATATGAACATTCATTTTTCATGATGCATGTGGTTTGAACACATTGTTTCATGAATCATATTATTGAAACATATTTTTAACCTTAACTAATGAAATCATGTATATATATGGAGCAAAAAAATCATGGACGATTTTTTTTTTACATTAATCTAGCATCAGTAGGATCCACAAACATTGGGCTCCTTAGAGAAAACATTCGTAGAAATCCCTAACATTCCACACTGGTTACAGATGAATAGTCCTTTTCCTAAAACTGGATGAGGTTTAGAAAAACCCTTCTATGGATAACCACCATGGGAATAATCATGATTCCATTTTCCATTGATCCAACTTTAAACAACACTTGGAGAGACAGAAATTCCCAACAATATATATTTGTCAGCGTGATTCATTTTGATGGTCAATGCTTTATCTAATACATTAACATAAGAAGGTAAATTCAGAAATAAATCATGAAAATGAAAATCATATCAAAGTAACAACTCATTCCATAAAGACATTATCTCCACATTCAATATGATCTCATTTGTTAACACCATGAGGTTCAGAAACCGATTTTCGTAGTCTTCTATGGTCCTGTCAGCCTGCTTGTGTTTGAGAAACTATAGAAAATTTGTACAACAACATCAAATATGTATATAAATATTCGGTTTAAATCACCTTGAAGTCTGTACATTATAATCCCGCATTTTTCCTATAGATCACCATCATGTCCCAACATCTCTTTCATTGTGCATCCAGTTTGATGGTATCACACATAACCTTGATTTCATTTGGTGTCTCTATGATCCCAAAAATAGTCTTCTTCCTGGTCAATCATTCCTCAATCTATTAGTAATTATTTTAGACATTGAACACTATTAGAATAAGTGAAGTAACTCCTCTTAATGATTTCAGAAATCATCCCTTTGAGTTCCTTAGTTAGAGCTGAAACTAGAGCTGGTGTTGGCGTTTTTCCCAACGTATTGATAGTATGCACAATCACCTAAACCAAATTCAGGTCTATAATATTATTTTTCCCACTGAGGATCAATATCACCTTCCTTTTAGACATGATTTTTATGTATTATTATATTCATTATTCCACACAACATAAGAAAAAACAATGAATACATAAAATTAATTCTCATACATAGAAACAAAGGAAATTAATCCTAAAAGATAGGTAAAAAAATATAGATTTCAATCAATCAAAATCCAATGTTGGTAAAATATTATTACTAATGCTCAATAAAACATTCTTTAACACCCTTGGTAACCTATGATTCATTAACGTGAGGGCTATATAGGAACTCAATAGAAACTACCTCTTATGTCCCAACAAGATCAGTCAACGAATAATAACTTCCAGAAAAAGAGCTCAACTGTGATATCTAACCCAATAATATCATAGACCATCATGGGTATCATGGTAAACTGATAACTATGTAGATCCTATCATAGGATTAAGGTTTTTCTTGATCCCCTTGGGTTGGAATCTAGCACTTGACACCATACAAAATGAATATTGGAATGAATTTTCCACAACAATTGTGTAAGTAAGATTAGAATGTCTCTATACATACAAGAAAATTCCATATAGTGAGGTGTAACAGAAGTCCTATATGTAAAATGAACCCAATGTACTATAGAATTGTACCATGAAAACATGATCGATAACCCATGTCCCAACGAACGCAACTCTCTATGTTTACCTATCAATAAATAGAACCACATCCATCTGGTGCATTACCCCTGCCTGAACCTATAATAAGATAATCTATAAACACCCAAAGGTATAGGTAGGGGGTGAGATAAAATCCTAGTATTTTGTAAGCAGGGATTCCAAAAAATATTCCAAAATTTAATTAACTAAATAACGATTTTTAACTATTAAATAAATAGATATGGAATTACAAAAATCAAATTTAACACATCACACATTACATATCTAATGATAGAAATTAATTAAATGAATGGGTTAATTAAAATTTTATAAAAAATAGAATATAAAAATTAAGAAGGCATGATAGAATGTTTAAAATTGATTGCACATATATAAACATTTCATATTCAGACAATTGAGAAACCTAGTCATATCCCTTATGGTACAGTACTTCCACGATAAGGGAATCCACAAACTCAAGGAGACATGGATATATGTGTATTCCCATGTCCATTTTATGTGGCCCAAAGTTACTTCATTATAATCCCATCTAGGATGTTAATTATTTCATTTAGGTTTTGGAACATTGTAAATAGTTCAGTGTAATCCAAATAAAAAACTATCTATCTACAAATTCATAGTGCCCTAATAAAAATAGGGATGTAAAATTTATTTTAAGAAAACATAAAATAAAATTCATCCCATTCCCCATTTCTTATATGTCAGTTGTCTATTTAAAAACCAAAAAAGGATTTCAACCAAAAATGTTCATTTCCCTTGATAAAACCCAATGGTTTCTATCCAAACACTATTATGTCTTTTTTCTCAAATAAACATTTGAAATAAATTCAAATTTCAATTTCACTGTTCACTTTGATAATTTTGATTCAATAATTTAAATTTCAAAAAACCATCAATTCCATAATAAATTCCCAGTTCAATAGAATTCATGTTTTCCAAATTTAATTCCAAAATTAAATTTCTATCAAAATCCACCATTTAAATGTAATTGGGTTTTTTACAATTCAATTTCATTTGAATCATATCCAACACACTCAATTGATGGTTATTTAATCAAGTCATGCAGTTTACGGTTAATTATATTGGACAATGAAAATGAACCACCTACCTCGGGATCATGGGATCTCTAAATCACAAGCCCCTAAATGTGATTCAACAATAGAGAAAATTGACAAAATGAAACCTATAATCAATGCAGGTGAAGGTAAAATACTATTCTCATATATTTGATTGAAATACAATGTTGTGTACAGGGGCGAAAAAATACTATAGGGAGCCTCCAAGGAAGAAGTGTCTGTAATGGGGTTATACAGGTCAATTAGGGACTTATAAGAGGGGTTTTGGGATTTTGAAAAAAAAAATTGGATTAGAAAAACCTATACACATGGCAAGTTAGTATGCTCCAAATGGTTTAGACAAACTATCCACACTTGCCTTGTAGAACTTTTATTCAGGTGTGTGGTTTCTACAATGTGGGTGAACAATATTTCAAACCATCATCCAACCATGAAAGATCCCACTACCTTGTTCTACATGGTTTTCTATATCAGGTCATACTCTTTAGGGAAACCCATGTTCCAACCATTCACAGCCCCATAACATTCAACATTTCCAAAACATTTCAAAATAAGAAACACAAAATGAAAATCAACCAAATCAAAGTCAAACTTAGGGTTTAAAAACACACAAAAAATAGGAATAGAATGATATAGGTTCATTGGTATATATCCTTTAATTATTTTGTTATATAAAATCAAGTTCCAATTCATTATCTTTTTTTCTTATTATGTATTTGGTTTACATCTCTAGTTTTCAAAAATAATCACTTAGTTCATCAATCTGAATTATTTTTAATCGAATGGATTACGTTAAAAAATTTCACATTATATGATTACTCAATGAAATTTGATAATTTATTTAAACACTCTAGGATATTGAAGTATTTGGTATACTTAAGAAGTTTCAATCATGAATCCTTGGATTAAACATACCCTGATTGTCCTTGGTGTTAAGAATATGAACATTGCCTCCAAAAAACATAAAGTATCCAACTACTAGATTTCTATTATTCTATGAGTCCTAGGGGTATTACTTTAATGTTTTTATAATTTGAACTCTAATTATGACATAACATGCTGTATTCTTAGATTCATCAAAAATTTATTAGGTAGGTAATATTCACAAAAAATAGTGCTGGAAGTATCATTCAAAGTCATATTATTCATTAAATAACACCATTACTTTGAGGTTACCTCAATGTAAAAAAAGATATTATTTATACCATGTTTGGTCCAGTCGACATTGAACCCATGGTTTTCATGTTCCCCTATATGGTCAATTATTATTGATGTAATTTTTGAATCTTTATATTTTTATTCCGTGTGTAAAAAAATATAAAAAATAGATTAATGATCTCTTTTAAGACATAAAAAGGTAAGACTGTATAAATCTAGAGAAATATTCAACAAAAACATAAATAAAGTATTTTCCTCTTTATATTGAAACTAAAAATGGACCAAAAAAACATATGATTAAATTAAAAGAGTCGAGAGGTTGAAACCTATTTAATTTATTTAAAATATGACATGTGTGGCTTTCACAATTGTAATACATCACATATCATATTTTGGATTAATTTTATTTGAGGAAAATCTGAAAATAAATTGCTTTTGGATTATTTTCTTAATCAATATGCATTATAATTTCCAATTTTCGTATTTTATATCCATGAAAACATTATTTTATCATTTTTCTGGTTCACCTTTTTTCCACTCAGTAAATTATGATCTAGAGTATATAAATTATTTCTTTGTAAAGCCATATTTTTAAGAATTATATCATTAAAATAGAACCATTATTTAATTGAAATAGAATTAGAATAACCTTTATTGAATCATTGAGACATACTTAAAAAATTGTTCTTTAATCCTTCCACATAGAGAACCTTTTTTTATTATGAAATAGTTTGGATTTTCGAAAGAAGAAACTCCCATGATTTTTTATTTATCATTGCCACCAGAAGTGACATGACCTCCTTTTATCATTAATAATGACTCTAAATTATAGAAATATCCACTCATATTCCTTGAATGTCCACTATCCATGTTACGTATTTCTTGGGATATCTAGAACCATATTTCTAACAATGGAAAATTAAAAAACAAACATTTATTTTTCCCATATTTTTATCAGTCCAGCCAGTTTAGAAACTAAGGATTCGGGAACATGAATCGGTTTACGTTTTCTAAAACATTAAACAAATAACATTGAATAACACATTATAATATTTTTTTAAATACATAGAACTATGGTTTTCTCAAATTGATATTATTTTCATAATGTCTTATTTTACCTCAATGAATACATATATCATTTGAAATATATCTATTCATGGAATTAGGTAAAAAATAGTTATTGTTAAAAATTGTTTGCACCTTAGCATCCAATATGATATATATTTTATGAGTTTTAATATATTAAACACGTTTATTTAAACAAATTTTATGTTCATAAAATATAATAGCATTATCTAAATGATATATAACTTATTTTTTTAATTTGTAATTTTTTCCCTTGTTTAGTAGATAATTCTACATCATTTTCTAGTTTAGTTTTAAAAATTAGAATTAGATTAGATATTACCTTTTATCATTATCAATAAATTCATATGGTTCATAAGTGTTTTATTTTTACCATTTTAATTACTTATAATTAACATATTACTTGGAAAAATATTAATTGATTCCAAAAAATGATTAATTTCATTTTGCTGATACATTTTAATCCTTATAAGAATAAAAATAATGTACCTCATTAGTATCAGACATAAGAAGTGTTTTTTGTTTAATTGTAATGCTCAACTTATGATTTTTAAGATTAGACGTCACTATAATCATATTATTCACTCCTAATTTCATTCATTTTTTTATCTCATTCTTATAGTAACAAGCTTTCTTAAAGTATTTATATTTTATCTTTTTCTCATCTTGTAGATTTCGAAAATCAGACATGATAATTCGATGCTTATAGAAATCATTACATATTAATTCTTTATAATTTCTATCTGAATTGTTTTATTTGTTGAATGTATTATAAAAACCTCTTCCATATCTATATAAATTCATGAATTTTTTGGAAAAGTGAGACAACTCACTATCTCATGTATTACCACATGAATAAATTTCATCAGATAACACAACTATCTATACATCCTTACACATATTTTCACCATTTTAATTTGATAATTTAAAAGAATCCTCATACT
Organism: Viscum album; assembly: GCA_963277665.1. NCBI lineage: Eukaryota > Viridiplantae > Streptophyta > Magnoliopsida > Santalales > Viscaceae > Viscum > Viscum album. The sequence continues at coordinate 1,995,359,128 of OY728122.1, forward strand.
TATTAAATAACCTATGTTTTCATGCCTCAAATTCTATTTCTACCTCATACATCATCACAGTACTGATAATATCTTTTATTTTGTTTCTTTTAACCATGGTTTATTTTCTGATAGCATATGGAATTCCACTCCACCTAGGTGTTTGTATTTTGAGGACATTTAGACCATGATCTAGTTCATTAACAACTATCAATAATATAGTAACATTAATTTTGATTTCTATGAGTCTTCCATTCTACTTTGTTGTACTCTCACTATCCATCATTTTAAAAGTTCCAACCATTAGTTTAGAGGTATTATACGTTAAATAAAACATGTTATCTACTCACAGATAATAATCTATAATTGTAGTCCACATTTCATGGGTGTGTTTTACATTTAGAAACAATATTTAACTGATCTATAACTAATCCAAAAATTATATTTTTCATAGATTTAGAATACATATCAAATATTTCGTGAGTTTAGGCATCCCATTTATCTGGTTGTGTATTTTAATTTAATAATTCTTAATCTATTTATGGTAAAACATCAATGGATGGTTTTTTATATATATGATCATACATTCAATCCAACAAGCTCAATTCTCACAACTAAAATTATATCCTCTCATGATAGATATCCCTTTTATATTTTAAGTCATAGTAGCCATTGTTGAGTAGATATATATATTTAAACATTTATTTATATAAACTCAATAATAACTAACTATGATAATATATATTTTTTTAATAATGGTTGTATTAAGACTCAAGAGGGGTGAATTTAGTGTTTTATATTCAAATTAATTATGGAACCCCACCCTCTTTAGTTCATAAATTATTTCAGATATATTCTTTTGTAATGAACACATCAGAAATAAAAAAATAAACAAAGGAAACATACACCGAGATTTATAATGTTTTATTGAATAGATGTCCAATGGTCCATTCCACTGACACACTACTCCCTATGTGTGATGATTTTCAACAGACCAGTCTTTTTCTAGGGACTGTAGTACCTTTTTCAAGGAATTCATGACTACATCCATGGAGGTGAAACTTGGTACTATCATAAGAGATTTAAACAGGGATCTAGAATGTATTTACAATCAATAACCATAAAATATTATTTTTCTAAGAACATTTACAATGTAATATAATAAAAAGAGAGTTTTTATATATTTTATCTCACTTTTGTATGTGACAACAGAAATAAATGAATGGTCTCTAAGAGAGATGATCTGAATCTTTTGCACATCACTTGACTTGAAAATGTATTCCACTAAACATTGAAATTTATCCACTATTTCTTATTTAATCACACATCACAAGATTTGTACATGCAGGGATATGTGACACATCCTTTTTCTTTAAAAATACTACAGAAAAAGTTAATAAAAATAAAATATTATTATTCATGGTTTCTATATTAGCCCTTGGATAATATTATAATATTTTTGCCCTTAAATTGGCAATCAATAATTTATAAATTATACAAAAGTATTAAAATTTTACTCAATCACTTCAATGTTATTTAATATGAACTTACAACAAGATGTGGAAAACTTATAGAATTGAATCTCAATATCCGATTTTGATTCTGAAAACCTTATTGTATCATGTTAGCTTTGTAATAATTTATTCAAAACAGATCTGTCTAACTGAAATAATATAGGTTATTTCTTAATATAGGTGATTCAGGTAACCAATTACTCAACGTGGCCATTTTATGTTGAAAAAGTCAACCTCTTGTTGAATACTCAGGTATAAAAATGATCATTTGGGTGATTCATTTATCAAATTAAATCTCTTAACTATTTTACATAGTAGAATGATCTCATAGTTTATTACACACATTTTTAATATTATTGATATCTACAATTTACAAATAAGAAATTATGAAATTTAGCATATTGAAATTTGAAATTCATTTATGTCGGTGATTCTTTTATTCTAGAGATTTAACGACATAACATATTTCTCCTTATATCCAAAAACATCACACAGCTTATTTTCTAGATTTTTTAGACTTCATCCAAAGAACCCATAATTCGTACTTAATGAAATTAACCTTTGAATACATAAAAATAAAATAAATCCTGATAAAATCCCCTAGAATAAAAGATCATCAAAAATTTATATAGGGTATTTGAGATAATCCAAACCAAAATTATATAGCATATGTGGGGTAGTACAACAAAGAGGTGATGAAAAAAACATTACACCACTATGTGGATATGGTAGGTTATACATACACACGAGTAATGTTTAAATTTATATAGGATGGATAGAGGGTGTATTGTTTTGATAATCATAATAACATCTTATTGTATTAAGGATACAATAGTAATACATTTAGTTTTTCTAAAATAGATTTTATGGAATGATAGTATGAAATAAACATTGGAAGATTCTTATAAGATGATTACATATTCTTTGAGATCCCTCCATTTGAATTCACCTAAAGAGATTTTATGGTGACCTTAGGAGAATATAATAAGATAAAAATTGAATATACTCAATATTGGAAGGTTTTTTGTTTGGTTTGTCGATGCTCAACATATGGAGGTCAATTAATGAAATAAGATAAGTGGTTTAATTTTATATGTTTATATATGGACTCACATTGAATTAATTAACCAAGTTTAAGAATATAAACTTATTTTCTTGTGAATGTAGCTCAAAATAGTCACAAATTCAAGTATTATAAGTTTAAGGTACAAATATGACATACCAATGATGTTTTAGAAAGTATTTTTTGTTATCTTAAATCATTATCACTTTATTTTTAACTATATTAACCCATTATACCCTGAACCAATTTGATAAATATTTTCCATGGTTTCTATTATTTATGAACAGAAATTATATTTACCTTATTACATAATATGAATTGTTTTTACTCCAAATATGTAATATACTTTACATGATTCAAATCCAAGATGTGGAAAATGTTTAGTTTAATATATGTTTACAAAACACAATGAAATTTGTTTATATAAATTTTATTTTTAAAGAATAAAAATTATTTCAGAGGTAAATAGGCTATAATGTAGAAAACAATCAGTTTAATTGAACTATGATTAATAAAAGTAGGTATATTTTTATTTTAAACATGACTAAAATTAAAGAAAACCTTATAAATATTTGATTAAAATAAATGAACAAAAAATATTATTTATTTGAAGAAAACGATTAATAATATATAAGAAATAGTTATCATATATTTATAAAATCAATATTATTTTTTATGTGAATTATATCACTACCATAATATATTTTTTTCTATAAAAATTATTTTATAAACCATCATGTTATTCTTAAATCATTATAACGTCATAAAATAGACAACTTTAAAGATCATAATTTTTACTCTTCACTTGAAAGTCAATAATTATTGAAAAAAATAATATAATCATCAAAATATAATTTTTATAAAATTATTTAAAATGTTATTATATTATTCATATTAAATTTATTAAAATTTTAATTTAGGTTTTAATAAAATTCTTAGAAAAAACTATGTGTCTTATGATATAGCTTATTTATAAGGAAAAGATTACATACTATAGGTGAATCTTGGATGTTTTCCTTATTCCATCCTTAATGAATTTAATTCATGAAACTACCAAAATATCAAATCCAAAAAATATGTGCATAGTAAGTGATCATGAAACCCTTGGTTTATATTTTACCACTTCTATATTATGATTTCTCTAATTTCGCTTCATCAATCGATTAATCAAATTCTGTAATAATTATTCATGAGTTTCAATAATCTTGGTAGGCACTTGATAGTAAGAACAGTCATTTTGAAATTCAATTTTCTCAGAGGTGATTACTTGTGTTCGTACCTCAATGTACATCCATAATAAGGTGATATGGAAGAAATCATGAACTTTTGAGGGTCTTAGTGGCATTTCCAAATGGTAATCCAAAACACTGATTCATTCCATAAATTCAAAAGGAAATATGTACTCGAGTCATAGTTTCCATTTTATTACAATAAGTATAACAAAATTAATAATAGGTATATTCATGAAAAAAAGATCTTCCAATTGAAATTCTAAAAAATTCCTACATTTATCTTCATATATATACATTCCACATTGATATTCCTTGATATAAATTTGAATAGTTCTCACATTCCACATTATTCCCTCAATAGGTTTTGGTACAGAAATATTCCATTAAATGACATTATTTTTACAAGTTTGTGAATTTTATACATTCCCCTATAATTATTTATACAATTCCATTTTAATGCTAAAATTTAAGATAATATAATATGTAATTTTCACCAAAATTAATTACTAATCCCAAGTAACTAAAAAGTATTTTTATTACAAGCTCAACATTACATTAAATTTTTTAATATTCCTTCCAGACTATATGTCTTTTTGTGGATGATAAGAATTTCATAAATATAGCTTGGTTTTGAGATCCTTCGAAAGGAATTTCTGTGATTTCAATATAAATTTGTGTTTATAATAATATATAATAAATATTTTTTCACCATAAATCCTAAATGATCATTAATATTGATCCTACCAATATTATCAAGAGGTTGATCTTGTCTTATATTGAAGATATTTGTGGACTATGTAATTAAACAAAAAAATAACCTATATGGAATCAATTTTTCTCAAAATCATTGAAATTTTGATACATATTCTATAGTAACATAATCTTATTTTTACCAAGTAATAGTAATAGGATGGATGAATCCATTGGGATATTACCTCTCATCCTTTACCTATTGAAAAACCAATTATCATGATATATAATTTATAATTTCCCATTTCATATTCTTCCATAAAAAATATCCCTTCAAATAATAATATATTTTAATTTTCTTTGGGTGTATAAAGATATTTAGTATATGGGATTCATATAAAAATTCTATTTTTGTCTTGGTCTTGGAAGGAACACAAAGACACATTCCATATTTTAATATACCAAATTTATGGGGGAAGTCTACCAATATACCAACATTCATTGCTTTGATTTTATTTTGAAATTTTTTATCATGCTGTTGGTAATTTTTATTATATATAATTAGGATTATTTTTAAATAACATGGATTACATGGGATGTTTCCCCTCCCTTAAATATCCACAAGTAATTATTTACTAAATACATTAATTTAGGATCTTTAATTTTCTTCATTTTATTTAAAATTACATACCATTTTTAACTCAATTAATTATACAACTTAAATTCTTTACTATGGTTGTTATATATTAGGAAATAGTTATCATTTCATAATTCTATCCATCAGCATTGCCTTATGTTAATCGCTTTAAGTGAGAAGATGTATTGGAATATTTTTTTAGATGTATCTATTTAAAATTTTTAACCATAAATGTAATGCCACTATATCTTCAATGAAATGAATATAGCTTCCAACTCATAATAATATGATGGATAATTATATTCATGTATCGTTAATTACCATAATGCATAGTTCATGAATCTATTATTATTTATATGAAAACATCCATTTATGTTCTTTGATGCTTCATTATATATCTAAAATTCATCACATAATAATGGTATATTAAATACCAGTGCATTCACTATTAGGCTCTTTAATTCTTCAAAACAAAAAAAAAATACATGTGAACATATAAAATTAATCCCTTTACATATAAACTTTTCTAGTGTGTTATCTAATCGAGAAATTGTTTGAACCAATAACAAGTACTAACCTACTAATCCAAAGAAACTATGTACCTTGATTATATTCATTAGTGTTTTCCATTCAATACATCTATTTTTTGATTGAATGACCAACATATATTATATCCTTAGAGACAATATTTCCATCAAAATAATCTTCTTAAATATAAAATTTACATTTTATGAATTTTTCTTATAAAAACATTTCTCTAATATTTTTATGAATAAATTAAAAATAATGCTCTCCCACATCAAGTCTTTTATATTATAACAAAATATCATTAATAAATACCACAATAAAATTATTATTATATTTCATTTATACTCTATTTATTATATTATTAAAAAATATGCTACATTAGTCACTCAAAATTTAATTACTATAAATTAAAAATTTCTATATCTTGTTTGAAATGTCATCGTAATAATATCTTTCTTTACTCACAGTTGATTATAACAATAATGAACACCAATATTCGAGGAATATTAATCTCCATATAGTTGATCAAATAAGTCATCATTCTATGGTAGAATATAATTTTTCTTTTATGTAATGGTACAGATTCCCCTATAATCAATTCACTCCCTCTGATAACTATATTTTGTTCTAAAAAAATGAACATAAGATCTCTGTTGTGAAATACCAAGGTTAATATATTTTGTATCCCCCTAATATTGAAATTATTTAATCAATTACACTAATTCAAAAATGTTAATATAGTTTGGAGTCTTAGATAGCGATTCTTAGTAGGGATACAAACTCAACTTCACTCTCATTTGGATCTCCATGTAGTTCATTAGGAGACACAAAAATGTATTCCTACATAATTGGTATATCCTCTATTCATGGGATACCATTCCCATTTATAGGTTAGATTATCTCTTATTCTCTAAAAATATACTCAAATATATATAATGTGTGCAGATAAGTATATTATTTATATAATATTGTATCCATTCTAATGTCAATGTATTTCATATATCTATCATGAATCATAATTTATTTTTACTGGAAAAAAAATTATTTTGGATTATAATTCATATCATAGATTATTACAAAGATAACCATGGAAATAATAATAATGTTTTTAAATATGTTATTTCTATGCTCAATAATGAGAACTAACTGACACATACCTAATGAAATAATATTTCCATTATGATTCATTATAAAAAACTACCATCTTAAGGCACTTTGGGAATATCTAATTTTCATAGAAAAAAATAGAAGATAAAAAATAGTGTCAATAAGTAGAATCAAATAAAAATTTATCTAAATTTGATGTTATGAAAAATATACCTTCCACCAACTATATGGGACCATTATTCCTATTTTTATTAATCACATAAGTACGTACTTATCACATGACCTATTCTAGGTGATGTTCCCCTAATTGTTTGGTCACTGGTTGGAATAAAGCCCCATCTATTTACTATTGCTTCAATAGATAATAAGGGTTTGCTTAATTTCATTTCATTCAATAGATTTTAAACACTTTATCTACACATAAAATAGTCTCATCCTCCCATTCAGAAAGTAACAGGGGTTTTCATTCTAATATTCACATAATGGAAATCACTAATTCCCTTTCTTCTTATTTCACATAGTAATTTTAACTTTTTGCTTAATTTAAAAATTAATTTTTTAATTTCTAATGATGATATAAAATCAAGGAACTAATTTCCCTATTTTTATGGAAAATGATTCTATATAAACATATGATTAAAACATATGAGAAACTACCTTCTTTTAAGACTCCTATTAAGAAGATAAAATTAATTTTTACATATTTTTATGGATTACATATGTAGTCTATATATTTCATGAATAATCCATTAACATGAATCTCATAATCTATAACACTTTATTATTTTTTATACCTTAAAGTGGGGAAATTACTCTAAATTTTATATCATTACTCCTGAGAAATGTATTTTTCAATTAATATCACCTTTGAAGTTCCACATTCCATAATTTTCTTCTCTAACCACATTAGTGCTGAAGATAATTGACTTCCATTGATACAAATTACCTTTAAAATAGTACACTACAATAATAACCATTTATCTATTATTACATCAATTTTGAAAAAATATATCATTTGGGGTCCTCATCCACAGATCAGCTGCTAATAGATTATAAGTTTTATTAATATATGGAGAGTTATGTTTCATGAAATAATCTAACATAGGTGAATCATGAACTGGAACAACTGGTTTCTTTAAAAAAATATTGTTCAATATAAACTGATTCAACCTCCCAAATAAGAACATGATCTACTTCAATCCAATATAATGTGTATTGGATTTCTCTATAGGTAAACCTATACATTGACTATGGTTAATTAGTCCCTTTAATACACTAGGCTCCATCTCAAAAAAGTGTAATACATGATTTTTTCTCATAATCATCAATAATGTTATGCCAAACAAAAACCCCTATTATGGTAGTAGTTCACAATTAACCAAAGGATTTATCATATTTACCTTGTTAGCTATGGTCATTTAAAATATATATTCTAATGTTTGAACTAAAAATTCAATGATACCAACTATAAGACCCTGAATCTATAACACTAATGTTAGTGTTTACATTATTAAACAAGTATAAGAAACAAGGTATCTCATTAAATAGGATCAATCAGAAAAATAGTTCTAGAAAACTAGACACAAATAGGATTCTCATATTACATTGGTAATATAAAACCGTTTCATAAGAAACAATCCTTTATTCACTAAATTTTTCATAAAATACTTATATATATCATAGGGAAAGGGAAACCAATAATGGGTGAGATAAGATGCTCAGTAAGGGTTATGTACATTTGATATTATCATTTTTAATGTTGGAATTATCATCATAACAATGTGGATCATAAAAACACATGATATTCAATCAATAACATTTGTTAAATGAAAATATATGGATAATATTACTATATAAATCACATGGATAATGGAAAATGAATTCATAATAATTTAAATACATAAATCCTTATATATATAAACATCAAATCAAGGAATTAAACATATTATCATAAATCTAACTATCAAGGCCCCAAAAACAAGATATTATTCTCAATAAATTAGTTGATGTAAACCAAATATCGATAATATGTGGCCATGTGTCCTTTCTCATGACACTTATCGAGGTATCATGTGGATATATATAACTGGGAACCAGTTGTCACATGTGTTTCCTATGCAGTCCTCATACACTGAATAATAAATATAATCAATTTTCAAACTTTCTTATAATTCTATAGTTATCCATATTGAATTATTAATATAAAAAATTGATATCTCTTATTTAAATAAAATAGCTTCCTTAACCAACTTTCTTAAACTGATACCATATATAATAATGGTATATAGTGGAAACATTATCAATGTAAGAGAAACTATTTTTAAATAATACATGATAATAATGATTTGAAGAAGAAGAAGAGAAATAATTTCCAATGAATAATGGAGAGAGATAGATAACATGATCAAAAGGAATTGAAATGTCCCAAAATAAGATAAAATATATAATTAAAAATGGATTATAAACGACCATATGTTCTTATGAAATTACAATTTTGTTAAAAAACCAATCCATTATAAATAAATGTAATAAATAAATTATTATTAACATCCTTGTATCATCATTTAATAATGGATTTATAAATCACTTATAAAAATAATTTTCATTCCTTTAATAAAATAATATTTTTTTTATATTTATATAATTCTAAATATCAAATCAATAAATATTGAAAACAATCATTATTTAAAATATCCACGGAAAATTATAATGGAATTTTTAAATAATATAGTACTCATGGTGGTCGAGAAATTTTTTTATGTGATAAAAATTAGAATGAATATTTCATTGACTCTATTGGAAAAAATTACATCATTCAAAAAATGACAATAAGACTCATTTTAAATCATTTTATATAAATTCCTTAATGGGTAAAAATAATTTTTATAAATATTTATAGAAAATAAAATATGTTATTGAAAATATTTAAATGAAATTATGGATATAGAATAAAAAATGTATAAGGGAATATTCGCAATATTTTTTTAAAATAAATTCCGTTACATGTAACATATAAGTTGATTATTCATAAAATAAAAGTATAGATAGAATATAAACATGTAAACCCCATACCTAATGTATATATTTCCTTGTAACAACATTTAACCCACTATAAAACAAATTTTTATTTATTATACATCTATTCCAAAACCATATTAATATTTATAATACTATATTTGATCCACTTATAACATTTCAACACCTACTGATTAATAATAATTCATTATAATTGTTATTTTTGGGACTAACTACTTCGTTTTTCAATACTGTTTCAATTCATAAGTTATAGAACTAAATCTGGATCATGGTACCATCATCTCCAAAATATTTATAAACTCATAAAAGTAATTTAAATTCATTATAAACTATTTTATAACAATACATTCATGGTTGTAATAGGAGAAATCATCCCATTTCATCTTGGAGGTGGTAGTCCACACGTACTCCCAATGGCACCCATCCCTAATCACCTGCTTCAGACTAAGCTGGAAGTATGAAAGAAGTAACTATAAGAAGAATATATATGTGAATATATATAAATCCTAGAAAATTATGGTAAAACAAGGAATAGGATACCCCCAATCATGTTCTTTAACAAGGGGGTCTATGTCATGTGTGGACTACATGTGCATCAATATTCTAGAAAAATATCACAAATCTCAAGAGGCTCAAAAGAGACTTAATATAAACATTCAATGAATCATTATTAAGGTTCAAGATGAGAGTTTGAGTCCGAACCTATCAGGAATGTATCGCTATGGAACATCTGTCAATTTATCTAATACCATCGACTCTATCCAAGGAAATCTTTCGAACGACAAATTATTACTAGAGTCATGGATTTTCCATGAGTATGTTATGATTTCACAAAAATGGGACGAGCATCATCTGAGACTGGATTAGCCACATTTCTAATGGATCTGTCCGTGATGGACCTTTTTGGAATCGGTATCAATCATAAGTATTAGAAAGCCTAAGGAAGTCTCGGTCTGGAAAATCCATGAACACCGTCTTCTGTCGCATAGTAGTAACCAGTAAGTTACGGATGGTCTATGTGTGGACCTTAATACAGGACCCACATTCTTTTCCCACCCTAAATTTAATAAATGTTTTCACATCAACATATATAACATAATATCCATATAGAATTGCAACTTGAAAACTAAACAGATACACCCATGACTCACAACATATAAATTAAATATTACATCATAACAATGATAACAAGGCATGATACCACATCAACATAAGCAGAAAAATTATCTTTTTAATAAATAAATACTTTAGCAAAAACAAAAATCAAAGATCCAGTAATTCAATGTTCATAATTAATCTATAATAATTATTTGAATTAAATGAAAAAAATAGGGTGTGCACCACATGTAGTTAATTAAATTAAATGCATGGTCATGCACATTTAAATTAATAAATAATTCAGAAAAAAACTAAACAATATCCAACAAATTAAAGTTTTATAATTATTATAATATATTTATTTAAATTAAACAGAAAAAAGGCTACGCAACAAAATTAGTTAAATAAATTAAATACTTTGGAAAACATAATTTATACTGACCACATCGTCACACCCAAAGGTTTGTCTGACCATGTTGTAAAAATTTAAACAATTTAATTTATAATAAATAGGGTTGAAAAAATTAAGCAGAATAATTAAAATGAAAATATTGTGTGAATTTACACAACGTCGGTAGGCACCGATGAACGGTACAACTCTGTGTTTTTATAAATAGCAACAATGTGGAGGGAATGAGTTTAAACTACAATCCTTATGGACGATGATGATCGTATGATCCGCGGTAGGCTTTGATTTGACCTGAATCAAAAAATGGATGATTTTAGATAAACCCCAAAATAGCGTAAATATCATTCCATGGAAAACTACATAAATGATAGAGAAGAAGATCGCACGATTCATGGTGCATGGGATATGCCTTACCGATAGGTTTACACGGAACATGATGGCAACAAAATCGGAGCAAAAATGGTGGTGCTACGATCTTCTAAAAAGATAAAGAGGTGGGGCGCACCACCAAGGGGGAGGGGTGTGCCACGTGCAGGATAGGAGGAGTTGTGGGAGAGAGTAATGAAAGAAATATAAAGGATTAAAAAGAAACGAAAAAAGAAAAAATAAATTAAAATGAAATAAATAAAATAATAAAAATAAAATGGTGGAAGAAATGAAATAAATAATTTAAATGGGTTTACCACATTTTAATTATTATTAACTTCTCTCCAATCATGTATATTTTATTATTTATTTTTATTCCTCTTTAAATTGATTAATTCCCTTTAAATCATTTTCATTATTTTTCAACTATTTTAAATTATATTTAGCCATAACGTAGTGCTAGAGTGCAATATAATATTTTTACAAAAAAACCTGATCAATTATATAATTAATTTAATAGCATATTGGGACCCACAACACGGTGTGGAAGCGCATGTCCTGGGTCGCATTAAGAATTTAGAATACAAATCATAAATGGTCAGCAAAATGATTTAAGTTGAAACGTTACAATAATTAAATTTTTATTTTTTAATATACCACTTTAATGACACCGTTTATATTTTAAAAACAACAACCATTTAAAAACATACAGAAAATATTAAATTAATATTGATTTCATTTTCGTCTTTAATTATATCATTTAATATTATAACATTTATTATATTTCACAGTTATTATTTACATCACGACATATTTTTTTAATTATGAAAGCATATTTTTATTTTTTATCTTTAATGCAAATAACGATATTAATAATAAAATTATTATTATTATTATTTCTATCTATCAACCAAAAATATTTATAACCTAAATAAATTATTTTAGGATATGATCTAATGAAAATTTCTGATTATGTTATACTCTTCATAGGTTAAACCCCAAATCCTGAAACTATCGGTGGTTTCAGATTTCTCATTCGACACACATTTTTTAAGAAAATAATTATTTATTATATAAAAAACCGAACAATTAAATATTTAAAAATGACTAGGGTATTTTCTAATGCGGGGTTCCCAAACACCTAAAACGAATCATGGTTATACCATTCATATGGTATACTAGGAGTTCCAGACCTAACATTGTTCTCATATATCTCAAACGATGCACCGTTTGAGAGTTATTTAATTTTTTTGAAAAACAACATGCAGGCGTATGAATAAAATAAATTTATTATTTTTATTCTATCAGCGTTGAGAGTCTACGGGTATCAGAACCTTGTGCTGACTCATTGTTTAACTCTAAAAATATTTTATTTAATATTCAAATGTTTTATTAAGAGTTTTATCATTCATTTAATTTGTTTCTATTTTAGTTTTAATATAATTAATTTAATAAAATTTATTTAAAATAGACATCATAGTGTCCACTGTAATAACTAAAATGTTCTGATGCTCGGTGTTCAAAATGAACTTCCTAGTTAACGGAAAAATTTTAATTTCTATGCTTTTTCATCTGGTTAAAAATAGGGAAGGTTTCAACCATCCCACTTCTCATTCCCGAGAATCCTTCATGAACAACATAACTCTCACCTGATCTAGAGGGTCGTGATGTCTTATACAAAAGGTCATGTTTCTTCTCCAAACACTCAATGCACATTGAAACATTATTTAAAAAAGTAGCACATAAGAAATTAAGATCTCTACCAACACACATTTTCAAACTGAAATGCCGAGATAATACCTATCCAAAATGTTCAGTTAGATACATGACCATGTATTCATATCATTAACTTCAGCACAATGTTACTTCCCACGTTAGGTTTTAAAGTTAGAAAGATGAAAATTATGACTTACTATGCCTTCCACCGTGAGAATTTCATATAAGACATGCCCTTAAGCGTTCTAGCGATGCTTCTCATGTGATTTTTGAAATAGATAAAACAGTAAATTCCCCATATCCCATAAAACTCAAGACGACCCATATTTTTATGAAATTCCCTGGTCGACCCAAACGGCAGTCATCTCACTTGACGATATTTCAGAAAAAGGTACATTGCTAATTACTTCATTGAACAAGAGAGATAACTAGTCGAGACACTCTAGTCGACCTTTTTAAAAGGATCCCGACTTAAACTTTTTGAATTTTATTATCTAAATTGTGATGCCTTCTTCCAAGGTATCTCACATTCACCAAGAACAGGTCCATAGAAATTCATACCCAGCTTTCGATGACATCCCTTGGTTTTTCATCATCAAGCCTGATAACAAGTCCAGGGTGACCTCAGATCGGCACGAAATGAGTATAAGGAACAAAATTTGGTAGTCCATAAAACATGTTTACAAGTGAGATATTGGTACAAGGAAAAGACAACCAAAATAGGTCGATGACTGAGCCTAGAGTGACATCTACACGATGGTCATGTCTGAAGAAATGGCTGGTGTACCAGAGTTCTTCCAATGAATTCCTACATGGAAATATGAGGGTCACTCAAGACTATCCAAAGCCTCAATAAGAATGATGTGGAAGCATACCACAATGGGAAAACCACCCTAAGAAATCACAATTAAATTTAAAGTTTTAGCATTGTGTAAGACAGATGCTCTCTTTATGCAATAATGATTAAGGAAAGATACAGAACATGATCATCGATTAAGGAATAGAAAACAAAGAGTATTTGGAGATTAACATAATGAAAATGTTCAAACAATTCGCATGAAATACCAACCAAATTGGGTGGTGTGTCAAAACACCCATGTCTCTGTATATCATCCTAGTCATTGGGAGAAACAATATTTCTTTAACACATAATCATTGTACTACATAGATGACACAAAATGTATTTAACAGTGCAAGACATGAATATTGCACTAAACTCAATCGGTTCATCACAATTTTAAGAACTCGACGTCACTATGTATGTGAAGGTATATTACCTAGAGGAGATATAGAAGAAAGATGAATTTTAACTCGAAGGACGACGTACTGAATCATCCATATCTATGGATAAGAGAGGGTCAAACGACCTATGAATCCACTTACCATTCCAATGGCATGCCTATCCTAATGGAAATGAGCATTACTCGATGCTCATGACGAAAAAAAATTTCTAAAAAAACAATAACACTCGTCTGAAAAAAGGTGTGATTTTAGGAAGGGGGTCTGACTAGGGACAACAGCATGAAAATGATTTTTTTCCATAGTAACTCAAGGAGATACTAACACTACACATATACCAGGGTCGTAAACAGAGGACATCTCTACAGGTTCCATATGAAATCCCTTAATATTTATTCACATTAAATCTTTAATCATCAAAATATTTAATAAAAACATATAATACCATTTTTCAAAACAAAACACAAGTTTCTTGATCATATCTAAAGCTTCATGTGAAAAACATGCAATATTTATAAAACATTTACATTAATTGAAAAATCATCCTTAATTAGGCAATCAATCACCTTAATTACTTTAATGTAGATAAGGCAACCTACAAGGGTCCCACTATGCCGACCTGAGCCCATTTGAATGCAACAAAAAAACAATCGTTTAATTATTATTAGTCATAACACCCATAACAGGTTATCTCATAAGGAACATACACCAACTAGACTACATAGTCCTAGTTGTGCCTTTATATAGGTAACCAATTCATTTGAAATTATGGATTTCCCAAGCACAAATAAACCTAGATATATGAGGGGTTATAAAACTATAATTCGACTATACATATTATAGTTTTTGGCATTTTTACCCCATTCAAGGGCCACCAATAAGTTTTATTAAAGAAACCAATTACATAAAAAACAAGCTAACAAGACACTACAAGAAAAAAATAGAGAGATTAATGCTGTAATCATTGATGCTTAAAATTTTTAATCGTAGAGACATGATAATAGGAACGGAAGCATGATACAAGGAAAACATGGTATTAAACAGGCTGAATGGAAACAGGATAGCATGGTAAATATATCCCCAAAAAATGGTATCAAAAATTCATGCTAAATAATTACAAGACATGCACATATTCAAGGAAATCAATTTGAATCAATAAGTAACTTAAATGAAAATAAATTTCATGAAACTATGCATGGCATGCGAATCCCTATGTTCCTAATTATGTCTGCAATGCTTCTTCCATTCCTAAACATTCCAAGGGTAAAATATCATAAATTACATAAATTCATATGCAGTGTAAATTATTCCAATCACTTGAGGTGAAATCATATCCATTGTAACATTGAAAAGCATGAAAAACAATCCCAACCCTACCCACTTTGTAATTTCTCATACATGGGGTGATCAATCCTAGGAACAACTATTAACCATGCACCGAAATATTTATTGTATATGGTCTACCAAACTAAAAAAGTAAGAAAAAGGAAAAAACCACCTCTGAAACCACATTATAATGTCCTGACATAGCTCAACTCTATGTTGTGGCTAGATCAGTGGGTTACATGACCTCAAGGGAATCTTCTCAAATTCCAAAGGTTTCAGACTAGCTGCGAGTTCCTTTTTGTGTATAAGGGGGAATCTATTCCCTCATAGGTAATAGTTATAATTGCAGTTGAAGTAATAAACAATTAATAATAAATATTAGAACCATATATACGAATAAACAATATCATAAGTGATATTAATAATCCCGGTGAATAATAATCAAGTGCAAAATCTCGCAAAACAATAGCATGCCATGATGATTGTCTAAACATAAAGTACATACAACAGAAACTCAAGCATTATATCAACTAAAAATAAAAAAAACAAAGCATCAATTGCCTCACAAGTAAGGATTACTCCTCTGCCACAGTCTCCATCCTGAGTATAATGAAACAATCAAGCATCGGAAGAAGCCTTCTTCCCATTGTCAATACCCGCAAGCATGCAATCTACTCAGGTGTCAATGACGCCCATGTAGATTGTGAGATAAAATCCCTATAGTCTGGCACACCGAGTGTTTAACCCATTCCATTTAGTGAAATAATAAAATTTATTGAGGAAATATATAAATATTTCTGAAAATTAATTAAGTGCAATGAAATAAATAACTCATCCCGGGTTCCCAACGACACTTGTCCCTAATCACATACTTCGAACTAAGTTGAATATCTAAAATTAGTACTTTCAAGCATAATAAACATATGAATATATATAAATCCTATAAAATAAAGGTAAAAAATGGAAGAGGCATACCCCCAAGATTGTTCTTTAACTTTATTTCTAAGTCATGTGTCAACCAGGTGTGCTACAACCTACTAGAAAAATAACACAAATCTCAGTAGGATCAAAATGAAATTAATGTAAACCTTCTGTGCATCATTATTAAGGTTCAATAAGAGAGTTGGAGTTCGATCCCATCTCGAATGTATCATTATGGAACATCCTACAATTTACCCAATATCACCGAGCCTATAAAAGGCAATCTTTTGAATTTATAAGTATCCCACAAGGCATCGATTTACCCTGAGTCTATCTCGATCTCACAAAAAGGGGTCGAGCGTCATCCGAGGCTTGGTTAGCTAAATTGAGAATGGATCTATTTCTAATGGGCCCTTTAGAACTAGTATTACCCATAATTATTAGAATTCTCGGGGAAGTCTCGGTATGTCAATTACAAATACACTACCCCCCCGGCTAGTAGATGTAAACAGTTAATAATGGAGGGTCTATGTGTGGCCCTTAATACGATACCAATCTTCTTTCCCCGCCATGAATATAATTAATGTTTTCACAGTAGTAGATATTAAATAATAAGCATATGAAATTGAGGCGTTAAAACAAAACATATACACATGTGCATCACAAGATATAAATTATATATTGCAGCATAACAAGCTTAACAATGAAAGATACCATATCTACATATGCAAATTAATGCACTTTTTAATAAATAAATAATTTAGAAAAAACACTATCAAATATCCCACAATTCAATGTTCATAATAAATATAAATTAATTATTTGAATTAATCATAACAAAATAGGATGCGCAACATATTTACTTAATTAAATTAAATTCCCAGTCATGCATATCTAAATAAATAAGTAATTAAAAACAAAAAAATACCAAAGATAAAACAATTCATGGTTCATAATTATTTTAAAATAATTATTAAAATTAAACACAGTAATAATAGGATGTGCAACATATGTAGTTAAACGAATTAAATGATCGTGCTAACAAAATTTATACCGACCACATCGGTACACAAAAAATGGTATCCATCAATGTTGCGAAAATTTAAACAATTTAATTTATAATATATATGATTGCAACAATTCTGCAAAATAATTAAATTGAAAAGATTTCGTGAATTATACAACATCAGTAGGCACCATCGAATGACACATGATGCATTTTTATAAATTGAAACGAAGAAGATGGAAAGAGAATAGATTCCCTACCTTATGGTCGTACGTGATCCTATGGTATATAGTAGGCTTTGTTTTGACATAAATCGAAGAAAACAGATGATTTTAGAAAAACCCAAAAATATGAAAAAAAATTCTACGGTGAACTCGCAAAGGATAGAAAAAGAGATCGAATGATTCTTGATGTGTGGGATAAGAATTATGGGGTGGTATACAATACATCTAAAGACGATGAAAACAGATGAAGAACTGAGGTGCAATGATTTTCTGAAGACAGATGGTGGTGGAGGGCACCACCTAGGGAGTGGGTGCACCACGCACAGTAGAGGAGGGGGAGTGGGGGAGAGGAAAAAATGAAATAAAAAGGAAAGGAATAAAAGAAAAAGGAATAAATAAATAGGAAATAACAGAAATAATAAAAATAAAATTATGGAAGAAATGAATTAAATAATTAAAATGTTTTTACCCCACATTATTTATTTTTAATTTATGTCCAACAGTATCTATTTTATTATTTATTTTCTCCCTCTTTATATTTCATTTAATTCATTTAAACTCTTATAATTTTATTTCAACTATTTTAAATCTTATTTAGGCTAAATGAAGTGCTATTGAACAATGTAAATTTTTTACACAAAACCTTATCAATTATTTAATTAACTTAATAGCTTCTCAGGACCCACAACAGGGCGCACAAGTGTGTGCCCGTGGTCATATTAAGAATCTTGACAACAAAACTAAATTGGTCTGTAACTTTATTTACGTTGAGACATTAAATTAATTGAATTTATTATTATTTAATATAACTCATTAATGATAAAATTTATAATTTAAAAAAACATCCATTTAAAAACTAATAGCATCAATTAAATTAATATTTATTAAACATTTTTATTCAATTAGAATAATTAATATTATCAAATTTATTACATTTTTCAGTTATTATTTACATCATGACACAATTTATTAATTTTGAATGCACAATTTTAAATTTCATCATCAATGCAAATAATTATATTAATAATAAAATCATTATTATTATCACTAACTATCCAATAAAAATAATAATATCTAAAATAAATTATCATCAGGTATAATCGGACCAAAATATCTGATATTCACATGTTTTATTCTTTACTTAGGGTAATCCCAGCATCATGAAACTATCAAAAGTCTCATATTTCTCATTCGACTCACCGTTTGTGAGAAAATAATTTTTTATTTTATAAAAATGTTATAATTAATTAATTAAAATTAATGAGGTTATTTTAACATGTGAGGTTTCCAAACAGTTGGATTGAATCAAAGTTAAACCCTTCCTAGGGTAAGCCCAGCGTTGCAGACCTAATAATGATTTCAGATTTATCATACAATGAACCATTTGATATTTATTTCATTTAAAAAAAAACACGCATGCATATTAATTAAATAATTTTAATTTTTTCCAATTAACCATGAGAGTTTAGGTGTCTCAGAAGTTTTACAGTGAAAGTATTTCATTGTATATTCCATTATTTCATTAATACTTTTACCCTTCATATAATTTGTTTCTATTTTAATTTTAATCTAATTAATTTAATAAAATCTATTTAAAAGAAACATCACATCGTCGAATATTGGAAATAAAAATTTCTAATGATCGGTTCTAAAACCAACTATCCCAGTTAACCAAATTTATTTAATTCTTGTGCTTTTTCATCCGGTTCAAAATATGTATTATTACAACCTTCCCGCCTTAGAATGTCTTGTACCTGAGAAGCCATTAAGAAAAATTTAACTCTATCCTAATCTATAAGGTCATGATGCCTCATACAAAAGTTCAGGTTGCTTCTATAGACACTCAAAGAATATTAAAAAATTGATAAGAAAAGTGGCAGATAAGCCATTAAGATCCGATCCAACGTTCATTTTCCAACTAAAAAACTGAGACAATACCAATCCAAACATGTTCAGCTAGAGAAAAGTCCACTTCTTCATCTCATTAACATCTTTCCGAAGTTATATCCAACATTTTTTAAGGTTAGAAAAAAGAAAATTCCAAGCCACGACACCTTCCACCTTCAGAAGTTCATATAACACGCACCCTTAAGCATTCAAGTGACGCCTCTCACTAGATTTCAAAAATTTATAGAACAGTCAATTCTCTATCGCCCATAAAACGCAAGTTGAGCCATCTTTTTATAAAACACCACGTTCGACACAATCTACACACATTTCACTTGAAGACATTCCAAAAAAATGTCTTTTACTTACCGCTTCATCGAACACGAGAGATAACTAGTCGAGCCACCCCAGAAAACCATTTCCAAAGAAGCTCGGTTTAATCTTCTGGAATTTTAGGAACTGAACTGCGATGCCTTCTTCCATGGTATCTCACGTTCACGACAAAAACATCTATAATAATTCAAACCTAACATTCTGTGACATCACTTGATTTATTCATCATCAATCCCAATAACAAGTCATGGGTAACCTTGAATCCTCACAACATGTGTACAAAGAACTAACCTTAGGTATTCCATACACAATGATTATGAGTTGGATATTGGTACAAAGAAAAGGTGCCCAAAACATGTCACTAAATGAGCCCAGAGTGACATCCACCTTGTGGTCACGTCAAATGAAACAGCTGGTGTAATATATTTCATCCAAATAGTTCTTACATGGAAATTTTAGGTTCACTCAAGAATATCAAAAGTATTAATAAGAAAGATGATAAATCGTAAATCATTGAGAAAACCACCCCAAATAAGCCCAACAAGTTTTAGTGTTTTATCATGAACTAAGACAGATGCACTCTTAGTTCATCAAGGACGAAGGAATGATATGGAACATGATCATCACTTAAGCTAGAGTACACTAAAAGGATTTTGATATTACCAGAAGAAAATTGTTTAAACAATTAAAATGAAATCCCTTCCAAACATGGTGGTTTTTAAAAACACCAGTGCTTCTGGATGTCATCCTGAGAATTGGGATGAACTTGATTCCTTTAACATAGAAGTCATTGTACTAAAGAGATGACTCGATATGTATTTAACAACTCAAGATTTGATGATTGCAGTAAACTCAACTAGTTCATCACATCATTAAAAACTCAACGAAATCACAAAATTGAACACATACTACTCTAAGGTGATACAAAAGAAAGATGAATATTAACTCAATGGATGACATACTAAATCATCCAACACTATGTAGAAGTGTGGGTTGAATGACCTATGAAGAATCTGACAATTCTTAAGACATTCCTAAACTGATCGAAATGATAATTACGCTATGCTCATGCCTGAAACAAAAGTCAAGGAAAACATAATCACTTTTCTGAACAAGGGAGTAATTTTATGAAAGGGATACGACTAGGGACTGCCACATGAAAATGGTTATGTTTCAAAGAAACTCAAGGAGAAACTAAATCTACTCTTATATTGGGGTCTTAAATAGTTTAAATCTCTACAGGTTCCATTCCAAATCCCTTTATATTTAATCACATTTAATCTAGAATCATTAAAAGATTTAATCAAAACAATATGAACCATTTTTTAAAACAAAACACAAGTTACATGATCTTCACCCACACCTCAAGGGAAAAACTGGAAATCAATATAAAACTCCATTTTAAATTATTTACATCAGTTTAAATCTCATATTTAATTATGAAATATATCACATTAATTCCTTTTAAGTAGATTAGGAGACATTCAAGGGTCCCACTAAGCTGACCTGAGATCATTTGAATACATCAAAAAAATAGTTGTTTCATTAATAATAGTCGCTGCACCTATACTGGGTTGTCTCATAACGAACATACACCAACTAGCCTACTTGGTCGTATTTGTTCTTTTAGGTAGTTAACAAATTAATTTTATATTATAAAAGGCTCATAAACATATCAACTTAGATATTTGGGTTGATACCAACCTATAAAAAACTATACATTTAATAGTTTTTGGCATTTGGAACCCATTCAAGTGGAACTGATAAATTTTGGCAAAGAAACCAATTATATAAAAAACCAGCAAACATGTCACTAAAAGAAGATAACAGGGAGATATATGATGTAATCAAAGAAGTAAAAAAAATTAATCAGAGACAATCTAATAGGCATAAAAGCATGATACAAAGAAAACATGGTATTAAACAGGAAGCATGTAAATAGGCTATCATGATTAATATATCACTAAAACATTGTCTCAAAACACAAGATCAATATTTATAAGAAAGGTAATATATTCATGGAAATCAATTCGTATCAATAGGAATCCTAAAATGAAACAACATGGCATGGAACTATGCATGGCATGTGAATCCCTATCTGCCTAATGATGCATGCAATGCATCATCATCTATTAAACAGTCCAAGGGTAAAATATCATAGTTTCCATAAATTCATAAGAATAAGAAATTACAATAATCACTTGAGGTGAAATAATATCAATTGTAACATCCAAAATCATGAAAAAGAATCCCAACCATGTCCACATCGTCATTTACCAAACATGGGGTGATCAGTCACAAGGACGACTATTAACCAAGCATTACACATTCTAAGTCTTCTATATACCGACCAAAAATAGAAATAAAAATCAATGTACCACCTCTAATAAAACTTTGTAACGTCCCTACCAAGCTCACCTTTAAGATAGGGGGCCGGATCGGTGGGTTACATGACCTCAAGCGCATCTCCCCGAACGTCAAAGGTTACTGACTAGTAGCAAGGGAATTTTTGTGTTCAATGGGGGAGACTGTTCCCTCATATCTAATAGGTATTATCATAGAAGATGTAAAAAAAATTTAAAATAAATAGGTGAAGCATATAAACAAATACTCTTCAGAAAAATTAAAGTGAATAAACTAAGAGAATAACAATCATGTGGGGAAGCTCCCAAAACAATGTCATGCCATGATGTCTGTCCAAACTGAAATAATGTAAAACAGAAACCAAACTATTCTATCAAATAAAAATAAAAGACACAATGCAAAAAATTCATCACGAGAAAAGATCCATCCTCTTCCCCAGTCTCTATCCAAAGAAGAATGAAAGAATCAAGCATAAGAAGCAACCTGATTCACTTTTTCAATACCTGCAAGAATGTAATCTACTCCAGTGTTAATGGCATCAAAGTAGGTTGTGAGATAAAATCCTCGAAGCCCATCTCCCATGATGACAAAACCATTAAATTTTTTGAAATAAAAAAATGCATTGTGACAATATATAACTATTCTAGATAGTTAATTAAGTGCAATGAAATAAATAATTCAGCCCGGGTTCACAATGACTCCCGTACCTAATCCCCTGCTCCAGACTAAGACGGAAGTCTAAAAGGAGTACTTTTAAGAAAAATACACATATGAATTAATATAAATCCATGAAAATCATGGTAATGAAAGGATGAGAAAAACCCATAGGCTTGTTCTTTAACATGGGGTCTAAGACATGCGTTAACTAGGTTTGCATAAACATACCAAAAAAATATCACAAATCTGAAATGGCTCAAAATGGCATTAATATAAACATTAATTGCATGATTATTAAGGTTCAAGTTGATAGTTGGAGTACAAGCCTGTCTGAAGTCATCTTAATGGAAAATCCATAAATATATCCAATACCACTAATGTAGTCCAAGGAAATATTTTGGAAATCCATGTATCGCTCAAGGCATGGGTTTACCCTGACTCCATCCCGATCACTCAAAAAAGGGATCGAGCATCAGACAAGGATGTATTATCTATATTTCCAATGGATTGAACTTCAATGAGCCCTTTTGGAACTGATATCACTCATAATTATTTGAATTTCTAAGGATATCTCAATCTGAAAAAGCCAAAGTCACCACCTCCGGGCCCATTGTTGTAATCAGTGCACAATGGGGGCTCTTAGCATGACCCTTAATATGGTAGCAACCTTCTTTCCCTACCATGAATTTAATTTATGTTTTCATAGTAGTATATAAGACATAATAAGCATATGAAATTGTAGCTTGAAAACTAAACTGATACACTCGTGTATCCAAACAAATAAATTAAATATTGCAGCATAGAAATATTAACAAGGCAAAATACCTCATCTACATAAGTAGATAAATATACGTTTTAGTAAATAAATAATTATACACAAAAAACTATCAATGATCCAAAAATTAAAATTTCATAATTATTCTAAATTAATTATTTTAATTAAACACATCAAAATAGGTTGTGCAACACATGTAGTTAATTAAATTAAATGCATGGGCATTAATATTTAAGTAAATAAATAATTCTGCACAAACTACTACCAAAGATAAAATAATTCAAGGTTCATAATTATTATAAATACTTATTTAAATTAAACAAACAAAAATAGGTTGTGCAACACATGCAGTTAAATAATTTAAATATTCGGGCTAACTGAATTTATACCGACCATGTATGTACTAACCGAGGGGTGTCAGACCATGTTTCTACAATTCAAAAAATTTAATTTATAATAAATAGGTATGCAACAATTAAGCGGAATAATTAAATTGAAAAGAATCACTGAATTAACAAAATGTCGGTAGGCACCGAAAAATGGAACAATCGTGCATTTTTATAAATCCAAACAACGCGGAGAGAAAGAGAGTAGACGCCCTTCATTATGGTCGTAGATGATCATATGATCTATGATATTCTTTGATTTTATCTAAAACATAAGAAAATATATGATTTTAGAAAAACCACAAAATAAGGTAAATTCCTTCCACATCGAATTGTGCAAAGGATATAGAATGAGATCTCACTATTCTTGGTGTGTGGGATAAGCATTACCAAATAGTTTATAGAGCACCTGATGATGTTGAAAATCGAAGACGAATAGACGCGCATCGATCATCTGATGAGAGAACGGTGTGGTGTTCACCACCAAGAGAGGAGGGCTACAGGATACACATGAGTTGAGGAGGTGAGAGAGATATGAAATAATGATATAAAAATGATAAGAAAGAAATGGAAAAGAAAAAATAAATAAAATTGAAATTAATAAAATAATAAAACTAAAATAGAAGAAGAAATGAAATAAATAATTAAAATGGGTTTACCCCATTTTAATTTTTATTTAATTTCACCCCAACCCTATCTATATTATTCTTTATTTTTATCTATAATTAATTTCCATTAATTTCCTTTTAACACTATTTATTCGCTTTCAAATATTTTAAATTATATTTATCCCAAACGCAGCGCTAGGGAGTGATGTAAATTTTTTAAATAAAACCCGGAATATTATTTAAATAATTTAATAGCTTCATAGGTCACACAACAGGGTGTGCATGCTCATGCCATGGGTTATATTAAGAATTTAGAAAATAAAACATAAATAGAATGCACCATGATTTATGTTGAGATGTTAAAATAATTAAAATTATTTTTATTATTATAACTCATTAATGACATGATCTACGATTTAAAAAACATTTGAAAACTAATATAACCTATTAAATTAATTTTGATTGCACATTTGTTTTTAATTAGAAAAATTAATATTATCAAATTTATTACATTGATCAGTTATTATTTACATCACGACACAATTTATTAATTGTGAAAGCAAATTTTTATTTTTTATCATCAACACTAATAATAATATAAATAATAAAATTATTATTATTATTTCTAACTATCCAAAAAAAATTTATAAACTAAATAAATTATTTTCATGTATGATGTGACCAAAATGTTTGATGTACGCATGATTTATACCCTACCAAGGGTAAACCCCACGACATGAAACTATTGATCATCTTAGATTTCTCATTCAAAGCACCATTTGTGAGAAAATAATTATTTATTATAAAAAAATCTAAATGATTAATTAATTTAAATGAACGAGTGTATTATCAAATGCGAGGTTTCCAAACACACGAAGTGAATCTAGGTTATAGCTATTCTATGGTATCCCCGGTGTTTCGGACCTAAAGGTGGTCTCAGATTTCTCATTCGGTGCAGCATTTGAGAGTAATTTCATTTTTTTAAACATGAAAACATATGACTAAAATAAATAAAATAATTTAATTCTATCAAAGAATAGAGTCTATGGGTCTCAGAACACTATGTTGACTCATTATTTAACTCTGAAAATATTTCATATAACATTCCAACGTTTTATTAATACTTTTAAACATAATTAATTTTTTTAAAAAATTTAATTTTAATCCATTTAATTTAATAAAATTTATTTAAATAACACTTATAATATTTAACTATCAAAAATAAAAAGTTTGGAGGCTCGGTTTTAAAATTGACCTGCCAGTTAATAAAAAATTATAATTCATGCACTTTTTTCATCTAGTTCAAATCACAGAATGTTATAGTATTGTATAGCAGAATAATAATACTTTCATAATTATATCCATCATCATTCCATCATGTTGAGAACATTCAGTAAGAAGATGTATTTCGAACTTTTTTTTATCTGTATATGTTGTACATTTTCCCAAATGAATGTAATGATGCTATATATTCAAGGAAAAAATTTTAGATTCCAAATTCATATAATGGGTTTGATAATTATGTTCATTTTTCATTAACTACCTTTGTGCATAGTAAATGAATAAATTATTCAAAATAATGACACATCCATGTCCCTTCCCTAATGCATCATTATATAAAAAAATTATCCCTTCATAATGGTAATGATAATATTAATGAAATCACTAGAATCCTATTTAATTATTCAAAACCTTCTTAACATGCTTCTATACGTATAAACTCAACCACATTAAAATTAACCATTGTTAATGGGTTTCCTAATTGAGAAAACATTAGATCAAATAATTGATTAAAACATATTAATCCATTGGATGTTATTTACCATGATTATATTTATTATTGTTGGTCATTCTATATATCTATTTTTATTTGAATTATAATCCTATTTTCCATTCATAGAGACTATAATACCAATAATAGAAACATATTAATTCAAAAAGTCACTTTTTACAAAAATTACATATAAATCTTTTTTAATAAGGTTCTTAAAAATTATTTGAAAAATACTCTTTTGGGAATCATGTCATATAGAGTATATCAATATATAATTAAAAAATACCATATTTAAATTATTATTATAATACAATAATACTATATTTATTATATCTATAAAAAATATAGTGAATTACACAATCCAATTGGAATTACTATAAATTATTAAAAAATACCTCATAGAAGATGTCATCATTGTAATATATTACTTCTTATCTATTATTTGATGATACCTATAATATATATCAAGATTTTAAAAAATTTAATCATAATATATTATATTAAATAATTCTTCACTGCTGGATAGATGATTTTCTTCATTATATTAATGTTATTTTTTCCTATAATTGATTCACATCCTATTAGACCTAACATTCATCAAAACAAAAAAGAATAGGGGATCCGTGTGGTGAAATACCATGGTGTGTAAATATATTATCACACAACTCTTATAATTGTCTCTTCAATTCTAGTATTTCTAGTATGGTTGTTTTATGGGGATTCTTTGATATATAATTTTCATTTGGGATGAGATCAATAAATAACAAAACCTCACACTCAGGTTGATGTCCCAATAGTTCTTCCTAAAACACATTAATATATTCCCTAACAATTGGTATATCATCAATTCATAGTATATTATTCCCATTAATATGTTGTACCATCTCTTCTTATCTATTAATGTCATTAAGAAGAGATTTTGGAGGTGGATCGATACATTTTTCATACAATGTAGTCTCCCATATAATGTCCATGAATCCCCCATCTACCACAAAAATCACAATCCCTTTATTATGGAAACAATTTTTTCACTTATAAATAAAATAAAATCCATACAAAGGATTATATAAAAGTTAAATTTCTGAATAATAATCATTTTATCAAATATGGTATAATTATGTGCCATTATGTGAAAAAATTAACACACACGTGTAGCAATAATATTTAAACTATCAGTATTGAACGATAACACCCTTTTTAAAGTTATAGGGAAATATCAAATATTCTTGAACAAATGGAAGATAAAATAAGTTCCAATATCTACAATCATATAATGAATTATCATAATTTATAGTAATGAAAAAGTTATCGTCCACTATGTATTTGGAACTTAAAACTCATTGTAGTAATCCTGTAATATTAGAATTCTACCCATGGCCTCTTACGGGGGATGATCCACTTATGATTTGGTAATTGATTTGAATAATGGACTAACTTTTAATAGGTGGATAACTAGATAAAACGGGATTCACTATTTTCCTTACATTAAATTTTCTTTTTTACCCATTTCTTTACATATTAAATACACTCAAGATCTAATTATTTAATTATATTGTTTTTTTCCTTCTAATTTTTACATTTTGGAAATCACACACTCCATTTCTTATAAGTTATAATATTTATTTTGTTATAGTGATCAGTATGTCGCTCTGTTTCTAAATTTCACTTGTAGATATAGGGATTAAAAATTTATTTCTCTATATTGATTATACTTGATAATATATCAATAAATGATAAAAACATTTGATATTTTAGTTCCCTTTGAAGACTAATATTAATCCCATAAATTAAATTTTTAATATTTATTTTAGGATTACATATAAATTATATTTCCTTCTTTACTAATTGTGTAATTTTTACCTAATACTCTACAACACTTTATTATTTCTTCTACTATATAATGCGGAACTTTCTCTACATTTTATCACATTGATCATGAGGAAATTATTTATCAATGTATATAAATTTAAAAGTTATTATTCCATAATTTGTATTTCATTTTATTATTTTAAGTTATATATCAATTACTAGAATTAAATAGAATTTCCATTCAAATATTACACTACAAGAATAATATTTCCCTATTCATTACATC
Source organism: Viscum album (assembly GCA_963277665.1). Classification (NCBI taxonomy): domain Eukaryota; kingdom Viridiplantae; phylum Streptophyta; class Magnoliopsida; order Santalales; family Viscaceae; genus Viscum; species Viscum album. The sequence goes on from OY728122.1 coordinate 1,995,388,098, forward strand.
CCTCAGCCATAAATATATATTTTAGGGACTTAATACATTTTTGAACTAAAAATTGGTTAATTGTTTCATTAAAATATAATTTCTTTTTTTAATGAAGTGATACAACATATGCCAATAACAATTTCAAAAAACATGTTTCTATATAAATGAAGGATTACTCATTTTATCCTATGTTAGACACCTTTATATGAACTAGATCTACTCAATTCCAACAATAGGTGTACTAAATTCTTTTATAGGTCAATCTAGACATTTACTGTGGGTGTTGATTACCTTTATTAAACAAGTTTCTATGCCTAAATAGTGTAACACACGGTGATATATCATATTCACCATTAACAATGAGAAAAAAATTATATTACCTATAATTTTAAAAGTTCCCAAATACACCATGTATTTATTATATTCCTCTTTTTATCTATGATCATTTAAAATATTGTCCTCTAGGATTATACTAAAAATTATTTTATTCCAATTGTAACACCCTATCATTAGAAGCATAGAGTTTTTCATTACATTATTACACTACTATAAGAGGCAAATGACCTCATTAAATAGGCTAAATAAATTTAGTGGTCCTGGAAAACTAGATACAAACATGTTCCCATATTTTAGTGGGAAAATAAATACATAGAATAAGAAAAATTCTTCCATCCTTTAAATGACATATTTAATCCTTTTATATAACATAGGTAAACTAAAACAAATTAAAGGTGAGCTCAGATAGTCAGTAAGGGTTACGTATAGTAGGATTTATCTTCTATAAATAATGCATAATAAATATGATGAATTAGAAAACAATGACACATTATTTTCAATAGATCTTTTTACTTCACTAAACATTCATTGATAATATCAATATACCAATCACATAGATAACGGAGAAATAATTATTAATAATGGAAATTCATATATCTATATGTACATAAAATATCTATCAAGGCCTCATCCAGGTTATCATAATTATTACCTTCCAGTCCTCCCTACCAAGATAACATTATAAATCTGTTTGGTAGGTGTATACCAAATCCCCATCTAATGTGGACATATTTTTTGTTCAATGACACATATCAATGAATCAAGGGGCTATCTATAACTAGGGCACACATGTTACTTTTGAGTCCTATTCAATCCTCATACATTGAATAAACAATATAATTCATTCTAAAATGTTATTAAAAATAAACAATCAAGCATATTGAATTGATAATATAGAAAATCAATATTTACCTTATAATTAAAATAACAAACTCAATAAATCTACTTTAAATATAACTATATATTGAAATGTTATATAGTTGAAACGTTATAAAAGTAATATAATTGATTTTGAATTCGTCCATGATATTCAAAATATGAACTTGAGGGAGAGAAATAAGTCATATTGAATAGTGGAGAGTGATAGAGAACTTGATAACAAGAAGTTTAATTATCTCAAAATAAGGTATAATCCATTGTCGGTAAAGGATGAATAGAGGCCATATATTCATGAGAAATAACATTTTTTAGTAAAAACAAGAATTTATAAAATAAAATATCAGTAATTAATTTTAAATAAATTCCTTGTAAACTCATGTAAGAAGAGAGTTATAAATAATTTTCCAAAATTATTCTCATTATGTTAATAAAATAATACAATATTCTATTTATATAATTTAATATAGAAATTCCTAAAATAATGATAACATGCAATGAAATTTGCAATTAAAATACTATTCATAATAATGAAAAATTTTGTTCATGTGGTGTACGTTAAAAAAATTACATTAATTACATTACCATAATGTACCACATTAAAAAATGACATAAATATTCATTTTAATTTATTTATATAAATTCTACAATGGAAAAAAATAATTAAATAAATATTTTTAGAAAATTAAATATTTTCATGAAAATATTTTAATGAAAATATGGATATGGAAGAAAAATATTTAGATGGAATGATTTAAAACATGATTTTTAAAATAAATCCCCTTAAAATTAACGTACTTATTAGTTCATTATCAAATAAAATAAGATAAGGAATAGAAACATGTAAACCTCTTACTTCACGTTCAATATTTTTTGTAAGTGAATTTAGCCTCTTTAAAATAAATTTAGATTTATTATAATCATATACTAGAAACATATACATACTTATAATATCATATGTGATCAACTTATAACATTTCAACACCCATTCATTTACATTTAATTTTTATCATTGCTATTTTGGAATTAACTACTATGTTTTTCAATATTATTATGACTCATAATTTATGGTGATAAATCAAGGTCAAGTTACCATTATCTCCACAATATTAATAATTTCATAAAAAATTGAATCATTAGATCCGTTTTTATAATCATCCATTTGTGGCTGTAATAGTAGAAAAAATCACAATGCTTCATGGAGGTGGTAGTTTACACGTACACAAAAGAAATGTTATCATTTTCAATGAAATTGATGGGTTAAAAGGTAGATAATATCTTATATTTAAAGAATAATAATAATTCCAAAAGCATAATATATTTTTTATCAATTCCATCATTATTACCATCCAATTAATTATCCAATGCAAACAAATTAATCTGATACGTTCAGATGGTAGGTCATATGTACATATGAGAAATGTTTTCATTTTCCATTGGACAGAAATGGGTGGAAAATTGTTTTCTTTTAATTTTAATATTATCTCAGGATATTGGTAATATTTTATTCATTGTGTATGGTTGTATACAATATATTTATAGGAAGTAAAAGAATAAATATAATTTGAATGTGTCATGTAATATGATTGACTCTTTTTTGAGAGGCCTCAATTGGATTACAACTTAATACATCACATTATAGTCATAGGAGAAGAATAAAAGATCGTGAATTATTTTAATAAATATAGGAAGGATTTTGGGTAGGTATTGGATTATATAGTGTGCTCAATGTTTATGAATAAGGTACTAGAATAGGTGTGTTTTATATTCTAGTTGGGATATACTGAGAATTCATTAAAATATTTTAATAATATAAATTCATTTTCTTGTGAAAGTGGCAAAAATTTGTAAAAATATTATAAAGTTGAGGTCTAAATCCAACAAAAAAACAGGGTTTAGGTAGGTGTGTTATATTTTCATGAATCCTCATCCCTTAATTATTAAGCCTTATAATCTATTTTACCCTTAACTAAGGTGATAAATATTCACCATGGACATTATTCATACTTTTTGAAAGATAATTTGACCTTATTAAATTTTTATAAATATGTATGATTCCATATATGAAGTCATTTTTAAATGATTGAACTCATTAACTTAAATAAATTTTTTTAATATAATTTCTAAAAGTTCAATGAAAATCTATATTAGAAAAAAAATTATTATAAAATTAGTTTTACAAAAAAATGAAGAATAATATTGATTCTAAAAGGATTAATTGTATTATTTTATATAAAATTATAATTATTTATCATCCAATGAAAGCAAAAATATAAATTAACACTATAAATACATGATTAAAATTAGATAAATAAAAATAGTTTTTACTTGAAAAAATACAATATATTGATTTAAAAAAATGTTTAGAATATATTAATAAGTTCAATGTTATATTTTTATATAAATTATATTATATATTAAATATAAATTTTTTATATAAAAATTAATTTATAAACATTAAAATTATGCATATATATTTATCATTTCATAAGAGTGGCAGTTTTTCAAGAACTTTGTTTTTAATTATTCATCTACAACCCAACTACATCAGAAACAATTCCCAAAATTATTTCTAAGATTATTCTGATATGATCAATTCAAATATATAATTTATTTCAACAATATAATTTTATAAAATTTATGAATTTACATTTTAATCAATATGGTGGATATATATTTTGTTATTCTATAGTAATATTAGAAATAAAATATTGCATATAATAATTAAATCAAGGGTGTTACATTCTTCAATACATCCAAATTTACATCTCATCAAATCCCAAAAATGACACTTCATGAAAAAGTGTGGGTAGATTTTCATTAGAACATCATTCTGTTCAAATATATACTATAATTTTTATATGATACCATAACCAATTATTTCACCTGATTCTGCAACACTTGTTCCCTAGTGTCAAGAATCTTGATAAGCACTTTACAGTAAGATAAATCTGGCTATAATTCTCATTCCTAATATTTGATCACCTGTATAGGCTCTGGCTTGTACTTCCTCAATTAATAAATATAGAACACATCACAAAAACTGGAGAGTATCGGTTAAATTTTCAAAATGTTAAGCTACATATCCAATTATTTCCAAGATCTCAAAAGGGATGATATAACAAGGACGTTGTGTCTAATTCATTCTAAACCTTATAACAACCTTTCATGGACATACCATAATGAAAACAAGATCTAAAAATATAAATTCTAAATACTTCATTTAGTTATTCGGATTCATTTTTCATAATTTCAGCTACCTTGATATCTCTCTTAATATTTATTATAAGGCCCCAGCCTTAAACCTTACTTAATCTTGAGTTATTACCAGATTACACATTGAGGATCCTTTCGGGTTTAGAGTTTAAGAGAATTAGATCATAAAACTTGCATTTCATTCCACATATAAACAAAGTGGTTACATAAAGATAGTATTCTTCATTCCCATCAATGGAAACACATTTAAAATAAAACATTGATTATTTCTTGACACTTCCATGACACTATCATCATATCATGTACCTTTCCCTTGACCTGTGAAAAACATTTCAAAAAAAACATGGGATGAGCATAAAAAGCTCAGTATGGGTTATAAAAACATGGAAAGGAAACATGAGTTCATATATACATAAGAATGAAATCATAATTTACCCATAAAACATAGGCACTTTAACATACCTTATAAAATCATGAATAAATCATAGAAATCAAAAGACATAAAGGTAACATGAGGCATTCATAACATTCTTACGTAGGGAGTAACCCTCTTGGTTACGTTTGGAATACCCATCACAGTATATTCCCTAAATCTCTTCGGAGAAACCTTAACGTTTCACTCCTTCGCGTTACCCAATGCATTGGAGAGCTATATCGGGCTCACCCGCCCGTAGTTTATCACGGAACCACCCGTCTTCATAATAATGCCCAAGAACCATAACATAATCGTATCACATAAAACATGCATAAAGGAAACATAACATTTCAACATTTCAATCACAATATATCAATACAACACAAAAAAACATTGTGAAAACCATTTTCTCTTCCAAAATAAAATAAAAGAAAAACATGGTATTTATTTTTCTTTTAAAAAGAAGGTATGGCTTGTAGAGGAAGCCGAAACTCAAATAACGGTCACGACGGCAGAGAAGTCATTGTCGCCGCATATGTACGACAAAAACATTCCCTTTTTTCGTTTAGTAAACGCTTCGTATAAAAAATATTCCTTTTGAATAAACTTAAAAGTCAAAGGGGTTTATACACCGTATAAAATAAAGTTGTGTATAAAATAAAATATGCCTCAATGAAAGGAGATTGAGACGAAGTCCCATACCTCATATCCAAGTTGACCCAACCGTTCTTTAATCACCTGAATAATAAACTTGAGTTAATATCTACTTTCTTATGAACCTTTTTCAAGTTCATTATTCCTTTTATACCATGTTATGAACATCATGTAATCATTTAAGTTAATAGTGTTCATTTTGTCGGTATTTGGTTCTTAAGTCAAAAATAGATTTCTTACACTTACATGTTGTTAATTTGGTCAAAGGTTCATTATATACAGAATGATATTAATGATTTGGATAACATATATATCATATATATTCATCATATACATGTATTTATAATATTGCATCACATTTAGAGGTAAGAAATGAAATGCACCGTTCATGGAGACGGTAAGCCGTACGTACGCATGAATGCTACTTCCATTTCTATTTCGTATTTTCCGGAATTGAATCATAATGATATAAGAGTATATTATAATTACAGTATAATAACATATATAATATCATTAACTTTATCCTTTACACATCCCACATATGGTATTAACGAATCAAATCACTTTCAGGGGGCGGTAGTCCGCACTTCCTAAAATGAAGATATCGTGTTTAACCATAATGGAAACGATAAAGGTATGCCCAAAATGAAAAAAAAACAGAAGCTTAAGGAAAACATAAACATATTATATATCATATATAAAAATAGTGACATCATAATGGCCACCTTTGAAGGTGTTAAATGAGTATTGAACAATCATCGTTTCGGGAGGCAGAATTTCGCCATCCACAGAAACCATATGTTCTATAACCATTTGATGTAGTTGTGTGAGAGTGTAGCTCAAATAAATCTTATAAAAACATCCTAGTATATTT